>CM050523.1:56613518-57940140 GCA_027563665.1 Antrozous pallidus | reverse complement strand
ATGTAAGGATGGGGGGGGGGGGAGTCAAGGCACTACGTTCCATGTGCTGAGTCCAGCTGGCCCCCTGTTTGTGCAGCCTGTGAGCTACTAACGGTTTACACCATTGACTAGCAGACAAAACTAAGAAGAATGTGTGCTGACACGCACACTGAGTGAAATCTACACTCGGTGTGCATCAGTAACGCTTTAGGGGCCACAGCCACACTCATTTGTTTCCACAGGTTTGGCTGTCTTTGTGCTGCAAAGATAGAGTTGAGACAGTGTCTCTGTGGCCCCAAAAGCCTGATGTTTTTACTCTCTGGTTCTTCAAAGGGAGTTTCCCAAACTGTGATATAAGGCATTATTTTCCCAGCCACAGAGTTTCTTTGGTATTATAATTGAGTTGTTTCATTTCTTTTTCCCCCCTTAGTACTGAAGTTTTACAAACATCTTACCTTATGGTCCCCTGTTAAGCAGTCAATTTCCACTTCTGAGCAAGCCACCCCATAAGTGAAGTAGTGGAAGGGGTTCCCTGAGTTGGTCTCAAAGCTATAGCCAAGATTGGGTGTTCTGGGGAAGAAAAGAGAAGATACTGTATGTGTATTAAAATGAATATGCACTCCCCCCACACCCCTGTCAACTTCCCATACACACACAAATGGCTTGTCCCACAAAATCTTAGGACCCAAAGGTTTTATTTTTTTCATTCAGCTATTCTTCCCAGTAGCCCATGTGCTTTGGATATTTTAATATGTGAATGAAACCCAGTAATTCTAAAGCACTGATATGATTTGCCAATGGCCCTCGGTGAATCATTCTGTACAGCTGAGCAGTAGAGTCAGCGTGCTGGCCTCTATGTGGTGAAAATTGATGTGGAGTTCTCCCAGCTCACGAACGATGTGAAAGTCAACTCCCGAGGATCTATGAGCTAGAATTCAAGATCTCAGAACCGAAGGCTCCTGCACTGACTCCTGGGTTCACCTGCCCTTCTTTCCTCAAGGTGAAAGTTAGTAAGATCAGTATCTCAGGCCAGCCTGGGTGCAACTGTAAGCAGCCTCTTGCCTGCATTACTCTTCATATATTGGTCCCTTCTAAATTTCAACAAATGTTTTGAGGGAAGTGTTATTAATAAAAGCAGATGGCCTCTTACATTTTTTTTCTTCCTCAATCCTATCTTATATAAGTCTAATTTTGCATGAGTCCCATATACAGTCCACATATACATATGTGTACATGTGTGTGTGTGTATTCTCACACCAGAGTTTATAGTAGGACCTATGGTATTCTATACATTACACAGAAATCATGTGACCTAATGTGATCAGAATCTGCATGAGAAGAACACCAATGCAGGGCTGAGGGAGAAGGCTTCTCCCTGGGGAAACCACCCCTTCTTTTGACCTCTGGCTTCCCACCTTCATCTGGATATTTCTGTATATAACCCCAGTTTGTCATCTCCAAAATTGGAATGTGAATTTGTGAGAAAACCTGCACTAGCTTATGTTTGTGTATACCAAACATTATATAACCCAAGGAGCACTGACAAAGCATTACTTTGCCCACTATATATATATTACAAAAAAGACCTTTTGAAGCCAACATTGAATTGTTTGTCAAATCCATTGATCTGTGAAAGGAAAGGTCTTGGTTAAACTTCCCAGAGAAAGCTAAAACCTTGTGACTGACAAGTTAATATAATCCTGTCCTTTTACAACTTCCAAATCAGATGGGACAGGTCTCTAACTTTTCATGCAGCAACTGAATTTTAAAGTTACAGAAAATACATGCTCTCTTCAAAATCTCACTTTATGTTCTGTTGAATTCCACATCTTATGACAAGACCGTGTGCTCTAAATCTTCCTCTCATTCTCTTTTTATGTTTTTATTGATTTTTTTTAAAGAGCGAGAGGGAGGGAGAGAAATAGAGAGATGGAAACATTGATGAGAAACATCAATCTGCTGCCTCTTGCATGCCCTCTACTGGGTATTTAGCCCTCAACCTGGGCATGTACCCTGACCAGGAATCCAAACTGGTGACTTCTTGGTTCATGGTTTGATACTCAACCACTGAACCACACCAGTGAGGCTTCCTGTCATTTTTTTGAAGGATAGTTTCCATAAAGAAATCTGATGCATGGTAAAAGGGAGAGGGAGAGAGAGAGAGAGAGAGAGAGAGAGAGAGAGAGAGAGAGAGAGAGAGAGAGAGAGAGAGAGAAAAGAGAAGAGAAGGGAAGGGAAGGGAAGGGAAGGGAAGGGAAGGGAAGAAGAGAGGAGAGGAGAGGAGAGGAGAGGAGAGGAGAGGAGAGGAGAGGAGAGGAGAGGAGAGGAGAGGAGAGGAGACGAGAGAAGAGAAGAGAAGAGAAGAGAAGAGAAGAGAAGAGAAGAGAAGAGAAGAGAAGAGAAGAGAGGAGAGAAGGGAAGGGAAGGGAAGGGAAGGGAAGGGAAGGGAAGGGAAGGGAAGGGAAGGGAAGGGAAGGGGAGAGGAGAGGAGAGGAGAGGAGAGGAGAGAAGAGAAGAGAAGAGAAGAGAAGAGAAGAGAAGAGAGAGAAAAAAGAATATTAAAGAAAAGGAAAGAAAGGAGAAAAAAAGAAAATTAAAGGAAAAGAGAAGAAAAGAAACCCAATGCATAATACAAAGTAGCATGCATAGGTAACTCTGAACATAGGACGACCTGGGTGTTATAGTGTAGTGCTGATGGAGGAATGGTTGGTAACTGTCCCATTCTGTCATAAATGATGTTATAGGCTCAGAGGGAATCACTGATTTCCCCAAGGGCAATAGTCTACTAAGACCAGAACCAGAATGGGGGTCTCTAATATGGCAGCTCATGCTTTTGCCTTCTGGACATGTAGCTTGGTAAATCCATGTATTTTAGAGCATCTTTAAGTTGAAATGAATGAAAGTACACTGAAGAGATCAGAGTTTTGGTAGAACTGTTCTCTCCTGACCACAGGCTGATAGAACTCAGGATCAGGAAGGACCTGAGAGGCCAGGATGATAGCACATGGTGAGATGGGTGAGATCACCACCATACGTACTTGTAAAAGCCAGTAGCGGACAAGCTCACTGCATCTTCGTAGGCAGCCGTGACCTGAGGAGAAGAAATGGCCATAAGGGAAGGCGTGAGCATGGTTTCCAGTAACTGTGACCCAGCACTAAGCTTTTGTATGCTCATCCTCCTCATCTGGAAGTTGATCAACCCTTGACTGCTGACTCTCACTTCCACACCTCACCCCCTACATCAAGTTCTTGACCTCAAAGCCTGGAGCACTACAATAGTCTCCTAACTGGTATTCCCGCCTCAAGTTGCCCCCACAACTGCTGTGTAACCCAGCCCAGGCAAGTGATCATCTTAGCATACTGCACTGCTCATGTCACTCTCCTATGCTAAAACTTTCAACGACTCCCCATTGCCTACAGAGCGAATACCTGATGTTAGGACTCCAGTCTTCTCTGGTGTAGCACACAGGCCATTGCCACTCCTCCAATTGCCTTGCCTCGGTCTTTGCAACAGAAACTCTCTACATTGTTTATTTCATACCTATGTTCTTATGGGTACTTTCCTAATAATAAAGCTATCCATCTATCCATCCATCCACCCTATCTCCTTAACTACATACATTTTCTAGGGTATCCTTAGCATTGGCACAGCACTGAGATTTAATTTATTTTTGATATAGTATGCATCAAGATTATTGTCAATAATCAAGCTTTTACTATGTACCAGATGCTATTGAATAATTTGCACACATCATCTGACTTAATATTCAGTACAACCCTATAAACTCAGTGCTATTATTATCTTTATTTTATAGTTGAGAAAACAGAGGTTTAGAAAAGTCCCTTTAGGATCCTTACCATATGTATATGGAATAAAATATATGCATATATAGCAGTAGTGGTAGCAATGGCTTATTTTCAATACAGTACAAACACTGATGAGATTTGATGCCTATCATTCCTGATCATTTCTTTTTGATCATGACCTTTTTTTAGGTTACCCAGCTATAAAGAACACTGGACTATACAGCTAATGGTTGAGGACAAAGCTCAAATAAACAGATTGTAAAGGCTGTTGTTGAAAACATTAATAGCACCTTCCAAATCTACACTAAAACCTAAACTACCCAAATCAACCTATCTCCATGAGGTGTTTATGTGTGTTATGAGTGTGGGAAGGGAAGGAGAGGTTATGGGAGGCTGAGTAAGATGAGAAACATCCACCAGCTGACTCTTGCATGCCCCAACTGGGGATGACAGAAGAAGTTCATTTTTTGAACCTATTGTACTATGTAAGCTGTTTCATGTGCAGTCACATATTATGTGTTACTGCTGTGACTGTTCTCCCATTCTGGCATTGTGGGTAGTGAAGCAGGGCCACATTAATAGTTCTGCCTCTTGGAGAAGCTGAAGTCCCCCACCTGACAGCCTTCCTGCAGCTTCCCTCCCAGGGTTTTTCACATGCAGGCCTCCCAACCAGAAATCAGAGAACCGGTTCATTCTTATTAGGAGTGCTTGTTGTGTGACTCCCTAAACCGCAGGAATGATATAACCCTTGTATAAAGATTCCTTACCACTCCCTCACTGATGGAATCCCAGTGGACCCAGACTCCAAAGTTGGATAAGGAAAGAAGCTGGTAGGGGCAGACCTCTGAGAGAAGGAGTTTGAAGAAAACTCACCTGATCAAGTCTGTGGACAAATGAGGTGTGGGACCAGGCCGAAGAAAGAATTCTCAGTGAGGTGTGTTCACTGAGCCAGTTTTCTCAGGCTCAGGGTAACCAAACCTCCAATTCCCAGAGAACTATCAAAATCCTGGATCAAACATTTTCCTCGGTGTCTTCCCTCAATGAACACCACTGAGAAATAGGACCTAGCAAGGATGAGCATCTACTTGTCCTATGAAAGCATGCAAACTCCCTCAACTTCTCCCTGCTGTGTGACTAGATCAACACTCCTATTCCTACTTTTCATTTCACACTCATTTGCAAAAGCAACTTGGAGAAGCTCAAACTTACCCAGTCTTCCCAGGAGCCACTGGGATTCTTTCTCTTGAAGGGCTCCAGCCTCTTCAGGATGGTCTGACAAGCTTCCTAAAGAACACATCCACCACACACCAGACCCGTCAGCCCTCTGCACGCCCCAGGGCAGAGAAAGCCTGAGAACCTCCACAGAACCACCTTCCAGGGGTGCTGTGTCCAGGGCACCACTCAAACAGCCTTATCACCCTCTAAGATAGCAGACGCCAACTGGTGGTCCATGGACCACTGATGGTCTGTGAGGTCCAAAAGCTTGGTGACCACTGGTCTGTGATATCCCCAAGGCTAGGGTGGAAACCACTAGACACTTCACAAGAGACCACCACTGGCCTGTGCATTGAGAGCACTTCCTGAGCCAGTTCTTACACTGACGACAGGTAAAATATTTGAGGGCTCTCTAAGGAGGTACTTTCTCACATTTGTTTGATGATATCCTCCATCTGGGAGAAGAAGCAGATAGGTGTGACGTGGCCAATCTCTTTTCAATTTCAGCCCATTGTCCGGTGGCCAGTTCTCACACCAAGAGTATGTCTTCCCAGAATCCCCTGTATTTCTCCAAGTCTCCTCCCCTCCTCCCTTCATCCTTCCTGACCCTGATGGAAGTGATGATGGTTCTTTCTTAAACTCAGCATTTGGAGGAGCAGAGTTCTCCTCAGTAACAGAGCCCAAGGCATGGTCACAGCCAAGAGCCTGCAAGGACCACTCCAGCTCTGCGCCACCCCCCTACCCTCAGGAACTCTCTGGGCCCAAGGCCCTGGTCTGGCCCTCAGCTCCGCTGGATCCTGAGGCTTCTTACATAGACAGCCTGTCCATTGATGTCAGTGCTGACAGAGGCAGCCGTGGGAGAGGTATTGGGCACTGTACCAGTGCTCGTTTCGCTGATGTAAATCTTAGAGGTGGGGATTTTCAGAGCTTTGCTGGCCACCTGTGAAGAAAGACAACATAAATATGATAGAGAAAGATTCTTTGAGAATGTTCCTTTAGGGAAGGGGGATCATGGGGCTTGGCTGCCTTTCCCCCCAAGACAGGATTTGGGTCCACAGGTGCAGGCAAGGAACCAATTCTGTAAACTATAATTCTACGGAGGCTGGAATGTTCCCATATCTGCCTGAACTTGAAGCAGCACTTGATGGAGTGGTTTGGATGGAGAAAAATTTTAAACCTCATGGTGATTAAAGTGCTTTTTAACAAATTGGTAGTTACAATACAGTCCTGGGGATATAAATTACAGTATAGGGAATATGGTCAATAATATTGTAATAACTATGTATGGTGTCAGGTGGATACTGGAAAAATCAGAGTGAACACTTTGTAAAATATATGATTGTCTAACCACTATGCTGTATACCTGAAACTATTACAAAATAACATTGAATGTAAAATGCAATTGAAAAATAAAATTTTTGTCACGTGCATTTAAAGCTAACCCTTGTTATAAACAATATCATTTGGCCCGTTCCCAGGAGCCAACAGATGTGCCCACTCTCATCCAGCTCCACCATCCAACTCCACTGCAAGGCATCTCACATGTGTGGAACAAGCTACCTTTATACACACAATACCCACCTAACATATAATCACAGAATCCTAGAGTGTTGGTGACAGAAGTGACCTCAGACAGCACAGGCCAGCCCCTTGGCACAAATGAGGATACCCTTGCTCAAGGTCACATTTAAATGAGCAGCAGAGCCAGGGTCAGAGTCTAGACCTGATTGTGCCTCCCGGGATATCCCATCCCTCAGTTTCTCTCAGCATCTCCCCTCCACAGACACCACAGTCCACAGGCCACTCACCTGGACCATCTTAGTGTGAAGGCCCTGGCCCATCTCAGTGCCCCCATGGGTCAGCAGTACGGAGCCATCTGTGTACACATGAATCAGGGCTCCTGCCTAAGGGGAGAGAAGAATACCAGCCACAAAGGTAGTCAATTCTAGTTCATCTTAAGACTTGAGACAAAAATACTGCATCCCAGGAAGGAAAATAGAACATTTTTGGATATAAAACCCCAACAAAAAATTAAAGCAGTATAAATCTCATGGTTTAATTAGGCAGCCCTTCAGCACTTTGCAAATCTCTCTCTCTCTCTCTCTCTCTCTCTCTCTCTCTCTCTCTCTCTCTCTCTCTCTCTCTCTCTCTCTCATCCTCAGAGGGAGGAAGGTTAAGTATCTTTGTCCTCCTTCTGTAAATGAATAAATGGATCAGAAAGCTGAGTAACTGTCCATGGTCCTGCAATCAAGAAGGGTGAGAACTAGAATTTGACCCCAGGTCTCTGAGTCTCGGGCTGTCTCATGGCATACAGGACAAAGAAGGATATGCAAATTCATTTACACAGCAAAGAGCTCCTCTAGTCAGCTCTGTACGAGAGGCAGTTGGCTTTCCCTTGCAAAGAGGGGGGAAAGAGACTCCAGTCTCCTGGGGATGGACAGAATTATATAAAGCAATTACCTGATTCAGAAAAGGAACAGTGAAGGATATTCCAAACTTGGTAGGTATTATGCACAGTCCCCTCTTTTTCCAACAATTCTCCCTGGAGAAGAAGAAACATTCTCATAGAATCTTCTCTATCATATTTTCATCTGGTTGAACAATTTTTCTGGAAATAACTTAAAATTGACCTCAGGCATCCTAAGAGCTGCCCAGATAGTTATTGTGATATGTGCATTGTGTAGACCGAATGAGAAAGGCAGGGGTTTGGGCTCTGTGTTCTTCAGTGCAGCCAGAGCAGGGACCATCCCTGAGTGACTTGAAAATATCATCACTATTCTTCCCCGAGTGGAATTCAGATTGAATCAGACTGTCCTGGCAACCTTGGACTGTGATCATCCCAGGAAGGGACTGTGGCTCACTGATGATGATGAGAGCACCTCCTCTGTGCTTTATATTTCGTTTTCCCAATAATTTGGTGAAGAAGTCAGGGCCAGCATAATTACCCCCACTTTGTAGATGATGAAGCTGAGGCCCAAGGAGGTGGAATGACTGCCAAGGTGACATTTCTAGATTAGTATTAGAAGCAGGCACGTAACTGTGGCATTCTCAGTCCTGGGCTGGTGTCTAGAGAATGTGGTATGACCAGGAGGCAGACAAACATGTAAAGACACCACACTGAGGGGTTATGACTTTGAATGCAGGCTGAGCTCACCTGCCCCAGGCTATGATTATTTCACAATCACAAAGAAATGGCTATGAATGATTTGTCAAATATAGCAACCTCATAAATTATTCATTAAATTATTAGCTTTGTATTTTGAGTTCAGCAAAAAGGCTATAGAATATAAAACTCCTCCCCTCCCAGCACTTACTTGTTGAACTTGTCAACCTCACTCTTCCGAGCATGATACTGAGAACTTGCTAGACATTCATCCCAGCACCTGGGCAAGGTGAACCCCTCAAGCTTCTGGTTGAAGTGTGTCAGGTCCCCTTCTTTGTACATGTTCTTCATCCGCACCTTCCCAAGGAGAGAGACACTGAGGCCTTGTTGGCACAAAATGAGGGCAAATCCTACAGTTAAGCTTCCGGCCCCTCTCTTCAGCCCCTGCCTGTCTTCTGCCCCCAGGGGAAGTACCCAAAACACAAAGCCCCTATCCCCATGAAAGTAGGCTAGCCCACTCTGACCTGTGCCACCAAATTCCCAGCTTACTTCCTCGGCAGGCAGCCCACAGGTCACTGCGACTTCACTCATCCAGTGCTCGGCAATGAGCATCCCCTGGGGCCCCCCGAAGCCCCGGAAGGCTGTGTTGGAGGACAGGTTGGTCTTGCATATCCGCCCAGTGCCACGGATGTTGGGGATTTTGTAGGTGTTGTCCATGTGGAATAGAGCTCGTTCCATTATCTGAAGCACAGGGAGCCAACATGTGAGAGAACAAGTTACTTATTTTTTACTTATATTTTTGCATGGCAAAAAGTTTTATTGGACAGTATTGTTAGAGACAAAAAATGAGCAATCTAGGTCTGCATGTTTCAAAATATATAATCTCAGAAACTTAAGATAGGTAGGAAAAAGGAAGCAAGTTGCAGGAGAATAACTAGAGTATCCTCCCATTTGAATAGGTTGAAAGGAATTGATTACAATTGGCTTCAGAAAGGAAAGTGTGTGGTGAGAGATGAAGTGGCTGGGGGACTTCTCATATATGTCCTTTGCATTTTTTAAATTTCAAACCATGCCATTGTATAATCTATTTAAATATGGTAAGAGAGCTCTAACCGGTTTGGCTCAGTGGATAGAATATCAGCCTGCAGACTCAAGAGTCCCAGGTCCAATTCTGGTATAAGGGCATGTACCTTGGCTGTGGACTCATACCCAGTAGGGAGTGTGCAGGAGGAAACAGATGGATATTTCTCTCTCATCACTGTTTCTAACTCTCTATCCCTCTCCCTTTCCTCTATGTAAAAAAAATCAATAAAATATATTTTTTAAAAGTAAATAAATATTGTAAGAGAATCCTTCTGGCACCCAACCAATTCAAGAAAAAGGCCCAATGTATGTACAGTCTGTTTGGACTCTGGCAAAACCATATTTATTAGTTACTTATTGACATCTTCCCATCAGGTTATCTAAAAAAAGCAATCCTATATTTCTTCTCTGTGATATTCTTTACCAGTTACTTAATTAATGTCCATATGACTAAGCATGTCCTTATATTGCCATTCCTAACTTTTCCAGTTTTAGACTTTTGAAGATTTAATTTCCACCAAATGCCCTTTCCCTGAATACACACCTACTTCCTGCCCCCTGTCCTTCCCATATAGTTATATTTCTATCTGATCTACAATTCGTTGAATGCTATGATTACTTCTCTTGCTTATAAATTTTGTTATTTTTCCATTTTCTTAGTTCTCAGGGCATTTATTACAAAATCAACTTTAAAATGTATGCTCATCACTTTGAATTACTTCTTGAGAATTTCCCTCTCTCTTTTTTCCATTCTTCCCTTTTGAAATTCTATTATATGAATCTTCTGGATTGGTTCTTGAATAATGTTGTATTTTCTCTCCTACTTTTCCATGTTATTTACTCTTTTGGGGCCAGAGCTCTTTCATGTTCTTTCAAACTTCTGTTTCCACAATTATGGTTCACAGGAGTTCATTTTTACTCTTTGACTGGTCCAGTTTTATAGCATACTGTTCTTTCCTTAAGGTGTAATAACTAATCTCTCTCAGCCATAAATGGTAGCTTTTATTTATTTCATTTAGATGTGGGTTTTAGTAGTTTGATTTTTTATTATCTTTTTATTGATTTCAGACAGGAAGGGAGAGAGAGAGATCAATAATGAGAGAGAATCACTGATCGGCTGCTTCCTGCATGCCCACACTGGGGTTCAAGCCTGCAACCCAGGCATGTGCCCTGACCAGGAATCGAAGGATGACTTCCTGGCTCATAGGTAGATGCTCAACCACTGAGCCACACCAGCCAGGCTGTTTCATTTGGGTTTTAGCTTACTTCTTCACGCATAATTTCTCTTTCCCACAGGTTGCTTTTTGTGTCTAACTATTTCAGTCCTATCTGTTCTAAACAATTTTTGTATGTCTCAGTTCCCTCTTTGCTTTTCCTTTGCATGCTATCAACTTGCACTTTTATTTCCTCTTGTCCATCATTATCTGTCTTGTTCACCGGGAACTTCCTGAGAGCAGAAACAATTCTATATGTTTTTCATGTTGCTACCCTAGGGACTTGATAAATATTTGCTGGGTTGAATTTTTTTTTTTTTTTTTTTTTTTTTTTTTTTTTTTTTTTTTTTAGTTATTCAACAACTATTTATTGGTGGTTGGAAACGTGTCAGCCACTTCCTAGGGAATACGTCTGGCTGGGGAGTGGGTACGGGGGAGGGGGAGGTGTGGGCTTGATCCCTATGGGGGCATGCAGGAGGCAGCTGATCAATAATTCTCTCTGGTCACTGATGTTTCTCTCTCTCCCTTCCTCCCTGATATCAGTAACAACACAAAATAAAATAAATATATCTACACACACACACACACACACACACACACACATTACAGGGAGGAAGCACCAAGCGTGGTGTTTCTGGGTGTGGAGGCCTGGGGTATGGAGGCCCCCCTGGACGTGGAGTCCCTGGATATGGAGACCTGGGACATGGAGTCCCCAGATGTGGAGGCTCCCAGGAGTCCTGGGATGTGGAGTCTTTGGACTCGGAGGCCTTCCTCTGGTGCATCCGCAGTTGGCGGTGGTAGGTGGAGGACTGGCAGTAGGTGCTCCCGCACTGAGCGCACGCAGAGGGCTTGTCGACCATGTGGATGCGCTTGTGCGCCCAAGGCTGGTCCTGTGGCTGAAGGCCCGGGCACAGAGGCCTCAGCGGAAAGGCCTCCCCCGCGCATGGGCCCGCTCGTGCACGCACAGGTCCGCAGGTCTGAAGCCTGGAAGAAGCCTTTGCCGCCCGTGGCGGAGACGCGGGGCAGCTCGTAGTTGTGTCTCCTCTGGTAGAGCCGGAACCACAAGCACCGGAAGACCCGAGGACACTGCTCACACAAGTACAGGTTCCGGGTGCTGCAGGGACTTCCGCCCCCCGCCTTCCGGGTTCTTCTCAGGTCTCCTCTCGGAAAGGCTCTTCCTGGGCGGTGGAGGCGCCCGGACTGGCTGCTCTGGGGCTGCGTGGACTCTCCCAGGACACCACGCCCTATGCGGGCCCCAGGCAGCTCTCTCCTTGGAAGATGAGCAAAGAGGGGGGTTACTGGTCTTCACTGGAAAGGCTGCCACCATGTTCATGTGCATCTCCTGGTCTTGTTGGCTGGAATGTGGCTGTGGGAGTCCGAGAGGGTGTCCCCGGGGTTAGCGTTGTGGGGGCTGCTGCTGCTGCTGCTGCTCCATGAAGTAGGCCACGACCTGTCCTAAAGGCATGTTCTCCGAAAACAGGAGATGGGGGCGGCCTCAGGTCCTCATCACCCAGGTCTTCCATGAATGACTCCAAGTCTCTGCCACTGGACTCCCACTTCTCCTGCCATCTGTGGGGCTTGTGGAGCAGCAACTGCTCCAGCGCCAGACAGAAAATCATCTGCTTCCTGCCGTTCCTCTGCGGCTGCAGCCAGGTGCAGAAGGACTGACAGAGCCTTCACATCTCCGCCCTCCCATGCCCTTCGCGGCTGTTGTTCAATGAGATGTGCCCACGGCTGGCGAAGCTGACCTCTGTGACCTCCTCTCCCTCCTGGTCCGCAGGTCCTCTGCGAGATCTAAGCCCAAGGTTTCCTGACTGAGGACCGTTCCAGGCTGGTTCACCTTGAGATGTCATGCTACTCAGATTCAGACCTTCACAATGAGTGATCCTGGCCCAATGCTGAGTTGCTGTGGGGCTTGGCTGTGGGCCCTGGTGCCTCTGATGTGCTTCCCAAAGCTCCTCCCTTTTATAGCGCCTCTGGTTCTCAATGAGATTAAAGCCTGTGCTGGGGCTCCTCAGACACAGATGTTCACACTGAGTGATGCTGGCCCAACGCTGAGCTGCTGTGGGGCTTGACTGTCAGCCTGGTGCCTCTCCGGGTTGAATTTTAAACCTTGTAAAATCTTTGGGGACAAGTACTACATCTTTTTCAACCTGATTTTTCTACAACATCAAGAAGCCAGTGTTACGAATTGTAAGAACACTGTAAAAATGTTTCCTATTTGAACAAATTCTTTTAGCAGAGCTGAAGTGTGAAGTTTCCTTATTGTGTCTATTAGAGAACCCCTAGCAGGAAGGGGTTGGGGAGGTGGATGGTGAGAAATTTCTGCTTTTCCTGAAGTGTTTGACTTTCTCTTTAAAAAAAAAAAAAAAAACAAGGAAGAGTAGGAGAGATAGAAACATCTATGCTGAAAGAGAATCTTTGATTTACTGTGTCCTGTACATCCCTTACTGGGGATCCAGCCACAAGCAACCCAGGCATGTGCCCTTGACCTGAATTGAACCTGGGACTCTTTAGACTGCAGACCAATGCTCTAACCATTGAGCCAAACCAGCAAGGGCTGACTTTTTCTTTACAATAACAATCTATGCACATGTAACTAATATGGTTATAAAATTAAGGTTTTATTTAAAAAAAAAAAAACACCTTAAAAGGAGTACCACCAAGGTAACTTAATTTTCAAATTTGACGAAAATATGTCTATACAAGACTCTTAGGAGATGTGCAAAGCAGCATTGGCCACAAAAACTAAAAACTGGAAATAACCCAAATGTCCATCAAATAGTGAACAGAAAACCAAATACAGTCTATATCAAGAAATATTATCGGGTTGGCGACCGACTGCTATTCCAGACAGATGGCCAGCTGCAGGACCCCTCTTCCCAGAAATAAAGTATGAGTGACAGCATGAGTCCTTCTTGAAAATGTATTTTGCGAAGGAGAACTAAGATGGCGGCAAAGGTGAAACACCTATCTTGCTGTCATAATCAGCAATTTTAATACTACAACTTAACGAAAGAACAAACACCTTCCAGAATCAACAGAAAGCTCGCCGAGTGAAAATTCCACAAATAAAAGTGAAAATAAGACACTGTGACTCCGAGGAGCGGCGGCGAACAGCGTTGAAAGATTCGCACGGAGAGAGGTTTGGAGTGCGCGCCGCGGAGAGGGCGGGCGGCTGAAAACCGGCCAGTTCTCTCAGAGAGACAAAGGCGTCCGACTGGACTGATTCTCCAGCTCTGGGCAAAGTCCAGAGAACCCACTATCACACGGGATGAAAACTGAACAGTGGGAGGGCACGCCGAAGCTCGGGTGCTGCCGGGTCTCCCTGCTTGTGGAGAAGGCAGCCTGCGCGCAAACAGCTCGGTTGCGTGAAGGCACAGAGAGCGCACGGCGACTTGCCTCTCATTCGGAAAACCGTCAGACTGCTTTGTTTTACGACCCTGGGTGAGACATTGCGCATGCAGACTCATTTTGGGAAAGTCTGAATTCCCCGGCAACTGGCAGCTGGTGGAGCTCCGCAGCGGCTCTCTCTCAGAGGTGCTGGCGGCCATTGCCCCCGGCACAGAGTCCCTGGGGCTGCAGAGGGCAGAGTTAATGCTGTCTGCTTGGCCCAGAGACTCCGCCCATCCAACCTGAGCAGAGCTGAGCTTCACAGACAATTGGCCTGGAGGTCAACCCTCCAAGTGCTAACAACGATTAACTGAGCTTAACTTCAGCAAGACTGTGCAGTCCATATCCACCTCAGGTAACCGGGGAGGCTGAGCCACTATCCCTAGTAGGAAGTCTACCACACAAAGCTAATTGACCAACTCAGGGAAGCAGCCACCATGCAGCAACATGGAAAGAAATCAGATGTGAAAGAAATGGAGGAAAAAAACGACTGGACATGGAATTCAGAACCACGGTTATAGGGTTTTTTAAGAGGCTCCAACAAAAGATCGAGGCCTATAAAGAAATAAGCAAGACCACAAAGGAAATGAATGAGTCCTACAAGAAAATGAACAACACCCTCCAGGATATAAACGAGACCTGCAAGGAAATTATCAAGACCAACGTGGAAATGATCAAGACCAACGTGGAAATGAATGAGTCCCACAAGGAAATGAAAGAAACCCTCAAGGATATAAAGCAGACTCTCAAGGATATGAAAAAGGACCAACCAGAAATTAAGCATACACTGACTGAAGCAAAAAATATTAAACAAAGACCTAAAAGTGCCCTGGAGCACCCCAAAAACCAAGTTAAAGATTTGAAATACAAAGAGGTAAAATCCACTCAGCTGAAAAAGCAAGAAACCAAAAGAATCCAAAAAATTGAAGATAGTGTAAGGGGCCTCTGGGACAACCTCAAGCATACCAACATCCGAATTATAGGGGTGCCAGAAAAAGCAAGAGGCCAAGACAATGAAAACCTATTTGAAGAAATACTGACTGAAAACTTCCCACACCTGGTGAAAGGAATTGACTTAGGAGTCCAAGAAGTGCACCGAACCCCAATATATAAGAACCCTAAGAGGACCACACCGAGGCACATCATAATTAAAATGCCAAGAGCAAAAGACAAAGAGAGAATATTAAAAGCAGTAAGAGAGAAACAGTTGGTTACCTATAAGGGAGCACCCATACGACTGTCAGCGGATTTCTCAACAGAAACGATGCAGGCCAGACGGGAGTGGCAAGAAATATTCAAAGTGATGAACAGCAAGAATCTACAACCAAGATTACTCTATCCAGCAAAGCTATCATTCAGAATTGAAGGTCAGATGAAGTGCTTCGCAGATAAGAAAAAGCTAAAGGAGTTCATCACCACCAAACCAACATTATATGAAATGCTGAAAGATATTCTTTAAGAAGAGGAAGAAGAAAAAGGTAAAGATGAAAATTATGAACAACAAATACACATCTATCAACAAATGAACATAAAAATCAAGTGAATTGATAGGCTGTTGAACAGGATAGACTGGTGAATATAACAGAGACATAGACATAGAGAGGGAATGGACTGACAATTCTTGGGGAGAAAAGGGTTGTGGGAAGTGCAGCAAGAGACTGGACAAAAATCTAGCAACAATGGGAGAGGACAGTGGGGAGGGGGAGGTGAGGGTGGATGGTGGGATAGGTACAGAGTGGAGGGGAGCTATAGGGGGATAAAAAGGGAAAACAATGTAATTAATAAACTGAACAATAAAGATAAAAAAATTAAAAAGGAAAAAAAAGAAATATTATCTATCCTATCTAATAAAAGAATACTATGCAAATTGACCATACCCCCACCACACCTACAAGCCACACCCACAAGCCAAGCCCACCAGCCAATCAGGAGTAAGTATGCAAATTAACCCCAACCAATATAGCTGTGGCCACAGAGCGAGCAGAAGGGAGGCTTGAGTTTCCTCAGTGATGGAGGAAGCCAAGCTTTCCTCATTCAGGCCTGCACTCAATGCTACAAAGTTTCAATTATAGAAGATAAATAAATCCCAGATACCAGGGTTGCTGGGGGCTGTGGCTGGCCTGAAAACCACCACAGGCTCCTTACTCAAGCTACCCCACGCCCCACAGGAACCCTCACCCTGATCTGGGACACCCTTCAGGGCAAAACACTTGGCCCACAACCATGCACCAGGCATCTATCCTATCTAATAAAAGAGTAATATGTAGGTGGACCATCACTCCAACACACAAGACAGCTGCCCCCATGTGGTCAAAGATCCTGCCCCCGTGTGGACACAAGATAGCCACCACAAGATGGCCAGTAAGGGAAGGCAGTTGGAGGGGAACAGATCTGCAAAGGAAAGTGGTGTGGGTGATCAGGCCAACAGGGGCGGTTACTTGGGAGAGACCAGGCCTCCAAGGGAGGACAGTTAGAGGCAATCAAGCTTTCAGGGGAGGGCAGTTAGGGGTGACCAGGCTGGCAAAAGAGAAAAGTTGGGGGTGACTGGGCCTTCAGGGAAGGACAGTTGGGGGGAACTAGGCCTGCAGAGGAGGACAGTTACAGGTGACCATGCCTGCACAGGAGGGCAGTTAGGAGCAAAAAAGCTGGCAGGGGAGCAGTTAGGCATCAATCAGATGGGCAGGGGAGTAGTTAGGGGGGTGATCAGGCTAGCAGGCAGAAGTGGTTAGGAGCAATCAGGAAGGCAGGCAACTGAGCAGTTGGGAGCCAGCAATCCTGGATTGTGAGAGGGATGTCCGACTGCCCGTTTAGGCCCAATCCCAGTAGGATCGGGCCTAAACGGGCAGTTGGACATCCCTCTAGGGGTCCCAGATTGGAAAGGGTGCAGGCTGAGCAGGGGACACCCCCTGGCCTCCATGCATGAATTTCATGCACTGGGCCTCTAGTATAGATAGATAAAAGCCCAAGTCACCGAATGACCTTCCAACCCATCGCTATGACATGCACTGACCACCAGGGAGCAGATGTTCAATGCAGGAGTTGCCACCCTGGTGGTCAGTGCACTCCCACAGCCAAACTCTCACACCGGCCAATCTCCCACAGTCCCTCCCCCTGGCCAGCCAGCCCTGATCAGCCCCAAACAGGACTGGGCAAGAGAGCCCAGATCGGCCCCAATCATCAGCCAGGCTGCAGCACCCAACCTGTGCAAGAATTTGTGCAGTGAGCCTCTAGTTCAGCAGTAAAAATGAATGGAGGAATGATGAATGCTATAGCATGGAGAAACTAAAAAACATTATTCGGAGAGAAAATCCAGATACAAAGGCTACATAGTGCATGATTCCAGTTATTTGAAAAGGAAAATCTACAAAGACTTAAAAGAGGATTAGTGGACATCTGGACCTGGGCTTGGGAATAAGAGTAATTGCAAATGAGCATAAGAGGTCATATGGAGATGATAGAAATGTTCAAAAATGGGATGGTGATAATGGTTCATGACTTTAAAACCATGAAATTATATCATTCAAATGGGTGAACTTTATGGTATGTAAACTTTATGGTATATTTCAATAAATTGCTTTTTAAAAAGTAACTCAACTCCTTATTTAAAATTCAAATATCACAGAAATGTACACTGTAGAAAATGACAGTGTGTGTGCCTCCCCACCCCCCCAACCCACCCCTGCTTAACCCACCCAATCACTGTTTGGTGTGCCTTCTTTCAGACTTTTCCATGTATATCATTAGACATACATGCACACACACATAATATCACCATAGTATAAATGAAGTTATGTAACTAACTTTGCTTGCTTATTAGAATATTTTGCACAAGAAGGATGGGTTTCCAATCAGAAAAGAAAGATGATCATCTCTGTGCTTTAGACATTCAGCAAGGATGGAGAATCAGAAGGCAGAGACCAGTTGGGAAGCTTTACAGCATAACAGGTAAGAATGGAGGAGGTTACACCTGGTTGTATGAATAGGTTGGGGAGGGGCATTCCCTTAACCTCCCAGTCACTTCAAAGTGCAGGAAGAGGCTCTACTTACACCCTGAGAGAGATCCAGGGAGTTCCCGGCATTGCTGTAGTGCTCCACCTCCAGAGCCACAATCTTCCCCGTCTTCATGAAGCCAACCTGATCAGAAAGAGGGTGGTTTCCCAACAGTCCCCTTGCTCATCTATCTCTACCCCCCACCTCCCACCCACGCCCTACAGAGGAAGCAGAAAGAGCAAGACACCACACCATGAAAAAAGGGGAACATAAGACATCACCAGAACCAGAATAAAGGAACTAACATCTCTGTAGGTATATACCCTGGGCTCAACCCTGGAACACCTTCTCCCCACACTCCTCCTCCTTTTTACCTACTCCTGGCTTCTGGTTCTACCCCTGTCTATCTCCACCTCGCCCCTCCCACTTTCCTACCTGGAAAAATATAGAAAATATAGTGCTTGTAATGACAGGGCAGGCAGGGAGGGCTGGGAAAGAAACTGGGAAACTGACTGGAGTCTCTCCTCATAGCTTTTGACCAGCAAACAATAAAAGCTACACTTTCCAAGAGCTTCAGTGTGCTCTGACACCCTCACCTTATGCAATCATCGAAACAAACTCTTAAGGGTCATTTGATAAGTGAAGAAACTGGGACCCCAAAGACCAAGTTACTTTCTTTAAGCCCACAAGAATTAAGAGCAATATAATCCCTTTGGGGAAGTTTAATCATGAAACAATGAGAAGAATTCAAAGTGTGGATGTTCAAAGTCAGCTCAAGGAGAGAGAGGATGCCCAGGTTCACAGAGCTAGACTGGACGGACCCTGAAAGGTGGTACTGGTGTGCAAGGGGACAGGATGCAGGGTCAGAACAGGAACTGGTCACCCACAGGACCCCAGAACAGGCCTGTCTTACAGGGAAATGGGGCAATGCCCAGCCACACGTGATCTGGCAGAGCAAGTGCCCACCCTACCAATGTGTGCCTCTAACAACTTGTGTCTGTCCAGAACCTGGGAAGTTTTGTTTCTCATTGTGAAATACTAAATAGTCATTCTGGTCTTCACGACCAGCAGTGAACACGTTAACACTAGGCCATCCTGCAGGAAGGATTTCCCCAGGTCTGCTGACCAATCATGTTTCTGAACCTGAGTGGACAAAAACTGAATTCACAAAAGCTGTGACCACCACCCTGTGACATGAGGAGGCCTGCCAACGTCCACAGCATCACCCCTCTATGTTGGCCAATATGATGTCTCCTGTGGCTATTTCTTCTTGGAACGTTTACAGATAGTCCTAAGAAAAGTGAGAATCCATCATGAGGAGATGGCACTGCCTGCCCTGGTATAGCCCCCAGCA
The DNA here is from genome assembly GCA_027563665.1 of Antrozous pallidus. NCBI lineage: Eukaryota > Metazoa > Chordata > Mammalia > Chiroptera > Vespertilionidae > Antrozous > Antrozous pallidus. The sequence continues at coordinate 57,921,002 of CM050523.1, read as the reverse complement.
TCTGGAACCTTGTATCTGGCCAGGAAGGGATGTCTGCCGCCTGTGATCAGCATGTCCTCATCGCGATCCAGCATGCAGCGTACAGGGCGGCCAGTCCTAAAGGAGACACCGGAGGGTAAGAAAACTGGGGTCCCTGCAACAGTTTTGGGGGTAAAAACAGCAGAAAGTCTCCTTTTTTCACTTGGCACACTCAGCACACTTGGGCCAGGCTGCTTTGCTGTCTAAACACTGGGTCCAACAAGGTGGCCAAGGTAGGATATGAGCTATGTCCTTGCCCTCAGGGCCCTCACACCCTCACAACCAGGTGGAGAGATAAGGACAGGGGGACCAGAACAAAAAGAATCACTTGATGTTATCTTCACCCCTATGCCTCAAAGTTCTAAAAACATCAAAATAAAGAGAATCTACTTCCCAATGAGGGAAATCCAGAAAGCCTTCCTGGCAGAGGCAGCCTTCTTCCCAGAGCCCACTAAGAGCACTCACTTGTATGCAGCCAGGGCCACTGCCGTGGACACCAGGGTGCTCCGGGTCTCCTTCCCTCCAAAGCCTCCTCCCATTCTCTTCACTCGGACCACAATCCGGTTTGCTGGAACCCCCAACATGTTTGCAACAAAGCTCTATGGGTAAAAGAAAACACACTTGCTCTAAACACATCATCTGGACTTACTTCAGCCTTGACCCAGAGCCTGCCTGACAAGAACAGGCCTAATTACTGCTGTGAATATGAAATTTCCAGATTCTAGAGTCCCCCTTACTGGTGCTGGGGTCCAACACTAATCAGTCACTGAAGACTAAATTCAGACACTTGCTTTTAACCAGAAGGGCAAGCAGCTCATCACAGCTACTTTCAGAGCAAGACTCATTCCATTGAGCCAGGAACTGGTGGGTCATGAGGGTTAACTGGCTGCCAAAAACGCTGGCATCTGCTGTCACATAATAGGCAGTAGAGAAATGAGGACTATTTGAGCTGCTGCAGATAATTTAGTAGTTCCTGTAGCTATCACTTACCCAACCTTTCATTCTACAGGCGAGGAAACTTAGGCCAGATACAATGTGACCAAGGCCATGTAGCACTGGAATTACAGTAGCTAACATTAGGCTCTATCCAGCTATCAAGACCCATCTAATCATTACACCAAACCTACCAGGCCCTATTTTGTAGAACAGAATGATTTTGTAACAAGCTCAGTGACACCAGCTTGTTGGTGACAGGGTCTGGTCCAGGACCTCCAATTCATTTCTGGCCAAGCCAGCTCTCCCTCTTCCCATTTCCCACAATACCAGGAGCTCCCTGGTGTCCTCTCCAGGCACCCACAGGACACCTACCTGGGTCTTCATGGTGTTCTGTGTGGACACAAAGAGCTCCATCTCCCCTGCCTCGCCTTTTGGGATAGCGATGGTACAGTGAGTCTCCAGGTAGAAGTGCTCTTGGCCACCAATGTGCAACTCACCTGGAGAAGCAACAAAACCCCCACAGTGAGCCTGTTGCTTCAGAGAAGACACATTTGCTTAAGAGGAGTGTGTACTTGCCAAGTGCCCAAGGCAAGAACCATGTGCTCTCAGGTTACCTCTAGGTTCCCCAACTGGTGTGAAAAGGGGTCTCAGTATTAGCAATCTGGGAGCTGAACCCCCCACCTCAACAAAGAAACCAAAGTGACACTGAAATGCATCAGGCATGAAGCTCTCTTCTTGCTGCAGCCAATGGAAATCAAAGAGATTCAAACTATTACTATAAAATTTTGGAAAAAATAAATAAAGAATCAATAGAGGTCATTGAAAAGCTAAAAATATCTTCCAGGAAGAAAGCTATCAGGCCCGTTAGTGAGTTAACTTACAAGTGACTTTGATGCACAACAGAAACAGAAAATTCCAAAGGGGTCCTGTCTGCTCAGCAGCTTTGCCCTGGGGTTAGAGCAATGCACCTGATTTCACAGTGTGGATGGTGGAGGAGAAGGAGTGGGGCAAGGGAAAGGTCAGCTGAAAATGGGTGAGAATGGCCTTTGTAGGGAAGGAGGAGAGCCAGGAGTCCACGTGGCTAAAGGCCTGGCAGGATCCAAGGCTGGCCAAGCATCTGAGGTTATTATCTTCCCCAGACAGTCTTCCAAATCCACCACACTAATCTCTCTAGATCACTCAGGTGTCTCCAGCCCACAGTCAGGAGAGTGGAGCTGACTAACGTTCTTTCCCAGCCAACTGTCCACTATTTCCTTACAAATACCAGAGGAACTCTTCTGTTCAGAAATGATAGAAAATCACTTCCCTGTCCCAGGACTCAAGGTAAGCTCTTGAATTTCATTCACAAACCAGGGCCGGCCCAATCCCACTGCTGCATGTGCAGCTGTACCTGAAACAACGTTATCTGCTTCTGAAAACCCCTTCTTGAGGTTTCCTTTCTCAATCTTCAGCTCCGGCCCCCAAAAGGAGTTGTTTTTTATTGCATCCTAAGGATCAAAAAGAAGCTTCAGCGACTTGACTTTCAGAGGGAGGAAGGTGGTTTCTGAGTGTGGAAGAGCAGCACCGAGCATGGTTGTCCCTCTCTTCTCACATAGGCATCTCTGCAATTTTCTCATACAGATTTAAAGTAAGCTCATATCAAAGAAAGATAAATATCACATGATCTCACTCATTTATGGAATATAATGAACAACATAAACTGATAAACAAAAACAGATCCAGAGACAGAGAAACATTGATCAGACCATCAAACCTCAGAGGGAAGGTAGGAGAAGGAGGAATAATGGGGAGAGATAAACCAAATGACTTGTATGCATGCACATAAGCCTAACCAATGGACACAGACAACAGGGGGCGGGTGAGGGCATAAGTGATGGGGGGATGGGAACGTAATGGGGGGGATAAGGACACATGTAATATTTTAATCAATAAAGAATTTTTTTAAAAAAAATAAAGTAAGCTGACATGTAGCCCAGAAAGTCATATTTCTCCCCTTTCTCAGACAGAGGTGGAATACCTTAGATCTTGAGGGAAAGCAAAGAATTCCTCAAGAACCCAAATGCAGCTGAAACTGGGTAGGAGGGACTCAATGTGGCTGTTAGTGGACTGAGCCTAGGATCACGATGGGGAAGTTTTCACAGAACCACTCAATCCCAGGGCTGCAAGAGATTAAAAAACCTATCTAGTCAAATCCCACCCACTGCTCTAATCTCCACTGGAGGATCCTAAACAGTGTGCTTCCAGAGACAGGGAGAGCAGCCCTCTCTACAGGCAACCCATTCTCATTACCTCTATGGAGATAATGGCTGGAAGTTCTTCATAGGTGATTTTCACTCCATGAGCTGCTCTCTGTGCGTGCTCTGGGGTGTCGGTGACCACGGCGCCAATGATGTGCCCAATGCAAGTCACCTAGGAGTAGAGCCAGACTACTGAAAACACCAAAAAAACTCCTCAAAAAGCCAATTATTTTGAATTGTTCAAAAGGGCAAAAAGCAAGTCCTCTGTCCCCACAATTTCCTATTAAGGCACATATTAGGAATGATCTGGGTCTTTTCACATTCTTCTTCTATTATTTGGGTTGTGTGCTCCTTCATAAATATTAGAATCTGTGGGAATAAAATGAAACTTGGAGATGACTAGTCTCAGGATGGCAAACTCACTTCATCTCAAGGGCCAATTCTGATGATTGAGTACTGACAGCCTGTTGAGAAACTGCCCAGGGTAGAATGTGGTAATTGATGAGTGATGTCTGCCTTGAGCAGCAGAATGGCGTGTATGTATCAACTCGGATAGGCTACAACCCCCTTGTTCTTCATACAAACACATGGAGACCCAGACAGCAAGATCACAATTAGCTTGATACCAGTCCATGATTAAATCTTAGGCCTTGACTCCCAGTTTTATTTTCCTTCCACCAACCACTCTCTGTCACCTTCCGTTTCCCAAATTATACCAACAGCTCCTCAAAGGCAGCAGGCATGTCTTATACTTACCTACCTGCCCAGAAGCAGTCGTTTCCAAATGCTAACTCTAGACTTGATGACTCATAAACTAGTTTTTTGTTAGATTTATAGAATATTTATTATTTTAATAGTTCAGTTCCTATAAAAGATTAATGATTCTCCTTTAGAGAGAATTTTCTTTCAAAATGCCCCCCAAAATAAACAACAAACAAAAAATGTGTCCAGCTCATCTCTTTGGAAAATGAGGTTTCTGACAATAGGAACCAATGCTTAGTATGAACAACATAAACTGATAAACAAAAACAGAATGCACTAGTCATTATTTCTTGAGTACCCTGTGAAGTTTCTTGATTTAATTGATTAGTGCAATGGTTGTTGAGCCTGAATGACTCTCACTAACCATAATGCTACCGTACCCCTAGTGTTCTTGGTGTTTGTAAAGCAATTGGTTTTTCTATCAAAAGCTCTCCCTTTGGAGTCCTTGTGCCTTGGGTCTACACTTTTTCTTTTGCTTCCGCACTTTTACAGCCATAAGAAGGTGAATGTGCCCTTTGGCAAGACTGATCCATTTCTAATTTTCAACATTTGGAATTACAAAGTGACTGCTTGAGAACTACTCTATAAGTACATGGATTTTGTAGCAGCTGTTTTGAAACTTGGTTTTTTGGCAGGACTCCATATATAATTGAAATCATTATGTGGACTTTTGTATAAGTGAATTATCAGTATACACATAATGGTGGTATTATGATTTCTATCTGGTCAATTTATTTAATGTATTTTTATTTTCTTTTAGCAAAGAAACTCAATATTGCATCCTTAAGAACCTGATTGTTAGTCCAAATACAATCACCAGCCTTTTTTAATGTGATGTTGGCATGGAGTCATTCTGCTATGTACAAACAGCAGCCATCAATTAAGTAAACAAGTAAACATTAAATGAAAATTAAAAGTGCTCTCAAGCATATTCTCTCCCTTTCCTGATTGTCCTGATAATTGGCCAACGGGATAATGCCAACATGTGCAAATGTATAGTCTTTTCAATATGAGGGATTTGGAGGAATGTGCATAAATTCAAACTTAAGTACTCATCCCACTAACTTCATATTTTAACAATGCAAGCCATACCTTATCCTTCGCAAAGATTGTTTCATCATTACCAAGTCCAGTTTTGTTACTCCCAGGAATATCATCAGCAGAGATAAAGCAAACAAATCCCGGCACCTTCTGAGCTTCTGAAATATCTATGGACCTGCAAGAGTAAGCAGCATGAAGGGCCAGCAGGAAAACCAAAGTGGGAGACCCGTCATCCAACTGTCCTCATTTTGATAGTTTTCTTCCACCCTAACTTCTCCCTTCTCTGCATTCTATTCTATTCTATTCTATTCTATCATGTCCTATTTTATTAGGCATTTGTTGGTTAAATGCTTATTATGTGAAGGCCGCTATGCTGAATCCTGCTGGGAAAATAAGATGAATAAGACTGTCCTGCCCTCATGGACTTATTGCTATGCCCTGTTCCAATGTACAAGTACAAGGGACCAAATCATAGTGAACAGCAATCTAAATAACTAAAACCCACCTCACAGCTAATACGCATTCAGAATGAGCATGCTAGGGCCCTTGCTATCTTCATTCAATGCATCTGAGCATCATCACACAAATTTCTCTCCCCACATTCATATCCTGTAATGGTAGGGCATTTTGGTTATAATTAGACAATTCAGGCCTCCAAGGGAGAAAGCATGGAGAGCCCATCAGTTAGAACAAGCTGAACTATGCCCCGCTCACTCTGGCCCATGACCCCATGAGGACATAGAACAGTGGAACCTCAGAGAAAGGTATGGGAACTGCTCTGTACCAACCACATTAGAAATAGATGATCCACGTCAGAGCCACAGAAAATCAATGTCATTGTCCCCACTTTACATTTGGGGAAACACAGGCTCAGGACAGTTAAAGAGCTTGTCCAAAGCTACCCAGGCAGAGAGCAGCATAGCAAGATGAGGACTGGGATCGAGTTGTGAAGAGCGCCAACATCAGGTCCACTTATGCTCTACCACACTCCCTTCCAGGTGCAGGCAGCCTGGAGTCCCCCACCTTGCCCTCGCACATCTATTCACACATGGCTGGGACGGAACAAAGTTGTTTGAGTGGACAGTGCAGGTCATGGTACTCTTAAGTATGGGCTCAAGACAAGGGCAAAGGAAATGAATTTACCCCATAGCTGTCCACCATATCATCTTAAACTTTTTTTTTCAGGGACCTGGAAGAGTTTCCCACTTCTGGGATCTTTCTCCAGGCTGGAGTGCTAGCAGAGGAAAGACCAATGACAAGGAGACCCGATCCCACATCCATGCCATGGTAAGACTCAAGAAGAGTCACTCTTCGCTATTCTACTCAGTGGGATGTGTCTCTCAGGATCACCAGAAAATGAACTCCCAGTCTCCAGCCTGAACACCCAGAAGCAGCATAGCCCAGTTGCTAATGCTGCCTGACTTCAAACTCTGGCTCTGCCACTTAGCAACCGTGTGACCTGGGCAAGTCAGTTACCCTGCCTGTGCCTCAGTTTCCTAATCTGGAACACAGAGAAAATAATAGGACATGCCTATAGGATTATTGTGAGGAATAAATAAGCCAATATATGTAAAATGCTTTACACCAAAATATGGTAATTAAGTTCCATATAAATGTTAAGGGGTTTGTTATAATGGTTACTATTATTATTAATGATAATAACATAGAGGTGGCAGTCTTGCCATTGAGGCTCTCTAAGTTCCACAAGCAGCTACAAGTGACTATTTTCTGCTAGGTATTTTGTGGACACTATCACTAACCCTCACAAAAGCATTCTATTATGTACATATGGGGGAACTTAGAGCTTAGGCACGTAGTCCAAAGTAACGGCTGCTAAGCACCAGAGCAGTCATCTAATCCCAGCTCCCTCACTCTAAGGCCATGTTAGTGCGGACTCAAGTTCTTCGGAAATTTTACAAGGAAGTTTAGCCCAATCCCAAAGTGCAGATCTAACCTGATCCTGTTAAGGGCCTTTCAGCAGCTCCTCATTGCTTTTTGGCTCAAGTGTAATCTTTCTGCCCAGCAAATCCAAGACTTTGCTGATCTGGCCCCTGCTTACCTCTGCAAGTCCACCCTTCACCCTCCTCGCATTCCCAAGCCCCTAACTTCTCGGGCCCCTCTCCAGGCTGTAGTTTTAAGATGATGCCCATTTCCCCTCTGCACTGACACGGGAACCTCTCCAGTGCCTGGCAGGTGCTCCCAGCGCTCTCCTTTCCAAGTATGTTTACTACACTCACTTGATCTTGGCGTGCGCCTGGGTGCTGGTGACAAGACGGAGGGTCAGCTCATTCTCGTAGCGAGGGATGTCATCACAGTACACAGCCTCTCCGGAGGCCTGCATGGCTGATGCCAGGTGGGGCAGGGGCCGGCCCACTGTGTCCTCCTCAGATTGACCCTTGGGCACCTCCTGGAATGACATGGCCACCAGTCAGGCTGAACTAGGAGAGGAAACTGTTCTTCCACAGGCCCAGGGAAACTGTGGAGAATCTCAGGCCAGGTGGCATAGCCACCCTGAGGAGTGAGAATGGAGGGGCAGAAGGGGAGCAGACGAAGGAAACAGAAAGGCACATGCTAAGTGGTCAGGCAGGTGGTCACAGGCTCACCCCATACAGAACCGAAAAAAAAAAAAAAAAACAAGAGAGGAACCTTACTGTCCATTCACTGGGGATCGGGTACAATGAATAGTATGCAATTTGAAAACATACTTTTGAAAAATTTTAATTAGAAGGAAGGAAGCGTGTCTTAAGTGTAACAGAGCATAAATCATTCTGTATGTGTATATGTAAAAATGATTTTAATTTCATGGTAAGAAAAAGAACATGTGACAATGGAGGGGGGTGAGGGCGGAAGGTGGGGTGGGTACCAGGTGGAGGGGAACTATATGGGGGGGAAAAAGGGAACAATGTAATTAATAAACTGAACAATAAAGATTTTTTAAAAATGTGTTATCAATATAGCATATACATGTCTATATGTACATAAAAATGGTAAGTATACAAAGCTATAATAATGATTTTTCTCTTAAGAGGTAAGATTTGGGATGAATTTTATTTTCTTCTTTAGTCTTTTCTGTATTTTTCAAAGTGTTCTAACATAAGTTCATTTCACAATAAAATTCTTTTTTATGTTTTAAGTAAAACTGGTAATGGCCAATATTTATTGAATGTCTACTATATGCCAGGAACTACCTAAGCTATTTACTTTTATGAATACATTGAATCATCAAAACTATCCCATGAGGAGAAGAACTAAGATGGCGGCATAGGTGAGCACCTATCTAGCTTTCCACGCAACAATTCTGAAACTACAACTTAACAACGGAACAAACTACATCCAGAATCACCAAAGAGCTGGCTGAGGGAAAATTCCGCACATAAAAGTAGAGGCGGGACGCAGTGGTGACTCGGGAGCAGCGGTGCGCAGCTTTGAGGTTAGCAGCATGAGCGAGCGGTGAGGGACGGGCGGCAGACAGCAAGCCCGGCTGGTTTTCTCCAGCAGGGAGGGCGGAGGCCTCCCACAGCACCGACCCCCCAGTTCCAGGTGAGCTCCCAGGTCGGGGAAAGGAGGATCCCGGGTGCGGCTGAGGTCTGTGTGTTTGGGGAGAGTACGCGAGTAAATTGGAGTGTGCAACCAGGCAGAGAACGCGGGCAGAGAACGCGCGACTCACTTGTTCGGAGACCACCATACTGCTTTGTTTTACACCCCTGAGTGAGACTTTGGCTGTGCAGACTCATTTGGGGAGAGGCAGAGTTGTCTGGCAACGCGGAGACCAGCGGTGGATTTACATTGCCACCCAACACCAAGACCTGTGAGCCGCACAGATAAGCTGATGCCGAGAGCCCCATAGACCTGAAGCGGTGGGCCAGGAAGGGCGGACCTATGCCTGACGCTGCGTGCCCATTAGACACAAGCTGTGCGCCAAGTAGGGCGGACCTAAGGCTGACGCTGTGCGCCTATTAGACGCTGAAGCTGTGCGCCACGTAGGGCAGAGCTAAGGCTGACGCTGCGCGCTGCATAAGGAAGCTGAGCCACTATTCCTTAGAGGATACCTAACACACACCGCTAAGGAACCAACTCAGGAAAGCAACCACAATGCAGAGAAAAGGAAAGAACTCAGCTGCAAAAGAAATGAAGGAAAAAAGACGACTAGACATAGAGTTTAAAACCACAGTAATTCGGTTTATGAAGAGGCTACTAGAAAAGGCCGAGAAAATTAATGAGAACTATGCCGAAATAAATAACACCTACAAACAAATGAACAACACCTATGAGGATATGAAAAAAGACGAACTAGAAATTAAGCATACACTGACTGAAACAAAAAAATATTATATAAAGACCTAAAAGCAATCCAGTCGACCGCAAAAACCAAGTTAAAGATTTGAAATACAAAAAAGCAAAAACCACTCAGCTGGAAAAGCAAGTAGCCAAAAGAGTCCAAAAAATTGAAGATAGTATAAGGGGCCTCTGGGACAACCTCAAGCATACCAACATTAGAATTATTGGGGTGCCAGAAAAAGAGAGAGAGCAAGGTAATGAAAACCTACTAGAAGAAATAGTGACTGAAAACTTCCCCCACCTGGCGAAAGACATTGACTTGAAAACCCAAGAAGTGCACAGAACCCCAAAATATAGGAATCTAAAGAGGACCACACCAAGGCACATCATAATTAAAATGCCAAGAGCAAAAGATAAAGAGAGAATATTAAAAGCAGCAAGAGAAAAACAGTTAGTTACCTATGAGGGAGCACCCATACGATTGTCAGCAGATTTCTCAACAAAAACGATGCAGGCCAGGCGGGAGTGGCAAGAAATATTAAAAGTGAGGAATAGCAAGAATCTACAACCAAGATTGCTCTATCCAGCAAAGCTGTCATTCAGAATTGAAGGTCAGATAAAGTGCTTCACAGATAAGAAAAAGCTAAAGGAGTTCATCACTGCCAAACCAACACTATATGAAATGCTGAAAGGTATTGTTTAAGAAGAGGAAGAAGAAAAGGTAAAAATGTACATTACGAACAACAAGTACACAACTATCAACAAATGAATCTAAAAATCAAGTGAATTAACAACCTGATGATCAGGATAAAATGAGGAATAGAACAAAATCATGGACATAGAGAGGGAATGGACTGATAATGCTTGGTGAGGAAAAGGGTGCGGGAAGTACAGCAAGAGACTGGACAAAAATCATGCAACTATGGGAGAGGACAGAGGGTGGGGGGGGGTAAGGGCATAGAGTGAAATGGGTACTGGGTGGAGGGGAGCTATGGGGGGAAAATGTAATTAATAAACTGAACAATAAAGGTAAAAAAAAATTTTTTTTAAACTATCCCATGAAAGAGGTGCCATCATTATCCACATTGTGGAAGTAATTAACTTGCCCAAAGACACAGAGGAATTGAGGATCTTGTCTAAGCTTCCACAGTGATGAAATGGCAGAGTAGGATTCCAGTCCAGGCAGCCGGGCCCCAGAGTTCACATACTGAGCCACTGCATTCTAGTACAGGGGCTGATGAACTGTGGCCCGAGAGCCAAATATGACCGACTGCCTGTTTTTACCATTAAAGATTCATTGGAACATTACACATTCATCTATGTATTGCCTCTGGCTGTGCCACAATGACAGAGCAGAGGAGTTGAAATACAGAATATATGGCTCACATGATCCAAAAGGTTGCTAGGAAAATTGACTCTTTACTAGGACCTTTCAAAAAGCTTCTGCTGATAGAGTATTGTTTTTGTTGTTGTTCTGTTTTGTTTGCATACATGATCCAGAGAACTCTTGACTCTGCATATTAGTACCACAGAGGGGCCAGAAAAGATAAGATGGAAGGGAAATTTCTCTTTAAGGAGCAGGTGAAAAAAGTAATCCCAGGAGAAAAATTTAGGTGAGTGAAGGGAGGAAATAGCTTCACTGACATTAACATGGTTCCCATTTTCTTCCCTGGATACTTATGCACAACAATATGGATCTTTCAGCACCTACATGCAATTCAAGTAAGTCATTTGCCAATGGTCAAGGTCATCTGATGAACTCAGCAAGGGCCCCTGATCTTAGCCACACACTGTCTCCACTCACCTGAAAGAGCTGCACGTTGGCCGGAGAGTCTTTCTGAAAGAGGAAGGTGGCACTGGCAAAGGTGGGGTCCAGTTTGCCACACTTCTGTGGAGACAAGATAACAGAGGTGACATGACCTTGACTATTTCCATCACTAACCCCAACCTTGGTTGTCCCCAACTGGTAAAGGTAACAACTGTTCACCTCATCTCCTCATTTGACACTCCTTCCCATACTGGCTGGATCTGTCTCAACATCTGACCGTGGGCTCTGGGAGCTCCGTATTCACTCACAGCCTCTGCCTCTGCCCCTACCATGCCCGCTGTGTAATGAGTGGCATATACTTCTGCCCATACACCTAACAGCTTCTGTCCTCCCTACATTTATGCATGCTGCTCTCTGTTGGGCTATCCTCCTCCCGGCCCTCCTGAAAAAGTCTTCCTTTTCTCCTCAATTCTGTGGGAAATATTTAATGCTATGGGAAATGTTTACAATATAATCTCAATGGACTCAAGGGGGAAATAACACTGCATGCAGTATGACCTCAAATTTATTTAGAAAATGATGTATTCAGATAAAAAAGATCTTAAGATGATAGCTGTATTGATGGGTAGAAGGAAGGACAAAGAAAGAGAGTTGGAGCAGACAAACAGAATGAGACAGATGAACAGATAAATGTAGGGGAAAGTTCAGAGGAAGAACCAAAAATACTAGCAGTGGTTTTCTCTGGGATCTGAGAGTGATTTTTTTATACAATTCTGTACTTTTTTAAGTTTTCTACAATAAGTCTTCATTACTTATATAATTTGAAAGCATTGCCTCATGAGGATTTTCAAAGGTGGAATATTGCTCTGCTGTCCCCACGACTGTGAAACCTCCCCTCCTCTGCTCCTCAGGCTCCATCTCAGCTATTACCACACTAGACTGGCCTTCACTGACCATGATCTATTTACACTGGGCTACCCCTTGGTGCCCAGTGCAATCTTACTGTCTAAAAAGGGCAAAGTAAGTGCTTGTTGGTGAACCCATATGGGGGGCTGGGCCCATATCAGCCAGCACCCTCTCCTGAATGCAGATCCTTGCAGTGGCTGGAGAAGCCCCGCTTTGAATTTTCCTTCCACACTCCACATTCTCATCATTCTCTGTGCTCCCATTCCAACTACAAGACCACAGTTGTATCAGCTTGTATGGCTGAAGGATCATCTGGTCGACCCACCCCCTTTTGCAGATTTTATAACTGAGACTTGGAGTTGTGAGCTATGTAAGTTCCCACGTGAGATAATCACACAGATGGAACAAGAACCCATGCCCCTGACTCCCAGCCCAGGGCTCTGCCTCTCAGCCACCCAGTTGGATCCCATCTACATGTGGCTCCCTGCGTTATGTCCCCAGTCCTTGCTCCTCTGCCCTTTCATGTCCACGGGAAAGAAGCAAGTTCACCACCTGCTCCCCAGCACTGTCTCACCCACACCAGCTACCCAAATTCCCAAACAAAAGTGCTGCAGAGAGTCCGTGCTTTGCCCAGGCCCCACACTCACATCTTCCGGGTGCTCTTTGCCCAGCTTCTGAAGCACCGTCAGGTAGAACTTGAAGAAGAAGCTGAGGGTGAGTGTGCGCCGGAAGTCCACCATGCCGCCCGGGGCATCAGGGGGCAGATACAGCTCCTCCGCCAGGCCTGCACACACCTCCTGCAGCAGCTTCTCGTTCCAGAAGCTGCCAGAGAACAGATGTGGGAGAGCGCTGCCACCCCGCCCCCGAATCACCGTGCAGGCAGTGAGCACAGGGCCCCAGAGTCATGTGAACCTCGGTTCAAAATTTAGCTCAGAGACCCATGGTTGTGTGACTTCAGGCAAGTTACTTACCTACTAGAGCCACAGTTCTCTCCTCCTTAAAAACAGATCCAATTTTAAAAGACCCCAAAAATAATAGTTAAGTCTATTAAGTTATGAAATATTATTTATAATTTAAATTAAAATGTATAGTGGGAAAATTTTTATACTCATTAAGATTTATCTATCCATACAGGTATGATATGGGTTAGATAGAATAGTGCCAGTGAATTGCTCCCATATAGTACCTATAGTGATAGTAGTGGCTATAGTAATAGATAGCATTAGTAATAGCAATATCAGCAGTAGTGGCAGCAACAATACTGGTAGTAGTAATGCTAGCATTAGCAGATGCAGTGCTAGTAGTACTGGTGGAAACAATAGAGGTAATAGTAGAAACAGAAGTAATATAGTAGTAGTAAAAGAAGAGGTAGTAGTAACAGTAATAGCAAAAGCACTACTAGTAATGGTAGTAGTAGAAGAAGTAGCAGCTGCAATAGCATTAGAAGCAATGATCCTATATAATAAAGAGGTAATATGCAAATTGACCCTCACACCCTCATAAGATGGCTGCCTATGACCAGGCCAGAGAGAGGTTAGTGAGGGATGACCAAAAGACTGAATAAGCAGGCTGCATGGGGCAACCAGGCCAGCAAGAGGGGAAATTGAGGGTGACCAGACCAGCAGAGGGGGAGAGTTGGGGGCAACCAGGCTGGCAGTAGGGGTGGGGGGTGCAGTTAGGGGCAACCAGGCCACTGGGGGGTAGGAAGTGGGGGTAATTAGGCTGGCAGAGAAAGCATTTAGAGGCAACCAGGCAGGCAGGAAGGTGAGTGATTAGGAGCCAGCGGTCCAGAATTGTGAGAGAGATGTCTGACTGTCTATTTAGGCCTGATCCTGGTAATCAACAGTAGGCAGTCAGACATCCCCCAAGAGGTCACGGATTGGAGAGGATGCAAGCTGGGCTGAGAAAATCCCGCCCCCCCCCCCCCCCCATGTACGGATTTTTTGCACTGGGTCTCTAGTAGTAATAAGAGTTGTAGCTGTGTAGTTCTAGTAATATCAGTAGCAATGGTAGCAGCAGAAGCAGCAATGGTAATAGTTCAGTAGCAGCAGTACTATTGGTCATTATGCTACTGATAATAGCAGTAATACAGTAGTAGTAACGATGATAATACCAATAGTAGCAGCAACAGTAATACTGCTAGCAGCACAGGAGGAGGAACAGCAGCATAGGCCGGTAGCAGGGCTTTTTGCTGTTAGCTCTTACTTAGACAGTTGCTTCCGAGTGGTCTTTAAGGCTGAGATGGTTCTGTCGGCCATTCCGCCATAGCAAAGGGCCAGCTCCTTCACCTGTGTGGTTCCTGGCTGGAATAGGACTCTCATGCCGCAGGTCACCTTGGCTATGTCATCTTCTCTCCGGGAGGCATGCTTAAATGCTGAGAAAAACTCACCCTGAAAGAAAACAGGAAGGTGCCAGTTTTCACCCTGTTTTGCAAGGACTGAAAATGGTGAGCCTGAAACATGGAGATATGAGGTGAGGTGAGGTGAGGTGAGGTGACAATACCATTGCACAACAGCAAGGAGCTGGTGACAGGGATCAATGACTGAGGCCTAACCATCACATTTTCATAAGTTCCAGATAGTATACCCCGATTCTGGGAGGGTCAGGGTTTCTCACTATTAGTCAGGAAACAATGTCAGAGACAAAGAAGAATGGGTTCTCTCAACCCAACAGCAGGGAGAAGGAAGGGTGTTTTCACAAAGTCTTCCCTGAGACGCCTCAGGCCTGAGAACCTTCCCCACAGTGCCTAGTATCAGAGCATACGGCCTCTCGGAAGCTGTGCTAAAACCTCTGTTGGCTGGACTGCCTCACAAGCAAATACAGAGAAATGCCCATGAGTGTGTGAAACAGCTTGAGCTTACAGTCTCCTCACTGGCTCCCTAACTGGCTCTCCCACCAGCCAATGGGCAGTGCTTAGAAATCTGGCTTCCTGGCCCAAAGAACTAACCATACTATGAGGCAGTGGCTGCCTTTGTGTTTTGATCACCAACATCCTGAGTCTAAGCCACCTCTGTCTTTGGGGACAGAAGGAAAGCGTGAGTTGCTTTCCAGGTGATGACTGTGTGCTATCCAGCCCTCTCTGTGTCAGGTTCTGCTTGAGGTTTGAACTCACGCTGGCAGCAAAATTCTGATTCACCTTCCAGGGAGTAGGTATAAGGAAAGGGCTGTTGGAGAAAGCAGGAGACCCACTGCTGAGGTCCGAAATGAACACAGGCTTTTGTTTGAGGAAGCTATAGAGGCCCCTCCTGATGCTAAAGCTGGTTCTACTTCCTGGTGTCAGACAGGGTGTGGACCATGATCCCAGACCTTGAACTTGGTCCTGGGACAGAGGTTCCAGCTGCTCACATCCAGGGCTGTGCCAGTCCCCTGTGATGTTTTCACTGGGCTGCCAGGAAATATCAGTGTCAGCTCAATTGTTCTTTATTGAGAAATACCTCCTAATCTTGGGTGTTAACGTCTCCTTTCTTTAAGGAGTCATATTTTATGTCCCTTGCCTGGCAAAATAAAAACTGGGCAGTTCTATGCCTGTCCTTGCCTCCTTTCCCAACCTTATAATTTAACATTTTTTTTACTGACCTGTGAAATATAAAACTCTGGGAATCACTGCTCAAAATGGTCCTTAAAGATAAGCTAGAGCACCATTAAGAAACCACCTCAGGGATGTAATGGCTCTAATTTCATTAGTATTTTCAGTAAAGAGGTTAAAATTAGCCAGGGTGAAACATGCCTTGTAACACTCAAGCACTAGCTGTGGAAAACCCTTAACATGCTCCCTTATAGCTGGTTCCCCAGCCTCTCACAGGTTACTTTCTACAAGGACCGTCATGGAATTATGTGCTGCTGAGAGAGGTGAGAGTCACACCAGCTAAAGCCACCACAGGCCCCAAGGAACAAGAGCAAGGCAGCCAAAGGTGCCCTGATCTGTTGAACAAGCTGGAACCTTCATCCACCCACAGGAAGGTCAGGGAATAAACACCTTGTCAAGCCCAAGGTCGTCATGTGAAGGTCTGACTTACAGGCAGCTTCTTCTCTTAACACACGAGCCCCACACTTCACCTGATGAAATCAAGTCTACTCTGACCTGGGAGGAATACTCTCCAGCAGGATGCCTCCTTGAAACTGTGTTGCTAGTTACCAGCTGGTGATCTCCACCAACTCCCAGGCATCTGCCAGGAACCTTTAGAACTATTGGTCAGTCCTCACAATCACCTTCCCAGTAGGAAACTTTGTGGCCATAGTACAGGTGAGAAAACTGGGGCTCAGAAAGGTAAATAGACTCACTTAGGATCACACATCTAGCTTCTGTCCATGAGGTATGCTCCCTACACTAAAACTTCTCATTGTCCAGAGAGGAATCTGACTGGTCAAAGGCAGAGTTCAGAGACAAGAACATCAGTGCTACAGTTGAGAGATGCTAAGGTTGGTCCTAAGGCCAAGTCTGCTCTCCTTGTCCAGAGCCTGGTGGGTGTAGGAGTGATTTGGTTCCAGCATCTTACCTCCCTGCTATAGGGGATCTCAATGGAAAGCAGTATCTCTTCTGGACCTAGCAGTGTCTTTCTGTAACCAGGGAAGAAGGTATGGTCCATCGGAATCGTTCTCCTGGTGCCTGTACAGAAGCAAGATGAAGAAGGACCAATATGAGAAAGCACAGGGCCATCCCCCAGTGAGCTTCTCCATCCTGGTCTCTGATGCCCACGGTCAAAGGGAGTGGATGACACAACTGGAGTCAAGGCCCTTCATCTGAAATCCTTCAGCAATGATGGGCTGATGAGTGGTTAACAATCAGCTGTTGGGGTGTAGCCTTAGTTTGCTAGTGTCTATGGTATAAATACTCCCACCATAGCCCATTTCAAGCTACCAGAATGACATTACTGGTGTGCAGTTAGAAAAAGAGTAGCGCAGTTGTGTCAGCAAGCCTGCTGCCCTCTGAAAGGCCTGTTTACAAGGTGCGCCATTGGCTGTCCTCAGGGAACTTAGGTCTCCAGAGGGTTCCTAGCATTCCCTGATAAGAATGGCTCATGGTTTGTAAAAACAACATGGTTTATGCGGAACACCTGCTTTCCTTCTGGGCCTCTGGACTTTGGTATGTACCAGGCAGACCTGTGTGACCAGCCCCCAGTTAGATCTCTGGGTGCTGAGCCCCTAATGAGTTCCCTGGTCGCCTGCAGTTCTCATGAGGAGCTTGCTGCCATGGAGTCAAGCGCCTCCTGTGTGATCTGCTGGGAGGCCCTGGGAGCTTGTGTCAGATTTCCACTGGACTTTGCTCCATGTGACTTTCCCTGTGCTGATTTTGCCTTGATTCCTCCTTCTGTAATGAGTCATAACCATGAGCATGACTATATGCTGAGCCTTTGAGTCCTCCTGGCAAGTCATCAAACCAAGGGATGTGCTGGGGAACCTCTGACAAGGAAGGATGCACAGTAGCACAGCACTGTATAGCATCTCCAGTGTAGGTAGATGGATGGAAGGAGCCTCAACAGCACAGACAACAGTAGAATGAAGTAAAATAATTAGCAAGTGGTGAATGTTGAGTATTTGTTCCCTTTGTCATTAAAATAATCTATCTTATTGCATGCTTATATAACTTAATTTTTAATAACGGCCATGTTTCACAAATGCTGACAACCCAGCAATCCACCATGGTGAGCTGGTGCATTCTGGCTCCAGCATCCTACTAGGTAAAGCATCTGGAGAGAGCCTGGTGTTAATTCTTAATAAACAGGTTGCCCAGCTCTGTTAGCATTTAACACGTCAGTAGCATCCAGGAATCCAAACCATAGGACAACAGAGTCATTGGACTTTGGACTCTGTCTCTAGGAGTAACTCATCTTGTGAGACTTTTCTCCCCCAGCACCCTCTGCATGAGGCAGCTCACCTCTGGATACGATGGTCAGCTTGGCCCCGCTGGCCATAAACACTGGGTTGAGGTCGGAGATGGGGCTGGCAGTAATGATGTTCCCTCCAATGGACTAGGACAAGCAGAGAGTGTGCATGAGAGCCCAGCCCGGAAACTTTTGCTCACCCAGCTGGCTTCCAAATGCAGGCAGGAGGATGACAGGTGTCATTTGTGAAGAGAGGCCCCACCTCCAGCCCCTGAACACACAGCCTGGAGGTTCACAATCTGAACATCGAACTTCATGCGAAATGTGAGATCTGATTGCTTGGAATTGGGACCCAGCTCTGAAATTTAGCAGTCAGTGCACCTCACTCAGTTAACACAAGTCAGCCCCTTGAAATTCAAGTGCTTAATGTCACCCAACCTTTTTCTGAAAGGGTTAAGTGGCTTATAACAGAGGCCATAGAGTGTCAATACAGCAGAAATAGAAGATAAGGTTCAAGGACAAAGAGGAAGGAGATTTAAGAATGAATGATTTGTTCTAACTGGATCTGAGCTTCCCTGCAACTTGGCAAAAAAATGTTGGGAGAACCAGACCCAGGAACCTCACTACTGGAAACGAGAGAGAAAGCAGCTGGAGGATGAAAACATGTCCTTCCTGGGAGTAGATGGAGCTGAACTGGGGACTCGGTAGAGATTGTTTATATCTCCTCAGCTACACCCAGAAGAGGCTGGGGTTTGGCGTAAGGTGTGGCAAATGGAGTGGGTTGTTTTGCTTTTTTTTTTTTCTTCTTTTTAAAAACCATTTTTTAAAAATAGAATAGAAGGGTTAGCTTTCCTCCCAATCCCATCAACAATTATGAGTCTCAAATAGCACTGTGTGCAAACACCTCTTGCAAACTGGGAATCTGGGGTTTAGTCTGAAGGCCGACTATGACAGCCCTTTCTCCTCTCAGGGGGCCTACCGCTGGTTCTACCCCCAATGCTGAAAGGCTGTTCCCCTCCCTGGTTTGGCTTTTCTATAACTTTTCTCTCATCTACCTGCTGAGACACTCGGTCAATCAGAAAGGGAGTGGGAGTAGGCAGGAGGCCCCATCTTCTCCATGCTCAGGGAGAAAGACTGAGTACAAGTGAGTGTCACCTGGAGTGGCCCACAGACCACCTGCATCAGCAGCACCTGCAGACTGCACACCAGCCCTTCCAGGCCAGCATCACAGAGGCAGGGCCGAGGAATCTGCATCTTTAACAAACACTCAGGCAGTTCTACCCATTCAAGTGTGAGGCTCCTGGTGTGAGGACAAGGCCCTGTCCCATGGGCCTCGATGCCCCTGGGTGGGGACTCACCGCCACAGACTTGACCTGCTTCCCGGCAAACCAGCGCATCTGCTCCAGGACGCCTCTGAACACCTCTGTCTTGTGGGCAGGAAGCTCAGCAATGGCATCTTGCAGGGTCTTTTCCACAGTGCTCAGAGTGCAAGCAGCTCCAAAGGAGATACCTGGGAACACATGCTCAAAATAAGCGATCCCCTGCCCATTGCAGAAAACACTTTCAGGCACAGACTCTCTGAAGCTTCGCATAACCTGAGTGAGGCTTCACCAGGACTCACATCCTTATCCTGATGAAGAAAAGTTGGCCCAAGAGGTTAAGTGACTCGTCCAACACCACACAGCTAATAAAAGATCCAAGACTCAACCCCAGGCCTCTTGTCCTACAACCAGAGTACTCTTTCACTAAACCAGTGGTTCTCCACTCAATAAAATCAGATTTCTGTGGGTAAAGTCCTGGAATATATATTTTTAAAGCACCCAAGCACTCCTGCCCACACCGGGTCTCTGACCCCATGACTGATTCTAATGTGTAGCCAGGATTGAGAATGCTATTGGAGATCTCACAGCCCTTGCCCACTGATGCTTACCATGATGGAGAAAGGTGGTGAAAAGGTTGCCCTTTCCCCTGTGCAGGGTGGCTCCAGGACAAGAAGTGGCAGACAAAGTCAAAGGGGAGGTTGTTCTAGAACTCACCATCCCCCAATGGGAACAATCCCCAGCATCCCAGCCCCTCTGGGGCTCAGGTAAACATCCCTTACCCTCTGGGCCGCGCTCCACTAAATTCAGCTCAGGGATCCAGGCTGGGCTGACGATCACAGGAAACAGCCTGTTCTTAAACTTCATCTCAATGCCTCGAGGGAAACAGAAAGTCTGAAGTTAGAGGTGTGTGTGTGTGTGTGTGTGTGTGTGTGTGTGTGTGTGTGTGTGTGTGTGTGTTTAGGAGCAATATTAGAAAACACTGGACATTAAAATATGTCAGTAACTCTCCTAGACACTACGTATTTTAACTCATTTAATCCTCACAACAACCCTGGGAGATGCTGTGAGGCACAGGGAGATTAAGTTTTTTGCCCAAGATATACAGGTAAGCATGGGCAGATTTCACTACTTGATCTATTATTAGAGCTGGGATATAACTAATAATGACAGGAAAGTTTAACATTCAGAGAAAAAGGAAAATTGACTGAGATGAAAACTTCAAATCTGCTCATCAAGGTAGAAACTCTATGGACAGACTTTTCCTATTCCTCAGACTCAGGTACACAGCACCTCTCCCAGCCTCGCCCACAGGGCAATAGAGAGAAAAGGTAAAAAGAAAACAACTGTGCATTGTCCCATATTCTCCCTTTCACGTGCTGCTTGGGATTTCTGAAGAAGCCCAGGCTGTGGGGAGTCTGGCCCATCTGAATACCAGTTCCCAGGACAAAGAATGTAGAAGGAGACAGAAAGACTTAAATTTCTCTCTACACCCAGCTTCCCCAACACCTGTCCCAGTTGTGGGTGGTTATTCTGTAGGGTCTGTATAAGTAAGGAGGAGGTGGAGCCAATGGAGTGATCTTAAAAAATTATTTCTAGCCCTAGCTGGTTTGGTTCAGTGGATAGAGTATCGGCCTGTGGACTAACTGGTCCCAGGTTCGATTCTAGCCAAGGGCACATGCCCAGGTTGTGGGCTTGGTCCCCAGTGGGGGGCATGCAGGAGGCAGACTATCAATGATTCTCTCTCATCATTAAAGTTTCTGTTTCTCTCTCCCTCTTCTTTCCTCTCTGAAATAAATAAAAATATTTTTTAAAATTATTTCTAACTTGAAGCTTATAAAATCTTTGGGAATTCATTTCTCTAAGAATCTGACTTAGCTCAGAATGTTTATGGCTCATTGCAAAGAATCTGTCACATGTCAAAGGATCTTGAAGATTCTTCCATCTAATCATTCTCCACTTTAATGCTACCTAGGACTCTGGCTATGTGAGCCATAGGATTGCATCACCTGAGGCAGATCTCATGGGCCACCCTGCCATCCAGGTGTCACCAAACTGGCTGGGGACTCTGTATCCCACACATGCTCACAGGGCCTGGCCAGCTCTGTGCTCCATCAGCACAGAACTGAGCCAACCTCTCTTATCTGTGGACACAGAACCAACGAGAACCCAGGCTCCTTCCAGAACCAGAGCCATGAGTCTCCCACAGGCTGGATTTGGTTGCTTAAAAGTATGTCAGGTTTCTCTGACAGACCTCAGCTGTGCCACAATCTTCTCCTTCTGTCCTCTCTGGGCTTGGGACCAGCAAAGTAGACATGGGCCAAGCCAGACTTAGAAATGGATGGAGATGAGCACAGCCTTGGGCACCTCTGCTCCAGACCACTCACGGATCAGGAGAGCTGCACAGCTTGAGTCTCCATGACCTGTTGGTATATTGTGGGCCTCATGTCCTACATGGAGGCATCACCAGGAGAGGTAGCCACGGTCATGGGCAACATAAACGATCACCCTTGGACATCTCCTCTCCTTTGCCTTACCACAGCATCCCCAGAAAAGGGTGGAGAAAAGAGTAACATGTATAAAACCTCTAGCATCCATCAGGCACCAGCCTGGACAGTTTACCTACATCGCTCCCTCCTGCCTCTGACTGGGAGACATGTGAGGGAAGGAACAAAGCTGGCACTTCATAAGAATACAGTCAACAAGGATCTCAGTTATTACTCAGGACAACTCTTGAAGAAGACATTGTTAGCCCCACATATGAAACAGGAAAATGAGAGCAAGGAAGGAGACAGCGTTTTTCTGAGGACCCATAGCTAACAAGGAGTACAAACAGGTCTCCAAAGTCAGGAGTTTTAAATAGTTCAAGGGTCCTAGGTTCCTCAGTGGGTCCCTGGCCCCCAGACAGGCCACGGGCCACCCCAGGCCCTTACCGATCTCCGTGTTCCCCACCACCAGCTTGGCCTCGGGGTGCTGCACCTTGAGGTCCAGTAGCTCCTTCAGGGTGGAGGCCTGGATCCAGGTTACACGCTCCCCTTCAAAACGCAGCTGCTTCTGAGGTGCATCTTTCAGCCTCTAGAAAATGCCATTTTCAAATGAGCCATCTTCTTCTCCCCACTCCATTCCTACCACCATTCCCACGGCCCTTGCTTCAGGTTGACAATGGGATCAACTCTTCTGTGGACTTGTTTATTACTGACTTCAGAATGAAAATATTTGTCACGGAGAAGGGAGGAAAACTGCATGGATGAAGGCAGGAACTAGGCTGCAGCTCTTACATACATTAGCTCAATGAGCTATCAGAAGACTCGGTGAAGGAGGCATTGTGAGTAGCCTCTTGTACAGGTGAGGGAGAAGCCTGAAGAAGTCATGTGACCTGCCAAAGGTCACTAGCCGCAAGGTACCCTGGGCTGTCCCCACTGTCTCCAGGAGGACCAATGAACAAGGTGTGGGTGGATATGTGGCAGCAAAGGAAGGGTTGTCAAAGGGAATACAATGCAGAGCTGTTCCCAGTGCATGAAGGAGGGGTGATGCTGGGGAAGAAAACCCCAAAATCACACTGATGGTCTCAAGATTGCACAAACTAGAGGAGGATAAGCTGGCAGCCTGCTGCACAACCCTTCTCTCTGGCCCTTGAACTCAGGGAGACCTCTTGTGCTCAACAGCCCCTGAGAAATCTGCCCTTGAGAAGCTCTGAGGGTGGCTTGATCCTTTCCTCACCATAAATGTTGGAGGGAAGGAACTAAATCATCAGGGGAAGAAAGGGGGTGTTATAGGTGTCCCTAAAGCACAGCTGCAGGCCTTGGGTGTGTCCTTTGAATCAACCTTTGCTTGTTTGTTTGTTTGTTTGTTTGTTGATTAAATGGACCATTTGCTTGGGGGGCTTATGCATTAGATTCGGCCAGGAGGCCAGCAGATACTTCTGGAGCACCTGTTATTATACACAGGGCACCAGAGAGATCCAGTTCCTGTCCTCAGAGTGACACCTGTGAGAAGGAGAGAAATGTGGGTCACTATGGGAGCACATGAAAAAGGGACTTGACCCCTGGGTGTCAGAGAAAGGAAGGCAAATTCAGGTTGAGACCTGAATGGCAAGGAGAAAACAGTATTCCCAGCGGGTAGGAAATAAAGCAGGTCTCCAGGGGCTCCTGGCACAGAGCCTCTATAGGCCGTTCCTTGGGACATCACCTACCAGCAACTCTGGTGGGAAGATGGGCTCCTGGGTAGGATCCAAGGGCATGAACTCCTCTGGGTTGAATAAAGATGGAGAGAGAGTGACCTGCTGGGAAAGGAAACAGATATGTGCTACCATATCTCCCCTTTAAAACGCCCCATAGCACCAATGCAGCTCTTTGTCCAAGCAAACTCACTCCCAGCCCCCAGCAAGCTGGTAGAGGGGCAGGCAGCTCCTGGATGCCAGAACCAGAATGTCTTGCCAGAGAACCCAGGGCTAATATGTGCAGTCACTACCCTTTCAGTCTAGGCTTAACTGTTTCCTCTTCCAGCCACCCTTGCCAAGAGTTTGGAGCGAGACAATTGGCTCCTTTGAACTGCGACTGATCCCAGATTTCCAGGAAGAGAAGGGCCCACTTACTGTGTCATTTTTCTTCTGGTTCATGCAGCAATTTGGGTTGTCCACATTCCCACCACAGCACCCACCATCCTACAGAGATGACCAACATTCACATAAAAATATGTGCAAAGAGTTTCACAGAAGCTGACAAACATACATTATTAATTTCCAGTAAAATCCGGCTCTGACACCTACTCCAGCATCAATGGTAATAGTAAATACCCTGTCCCATCCATTTGCCTTTGCATAGAGGTAAGGCCTCTGCTTTAACTACTTCCTCTTGCTTGGTTAATGTAGATTAAATAACTTGGGAATCAACAAATAAGATCTCTCCTGGAAACAGTAGGGAAACTAAATGTTAAGAATATTTCTCCAGCCGAGAACGGTTTGGCTCAGTGGATAGAGCATCGGACTGCGGACTGAAGGGTCCCGGTTTCGATTCCGGCAAGGGCATGTACCTTGGCTGCGGGCACATCCCCAGTAGGGGGTGTGCAAGAGGCAGCTGATCAATGTCTCTCTCTCATCGATGTTTCTGACTTTCTATCCCTCTCCCTTCTGCTCTGTGGGAAATCAATAAAATATATATTTTTTTAAAAAAAGAATATTTCTCCATAAAAATAGGTCCTCCTATTTTATCAAAACATTTCTTTATGCCCATTTCCCTCTTCAGTGCTGCTCCCTTAGGAAGCCTCTGAGACAGAAATGCCCTTGGTTCTCTCAGCACTTGAGAGCCTCCTCTTTTAGATCAACCAAGTTCTTATCTGGGCACTTCCTAGGTCAGAATCTTTGCAGGACTCCTAACGAGAATGTCCAACACTGTTTGCTGGGTCCAGAGCTGTGTCCAGCAAGTGTGCCTGGGCCTCACCACAGCTGATTAGAC
This sequence comes from Antrozous pallidus, assembly GCA_027563665.1. Taxonomy (NCBI): domain Eukaryota; kingdom Metazoa; phylum Chordata; class Mammalia; order Chiroptera; family Vespertilionidae; genus Antrozous; species Antrozous pallidus. Next base: position 57,896,462 of record CM050523.1, on the reverse strand, counting down.
ACTTGTTGCCAGAAAGCTAAGCGCTCTTTATTCCTCATTTGGGAGAGTGCATAGGTCTGATGACCCATTACCTCTGGGGAAAGGACTTGCCGGGACCTCTCAGGGTGCCAGTAGCAGAGCACAGAGGAGAGCCCAGCTTGCTGTCTCCCACCTGACTGATGTGTCCCAAAGAAAGCAGGCTTCCAGCTCAGGGCCCCAGGGGACACTCCAGAATCATGGACTTGTGCTGAGAGGCCAAGTGGGGGAAACTTCCAGGCACAGCCCGGGCACAATTCCAGGGCAGCCAGTTCCTGGAGGCATGGACCAGGGGCATCCCCTCTGCACATGAATCATGGGAGACGCCTTCTATCCTGACATTTCCCGAAGGATGATTCACAACCTACTATTTTTTCTAAGAAAGCTCTCAGAGGGCCAGGGTGTGGTCTTTGAGAACTGGAAGGCACTGGCAGACTTGGCATTGGGAGAGAAAACCTCTCTTGCCTTGACCCTTTGCAAATGCTGCCCTAAGTACAGGCCCCTCTGGCATTCACAGGTTTGGACCTCTCCATCCCCACCTTGCCCTTGCTTTTTCTATTTTTCTATTTAGACAGGAAGGAAGGAAGGAAGGAAGGAAGGAAGGAAGGAAGGAAGGAAGGAAGGAAGGAAGGAGGGAGGGAGGGAGGGAGGGAGGGAGGGAGGGAGGGAGGGAGATTGCTATATTGCCCCTTCTAATCTTTCTTCTAGGAGGAGTGAAGCAGGGAGTCACCAGGTCCCAAGTGAAGTGAGGGGCACCAGCCACACTCACCCAGTGCTGGTGGGAAGGATGTTTTTCACAAATGCACATTTTCTCAGGGCATTGAATGCCAACACATTCTTACTTAAATCTTTATTCTTGATAATTCATTGATGTGTTTATGACATAAATGATTATGATGGACAATGTGTCACTGCCCTCAAGGTGTACTAAGGCTAAATATGACTGCCCTCCCGCTGCAGGGATTTCCACTTTTCTCAGGAGACTGAGCTCAGTGCTGTTTTTATGGTTCCTTCCCTTCCTTCCTTGCTGCTGAATGGACACTGTCATTTCTCACTGGGGACAGTGTGCCTCCCTCTAGAAGATGTTCCTCACCCTTTCCTCGTGTGTGCCATGGCCATGAACGCGAGATGGCCAGGTTGGTTAGAACTGTAAGTAAAATAGGAGTCAAAGGCTCTGCCTGGCTGGTTTGCTCAGTGATCAGAGCATGGGACCCACAGACCAAAGGGTCATGGGTTTGATTCTGGTCAAGGGCACATACTTAGTTTGCAGGTTCAATCCCCAGCCTTGGACAAAGTGTGAACAAGAGGCAACCAATCGATATGTCTATCTCATGTCAAAGTTTCTCTTTTTCTCTCTCTCCTTTCCCCCCACTCCCTTCCACTCTCTCTAAATATCCATGGAGAAAATATCCTCAATCCTCAGGTGAGGATATTTGTTTAAAAGAGTGAAAGACTCTGAATACCGGCTGGGGGTCTCTAATGCGTCATGGACATGAGCTTCCAAGGACACTGCGCAGGGCATGTCGGCTGCTCAGAGAACTCAGCTCAGCTGCACATTGACCGGCAGCTGGACAAAAGGCAGCACCACTGAATAATGGAGTCAGGACCCAGTTCCATCCTCGGAAGGAGCATAATTATCAGCTACACTCAAAAGCCCTTCTCTTTTGAGAAACTAGGAGGCTGGATAATTGTTTCTCTTTGAGCAGCCTCCCATGAAATACACCCATGGACAAAATTAACAATTCCTGTTTCTCAGGAAAACTTGCACCATTTATAAAGATCAAGTATTAAGTCATGGAAGAAATGGACTGGCATCATGATTCAGAGTTTCCACTTACTGAATACTTAAGATATGCCCAGGCTTGTTCTGAGGACCCTGCAAGAAGTATTTTCAACATTCATGATAAGGTAGGTCAGTGGTGGGCAAACTCATTAGTCAACAGAGCTAAATATCAACAGTACAATTGAAATTTCTTTTGAGAGCCAAATTTTTTAAACTTAAACTTTTTCTAATGCCACTTCTTCAAAATCGACTTGCCCAGGCCGTGGTATTTTGTGGAAGAATCACACTCAGGGGGCCAAAGAGCTGCATGTGGCCAGTGAGGTAGGTATTATTATAATCCGCATTGTAGAAACAAGGACATTTGCCCAAGGCCATGAACCAGTTAAGTGATGAAATGGGATTTGAACCTAGATCTGGAGACTCTAGGTATGAGCTTTCAATCATTTTTCTCTAAATCCACATCTACTAGTTCCTCATCAGGGCATGGTATCTTCCACCCTTGTAAGCCCCACTTCCATCTCCACCCTGAGAATTATTTGCATGAAACATTCCTTTTTGTAATGCACTTACAAAAAGCTGACTATACCAGCAACACTGAATCACCCTGAGAGGAGGTGTTTGCCTGGAGTCAGGATCAACCTAACCCAGTGGGAGAATCAGGTAAAATCTGAGGAGATTAAGCTAAGAAAAGAGAGGCCAGCCATGAGTCCTCCTTGCCAGATGGAGGTGTGTGCCTGTGTTTGTATAAGCGATGCACACACACCTGGCTGTGGCTTCTTACTCAGCATTCTGTGAACACTGCAGGGCTTTGCAAACTGGCTATTTGACCAGCAGTTTCATCAGCCCAGTGGAGTGCCAACTACAGAAGGCAGCCAGGAAAGAAGAGGATGAAGCACCTGTGTCATGGCCTGAGCAGGCCAGTCTCCAAGGAAGGCTGCCAAGACTAAAAGCCCTGGAGGAAATTAGCTCTTGGGCATCATGTGTCTTCCAGGAGCCAGTTCCCCAGGTTCTTCCTGGAGAAAAAGTCTTGGTGCTATTAATCAGAACCCTTCTCTGAATAGGAATGGCAGAGTCCACCACCCACACCAGGTAGCCACAGTGGGAAGACCTGACACCTGGCCATCTTATCTCTCTTCCCTGTAATGCTGATGCCCTTGGCATCGCTCCCAACTGTGATTGCATGGGGTTGCTGCTTTAGGAGCAGGGCCACTGATGTCCTGGGGCACCCACTTACCCTGGCAAAGGTGCGGTAGCCCTGGAGGATGGGTCTGTAGCCTGTGCAGCGGCACAGGTTTCCTGTGGGACAGGGAACAGGGGTGATGTCAGTGCAGGCTCCAAGGCAAGTGAGGGGCTTTGGCTGAGCCTGAGGCTAAGACACCTTCTGAATATTCTGTTTTCTCTTCCTAGAATGCTCCTGCTCCTCCCTTGTGCTGCTGGCTTCAAAACATCTACCATTTCTTCCAGGAAGACTTCTTCGAATGCCCTAGGTGCTTCCATGGTGCCTAGTCATCCCTGGAGAAGGGATGGAGTCTTTTATCCCCATGTCCCTTGTTCCCTGTACAGTGCCTGGCTCATAATAGAACTCAATATAACTGGTTGAATAAACGATGGACTGAAATGGTGAATGGATGGGGAGTCTTCTCTATTCAGTTCAGAGAAACAGACACCTGGCTCAGGCTCCTAGGCCCTTGTACCGAGGGAATGTGGAGAGCCATCCCTGCTTGAGTTTAGGATCCTGGCTGCCTTCTCAGATGGGTTTTTGCCCTGCAGAGTCCTGTCCTGATGGAAGCTGAGATGGACGAAAGTGATATCATCAGGCCCTGTGGTGTTTCCAAATGGTTTCCCCACTGCCACTCACCCCAGTGCAGAGTGAGGGCAGGAAGACACCTTGGGAAGATGAAAACCAAGGCAAGCTATCTCCAACCCACCTGTGTATTCCTCAAACTAAGAGAGGCCAGCCCTCCAGTACATTCTAGCCAACATGTGCAGATAGGCTGAGCTTCTTTCCTAAGGGCAGTGCCTCAGAATCCTGGCCCATTCCAAGCTTCCACTTGGGCCCTGCACTGAACCCCTCAGAGCCCCATCTGCCACCCTTCCCCCCAGGCTGTGCCTGGGGCCCATACCTTGGAAGGCATCTTCGATCTCCTCCATGGTGGGCTCGGGCTGGTTCCGGAGCAGCGTGTACATGCTCATGACAATGCCAGGGGTGCAGAATCCACACTGGGAACCATGGCTTTTGGCAATTCTCTCCTAAAAGGGACAGATGACATGGCCACCTGTGTTGGCAGAACCCCTCTCAATTTGCTACATGTTTCAACTGAAGCAGGCCACGTCGACCAGGCAGTGTGGGCAGCATGCATTGCATAGAGTCAAATACTAGTGCCACCACTTGCCAACTGTGGCACATCACCGAGCCTCTCTGAGCCACAGGTACCTCATCCTGGTACTTACCTCTAAAGTTGTGGTGAGAATTCAAAGAGATAATTCACAAAAACTCTGGCCACTATAACTTGCATACAGTGGGAATTCAAGCAATGTTCATTATTAGTAGGAAAGGCCCTTCAGAGAAGAGTGCCTATTAGAGCCAGAAGCATCTTGTCACCCTCTGTACCCTTCATTGAGCAGAGGAAGAAGCAGGTTTAGAGATTAAGAAATTTACCCAGAGATACACACAGTGAACGGAAGTGCTCTGTCACCTTCTGTTACCTACATGCCCCACAATCCACCTCAACCAGCCTTTGTTCAGAACCAACTGAATGCATCTTATTTCAAACTAGAATACCACTGTCTAGTGGTAACCCTTGACATCCAGTGGGGACATAAGAATTGAGAACTGGGTCATATAGAACATGTGAGCCCTAACTGGTTTGGCTCAGTGGATAGAGTACTAGCCTGCAGTCTGAAGGGTCCCAGATTGTATTCCAGTCAATGTCATGTACCTTGGTGTGAGCACATCCCCAGTAGGGAGTGTGTAGGAGACAGCTGATCAATGTTTCTCTCTTATCTATATTTCTAACTCTCTATCCCTCTCTTTAAGAAAATCAATAAAATATATTTTTAAAAATCAATAGAACATGTGGTATGCATCGCTTATCACAAAATTTTCATTCAAACCTACAAGATTTTCATTATAAGAAGATTTTCCATACTATTATCATTATTATCATTATTATTATTATTATTATTATTATTATTATTATTATTATTACTATGTCTCTTAAGAGTCTCTCTTGGCACTAACATTAAGTAAAATTATTAGAATATTGTATCACCAGGGCCTAGCATATCTATTCATTTATTTTATAAATAATAACCGAGGCATGATACGGGACCAGACAGTAGGGAAGGAAGATAAGGTCTCATGAAGCTCGTGTCCTAGTCGGAAAAATAGTGACACACAGGAAAAGAAAATCCAGGAGGAGATCGGCGCTGTGGAAGAACTGGTTCAGGATGACAGGACCCTGAGTGACCATGGCTCCTTGAGTGGTCAGAAATGGCGGCTCTGAAAAGGTGACTTTTAAGTTGAATTTAATAACAATTTGGATCAGGGAAGAGTGTATTCCAGGCAGAGGGAACAGCACGTGCAAAGCCTGGTGTGCTAGAGTGACTAAGGGTCAGTGTAGATGGAACCCGCTGGGACAAGAGAAACTCTGGCAGAGATAACACAGGTCCTCGTAAGCCAGGGTCAGGACTCAGATTTTTATTCTGGGTGTGATGGAAGCCATATTGGGATAAGATCTAATTTATGTTTTAAGAATCTTCTGGCTTTTGGGTGGGACAACACTAGAAACAGAAGATCAGGCAAGAGGGCATGGCAGCTCAGACCAAGCAGTAATAGGGAAACTAAGATAAAAAGGACATGTCACTGTAGGATTGGGTGGTTAACACTACTTCTGGATGGAGTGGCGTGGCGTAAAAGAGAAAGCATCAAAGGTGACTCCCAGATGTTTGTGCTGAGCGAGTGGTGGATGCTTTTGCCACTGATTCAGATGGAGACAGCCTGGGGAGGAAAGACGTAGGGAAAGAATGGACTTTTGTTACATTTGAGACCAGAGACCATGTAGTGATGCCAAGTAGGCAGCTAGAAATCTGAACCTAACCTCAGTGAGGAAGGAAGATAAGGTTTGACCTCTGAGGAGAGGTCGAAGCTGAATATATAAATATGTATACTGTTCACATGTAGATGGTATTAAACTCACATGGGAAGGGTGTGAAGATGGAGAAGGGAAGGATCTGGGAGGGAGCCTTGGAGAGCCACAGGGTCTGAGCAGAAAGGACCAGTTCATGGAAATGGGAGGAAAATGAGGTGAGTGTAGCCCACATAGAATCCAAGATACAACACTGGATAGACAAGTAAAAGTGGAATCTAGCTCTACAGCTTAACTGGGAACCAAAATAAGGGTATGGGAATAAGGATTTGTGTCACTGGACTAGCAGGGTTTTAGCCTAATTACATATGTATGATCTCGGTATTTAAACTGTTCATTATTTGTCTCAAGGATAATTATAATCCCTAATGAACCTTCTGACACCTCCTTCAAGTTGGACAAGTTTAGCAGTTTTCCCTTTTCCTGCGTAAGCTAAAAATGAAGTCACTGAGGTGAAGCAATACCACATCCTGTCTGCACTGGCCTCACCTGGCTGATTCCAGATACTCCTCCAAGGAGTATAACCAGCTTGCTCAACCGAAGGCCCTAGCTACCACATTCACATCAGAGCCAAGAAACAGCATGTTCTGGACAACTGTTCTCTCCGAATGGTCAAACCACGATGAAGACCTGGTGTGGTTCTGACAACCTCTGTGATTGTGATCTCCCAAAGATCCCTTTGCCTCAGTTTCCCTAAACAAAAAGCACTGGGAATAATGGCCTTTCCTTCACCCAGTGCTCTACTCTCATGTGTGCTCCATTCCATTTCACCTGAGAGCATACTGCTTCTCTCCACAAAACCTCCCAGACTACTTCCCACTCTAACCCAAAACCATTCCTAGTTTCCATCTGTTCCTAGGGGTCTGGTAGCATCATGAAGAAAGCCTTGGTCAGACACTCAAATGTCTCTATTCTATTATTCAGGCCCTGTTTACCTGCATTTAATAAGAATGGAGGCCTAGCAGTCCACATTTGTATTATCTGTGGGTGGCAGGTGAGAGGTGCAATGGAATTGCCATTTGAGGGGGAAGGGTGTAGGTGGGCTTTTTATCAAGGGACATCGATCACTTGGAATCTTGAATCTGGGAAGGCAGGGGGTTTCCCAATCATATTCAAGCTCAAGGAGAGGAAGTTCCCACACACACACACCTCTCCTCCCTGCAGCTGGACTCTCCAGCCACCAGATCCAATTGACTTCTTGGTCCCCTTGGAGTCATGCAATGTTACATTCACCGTGCCACATGAGAGAGATGCATTATGGGCACCTCCTCCTTTTTCTGCCTCACAGGCCACCCTTCACTCCCTTCCCCTAAAGAAATGGGGAAGTGGCCTGACCACAATACCTCCTTTGCCCAGAGGGGACAGCCCAACAGCCCAAAGCAAGTCTGTAGCTTTGTCATGAGCTCCCTTTGCTCTGGTTACCTGCACGGGATGCAGCCTGGTCTTGGTGCTCCCTATCCCTTCCACAGTCGTCACGGCAACATGGTGCAAGGAGCAGATGGGGGCCAGGCAGGCATTGGCAGAAAAGTGGCTGCAATCCCAGATTAAGGTCATTCCATTGTCCATTCAGGTCATCAGGATGGACCTGACTGACTACAGGACCTGGGAGACTTTGTGATGCTGTGTCATTTATTTCCATTCTACATTATGTCCTTCTCTCTTCTACAGCTGTTCTTGCCTCTCCATCCAAGACTCTGATTGAGGGACAAAGGACACTTCCTCCCCTCTATGCCCCTGGTGAGGCCTGAACCCTCCAGCATTTGGAGGTCAGGCAGCAGGATACCCTATGCCTCCTAGCTGGAGCAAAGGAGCCATGGTCACTTTCAGATGCCTCTTACTCAGCTTTCCCTGGAGGCTGAGTTAAAGGGAAGTTTCTGGCAGGTGCCAGGCCCAACATGTGCTCCTGTCTCTCTGCAGGCCCCTTCCTTCACCTCTTCGATTTTAGTACCTCCAGGAACTTTTGCTTTCTTGTTATCACCCACCTCTACCTCCCACATTTCTCAGGGGACATGAGATACCAACCCCTTAGAGCTTGCTTACATCTATTCCTTCTTAGAGCTTGCTTACATCTATTCCTTTATCCATCATTCACTCACTTGATCAGCTATTGATTGCCATCCATATACCAGGCACTCTACTGCAGGCTGAGAAGTAAAGGTGAATAAGATTAAATTTCTGTTCTTTAATTATTTGCAGTCAACCAAAGATATATAAGCCAGTGTGAAGATGAAATTTAAATATCTTATCATCGGTGCTCAGGAGGGCTGTGCACAGGGCACTATGGGACTAGCTCAGATAAAGGGCACCTAACACGGTTTAGGAGATCAAGAAAGCCTTCCTGGAGGAGGTGGTATTTTTCCCGATTCCTCAAGACAGCAGTGCATCCTTAGCCTCCCAGAAGAAGCCATGTACAGAAGTCCTGAAATAGAAGATATTCAAAAAGACTTGGAAAGCAGCTTAAACAAAGACCAAGAAATTAGTGGAATGGAATGTTAGTTGTTCACAATTGGCTCTGCAGGAGAGACTAGAATGCACTGATGAATAGAGTGCTGGGCCCACTGAGAGAAAGAAAACTGGAGAGGAAAGGTGGGGTGTATTGTGAAAGGTTTTATGTGCTAAGCAAAGACATTGGACTTTATCCTGGAGGTGATGGAGACCTATTGAAGGATTTCATGGGATGTGAAATGAGACTGGATTTTAGAAAGGTCACACACACACACACACAAATACACACTCGCTCACTCACTCACAAGCTGACTCCTGCTTCATAGTCCTCACTTGGGCAATCAACTAACAGGCAAAGGATACATGATCTTGTTCTGGAGACGATCATACTTGGAAAGCATAACGGTGCAAGCTCCACAGCCCCCTTCTCCACAGCCCAGCTTGGTCCCGCTCAGCCCCACTGAATGGTCAAGGGTTAAGGAACACGAACTCAGAGAAAAAGTGTCTTTGCTGGGCTGCTGGGAAATTCTGGGCAGAGCTTCGAATGTAGAGCCATCTACTGTCACAACTTGCCCCTCTACCAGGGAGACAGCAGACCCACACGGCCTCCTCATCAGAAAGGCTGCACTGACCCCAGGAGGCAGGGACGGGGCCATCACTTGACCAGGACTTGAATACTAAAAACTTTTCTTGGTGTCAGAATCTTCCAGGTCTGGCCTTATAGCCCCCCAGTCCTATGATCTCCCTAGGCAAGAGAATTGGGCATCTCAAAATATGAGCATGTAGACAGCTGTCATATCCGCCCAGCAGGGCTGTCATGAAGTCACTCAGACCAGATAGAGATATTGATCTGTTCTGGGATCTGCTGAGTCTGAGCCTTTTATCCAGAACCTCTGAGAATGATGGAATACAGGCACCCAGATTAGGGCTGGGCCTGGACTTTTGAATATCTGGCCATAGAATATGTGAAGGGAGATTAAAATGAAGATATTTTGGAGGTCAAGGATCAATATTAGAGCCATGTCTTATACATATTTGTGGAAATAAAGAATCTGATACTTTGCAGGCTCACTTCTGTGGGTGTGGAAACAATCCTTTGTTGTCCCCAAATATGTCACTGGGATCAGCAACTGGATATTCCTGCCTCTGGCAACAAGAGGGGTCTGTTGACAGAGGTCAGGGTGAGCATCGTCCTGACAACAGACCCCTGGAGAGTTTCCAATACAGGTAGCGAAGAGCATGGTTCTAAGCTTTAGTCCAGGTTGTGCAAATGTTTGCCCAGAATGCACTAGTGAAGAGGTCCCACAACATGTGCAGACCTCACTTCTCCCTATGCCAGAGGCTTTGCTGTGGGGACCAGTGAGAAAACCCACAGAAATCACCTTTAACTCTACCTAGACATAGTAAGTGCTTATTAAATGTCTGCACCTGCTATATTTTTGTTATTGTTTTTGTTCCAGAGTCTCAGAATGTTTTCCTACCCTGAAAGAACAAATGTTACAAGGCCTCATTACAAAATATGGGGATCTAAAATACAGCATAGGAAATACAGTCAATAATCCTAGCTAATAAAGAGGGGATATGCTAATTGACCCTCACACCATCACAAAGATAACAACACCAACAGCCAAAAAGGAGGGAATGAGCTAGTTGACTGCCCTGCCCTCAAAAATGGCAGAGCCCACAGCCACAAAATGGCAGCACCCAATCCCCTCAGCCCCAACAGGGTGCCTACCTCCATATTCCCCCAGTTCCCTCACCGCCCAGCCACCCAGGGCTGCCTCAAGGCTCAGATAACCAGGGCCAGCAAAGGCTTGCACTGCCAGCAGTGGCAGCAGCAGAAGTGTGATGGGGGCATCACCTTCCCCTTATCGCTGGGTCACCTCCTGCCCCTGAGGGCTCCTGGACTGTGAGAGGAGGCAGGCCTGGCTGAGAAAATTCCCCCTCCAGTGCATGAATTTTCATGCACCTGGTCGCTCGTATTGTAATAACTATAGATGGTGCCAGGTAGGCACTGGAAATATTAGAGGGGAAGAGGGGAACACTTTATAAACTATGTGATTGTATAACCACTAATAATCCAAAATAATATTGAATGTCAACTGTAATTTAAAATATTATTGAATGTCAACTGTAATTTAAAAATAAATAAATAAATAAATAAATACAATCTTAACAAAGTTTGGGGGCTCTTACAGGCACCTTCCCCACGCTGAATGAAGAGCAGAATCTGAAATCCCTGTCAGGTGTGCCGACATCTCCCAGCACTGTCATTTCCACAATGGGAAGCACCTCTATATAATTCCCCACCTCAGGCTTCCATTCTTCAACACACACTGCTTCCTTCGACTTTCTCTCCACCTTCTCTGAGCTGAAAACTTTCCCCAGAAGCCCATTTGGGTCTCAGGCAGAGATGGACTGAGGATAGTCCGGCTCCTCTGAGTGGTAATGACCATGAAGCTCGCCAGGGCTAATGAGTGCCTATGAGAGCTGCTTGTTTTATAGGCCCAGGGTCAAACCTCCACTAGAGTCTTCTCTGAAAGAGATCTTAAGAAGCAGCAAGAACGATCTTCCCATTCAATACCTGAGAATCGCAGACACAGAGCTCAAATGAGTTGCCAGGGTCACACTGCCGCTAGTGCAGCTAGAATGCAGATGTCCAGAGCCCCAATCCAGTGCTCCTTCCTCCACACACCACCGCCTCCCCAGCAGTCACTAGAAAATGTCATGCAACCCAGAGAAGGAGTCCCACCGGCCCTCTCCCTCACCCCACTCCAAAGTTAGGATACATTTTCTTCTCAGGTAGGCCAAAAGGGTGGTTTCTGGATCTGCATTTTTCTCCACCACCTACAAAATAACAAAAAATATTTATCATAGGTGTACTTAGCCATTTTCTTACTAAAAAAAAAAATGTTAAAGTAAATAGGGATGTGTTAAATGTCTTACAAAAACTAAAGAGCTTTTTCTTGAAAATTCCATCAGAATTAACATATTCACTACAAGCCACACTGCGAATGTGCTGACATCTTCAATCCTAAGGTTTTACAGAAGGACCCACCTCAAGCACTTAGGTGTCACACCTGCCATGCTGGACTGACCGAGGCAAAGCCCTTTCTAAATCAAACATGTCACCTCATTCCCTGGCATTTCCAGCTGTTGATCTGTGAATGCCAGGGACAGCTGAGGTCGCAATGTGCAGGCTCTGGGTTTGCCTCCTGGGGTGTCCACACTCAGACAGCAGAGAGCCAGTCCATGGACCTGTGCTCACAGCGGAGTATTGTGTGCAGTGGGCTATCACAGTCTGCAACGTTAACACCTGTCAGAAAAGGAGAACTCTCCAACCAAAGGACCACAAATGGGATTTCCAATAAAATGGGGGAGGTTGTCTACAGAGTGAAGTGCAAATTCCCAGTGTAAATTTTCAGAGGAAATGCATGGAGAACCATTTCATGCCTCCTCACACATGATCAAGGGTGAAAGGGTTTGGGTGATTGGGGTGGTTAAAGGGAGAGAATTTGTGATGAGGGTTTCAGTAGAGAGCCTTGTAGTATGACTTCAACATCTTCCTAAATTCAGGAGAGAAGTATCTGCTCAGATCTCACCCATTGTGAGGGGGCTTCCATAGCACCACGCATGAAGCTAGAATGTGACCTTTGCAGTACTGGGGAAGCGGTGGTCTGGCCCATCTAAACAGCCAGAAGCAGGCTCACCAGACAGCTGAAGAAGCAGCATCAGCATTGAAATTGGGGTGCACTCCCAGAGTTCAGGAGAGCAAAGAGCATGAAGTGTTGACCATGGACTTAATGGAGGCTATGCATAAGAGAGAGACAAAGAGAGAGAAAGAGGGGGGGTTAGGGGGAGAGAGGAAGAAAAAGAGAGGAAGAGAGAGAAAGAGAGAACTGCTTAAATCAGTCTCCAAAAAAAAACAACTACAGGTGATGGGATCTTCAACAAGGTCTGTGTAGAGTGGACCTCCCAAACTGGTAGCTGAGAGAGAAAGCGGCCTGAGACGAGCACAGAACCCCATGTCAGAACTCCCACTGAATGTGCCCCACATTCTCCCAACACCAATCAAATGGAAACCTTCTTGCTGCCCTCACCTCTGTCCTGAACTGAAACTGTGTTCGGCAACTCAGAAATGACCATGGGGTTTTTTATTAACCAAAAGTAGTCAGAGAGGTAACAAAATGCCAGAATTCGCTTCTTGAATAAAGTTCGAGGTTAAAGGGAAAGATAGGATGAATTTTCCTTTTTTATTATACCTCACAGCTTATTCAAGGTCCTGGTTACAAAGTTTACACAGAAACTATGCCTTTCCTCTTGGAGAAGAAATCATAAATGTACAAACTAAAGATTCCCAGCACCTGTTCTGCATATGAACGTGAGAGCCTTACCTATTGTCTTCTCCCCAAGTGGGTCCTTCCTCCTGCCCTCCAGCTCTGCTGCCATCACATCACATTGGTTCCTTGCTCTGCCTTCAGTGACCTGCAAGGTCTCCCAGGTTCCTTAGGCTGTCTGTTAAGACCCTTTTCAATATGTCCCCTCATTTTCACCCTTTCCCCAACCCCTACTTTCCCTGCCAAGCTGGTCTTCCTACTCCAATGAAAACACACCATCTACCTTTTGACTCATAAGTCTTCAACCATTTCATTCCTCTTCCATCTGCATCTTGACTTATCAGAAGACCTGGACACCCCCTAGTAAGGCTATCCATATGATCCCAGCCTCAAGCCCACCTCCCTGAATTCCAACAGAGAGTGGCTGTGCCACTCTCAGGGCCTGGCTGCAGTGTTTGCTCCCAGAAAACCCCATGGAACCCTCTCTCACTGGGACAACAGTGGGCATGCCACAGGAAAAACACTTTGTGGGGAAGGGAGCTTAGGAGACACTGCGTTAGGCAGATTGCTTTAGAAAAACTCAATCACCAACACAAATAATGGCCAGAATGGGTTTATAATCCATTAAGTAAAGTTAAAACTGATGAGTCTGAACTCATAATTAATAAAGAAACAAACAAATGGGAGAGAAGGGAAAGTTTTCTTGTCAGAAGAAAACCAATTAATAAACATGACTGGCCATTTTATAATCTGCCCCATAATTGATCCAGTTGAGAATGATTAACATTAACGGATAATAAAACGAGTGTGAGTGAAAGTTTGATAATGGAGATATTTACAACCTCAGAATACCTTCTCGCAGATCATTTACTAAGGATAAAGGAAGCAAGAGTAACTTGACAGCGATTCCTTATCTCAGGAATATGCCCTTAATATGTCATCAGAGTAACCACCTCACCCAAGGAGCAAATTCACACCAACTAACATGGACTCTGACATAACATCCTTCCAAGAAGGTCATACCACTTCTCTGGAATTCTCACCCATAGCACAGATTCTGGATGGAATTATTAGGAAGCATGCCACAAACTCAAAATGAGAGACATTCTAAAAAACAACTGCCATGTTCTCTTCATAAACATCAAAGTCCCAAAAGGCAAGGAAAGCTAAGGAGTTGTTCCAGATGAAAGGACCCTAAAGAGAATTGATAATTAACTGCAAGAAGAAAGCCTGGGCTAGGGTGGGATGGGGGGAGTCATGAAAGACATCAGTGGGAAAATTGAAATAATGTTGCATAAAATCTATAGATTTTAGATCACAGTATTATGTCAACACTAAACTTCCCAATTTTTAAAATCTGTGGTTCTGTCATAATATCTTTATTTTTAATTTAAGGGGTAAGAGGGTATGATATCTGAAATTTACCCTCAGATGATTCAGAAATACAATTTTATGCTTTATATATTTAGTTATATTATTATTACATAAGTATATATTTGTGGATTATATAATAAGTACATATTTGTGTACTTATAATACATACACCTATATATCTATGTACATGCTTATAAATACATACATATATATGTAGAGAGAGAGAAATAAAATACAAATGTGGCAAAATGGTAACAGGTAGAAAAAGTATATTTAATATTTCTTGGCATCCTTCCTGTAACATTTCTGCAAACTTAAAATACAAAATTTAAAAAATAAATTTATTTGTCAGAGGATTTTTAGGGCTTTTACTATTCATTTATTCATCCCACTCACATGAAATGGGCACCTACTTTGTGCCAGCATTGGGCTGAGTGGTTTAAGAATATCTAAGAACAGTATCTCATAGGGATAGTTTCCTGTGAAATATATTTTGGAATATATTACTTTGCCTAGCCATAATCCACCTCTGTAACTAGTTCATAAACTCCTGAATGGCAATGCCTCCAGCCCATGCATATCCACAAGCTCAGGGCTGGGAGGAACTTGCAAAATGTCAATGATGTGAGGAAAGGAGAGAGAGAGGCTCGAGTCACTGACACTGACTTCTTGTGGGGGGATCACTATTGGACACCTGGAGCTGCACCCTACATGCTAAACCTCCCTAGCTTCCTCCAAATGCCAGAGTTTCCACTAAATGGAGTGGTTGCTCTGACAAGCAAGGATCCTACTCTCCCAAAGGACTATCACTACAATAACAAAACCCCTGGGCAGCTCTTTCCCTTCTACTCTGACCTTCAATCAGAAAAAGACGTGAAAACAACAGCCATCAAGGCCCATCACCACCACAGAAGGCACTCTGGGTACTTGATGTTGGTCTCTTACATACTCCCCAGGACCCCAGCTAGTGAAGGACAGGGAGAGTAGAAGGCTCACACTGAAGAGTGAGTCACCAAGTTCTGGCCCCTTGTTTGAGAACTTCAGTGAATAATGTCCTGTAACAAAAGGTCTAGAACATTTGGGACTCGACATGGGAACAAGCTTACTCACACCTGCCATAATTTGGTTGGGGATTCCTCGGCTGGGTCTTGTTTTTAGAGTACTGCTTTTACCTCATCACTCCTTGCACTGCCTGTCCTCTTTCCAGCAGTTTCTCAGACATGGGTATTCATCACCAAAACTAGCCATAACAGATGGTAGGGTTTGATGTGATAATACCATCTTTAAATTCAAAATCGCTTTCGTCAGGTGAAAATAAAACTCATGAGAAAGCAATTTTGCCAAGCCGATTTCCCTTCAAATACTCCAGTGCCTCAGGGCAAACAATTTGTAAAGAAGAACAAAAGCTTGTACTGATGCACAGGAATTGATGGCTCAATAAAAAATCAACTTTAGAGGGGGGGCGTGGCCATGGAAGTTATTAAGTCCAGCTGCTCATTCAATGTACAAATTGCTTGGAACAATCCCACAGAAGACACCCTTCTAGAAAGCCAATTCAACAACTGTTGTTTTTTTTATTATTTTAATTGTGTTTTATTTTCAGATTGTTCCTAATCCACCAGAAATACTTAGTCTGAAAAGACAGGCCATTGGTATAAGTGAGTTGTTTTTTTTAAGCGTTGTTTTCTATTGTGAACATTTCTTTCCTTTTTTTTTTTTTTTTCAACAACTGTTTCTTAAATCTCTACAGTGTGATTGCTGAATGCAACAAAATTGTTGGAAATGTTGGGTGCAAAAGTCTTACTACCACCAACGTGGAAGCTTTGCCCTACCTCTTGGTTTGCTGCCAGATGCCATTCCTGGAAAGAAACTGGCACGGAGAAACAACTTTGGACCCAGAAGGGCATGGCTGACCCCACTCCCCAGTGCCTCTCGGTGACACCACTCACTGAATCCACCACCTTTGGGGCACTGATGTTCCGGTAGCTCATGGAATTTTCTTGCTCGTCACTCAAATACACCCTAAGACTTAAGCATTAAATGTCCTATGAAGCACACTTTAGTTCTTGAAAATTATCAGGAAAGTCACCCTGTTTTTCTTCTCAAAACTGCCAATACAACAAAACAAATAAAATTGCCTTTGGGGCGGCGGGGGAGGGGGGGGCGCGCACAGGCACATTATTCACCCACATGGCCACATGGCTACTTTCAATGTGCAACAATCCCTCTTACTGTCCCATTCATTCCCGACTAGGGAACTAAAGCAGATGCAAGCAAGTCAGCAGCGGTGTAGGGAGGGCAAGTGGAAGATGGAGACAGTGTAATGTGCTTGTACCCTCTCTGCACCTACATTACAATTTGCAAAAGTCCTCATCCTTCCAGTGCTGCAGGACATGATCCCCATGTCATAAGTCCCCCTCTGCCCCATCCCACCCTCACCTTCTCTAGGTCCCTGGGCACCCATGAAGATAATCCAAATGGCCCATTTTTATCAAAGAAATTTGCAATATTAATATGTAGAACTAAGGGCAGGGGCAAGCATGCCCTTCATGAAAATAAATGTGTCTGCCACAAGATGTCAGTATATGTACTCCCACGAGTTAGCTGCTATATTTCCATACATTAAATATCAGAAGCAAAGGCTGTGTATACCTTATATTCTGGTATTAGCAAGAAAATGTGTTCTTGTTCCTTCCCTTGGTAAAGATATCAACAGAAGCCTTAGGACATATTTGATTAATTACAGAAATAGAAGTGTGGTGGGTGACCTCCAGTCTCACCTAGAACCCTATCCTCCCTTCTCAGCTTCCTGTCAGTGTCTCAACTGCTGTGGGGTAGGGTGGGTGGGGGAAGCTCACAGACACCTCTCTCCTCGCCTCCCTTCCCCTCATTTCTTTGCCCCTTGAATATTTATCTTGATTCTCTTCTAGCCAGGAGAAGGTCTTCTTTCCCCAAGCTCACCCCAAACACAGCCACACCTTTAAAGGGAGACAGAGAGAAGAGAACACGAAAGAGATAGAACAGCCTCTTCCACAGGAATCAAAGCCCTTCCCAGGGAGCAGGAAAGCCAAAGCAAAAGTCAGCTCCTGCTTACCTTTTTGCCATTCACAAAGAAAACCAACTCATCAGCTGTCATTGTCAACAGATGGGACCCTTGAATTTCAGGTACCTCACTCCCGAGAGGCAAGGGTAGTTATCACTCCTCTGTCACTTGAAAAATACGCCTCTCCAAAATAATGAGACCTAATAGGCCAATAGGAGGGAACCAGCGTACAGCCTCAGGGGTAAAGTTCCTGGCAAAAGCCACTGGTTTGCATAATCGAGGAAAAGGAAAGCAATCATTCACAAGCAAATCACACCCCTAACACCTGTGTCATAGAGCACAGAGGAAGGCAAGGAATCAGCAAGGTTATCAGCCTTGGTAGTCACCATGGGTCTTAGGCAGTGCCCCGTGGAACCTGCTTCATCCTCCCACTGGCTGAAGACAGAGAAGGGGGAGGGGCCATTGTCAGAGTCAGGGCAGTAAGGCTGACTCACACCTTCTTTTGTCTGCACTTGATTTTTTCACCATTTATAGGCACAGCAATGCAGACTCAGAGTGCATGTACATGCAGGGCTCATCCTTCTGGAGGAATATTGAGGTCACAGATATGGTACCCAGTGATCCAGATGCAAGCCCTGACATTACCTCAGCCAGTTACTTATCTCCTTCAGAACTCTGCCATGCTCACCCTCTAAATGAGCACACCAATGACACCAAAAGCAGAAGGCTGAGGGACATATGATACATTTTGGAAGTGCTTTGTTAATTTGCAGAGACCTAAAATACTGATTACTACTGCTGATATATACTCAACAACACAACAAAAATAATGCTAATAATAAAATATTTTTGAAGTTTTTCTTTTACTTATCTCAGGAATATGCCCTTAATATGTCATCAGAGTAACTCATAAAAATATTTTGTAATACAAAATAAATTAAAATGTGCACACTACCTAGTCATAGGCCAAGTTAGCTCGGAGCTGAAAACCTGCCCTCATCCAGTATTCATTAACTCCTAATATAAACACACATGCACATTGTCCACCCGGGCAGCACCAATGAGCTCTCTGCAGCCCAGCACCCAAATGCCCCTCCCAGTCCACACACACACACACACACACACACACACACACACACACACACCAGCACTCCCTCTGGTCTCCTTCCATCCTAAAAAGACCCGCACAGTTACTCGAACAACCCTTAGAAACAGGTAACTTTCCCCATGCTCCTGGCAGGCTACATGGAGTGGGGTGGAGAGAAATGAGTATTAAGCAGAAGTGCCTGGCACAGCAGCAGCTTAAAGAAACAGAAGACTACAGGACAACCATGTTATCCACACAGGTGTCTCTCCCAACCACAGCCTTCATGTAAGCAGGAGATGAAATTCCATTTGTAGGATGGCCTATCATCCCACTTTTCCCTCACCTATCCTGGTTTTAACACTGAATCCCTCAGTCCAGGGCAAACTATGTTGGTTGGTCATCATAAACCAATGATTCTTAACTGGGGTAGGCGAGGATTCCCAACCTCAGAAGCCATTCAGCAATGTCTGGGATTGTGTTTTATTGCTATGACCGGGAAGGGTTGCTACTGGTATCTAGTAAATAGAGGCCAAGGATGCTACAAGACACTCTATAATGCAAGGACAGCCCCAACAACAAACAATTATCTGGTCTTACATGTCAATAGAGCCAAGATTGAGAAACCCTGCCTTAAAAGAAGAAGGAAAGAGGGGCTGAGCCTGGGGTGGTGTTTGGTAATGGGTGGCTTCTTCCTGACCTTTCACCTCTGTGATGGAGCAGCCTTTCCTCTATTCACTGATCCACCCAGCTATCTAAGCCCTTTACTTCCTAGCCAGTCTGTACCCAAAGTCCCAAGAAACTCTCAAGGTAAAGCGGGAAGGCTGAGGCAGGACCTCAGGTTTGAAGTAGGGAGACTGGCTTGAATATTAGCCCCCAACTTCTCGGTGACCTTTGGCAAAAATCACTTTTTTGGCCTCAATATACTTGTGTATGGAATGGGGGCTACTATATCTACTTGGTAAGAATCCACTGTGGTGAGAATTAAGTGGGGCTTAGGTTAGGTGTGTGACCCACAGGAGATGCTCAGTACATACATAGTGATTTACTTGTCCCCTGTCTGTCAGTCTTCAGCCTCCCTGAGAAGACGTTCCCCTTTACTGGGAAGCACTGAAAAAATGACAGCAAAATACATTTTCAAGAAGGACTCATGCTGTCACTCATACTTTATTTCTGTAATAATTAAAATAATAATTTATTTCTATAATACTGATATTTGACCCAAAAAAAACTTTAAATTAGCATTACTTTTTATTCAGAAAAATATTTGTGACCATGTCTTTCTCTGTGTTTTTTTTCCAGATGTTATAAATTAGGGGATAATAGTCTAAAATAAGCTTCTTCTTTTTTCAAAGATGATGACCTCCTATAGATGCTTTCAATGTTGAATAAATTCCCAAATTTGGGCTGAATTAATAGAATTCATAGTCTGGGAATAGGCCAACTATAACTTACATTACATTTAACTTACCACACTTTTCAAAAGAACATCTTGCTTTATAGTTTGCACCGCATTGGTAGAGGAGGTCCCAAAGTTCATGGCAAAGGCAGGTAAGCCCTGAGGCCCTCTGGACACAAACAAGTCTTCCTCTTGGAACAACACTTTCAGGAAATCACAAGAGATAAGAAGAATAAAAATGCTTCGAAGAGCCAAGTCATAACTTCTGGAATAGTGAGCTCTTTGGCCCACGCATTCCTGGAAGAAGTGATTCAGGAAAGTGCTTGAAGGTTCTCTGAATGCCTAAACAGATCTGGTGCTCCATCAGCTGCTGCCCAGGCAGGTCTCGCTTCCCCCGGAGGTCTCAGGGACAGGCCTGTGCCTGCCTCTGCAGTAGTACCTCTGGGCTGCTCACTCCCTCTCTCTGAACTCCGATGTGCATCTCTGTACCCTACATGTGTCCCCTGTTCACTTACAACAAACTTCACTTGAGCCTAGCCCTTCCCTGCAGGCCCAGTCATGCCCAACTTCCTCCTCTGCCAGCCTGGTCACCCCTAACTGCCCTCTCCTGCTGGCCTGATCACCCACAACTACCCTCCCTTGCAGGCCTGGTCTCTCCCAACTGCCCTCCCCTGCTGGCCATCTTGAGGTGGTCATCTTGTGTCCACATGGGGCCAGCCATCTTTTACCACATAAAAGCAGCCATCTTTTGTAATGCAGTGACAGTCAATTTGCATATTACTCTTTTATTAGATAGGATATGAGGTAACCAACTGGTACTCCTCAACATAAAGGTCACGTTATTACCAAGGAGGAAATCAAACCCTGATTTTCTACACGCACCTGGGAAGTAGGTTCCTTTAGAATCAAGAAGGGATTGCTCAGAAGTGGACACAAAGTTAAAACTAAAAGAATGTGAACTTAAGCCTGACTTAGTGCTGTAGACATACAAAAGCTAGAGGAATAGAAAAGGCCCAGAAGCAAATTTATCTCCATTTGACCAGTCTTCATCTGTTATGTTTTTTGATAATGTCTTTGGCATTCAATAAGCTTGGGAATTCCAAGGTCATTTGTGTTGATGACAGTGTGGGTTTGTCTGCACACAAAGTAAGGTCTCTCTTTTCCATCTGAGCTGCTCTAGCACAACTGGAGAAGAAGAGCCTTTACTTCTTCACCCAAAGATCAAGTTACATGTGCTCATAGACAATACGACCCTATGAGTAACCACTAAGAAAATTCTTTTCACAACTGTTTGCAACCCCTATCCTCCTCCTCTGACTTTTTTCTTATTAATCATCTGAGATATTATACCATGACCTCACTTATGTATTTATGGTCTCCTTCCCTGCACCCATTAGAATGTAAGTGCACAAGATGTCTCCACCTGCCCTACAAATAGCCATACGCTTCTTCTCTAGTGAAGAGTTTCTGCTGGGAAGTCACTACCCAGCCAGGAATGACATTTCTCAGCCGCCTTTTATGTGTACAAAGCCATATAATTGAGTTCTGGTGAATGTAATATGAGGAAGTGCTATTCACAATGTCACAGCTTCCATTCTCTCTCCCCCACAGTCAGATGGCTAATGTCAATGCCCAAGGAGACCTTGAAAGCCACACAATGAAGACAGCAGAGCTTCCAGTCAGCCAAAGTCCTTAAATAAATACAGTAATCTGAGCACTTCCCTCACCCACTCTTGTCATGTATTGGACTTTACAGGAGCAAGAAATAAGCTTGCATTGTGTTTTCTCACCAAGATTTCTGGATTTGCCTGTTATACCGTCTAGTATTACATTCACTAATACATTAAGTTCCCCAAGGGCAGAGATGTTTATTTGTTTTCTTCAGTGCAAAATACAGTGTTGATATGTTATACAGAGTACTTATTCAAGAAGTATTTATTAAACAATGAATGAATGAACAAACAAATGAATGACAGCAGAGACAGAATGTAGTTCTGGTTAAAGGCAAGGGAGCATGGCTCAGATGTCTGGCTTGACGCACATGCAAAGCTGCACATGCAAAGGATATCACTAAGGATGCTGGGCTCCTAAGTAGAAGACAACTTTGGTCTCAGCCCTAAGCCCTTGGGCATAAGCATCTCCACTCCCACACTCCGTATGAAGGATGTGCTTTAGAACAACTTTTACACTAGGTAATAGTCACACATTCATTCATTCACCAACTTAAGGAGACTCCGCATGTCTCAGGCACTGTGCTGAGCATTGATTAACTATAGGGTGGGTCAGAGAGGCTTAAAGAGCACCTTCATTATACCTTATAGATAATTCGTGATCCCTGAGCCAACATTGTGGAAACTGACCCAAGTGCTTCACCTCCTCTCCTAAATCACTGCTCACCTGAGAAAAAAATGCAGATGCCAGACTTATACATTGATATCTTTAAAATAGTTGTCATATGAAAACTCGAGAGCTTCTTTCATACCTTCCACAGCTGACTCCAGAGTTTTATGACAGTGGCCTCTACAAACTCAATTCAGAATGCAGAAATTTACAGGAAGATCACCTGCTGTTCCTGTTCTAATTCTGTCCTTGTACTAGAACACTCCACAGGAGCTTAGTGTTATTAATGCTATTATTTTCTTGATTTTTCTTTTAAAAAGGAAGGGACCCCTTATCTCCTGAGGTGGGGGGAGAGAGGTGGGAGGAATCCATTAAACCACTGTTCACAATCTAAGGCATACAGCCCAAAAGGAAGTATAGTCCCCAAAGCGATCAGGGACAGAGAGCAAGCTGGACACCTCAGACCTGTTCTCTAGCATCTGTACAGTTTTCCCAACACTCAAGGAGAGGAAGAGGAAAACGAAGTGACCTTCTTCAGAGTCTTCCCTGCTGCATAAACTCTTTGCTGGTGGACTTGGCCAGCCTGGCCACTGCTGTCCTCCATTGATGAGATCTTCCCTTCCATCATTGATTGCACTTTTGGAAGAGGTCTACCCATCTCTCCAAAGCCTTGAAGGCCAGTTGATCTGTGACAGATGTTACTGAATATCTTAGACTAGTCGCCTGGTACATGAAATTCATGCACGTGGAGGAGGGGTGCGTTTCTCTCAGCCTGGCCTGCATCCTCTCCAATCTGAGACCCCTGTGGGATCGGGCCTAAACTGGCAGTCGGACAACCCCCTCTCAATCTGCTCCTAACCTCTCACCTGCCTGACTGCTTGATCACCCCTAACCACTCTGCCTGCTGACCTGATTGCCCCAACTGGTCCCCTCTGCCCCCTCACCAGCCTGATCACCTTCAACTACCTTCCCCTCCTGGCCTGATCAACCATAATGGCCTCTGCCTTGGCCCCACCACCATGGCTTTGTCCTCTGGGGCTGGGCTGTGATTGGGGACCCCCAGTGCCCATGGCTAAGTGCTGACCTGGCTGGCCTTCTTCGAGGGCAGCTGGATCGCCCACTGGGGCTGGGGCTGGGCTGCAATCTGGGACGCTCAGCACCATGGAGAAGCTCCGTGGTGGCCTGCCTTCTCCACGGGTCATGGAGGGGATGGGGACTGGATTGCCCACTGGGGCTGGGGCTGGGCTGCGATCTGGGACCCCCTGTGCCCACAGCACCTGGACCATTCCTCCATGGGGCCCCGCCCCTTGCACCACTCAGCCCTGCCCCCCACTCCTGATTGGCTGGTAGCATAGCAAAGGTACAGTCAAACTTGCATTTTACTCTTTTATTAGATAAGATTTTTAGCTACTTGTGAGTAACCCCAAAGTTTCATGACATGATGTTTTCCATTTTTCTGAAGCAGGAATTTTAGTCTCATGAGCCATAATGCTGCACCCATGTCACAGCACACTGAGCAATTCTTGTTGAACAACTTAAAGGGATTACTTATACTATTAGCTTTATTTTTATGCCTTTTTTGAGGACTGGGTACATTTAGACAATTACATTTTCTTACTGACCTAGAAAGTAATTTTAAGCTCTCTTAGGAGAGTATATAGTTGTATAAACACTGCAATGAGAGGCCTCCACAATTACATTTTCTTACTGACCTAGCAAGTAATTTTAAGCTCTCTTAGGAGAGTATATAGTTGTATAAACACTGCAATGAGAGGCCTCCTGAAGCTAGTCTAAGGGTCAAGGCTAAATCACCTCCATAGTGTAGACATTTGGAAAAGGACCTAGATTTACAAAGCTGCTAATATGTGCCAGTTTCCTAGCCTAGGCATTCTATATGGATCTCCTTCCTTTCCACAATATCCCTATGAGATAGAGATGGTTTCTTGTTTTATAGATGTGGAAGCAGCTAGGCTCTGAGAGGTTAAGTAACTCACACATTTGGGAAAGGGGAATCAATATTTGAACTCAAGTCCCTCTGATTCTAGAATTTTCTGATAGCAATATTCTGGCAAGTTTGGTGCTCCTATAAAGTCAGCCCAGTAACCTTGAAAGAGAATTTAGGCTTTTCTTAGCTAGATACCCCCCACCCACCCACCCAATGGACAGAGAAGAGACCACTTTATTGGCTAAAGTTTCACTTAATGCTGAAGAGGTATCAGCAGTAAGGAACTTTGGCCTCGAGAGAATCAGAGGAAGGGAGTAGAGAGCAAAACAGAAAGGAGGCTGGTGTGGGGCCCTCCAGCCTGTCTTCTGAAAAATACACCAGCGATGATTCATGTCTCTGTTTTCATTCTGTAAAGTGCTTCGAGGACAGAGATCATCCAGTGAGTAGAAATGGGGAGTCTGACTACAAGAATCTTGGGAAATACTGTGATCTAAAATGAAACAGAGTATAAAACCTTATAGGGAGAGAGAAGAACCAGACAGTGGGAAGTCAATACAATCCTAGCTGTCACCCATCCCCAATTTGGAAATTTGGGAATCTAGGAAAGGGCCCAGGTCCCAGTCTCACTTTGTCAGGAAAAGCAAATGAAATGGAAGTTGTGACTCCTGGCACCTCTCCACCCCCACCATACCCCACCCATGGATGTGTAGAGAAGAGGCAAGACAAGATTTATTCTTACAGGCTGCTCAGCACTTGAACTTGGACCTTTTTCTCTCAGGAAAATCAGGAGGCTTCAGGACAACAGTTCCCCTTGGTGGCTCGGTAGCTCCCTGGAACACTGAGGGACCATGAGCCTGAATGGAGAAGACATTAAAGCTGCATAATGACCCCTGTGGACCTGAGCAGAGATACGGATAGACTTAGACAAATGCAAGCAAGAAGGAAGGCAGAAGACCCTAAGGAAGGAATAGTAGTAGTGGGTCCTCAGGATAATGAACATAAACTGGCAAGCATAGTCACCTCAGGGACCATGCCATAGCCTCTTAGTGAGATCCCCACTCACTATCATTCTTGGCTATCTTCCAGCTCCAGGTCAGTGGCCAGACCAAAGTGTGAACAGTCCTCAATGACCTGGAAACTATAATATTTTAGTCTTGATCACCATTAGGGTTTCCACTGTATTAAATGCCCTCTATTCATCCTCTCTATCTTATTATCACCATTATTCTGAGAATCTCACATGGAAGTAGGCACAGGGGTACCAAGAATTGTATAAATGAATTACACAGCTCCAATAGCCATGTCTGGGTGCCAATGAGATAGCAGCTAGAAGCTCCTGGCAGAGGCGTGAAGTACCCGCCCTGCAGCTAAATGGAAGTGCTTCAATGGCCAGTCTGTGAGCAAAGCTTAGGAATTTAAAAAAAATACTTCCTAGGCAAAATCCCACCAGCTCTGCCTTTGTTAAGAGCAAAGAGAGGTTCCATTGGCCTGGTCTAGAGACTTTTGGCAACAAAACATTAGGTTGAGGTGAAGCCATGCAAAGAGTTCCAGTCTAGGAGACAAGAGACTCAGGTGACAGACAAAGGTCGGCTCCTCCCTCTTACCCTTTCAGTAAGACCCCTTCCCATCTGTAAAATGCCATGGACCCCTCCAGATCTGACATCCCCAGGGTATTCTGGTGTGGAAAAATACTTGGACTTTTTTCCATTTTTTCCAGAGACAAAGCCAAGCCCACGTGTGCAATGCCCTTTTATTTATGTCCTCTGAGCCTCACCCATCTCTGAACAGGTTGTGCCTTGTCACAAGACAATCTCACTTCTAATCCATCATTGGTGTACCTAGAGTGTTAAGAAAAAGAAAACAATATCGGATGACGGAAGTGCTCTAGTTGATTTTATGCTTCTCGTTTTCATGTATGTGCTTAGACAGGTAATTTATATAAGGATCCTGAGTAAACTTATCCTTACTAACCCTCCGAAATGTTCCTAATGTTTAGTGGCATTACAAAACACGTTGTCTGCCTGACACTCCTGTCTACCCTGTGCATAGAATGGACTCGCTTAAAAGAGCCACTGCGGATTGGGCGAGACAAGAAAGTGCGGCCCACCACGGAGAAGAGATGGCTGGTCACAGCCCCACCTTGAGGCCCACACAAGAGGTGGCCCTGCCGTGGGGCAGCCCTTTCCAGATTATGAGATAAACTCATTGCCAGTCCTGGAACTAGACAAGGAGCCAGGCACGACCACCACCCCAACCCCCGCTGAGGCTCCCTTGTTTTAGATCTTGGTTGATTTCAATAACTGGCCATTTGAGCTACTTGGCTTGCTGTTTTTTTCTCTCCCCATGATTTCAATTTCGGCTCTTATGTTTTAAATCCACCAATAAAGAATGAGCCTACAAAACAATAGCCCCACCGCCCCCCACCTTCAACCTCAATAAAAGCAGAACCCCAGGCTCACAGGCTCGTGCCCCCATCTTCCCTCCCTCCCCCAAGCCTGCAACCTCACTGTGTGGGCCCAGGTGCGTCCTGTAATATCTAAGTCCTGTAAGTAATAGCCTTTTTTTTTTTAAGTTTCCTCATGGTTTTGGCTGAAGGATGTTTTGCAATTACAATAAAAACCTCCACGAGTGGGGGGGCGGGGGCAGGTGACATCAAAGGAATGGCAACGCAAGGGTGCAACTTTTCCTCTCCCACAAAAATTTCAAGTTAACCATCTATAATTCAACAAAGAAATCACAGCATAAACGGATAATTTGTGAAAACAAAAACATACAAGGGGAAGAGGGAAAGATCTTAACTGGCTGTGAAAGATGAAGATCGACTGCACTCAAAAGAGAAAAAGCTGCAGTAATATGCAACTTCATTCTTTCTAAACCTAATGGTAACCACATACAAAAATCCCCAAACGAGCCCTGGCCAGTTTGGCTCAGTGTATAGAGCGTTGGCCTGCAAACTGAAGATCCAGGTCCGATTCTGGTCAAGGGCATGTACCTTGGTTGCGGGCACATCCCCAGTAGCAGGTGCACAGAAGGCAGCTGATCAATGTTTCTCTCCAATCAATGTTTATAACTATCCCTCCCCCTTCAACTTTGTAAAAAATCAAATATATATGTATAGATAGATAGATAGATAGATAGATAGATATAGATATAGATAGATAGATATAGATAGATAGATATAGATAGATAGATAGATATATGTAGATATATAGATATTAATTTCCAAACCAAGACATATAGCTTTCTAAAAAGAGGAAAGATGTATGGAATACCACCAAACAAAAATAGCAAAATAGCATACAAAAATGTAAAGGAAAAGAACCAATGGAGGCACAGAGCTACCAGGCACAAAGCTAACAGATAAAATGGCTATAGGAAATTCTTATACATCAATAATTACCTTAAATGTAAATGGTCTGAATTTACCAATAGAGAGGCACCGAATAGCAGAGTGGATCAAAAAATAAAACCAACCATATGCTGCCTACTACAAGAGACACATCTAATCAGCAAAGACAGAGGTAGATTCAAAGTAAAAGGGTGGAAAATTATCTTCTAAGCAAACAACACCCATAAAAAAGCAGGTATAGACATACATATATCTGACAAAATAGATTTCAAGATAACAAGAGACAAAATGAACATCAAGAAACATAACACTGCCCAGCCAGTTGAGATTGGTTGAGATTACACCTACGAACCAGGAGGTCACTGTTCAATTGGGTTTAGGGCTCTATCCCCAGTAAGGTGTGTGCAGGAGGCAGCCAATCAATTGTTCTCTCTCATCATTGATGTTTCTATCTCTCTCTCCCTCTCCTTTCCTCTCTGAAATCAATGAAAATGTATTTTTTAAAAGAAAACAACACTTTTAATATATATATATGCACCAAACCAGGGAGCATCAAAATATATAAAACAACTATTCTCAGAACTAAAGGGAGAAATAGATAAAAACACAATCATAGTTATGAAACCATAATACTTAATTGATAGCTCTAGGCAGATCAACCAAACAGAAATATTGAAATAAAGAAATATTAGCCTTAAATTAAACACTAGACCAAATGGACATAATTGACGTTTACAGAACATTTCATCCCAGAATATCAGATTATACATTCTTCTCCAGCACACATGGAAAATTCTCAAGGATAGACCGTATGTCGGGTCACAAAACTAGCATCAACAAATTCAAGATGACTGAAATTATACCAAGCATATTCTCTGAACACAATGCCTTGAAATTAGAAATCAACTACAAAAAGGAAGTAAAGAAATCCACAAATATGTGGAAATTAAACAGCATACTATTAGAAAGTAACTGGGTCAAAGAAGAAATAAAAGATGAGATCAAAAGATAGAGAAAAGTTTATATCATCTGCCGGAGCCAGCCGGCATCAGTCCAGCAGTCCCTGAAAGGGAGGTGAGGCTTACAGAAAGATTGAGATTAAAAGATGGATAGAAATAAAGAAGAAACAAAAGATATGGGATCAGGAGGTCTGCAAAGCCCTCTTTAGGACTGTGGCCCGAGTTTATTTCACTCCACTCTTTTAAACAGTTCTGGTTACATATTACACAATTCCTTGTTCCCCAAACAACAAAGCTACATTCCATTGTTAACATGTTTCCCCACTAAACCCCTTATCTTAACTAACTTCCTTAGGCTATATGTCCATCCAAGGCCCCACCTAAATCTTTTCCCAAGTATCCCATAGACATTTGGCTATTTACAATGTTATGTGCTGGAGGGCAGTATCGTTTGCTAAACTACAATTGAAGGTAATCATTCTCCTGGGGGGCAGAGAGCAAAGGGCAAGGCCCATCCTCTCAGGGAACTTTTTGTTCCCCAAAGGTGCTCTCCACAATCATCACAGGCCTATCTTAAGAAACAAGAGCAATCCCAAGTAAACAACCTAACATCGCATCTTAAAGAACTAGAAAAAGAAAAACAAAAGCAACCAAAAGTCAGCAGAAGAAAGGAATTAATAAAAATCAGGGCAGAATTAAATAAAAGAAATAACAAAAATATATACAAAAAATTTAATAAAACAAAGAGCTGGTTCTTTGAAAAGATTAATAAAATTAACAGACCCCTGGCTATACTCACTAAGGAAAAAAAGGAGAAAGGCCCATGTAAACAAAATCAGAAATGAGAGAGGAGAAGTCATCACAGACATCACAGATATACATAGGACCATACTAGAATATTATGAAAGACTATACACCACCAAATTCAATAACCTAGAAGAAATGGGTAAGTTCCTAGAAATATATAACCTTCCAAGACTAAATCATGAAGAATTAAAAAATCTAAATAGACTCATCAGCAGTGAGGAAATTGAAACAACCATCAAAAACCTCCCAAAAGCCCTAGCCGATTTGGCTCAGTGGACAGAGTGTAGGCCTGCAGACTGAAAGGTCCTGGGTTCGATTCCTTTCAAGGGCACATACTATAGTTGCAGGCTCCTCCCTAGCAGGCCCCAGCCCTGATCATGACTCGTGCAGGAGGCAACCAATCAATGTGTTTCTCTCACATCAATAATTCTCTCTACCTCTCTTTCAATATCTCTAAAAATCAATGGGAAAATATCCTCCGGTGAAGATTAAAACACACACACACACACACACACAAAACCCTCCCGAAAAAACAAAAGTCCAGGACCAGATGTCTTCACCAGGAAATTCTACCAAATATTTAAAGAAGATTTAAAACCTATCCTTCTCGGGCAAGGAGGATGAGAGGGTGGGAGGAGGGGGAGGGGGCGGGAAAGAGGAAGGGGGGTGGATGGAGGTGGGGAGTCAATTTGGAAAAAGGGAGACATGTAATAATGTAAACAATAAAAAAAACCTATCCTTCTCAAACTCTTCAAAAAAAATTGAAGAAGAGAAAATACTTCCTAACACATTCTATCAGGCCAATATAACCCTGTTACCAAAACTTGCAAAGATAACACAAAGAAAGAAAACTACAGCCCTGGCCAGTTTGCCTGAGTGGATAGAGTGTCAGACTGCAGACTGCAGGGTCCCAGGTTCGATTCTGGCCAAGGGCACATGCCTGGGTTGTGGGTTTGATCCCCAGTAGGCATGCAGGAGTCAGCCAATCAATGATTCTCTCTCATCATTGATGTTTCTGTCTCTCTATCCTTCTCCCTTCCTCTCTGAAATGAATAAAAATATATTAAAAAAGAAAGAAACTACAGACCAATATCTCTAATGAACACAAAAATACTAGACAAAATATGGTGAATCGAGTACAACAGTACATCCAAAAAATAATACATCATGATCAAGTAGGGTTCATTCCAGGGGCACAGATGGCTAAACATATGCAAATTAATCTATGTAATACACCACATTAATAAAAATGGATAAAAATTATATGAGCTTATCAATAGATGCAGAAAAAGCATTTGATAAGATAACAATATCCATTTATTTTCATAATACTCAATAAAATAGGAATATTGTGATGGCTTCTATTATGTTGAGGTACTTTCCTTATATTCTTCAGCTAATAGGAAACCACTATGGAAAGCATTCTGGTAAGTCCTCAAAAAATTACGAATACAGCTATAATACAAACCAGCAATCCCACTCCTGGGCATATACCCAAAAAACTTGAAATCATGTATTCACGAAGATAAATGTACCCCTATGTTCATTGCACATTATTCACAGTGGCCAAGACATGGAAACAACCAAAGTGTCCCACAATAGAGGACTGAATAAAGACGATATGGCACCTGCTGGGGTGAGGAGAGGTCAATTGGGGGAAAAGGAGACTTACGTAATACTTTAAACAATAAAAAAATTTAAATTAAAAAAGAAGATATGGTACATATACACAATGGAATACTACTCAGCCATAAGAAAGGATGAAATAGGATAGAGAACCAAGATGGCGGCATAGGTAAACACCTATTGTTCTGCCCCGCGCAACAATTCAAAAACTACAACATAACAACAAAACAAACATCACCCAGAATCACCAGAAAGTTGGCTGAGTGAAAACTCCACAAACAAAAGTAAAGGTGGGACACTTAGACTCAGAAGAGCGGCGGGAGCGCAGCCTTGAAGATGGAAACAGGTTAGGAGCCGTCCTGGTCTAGTGCGTGGGCTGAAGGGCTGGAGCAGCAACCCCGGCTGGATTTCGCCAATGGGGAGGGTGGAGACGTCCCACTACACAGATTCCCCAGTGCCAGGCGAGGTCCGAGGTTGGGGGGACACACCCTGGAAGCCGGGCGAGGCAGAGGTCTCCTAGTCTGAGGAGAAACCGGGTAGCTGGGAAAAGAAGTTTGCACGCAAGTGTCACACAAACGCACGACTTGCTCCCTGGAAACTTGTCTCCTGGTCCCAGAAACCACCTATTTTACAACCCTGGGCTAGACTTTGGGTGTGCAGACTCATTTGGGGAGAGGCAGAGTTGTCTGGCAAGGGGAAGGGACTAGCGGCTTTCTCTTGGAGGTGTCTGCAGCCATCCCCATCCAATAGAGACCCACGCATGCAAGCGCCGCATAGGACATAGCTGACACTGAGGCTGCCTGCGCAGCTCAGAGACTCCGCCCATCCAACCTGAACACAGTCTGCCTTCTCAGCCAATTGGCCTGGAGGTCAAACCCTTCTAGGGCTAACAACAACAAGCTGGGTTTAAATTCAAAAATACTGTACAACCCATAAAGGATTGCAGTAAGAGTACCCATCTCAAATAACTGGGGAGGCTGTGCCACTGACCCTTAGAGGACATCTACCACATAAAGCAGCCACCATGCAGAGATATGGAAAGAAATCAGGTGTGAAAGAAATGGAGGAGAAAAGACAACAAGACATAGAGTTCAAATCCACGGTTATAAGGTTTTTCAAGAGGTTCCTAGAAAAGGCCGATGAACTTAATGAGAACTATGAGGAAATAATCAAGACCAACCAGGAAATGAGTGAGACTTACAAGGAAATGATTGAGACCCTCAAGGAAATGAACAAGACCTCTGAGGATATGAACAAGACCCTCACGGATATGAAAAAGGACCAACTAGAAATCAAGCATACACAGACTGAAATAAAAAATATTACACAAAGTCCTAAAAGCAGTCCAGAGGGCCACAAGAACCAAGTCAAAGATTTGAAATACAAAGAAGCAAAATCCACTCAGCTGGAAAAGCAAGAAACAAAAAGAATTCAGATAATTGAAGATAGTGTAAGAAGCCTCTGGGACAACCTCAAGCATGCCAACATCCGAATTATTGGGGTGCCAGAAAAAGAGAGAGAGCAAGTTAATGAAAACCTGCTTGAAGAAATAGTGACTGAAAACTTCCCCCACCTGGTGAAAGAAACTGACTTAAAAGCCCAAGAAGTACACAGAACCGCAAAATATAGGAATCTAAAGAGGACCACACCAAGACATATCATAATTTAAATGCCAAGAGCAAAAGATAAAGAGAGAATATTAAAAGCAGCAAGAGAAAAACAGTTGGTTACCTACAGGGGAGCACCCATACGATTGTCAGTGGATTTTTCAACAGAAACAATGCAGGCCAGATGGGAGTGGCAAGAAATATTCAAAATAATGAATAGCAAGAATCTACAACCAAGATTACTCTATCCAGCAAAGCTATCATTCAGAATTGAAGATCAGATAAAGTGCTTCACAGATAAGAAAAAGCTAAAGGAGTTCATCACCACCAAACCAATATTATATGAAATGCTGAAAGATATTCTTTAAGAAGAGAAACAAGAAAAAGGTAAAAATATAAATTATGAACAACAAATACACATCTATCAACAAATGAACATAAAAATCAAGTGAATTGATAGGCTGATGAACAGGATAAACTGGTGAATATAACAGAAACATGGACATAGAGAGGGAATGGACTGACAATTCTTGGAGAGAAAAGGGTTGTAGGAAGTACAGCAAGAGACTGGACAAAAATCTTGCAACAATGGGAGAGGACAGTGGGGAGGGGGAGGTAAGGGTGAAGGGTAGGATAGGTACAGGGTGGAGGGGAGATATAGGGGGATAAAAAAGGGGAAACAATGTAATTAATAAACTGAACAATAAAGATTAAAAAATTTAAAAATAAAAATAAATAAAAAAAGAAAGGATGAAATAGCGTCATTTGCAACAAAATGGATAGACCTTGAGAACATTATGCTAAGCGAAATAAGTCAATTAGAAAAAGCTAAGAACCAGATTATTTCACTTATATGTGGGATATAAAACTGACACTCATGAACATAAACAGCAATATGGTGGCTGCCAGAGGAAGGGGTGAGGGTAGAAGGGGTCCTCATATAAGGTGACAGGAGAAGATTTGACTCTGGGTGGTAGACACATGGTGCAATATACAGATCTTGTAACATAGAAACCCACACCTGAAACCTATATGTTCATGTTGACCAATATCAATCAATTTAATAAATAAAAATAAATAAAAACCACAAGATCTGTTACTGATGGGCTAAGATCCACACACAATCTATTTACAGGAAAATTCATTGCTCTCCTGTTTATTTCCATTGTATTGTAGGCCTACCTCTATTATGGCATATAACACAGAGACCAGATCTTACTTATTTTTGTAAACCCAGGAATACAAACTAGATAAATATGTGCTCAATGACCTCTGATTAGCTGTAGAGTGCTGAAGGAAAGGGACCTATAGGATTTGCCTAAGCCTGCTTCCCTTCCAGCCAGAAGTGAGAGTCATCTTACTCGTGTGCTCATTCTTATCATTTCTCTTCTCCTTCTTTCTTCCTCTTCACCATCATTGTCATGGTGCATTATGCTTTATACAATATTATGGTCCATTTGTATATATCAATTCATGGTATACTCATAAATATATATCATAAGTTCCATCTTCACCTGAAAAAATTAGTTCTGAGAGTGAGGAGCAGAGTTTGAACTTAAACCCCAAGTTTTAACTCCAGAGTCAATGTTCCTTCGCTCTACTGGATCCCCAAGATTTTTTTCTTGAGTGCACACATTGTTCTCAGAGCTGAGAAGATTGTATAGACTCTGGAAACTCACCAAGGCAGAGATCTAATCAACACTGGATGACAAATAAGGAAGCAGGGAGGAAACCTTCAACATTAATACAACAAGACAGCCAAAACCAACAATGAAAATCCAGGGATCAAGAAGTGAGTTCAATTGAATAAAACCCAGTTACCAGAATGCTGGTTAGAGTGGAACTTTCCAGAAAACAGAAGATCTTATGGGAGTTTCTCATGGTTTGAAACTCAGCCATGAGCAATGATTGTAGGGTGCTCTCATGAGGAATACTTCAGAAGGGAATTGAAAAGAATGTTTACTAAGTAGATGATTGGTCCACAAATGGGCAAGTGAAGACTATAAGGAAGGGGAAAGAGACAGGCAGGAAAACCGGTCTGGGCAGATGAGGAAGAAAGCCAAGAAATAGCTGAAAGAAAAAACAATCCCAGACAGAGGGAGAGTGAGCTGGGCACATCTGCTCACCTCTGTGTCCTCATAGTTTCTATGGCATGATGGCAACTTAACTATACTCTGTCAGGTGAGTCAGGTCTGACAAAGAGGGGTTAGACCCTGGGGTTGTCTGCACCTCCTCCATGAAAAATCCTAAAATAATCTCTTCTCACCTCCCTTCCAGTAAGGAGCAGCTGGGATGCTGGAGCAACTGTCCTTTCCCTCCAGAAGATCCCACAGGTTCCCCTCAAAAAGCCAAAGTCCCCACGGTCAAGTCCCTCTCTGCTTAGTCTCAGGGTAGGGCAGCTGTTGTTCACTTTTACATTGTGTGGGAAGCAGCATGGTGCTGTACTGACCTTTGTAAAGTGAGATAAGAAATAAATTAGTACCCAGCTCCTGCTAGTAAAGGCCAGTTGTTCAGAATATAAGGACATGTTATGAGAAGCAGACATCAACTCCAAGAAGCAATAATTGGCATGTCCTGATTAAAGAGCCCAAATATACTCCCATTTTCACACGCCTAGCACCTGCCTACTGCCTCAGTAAGGGCCCAGAGATCCAGCCTTTTTTCTACCAGCATGCACCAAAAAGAAGGGAAATGTGGGAGAAGAGGGAAGGAAGATGCTGTTTCTCTACAAAACATAATTCAGACATGTCATTCAAATTCCCACCAACAACTAAGGCCCAAATGAGTAAGGAGGGAACAATGGATGGTGACACTGCCCAAGATGTGGATGCTGTGGCTGCCCCAGCATGTCCCTCTAATTATGGTGTGCTCTCTGACATGGGAAGCCCACAATTACTTCTGGCAAGTCACCTGGGGAGAGGGGTCCTGCAGCTGGCCATCTGTCTGGAACAGCAGTCGGTCGCCAACCTCAGACCACTGATGACCCATGAGTTCTGAAAGGTTGGTGACTGCTGCTCTGGAACATTCACTGCATTCAGATGGACACTAGGTGGTACGCCAGGTGTCTGAGGCATCCCAGGGAGGACTGCCCCACGCCAGTGGCTCTCACTGGGAGCTCGAGGAATCCCTGGCCTCGCACAGCTGCATTTGAGTAACTAACAGTAGTCAGGAAGGAAGGTTTGGCCATTTTGGATCTCCAAGTTTTCCCTGCTGGGCTCTTTCAAATCTTATTTCCAAATACTAGCTTTTGTTACAAAGGTACTGTTTCCAGGAAATTGAAAAATGTCCTTTAATGTCAGACCAGAAAGAACTTCCAAGGAAAAGGTCATAGAGGTAAGAAGGATATACTAAGAAGTTAGTAGTATTATGTGCAATGCCAGAGGTGGGGGGCGGGGGAGAGAGATAGAGAGAGAGTAGAAGAGAGAGAGGGAGAGAGAAAGGGAGAGAGAGAGGAGACAAAGAGGAGAGGGAAGAGGAGATTTCAAATATTTGTGATCAAAGTCAAGGTTTTCCACTCTTGTACCTCAGAAGAAGATCTCTGCCCAGCCGGCGTGGCTCAGTGGTAGCGGGACTGATTCTCAGTGGGGGTGAGGTGGGGTTAGGAGTAAGGGGCATGCAGAAGGCAGCTGATTAATGATTCTCTCTTAGTATTGATGTTTCTATTTCTCTCTCTTTTTCTCTTCCTCTCTAAAATCAATAAAAAAAATTTAATGGGGAAAAAAAAGATCCCTATGATCTCAACTGATGTCCCCGTCTGTCTAATAAAGATATAGTTTTCCTTACCCGGTGGTTGCAAGGACATGATATTCATTAACTGCTAGGAATGGAACAGGTATATAGGGAACGTATACCTGCATACGGCAGAAGTTGAAGCTTGGTGCTCTTCTATACTGTATTTTAGCCACTCTCTCAAGAACCTCCTCACCATCTGTCAGTAAGCCAATGATACCAATTGGACACTTTATAGGGGAAAGGTTCTGAATCCCAGCAGGCAGGGAGGGAGCAGGAACTCCTCCTGGGAGCTTGCCTGGAGCCATACAGCTGCAGTAAATACACAACATTCCTTCACTTCACTGGTGGAGAACCAAGGAGACAGGAGACTGAGTGATTTCTGATATCCAGGACTTCAGGACCCTTACACGTCGACTCCTATCCAAGAAAATGCTGCGTAGCCCAAAGCCAGCAATGAGGATGTGGAAGAGTCAAGGCCCATCTTCATTAGGTGAAAAGGGCCTTTTCCCAGGCAATCTCATTCTCTCTGTCTTCACAAGTCATAAATATCTAATCTTCCCAACATTTTGTTCCTGATTTGTTACTGCTCCACTGCATGTGGATCCAGAGGCATGGCTTTTGAGGCCTAGAGAGATATGGCCAATCTCAACCCACCTAGAAGTGACCCATATGATTTGTGCTCACATTTTGCTGGCAGAAGCAATCACATTGGCCACATCCAACTTCAAGGAAGTGAGTTTGTTAGTCAGATTAGGTTAGGTTACACTGTGACAACTGTTTATTTCTCATTCATGTGACATGCTTCCTGAAGGTTATCTAAGGCCCTGTGATCCAGGCTGAAGGAGCAAGCCCTATATGGGGCATTGTCATTCTTGTGATAAATGGAAATGAGAGTTTGTGGATTAATATTTCTGCTCAGAAGTGGTATACCTCACTTCCACTCTTAAGCCAACATGAGTAACCTGGCCTATATATGACATCAGAGAGATATAATTCTCCTACAGGAGGAATAACGCAGGTCACATGAGAAAGCCTGATAACAAAGAGTCATGAAGTATAATGATCTCATCACATGAAGGGGTAGCAGACATTGGAAACAATAATCCAACACAGTAGGAGAATGAGATATTAGTGATTATTGGTAATGTTTAACATTAGTAGTCTTGTAAATATAAATTCAGAGGACTATAAAATAGAACGTTGTAGGAGGAGATGCTATATCCTGTCTGTGGGATCAGGGAATTTGGGACAGTTACACAGAATAATAGTTAATTGATCTCAACCAGGTTCGGAGAATCTATTGTTACCTACAATATACTCAACAATAAATTAATTCAGCCAATATTTATTTTTGGGCCAGGAACTGTAATCACTGTTATATAGTGGCAAACAAAATAGGACTGGTCTGTACCCTCATGGAAATTAAATTTATTTAGAGAAAACTGATATTAAATCAATACATACACACACAAATAAATATATATATTTACAAAGTGGTTGTTACAATGAAAAATACTGGGCTGTCAAGAGACAGAAGAAAGAGAGTAGGCCATAATGAGGAAATTCTGTTGGAACTGAGTACTGATTTAGAGTTAGTTGGGCAAAGAATGTTCTAGGCAAAGTGAAAAGGTTGTACAAACTCCTGAGATGGAAAAGGGTTTGGTATACTTGAGGTACTGATGGGAGGAGGGAAATCAGTATCATGATTGAGTGGAAAAAGAGTTTAAGGGTAAGTTGGTGAGAAAGGTTACATCATGCAGGGCCTTCAGACCACATAAAGGGCTTTGTTGATGTTTTTTTTCATTAATCCTCACCCGAGGATATTTTTCCATTAATTTTTAGGGAGAATGGAAGAGAGAGGGAGAAACAGAGAGGAACCTCCATGTGTGAGAAACATATCAATTGGTTACCTCCTACATGAGCCCAGACCAGGGCCCAGGTCAGGGAGAAGCCTGCAACCAAGGTGCATGCCCTTGAGCAGAATTCAACACAGGACCTTTTGGCCCACATGCCAATGTTCTATCCACTAAGCCAAACCGGCGAGGGCCATCTAAAGGGTTTTAGGTTGTGTTTTGATAGTTTTAGGTTGTGTTTTGATAGTTTTCAGTGATGCGGAGCTATTTATTTGTGACTAATGACTATGAGACATTATCCTATTCTCATTTACTCAATCATTCTGGCTGCTATATGAAGAGTGGATTGAAGTGGAGCAAGCGTTGAAACAGTAAAACCAATTTGGAGGTTAGGCAGGAGTCAGACAAGAGATGATGGTGGCTTGGTTAGATCTGTGGAGATGGATAGGGACATGTCTGCAATAATTTCAAGACATATTTTAGAGATAGACATATTTCAGTAGCAATTTGTGATGAATTAGACTGTGTTTTAGGGAGGTGGGAAACAGGGAATGAAAGAAGGTAGCAGAAAAGATGAAGCTGGTGCTGCCTGAGTACAGTTCTCCCAAGAGAGGAAGAATGAAGGAGTGAGAATGGGCAATCAAATGTTTATTTTGAGACATTGAAATGTTGAGATTTCTGTGAGCCATCCAGTTAGAAATATCGAAAAAGTCACTGTGCCTGACTAGCGTGGTTCAGTGGCTGAGCATCGACCTATGAACCAGGAGGTCATGGTTTGATTCCCAGTCAAGGGCACATGCCCAGGTTGCTCAATCCTCAGTTGGGGGGGCATGCATGAGGCAGCCAATCAATGATTCTTTCTCATCATTGATGTTTCTCTCTCTCCCTCTCCCTTTCTTCTCTGAAATAAATAAAAATATATCTTTTTAAAAGTCATTGACTAAGAGTCTGGGGACCAGAAGAAAGTCTAGGTTATAGATATTCATTCAAGAGCCATAGTATATAAGTAACATCACAAATCATGGGAATGGATGGGATGAAGATTTAAAGGGATAGGAGAAAAGGGTCATGAACTGCTTTCTCAGGAACTCAAATATTAGAGTTCAGCAGAGGTGCTTGGAAGTGGGGGAGGAAGGAATTGTTGGGAGGTGCTGGCAAAGGAGTGTGAGAAGACCAAGGAGTTGGAAGAAGCCAGGAGAAGCAGCATAATCTTCCAAGAAGTGGTTAAAAGCCTAGAATGCCTCTAAAGGTCCAGTAAAAGGAGAACAGAGAAATCAATGTCGGCTTTGGCAGCATGAAGTGACCTAGCAAGATTGTTTTCTATGGAGTGGGAGTGGGGGGCAGAAGTCAAATTGAAAACACTGAAGAATGAGTGAGAGGTGAAGGTATGCTGCAGACAGTTCTTGTAAGAAGTGCAGCTAAGTAAGAAAGCAAAAAAGGGTTGGGCAATAACTGGAGGTAATTAGAATAACATTAAAAATGGTATGCAAATGTTTGAATATTTATTGAATAGATCCAATAGAGAATGAAAATAGAAACCCTAACAAAGGACAGGTATCCCCATAAGGTAAAAGGGGGTGGGGCCCAGAGCACAAATGGGAAGTCGAGCTTTGAAAGGAGAAGGGACACCTCTTCTCCAACAAAGTAAAGGAGGAAGATTGGGTGGTAATGCCACCAGATGTTTGGATTTGGTAGTGGCGGAAAATGGATAGGGTTTCTACACTACATAGTGTTTGGTTGTTTTTTTAATTTAATAGGAAGCAAGGTGAAAAGAATACAGAATAGGAGGTATACGACTAGAAAACTGGAGAATGAACAATTATTTGAAAAGAGTAAAAGAATGATCTTATCTCAACAGTGAGACTGGACATCATGAGCTTAGAAGTAAAATTGGTCATCACATGACTGAAAAGTTCTATCAATCTACCCAACTGTGGGATTTTTTTTTTTTTATTGTTTAAAGTATTACAAACAGTAGTGCATATGTTTCCTTTTTTCCCCCTTAACTTACCCCCCCCCTGCTTTTTCAACCCCCCAGCATATGCCCTCACCTGCTCCCTCCCCAGTGTCTTGTGTCCTATGGGTATGCTTTTATTCAACTCTGAAACACTTAGATGCAGGCAGTGGCTTGGTTTACACAAGGTTGAGTTGCAACAGGTAAATGGAATAGAAAGAATAGGGGCAAAAAATGTTGAAGATATCTATAAGAAATTATTAACAGACTAAGGGGTCCATTTGCCTGTGCATATCAAAACCTAATCAAATGCAAACAGGAGTTTGCAGTCAAGAAATTAAGGGTTTATTTGAGGAGATAGGGCCAAGCCTAGAGTCATGGATCAGAGTAATGTCAAAGAACTGGCTCTGAATGGCTTGTAAGGGATGGGTTTTATAGGGGACTAAGGTTCATGATCTCTACTGATTGGTTGGTGCGAGGGTAGTTGATCAGAGCATCTTGTCCTAATGTCAGCCATGATCACCTGGTTTTGAAAAGGTGTGGTTGATGGGATTGTTCCACTTTTCTGGGTCTGGAACCAAAATACAACTGAGGCCTAGCTATTGTCTATAGTTCCATTCTCACTCTGTCTCTGTGATCAAGAAGTCTGAGGTTTTGTTCCTAAGATTGTTTAATGGTAATCAGCACCTCATTGTTCTGAGGGCTTAATGATTAAGGGCTTGGACATGCAAAGGAGAAGGAGACAGGAGAGTCATGGTGCTGGATGAGGCCAGTTTGAATCAAAAGGAAAGAATAGGAAAAGGGTTACATTAGAGAAATAAAGTTTCTACATAGTTACAGAAAAAATAATAATAATGAGCCATGGATATAGATAAATTGAAGAAACAAGGCTGGTGTATACAGAAAATGTGGTGGAGCCATCAGTGTTGAGAGCTTCATGAGGTCAAAAGGAATGTAGGATCTGAGAGAAAGATGTTAGAATTTGTGATTTAAGAACTGGTATAATTTCTGGTTATTACCTTGTAATAGAGTTCTTTCTTTCTTTTAATTCATATACCATGAGATGCACAGATCTTAAGTTTATAGGTCAATGAGTTTTTGTTTGTTTTATTTTTTGTTTTGTTAATCCTCACCCAAGGTCATTTTTTGCCATTGTTTTTTTTTTACAGAGAGTAGAAGGGAGGGAGAGAGAGAAACATTGATGTGGGAAACAGCAATGTAAGAGAGACACATGATTGGTTGCCTACCACACATGCCCCGACTTGGGGCTGGGAATCGAACCTACAACCCAGGTACGTTCCCTTGACCAGGAATCAAACCCACAGCTTTTTGGTGCACGGCCGACAGTCTAACCACTGAGAAACACAGGCCAGGGTGGCCAATGAGTTTTGAGAAATGAATATATTCATATTAAACTCAATTTTTATCATTTTAGAAAGTTCTTCAATGCTTCTTTCCAGCCAGTTCCAAACCTTTGCCTCTACAGTGGCAACCACAGTTTTGATTCCTATCCCTATAGCTTATTTTTGTCTGTTTAAGAATTTCATATAAATGGAATTATACATATGTGTTCTTTTGTATATTATTTCTTTCACTTAACTTACTGTTTTTGAGATTCATTCATGCTACTTTGCTCTCTAATTGTTCATTCTTTTTTATTGCTGATTGATATTGCATTGTAAGAATGCACTACGATTTATTTATCCATTCTTCTATTAACAATATTTGTTTTTTCTAGGTTTTGGCCATCATGAATAAAACTACTCTGAACATTTACGTAAAAGTTTATCTTGTGGACTGTTAGGGTCACCCAAGGAGGAACACATGAAGCCAAAAATGGTAAAGAATTATAAATTTTTTGTTACATCTGCAAGCAGAAGGGCTGAGACCAAAATGGCATTGGCAAGGAAGAGTAGGGGGAAGGGGATATTTATGTCTCCTATAAAGGTCAGAGTAGCCGGTTGGACCAGGTGCAGGTAGGGGGCTGGGTCCACTGGAAACTGGGTGAGGCCATTTATGGGAAGCTGAAGACATTAGTCATGTCTTGCTAAATCTATGATAACAACAGGAAAACTGCTGGGAAGGACAAGAGCCTCAAGCAGAGTATAATGAAGTGCAAGAATGTGCCTAACATTCCAGCCTTTCTATTTCTTTTTCTTTTTTTCCT
This sequence comes from Antrozous pallidus, assembly GCA_027563665.1. Taxonomy (NCBI): domain Eukaryota; kingdom Metazoa; phylum Chordata; class Mammalia; order Chiroptera; family Vespertilionidae; genus Antrozous; species Antrozous pallidus. Next base: position 57,854,495 of record CM050523.1, on the reverse strand, counting down.
GTAAGCTGTGCTTCCTATAAGCTGGGATGGATGAGGAAGGCCGAACTCATTTTTATGTAACTTATTCATGCTTAGGTAGGGTGTAGAGATGTCCCTAATTAGTCAGTGATTGAGGGAGAGGATGATATCTAGTGTAGGTCTGGAATAGATCAATAGGGGTTATTGCCTGAATGTGGTTTTGGAAGAAGGAGGAAAAGGCTCTTAGGATGCATGGCCCAAACATGAATGCCAGAAAGAGCATTAAGAGGGATCCAACTAGAGATAGAAGCCAGGAGGTCCAGTTAACATATTGAGGACCTGTAGTTTTATCACTAGCATTACCCAGTGACTAGATAAGTTTCAAAGAAAAAAAAGGGTTTACAACCATTGGTTATGCTTATATGCATGCATACAAGTCCTATGGTTGATCTCGTCCCCTAACTCCCACCTTCCCCTACTTTCCCTCTGAGTTTTGAGCCTCTGATCAATACTTTTTACCTTGTGCTTTATTTTCTAATGTTTTTCTCCTTTTTATGGTATTGGGTTTCTAGCATATTTGTTTTCTTATTCCATTTCTTTCTCTTTTTTGGTTAGGAAGTTTTACACTCCATTTTAATTTTTTTAATGATTGGCCTTGAATGTTGCCATTTCCAAGTGTTTTTAAAACTGCTTTATTTCACTTTTAAATGTTTATTCTCTTCTAAGAACAATTAGAAGTGGCAAAAAAAAAAAAAAGTAGCAGAAGACCAATAGCACTGTTAAGAAAAGTGTTGATATAGAATAAAAACACTATGCAAATTGCAAATACTTTTAAAACAGGAAATATCTAGTCTTCAAAGTCTTTATAAGTTAAAGACAAATATTTATTTGCCAAGGAAAAGAAAAACTATTCCTTTTAGCTGGAAAAATGTGTTTTTTAAGCTAGAGGGACCTTTTGCAATATAATCTAGAGATAGGGAATATGAAATCTAGTAGATAAACATAATTTGCCCAAAATGTTCATTTCTGGGAATGAGATGCACTTCAATAGTTTTTCTGCAACTATTCCCTGATGAAAAATCAGCAAAAACTCCAGGCATGAAGTAAAAACTACAAAAGCAAGACCATTTCTTACATTCGCTCCTCCATTCAAGCTGGACTAATACACCACTTGTGTCAGTCAGTGGCAGTCAATTGTAAGACAGTTACTGTCACCTGACTGATTTTTATTTGCAAGTCACATGCCTGCAGTCCAGGTAACTGCCCACCCCCACATGGTGACAGGGGTTGTTTCCATTTTTTCGGAAAATCCAAACAACTCATTTTCAAGTCTGAGCACCTATCTACACAGAGAGCTTTTTATATATGATCTCTTTATGAAACTAACAAAGCATCACAGGGTAATTAACCTCTAATTGCTAATCTCTAATTGTTAATTACAAAGTTCACTGAGTATATCTATAAAGAATTGAGCTTCCAAAGTCCATGAAGGAAACTACCAAATCCATATGCTATATAAATTGAAGGAAAATTTGAATAGTGCTTTTCAAACTGATATTTTGCAGGTAGTTCTAGCAGCGTTAAGGGCTCTCTCGGAAAAGGTGTCAAATACACATGTGAAATATGGGACTAAACAAAGCTTAATAATTTTTTATGGGGATCTCGTCCGTGACTTCTCTGTGATGAATGTCTTTTGTGTACAGAGGGTTCCCTGGCTGATTCATCAAATAGAATCTTTTTCTCATGAATGCTTTCATGGGACACACGTTGAAAAATATGATTTAAACAAATGCAAACTTTTGCCAATAGCGCAATATCTTTCTCACTAAGTTTGTGTGTACAGTTCAGTAGCATTAAATACATTCATATAACTGTGCAGACATCACCAACATCTATCACCAGAATTTTTTTCAACTTTCCACACTGAAACTTTGTACCCATTTGTTGACTGTAAGCAAAAAGTCAACCAGATTTTCCTGTAGCAAAATGGGTTTATTTGGAAACAATAAGGAATCACATCCACAGCATGCAACCATGGTGGGCCATATGCAAGTTCATTAAGATGCTAAAACAAAGAAGAGGAAGCCCTTTTGCAGAGGAGAAAGGGACATTTGGAAGGGCCATTACAAAGAATTTCCCCCATTGTTCTTCAATATCAACACTGGGGCCTGAGACCTCCCTCTCCCAGCATTCCTACTTCACTTTAAATGATGTTCCTATTTATTAATTTTAATTTACACATTAAACAATAATTTCATTTCCCCATCACCACAGTCCTTGGCAACCACCATTCTACTTTATGTCTATGAATGTGACTACTCTAGGTATCTCATATAAGCAGAAAAATGCAGTATGTTTGTGGTTAGATTATTTCACTTAGCATAATGTCTTCGAGATTCATCCATGCTGACATATGAAAAGATGCTCTGCATCACTTATCATCAGAGAAACTAAAACTAAAACCACAATGAGATACCACCTCACACCTGCCAGAACGACTATCATCAATAACTCAATAAACAAGTGTTGGTGAGGATGTAGAGAAAAGGCAAGCCTCGTGAACTATTGGTGGGAATGCAGACTGGTCCAGCCACTGTGAAAAACAGTATGGAGTTTCCTCAAAAAAACTTAAAAATAGAACTGCCATATGGCCCAGTGAGTCCACTTCTGGGTATATATTAAAAGAAACCCAAAATGCTCATTCAAAAGAATATATGCATGGTTATGTTCATTGCAGTTACTTACAATAGCCGCAATTTGGAAGTAACGCAAGTACCCACTAATAAATGAGTAGATATAAAAACAGTGGGACATATATACAATAGAATATTATTTGGCCATTAAAAAAGAATGAAATCTTACCATTTGGGACAGCATAGATGGACCTAGAGGGTATTATGCTAAGTGAAACAAGTCAAGCAGAAAAAAGACAAATATCAAATGATTTTACTTATATGTGGAATCTAAAGAGCAAAATGAATGAACAAACAAATTTTTTTTTCAGAAAAGAAAAAGAAAGAGGATCCAAGCCACTGAACTGGCTTGAGTCTAGGACAAAAGTGAGAGGACACAAACACAGCGTGGTGACACAAGTTCAGTGCCTCCTGTCCAGCTCTCTAACGTTTCTGATTATATTTATTGCTTTAGTGGACTGCCCATCCGTTCGTCAATAGCCACCATAGGACACCACATTTGGATTGCTGTTCCCATGATGTCCCAGCCACTCTGGGGATGAAAGTGGCATCTATCTCTTTCATCCGCAGCTAGCAAGAGACAGGCAGTACAGAATATTGCAGAATTATGGTGTTTCCTTCACCAATGCATTTCTGAATGCTTTGGGTCTGCCTGGGACTTAGTGGAATATGGAAGGAACACACCTGAACTCTGCATTTCAACCTTCCTTTCTCTAAGCCTTTGGATTCCGTCTTTTCCATTATGCCAAAACAGTTAGGGCACCTCCACCTCATCAAATTAGTCCACTGCCAAGTCAGGTTTCAGTCAACTAAAGAAGCAGTGCCAGCCGAAACCGGTTTGGCTTAGTGGATAGAGCATTGGCCTGAGGACTGAAAGGTCCCAGGTTCAATTCCGGTCAAGGGCATGTACCTTGGTTGTGGGCACATCCCCAGTAGGGGGTGTGTAGGAGGCAACTGATTGATGTTTCTTTCTCATCTATGTTTTTGATTTTCTATCCCTCGCCCCTCCCTGTAAAAAATCAATAAAATATATTTTAAAAAATAAAGAAGCAGTGCCAGTGATCACTCTGGCTGCTCAAGATAACCCAGCGATATCAAAATCTCTGGCAATTTGCAGCTTTATCAATAAATACAGTTTTATCCTATGCGAGGTGCCCTCATCCTTAAGTAGCAAATACTGCATCAGTCAGAATTTAGTCAGAAATTTTGAAATCATTTTGGGTATTTTCAGCACAGAGGGATTTAATACAGGAGATATTGGTTAAAAGTCTTGAAAGGGCCGAGACCGGTTTGGCTCAGTGGATAGAGCGTCGGACTGCAGACTGAAGGGTCCCAGGTTCGATTCCGGTCAAGGGCATGTACCTGGGCTGCGGGCACATCCTCAGTAGGGGGCGTGCAAGAGGCAGCTGATCGATGTTTCTCTCTCATCGATGTTTCTGACTTTCTATCCCTCTCCCTTCCACTCTGTAAAAAATCAATAAAATATATTAAAAAAAAAAAAAGTCTTGAAAGGACTGGAAGACCAAAGTGGGGAGAGGGGGAGAGAGGCACTAAAAACCAAAGATCGGTCATTACCATCTGTATTAGTCTAATCACACTGCATACCATAAAAGTTATAAAACTATTGAAATTATCAACAGGCGTGATCCTTAGCAGCTGGGATCGAGGTGATAGCTTTAGAAATGGTTAGAAGAGGGATTTATAGATGAATTAAATGTGGGGTGTAAGAGAAAGTGGCCCTTGATCCATGAACCTCTTTTCTTCCCTCTCTGCACTCACTCCCATAGTGATCTCACCCAATCTCGAGGATTTGGATGCCATGCATTTCCGTATGTACCTCCAACCCTAATATCCAACTCATGTATAGTATCTTCAGACTTGTATATACAACTGTCTTCCCAAAAATTGCACTTGGATGACTAATAGATACCTCAAAGTTATTATATCCCAAACTGAACTTAATTCCTCTTCTATCCTTTCAAAAATGTTTCTGCTCTGATATTCCCCCATCACCATGTTAACCAATTGCTCAGGCCAAAAAAAAAAGGGGGGGGGAGGGGGTTAGGATCTTGGTATTATCCTTGACTTCTCTCTTTGTCTCATGTTATCTCCAACCTATCAGCCATGACATTAGCTTTATTTTCAAAATACAATGTAAAAGCAACCATTTATCACTCTCTTCATCACTACCACTTTGCTTCTTGCCACCATCCTATCTCGCCTTGACCACTGTCATAGCCCCCAGCTGGTTTGCATCGTTCTATATTTGAGCCTTTATTATCTACTAGAGGCCCAATACGTGAAAATTCGTGTAAGAGTAGGCCTTCCTTCCCCTGGCTACCGGCACCGGCTTCCAGCACCAGCTTCCCTCCAGCACACAGGACCGGGCTTCCCTCCTCTGGCTGCCAGCAGGCACCAGGACCCAGGCTTCTTCCTTCTGGATGCCTACCCGAACCAGGGACCTGGGCTGGCTTCCCTCTAGCCCAAGGCTTGTCAGGAAAGATGTCCAGAATGATATCCGGAAGGCATCCAGTCTAATTAGCATATTACCCTTTTATTATTATAGATTTCCTGCTAAGCAGTCAGGGTCATTCTTTTAACACTTAACTCTGATCCTGTTTGGTATCTGTCCACTTCCTGCTTCTTAATGGATACAACATACTCCACCACTCACCATTCACAAGTGAAATCAAGGAACCACAAGATCCTTCCAAACACTCAAACACATAAGCCTATGCCTTCAGGAGGTTTGCCAGCCCTGGTTGGGCTTTGTATTTGATGCTCAGTCCTTTAAAATGCTATCTCTTAGCCTGTCATCCTCCTTAGCCTCAACCTCCCTTGCATAAATTTCTCAACAAAAACCTGAAGTGAGTGCGTCATAATCCTTCAATCTTCCTCACTCTCCAGGTAGTATTAGAAAGAGTACGGGTCTGGGGATCAGCCAGTCAGCCTGTCAAAGTCTATCTTTCCTTCATCAATGGTATGAACACAATATCTACTGATCAGGGTTTTATAACATTAAATGGGATAAAATATACAAGAAGCCTGGCTATAGTCAGGTTTCAATAAACGTTTCCTTTTCCATTCCCTTCTCCCAACATCTACTTACATTCCCTTTCTTCTTTGTTTATTCTGTTTTCTTCTCGGATCAAGTACACATGGGCCAAGGGAGACCTGCCAAGATAAAATGGAAATTGAAGCAGGTGGCCCAGCTGTTGTGACACTTTCAAACCCTGCTTTTAGTAATGAGAAATAAGACTCAGGTTCGAGTCTCAGGTGAAAGCAGCAAATCATGCCATTTGAGATTAACTTCATTCTGTGGCTTTGCCTGAGTTGGGAAGACCAGGTTTTACCTTCCTACCTGTCCAGGCTGAATTACTGTTTTAAAAGTGACGTGTGTGTGTGTGTGTGTGTGTGTGTGTGTGTGTGTGTGTGTGTGTGTATTTTGTTGCCAAAAGTAATAAGATCTCAGGAACACGGTGGCTCAGGGAGGGGAATTCAGTATGGAGCTGATTTCATTTGATAGGATAGTTAAATCTTCAGGGCCTGCAGAGAAACTATTTTGTTGAAATATGAGTACATTTGGCTCACACCATGTTTTTATTTATGCTCTACAGGTTAGTATAGTGAAAAATATATTACAAGCTGACCTTTAAAAAAAGAACTATTCTGAAAATATGTCCCCCATTTTCTGAGAGGCAAAGGAGAGCCATGCACAAATTTTGGTAAAGGAGTGAAGATCCTAAATAATTAAGTTCCTGCACCTTCATATGTAGAAAAATATACCTGTAAATACAAGCAGCAAACTGCTGGCAGGCAAGGCGACTGTGCCAGACGTCATCAGGGAACCGAGGCGGATTAAGCAGACCATCTATCACGTAGCAGCTGTTTCCTTTGTTTATAATCTGTTCCCAAATGCTGTTTATCCCTGATTTAATAATTCTGTTTGAGATTTTCTCTTTTTTTCAATTACAGTTGGCATACAGTATTATATTAATCAGGTATATGTTTGTTCTTTTCAAAAACACCGGGTTTGGTTGGGTTTATAAAGAAGCAGCTGCCCAGGCTTGGCTCAGTGCTCTTGGCATCCCTATGGCATGAAGCTGAGCCTGCCAACCTTGACCCTGTGTCTGAACAGTCTGGCACTGTCTCTTACTGGACGTGCAGCTCAGTACAGAGCTGAATCTCCAAGAAAGGTGATTGTCCCCTTTCCTGGGATATGACTCCACGCCCCACTGGATGGAGCTTGTGGTGGAGAAACAGACACAGAGCTCCTATGAAAACTGATGACAGGAGAAATCACTGAGCAAACTTATGAGACTTGATCATTGAGCTTGGGTGGGGCCTCACCATGGTCCATATGTTCTCTTCCTAAATGCTGTGCCAGGCAGTTTATCTGCCATGCTTATCATTAACAGCAGGGGCAGAGAGCAGCCACCACAGAAACTGAAAAGAACCCTTAGTCCCTTATCCTTAACCTTGACTTCATTTTCCTTTACTTAAAGGGTGACCTGGAGCAATGAAAATCTCAGGGTTCCTATACTATTGCAATAGTGTATATATATTTTTTGCACATGCAATGAATACTTCTTCAACATTTTTTTATTTTAATCTTTATTGTTCAGTTTATTAATTACAGTGTTTCTTTTTCCCGCTATAGCTCCCCTCCACCCGGTACCCATCCCACCCTCTTCCCTTACCCTCCCCCCAACTGTCCTCTTCCATAGGTGTATAATTTTTGTCCAGTCTCTTGCTGCACCTCCCACACCCCTTTTCTCCCCAAGAATTGTTCGTCCATTCCATCTCTACGCCCATGATTCTGTTATATTTACCAGTTTATCCTGTTTGTCAGATTTTTAATTCACTTGATTTTTATATTCATTTGTTGACAGATGTGTATTTGTTGTTCATAATTTTTATTTTTACCTTTTTCTTCTTCCTCTTCTTACACAATATCTTTTAGCATCTCATATGGTGAACTCCTTTAGCTTTTTCTTATCTTTGAAGCACTTTATCTGACCTTCAATTCTGAGAATGATAGCTTTGCTTGGTAGAGTAATCTTGGTTGTAGATTCTTGCTATTCATCACTTTGAATATTTCTTGCCACTTCCATCTGGCCTGCATAGTTTCTGTTGAGAAATCCTCTGACAATTGTATGAGTGCTCCCTTATAGGTAACTATTTTTCTCTTGCTGTTTTTAATATTCTCTTTGTCTTTTGCTCTTGTCATTTAATTATGATGTGTCTTGGTGTGGTCCTCTTTAGATTCCTATATTTTGGGGTTCTGTGCACTTCTTGGGCTTTTAAGTCAATTTCTTTCACCAGGCGGGGGAAGTTTTCAGTCACTATTTCTTCAAATAGGTTTTCATTAACTTGCTCTCTCTCTTTTTCTGGCCCCCCTATAACTTGGATGTTGGTATACTTGAGGTTGTCCCAGAGGCCCTTACACTATCTTCAATTTTTTGGATTCTTTTGACTTCTTGCTTTTCTGGCTGAGTGGATTTTGCCTCTTTGTATTTCAAATCTTTGGCTTGATTCTTGTGGTTCTCTAGACTGCTTTTAGGTCTTTGTATATTTTTTATTTCAGTCAGTGTATGCTTAATTTCTGGTTGGTCCTTTTTCATATCCTCCTGGGTCTCGTTCATATCCTCGAAGATCTCATTAAGTTCATCAGCCTTTTCTCGGAGCTTTTTGAAAAACCTTATAACCGTGGTTTTGAATTCTATGTCCAGTCACTTTTTTTCCCTCCATTTCTTTCACATCTGATTTCTTTCCATGTCTCTGCATTTTGGCTGCTTCCCTGAGTTGGTCAATTAGCTTTGTGTGGTAGGTGTCCTCTAGGGGACAGTTGCTCAGCTTTCCCAGGTATCTGAGGTGGATACTCTTGCTGCAGCCCTTTATGGGTTGCAGTCTTGTTAAAGTTAAGCCTAGATTATTGTTGTTAGCACTTAGGAGGGTTTGACATCCAGGCCAATTGGCTGTGAGGATCAGTTGTGCTCAAATTGGATGGGCGGAATCTCTGGGGTGAGCAGGCAGCCTTGATTTCCCATCAGCTCCGCCCTATGCGGCACCTGGGTCTCTGTGCCTGGTGGTAATGGCTGCACGCATCTCTGACAGAAAGCTGCTGCCGAGCTCTATCTGCTGCTGGACAATTCAGCTTCTCCCCAAATGAGTCTGCACACCCAAAGTCTCACCCAGGGTTGTAAAATGATTCAGTCTGGTGGTTTCCCTTTTTTTTCTGCTGAACAAGAGAACAAGTCACGAGTCCTCTCTGCGCGCTTGCACGCTTCTGCAGTTCCCAAGTTTACACGCCCTTTGCACAAGCTTGCAAACCTCTGCAGTGCCTGAGTTTCAGCATACTTCATTCTCACTGTCCAGTTTCAGCCCGCATGAATGTGGGTTCCCCAGACCTCGCCCAGAACTGGGGAATCAGTGCATTGGAACATCTTTGTCTCCCCACCCCGTTCGAGAAAACCAGCTGGGTTTGCAGCCGCCCACCCTTTCCGCTCGCACGCATGGCTCCAAACCTGTGACTCCACACGTATCCACAACTCTGCCCTCCACTGCTCCTCTGAGTCACAGTGTCCTATCTTTACTTTTATTTGTAGAATTTCCACTCAGCCAGCTTTCCAGTGGTTCTGAATGATGTTCATTCTGTTGTTAAGTTGTAGTTTTAAAATTGTTGTGTGGGGCAGCAAGATAGATATTTACCTATACTGCCATCTTGGCTCCTCCTCCCTTCTTCAACATTTTCTAAGTACCAGCATGTTTCCAGACAAATTTATGAAATTCCTATGACAAGTTCTGTGCCGGTAATAAAAAAAAAATTGTAAAGCATGCCAGGTATATCGTTGGAGGGCGGGGAGAGGGAGTAGTGGGAACCATGGCAAATTACTCAGCAGATTGGATGGCATGTGCATAGAATAAAGGGAGTAGCCACCCCTCGACTCCTAACAATTGCTGTTATGTGGAAGTTCAGGTTTCAAGAGTAAATGAAAACATGTATTTGTGTTATTTGTCATGTACTGTAAACACTCATTTAAATAAGCAAAATGTTTTTGAGGCTCCTTCATTTGCAACCTTTGGTTCAGCCAATCACTCTGACATCAATGAGACCACTGATGTTGGGGAGCAGTTGAGGTCCCATGTCAGTCACTGATAAGGTATGAAGGGACTGGAGGACATCCTCCAGATCACCCCAATACTTAGGAGGCAAAATGAGGAGGAGGAGAGGAGACTGCAAATTAATGACCCTAAAAAGTAGGAGGAAAAACCAAGAGGGGAAAATCACAAATACCAAGAGGGAAAAGGATGTGGTCAGGTGAGAGAACTCCTAGACGAGGGCAAAAAACTTACTTGGTGTCTCAGTCAGTTTGGGCTACTGTAACAATAATACCATGGTCTCGGTGGCATGAACAACAGACATTTCGCACATTTCTAGCGACTTGGGAGGTCAAGATCAAGGTGCCAACCAGTTCAGTTCCTGTGAGAACCCACTTCCTGGGTATGAAACATAAAGGTAAACACATTTTTCTTATTCCTGAGTTTTAGCTATTAAATATGGTGCTCGCTGTGGTGTTTAAAAAATGCTATTTGTCAAGTAAAAAGAGGAGTTCCTTTTATTTTCAGTTAAGAGATTTGTTTGTTTTTATCATGGCTGAGGATTGACATTTCTTAAATGCCTTTTAAGTAGCTATTCAAATCCTCATGAAGCATTTCCTTTCATCTGATAATGTGATGCATGACACCAATGAATTTTTGAATGTTGTACCACCCTTGCATTTCTGGAATAATCCCTCTTATTGTGATATATGTTATTTATAAACATATGTTATGCAAATATTTTGAGATTTTTTTGTATCTTTACCTATAAGTTGATTGTGATTTTGATGTCATGGTTACTCTGGTCTCATTATATGAACTGTGTAGCTTTCTATTTTAAATCATGTTCATGAGTGAGAAAGTTCAGTAAAATCTACCTGTAAATCTTCCCCTTTTGGGGTGAGGCAATTTTTTAACTAGCAACTAATTTTAATAATGGCATTACTAGTGTACAGACTCTGGTTATTACAATGTAACCTTTTTAATCACTCTGAGTCTCAGTTTTATCATCTGTACCCACTCCTACAGTTTATTATTATTCATTCATTTCGTTTTTCTTGAGACAATTTGGTTTATTACACTTTTATAAAAAATAGACTTTCATATTTATTGACATATAGGTTTTTGTTACTTGTCATATTGCTTTTCTATGTGTAATTATGTCTCTTTTTTTATTAAAAATTGTACATGCCATTTTTTATCTCACAATCACTCTTAATGTTTGTCTAGTTTTATCTCTCTAAATGACTACTTTTTAATATGCTGAACCTACTTGAATTATTTTTATTTTCACAATTCATTATTTTTCTGTCTTTATTATTTTCTTGCTTCTATGTCCACACAACAACCTGTACTCAGATATTAGTAGCAGCTTTATACGTAGAGCCAAAATCTGGAAACAATGCAAATGCCCATCAACAAGCAAATTAATAACAATATTAATGTATAGTGGCTCATGCATTCAATGGCACACTACTCAGTAAAACAAAAGTATTGATACACACAGCAGCATACTATAACCCAAAGAGTGAAAAACAGGTACACTATGATTTTATCATATGAAATTTTAAAAAAGAAGAACTAATCAACAGTGATAAAAACACTCAGTGGTCGTCTGAAGTTGAGGTGAGGGTGGGTTCAGTATTGACTGGAAAGGGGCACAATCTCCACATGACGGAAATATACTATATACTGTAACCTATATACCGGTTATGGTAGTAGTTACATCAGTGCATAAATTTTTAAAACTCATCAAACTGTAGTTAAAATATGTATATTTTATTGTGCGTAAATTATACCTTCATAAGCTAATTGCTCAAAAATATTGTAAGATACCACTTCTAAGCCATCTGAACTGTTGATCTTAAAAAGACTGACAACACAAATGTTGTGAGGTTGTGGAGCAATTAAAACCCTCATCCATGGTTATAGGAGTGTAAAGCAGTACCTTCACTTTGGACAACTCTTTGACAGTTTCAAACAAAGATAAACATATAGCAATCTCATTATCTAGAAGTTCTACTGCCATGTATACACCCAAAAGAAATGCTGACATATGTCCACAAAAAGTATTTTCGAAAAGTGTCCATAGCCGCTTTCTTCACAATACTCAGTAATGAAAACAACCCAAATGTCCATCACTAAGTGAAAAGAGATGAATAAATTGTGATACATCCATAGCATGAAGCACTGTTCATTTAAATTGCAGCACATCGGAGAGAACCAAGATGGTGGCATAAGTAAACACCAATTTTGCTGCCCCACACAATTCCAAAACTACAACTTAACAGCAGAACAAACATCAGCCAGAATCACCAAAAAGCCGACTGAATGGAAATTCCACAAATAAAAGTAAAGATAGGACACTGTGACTCAGAGGAGCGGCGGAGCACAGCCTTGAAGATACTCGAGGAGCCAGAGCCGTGCGCATGCGAGCAGAAAAGGGCGGGTGGCTGCAAACCCAGCCTCTTTTCTCCAAAGGGGAGGGCAAAGGTGTCCCACTGCACTGATTCCCCAGTTCCAGGCGAGGTCCGAGGTCCGGGGAAGGCACGCTAAAATCCGGGCGTGGAAAAGGTCTGCGAGTTTGAGGAGAGTGCGCGTAAACTTGGAACAGCAGTTTGCATGTAAACTTGGGGACAGAAGTGCACGACCGTGCTGAGAGGACTCGTGACTTGTTCCCTCGCTCGGGAGACCACCAGACTGCTTTGTTTTACAACCCTGGGCGAGACTTTGGGTGTGCAGACTCATTTGGGGAGAGGCAGAGTTGTCTGGCAGCCAGTGTAGACCGGCAGCGGCTTTCTCTCGGAGGTGCATGCAGCCCACGTGTTGCATAGGGCGGAGTTGACACTGCCTGCTGGCACAGAGACCCACATGTTGCATAGGGCGGAGTTGACACTGCCTGCTCTGCCCGGAGACTCCACCCATCCAACCTGAACACAGCTTACCTTCACAGACAATTGGCCTAGAGGTCAAACCCTCCTACTCTAACAATAATAATCTGGGTTTAACTTCAACAATACTGTACAACCCACAAAGGATTGCAGTAAGAGTATCCACCTCAGGTAACTGGAGAGGCTGAGCCACTGTCCCTTAGAGAACATCTACTACACAAAGCTAATGGACCAACTCAGGAAAGCAGCCACAATGCAGAGAAATGGAAAGAAGTCAGATGTGAAAGAAATGGAGAAAAAAAGACGACTAGACATAGAGTTCAAAACCACAGTAACAAGGTTTTTCAAGAGGCTCCTAGAAAAAGCCGATGAACTTAATGAGAACTACAAGGAAATGAACAAGACCTATGAGAAAATGAACGAGACCCTGGAGGATATGAAAAAGCACCAACTAGAAATTAAGCATACACTGACTGAAATAAAAAATATTATACAAAGACCTAAAAGCAGTACAGAGGACCACAAGAACCAAGTTAAAGATTTGAAATACAAAGAAGCAAAATCCAAGAAGCAAAAAGAACCCAAATAATTAAAGATAGTGTAAGGGGCCTCTGGGACAACCTCAAGCATACCAACATCCGAATTATAGGGGTGCCAGAAAAAGAGAGAGAGCAAGATAATGAAAACCTATTTGAAGAAATAGTGACCGAAAACTTCCCCCACCTGGTGAAAGAAATTGACTTAAAAGCCCAAGAAGTGCACAGAACCCCAAAATATAGGAATCTAAAGAGGACCACACCAAGACACATCATAATTAAAATTCCAAGAGCAAAAGACAAAGAGAGAATATTAAAAGCAGCAAGAGAAAAGCAGTTAGTTACCTATAAGGGAGCACCCATACGATTGTTAGAGGATTTCTCAACAGAAACGATGCAGGCCAGACAAGAAGAAATATTCAAAGTGATGAATAGCAAGAATCTACAACCAAGATTACTCTATCCAGCAAAGATATCATTCAGAATTGAAGGTCAGATAAAGCACTTCGCAGATAAGAAAAAGCTAAAGGAGTTCATCACCGCCAAACCAATATTGTATGAAATGCTGAAAGATATTCTTTAAGAAGAGGAAGAAGAAAAAGGTAAAAATATAAATTATGAACAACAAATACACATCTATCAACAAATTAATCTAAAAATCAAGTGAATTAATAATCTGATGAACAGGATAAACTGGTGAATGTAACAGAATCATGGACATAGAGAGGGAATAGACTGACAATTCTTGGGGAGAAAAGGGGTGTGGGAAGTGCAGCAAGAGACTGGACAAAAAATCATGCAACTATGGGAGAGGACAGTGGGGGGGGAGGTGAGGGCGGAGAGTGGGATGGGTACCGGATGGAGGGGAGCTATAGGGGGAAAAAATAAACTGAACAACAAAGATTTTTAAAAAGATCACAAGGATGGATAAATAAATAAATAAATAAATAAATAAATAAATAAATAAATAGAATGCAGCGCATCGCTGATGCACACAAGACCTGGACAGTATATACAGCTATCTTGTGTGTGGGTCCGTTAACAGGTGCAACGGGTCAGTCACATGTTCAGCAGCTTAGAATGCCTGCCCTCTATTCCCACCTCTCTCCCTTGGGCTTCAGTATTTATTGTCTGTGAGTTGTTTTTGGAAGGCTTGTGAGATCATTCTGGTGTTTCCTCTTATTCAGAAACCACCTACCCTGTCCCCTAACCAGCTGGCAAGCTTTGGACACCATAGTGAGAGTCATATATACTCACGTAGGTGACCTCTGAGCCACACTTAGCAGGAAAAGTCCTTTCTGTTTTAATCATTGATGATCTGTTCCTTGATTGTACCTCTCTTCATCTCTCCTCACCTGGGAAGCTGAGACAGGGAGTGGCCCAGGGAAAAGGGATCAAATGACCCCTTTACCTGCTTTTGATGTCAACATTAGCCTAATGGAAGCTGACTGACCAGCCAGCCCTCCAGTATTTAAAGCGAGAACCACAATAATGTGGTGTTTTTTGCCTGGAGTTTTTCCTCTGTGTAGCTCCCTGGGGAAGCCTGGGGTGGCCATAGTGACTAATCTCGTGGGACCCTGGGAGCTTGCAAAAGGTCAGCTCAGTTGAACACACAGCTGAGATAGGAATTCCATTCCCCAGGCCGTGTTCACTTTTACAATACAGGCACCCTGAGGACAAAAAGAGTATGACAAGCATCTAATAACAGCCCAACCGTCCTCAAGTGCTTTCTTCTCTTGCTCATCTCAGGAGACATCAGCTTTGGCAGCCTCTTGTCCATTCGAACAGATCCATTAGCTAGCAGACCAGCATTGGACTTTTCTCCTTCATTCCAGGTGGCAGCAGGGCAAGGCATTATAATAAAACGGAATAGTCAAAAGAAAGATTCAGAGAATCAATGAGCTGTTCTACTGATTATGATTTTCTTTGCACAAAATATGGGCTGTTTCTGGTATGGAAGACCAACGTAATAGAAAAAGCCCGAGGAGAATTATATCAGATTTATCTTGTTTAGATCTCTTGGTTCCAGAGCCCTTTGCCCTCCAGCTAAGCTTCTGATGTCTGTTTACTGGAGAACATCTTCAGTAAGCTACAAAGATGTTCAGTCATTATTCCTTCTTGGTTACAACATTCTAAGCAGATAAGGCAGCAAGTTATTCACTGGGATAAGCATGAAGGGCAGGAAGCCCACATGGTTTTAGGTTCTCAGTGATGATGAAACAATTGATAGCTTATAGAATAGAGACACGTGTTGCAAGAACACATGCCACCCTATCTACCCAGTTTCATCAGCTATATCCTTGGTCAGATACCTATGTCTCCCAATAAGAGAAGTTCCACTGTTTATACCTGTGGGAGGCATATTGGAATCCAAGTGACCACTGGCATTAGATCGACACACGATAAGCTGTGGAGTGTTTGCAGGAAAGCGTTCGTGAACTTGCATAACCTTAGGGGAAACTCCTTCTAAATTTTCTCTTGTGTTGATACCTAGAACTTAGAATTGAGTTCAAAGCTGATGAGTATAGGTTTAGTCTGAAATCAAGGGAACCTGAGATTATGGATCCTTGTGGATTTATAAGAAAAAAATGCAAAGCAAAGAATCAAAGGAACAGAAGTGAGTTGAACAGAAGTGAGTTGAGGGAATTGTGAAGCAACTTATCAACTGCAGTTACAGAGCCTTGCGTGACTTCACACAACACTGTGATAAAAAGTTATAGAAGGAGCTGGTGTGGTTCAGTGATTGAGTGTTGTCCTACAACCAGGAGGTCACAGTTTAATTCCCGGTCAGGACGCATGCCCAGATTGGGTTGCGGCTGGATCCCCAGTACGGGGCATGCAGGAGGCAGCTGATCAATAATTCTCTCTCATCATTGATGTTTCTATGTCCCTTTCCCTTCCTCTCTAAAATCAATAAAGAAAGAAAAGATATAGAAGTGTGAGACAGGGCTCTGAACCACAGAGGGAACAAGACATAAACCCATAAAATTATGGAAAAAAAAACATCTTAGGAAGCATTTAATTCAGGACCATGTTGTATGGGATCACTGGGAATTGCATGAACAACAAAGCAGCAAAGGGAGAGAATCTGGCCTCCCTCCAGACCTCAGGGGAGTGTGTAAGAAGGGAGTGAGGCTTGAGCAGGATGCTAAGAATTTGGATTCACTGTAAAGAAAAAATGGGGAGGGTGAGCCAGTCCTGGTTTGATGGAAGAGGAACAAAGCTTAGAGGGGGTATTGAGTGCAGAATATTCATGTGACAAGATGAAAGTAGAGAAAGAGAGGTGATGGGGGTTCATATAGATAAGGGCTAAGCCTATACTTATAAGTTGATGAGTTTGTTTAATTTCATGCTTTAGAAATTACAAAGCTTTATTAGTAAATCTATCAATTCAGGGGACTGGAGTAAGGCAAATGAGGCATTGAGGTTCTTGCAAAATTTAAGGGGACACCAAAAACCTCAGTAAGTAATAAAGATAAATAATATTCTAGTGCAACATTTAAAAGACAAATTAATATAAAAAATCTATGATGAACTAAATATCAAGGTTTTAAATACAGAATCAGGTATAGTGGCATGATGAACCATACTGAAGTCTAAGACAAAAGCAATAATAAAGTAATATTGATTTTGTCTTCATTTTGGAAATTCATAACATATATTAGCATATTAAAGAAAAGGACCCTATTCAACTTTGTTTAATCCTACAGATCCCAAATGTATTTAACCACACAATCTTTTTGTAAGCAACATCTCATATCACTGTAAAATATCTTTCAACTCAGGCTAATATAGTTTAATTTATTTTTACTGGTAAAGAAACCAAGGCATTGGCAGTCAGCAAGATCTTTCTAATTAACTAAGAGCAAATCAATGAAAAATGTTGTAAATATATGAGTTTTCTTCATTAATATGTTTAATATAATAAAGTTTTTAACCTTTCTTTAAATTTTTTACAGACTTCAAGTCATTATGTTCATTAATGCATCATATGAATATGATTGTATAAACTGTTAAGGGATTAATTAAAATCCGTTCTGACTTCAAGGTAAAATAATACTCTTAGTTTCTACTTACTGTGTTGGGAAATGAACATACAAAAAACTTATTTTGCTACAAATAAAAGTTGTAATACCTAGAAAAAAATACAAAAGCAACCACCTGAGACTCTACAGACAAAACAAAAGTAGGAAGAGAGTTGAAATTTGCATCAAGGAACACAAGGGAACACAATGAGTTTCCATTTGTTGTGGCTTTCCTCTGAAGGCCTTAACCTGAAGATGGATCAATAAAAAGTACTTAACAGGAAAAAATGACTGGAACCTCGTAGATATATGAACCAATTTCAAAAGGTTTTACATGTGTGTAAATGTAGTAAAAAAAGAAGGAGGAGGAGGAGGAGGAGGAGGAGGAGGAGGAGGAGGAGGAGGAGGAGGAGGAGGAGAGAAAAGAGGGCTGAAAAAGTATTTGAAGATATAATGGCCCTAGCCGAAACTGGTTTGGCTCAGTGGATAGAGCATCGGCCTGTGGACTGAAAAGTCCCAGGTTCTATTCCAGTCAAGGGCATGTACCTTGGTTGTGGGCACATCCCCAGTAGGGGGTGTGCAAGAGGCAGCTGATAGATGTTTCTCTCTCATCAATGTTTCTGACTTTCTATTCCCTCTTCATTCCTCTCTGTAAAAAATCAATAAAATGTATTTTTTTAAAAAGGAAATAATGGCCCCAAGCTTCCAAAATGTCATTAATGACTTAAATTTACAGATTCTGTAGTTCCTAAGGCCTAAACTAAATAAATTTGAAGAAAACTATTCCTATGAACATTATGCTCTAATAGTTGAAAACCAAAGACAAAAAAAATTTATAAAATCATGATTGCTGATAAAATGACTTATCACACTCAACAACTATTTAAATGACCACAGTTTCTCCTCAGAAACCAAGAAGGAAAGCATACAGTGAAAAGTCTTTAAAGCACTGACCAAAAAAATCCGTTAATGAAGAATTTTTATCTTGCAAAAAATATCCTTCAAGAGTGCAGGTGAAGTAAAGATATTTTCAAATAATGAAAACTGAAGGGATCCATTGCCACCACACTTGCACTACGAGAAATGTTACAGTGAGCTCTTTGATACTACAGAAAACTAAGAGTAAATTTGGAGTTGGAGATGTAAGACTGCTTCTTCTCTTAATTTCTTTATAATGCTGTATAGACATTCACTCTGACCTTCCCCAGTAAGTCATCTTGCAGCCTCTTCTTCAACACTGTAGTGATGGGTAACTTACAGCCAGGTTTTTGTCTTCCTTATGGTTAATCAAACCTGTCTCCCTTGAAGTTTACTTTTTATTTTCTTCTTAGCCTCTCTCTCCAGTTCCTGGGGTGCCCAGAGTTCCCTCTCACTCCAATTCCACTTCCCAACACCCTTTCTGCACATCCAGGCAGTTCCCACCAGAGGACACTCCAAGCACTGCTCAGTCTCTCACCTCTGCTTTCATTTCTTCACCAAGATCTCTGTCCTGCCACCAGGGGGCCACCAGATAAACTAATCCCTGCCAAGAGAAGCTTGTTATTTCAGGTCATTTGGTGCTTTAACCCAGCTAAAAGCAGATAGACACATAGAATTGGAAATGGATTAATGTATTAATGCATTAATGATTTAGTTAATGAAATTTAATCTATCTTATTCACTTTCTAGTCAGTGCTGGGGGAAAAATACATCTCTATAAGGAAGATCCTTTCTTTTGGGCCTCTGGAGTAAAGGAAAGCAGAGATGGTGAAAAGGGACACGCTGGTAGATGCTGTCCTAGATGTTCTCATCTCCTCATTGGCTGCACCGAACTTGGACACTTCATATACTTCTCAACAAGTCCTTCAACTCTTCCTCACCTGTGTCACAGTGGCAGCGACATAAACCCACATTTATGAGGTGAGAGTACATAAATTCGATTAAGTTATATATTGTGAGGCACAGCCATCGGGCTGCTGTTCAAAGAATCTCAGCTTCTTCCCTTATGAAAAAGGAGCTCGAAAAAGAGCTCATTCTCTCTCTCTCTCTCTGAGGGGCTCCTGTCCTTTGGGTGATAGGGAAGGGCTCAGACTTAAGGCTGGACACGTGGGAAACAGAAGAAGTGCACTGTGTCAGAGTGGGCCCCTTTCTCCCCAAGCCACCTGCCTCACCTCATTGTCATCCCATCCCACCTCCACCCCTCCCACATAAGTACCCACATTGTTCCACTTCTTTCTCCTCCTCCCAGCCAGCCTGCTAGGTGGGAGAGGGTATTGGATATCCTTCACCTACACTCTGACCACACTGAGTAAAGCCAATCCCCGAACTCAAGGAGATTGGGACAAAAGGAAATAACACCACTTAGTACATATTTTTACCTTCCCCAACAATGTATTTCACTCATCCATGTCTTAAGCTATGGTTGGTGGGAAGGAATGAGGAACAATACAAATAATATGTAAGTCAAGATCACAGCTCAGGGGACTTAGAGAAAGAATGAGAAAATCTTCTTAGGTACTAAATGCACTCAAAGGCTATTAAATCATCCAAGCACCCACATTACTGCCTGGCGCCATGCCTCTCCTTTTATCATGGGATATAATGGAGGCTATAAAAGAATCACCAGCCTTCTCTAGAAGGTTTTGCTTTACATGTAGCGTTACCCTGCTTACTTGCCATGCCTGGATCTCAGCTCACTGCCTGTTAAAGAACTCAAAGGCCAGGCACGAAAGGAAATGATTATTTTTCTAACAGGATTTATTGGGGTGACATTGGTTAAAAAAATTATATAGGTTCTAGGTGTACAATTCTATAATACACCACCTGTATATTGTATTGTGTGTTTAACACCCCAAGTCAAGTCTCTTTCCATCACCATTTATCCCCCCCCCCACTCTTTATCCTCATCTACCCCCACCCCTATTTCCCTCTGGTTGTCTGTGTCTGTGGGCTTTTTTCTTGACTTAATCCCTTCTCTTCATGAGTCCATTCCTTCACGTGCCAAGAGCTTTCCCCGTTGCTTCTTGGTGAGATGGCCATGAGGTTACCACAAGTCAGGATGGCTCCTGAACCACTACACGACGGTGAAATCGTGGGTTTACTTATTTGTTCCTGAAAGGGTTTAAACCACCTAAATTACTGTTGAATTGCAAATTTCTCATTAGAGGTCTTTTCTCCTTCGGAATTCAGTGAAGCTAATGTTACCTATTGTTTTGGGGGTTACTGGGGTTTGTGACTTAAAACCGTTTCCAAACTAAATACGAATGTACTTTCTACTACACTAAGATCTCTACTACGCCTTCATTTTATCAGATACATTCATGATAAGGGCATCAGCCTGGTCCTTGCCATAGAGCGAGGAAACTGGATTCTACTCAATGGGCATGACAATTGGTGGGTATCTAAAATATGATATAACCCTAACCAGTTTGGCTCAGTGGATAGAGCATCGGTCTGCAGACTGAAGGATCCCAGGTTTGATTCCAGTCAAGGGCATGTACCTTGGTTGTGGGCACATCCCCAGTAGGGGGTGTGCAGGAGGCAGCTGATGGATGTTTCTCTCTCACTGATGTTTCTGACTGTCTAACCCTCTCCCTTCCTCTCTATAAAAAAATCAATAAAATATATTTTATACAATAAAATATGGTATACCTTTCAGCTCTGGCTGTTTTTCTCCTTAAGAAGAAAAAAAGACTTCTGATCCTTAAAAGTATGTGATATGGTAGCTACTCTGACCAGCCATGGAACCTTAGAGGCATTTCAACACCATGGCTCTCAGTGTCTCCCGCTATAATATGAAGGGGTGGGCCTAACTGATGTCTAAAGTATACTTCAGATCTTTCAGTTCTGAAAAACAAACAAAATCCCCCAACATCTCCTACCTACAAGGTCAACAGGAAACCATTCTGACCATGAAAGTTTCAGCAAGAGCAAGTCAAAGTATCTTTTTAGTTAATAATTAGACACTTGTAACCGAAAAAGACTCCCTAGAAACTTAACCATATTTTTTGCATTCTACTTTTAGAATAGAAAATATGTATAGGGATGAGCACACATTCAGACTTTATTGTATTCAATCTATGTGCATATTCTATTCCTACGCATTGAAAACAATGGTTATAGAGCACTAAGAATACCATAGTTATCAAGGGAAGTTTTAAGATTACAGAGTTCCTTTCACATTATGTTTAAAACTTTTAATAAACTTTTAATATATGTTATTGATTTTTAGAGAGAGAGGGAAAGGGGAGAGAGAGATAGAAACATCAGTGAAAAAGAAACATCCATTAGCTGCTTCCTGCATGCCACCTACCAGGGATCGTGCCTGCAACCCCAGCATGGGCCCTGACCAGGAATCAAACCAGTACTGTTCTGGAGCATGGGTCAGTGCTCAACCCACTGAGCCACACTGGCCAGGCTACATTATATTTAAATTTAAAGGCTCATGATAATATTAACTCAAAAATGACAATAGTTTTTTTTTTATTTCCAAGTATATAAGTTACTTTATCAAATCAGAGTTGGCCAAAATAACATTCTAGAAAGAACCTTTAGTGACAAAAAATGTAATTGCTAAATCACAGTTTTGTCTTGAGGTTACAAGTACTGGGCGAATAATACCATCATTTATTGAACACTTGCTACATTGCAGACTGGCGTGGAGCTTTCTCTGGTTGTAACAGATTTAAGAATGGCAGTTTCCAGTGTCATGGAGAGAACTGGAAGTCTGGTTTCACAGAGCTCCAACTATACTTTAAGGTTCATTTCAAGGAGCATCTCCCCCGTCCCGGTTGTATTCCTGAACTCTAGGGTGACATCTACCACAGTGCGATTCCCTGGGCCATTACCCCACCCCCTTGGAGTCCTGAACTGTGGTGGAGAAGCTCTGCAAGTCATTCTTCATTTTGGTTTCAGCTCCAAGTTCCTAGTTGCAAGTTGGCAAAGCAAAGACAGGAGAAGCGACACTAAAACGATGAAAAAAAAGGGGGGGCAAAAACCACAGCTCAATATCTTATAAAAATCTCCATGAATCCAGGGGTCTTTTAATTCAAACAAAGTTACTTCACATCCATGATTCAGGAGGTATTTAATGAACAGCAAAAACACTTAATTGCATGATTACAATTTGTATTTTTTCAGTAATCTGCAGCACCCTCAGATCATCCGAGAGTGAATTTCTGTGCATAGCACCATCTCTGGTAACACTGATGTTCATTTCTCAAAAGAGCTTGCTCCACTTTAGCAATGCTTGCTACTGACCTAGGTCAGAAGACATAAGTACCTTCATACATTCTCATTACAGGTTTTCAGCCCTTCTTCCCACAGCCCACGGTCTCCGCACCCAGGCTTGGGTGACCCTCCACACAGGTTGCCAGTTCCAGCAAGAACTAGCTGATTAGCCCCTGTTCTTAGCAGGCTCCGTGAGCTCAGGTCTGCAACTTTTTAAAGAAACTAGAATGGCCCTAGCCGATCTGGGTCAGTGGATAGAGCATCAGCCTGCAGACTGAAGGGTCTCGGGTTCGATTCTGATCAAGGGCAACCAATCAATGTGACTCTCTCACATGGACGTTTCTCTGCCTCTCCGCCTCTCCCCTTCCCTTCCACTCTCTAAACAGCAACAGAAAAATATCCTCTAGTAAGGATTAACCTCCCACCTTCCCAACCCCACTCCACCCCCCCCAAAAAAAAAAAAAGAGAAACTAGAATGCAAAAACCTCCTCATTCTTAAATTTTGAAAACATTGCTTGTAAAAAAGAAATCAAGATACTTGTAAATTACTATCTGAGCCCCCACGCTCCCCCCCCAAAAAAAAAGGCTTTCTGCCCCAATTCCTCCTTCTGGTTGCAGCTCTCAGTTTCTGTTCTGGGCTCCTTTGGGTGAAGGCTGATGTTCAAGAGGCACCTTCTAGATCAGGTCCTGGAGCTGAGGGGAAGAAACCCAGAAGATGAGAGTTGCTGGGTTCTTCCGATTTGCTTCACTGCCACTGTGGACACCTCATTGAGGCAAGCAGCATTTGTCCTTAGCCCTCTCCTTACTTGACGCCCACTCATTATTTGGATATTTCCATCAGTTTCCAAGGATAAGAGAGCTTGCAGTAGCCACTCTAAAACTCTTCTGCACGCTCTCAGGAGCCATCCCCTGCCATGTCTTTTTCTTTGTGATCATTGAAACCATCAGGAAAACCCACACCAGTTCTCTGTGTTAGCCCCTGAGACCTCTAACAGAGGGAATGAAATCCTCAGGAAGACAGAGACACTAAGACATTGCACACATCTGAAATGGGGTCAAGGGATGGTTGCATTTGCACCAATGGGAAGAGAGGGCTCTTCTGTTAAAAGGCTGCCTAACCATCTCATATCTTTCCTAATTAACGAAGGAAAAGGAAGATGTGACTGAGTTTTCATTTGGCAGGTTTGCTCAGGGGCCATGCAGCTTCAGAATTTAGATCTCTCATTCATATGAGTGTAGAATATGCATCCTTAATTAAGTTTATAAACACTGCCCTCAACCCAAAACTTTCTTGACTGCAGAGCTTTCTTACATTGATGTAGAAGGGGGATAAAGCCGCATTAACTTGGATCACACAAAGAAACACATATAGGGGAGCCTTGTACTTTCTAGGAGGAATAGCTAAGGACATGGTTGAAGCTTCAACAGGAGATCAGGATCGAGAACCCTGGGAGAGGGTATCACGCAAACTCTTCAGGCAAGCTGAAAGACACAAAAGGCCTACCATCTCATATATCATGTATATATATGAACTATTACATCATAGATATGTGAACCTTAAAGGTTACGGGTTAAGCAGCATGGTAATTTTCAACAACATTGTGGAAGTTTTGTTCCTTCTTTTAATTTGGTTCCTTTAGAAGACAAATGGAATGAGGGCTTTCCGAGATTTGGGGTAGTTCTCAAAGATCTTGAGGTAGAACCTAAAAGACAAGAAACAAATACTTAAAAATATAATCAAGCAGTGATCAGCACTTGAGGTTTTCTGTATCTGAAATCTTTCTTATAAATCAACCTACATTTATTCAGGGCCCAACTCTTCCCGGTGGCCATTGGTCCATCTTCTCCCTCCTGCATCCTACTCTTATCAATGTTGAAGCTTCGTGTGCTGAGAAATAATTCTTCCTATCCATGAGTATGGTATATGCTTTCATTTACTTGTATCTTCTTATATTTCTTTCTTCAGTGTCTTATAATTTTCCCTGATATCAAACTATACTACTAGGCCATAGTAATCAAAGCAGCATGGTACTAACATAAAAACAGACATATAGATCAATAGAATAGAATAGAGAGCCCAGAAATAAACCCATGCCTATTTGGCCAATTAATATTTGACAAAGAAGGCAAGAATATACAATAGTCTATTCAGTAAATGGTGTTGGAAATATTAGACAGATACATGCAAAAAGAAATAAAACTAGACCACTTTCTTATACCATATAAAAGAATAAACTTAGAATGGATGTAAGACTCAAAACCATGAAACTCGAAGGAGAAAAGTTAGGCAGCAAAATCTCAGACATTTCTCTTAGTAACATTTCTTTCTGACATACCTTCCCAGGCAATGGAAACAAAAGAAAAAATAAACAAATGGGACATCAAACCAAAAAGTTTTTGCACAGCAGAGGAAACCATCAACAAAATAAAACAACAGCCAATTTGCCACCGATAACAGTGAGAATAAACTCTGAGAGACTAAAGCCACACAGTGTGTGGTCATCTGATCTGCTTTGGCAGCCGTAGGAGACCGATGCATCTTGTAAAAAGGCTTTATCCTTAAGTGGCCTGGCTGTCCTCTTGAAGCTAGTAGCGCCCAGGTTACAATTATGGTACACTCTGTTGAAGTGCCTTAATTTGAACTGAGGGACAGATAGTAACAATACGCTCGCAGAGGTGGCTGGATGTTGGAGCTATGAATGAAGAGGTGTGGTGACTGGCCTCACACAGAGCCCAGTTAGCCCTGCAAGAAAGATGCCTCTTGCCCTCCCTCTGGGGATGCTGACATAAAAGCAGAAGGGCTCAATTCAGATTTTGTTGCTGCAATAGCTGGAACCTTCAGATATAATTGCTGTCTTTCCTTTGACCAATGCCAACTCAATCTATGCTTCTCAGGATCCCTCCAACTACTGACTGACACCCTCTCCTCCCCATGGCCTCTTGGCCTCAGGTGGGCAACAGACTCTGCCTGGAGTGGGGGGGAATGGTTACACTGACACGCTTACCATTTGGGGAGTCTCTGTTGCCCTCCACCCACTCCCCAAGTCTAGGAGGTGGCATGAGTATGTCTTAAGGAGAGCTATTGTTTCATTCACTTCTGACAGGTCTCTGCATAAATTCCACTCTGAGGAAAAGGACACATTCTTAGGGTAGCCTTCAAGACTATGAAATTAAGTACCTGGACTAAAACATCTAGGCAGGGTCCTCATTCCAGGTCTGTTTTAATTCCTCCTCAACTCTCTCTCTCTCTCTCTCTCTCTCTCTCTCTCTCTCTCTCACACACACACACACACACACACACACACACACACACACACACATCACAGGCTTTCTCAAAAGCCATTTTAGAGAAAGAATCTGAAATTTGCATTTAAAGCCTGATAACATCTTACCGTGTTACCCTTTCCCTGCCAGTGACACTTGCAACTCTTCCCCATCCCACCTGAGGTACAAGGGTTGGGAGGGAGGTGTGATTTGGAAAGCTTTAGGGGAGACCTACAGAGGGAAATGTGCAAACCCCATCAATTTGCTGGAATTTCCCACAGATAGAACAGTCCTGAAATTGCACCGCACGAGTAATTGCTTATCCACCTTCCCAGGAAGCCAGCAACGAGCTTAGCTATGATTTATGGAGGGTAAGGTTAAGGGAAGAAGGAGAGTACCCAAATAAGCCCTGGTATTACAGAGATTCGAGGACATGATCCTGGATCTCCAGGCTTCTGTGCTAAAAGCCCATTAGGAGTGGAAAGCTATGTGAGGATTGCATTGTGGGTTGTCAAGTTTACCTATGGTGGTGAAAAGCCCGAAGTCCAAGGAAACAAAGTGAGAAAAATGCAAATGCAAGTGCTGGGAGGGACCAAGTGGCCAGGGCATAGCCAATCCATTCGATGATCTCACCAAGGAAATTGGCTCCAGAAATGTAGGTAAACAAGCCCCCTGAGTGCAGAAGAATGAAAAAGTCAACCATCAGAGCTGGATCACTGTGACATGAAAATCCCTCACTTTGCCCCACAATGCTTAAGGGTGGCTAGATCAAACGTGGCCTGGGGACTCTCTTCCCAGTCATCACAGCTTACCAGAATCCGCCTGGGGAGAAAGGAAAACAAAGCCATGGCAGCCTGCTGTCCTCAGACCATCCTGCAACCGTGAGGAGTGGCCCAGCTGCTTAGCGGGCTCCATCCAGATCTCTAAGGACGGCGGGAACCCTGGCTCCCCACAGGACAAGGATGAGGGACAGGAGGTCTAGGTTTTGTTTCATTCTTTGAAGTAACCATTCCAGGGCACCTTCTCACTCCTTCCCTGCACACCACCCTGAGGGTCATCAGCATATTTCAGATTCACGGTCACAGGGTAAAACAACAGAGTCGCTGGAAATAGTAAAATGATGTGAGAAATCATTCACTTCTCCTTTGGCCCTTGCCCTCCCAAAGCAGTACATTGGGTTCAAGTTTAAAGGAGGGAGTAGGAGCTGCAGGTCTCTGACCTCCTGGAGGCCAGTGAGGTCTGATGCAATTGATTTTTTTTAAGGTTTATTTATTTTTTATTCAACCATGAATATATTCTAATATCAGAACTATACTAGACGTCGCCGCTTTCTAGTCATAGTAAATGTATCTGCACCTGAAATTTCTGCCCCGCATTAAACTGGCCAAGTGTCACCTAAAACAAGTATTTTCTTTCCATAGTTGCATAAAGAACATTTGTTTTCAAATCATTCTCTAGTGTAATTCAATAGTTGGAAACTACCGTTGGCAATTTAGCTTAAAGAGCTTTCTCCGCTCTTCTTTGTCTAATTACTAAGTGAAGCTTTAAAAATTGAAACCCCTTAAAGTTACCTTCCTGAGGCTGACATTGCATCAGCGATTGCCAGCCTGTGATTCCCCAGGCCCCGGGAGGAACCACGGATTGATTGCAAAGAGCCCATAAATTGTCTGTGATAGCAAATGGTACATCTCAACCTATTATTTTTGTTTGATCTGGATAATATTAGGATGTCAGCAATACATATTCATTTAAATGTGCTACTGAATTCATAATAGCATTGTCATTATTTTCTTAATGAATATTAATCCTAAAAAATTATTATTAATGAATAATTATCTCCATGTCATAGGTCAGAAAAAAGTTTAATGTAAAGGGTTCTGTTTACATAAGAAATGATGGGACCTAGCTGGTTTGGCTCAGTGGATAGAGCATCAGCCTGTGGACTGAAGGGTCCTGGGTTCAATTCCGGTCAAGGGCACATGCCTGGGTTGTAGGCTCCATCCCCAGTGTAGGGTGTGCAGGAGGCAGCCGATCAATGATTCTCTCTCATCATTGATGTTTCTATCTTTCTCTCCCTCTCCCTCATGGAAATCAATAAATAGATAGATAGATAGATAGATAGATAGATAGATACTAGAGGCCCAGTGCACGAAATTTGTGCATGGGGGGGAGGGGGTGTCCCTCAGCCCAGCCTGCACCCTCTCCAATCTAGGACCTCTCGAGGGATGTCTGACTGCGGGCCTAAATGGGCAGTTGGACATCCTTCTCATAATCCAGGACTGCTGGCTCCCAACTACTTGCCTGCCTGCCTTCCTGATTGCCCCTAACTCCTTCTGCCTGCCAGCCTGATCACCCCCTGGCTGCCAGGGGTTCAGAGCAGGGAGGGATGAATAGGTGGGCCACAGGTGATCTTTATGGCAATGAAACTGTTCTGTCTGATACTACATTAAAGGTACATTTGTCAAGACCATAAGATGTTCAACACAAAGAATGAACCCTAATGTAAATTGCAGATTTTACTTTTGTTAATAATGTGTCGATAAAGGCTCATCAATTGTAATAAATGTATCATACTAATTTAAGATGCTAATAATAAAAGAAACTTTAATGTGGTGTGCCTGGGCCTGGGGACGGCGGTGCGGGTCCAGACACCCTGCTGGCTCTGGAGCTGCGATTGGACCCCTGCCGGCCCAGCGGCCGCATTGGCCTGCTGGCACCATGGTGGCCCCGCCCCCTGCTCCTAATTGGCTGGTAGTGTAGCAAAGGTATGGTCAAATTTGCATACTACTCTTTTATTAGATAGGAGGATATATATATGATGGGAGCCACTATCCCACACAAATACCTCCCTATAAATATTGAAGGATTACAGGACTGATTTGCTCCCACCTGCTTGTATTTGTCAGCTCACACCCTGGTTTCTCAGGAGCAATTTGAATTTATCTCTGAAAATGCACCTATAACACATCTCATCCTAATTTTTAACTAAGTATATATGATTCTTTCCACCTTTGAGAGCATACAAGTGGCAAGAAATATGCAAGTGCTATCCCTGATTACTCATTACATAAAGCTAGTGAGACTTCATTGAAGAGGACAGATCTGCTGGTCATGTATAATTGAGCTCTATTTGCTGCCTAGGAAGTGTCAACACTCTGTGTACACATTATAGTTCATTTTTTTGTGCCAACTTGAATGAGCCATGGAGTACCCAGATATTTGGAAAAACATTTTGGGTGTGTCCCGGAGGGAGTTTCTGGATGATATTAATATGTGAATTGATAGACTGAGTAAGCAGATTGCCCTCCCCATGGCGTGTGGATCTCATCCAATCCACTGAGGGCCTGAATGGAACAAAAAAAGGTCGAGCAAGGAGAATCATGCTGCCTGACCAGCTGAGCTGGGAAGTCTGTCCTCCTCTGCATTCTGGCTAGAACATATACCTCCTCCTCTCCTGGGCCTCCAGCTTACAAAAGGTAGGTCCTGGGCCCTCTCAGCCTCCATAATCACATAAGCCAATTCCTTGCAATACACATTATATATTTACACCTATAGCATATTGGTTCTGTTTCTCTGAAGAACTCTTGTACCTCTCTGGAACTTCAGGGTTCATATCCGAAATGCACGTGTTGTGGGGTGAGATGGGTGGGGGAAGAAGTCCTCGGATTGTCCGTGTACCTTCTCCATTTGTTACCACATAATCCCTGAGACAGGCTCCCTAGGAGGAGTGGGAATCTGGAGGGCAGGGGAGACTTTACCTTGTGGAATCTGATAGGTGACTTCTCCAGGCTTTCTGAGCTGGCGCAATACAAGGTCACTATGAATGTTGATTCCCATTCCCAAAATAAATAAGAAGACACCTAGGCAAAGAAGAGAGAGAGAGAAGTGAAAAATGTATCCTGATTTTGGTGTTTTTTGCACAAGCCAAGTTTTTTTCTGAAAATGAAAGAATTAATTTTGAATTCTAAGAATAGTACTGATATGCCGCCGCCCGCTCCCCACCACCACCACCAAAAAAGGGACAGAGTTGTTGCCACATGAGCACATAGGGATTTTTTTGCTTCTGTTTGTTTTCCTTTGTCTGTTTTTGTGGTTCCAGCATACTCCATTATGCACACATTTCAGTATTCATACAAGTGATCCTCTGGTTGTTTGTACTCTCAAACATTCACTCTGGCCGCTGTGTGGACAGGGCTTACTGTAGGCCAGTTTAGTTTGAAGGTCACTGGGCAGTCTAGGCATGAGATCACTGTGGCTTGGAGCAGGTTGAAGTAAGCACCACCATCACGTTTTGGAGCTACAGGCAGCAGTACTAAGCTGATGGCTAGAATGTGATACATGATGTAAAGAGAGGAATTGAGGGCAATCCCTAGATTTTTGGTCTGAGCCATCCTATCTAATAAAGAGAGAGTATGCTAATTGACCACCACGCCCTCACAAAGATGGTGGTGCCCACAGCCAATAAGGAGGGAATATGCTAATTGACTGCCACATCCTCAAAGATAGTGGCGCCCACAGCCACAAGATGGCAGCACCCAGTCCCTTCAGCCCCACTGGGGCAGGTGTGTGGCATGGCTGGGCCCACCCCTATGTGGGTGTGGCTGCTCCACACACCTGCCTCCAGAATCCCCTAATCCCCTCAGCCCCCTAGCCACCCAGGGCCATCCTGAGGTGCAGGCAAGCCTTGGATGGCAGCTGCCCAACTGCCCAGGGTGGACCCGAGGTGCAGGCAAGCCTCTGGTGGCAGCTTCCCAGCCACCCAGGGCCACCCAAGGCTCAGGTAACAGGCCCAGCCGAGGATTGCAGCAGAGGTGTGATGAGGGCGTTGCCTTCCCGATTGCCGGGTCGCCTCCCGCCCCTGAGGTCTGCTAGACTGTGAGAGGGGGCAGGCCGGGCTGAGAGACCTCTCCTCCAGTGCACAAATTTCATGCACTGGGCCTCTAGTAATAACATATAAACAGTTGAACCTTCCTGGCCTTTAGTTTTTCTTGCAGATAATGAAACAAATTCAATAATTAGCATTTTCTATGACTTTATAGATAGCTGGCCAGGAAAAGTCTACTAGAGAAGGCATAGATTGATAAAGACCTAAATAAAGTGAGGGACCAAACTTTGGGAACACTTAGGGTCAGGGTATTCCAGGTAGAGGCAGTGATCTGCCCAGAAAAGCTCTGAAGCAGCACCAGCTTGATCATTTTAAGCTCACAGGAAGGCCATTGAGGCCACAGCACAGCAATGAGGTGCATGGAGGCTGGAAATGAGGTCAGGAAATGGGCCTGAACCAAGGACACATGGTTTCATGGGCCATGGTAAGGAATGTGCGTTTTATCCTGAAGCCATTAGAGAGTTCTGAGATAGGAATGAATGGCTTAATGTTTTTCAAAGCTCTCTCAGGTTGCTATAGAGAGAAAAGATGAGGGTAAGGGTGAGAGGAGGGGAGAATGGATAGGGTAGGCAGAGGTGATGGTGAGTTAGATGGTGGGGAGCAGTGTTGGGTGAAAAGTGGTCAGATGTACTTACCCAGGATAAACCGTATGTCTGTGTACCACTCCACAGGGTACTCAGTGCAGCGAGTTAGATAGTAGCCTTGCAGGAATCCATTTCCCATACAGAAGACAAAGCCTTTGAAGAGCACTCTGACTGGAAAAGGCCTCCCTCTCCTGAGGAAGGGGTAAACAAATGTCCTGGTGCATAGAGGGAGAAAGGTCAGATCTCTTGTTAAAATATATATATATATCAACAGAGGGAACAGTTTCAAGCAGATCATCACATCAAACCTATTTTTAAAAAACATTTTTCCTTAAATTTGTACAACAAAAGAACATGATCTGGCCCTAAAACATGTATTTATGATATTGTTTGTCTTGTTTCATTAAAAGTCACTATAGTTAGCATTTATTATCTTACCAGAGGCCCAGTGCATGAAATTCGTGCACAGAGGGAGGGCGTCCCTCAGCCCCGCCTGCACCCTCTCCAATCTGGGACCCCTTAAAAGATGTCCAACTGCCCATTTAGGCCCAATACCATGTCCAACTGCTCACTTAAGCTGGATCCTTGTGGGATCAGGCCTAACAGGGGCAGTCGGACATCCCTCTCACAATCCAGGACTGCTGGCTCCCAACTGCTTGCCTTCATGATTGCCCCTAATTGCTTCTGCCTGCCAGCCTGATCACCCCTTACCAATACTCTGCTAGCCTAATTGATGTCTAACTGTTCTTCTGCCATCCTGTTTGCCCCCAACTTACCTCCTCTGCTGGCCTGGTTACCCCTAACTGCCCTATCCTGCAGGCTTGATCATCCTCAATTGCCCTCCCTTGCAGGCCTGGTCCCTCCCAACTGCCCTCCCCTGCTAGCCATCTTGCAGTGGCCATCTTGTGTTCACAGGGGCAGGATCTTTGACCACAAGGGAGCAGCCATTTTGTGTGTTGGAGTGACAGTCAATCTGCATATTACTCTTTTATTAGATAGGATAGAGGCCTGGTGCCTGAGTGGGGGCCAGCTGGTTTGCCCTGAAGGGTGTCCCAGATCAGGGTGGGGGTTCCCTTGGGGCGTGGGGAGCCTGGGCGAGGGGCTTGTGGTTGTTTGCATGGGATTAATTTATGTTCTACAATAGAAACTTTGTAGCCTGGAGCAGAGTCAAGCCTTCTGCTGGCTCTGTGGTGACAGCCATTTCCGTTTGGGTTTATTTAAATTCTATAATTGAAACTTTGTAGCCTTAAGTGGAGGCCTAGGCTGGCAAGGGCAAGCAGAAAGCTTGGCTTCCTCCATTACCGGGGAAACCCAAGCCTCCCTCCTGTTCTCAGTGGCTGCAGCCATCTTGGTTAGGATTTATTTGCTCCTAATTGGCTGGTGGGGGTGGCTTGTGGGTGTGGCTTGTTGGTGTATCAGAGATATGGTTAATTTGCATATTGCTCTTTTATTAGATAGGATTTTATTCTTATAACTATCCTGACAGGTAAATGTCATGCCCATACGGTAGTTAGTAAATTCAATCCTAGGAGCCCGTGATTGGATGCTGATGCTTTCTATAAAGCAAGTGAAATCCAGATGATATGGGAAGAAAGGTATAGCCTGGCTTACCCATCTGCCAATGGAATGGCATTTTGAAAGCATCCACTTGGCCATATGGCTTTCCATAGTGTCTCTTATGTGATTTCATTATTGATATCATAGCATTACCTTGAGCAAACAGAAACATCTCTAAATTTTAAGAATTATGGATCTAGAGGAATCTAGGAAGACGAGCTTAAAAACATAAACTCAAAATAAAATATTGCCCAAGGTGTGCTAAATCCTATACATCAAATTATATCCTCTTCATAATTTTTCTTCTCTACGGTGCAATACAACAGGAAGGCTCATAAACTTATGAATAGTTTAATGAATCACTATCAAATAAATGCACACTTTGTCACCAAGTCAAGAAATAGATGCCCCTATGTTCAGAGTGGCACAATTCACCATAGCTAAGATTTGGAAACAGCCTATGTGCCCATCAGTAGATAACTGGATTAGAAAATTATGGCACATCTGCACAATAGAATACTCTGCTGTTTAAAAAAGAAGGAAATCTTATCATTTGCAGCAGCATGGATGGAACTGGAGAGCATTATGCTAAGTGAAATAAGCCAGTCAGTGAAAGAGAAATACCACATGATCTCACTCATTTATAGATAATAAAGAATGTTTTAACCTGATGAACAAAAAGATAGATGCAGAAGCAGAGAAGCGTCGAACAGACTCAAATTACAGCGGGAAGGCTGGGGAGGGGGAAGTTAGAGATCAACTGAAGGACTTGTATGCATACATATAAACATAACCAATGGACACAAGACACTGGGGGGTGAAGGCATGTATGGGAGTGGGAGGGCAATGGGGAGATATATACACATGTAATACCTTAATCAATAAAAAAAACTGAAAAGAAAAAAAAAAGAAAGAAATAGAACAGTAATCACCCAGAAAGCCTCCCATGGGTCCTTCTCTGTTCACTGTACCATCATCACCCCAGAGGTAACCATTATTGATTACCTGATAATTGTGAATGATTATTCATAATAATTATTTCCTTTTGCCTGTGTAATTTTACCACATTTGTATACTTTCCTAAAAAAGATAGCTTATTTTTCTCATTCTTAATTCCATATAACGTGAAACAGAGTCCATGATTTTTAGCATATTATTTAATGCCTTGTTTATTTAACTCATCCTTATGTTTCTGAGGCTCAAACATTGTTGTGTATAGCTATACTTCATTTATTTCTATTATTCTCATGTACGATTATACCATATGGGCTTATCTGTTTTGCTTTGATGAGATGACTATTTTGGTTGTTTCTATAGTGTATCCACTTAAGAATTATCAGATTTTCCCATTAGTTTAATAATGTTGTGTATTTAAGACTTTGATAGATCTGCAGTTATCTTATTTTAAGAAGTAAAGTATGAATCTAACTTGCCCTGGCCAGTGCGGCTCAGTTGATTGGGTGTCTTCCTGTGCACCAAAAGGTTGCCGGTTTGATAACCAGTCAGGGGCATGCAGAAGACAGCTGATTGATGTTTTGCTCTCACACCAATGTTTCTCTCTCTCTCTCTCTCTCTTCCTCTCTCTTTCTCTCTTCCTCTCTCTCTCTCTTTTATCAATTTTAAAAATCCTTAAAAGAAAAAAAGAATCCAACTTAGTTTTTTTCCTAGTAAATTTACTAAATATCTCTTTCTCGGTGACATGCATTGCCCCCAACTAAGCCCAAAGACAAAGTCCTTGCCTTTTAAAAATCCAAGATACAGTGCATGTAGTCATGCTTTCAAATTAAACCATGTGTCCTCCCACCCCTATCCTCTGGACCTCCTAAGTCTGAATGCAAAGTGAATGCTATCACATCTCAACCGAAGGAGTATGTATTAATCGCAGGCTCACCACTATAATAAACAATTCCGAAGTCTCAGAGAGCCCACATGTAAAAGCTCATTTCTTGCTCAGGCCACTGTGCAAACCTGCTCAGGGGTGATGCTCTGCTCCGCAACCCGGAGCCAGGCTCTTCCAGCGCATCTTCCTCCTCCAGCCAGCAGACAAGGGAGGAAGGGAGCGTGGATGACTGTAAAGGTTATCCAAATGGCCAGGTTGCAGGCTGGCAGTGGTGTCCATTTCTCCCATCCTCATTGCTTTGGCTCCACCAAACTACAGGGATCCTGGCAAATATAGCCTCGCTGGAGCTCCCAGCAGGAGAAGGAAAGGAGGTTGGTGAACATGGCCTCGGCAAAAGGCTCTGGGGAGGCAAGAGTCCTGGGGAATAAACACATTTCTTCTGATCCAAATCATTTTGATGACAGAAAGCTGGAAGCAGTTCAAAATGAATGTTTCCATGTAGAAAGCAATAAAAACAATGATGAGAAAGGGAGAGGAGTCAAGCAGCCCGAGAGGCTGAAATTAATGCTGTGGGGGGTTGCGGAGGACTTTCACCTTCAGATCTCAGGGCCCACACATGGCGAGAGACTCAGTATCCCTGATCTGAGAGAACTGCACTCTATTTCCCTCTTACATTTCTCGTGAGTTTTCATTCTTTTGGGTTTGTTCTGATGCAGAGACTGATAAGTACTCTGTAAATATAAAATTTCCTATCACTGCTAAGTAAATATTTATTTGGGTGAACTCTTATTGGATAGGGTTAACTAAAATTGTAAATCCAATTTAAACCAAAGAAACAACCTTTAAAATTATACATCTTGCACAGACTAATTCATATTCAACTAAGTCGTCTTCAAATATAAATGCTATTGCTAAGATTACCAAGCTTATTGAAGACTTTTCACTATATGAAATTTTAGACTTTATTGTCAATCAAAATAAACTCAAGATCTATACCTAAATACTAGGTTTCTATACATACATTTACTTAGTATATACTCCTTCCTTCCCCTTCAATCACCACCCCTTTTTTCTGTTTTCCTTTACAGCAAACGCCCCCAAATAATTGTCCATATTCACCATCTATCCTCTCCTCTTCTTTCTTCCCTTCCTCCCTATAGAAACTCATCTCAGCGGGACCACAAGAGACTTCCACATTTCCAAATCCAAGAGCCTGTTTTCAGCTCTCTTCTTATTTGACAAGGTAATCATTCCATCCTCTGGAAACACTTCCTTCATTGAGCCCCTAGCACAACACTTTCCCTTGGTTCTTCTCTGACCTCTCTGATTTCTCTTCAATTTCTTTGCTGATTTCTCTTCACCCCTTTGTCCTCTAAATATTGTCCTGCCCCAGGGCTCAGGGCTCTTTTCTTCTTTATTCATAGCCACTGTGTATGTAATTATGTCTAGTATCAGACATTTAAATATCAACTGTAGAATGACCACTCCCAAATTTATGTCTCCAGACAGGATGGCTGCAGTCCTTAAATTCAGACTCATATGACCAACTTCCTATGAGACATTCAGTTTAAAGACATCCTGGTCTCTATCCAAACAACCAGGAAAAGGAGCGATCCAGCACAATAAAACTTTTAAGAAAACAACTGCTCTACTACAAAAACAAAAAACAAAACAAAAAAACTGTGGCCCCCACACAAACACCAGAAAACATTGATATGGAGCCAAATAAATAAGAACTATAAATTAGTTCAATAATGTTGTAGGAAATATGGCCCATATTCATAAATCAGAATACTTAATATTATTAAACTGTACATAATATCCAAAGGCATCTGTAAATTCAATACAATTGCTATCAAAATTCCAATGGTATTTTTGATAGAAATATAAAAAGCAATCCTAAATGTGTATAACACCATCACTTTGCCACATTGCATTTGTTACATGCAAATCACAAATTATGGCTTCTATTCAAGAGGAGGGAAATTGGGTACCATCTTTTCAAGGAAGTCATATCAAAAGAGAATTGTGGACATATTTTAAAACTCCCAAATGACCTTAGCAGTTTAACTTCTTTGGACCTCAGTTTCTCATTGATAAAAAGATAACAATAATAGTAATAATAATAATAATAATAATAATGGTACCAACCTCAGAAGGTTGTTGAAAGAATTAAATGGTATAAGTCAGTGGTCGGCAAACTCATTAGTCAACAGAGCCAAATATCAACAGGACAACAATTGAAATTTTTTTTTGAGAGCCAAATTTTTTAAACTTAAACTTCTTCTAACGCCACTTCTTCAAAATAGACTCACCCAGGTGGTGGTATTTTGTGGAAGAGCCATACTCAAAGGGCCAAAGAGCCACATGTGGCTCGCAAGCCACAGTTTGCTCACCATGGGTATAAGTGAATGCAAGTGGCACATAACTTAACGACTGTTTATTTTTTTACCCAACCAGGAAATATGTCATCAGAGTTTCTCTGTAGGAAGCCTCAGACCTACATAGTAAAGTTGGCCTTTGTGTCCTAGACTTTGTGTCTGCTCACATCAGATCCCTTGTGGAGCTCTCTCCTCCTGCTTCCCTCTTTTTTCTACTTTCTCAGGATCCCAGTCATGCATGACATAGACATTGATGTTCACACCCTAAACAGTCTTCTTTCCTCAAAATTTCCCAGTCTTCAAATCATTCTAGCTCTTTTCTAGAAATCTACCATTTCTTTTTCCCAGTCCTTCAGGATGTTCTATCTCCTACTACCTTCTAAGTGATGGCTAAAACCTATGCCCAATAAGATTCCAAAAGTGGCATTAGTACCTGTTGTAAATACATCTGCAACTGATCTTAGGAGACTAGGAAAGAGATCTAAGAATCCTGCTTAACAAACCTCTTACACCAAAATAGAAGATTGAAGATAAACGTTATTTCTTAAAAGAAAGTTGAGCCTGTCACTCACTCACACCTCACATGATTACTTGAATCAAATAGTGATCAGATGGCACTCCCCTACCTAATACCTACTTCACTGCGAAAATGAGAATTGTGATTAAGGAGGAGACCTGCCATCTTGCAACTGGAGACCCTGTGGAAAGAGGAACTATAGACATCATGTGTCAATGTAGATATTCCCTATGGCATTGGGTATCCCTGGAAAACATGAAGACCATGACTGCGTGACAAAAGAAGTTGTGAGAGAAGAATCCTAACAGTTGTGGAAGGAGAGAGCATTTTTCTGAAGGTCTTGATGTGGCAATAAAAATCATCTCACAAGATGACTTTGTCTGGCTTATCCCATCCAAGATGGCATGTGAGTAGTAGTCAATGCTGGAGGATTTCATGTTGCCTCTTCTTGGGATCAACTTGCATTTTCACCTGGCTCCCTAGAAACACATTGCTTGGAACCAAATGAAACGCTTGAATGGGAGGAATTTCAGACATGTTTTAGGAGCACACGCAAAGAGTTGTAGGGGCAAAATGGATTTTTTATATCAGTCAGACTGTGTTCAGGGAGTCCTATTCTGTTTATGCATCCTGTTGATGATGGTCCTAATAAGAAAACATCTATCCTGAGGTGTGTGTGTGTGTATATGTGTATGTGTTTGTGTGTCCATTGGACCCGTAAAGAATATGAAGCTCACAGAGATGTGGTAATTTTTATAAAGCACATAAGCTAGCAACAAAGGGCAACAAAGATGGGATTTATATGAGGGTCCTCTGCTTCAAAACAATTCATTTTCAAGTGGAAGTGGGAATTGAAATAAAAGTATAAAACTGGGGGGAAGTCCCACATGCCCTTCAAGAGAAGACAGGTTTGGTTTTCAGTCATTTCAGTCCACTGATCTTGTTGCATCTATAGTAGTCATGTTATATTTGCCACCCAACATTTACCCTTCCTTCTTAGGGTAACTACCACGTTTCTCCGCTAGGGACCCACCTCCTCACCCAGTCTTAGCCCATCAGATGG
Source organism: Antrozous pallidus (assembly GCA_027563665.1). Classification (NCBI taxonomy): domain Eukaryota; kingdom Metazoa; phylum Chordata; class Mammalia; order Chiroptera; family Vespertilionidae; genus Antrozous; species Antrozous pallidus. The sequence continues at coordinate 57,815,992 of CM050523.1, read as the reverse complement.
TTCATCCTCTCCATGCTCCTTAGCCAATTAGAACAGTTATTGTTTCAAGGATGGGCACGTGACCTCACAAATCTCAATAAGGTTTTGTCTATATTTTTTTATAGAACTATTTCTTTCCACCTGTCTTGGATCTGAGAGGATATAAGTTCTTAGAATCTACCATTGTCTTGCCACCCCGAAGAACAGCCTTTCTGAGAATAAGAGCCAGTAAAAGAAGTAGAGCCAAGAGCTGCAGAGAGAAACCAGTTCCTGATGGTATCTTTGGAACCACAGCAGCAATCTGGAGCTGAAGTTGGAATTTTCCAGTTATGAGAGTTAATAAGTTCAGAATTTATTTCTTTGTCACGGAACTTAGAGTCCTGATTAATGCACCATCACACTGTTCTCTTCTGAAATAAGCACCAAACTTTTCCAAATTTAAAGCCAGAATTGGTGAAGGTTTTAGGTTGTATTCAATCATAAAATAGAGAGTTTCCCCCAAATGATTCCCTTTGGAGCAGAACCCACCAAGATGTATTTCCTTGTTGGGGCCTCTCCATATGCCAAAGGGCATTAGGCCAACCAGCCCTCTGAGCCCTTGGCCCACTTCCCTGGGTCCTTCCCAAGAAATAACACTGGCAATAAACATTCACTTGCCTGTTTCCTCAGATCATACCTGTCATTATAAATAATGGTTTTGGGCAGATAAGAGAGTGGAATGTGTAGGCCAACTGCATCAGTGGTGCATCCCATCTGCTTACATTTCATTATGACCTTGTGTAATGGGTTGAATGGTGGCCCTTAGACAAGATATACTCACTCCCTAATCCCAATAACTTCTGAATATTACTTTATTATAACAAAAAAGTTAAAATTATCTTATATGGCAAGAGATGTGATTAAATTAAGGATCTTGAGAAACTATCCTGGATCATCTGCATGGAGCGTAAATGAGATCACATGTATTCTTATACAAGAAAGGGACAGGAGAAGAAAAAAAGGGGAAAAAAGTGGGGGGGGGAGACAGAAAAAGATGAAAGGGAAAGACAATAAGAAGACAGTACAGAGAAGCAATGACAGGACAAGGAATGCTGACAGCCACATGAAGCTGACAAGGGCGGGGAATGAATTTTCCGGTACAGCTTCCAAAGGGAGCACAGCCTGCCTGACACTCTGCAGACTTCTGGCCTCCAGAAGGGTGAGAAGAAATTGACTGTTACTTTAAGCCACCCAGTTTGTGGTCATGTGTTACAGCAGCCACAGGGAACTAAACACCTTGTTAGAGTAATATTAGGCCATTGAAACTAATTTCAGTTCAGACATCCAGTTGAGAAGATACCAGCAAAGGATCATAGACTGCTAATATTTTTATAGTGCCTACTATGTTCTAAGTAATGTTCTAAGTATTTTGCACATATGAAGTCATTTAATATTTATAATAACCCCAGGAAATAGGTATTCTAATTGCTTCCGTTTTACAAATAAGGAAACTGAGGCACAATGATATTAACTTAGTCTAAGGTCATTTAGCTATGAAAGATCAGAGCTGGGATTCAAGTCCAAGAGAAGCTAGTTCCAGGGTTTGTGTTATTGAGTATTTTGCTTTCCTACAGTTACTGTGTTCGTTTGTTTATTTGTTTGTTTAATGAATCAGATGCATTAGCACTTGTCTACCTCAGAGGTTCTTACCAGCTGCATAATAAAATCACTCGAAGGGCTCTAGGAACACTGAAAGGAGGAAGCACATTGAAGACAAATTTATCAGAGCCTTAGGTATAGGGCAGTGGTCGGCAAACTCATTAGTCAACAGAGCCAAATATCAATAGTACAACGATTGAAATTTCTTTTGAGAGCCAAATTTTTTTTAACTTAAACTTCTTCTAATGCCACTTCTTCAAAATAGACTCGCCCAGGCCATGGTATTTTGTGGAAGAGCCACACTCAAGGGTCAAAGAGCCGCATGCGGCTCGCAAGCCACAGTTTGCCGACCACAGATATAGGGCATTGTGCATTTCCCCAGATGATTTCAAATGCACAGTCAGGATTAAAAACCACTGGCATAATAACTTCCAATGAGTGGTTTAACTAATTTTTTCAAGTTAGCACTGACCAGATATCTTGGCTTCTCCAAATGCTGTGTCCACACAGAGAAATTAGATTGCCATGTCTAGTAGAAGAGAGGCTCAATTCAATAAAACCACATTCCTTTTTCTCAGCCATAGAATGGTTAACCATCTTCTATCAAAAGTAATACCATGGGCCCGGCTGGCATGGCTCAGGGGTTGAGCATCAACCTCTGAACCAGGAGGTCACAGTTCAATTCCACATCAGGGCACTATTCCCGAATTGTGGGCTCCATCCCCAGCGGGGGGCACGCAAGAGGCAGCCAGTCAATGATTCTCTCTCATCATTGATGTTTCTATCTTTCACTTTCTCTCTCCCTTCCCCTCTGAAACCAATAAAAATATGTTTTACAAAAGAAAAGTAGTTCCATGAGAAAAATTCAATGTGAACTTTCCCCCAAACCTCCAGGAATAGCACTGAGATTTCAGACAGCATTGGGATCTCACCAGCTCATAACCCCACTGCCGCAACATTTCTACACAGAGTGTTGCCCTGAGACTGAGGCAACCGAGACATAGTGGAGATTCCCTCCTCCCCAGGGAAAATAGGGCATTTTCCACTCCCCTGCAGAGACCCAAGAAGCCAGAGTGCAAACGTAATTAAAAGACTTGCGCTTCAGCACCTCCCACAGTAAAACAAAAGAAAAACTTCTTATCCACCTGCTAAATAGAGAATGCCACTCAAAAGAAAAATCAGATTTCATTCCCATAGATCAGAGATTTTCAACCTTTTTCATTTCATTAATTACTAAAATTCTGTAGCACACCAAAAAATGTACATTTTTTTTTTGCCAACTGACAAAAAATGGGCATAATTTTGATTCATTCAAAACAGAAGGCTGTTGTTATGCTGGCTGTTGTCTTTTTTTTTTACAACCTAAGGAAAAAGAGGTCAGTGCCCCTCACTAAATAGTCAGGTATTGCATGTTTTAAAAATTCTGTGGCATACTAGTATGCCGCAGCACACTGTCATAGATGCCTAAACAGAGAAGGAATCCATCAAATACTATGAATAACCAAGATAACGAAGCACCTCAGAAAGAAAATGAAAACTCTCCAAAAAGAAATAAAAATATGTGATTTAAATGATAGGGATTTCAAAATGAACTGCCGTTTGACCCAGTGATCCCACATCTGGGAATATATCCTAAGAATCACGAAACACCAATCAGGAAGAACATATGCACCTCTATGTTCATAGCAGTGCTATTTACAATAGATAATATCTATAAACAGTCCAAGTGACCATCAATAGATGAGTGGATAAAAAAGCTGTGGTACATTTACACTATGGAATACTATGTAGCTATAAAAAGAAGGATCTCTTACCTTTGAGACAGCATGAATAGACCTGGAGATTATTATGCTAAGTGAAATAAGCGAAAGACAAATATCATATGATCTCACTTATATATAGAATCTAATGAACAAAATAAACTGATGGATAAAAGAGGCTCAGACACAGGGAAACATGGAACAGACTGATCTCAGAGGGAAGGGGGAAGGAAAGATTGGAAGAGATTAACCAAAGAAATTATATGCATACATGGCATAGCCCATGGATACAGACAATAGTTCGGTGATGGCCTAGTGCAGTGATCGGCAAACTGCGGCTCGTAAGCCACGGTCTGCCGCTCTGTTGACTAATGAGTTTGCCAACCACTGGCATAGGGACAACAACAGCCTGTAATTATTGGAATCGAGAGTCTATCAGTAGTAGGCAAACTCATTAGTCAACAGAGCGGCAAACCGCATGTGGCTCACGAGCCACAGTTTGCCTACCACTGGTAGTGCATTGAGATGGGAGCCTGAAGGTGGTTGGAGGAATGGGGAACATATGTAATATCTCAACTATCAAAATAAATTTAAAAAAAAACTCAACAAGATACAAGAAAACACATATAGGCAGTTTAATGAACTCAGAAATAAAATCAATGAACAAAAGAAGTATTTTACCAAAGAGATTGAAACTACAAAAGAACCAAATAGAAATTCTATAACTGAAGAACTGAATAAGAGAGATGAACTAGTAAGTTTAAGAAATAGAGTTGACCAGGTAGAGAAAAGAATTAGTGATACCAAATATAGAAATCTACAAATGACTCAGATGGAAGAAGAGACTTGAGAGTGAAAAATAAATAAAAGAACTCTACAAGAACTATTTGACTCCATCAGAAAGAGCAGTATAAGAATAATAGGTAGCCCTAGCCAGCTTGGCTCAGTGGATAGAGCATCAGATTTCTAGATCTTCCACCTCCTCATCAGCATTTGGTATGGTCAGTCTTTTTAATGTTTGCTATTCTAGTGGCTGCATAATGCTATCCCATTGTGGTCTGGTTTGCATGATGTTGAGCAACTTTTAATGTTCTTTTTGCCATCCATGTTTTCTTTGGTGAAATATTTGTTCATATCATGAGGTGCAGGAGCAATTTATTAGAGAAAGAAAAGTATTTTCAATAAATCTTATGGGAACAATTAGCTATCCATATGCCAAAAAAAGAACCCTGATTCATACTTCTAATCCTATTTAAAAATTAACTCATGATGGATCATAGACATAAATGTAAAACTTAAAACTATAAACCTTCTAGAAGGACACCAAAGAGAAAACCCTTGTTATCTCAGATTAGGCAAAGATTTCTTAGATTATGATACCAAAAGCACAAAAACAAATAGAAAAATTGAACTGCATCCAAACTTAAAACTTCTGCTTTTCATAAAACGCTGTTAAGAGAATGAAAAAGATGAGCCACATGGATTTGAAGAAAATATTTGCAAAACATATATCTAGTAAAAGACCTTCATGTCGAATATGTAAAAAAAAAAAACTTTTCAAAACTCTATAAGGAAAAAAAGGACCCAATTCTCTAGTATTGAGATGTGTTTATCAGATATGTGACTTTGGAAAAATAAAGAACATTCTCTGAAAGACTGAAGTGAGGGCATGCACTATTGTTAAAGAAAGCAGATAAGTCAGGAGATAAGTCAGAGACTATACACAAAAATGGATCTTGGGATGTTTCATCAGGTGGAGAAAATGTCAAAAGTAAATTGTCCCATTTTCTTCACAGTAACTTCTAGGATCAGCCTTCACAACATGAAGCAAGTATGATGGAAGAATTATGAAAATGGCCCAGAGCCTGACTTAAGGCTTGGATGGTAGAATTGGATCTTGTGGCACAGATACAAACAATATTTGGAAATTAAGAAGAGGAGAGGAATTCAAAAAGAAAGTACATGGAGGGCAATTTTCAGTTATAGGTCACCAGTCAGGCCCCTTTCCTGACTGAACATCACATTCCCACCCACAAATCTGGAAATAGACCATCTTTGAGGACCAGGTCAAGTGCTTGCCCATCACTCCCACTCACATCACCAATCACAACCACAGACAGAGTCAGTCGCTTGTAAAATAGGATTAATAATAGTGATTGTCTCAAGGACTAAAATGAAATAACCAATGTAAAACACGTAATGTAATTTCTGGAACACGAGAGCTCAGTAAATATTGGTTTCCCCTTCCCTTATCCCCCTTCTATAACCGCAAGGCAAATTGCACTATTGGCCTCAGTTCAGAGGGTTTTAAAGGCTCCTGGGTTGTGCAGAGCAACTTTTTAAATAACTTGATGTCCCTGTTGCCATACAGGGCAGGGAGTCAAAAAGCAGAATGGGGAGTTGTCAGACCAAGTTGCCAGGCTCTGACAAAAATCAGTAAGTAGATGAATTTTGTATTCTATCTGGTAACAGAACACATTCATGCCACCCCACCCCCGTCCTTCTTGCTGAGGGCTCTTCATTAAAGAAAGCTTCCCTCTTGGCCTTTCCACAGTTCCTCACCCATTCCTCCCCCAGGGAAGGAGAAATGAATTACATGATTGGTAAATTTGAAAGGTACAGCTCAGCCCCAGGCTCACTCTGCTGTCTTTTCAGAACTAAAGGAAAAGCCTATAGTTGTTCAGGCATGGTTATTGATGAGTATTTTTTAAAATATATTTTATTGATTTTTTACAGAGAGGAAGGGAGAGGGATAGAGAGTTAGAAACATCGATAAGAGAGAAGCATCAATCACCTGCCTCCTGCACACTCCCCAATGGGTATGTCCTGCAACCAAGGTACATGCCCTTGACCGGAATCGAACCTGGGACCCTTGAGTCCACAGGCCCACACTCCATCCACTGAGCCAAACTGATTAGGGCTGATGGGTATTTTTGAGATACAGGTTTAGGAGGCTCACATGATCCACAATGTAATCCACATTCTCACCAACCAGCTTCACCACTAGTAAGGGACCATCTGTCTCCTAAGGTCTATCTCACTGTTGATTCTGAACTTGGGTGGGGAAGAGGGATGCCATTTATTGGGCTCCCTCAAAACCCACTTACCCATCTGCCCTCTATTCCACGCACACTCACACCGGACAGGCACCAGAAACCTCAGCATGTTCGGTGGTATGGCCATGGTCCCCGTTAGGGTCACACCTCCCTCAATTTGCTCTTTCCTACTTGCTCTGAGCCTCTCAGCATGAGACATTGCTGCCATCCAACTGTCATACCGGAAAGAGTGACAGACACACAAGGATAGTTCTTTCTTGCCTTCCTCCTGGAGTACAAGCACCAGATAACTGGATAGCTTTCGTGTTTTCCATAGGACTTAGCACAGTTCTGAACATGTGAAACTCTGATAAAGAATCAGGAGACCTGAGAACTCTGCCCCTTTCTCGCCACGTGACTTTGTGCACATTACTTTCTCAATTTGTGTACTTCCAGGGCACTTAATTTGTCTGTTCTTTTTAAATGACATAGATTTTAAATGAACCAAAAGTCAATAGGGGGGAAATGGGACATCTGTGATACTTTCAACAATAAAGATAATTTTAATAAAAACACCTCACAGATCTGAAATAATAAAGGATGAATTCTCATTATAATAAATACATTTTTAAAAATCAAATGGACAAAAAGTTGATCATTTCTTCCATGTGGTAAAAGTGAATGATCAAGATCACTAAAACTGTTTCCATTTTGGCAAGCACAGCTCTAGATTTGTCAGATGTGCTTATGATGTCAACCCATTTACAATGTAAACTCCTAGACTCCTACTAATTCCCACAAAGGTTCAAATAAAGGGCTTGGAGCCCACGAATTCTCAGAAAATTCTGTTTACTACTTAATTCCTACCTAAATGTAGCAGAAATTCTTTAAAGCATGCTTACTGCTTTGCTATAGAATATAACAAAATTTCATTATAGAGTTAGCAGGGCACCAAATATAAAGCTACATCATTTATGGTTTTCTTAGGAAGGGCTGGCCCACAGGCCAAATACTGCCTGTTTTTGTAAACTAAGTTTTATTGGAACACAACTCTACTCATTTGTTTGCAATTGTCTGTTTTGCTTTCATTCTGTAACAGCAGATTTTAGTAGTTACGACGGAAACTATATATCTATGAAGCCTAAAGTGGTTACTATTTGGCTTTTTACCAAAAAAAAAAATGCTTACCATCATCACCCCCTCCATTCTTAAGAACCCTCCAGTTAATCTTAATTGATCCAAATTATTCCTCACGAATGTTCTAAACATGTGATTAAGTGATCACAAAAATGTGGCTTATCCTGCCTGGGCCTTTCCTCCTCATCCTCTGCAAGAGGAGAAATGTGTCCAGATGATGTCCCATGTCGGCATCAGCCATCATTCTGATTCTCAGCCACTGAGTAATGGCCTTCGTGATGCTGATTACTTCCGAGTATTTGAGACACCTGTGCCTCGTATGGGATTATAGAAACACAGGCAGGGCACATCAGGAGTTTTAAGTTCTAGCCCCCTCTTTGCCCCTAACTGACTAAACCTCTGAGCGCTTTGCTTCTATAAAATGAAGAGGCTAGACAGGTGAGGATGAAAGGCTGCTGCGAAAGTCCAAGAAACCACATCACACCTGGATTTACAGAGAAGGGACTCAGGGAAGGCTTCTTGCAGGAAGTGGCACCTGATCTGAGTCTTAATAAAGGCTGATGAAGAATTCACACTGCAGGAGAATGGACTGACCAATAAAGCAAAAGGCAGATCTGAAATAATAAAGGGTGAATTCCTGCTAAAAATAAACAATTAAAAAAAAATAAAATGGGAAGCCATCCTTTATGTTTTGGCTGGTTAGAAAATGTCATTTGTCTTGGCAGCTAAGCCCCAGGAAAGATCTCTTTAAATTCACACAGACTCTAATATGTGCATTCCACTCTGCTTCTGGCTGTGCTTTGTGAAAGGTCACAGTACTGTCACCTTTTTGTTATCCAAATACTAAAGATCACATCCAAGGCTGGAACATGGCATCAGCTGCTACAGGCACAGGACATGTGATAGTCACTGCAGAGGACACCAAGGCTGCTTAGGAACATGAAGTCAATCAGAGAGTGTTGGGCAAAGGATCATTCCAGGATTGAAGTCAAGGTCAACAGGAGGTGAGATAAGTTTAACTTCAAACAATCTGGACAGTGGGATTAGGTAACATGCTTATGCAGCAGTCATTCTCATGTGATTAAACCATCCAAACATCCACACCAACAGATTCCAAAGGGAGAGGAATTTTCTGAGTTGACCTAGCTTACACTGTCTCAGCAATAATGATGTCTAAGCAATCACTAGCTCCCCCACAACTCTGCCTGTACTGATGTCAGAAGTAGAAATCACTCATGCATTCAACAAATTTTAGTGCCAATTCTGTGTACTTTTCTGTGCACTGAAGACACAGCCATTAAAAAATGAGATTAAAATCCTCTTCCTTTTTGCAACTTCCATTCTAGTGTCACCCTTGTAGGGAGAAAAGTCCAGAGTTTTGACTTCTATCCAACTGGATGTAGTGCTGCTCTGAACAATCCTGGGAGATATTTTGCAAAAGAGTCTAAGCCACACTTGAGCCAGCCCTCTTCCTGAGCCCTTGTTCCTCCATCATATTCTCTGTGTCAAAGCTCTGCACAGGCCAGGCTCAAGCCAAGGCAGCCTGGTGCTTTTTCCTTACTGTCCCATCATCAAGCCACAGGACTCCTAAGGCCTCAAAGCAAAAGTGCTGTCTGAACCTCCCTGGGAGTGTTGACTAGGAATACAGTCCTAAGTTCTGAAAATGATGTAGATGGAAAAGTGGGCATCACAGCTCTATTTAGCCTACCTCCTCTTCTCCACCCACATCAAAAAAGGGAGAAATTGAATGTCCAACTATAAATTAATGAGGTAAATTATCATACCTACATGAGATAAAACCACAAGCCGCCATTTAGCCGCCACAAAGACTCCATCATGTGTGAAAATCCTTACTATAAAATTGTAGGTAGTCAGTTAGGGGAAAAAGCCCATATATTTACCAGTGTAAATATAACAAGTGAAAAATTCTGCTAAAGAAAATAAAAGCCTTGACTGCTAGTCAAAATGGTAGAGTAGGTAAACGTCGGCGCTCGCCTGTTCCATAATCACATCAGAATTAAAACTAAATTATGGAAAAACCATCGCTGAGAAGCACCCAAAGACCAGCTCAAGTCCTATAACTAAGGATGTAAAGAAGAAACCACAATGAGACTGGTAGTAGGGCCGGAGACATGGAACAGGCAGGTGCCACATGCATGGTGTGACGATGAAGAATCAGGAGGGATACCTTGGCTGCAGAGCTCCCTCAAAAGGAGTAAGAGGTCCCAGCACCACACTGGGCTCCCCTGCCCCAAGAACCATTACCAGGAAGAGGAGTCCCTGTAACATCTGGCTGTGGAAACAGTGGGGATTTCATCCAAGAATGACAAAGGGCTATGGGAGACCAGGACACTCTGATCGCTTTTTAAATTTAGTTTTACTTATTTTTAAATTACATTTGGCATTCAATATTATATAAGTTTCAGATATATGGCATAATGGTTAGACATGTGTATAACTTAAAAACTGGCCATTCCTCCCACCCCAGCCCTAGCTGGCGTGGCTCAGTGGTTGAGCATCAACCTATGAACCAGGAGGTCACAGTTGGATTCCCGGTTGGGGCACATGCACAGGTTGCAGGCACAGTCCCCAGTATGGGGCGTGCAGGAGGCAGCCGATCATTGATTCTCTCTTATTATTGATGTCTCTCTCTCCCTCTCCCTTTCTCTCTGAAATCAATTAAAAAAATTTTAATATGATCCATATGAGCAATGACAGGGTGGCTCAGTTGGTTGGAAAATCTGGCCAGATGAGTTTAATTCTGGTCAGGATATATACCTAGGCTGTAGGTTCGATCTTTGATTGGGGCATGTATGGGAGGCAATTGGTAAGACATTTCTCTCTCACATCAATGGTTCTCCCTTTTTCACCCTTCTTCTCTCTAAATCAATTCAAATATATCCTCATGAGAGGATTTTTTTTATCTTTATTGTTCAGTTTATTAATTACATTGTTCCCTTTTTTTTTCACCCTATATTTCCCCTCCACCTGGTACCCATCCCACCCTCCACTCTCACCCCCCTCCACTGTCCTCTCCCATAGTTGCATGATTTTCGTCCAGTATCTTGCTGCACTTCCCACAACCCTTTTCTTCCCAAGAGTTGTCAGTCCATTCCCTCTCTATGTCCATAATTCTGTTACATTCACCAGTTTATCCTGTTCATCAGCTTATTAATTCACTTGATTTTTAGATTAATTTGTTGATAGATGTGTATTTGTTGTTCCGAATTTACACTTTTATCTTTTTCTTCTTCCTCTTCTTAAAGAATATCTTTCAGCATTTCATATAATATTGGTTTGGTGGTGATGAAGTCCTTTAGCTTTTTCTTATCTGCGAAACACTTCATCTGACCTTCAATTCTGTATGATAGCTTTGCTGGATAGAGTAATCTTGGTTGTAGATTCTTGCTGTTCATCACTTTGAATATTTCTTGCCACTCCTGTCTGGCCTGCACCGTTTCTGTTGAGAAATCCGCTGACAATCGTATGGGTGCTCCCTTATAGGTAACCATCTGTTTTTCTCTTACTGCTTTCAATATTCTCTCTTTGTCTTCTGCTCTTGGCATTTTAATTATGATGTGCCTTGGTGTGGTCCTCTTAGGGTTCCTATATATTGGGATTCGGTGCACTTCTTGGACTCCTAAGTCAATTTCTTTCACCAGGTGTGGGAAGTTTTTGGTCACTATTTCTTCAAATAGGTTTTCATTGTCTTGCTCTCTCTCTTTTTCTGGCACCCCTATAATTCAGATGTTGGTATGCTTGAGGTTGTCCCAGAGGCCCCTTACACTATCTTCAATTTTTTGGATTCTTTTGGTTTCTTGCTTTTTCAGCTGAGTGGATTTTACCTCTTTGTATTTCAAATCTTTAACTTGGTTCTTGGGGTGCTCCAGAGCACTTTTAGGTCTTTGTATAATATTTTTTATTTCAGTCAGTGTATGCTTAATTTCTGGTTGGTCCTTTTTCATAGTCTTGAGAGTCTCCTTTATATCCTTGAGGGTCTCCTTCATTTCCTTGTAGGACTCATTCATTTCGTTTGCGGTCTTGCTTATTTCCTTATAGGCCTCGACCTTTTGTTGGAGCCTCTTGAAAAGCCCTATAACCGTGGTTTTGAATTCCATGTCCAGTCGTTTTTTTTCCTCCATTTCTTTCACATCTGATTTCTTTCCATGTCTCTGCATGGTGGCTGCTTCCCTGAGTTGGTCAATTAGCTTTGTGTGGTAGACTTCCTACTAGGGACAGTGGCTCAGCCTCCCCAGTTACCTGAGGTGGATATGGGTTGCACAATCTTGCTGAAGTTAAGCTCAGGTTAATTGTTGTTAGCACTTGGAGGGGTTGACCTCCAGGCCAATTGTCTGTGAAGCTCAGCTGTGCTCGGGTTGGATGGGTGGAGTCTCCGGGCCAAGCAGACAGTGTTAGCTCCGCCCTGTGCGGCCCCAGGGACTCTGTTCCAGGGGCAATGGCTGCCAGCACCTCTGAGAGAGAGCCGCTGTCAAGCTCCACCAGCTGCCGGGGAATTCAGACTCTCCCCAAATGAGTCTGCACACCCAACGTCTCACCCAGGGTCGTAAAACAAAGCAGTCTGACAGTTTCCCGAATAAGAGGGCAAGTCGCAGAGCGCTCTCTGCATGGTCACGTAGCTGAGCTGTTCGCGCAAGCTGCCTTCTCCACAAGCCGGTAGACCCGGCAGCACCTGAGCTTCGGCGTGCCTTCCCACCATGTGATAGTGGGTTGGTTCCCTGGACTTCGCCCAGAGCTGGAGAATCAGTCCAGTGGGACGTCTTTGTCTCCCCGTTCGAGAAAACTGGCCGGTTTTCAGCCACCCGCCCTATCCGCTGGCACGCGCTCCAAACCTCTCTCTGCACGAATCTTTCAACGCTGTCCACCGCCGCTCCTCCAAGTCACAGTGTCTTATTTTCACTTTCATTTGTGGAATTTTCACTCGGCCAGCTTTCTGGTGATTCTGGAAGATGTTTGTTCTTTCATTAAGTTGTAATATTAAAATTGCTGAGTATGACGGCAAGATAGGTGTTTTACCTATGCCGCCATCTTGGTTCTCCCGAGAGGATTTCTTTTTAAGTGATCCCCTTAATAAGTCTAGAACCTGTTCATCACCAAATATAATTATAATACTAAAGGCCCGGTGCACAAAATTCGTGCATAGGAGGTGGAGGATGTCCCTCAGCCCAACCTGCACCCTCTCCAATCTGGGACCCCTCGAGGGGTCACACAGACCCTAATATGTGCATTCCACTCTGCTTCTGGCTGTGCTTTGTGGAAGGTCACAGTACTGCCCAGGCAGTCGGACATCCTTCTCACAATTCAGGACTTCTGGCTCCAAACTGCTCATCTGCCAGCCTCCCTGATTGCCCCTAACAACTTCTGCCTGCCAGCCTGATCACCCCCTAACCACTACTCTGTTAGCCTAATTGATGCCTAACTGATCCCCTGCCAGTGTTTGCCCCCAACTTTCCTCCTCTGCTGGCCTGATCACCTCTAACTGCAGGCTTGATTGCACCCAACTGCCCTCCCTTGCAGGCTTTGTCCTTCCCAACTGCCCTACCCTGCTTGCCTGACTGCCCACAACTGCCCTCCCTTGCAGGCCTGGAACCTCCCACTGTCCTCCCCTGCTGGCCATCTTGTGGTGGCCATCTTGTGTCCACATGGGGGCAGGACCTTTGACCACATGGGGGCATCCCTCTTATGTGTTGGAGTGATGGTCAATCTTCAAATTACTCTTTTATTAGATAGGATAGAGCCCTGGTGCATGGGTGGGGGCCAGCTGGTTTGCCCTGAAGAGTACCCTAGATCAGGGTGGGGGTTCCTATGGGCGGCCTGGGCAAGGGGCTTGTGGTGGTTTGCAGGCCGACCACACCCCCTAGCAACCCAAGCAGAGGCCCTATGATTTGGAATTAATTTATGTTCTATAATTGAAACTTTGTAGCCTGGAGCAGAGCCAAGCCTTCTATTGGTGACAGCCATTTCTATTTGGGTTTATTTAAATTCTATAATTGAAACTTTGTAGCCTAGAGTGGAGGCCTAGGTGCTAGGGCCGCTGAAGCTTGGATTCCTCCATCACCCAGGCAACCCCAGGCTCTGCTCTCTCCAGCTCCATGGCTGTCGCCATTTCTGTTTGGTTATATCTTCTATAAATGAAACTTTGTAGGATTGAGTGGAGGCCTAGGCCAGCAAGGGCAGGTGGAAAGCTTGGCTTCCTCCATTGCCGGGGAAACCCAAGCCTCCCTCCTACTCTCAGTGGCTGCAGCCATCTTGGTTGGGGTTTATTTGCTCCTGATTGACTTGGTGGGTGTGGCTTGTGGGTATGGCTTGATCAGAGGTATGGTCAGTTTGCATATTACTTTTTTATTAGATAGGATTCTTTGACTATAGTCTCTATGTTGTAGTTTTCCCAGGACTATTTTTGTTAATCCTAATCTGAGGACATTTTCCTCATTGCTTTTCAGAGACAGTGGAAGGGAGGGAGGGGAAAAGAGAGGGAAAGAAACAGTGTGAGAGAGACACATTGACTGGTTGTCTCCTGCACACGCACCAACCAGTGGTGGGAAACAAACCCACAACCCAAATTCTAGAATGTGGCCTTGACTGGGAATTGAACCTGTGACCCTATGGTGCACAGGCCAATGTTCTAACTACGGAGCACACCAATCAGGGCTTCCATAACTATTTTTAAGTACCAATTTGTACTTCTTAATCCCTTCACCTTTTTCACCCAATCCTCTAACCCCCCTCTCATTTGGTTGCTATTGGTTTATTCTCAGTATCTAAAAGTTTCTGTTCTGATTGTTCATTTATTTTGTTTACATTCCACATATAAATGAAATCATCTGGTATTTGTCTTTCTCTAACTTATTTCACTTAGAATAATAGCCTCTAGGTCCATCTATGTTATCACAAATTGTAAGATTTTATTCTTTTTATGACATAGTAATATTCCATTGTATATATGTACCACATCTTCCTTATCCAAATGTCTACTGATGGACACCTAGGTTGCTTCCATAACTTGGCATTTGCATATAAAATGTCCTTCTTTATCTCTTATTATTGTCTTTATTTTAGAGTCTAGTTAGTCTGAAATAAGTATTGCTACCCCAGCTTATTTTTTCCTTCATTCCATTTGCATGAAATAGCTTTTTCCAGCCTTTACTTTCAGTCTGTGTGTTTCTTTAGATCTAAACTGAGGCTCTTGTATGGGTCCCCTTTTCTTATCCATTCAGCCACCCTATGTCTTTTTATTAGACCATCTAATCCATTTACATTTAAAGTAATTATTAATAGGTATGTAGTTATTGCCATTTTGTTATTTATATTTTGATCTTTCTTATTATTAAAGCAGTCTTTTTTAACATTTCTTGTAATACTGATTTGGTGGTGATGAACTCCTTTAACTTTTATCTAAGAAGCTCTTTAGTACTCGTTTGATTCTAAATAATAGTCTTGCTGGGTAGAGTAATCTTGAATGTAGTCTTTGCTTTCCATCACTTTGAATATTTTGTGCTAATCCTTCCTGGCCTGCAAATTTCCATTGAGAAAGCAGCTGAAAGTCTTATGGGAGCTCCCTTGTACAGAACTAACCACTTTTCTCTTGCTACTTTTAAGATTCTCTCTTTGGCCCTAACTAGCATGGTTCAGTGGAGAGATTGCTGGCCTTTGGACTGAAGGGTCATGGGTTCGATTCTGGTCAAGGGCATGTAACTCAGTTGCAGGCTCGATCCCCCGCCCTAGTTGGGCACACTGGCCCAGGGCCTATGTGGGAGGCAACTAATTGATGTATCTCACTCATACTGATGTTTATGTCTCTTACTGTCTCTCCCTCTCCCTTCTACTTTCTCTAAAAATCAATAGGAAAATATCCCAGGGTGAGGATTAACAACAACAACAAAATAATAATAACAAAGAAATCCGAAACAAGAATTCAAAAAGATCTATGATATATGCACCCCTGTGTTCATTGCAACATTATTTATAATAGCCAAGATATGGAAGCAATCTAAGTGCCCATCAATAAACATATATACAACGGAATATTACTCAGCCATAAAAAAAGAATGGAATCTTACCATTGTGACAACATGGATGGACCTAGAGGGTATTATACTAAGTGAATACAAAGAAAAACAAATACTATATGATTTCATGTATTTGTGAAATCTCAAAAACAAAATAAACAAAACAAAAACAAACTCATTGATACAGAGAACAAATTGATAGTCACCAGATGGGACAGAGATTAGGGAGCTGGGTGAGAAAAGTGAGGGGATTAAGAAGTACAAAATTGATAGTTATGAAATAGTCCTGGGAATATAAATACAGCATAGGGAATGACATTGTCATAACCATGTACAGAGCCAGGTGGTTATTAGATTTATGGGAGAATCATTTCATAAGTTATATAAATAATAGAGGCCCAATGCATGAAGATTCGTGCAAAAAGGACCTTCCTTCCCCTACCCTATTGGTGCCTACCTAAATTATTCGTGTCAGCAGTGCCTTCACTCCAGCTGGAGCCGCCTTTCCACCTTCCCATGCTGCCCCGAGGCCCGGAGCAGCTGGGGCAGTGTGGAACACCTGTGTCATCTCCATGGCGAGGTTGCAAGTATCCCACGCTGCCCTTGGCCACTCAGTACCTGCATATGCAAATTAACCCACCATCTTTGTTGGTTTAATTTGCATACTCACCGATTGGCTGGTGGGCATCTCAAAGGTACAGTGAATTTGCATCTTACTATTTTATTAGTGTAGGTTTGTACATTAATACTGTGTAAGTGAAATTTATATAATATTAAATGACAACTGTAATTGAAAGATAAAATAAATAAAAGTTTTTAAAAGGTGAGAGGGGGAGAACTAAGATGGCGGCAAAGGTAAAACACCTATCTTGCCGTCATAATCAGCAATTTTAATACTACAACTTAACGAAAGAACAAACACCTTCCAGAATCACCAGAAAGCTTGCCGAGTGAAAATTCCACAAATAAAAGTGAAGATAAGACACTGTGACTTGGAGGAGCGGCGGCGGTGAACAGAGTTGAAAGATTCGTGCAGAGAGAGGTTTGGAGCACGCGCCGCGGAGAGGGCGGGTGGCTGAAAACCGGCCAGTTTTCTCCAACGGGGAGACAAAGGCGTCCCACTGGACTGATTCTCCAGCTCTGGGCGAAGTCCAGAGAACCCACTATCACACGGGGTGAAAACTGGACAGTGGGAGGGCACGCCGAAACTCGGGTGCTGCCGGGTCTCCCTGCTTGTGGAGAAGGCAGCCTGCGCGCAAACAGCTCTGCTGCATGACGTCGCAGAGAGCACACCTCGACTTGTCTCTCATTCGGGAAACCGTCACACTGCTTTGTTTTATGACCCTGGGTGAGACATTGCGCATGCAGACTCATTTTGGGAAAGTCTGAATTCCCCGGCAGCCGGTGGAGCTCCGGAGCGGCTCTCTCTCAGAGGTGCTGGCAGCCATTGTCCCCTGCACAGAGTCACCGGGGCCGCATAGGGCAGAGCTAACACTGTCTGCTTGACCCGGAGACTCCGCCCACCCAACCTGAGCACAGCTGAGCTTCACAAGACAATTGGCCTGGAGGTCAAACCTCCAAGTGCTAATAACGATTAACTGAGCTTAACTTCAGCAAGACTGTGCAGCCCATATCCACCTCAGGTAACTGGGGAGGCTGAGCCACTATCCCTAGTAGGAAGTCTACCACACAAAGCTAATTGACCAACTCAGGGAAGCAGCCACCATGCAGCAACATGGAAAGAAATCAGATGTGAAAGAAATGGAGGGAAAAAAACGACTGGACACGGAATTCAAAACCACGGTTATAGGGTTTTTCAAGAGGTTCCAACAAAAGATCGAGGCCTATAAGGAAATAAGCAAGACCACAAAGGAAATGAATGAGTCCTATAAGAAAATGAACAAGACCCTCAAGGATATAAACGAGAGCTGCAAAGAAATGATCAAGACCAACGTGGAAATGAATGAGTCCTACAAGGAAATGAAAGAGACCCTCAAGGATATAAAGGAGACTCTCAAGGATATGAAAAAGGACCAACCAGAAATTAAGCATACACTGACTGAAACAAAAAAATATTATACAAAGACCTAAAAGTGCTCTGGAGCACCCCAAGAACCAAGTTAAAGATTTGAAATACAAAGAGGTAAAATTCACTCAGCTGAGAAAGCAAGAAACCAAAAGAATCCAAAAAATTGAAGATAGTGTAAGGGGCCTCTGGGACAACCTCAAGCATACCAACATCCGAATTATAGGGGTGCCAGAAAAGCGAGAGGCCAAGACAATGAAAACCTATTTGAAGAAATAGTGACTGAAAACTTCCCACACCTGGTGAAAGAAATTGACTTAGGAGTCCAAGAAGTGCACCAAACCCCAATATATAGGAACCCTAAGAGGACCACACCGAGGCACATCATAATTAAAATGCCAAGAGCAAAAGACAAAGAGAGAATATTAAAAGCAGCAAGAGAGAAACAGTTGGTTACCTATAAGGGAGCACCCATACGACTGTCAGCGGATTTCTCAACAGAAACGGTGCAGGCCAGACGGGAGTGGCAAGAAATATTCAAAGTGATGAACAGCAAGAATCTACAACCAAGATTACTCTATCCAGCAAAGCTATCATTCAGAATTGAGGTCAGATGAAGTGCTTCGCAGATAAGAAAAAGCTAAAGGAGTTCATCACCACCAAACCAACATTATATGAAATGCTGAAAGATATTCTTTAAGAAGAGGAAGAAGAAAAAGATAAAGATGAAAATTATGAACAACAAATACACATCTATCAACAAATGAACATAAAAATCAAGTGAATTGATAGGCTGTGGAACAGGATAGACTGGTGAATATAACAGAGACATGGACATACAGAGGGAATGGACTGACAATTCTTGGGGAGAAAAGGGTTGTGGGAAGTGCAGCAAGAGACTGGACAAAAATCTAGCAACAATGGGAGAGGACAGTGGGGAGGGGGAGGTGAGGGTGGAGGGTGGGATAGGTACAGGGTGGAGGGGAGCTATAGGGGGATAAAAAGGGGAAACAATGTAATTAATAAACTGAACAATAAAGATAAAAAAATAAAAATAAAACAAAAAAAATAAAAAGATCATGTTTATCTTTTGAGTCAAAAAAAAGGTGAGAGGGATTGGAGGCATGTGACAGGTGGTAAGGGAGGCTGGGGGAAGGTCACTGCGGGGGGGGGAAAGGAGATATATTACTACTGTATGTAATACTTTAAACAATAAAAAAAAAAAGGTAAAAGGGATTAAGAAGTACAAGTTGCCAGTTATAAAAATAGTCCCAGGGTTGTAAAGTACAATGTAAGGAATATAGTCAATACTATTGTTAACTATGAATAGTGTCAGATGAGTACTAGACTGATCTGAGCGATCGCTTTGGACAGTATAAATGTCTAATCACTATGTTGTATGCCTGAAGCTAATATAATATTCTATGTCAACTGCAATTTAAAAATAAATCTTAAAAAAAGACAAGCCTTGTACTGCTGAGATGGCTGTGGCCGAGCATTGACCCACAAACCAGGGGGTCATAGTTCAATCCCAGTGCAGGGCCTGCGGGAAGCAGCTGATCAATGATTCTCTCTCATCACTGATATTTCTGTCTTTCTCTGCCTCTCCCTTCCTCTCTGAAAATAATAAAAATACATTTAGAAAAAAAAAAGCCTTGATGGAAATGTTTTCAAACTAATCATTGATAAACAGATGTTGAAATTATGGACGTTTTTCTACTTTTTGTAGTTTTCAATTTTTCTTTAGTGAACATTCATTATTTTAGAATTTTAAAAAATTAGAAGTTAATATAGTTTTTTAAAGGCAAGGATGAGGCAGCAAATACAAATATAAAATAGTTTATCATGGTAGCTAAGAACCTGAATTCTGGATTCAAACTCTCTGGGTCAGCACTGGCCTCCCAAGTTGCTGTGTGAACTTTGTTTGCCTCAGTTTCCCACCTGCAAAAATAGGGGTGATATTGGTGCCTACCTAAATGGGTTAACATGAGGATTAGTAGATAAAACAAGTAGAGTGTAAACACTCAAAATGATAACAGATCTAATACTACAGAGGCTTCAAAGACAGAGCTCACACAGGGAGAAGGTGAGCAAACATCACATCTTCATTAACTAATTCAGAGTTGTCTTTCAGTGGCCAACTTCCCCTCAGGCAGAATCAATACCCAGATCCTTTACTTAGATTTTAAATTTTCCCCTGAAGGTGTAGAATATGCTGATATTCATTTAATGGGTAATTACCTCTATGTGTTTTTTAATGTGCCAACCATAATTTATTGTACAAAGTGCCTCTCGGTTTTAAAAACAAGTCTAAAAATTATGTTAATAAGATTGTCAGAAAACACTAATCATTAAGTTAAAATGACCTCATAAAATATTGCATATGGCGCTAACAGACAGTAGTAAATTTGAAGATAAAATTGTCTGATAGAATCATATTTTTCTATCAAATGCCTGTTCCAAAAACAATAAAATCTAAAGTCTTATACCCTACACACAACATCCCTCTTTCTGTACAAATTAAAATATCTAAATCTGGGTAAAATAAAGTGGTTAATAACTAGTCCTTCACTTTGCTTCCAAAAGGCTTTTAGTAAATACCTGTGGAAAGGACACCCATTTCTGAAATTGTGGTTCTTAATGCTTGCCAACATTTCTTTCTAAAGGAGTGAGAATTCAGCTAAGGTTGCATAAATATTAAGTTGTGACCAATAAAAGAGATCTAGGGGTGAGAAACGATTATAAGGGGAAAACAGGTTGAAATTAGTTTCCCTATATCCCCTTCTCCTGAAAGAAAGCATCACTTTTGCCTTGTAAGAGCGAGAGGACTGTGCCTTCCGGCTCCAGAGGCATTCTTTAACCTGATTTCTAACCCAGGTTTCCTTGACCTTTGGGTCCTAGAAATTCTCCATTCAAATATAAGGCTGCGCTTCTATTCAAATTCTTGGCCTGTTTTGGCAACCTTTCTCTGTTTTCTCCGTGCACAGAGTCTCTGCCTACTTATCATGATGAAAAGGTCTTGAACCACGGAGTTGCTCAGGCTTACACTGGACCTGGCTGGGCAAAAGCTGTATCATCTCCATTCAGTCCCTTCATCTTATTCAGCCTCACTTTCTTTGCCTATAAATGCATGTCTCTCAAGGTTACAATGGGGTTGGATGAGACAATAGATGCTACGTGATTGGGCAATGGTAGGCCACTTGATGGGGTGTTCTTCCCTTCCCCCTGTCCTTTTTGGGGTCCTAAAAGCCCTTCGTTTCTTCCCTGTCTCTCCTCATCAGACCAGAAGGCAAAGTCCTTCTGAACTTGCGGTTTTTAATTTCAAAGAACATTTGACCTTAAGTTCACTCTGACTCACTCATACTTATGCCCCAC
This sequence comes from Antrozous pallidus, assembly GCA_027563665.1. Taxonomy (NCBI): domain Eukaryota; kingdom Metazoa; phylum Chordata; class Mammalia; order Chiroptera; family Vespertilionidae; genus Antrozous; species Antrozous pallidus. The sequence continues at coordinate 57,795,015 of CM050523.1, read as the reverse complement.
GGGAACTGGGAAGTTAGATTAGCCCATGGGGAAGGCGGTCCCTCTTGGGTAAAGCATGAAAAGTGGGGCTCTCCCTCAGGCCAGCGGATTCCCATCCGCTTTATTTCCGCCATTGAAGTCCGGGTCTGGTTCTGCCCACCTCCCTCCTCAGACCCGCAAAGATTAAGTTGGTCGCTCCCTCTGAGCTGTTTCCTCCTGGGGGTATCAACCCTGCAAAGGAAGGGTGAGAAAAGACAGCGGAGGGGTAGAAAACACGGGACCTAGTGGAGTTGGAAAGGGTCTAGGTCAGTGGTCGGCAAACTGCGGCTCTTTGGCCCCTTGAGTGTGGCTCTTCCACAGAATACTACGCCCTGGGAGAGTCTATTTTGAAGAAGTGGCGTTAGAAGTTTAAAATATTTGGCTCTCAAAAGGAATTTCAATCGTGGTACTTGTTGATATCTGCCTCTGTTGACTATTGAGTTTGCTGACCACTGGCTAGGTCAACAGCTCTGCCCAGACTGGGGTTTTCCGGCTCCCCTCCCACCCCGTGCATCTTCCTTCCCGGGAGCAGCCAGAGCATCGGGACTGGAACCAAGGAGACTGCGCCCGCTTCTCCACTCACCGGTGTCCGCTGACAGCCCCGGCCCAAACAGGTGCTCCCTCCCCGCCAGCCAGCGCTTCATCCCGCAGCCCTGCGCCCTGGGTCCTGGGGAGCCCTCCGATCCCGCAGCCCTGCGCCCTGGGTCCTGGGGAGCCCTGCGATCCCGCAGCCCTGCGCCCTGGGTCCTGGGGAGCCCTGCGATCCCGCAGCCCTTCGCCCTGGGTCCTGGGGAGCCCTCCGATCCCGCAGCCCTGCGCCCTGGGTCCTGGGGAGCCCTGCGATCCCGCAGCCCTTCGCCCTGGGTCCTGGGGAGCCCTCCGATCCCGCAGCCCTGCGCCCTGGGTCCTGGGGAGCCCTGCGATCCCGCAGCCCTGTGCCCTGCGCCCTGGGTCCTGGGGAGCCCTCCGATCCTGCAGCCCTGCGCCCTGGGTCCTGGGGAGCCCTCCGATCCCGCAGCCCTGTGCCCTGCGCCCTGGGTCCTGGGGAGCCCTCCGATCCTGCAGCCCTGCGCCCTGGGTCCTGGGGAGCCCTCCGATCCCGCAGCCCTGCGCCCTGGGTCCTGGGGAGCCCTGCGCTCCCGCAGCCCTGTGCCCTGTGCCCTGGGTCCTGGGTGAGCGCTGCGCTGCCTGCGCCTGGAGGCGTGGAGACCGGCCCGCCGCCCGCCTCGGGGAGCTACCTGTAGAAGTAATGTGCGCAAAAGAGGCCCAGGAGCACCGCTGCCGGCTGGCCGAAGAGGGCGCTGGACTGCCGGACTAGCATCCCCATGGGCAGCACGAAGGAGGGCAGCTCCTGCAGGAACCAGGCGACGCCTGCGGGCAGGTGGGGAGCCGCGGCTAGGCTCTGCAAGTGCTTCCCGTAGTTGGAGGGCTCCCTGTAGTACAGCACCAGCACCCCAAAGGCCGCCAGAGCGGCGCTGCCCGCCAGCACCAGGCTCTGATGGCAGTGCCCGGGCATCGTGCCGTTGCGCTCCCGCCAGTGGCCGCTGCCGCCGCCCTCTTTATGGAGCGGGAGACACCCCTCTGCGTCCGCCCCTTTACTGGACCCCCCGCCCCCCTCCCCCCAGCTGGTCTCTGCTCGGGCGGCCTCCTGAGGGGCTGGCGCTTCTGGAGGCGGCCAGGGTGGGAGGCAGGACCAAGGCTATTGTGAGGTCAACACCTGTCCTGGGGCCCCGAGCCACGCCTCCACCCACGCGGCCTCTCTCGTCCTCGCCTGCCACTGGTCTCCGCCTTAGACTTGTTCGACCTCCAAAGCTGCAACCTCGGGCACTAGGAAAAGAGAGAAAGCCACCGAAACGATTCAGCGGGAATGTTCTCCCGAGACCCAACCCCACCCCACTCCTCTGTGCGCACCTGCCTTAGCCCTACCCTCGAACCACCCGAGCCAGGGTCTCCCCAGCCCTCCGGTTCCCTGCGCTCCTCCATGCCCACCCTCTCCCACTCCACCCTGCCTCCTCCTTTCCACGCTGGACCCCACACCAGGCAGCGGACACTGAGCATTCTTCTGAGTTGGAACGTTGAGCTCCTTCGCCATTCTCAGCATCGGTGCCCCCTCTATGCCACCACGCCCCCAGTCAGGTACCAACCCCTCACAGACCCAGTTCCTCTTTTGGTTTCTCTGGAGCCCTCGGGCGCGCCCCTGGACTCCTGGAGCTGGCCAGGTTCGGGCAACATCTAGGGCTTTTCCCAAGAGGCGCCCTGTCCCAGGTCCTCCAGCTGATGAGTGGGTCCCATATGGTGATGCCCCTGTGCTCTACATACCCAGGTGCAGGTTCTTCCTCTTTCTTTGTGTGTCGCCCTTCTCTCATTCTCCACCCCAACTTCATTCATTACCTATGTCCTCTTCCCTTCTCCTAGTCAGCACCCAGACCCCGCTGACTGCCCTCCTCCTGTGCTTTATGCCACCTTTGCTCTCAGCCTTTCTTTGGCATAGCTTTCCTCCTGCTGGGCTGGCCTCCTCTTCCCACCTACTATTGTTCAGCTTTTTGTCCCACCTTCTTTGATTACTTGGTCCCTATTCATTTTCTCCTGTGGTCCCTACGAGAGAGAGAGAGAGAGAGAGAGAGAGAGAGAGAGAGAGAGAGAGAGTTGGGCCAATGAGCTCCTTCACCACTCCCAGCATCAGTGCCCCCTCTATACCCTCCCTCTCGCTTTCTTGGGTGCTGCAACTCATTGCCTCTCAGACACATCACCCAGTATTTCCCTGTTGCACGGGCTGTTCCAATGAAACGCACGCTGTCCCATCTGCCCAGTTAGGAGGTGTCTAATTCCTGGGACACGTGGTACATGATGACACTTTAGTGCTACAGGGCACCCTCTGCTTGTCGACCAAGAGGTATTTATCATCTCCCTGTTAGATAATACATTAAAGAGTAATCATAGCACTTCAGTAGCCCAGTGCTCACCGTGTGAGAATCACCCGTGCTGACTGAAGCCCTTTGCAAGAAGTAATCGGGTGTTGGCTCTCACAGCTTCTTGGAGCTGTCTCTGCACTGGCTTTCCAGCTTCCTCACTTACTACCTGCTGGTTGAGGACAACCAAGTCTAGATGTCCAGCAAAGACCTGAGCTTCTGATCTGCATTTCCTCTCTGCTGAACAAGTCCACTTGCATGCCCTTTGTGCTGTCAAATTCAACCCTACCCAAAGCTGAACCAGTGTATCTTCCCCTCTATGCTCCACCCATACCCAGATTTTTCCTGCCATTCCTGGTTGTTACATGTCTGTTCTCAACAGCTATGGCCTCCCTGGGAGGCTGGCATGGCACATAGACACAGAAAACCAGAGATTTCTTAATGCCACACAGTATCAGGAGAATAAGCAATGTGACATTTCAAACACAACTCCGGGAGAACTTTTCTAAATGAAGTTTCTTCTATCTCAATTCCCTCCTCTCCATTTTTCTAACTTTGGCCTTCATTGATTTTTTCCCACTACTGTACCAGTTAGCTTTTGCAGCATAGAAAACTACTTAGAAGTCAGTGGCTTAACAAAACCAATTATCTTCACTTTGTGCATCTGTGAGTCAGGTGGGGGTCAGCTGACCTAGGCTTGGTTTGGCTGATCTTGACTCATTCATTCATCTAGGGAGCAACTGGGAGCCCTGCTCCAGGCTGGGGTTAGATGGGGAACTTTTGCTGAGGCAACTCTATTCCACATGGCTCTCATCCCAGGAGGAGTGACCTAGTCCCAACATATCTTCATAATTTCAATAACAGAAGCACAAGAGTACAAGAAACTCACTTCTTGTGAGTCAGGCCAAGAATTAGCACACTCTTACCTCCTATTCATTCTTTTGGCTACGTCAAATCACATGGTGGATTCCAGAATCAGAGTGGGAGAGAATTGCAAAGTTAGATGGCAAAAGACAGGGATACAGGAAGAGATAAAGGATTTGAACCAATAATGTAACTGTTCAGTATTACATATATACAGAAAGTATCCAAATTGTAATATACTGTTTGATTGATTTGCACAAACTGAACACATTGTTGTAACCATCACTTAGGTCAAGAAACAGATTATTAGCATAACAAAAGCTCCCCTCCTGCCTCCTTATATCTCCTCCCAGAATAATCACTACTCTGACTTCTGACACCATAATTCTGTTATGCCTGCTTTTTGAAATTTCATTTTTCCATTACAGTTGACATTCAAAATTATTTTTATATTAATTTCAAATGTAAAACATAGTGGTTAGATAATAATATTATCTGCAAAGTGAACACCCTAACATTTAAAGTTTGAACTTTTTATAAATGTAATCATATAGTATTTACTCTTTATGCATGTGATTAATGGTACCTGAGATTTGTTTTAATCAGGCATGGTGAGATACACAGACATAGAAATGACTGTCATGAATGAAGTTTATACTCACAGATCCCTAAAAACAGAAGGCATAACATGCCACACAAAATCAGTTGGGGAAGAACCAGGATAAGTCAGAAGGCAGGAGGAATGAAAGGAAAATGTGGACAGCAGATTTTATTGTGGCTTCTACAGGAAGGAATGGATGAGGCAGGGTAAAAAGGCTTAGGATTGTCTAGTTCAACTGCCTGGTTTGAATAACTTCAGTGTGCTTTTGGCTTTAGGGACTATCATTTTTTGGTAACTGTGAGATGATTAGAACAAGTGAATAGTGGTCCAGAGTGAGCTTGATGTAAGAGGTGGTATGAAGAGAGGGGAGGGGGGAGGAGAAAGAGGAAGGAAGGAAGGAAGGAAGGAAGGAAGGAAGGAAGGAAGGAAGGAAGGAAGGAAGGGAGGGAAGGAAGGGAAGGAGGGAAGGAAGGGAGGGAAGGAAGGGAAGGAGGGAAGGAGGGAAGGAAAGAAGGAAGGAAGGAAGGAAGGAAGGAAGGAAGGAAGGAAGGAAGGAAGGGAGGGAGGGAGGGAGGGAGGGAGGGAGGGAGGGAGGGAGGGAGGAAGGAAGGAAGGAAGGAAGGAAGGAAGGAAGGAAGGAAGGAAGGGAGGGAGGAAGGAAGGAAGGAGGGAAGGAGGGAAGGAAGGGAAGGAGGGAAGGAGGGAAGGAAGGAAGGTTACCTGGGAAATAGGAATCCCAGAGGGTCATATTTTACTGGGAGGAATTTTCAGAGTGAAGGTATCTTTCCTAACAAAATGTCAAATCAATGCTCCAAAAGGATGAAGGTGATTCTCGAGTAATTTAACTAAACCCAATTCTCTTGAAAGGAAGAGATAACCTTCATAATATCCAACATCCATCTTATATATCCAAGAACATTGACAAACCCCAAGCAAAATGAACACACACAACCATATCATACCAAGGATTATCATAATCAAATTGTTAAACATGTTGCATTGACTCCTGAGGCCAACTACTGTAGTCAAACCAACTGTCACAGGTTTAGGACACAGTCCTGCACAAGACTGCCCTCACTCTGGACACCAGCAAATTCAGGGGTCTTCAGACCACACACTGTTTATAAATGTGAGGGTTCCCACTAACTCTTCAGGTTCAATAATTAACTAGAATAACTCACAGAACTCAGGAAAGCACTGTTTTCCTAACTATGATTATAGTTTTAGTTAGAAAAAAAATAAAAACCAACCAAAAATAAAAACCAACCATAAGATGAGGTCTTAGATGGTCCCAAGCATGAAGCTTCCTTGTCCTCTCCCCATGAAGTCACAATCCACTACCTTTCCAGCACATCATGTGTGACAATATGCAGTGTATTGTCTACCAGTAAAGGTCACCCAATCTTCCAGAGTTTTTATTAAGTTTTCATTATGTAAGCACAATTGATTGAATAATTGGCCAGGTGGTTGAACTCAATCTCCAGCCTCATTCTGCTCCCCAGAGATTAGGTTGGTATCACTGAGTCAAAGCCCCAATCTCTAATTACATAACTTGTCATTCCATCATAGCAAGCCCCATTCTGGGTCATCTGAGTTAGTACCAACTATCAGAGGCCCATGAATAGCAAAGAGACTCCAACACTCAGGATATTCTAAGGATTTAGAGCAACTTCACAGAAAGTGGGGATAAGGCCAGCCACTTGTTTCACTTTAAGTTTTTAGATGTTATCCTCTAAGAAGCTGGGACAAAGACCAGACTTCTCTTTAGCCAAGTTAATTCTTCATTGCACATATATCAAGAAGCAGAAAAATGTGACACATAATCAAGAGGAAAATAAATCAATAGAAACAGACCTAGAGATGACAGAGGTGATGTATTAATAAATAGTCTAAAATGTTCATTTTAAGTAGGCTCAATATGCTTAAGGATTAAAACATGAACATAAGAAAAATGAAAAGTATAAAAATGTAACCTCTAGCAAGGAAAAAGATTTTAAATGAAAAATTCACTGGCTTTTTAGCAAAGGGTTTGCTGCCAGAACACAGATTTCATGAACATCACCACTAAAAGCCAACATCATCATCATTGGACACACAGATTTCAGAAAGTCTACCACTACTGGCCATCTGATCTACAAATGGGGTTGGATTGACAAAAATCAAAAGCAAAAATATTGAGGTGATGAGTTAGGAAAGGGCTTCTTTAAGTATGCCAGGGTATTGGATAAACTGAAAGCTAAAAGTGGGTGTGGTATTACCATTGATACCTGTGGAAATTCAAGACCAGCAAGTATTATGTGAACATCATTGATACCCAGGACACAGTGACTTCATCAAAAACATGATTACAGGCATAAATCTGAGCTCTAGTTCTGGGGCAACAGCTTGAAAAATGCCAGGGACATACGTATTGTCTGGCTTTGAGACGAGGGCTAAAGGGGAAGCTTTCTCTCAGGCAAAAGTTCTGGCAAAGGCCATTGTTCTTTTGTTCAGCCCTCCCCATACACAGCTAGCAGGCAGGTGCCATATCTGAGTCTCCATCAACCTGAATGACACTGTTTGCCATACCCTGATGATTCCCTGAGACACCCTCCCTCCCAACTTGTGAGCCCACAGAAGCCACTTCCAATGACTTTTCCAGACAAATGGCATGTCTTGGCTAACTCTAAACAAACCTAAAATCTCTCTAAGGTTCACAACCCTAAACAAGCAGCATCTGGTCTCAGCATGCCATGTAACTCTTGCTAAGTGGTTCCTCTCCTAACACTAGTGGCAGCCAGCCTTGGTTCACAGCTTGGCCTCTCCTAGGCACCTCCATGCCCAGCACAAGTAGCAGCCATCTACAGGTCACTCTATAGCTCACTCTAAGTGGCCCTGGGAAGGGCACAGGTGGCAGCTGATCTTGACCTCTACCTACAGAGAAGCCCCAAAGCCAGTGCACACTGTGAACAACTTCAGACCATGCCTGAGCATTATGCAACTACCTCCACAAGTGATACACTCAAGGGACAAGGTAGGCCGGCACCAGAGCCATGCTGAAGCAAGTCCTTCTCAGTGGTGTCAGCCCTTGCACAGCAGCTCCTCCATTAGAGTTGTAGCAGGTCCTCACAGCCAATTGGCATGGAGGTCAATCCATCCAACTGACATGCCAACAAGGCCCAACTTCAATAGGAGAGTGCACAGAACCCATAAGGGAGGACACCCCTAGAATGCCTGGTTCAGGTGATCTGGGAAGCTGCATCACTAGTCCTAAAAGATATTACTACATAAGGCCACTCTCCCAAAAACAGAAGATATACCGGCTCTACCTAATACAGAGAAACAAACACAGAGAGGCAACCAAAATGAGGAGACAATGAAAAATGTCTCAAATGAGAGAACAGGAGAAATCTCCAGAAAAAGAACTAAATGAAATGGAGACAAGCAAACTACCAGACACAGAGTTAAAGACAATAATAGTTTGCTCAAGGAACTTAGGGAGAAACTCAAAAGCATTAAAAAAAAAAAAAAAGACATGGAAACAATTTAAAAAGTCAGAAATGAATAATACCATAATTAAAATGAAGAATACATTATAGGGTATTAGCAGTAGATTAGAAGAAATAGAAGATCAAATCAGCAATTTGGAAGATAAGATAGCAGAAAACATCCCATCAGAACAATAAACAACAAAAAGGAATCCAAAAAAATGAAGATAGTTTAAGGGACCTCTGGGACAAAAACAAATGTACCAGTGGATACATTTGGTTCTGGAAGAAAAAGGAAAAGAGCAAGAAATTGAAAACATATTTGAAAAAAATAATGACAGAAAACTTACCTATCTGGGAAAGAAAATAGACAAACAAGTCCAGGAAGAGCAGAGAACCCAAAACACAAAGAGGCCCACACCACAACACGTCACAATTTAATACCAAAGGTTAAAGTCACAGAGAGAATATTAAAAACATCAAGAGAAAAACAATTATTTCCTACAAGGGAATTCCCATAAGACTGTCAGCTGATTTCTCAACAAAAACTTTGCAAGCCAGAGGGATTGGCAAGAGATATTCCAAGTGATAAAAAGCAGGAACCTACAACCAAGATTACTCCAACAAAGCTATCATTTAGAATCAAAGGACAGAAAAAGAGCTTCCCAGATAACAAAAAGCTAAAGGAGTCTATCAACACCAAACCAGTACTGCAAGAAATGTTAAAGAAACTTAAAGAAGAAAAAAAGATTTAAAATATGAATAATACCATGAAAAACACACATGGTGTCAAAATAAGCCAAAAGAAAATCATTTGGGCAAAAATAAAAAGAATCCCAAGTCTAATTTGCAGAGAGGACCCCTTTGTTAACTTTTGGTCAAGAATGTGTTTGTGTGTTTTCAGAGAACAACTCCAAGACCATGTGGGTTCCTGTGATAGTGAGGAACTGACAGGTCTGTTCTAGCCATGAGGACAGTCCAGAGATGGGGGACACTGACAACACCTTGCCATGCTAGGACTTGGCAGTTGTGCGTTGCTGCAGGCGGCTCAGGACCAAACCAGAGAGGATGGAACTTGCCTTGCCACGATGTGTCCACCATCTGGATACCATTGCTGACATGTACACATAAAGAACTATTTGACATTGAAACTGGGACTCAGAACAGTTGGACATTGAAACTGAGACTGAAACATTTTTTGTTCTTATACATTTATTTCTAGTATGCAGAGGCAAGATATTTTTGAAGAAAAGAAACAGGGGAGAGTGATTGATATAGAGGCAGGGATGCATTGAACAGACTGTCAAGCTACAGGGGGAAGGCTGGGGAGGGTGGGGGGCGGGTGCTGTGGGAGATCAACCGAAGGACTTGTATGCATGCATGTGAGCATAACCAATGGATGCAAGACACTTGGGCGGGGGGGACAGGAGGGGACATGTGCTGGGGGATAAGGGAGGCTGGGGGGAGGACAATGGGGGGGAGAAAGGAAAACATATGTACTACTATTAAATCTAAGTTATATTGCAAAAAAATAAAGAAAAATAAATAAAATATGAATAATAAAATGGCAATAAGTACATAACTATCAACAATAACCTTAAATGCAAATGGATTATAACACTAATTTGAAAGAATATATGCACCCATATGTTTATTGTAGCATTGTTTAACAACTAAAGGACCAGTGCATGAAATTCATGCACTGGGAGGGGAGGGATGTCCCTCAGCCTGACCTATGCCCTCTCACAATTTGGGACCCCTCACTCCTTACCACTCACCTGCTTACTGCTCCCTACCGTCAGCTTGCTGCTCCTTAGTGGTGCCACAGAGGATCCTGCCACCACCACTGCACTCACTAGTTGTGAGCTGGGCTTCTGGCTGAGCAGTGCTTCCTCTGTGGGAGTGTACTGACCACAAGGCGGCAGATCCTGCATTGAGTGTCTGCCCCCAGTGGTCAATTCATAGCAACCAGTTATTCCACCATTCAATCAGTTTGCATATTAGGTTTTTATTATATAGGATAGGATAATGAATGTGAACTGTAAATGAAAAATAAAATTTTTAAAAGATTCAAATAAAATTTGGATCTGAAAATTTTTTAATATATACACGTTTTTAATTCTCACCTGAGGATGTTTTTAAAATTGATTTTTTGAAAGAGAAACATTCGTGTGACAAAGAAATACTGGTAGGCTGCCTCTGCACTTGCTGACCCACTGGGATCTAAACTAAACCTAACTATGTGCCCTAACCTAGAATCCAACAGGAAATCCTGGTGTACAGGTTGAGACTCCAACCAATTGAGCCACCCAGCCAGGGCATATCTGAAAAAAAATTTTTTAAGTGTACCTCCAGGCCCTGGTTGGTGTGGATCAGTAGAGTGTCCTCCCATGCACCAAAGGGTCCTGGGTTCCATTCCAGGTGAGGGTACATACACAGGTTGTGGGTTCCATCCCTGTCAGATGTTTTTCTCTGTCTCTCTCCCTTCCTCTCTCTCTAGAATCAATGAAAAAAAAAAACATATCCTTAGAGGAGGACTTAAAATGAAAAAAAATGCTGGTTTGGGTTCAGTGAATAGTGCTTCTGCAGGCAGACTGAAGGGTACCAGGTTGGATTCCAATCAAGGGCATATACCTGGGTTGCAGGCTCAATCTGGGGCGCTGGTCAGGGATTCAGCAAGAGGCAACCAATTGATGTCTCTCACATTAGTTTCTGTCTTTCTCCCTCACTTCCATTCTCTCTAAAAATGAAAATAAAAAAATCAATGGAAAAGTGTCCTCAGATGAGGATTAACTAAAACAAACACCCATCCGCGGTGTGATTATTGCAGGAGTATATGAAGTATTTGTTGAATGAACAGGAAGGGTTGGCACTTCACTTTCTAACTGTTTTAACTCTGCAAGTCAGAGGGTCTGTTTTTTATTTTAACTTTTACTGATTATTTTAGAGAGAGGAAGGGAGTGAGAGAAACACCAGTATGTTATTCCACTTATTATGCACTCTTTGGTTGTTTCTTGTCTGTGTCCTGAACATGGAGGGACATCGTCCAGAACCATCTGGCAACCATTTCTCTGTATCTGTCAGTCTGTTTCTATTTTGTTTATTGATTTATTTCATTCTTTAGACTCCAAATATAAATGAAATCATATGGTATTTGTCTTTTTCTGACTCATTTTGTTTAGCATAATATCCTCTAGGTCTATTGATGCTGTCAAATAAAAGGGTACATACAAAGAGCATGTACCTTTGGTTGCAGGTTCCCTGGCCCTGATTAAGGAGCATGCAGGAGGCAACCAATCGATGTGTCTCTCTCACATGGATGTTTTTCTCTGACTCTCCCTCTACCTTTCACTCTCTCTAAAAAAATGAATGGGAAAATATCCTCAGTGAGAATTAACAAAAAATAATTATAAAATAAAATGATTTTTAAAAACCTATCCAAAAGAAAAACACAGAGGAAAAGGAAATGGAAGGGATAAGGGAAAGAACTGAGACTTCGTGACAATATCAAGAAATTTTACATAAATGTAATTGAATCCCTAAAAAGAAAAGAAAGAAAACAGAAGAAATGATTTTTAGAAACTTTGCAAATTTGATGACAATTCTATCTTATGGATCCAAGAACCTTAATAACCACTATGCAAAACGAACATACACACACCCAAATCACACCGAGGCATATTGTAATAAAATTGCTGAGAACCAATAAAAAAGGGGAAAATCTTAAAAGCAGCCAGAATGGGGAGGGGAAAATGACATAGAGGAACAAAGGCAATGAGTATAACAGATTTCTCTGAAATTATGTAAGCCAGAAGATAATGAAGTGATATATTTACAGTGATAACAGATATTTTTTCAACCAAGAATTTTATATCCAGTGAAAATATCCTTCAAAATTAAAAGTGAGTTTTGCTTCTAGGCATGATGGGCTAAGATTCTGACATGCCTATAAACACATTCATTCACGTGTATCTCATGACTTCTTCAGCAACCTCCTCTACCCAGAATGTATTCTAATCTACTTAGAAAAAAAGCTCTGATATACATTCCATCTCAGTCCTACCTCAAAACCTACCTGCCCCTGCTCTATTCCATGAGGGCTCTGTAATCTTCTAGAGAATGAAATGTTGATCAAATAAATTCCTTATAGATAGTGGGCTGTTCAGCTCTGTTAAACTATGTCAATGTGCTATTCCCAAGTGATACCAAATGTCAACAATTTAACTTTTTTTTTCTTGAGGACCCCTGAACAATGACTCAATGAGGATTTTCAGACATGGTAACAGGTCTTTCTGGAAGATATTTGTGGGTTACATGGAACTTTCAAATCATATCATCAATTAGAATCTATTCCATGGGACACTTCATGAATTTATGTGATTCTTTTCCTTAGCAGTCAGCCAAAAATGTCATTAGAAAGAGTAGGAGACATCCCCTTCTGTGCCCTGAAGGAAAATTGACAGGCCATTAGTCAGGGAAATGCCAACATCAAAGGATATAAGCCAAGAGGGTGGACACACACCACAGCTCTACAGGACCAAGTTCACTGTGTTCTTGGAGAAACAGATCCTCACAAGGAAAAAACTGGGTCAAGGCTAAGGGCAAATGAGGTCTATTAAAGAAACAGTGGGCCTGGCCAGTATGGCTCAGTGGTTGAGCATTAACCTATAAACCAGATTAGAGTTAGATTCCCAGTTAGGGCACATTCCCAGGGTCGTGGGCTCAGTCCCCAGTAAGGGACATGCAATGATTCCCTCTCATCATTGATGATTTCTCTCTCTCTCTCTCTCTCTCTCTCTCTCTCTCTCTCTCTCTCCCTCTCTCCCTCTCTCCCTCTCCCTCTCCGTCTCCCTCTCCCTGTCCTTCTCCCTCTCTCCTCTTCTCCCTCTCTCCTTCTCCCTTTCCCTCTCCTTCTCCCTTCCTCTCTAAAATCAATAAAAATATGCTTTTTAATTTTTTTAAATAAAGGAAAGAAATAGTGCATTTGGTGAGTAGAAGCTAAATGAATCTAGAAACAAGACTCTTTAAATCCATCTTTTAAAACAAAGAAGCATTCTCTCCCAGTCTCACGTCTCTGGGAAAACAATTTTTCCTTGGAAAATCAAAAGCAGTTTTGAAATTTCAATGAATACACTTAATTTAATTTTTTAAATTGGGACCCAAGCATTGACAATATTTTACTTCGCCAGCTGAATACAATTTTTAAACTAATATCTGCCTTTATAATTATTTCATACAATAAAATAATATTTTGAAATTTTTAAAAATGTAAGTCTTGTGCTCTCTGTAAGCACAGACAAAACCAAATTTCTTGCCTTACAAAGATTTACTACCATTTGAGGCTAAGAATTTGGAGCAACTAAGTAGGAAGTGTAAGTGAAAAGTATTTGAACTCAGAATGCAGAGGCCTGGGTTCTAGCCCCAGCTCTACTACTAAGAAATCCTTACTTTCTTGGCACCTCATTATCTTCATTTGTAAATGAAAGGATCGCCTACATTTTTCAGCTATATATGTATAGATTATGATCCTCTAAGGTTAAAAATTAGAGTGTCAACTATTTAAATACCAGTCCCTCTTTTTCTCCAATCTGGTGTTTTTGGTGAAAGGTAAAGTTATTTAGTTCTATAGAAGAGCTTCATGCTTTCTCCTAAGCCCCAAGTTTCCACTAGGCCAGAAACACAAGTATGTGAGAATAAATTACTCTCAGGGCTAGAAGTAATCTATAATAATATCCTATCTAGTAAAAGAGTAATATGCAAATTGACCATACCTCCTATCAAGCCATGCCCATCAGCCACGCCCACCATCCAATCAGGAGCAAATTATGCAAATAAACCCCAACCAAGATGGCTGCAGCCACTGAGAGCAGGAGGGAGGCTTGGGTTTTCCTGGCAACGGAGGAAGCCAAGCTTTCCACCTGCCCTTGCTGGCCTAGGCCTCCACTCAATGCTACAAAGTTGCAATTATACAAGATATATCTCAACAGAAATGGCAGCAGCCACAGAGCTAGAGAGAATAGAGGGTAGGGTTGTCCAGGCGATGGAGGAAGCCAAGCTTCTGCAGCCCTGGCAAGCCTAGGCAATTTCAATTATTGAAGGTAAATATCCCAACAGAAATGGCTGCCTCCACGGAGTGAGCAGAAGGCTTGGCTCCGCTCCAGGCTACAAAGTTTCAACTGCAGAACATAAACTAACCCCCGATCCCAGAGCCTCCGCTTGGGTTGCTGGGGGGGGGGGTGGCTGGCCTGCAAACCACCACAGGCCCCTTGCCTAGGCCGTCCCATGCCCCAAGGGAACCTCCACCCTGATCCGGGACACTCTTCAGGGCAAACCTGCTGGCCCCCACCCATGCACCAGGCCTCTATCCTATCAAATAAAAGAATAATTTGCAGATTGAGCATCACTCCAACACACAAGAGAGCTGCCCCCATGTGGTAAAAGATCCTGCCCCCATGTGGACACAAAATGGCCACCACAAGATGGCCAGCAGGGGAGGGCCATTGTTCAGAAAAAAAACTCCAAGACCATATGGATTCCTGCTACAAAGAGGAACTGACAGGTCTGTTACAACCGCAAAGACAGTCCAGAGATGGAAGACACTGATGACACCTTGCCATGCTAGGAATCAGCAGCTGTGCATTGCTGCAGGTTGCCCAGGACCAAACCAGAGAGGGTGGAACCTGTATTGCCACCATTTGTCCACTATCCAGATACCATTGCTGACATTGGTATATGACATTGAAACTGGAACTCAGAACTGATGGACAATGAAATGAGACTCAAACATTTTTTTGTTCTTATATATTTATTTCCAGTATGCAGATGCAAGTTTTTTTTTTAAAGAAAAGAAATGGGTGAAAAAACATAGATACAGAGGCAAAGAAGCATTGAACAGATTGTCAAACTACAGTGGGAAGGCAGGGGATGGGGGCGGGGAGGAGGGGGCGGGGGCGGGGGCTGTAAGAGATCAACCGAAGGACTTGTATGCATGCATATAAGCATAACCAATGGATACAAGACACTGGGGCAGAGGGGCAGGTGAGGGTATGTGCAAGGGGGTAGGGGAGGCTCGGGGGGAGCTCGGGGGGGGGGGGAAGGAAACATATGTACTACTATTTGTAATACTTTAAAGAATAAAAAAATATATTTATTTATTTATTTATTTATTTTTTAAAAAGAAGTGGTTAAGGGCAATCAGGGAAGCAGGCAGGCGAGCAGTTGCCAGATGAACCTTTGGTGTCAGGGGTCGAGGCAGAGGTAATTAGGAGCGATAACGGAGGCAGGCAAGCAGTTAGGGATAGTCAGGCAGGCAGGCAGAGTAGTTAGGGGCAATCAGGCAGACAGGCAGGTGAGCAGTTAGGAGCCAGCAGTCCCAGACTGTGAGAGGGATATCCAACTGCTAGTTGAGACCCAATCCTGCCTGAGGCAGTTGGACATCAACTGGCAGTCGGATATCCCCTAAGAGGTCCCAGATTGCAAAAGGGTGCAAGCTGGGTTGAGGAACCCTCTGCAAGTGCACAAATTTTGTGCACTGGGCCTCTAGAGGACAAATAATTGACCCCAATTGAACCTCCCTAATGGGGCTAGAGGAGAGCTGTGAAATGCTACCCAAATGACTGTTCCACTCCTTAAGGGACTCTGTCCAACACTGTTTGACCCCCCAGCAAGACACAACTTGAAACCTCAGGGCAGGATGGAACTGTGGATGAAATCCTGAGACACATGATCACATCCTGTGACCTATGTCCTAGCCAGTTGTCCTGCTGGCCAATTTCTAGCCTTGTCATTAAGGGCCTTGAAGCTCACAGCCAGTGATAGGAATAATCCTATCACTCTAAAACTTCCAGTTCCCTCTCCACTAATCTCAAAGACAAACCAAGAACATATTCAGACAGCCAGACATCTCAGTTGTCAGACATCTTTAGCTACAAAATGTTTTTCTGTTGTTGTTTTAATTTAAATTCTTCATTGTTTCAAGTATTACGTATGTCTCCTTTTTCCCCCATTGACCTCTCCCTGGCTGCTCCCACCCCCCAGCACATGCCCTCACCCACCTACTGTCTGTGTCCATTAGTTATGCTTATATGCACACATGAAAGTCCTTTGGTTGACCTCTTACCCTCCTCTCCTACCCTTCCCTGCCTTCCCTTGGAGGTTTGATAGTCTCTTTTTTTAATATTTTATTTTTTTATATATTTTAATCTTTATTGTTCAGTTTATTAATTAAATTGTTCTCCCTTTTTCCCCTATAGCTCCCCTCCACCCAGTACCCATCCCACCCTCCACCCTCACCTCCGCTGCACTGTCCTCTCCCATAGTTGCATGATTTTTGTACAGTCTCCTCACACCCCTTTTCTCCCCAAGAATTGTCAGTCCATTCCCTCTCTATGCCCATGATTCTGTTATATTCCCCAGTTTATCCTGTTCATCATATTGTTAATTCACTTGATTTTTATATTCATTTGTTGATAGATGTGTATTTGTTATTCATAATTTTTATTTTTACCTTTTTCTCCTTCTTCTTCTTATAGAATATCTTTCAGCATTTCATATAATATTGGTTTGGTGGTGATGAACTCCTTTAGCTTTTTCTTATCTGTAAAGGACTTTATCTGACCTTCAATTCTGAATGATAGCTTTGCTGGGTAGAGTAATCTTGGTTGTAGATTCTTGCTATTCGTCACTTTTAATATTTCTTGCCACTCCCATCTGGCCTGCATAGTTTCTGTTGAGAAATCTGCTGACAATTGTATGGGTGCTCCCTTATAGGTAACTAACCGTTTTTCTCTTGCTGCTTTTAATATTCTTTGTCTTTTGCTCTTGGCATTTTAATTATGATGTGTCTTGGTGTGGTCCTCTTTGGATTCCTATAGTTTGGGGTTCTGTGTGCTTCTTGGACTTTTAAGTCAATTTCTTTCACCAGGTGGGGGAAGTTTTCGGTCACTATTTCTTCAAATAGGTTTTCATTATCTTGCTCTCTCTCTTTTTCTGACACCCCCATAATTTGAATGTTGGTATGCTTGAGGTTGTCCTAGAGGCCCTTACACTATCTTCAATTTTTTGGATTCTTTTGGCTTCTTGCTTTTCTGGCTGAGTGGATTTTGCCTCTTTGTATTTCAAATCTTTGACTTGGTTCTTGCAGTCCTCTAGACTGCTTTTAGGTCTTTGTATAATATTTTTTTATTTCAGTCAGTGTATGCGTAATTTCTAGTTGGTCCTTTTTCATATCCTTGAGGGTCTTGTTCATATCCTCATAGGTCTCATTCATTTCCTCGTAGGTCTCGTTCATTTCCTTGTAGGTCTTGTTCATTTCCTCAAAGGTCTCATTAAGTTCATCGGCCTTTTCTAGGAGCCTCTTGAAAAATCTTATAACTGTGGTTTTGAACTCTATGTCCAGTCGTTTTTTTCCCCTCCATTTCTTTCACATCTGATTTCTTTCTATGTCTCTGCATTGTGGCTGCTTTCCTGAGTTGGTGAGTTTAGCTTTGTGTGGTAGATGTCCTCTAAGGGACAGTGGCTCAGCTCTCCAGTTACCTAAGGTGGATACTCTTGCTGCAGCCCTTTATGGGTTGCACAGTGTTGTTGAAATTAAGCCTAGATTATTGTTGTTAGCACTAGGAGGGTTTGACCTCCAGGCCAATTGCCTGTGAGGGTCAGCTGTGCTCAGGTTGGATGGGTGGAGTCTCTGGGCTGAGCAGGCAGCCTTGATTTCCATCAGCTCCACCCTATGCGGCACCTGGGTCTCTGTGCTTGATGATAATGGCTGCATGCACCTCTGAGAGAAAGCTGCCACAGAGCTCTACCCACTGCCGGACAATTCAGCCTCTCCCTAAATGAGTCTGCACACCCAAAGTCTCGCCTAGGGTTGCAAAACAATGCAATCCAGTAGTTTCCCAAATGAGAGAGCAAGTCATGAGTCCTCTCTGCACGCTCATGTGCTTCTGCTGTTCCCAAGTTTATGCACCCTCTCCACAAGCTCGCGGACCTCTGCAGTGCCCAAGTTTCAGTGTGCTTCCTTACTGTCCAATTTCACCCCGTATGAGTGTGGGTTCCCCAGACCTTGCCTGGAACTTGGAAATCAGTGCAGTGGAATACCTTTGTCTCCCTCCCCGTTTGAGAAAACCAGCCAGGTTTGCAGCTGCTCACCCTATCCACTCGCACACATGTGCGTGCACACACGACTCCAAACCTCTGACTCCGTGCATATCTTCAACACTGTCCTCTGCCGCTCCTCTGAGTCACAGTGTCCTATCTTTACTTTTATTTGTGGAATTTTCACTCAGCCAGCTTTCCGGTGATTCTGGATGATGTTTGTTTTGTTGTTAAGTTGTAGTTTTGGAATTGTTGTGTGGGGCAGCAAGATAGGTGTTTACCTATGCTGCTGTCTTGGTTCCTCCTTTGACAGTCTCTTTGATGTTATTCTGTCTCTAGATCTATTTTTGTTCATCAGTTTATGTTCATTATATTCCACAAATGAGTGAGAACATGTGATACTTATCTTTCTCCAGCTGGCTTATATCACTTAGCATCATGATCTCCATCCACACTGTTGCGAATGGTAAGAGTTCCTTCCTTTTTACAGCAGTGTAGTATTCCATTGTATAGATGTATCACAGTTTTTTTAATCCACTCATCTGCTGATGTACAAAATGTTTTTTAAATTTTTATTACTACAACTTTCAAACATACAGAAGAGTAGAGAAAATACTATAAAAAACTCTCACACACCCACCATCTTGCTTTTTAAATTATTAATTTCTTGAAAAATTTGTTTCCTTTAGTTTTAGTCTGTTAAAGTAGTTTTGAGTGAATAACAGACATTATGGTATCTCATCTCCATATACTTTAATATAAGTCTCTGAAATGTAAGGGCCTATTTTTATATACTGTCAATATGTAAATTTTACACCTAATAAAATTCATAATAACCTAATATCACCTTTTTTAAAAAATATATTTTATTGATTTTTCACAGAGAGGAAGGGAGAGGGATAGAAAGTCAGAAACGTCGATCAGCTGCCTCTTGCATACCCCCTGCTGGGGAATGTGCCCGCAGCCACGGTACATGCCCTTGACTGGAATCGAAACTGGGACCTTTCAGTCCGCAGGCCAATGCTCTATCCACTGAGCCAAACCGGTTTCAGCCTAATATCACCTTATACCTAGTCCATATTTAAATTTCCCAGTTCTTCTCTCACTCTCCCCCCAGCCAAAAAAAAAAAAATACCTTTGATAACTGGTTTATTCTAACAAATGTGCAATCAAGTCCCACACACTGCCTTTGGCAAATGTGTCTCGGAAGTCTCCCCCAAGTGAGAGCAGCTACCCCCTTCTCTTTTTCCCTGTTACTGAACAGACCAAAGTAATTGTCTTGTAGAATGGCCACATTCTAGATTTGACTATGTGTTTCATTGCAGTTTTATTTAATTCTTTCTCGTATCCTCTGAAGTAGGTCTACAGGCTATATTAGATTAAACATTTTAAGCAAGAATACTCCCTAGGTGATGCTGTGTACATCACCCTGCATTTAATCTGAGCACAGCACATGGCCCCTGGTTATCCCGGTATTGAGATGTTTATGTGATCAATGTGGCAAGGTCCTCCCACCACAAATTCTTGTTTTTCCCCTTGGGACCAGCTCTGGATCTGGGCAGTGATAATTGGTGACTATCAAGTTCCCCAACTCTTTCCGTTCTTCAGCAGTCATTCTTCAGTAAGGCAGATCTTCCCTTAAAACTCAAATCAATGTAGTTGTCCTGAGGTAAGTCCCTTTCCGTGCTTGGTTCTTTTCCTTTAATTACTAATATCCAGAATAAGAATTTGCTGTGGTAGTAACCCCAATGCTGAGCAAGCGGGGTTTTCCTTTGTTTGGGGTTTTTCTCAGTATGAGTACAGATTGGTTGATTTTTTTAAAAAATATGTTTAACATGTTTTATTCATTGATAGTCATTGTTCTTTTTGATCTTCTAATTGTGCCAACTTTGGCCAGTGGGAGCCCTCCAGGCTGGCTCCTGTGTCCCTTTGACATGATCTCATTACTCTTTGAATGCTTACTTGGTTTCAGAAAAAGAAGTTATTTTAGGCTCATCCTAGACATTCTCCTTCGCAGACTTGAAACCAAGAAGTCCTTTGCCTTTTTGTGGGAAATGGTATTTGTAAACCATTTGTAAATCTGGCCACTGGTGATACTCTGCTGCTGGAATGTTATTGAATAATATTGTTAGTACACATCTTAGCATATGTAACATTATTTTGGCTTCCACTAATGAGCTTGACAGCTTTACATTATGTCCTTTAATAAACCTGAGTAGCCATTATTTATTTATTTTTCTTCAGCTACTTTAATTATAAAAATTTTTCCTGTCCCTTTTCCCCCAGAAAATGGAAACCGGAAGGCAACAGTCCAGTACAAAAATATACAACTGGAAGGTATCAACTAGATCTGGCAACTAAATCATGTTCAGAATTCTGAAAAATAAAAGCACATTAAGACAAAGCACTAAACCAGCATTATAACCAAGAATTTTACCACCTGGGAGATATCTTCCAAATAACACAGGGCTAGACCACTGTGAAAAACTGAACCAATGAGCCTGGAATCAGACTGGGTATAATTCGAAAAATTTACATGGTCAATGCTACTCCTGATTTAAAAAAAAAATCTACTAATATGAACCATGGCTTTACAATAGAAAGCAACCAAGACTTCCCGTCCAGATATGGTATGTCTAACTACTTTGGTAGGAATGTAATTTACTGATCACACCATCTTTTCAAAATACATTAACAGTAGATAAATTTTATCATAAAATTACCTTTGTCTTCACCTTTCTGCTTAAGACATGGAGTTCAGCAGTAACCCACAATAAGCTGAGAACACAGATTGTTACATATTCCTGAAAGCATAAAAACCAACCATAACCCTTCGTTCCCCTAATCCCCATTAGTGACCTCTAGTGAACATCTGTAATTATACCACAGGTCAGTTTTAGGGACTGCTTTATCACTTGACTAAGGATGCATGATCAAACTGGCGAGCGGGACTCGTAATTTTTAAAATTATAACATTAGAGCTTTTAAAAGCCTCAATCTAACTGTACAATACAAGAGTTTAATACTGTCTATCTTCCATATTTTTTGCAAGCCATACAAATTGTGCTGAGGCTTTTAAGTGATTGAAAATTTAGGTAACTTCAAGGTTGACTATATCTCAATTTCTCCATTTAGCCACATTGTACCCATAATTTATTAACCGTTTTTACAGAAACGCTTCTTTCTAACTTAAGACTGTGGAAGTTGTATACTGCCCCAAACGCCCCATAGATGCCCATTAATAACAGCAGTGTAATATTTGACACACCGCATTACTTCCATGACTTTTTAGTATTTAGGCCATGAGGAAATGCCAGAAAACAATAAGGCCCAGAGCTTCCAGAAAATCAGGTAATCTTAAAAGTCTTCGGCAACAAGGTTCACACTGAACCTCAGTGATACCAATTCTTCCTTGTGACACACAGACTCTCTCCTCCCTGATGATGTTTGCATAAAAGATCAAGGACCAAGGGAAATTGTCTGTTTAGGACCTAATCTTATGAGACATCCTCATGGAGCCCTGGCTGGTGCGGCTCGTTGGTTGAGCATTGTGCTGCCTGCCCATTTGAATCCCAGTCAAGGAACAAGTCCAGGCTTGTGAGCTCCATAGGCGGACAATTGATGTTTCTGTTTCTCTCTCACCCTGCCTCTCGAAAAATCAATTAAAATTCTCTTAAAGTGTGTGTGTATAGCCTTATAGATTTGACTCAATGCAATGACTTCTCTCATATTAAAGTCAGGATAATTCAAAACTGTCATACAACAGCCTATTTAAGGAAACTAAGCCACAAGACTGTTGCATTATGGTTTATTCTAATTGCACAAAATTTAGAAATTAACAGCTCCTCTGGATTTCTAAGAGGAAGGTTACACATGCCTCTGTATTCAAGTCTGCACTGTTACATTTGAGCCATATAGTGGATTTTACATTATAATGGATCAATTTAGAATTCCCATGCAACACCTCAAATCATGTAAAATAAAATTGAAACAATTTTTAAAGCTTTAGTTCTCATGCTAATGCTAAAAGCCTTTTTATGGGCAAGTTGGGGTTATTATGTACTAGAATACTAACCTTTAAAATGTTGGTCACTGAGGAAGTCCAAAGAAAAAACTTAAGAACAATCACTTAAGTGACAACCAAAAATTCCCTTCACTTCAAAAGCCTCAATTTTGTTTCTTATAAGATTTATGTAACCAACTGCTTTCCACAGGACAAGAACTATGACAACAGTGTGTTTGATTATTACAGTTATGCTATTATTTTACTAATTCAAAAGCACTTTACAAAAATATATAAGTACTAGAGGCCCAGTACACGAAATTCGTGCACGGGTGCTGGGGGATCTCCCTCTCCAATCTGGGACCACCCAAGGGATGTCCGATTGCCCATTTAGGCCCGAACCTGGCAGGATCGGGCCTAAACGGGCAATCAGACATCCTTCTCACAACCCAGGACTGCTGGCTCCAAACTGCTCACCTGCCTGCCTCCCTGATTGCCCCTAACTGCTTCTGCCTGCCAGCCTGATCACGCATAACTACTACCCTGCCAGTCTAATTGATGTCTAACTGCTCCCCTGCCAGCCTGTTTGCCCCCAACTTCCCTCCTCTGACAGCCTGGTCACCCCTAACTGCCCTCCCCTGCAGGCCTGGTCCCTCCCAATTGCCCTTTCCTGCTGGCCTGATGGCCCACAACTGCCCTCCCTTGCAGGCCTGGAACCTCTCAATGGCCCTCCCCTGCTGTCCATCTTGTGGTGGCCATCTTGTGTCCATGGGGGCAGGATCTTTGACCATATGGGGGCAGCCATCTTGTGTGTTGAAGTGATGGCCAATCTGCAAATTACTCTTTTATTAGATAGGATAGAGGCCTGGTGCATGGGTGGAGGCCAGCTGGTTTGCCCTGAAGGGTGTCCCAGATCAGGGTGGGGGTTCCCTTGGGGTGAGGGGCAGCCTGAGCAAGGAGGCTGTGGAGGTTTGCAGGCCGGCCACGCCCCCCAGCGACCCAAGTGGAGGCCCTGGGATCTGGGATTAATCTATGTCTACAATTGAAACTTTGTAGCCTGGAGCAGAGCCAAGCCTTCTGCTCGTTCCATGGCAGCAGCCATTTCTGTTTGAAACTTTGTATCCTATGCAAAGGCAGACTGAAAGCTTGGCTTCTCCTATTGCCAGGGAAACCCAAGCCTCTGTTCTCTCCAGCTCCCATGGCTGCCACCATTTCTGTATCTTTTATAATTGAAACATTGTAACATTGAGTGGAGGCCTAGGTCCACAATTGCAGGTGGAAAGCTTGGCTTCCTCTGTTGCCAGGGAAACCCAAGCCTTCCTCCTGCTCTCAGTGGCAGCAGCCATCTTGGTTGGGGTTTATTTGCATAATCTGATTCTGATTGGCTGGTGGGCGTGGCTGGTGGGTGTGGTGAAGGTATAGTAAAATGTGCACATTGCTCTTTTATTAGATAGGATGGCTTCCAATAGGAATGTTATACCTGAACCTCATACCAAGCTCACACATTTTAGTTTTGCAAGGAAAAACAAGCTTTCAGGTTAAACAACAATTTGTAGCCAAAACTTTAATCCCAAGGATTCTCATAAAACATATTAAAATGAAAGCATGAAAAAAATTTTTGCACAGTAACTCAGAGTTCAGCTCTACAATGTACCCTTAAACTGGCAGGACACTGGCATCTTGAATAGTCTCAAACTTCCAAGTGAAGAATGTTACCAATAGCTATGTATTCAGATATAGCAATCAGATAAGAAATTTATGACCTAAAGCAAAGGTAAACTAACTTTCTAAAATACTTCTTAGATTCTACACTAACTGCACAACACCTGCCCAGTGAAAAGACTAGTTGGATTTTTTTTAAACCTCTAATCTAGTTTAAGAGTGAAGCTTTCATTTTTAGCTGCAGGCTTGTGTTCACAGGAGCTTTTAAAGACTGCCTGTCCAACTACAGCTGTGTATTAGATTCCAGCTATGGAAAGTCTTAAATCCAATTTTTGGAAAGTCTTAAATCCAATTTTTGCCAGTTTTGTTTCCACAATATCCAACGTCACACTTTAGCTGGGCAGAAGTTCAGAGGTTTATTATCAGTCTACGCAAGACTGAAGTTCAAAGCAAATTCAATTTTGCTTAAGGGAACATTGTAAAGTAATAATTCTTGATATTACATGCCTCATATGATCCATTTCAAACCACAGAGAATTACATCCTCATGTGTCACTGTTCCAGGACAAATGTGAACAGCTAAAACATCTTAAAAATGCACCAAGCTTATGAAGTCTCAAACAAAACTTGAATTTTCTGAACATACTCCGGTCAAATGAAGTTATTTCCTGTACACCATTCATCTTGCAAACTGGTCTTCTATTTCTTTTCATTTTGCCTAGATGGGCTACGAGACCTAGAGAAGAAAGGAGATGGCTTATGATTTCTCTCCCGAGACAGCGCTCTCTCTCTTCTTCTTTCTCTAGAAAGGGACCTGCTCGGGCTATGGGAGAAGCTTCTGCAGCAAGGTAGAGGACTCCGCCAACAATCATCTCGAGGGCGATGACCCCAAGAGGGGAGTGAGCCTCAATTTCGACTTCTCTTTTCACCATTGGACAGTTCCACTCTGACTGGGCAGCCACACAGAGTCTTCCCATCTAGCTCTCAGACAGCATCGGCTGCACCTTGGGGATCTTCAAATTCAGGAGGGTTTTTGGCAACCCACACACTTCCGAGTGGTCCATAATAGCCAAAGGCCCGTTCCAATTCAGTCTTGTTACCGTTGTCTCCTCGATTGCCCACAGAAACTTTACAATCCAGTGGACAGGGGTCACAATGCATTTCGAGATCTTGGGTTAGAAATGAGACGGCTGAACTCCACCCACCCTCAAACGACTCTTCAGCTCCCCTCTGCCCGGCTCTACAGGTCCCCTTCCCTCCCCAGCATCCACGAAATGGCCCTGAGTAGTCATTATTTAGCTTGTTTTATTTTCCCCCTCCACTTCCCCCCCTATTTTATTTTTAAACATAGTTTTATTGATTTTTAGAGAGAAAGGACGGGAGAGGGATAGAGAGATAGAAACATCAGTGAGAGAGAATCATTGGATGGCTGTCACCTGCACAGCCCCCACCAAGAATCAAGTCCACAACCCGGGCATGTGCCCTGACAGGAATCAAACCGTGACCTCCCGGCTCACAGGTAGCCACCTCCTATTTTTATAGTGTGGTTTTTTGTTGTTGTTGTTGTTGTTTTTAATATATTTTTACTGATTTCAGAGAGAAAATGGGAGAGAGAGAAAGAGAGAGAAATATCAATGATGAGAGAGAATCATTGATTGGCTGCCTCCTGCACTCCCCCTACAGGGGATCAAGCCACAACCCAGGCATGTGCCCTTGACTAGAATCCAACTGGGGAACATTCAGTTTGCAGGCCAAGGCTCTATCCACTGTGCCAAACAGGTTAGGGCTACAGTTTTGATTGTCTTATGCTTTATCAAACACAAACATTATAAGACAAAAATTTATCTTACAGTTGTAAAGGCCAAAAGTCTGAGGTCAAGGTCAGGCAGGATTGGTTCCCTCTGTGAGGGAGAATTTGTTCCCTGTCTCCGTCCTAGCTTGTGTTGGTTTTCTGGCAATTTGGTGTTCCTTGGCTTACAGGTACCTCACCCTGATCTCTGCCTCATCTTCACATGGCATTCTCCTGATCAAGTAAGTCTACTCAATATAGAGGAATGAAATATAGTAAAACTAACATTGATTTAGTACACTGTAATTTCACACATTAGAAACACTGATAAAGTGGTTTATTTCTTTGTCTTAAAAAATGTTATCAAGACTCATTCAAACAGTGCTTGCTTTCTTGTATGACTCATGCTATGGAACAACTTCTTTTCTATATTTTGATGAAGGCAAGACACATATCTAGAATCTCTGGAACAGTGATAGTGTAACATCCTCAAATTGGTTATTTCTACCAGAACTCCATTTATTAGTATATTCTACTCAACTTTCATTTTCACTGTTATAACTTCTTGTTTCTTTTAGCAATTTCTTCCTTGTTGGGAAATTCTTTCTTTCAACTTTCAATTTCATTTCCATTTTTTAATTTTTTCAATTAAAAAATGCATTGTTGGCTCCTTCCTCTCTCTGTCACCTCTAACCCCCCTGTCTCTATTACCTTACTCCTTCCTGTCTCTGTTACCTCTAACACTCCTGTCTCTGTAACCTCGCTCCATCCGGTCTCTGTTACTTCTAACCCTCCTATTTCTGCTATTTCTCCCCTTCTGTCTCTGTTCCCTTGCTCATTCCTCTCTCAGAACCTCTTTCCCCTCCTGTCTCTGTTAACACCCTCATTCCTGTCTCTGTTACCTCTAACCCTCCTGTGCTGTTACCTTGCTCCTTCCTGTCTCTGTTACCTCTAACCCTCCTGTCTCTGTTACCTCACTCCTTCCTGTCTCTAGTACCTCTAACCCTACTGTCTGTTACCTCGCTCCTTCCTGTCTCTGTCACGTTGCTCCTTCTTGTCTCTGTTATCTCTCTCCCCTCCTAGCTCTGTCACTTCGCTCCTTCCTGTCTCTGTTATCTTTCTCCATGCCTGTCTGTTACCTTGCTCCTTTCTATCTTGATTACCCCACTTCTTCCAGTCTCTGTAACCTCAGTCCCCTCCTGTCTCTGTTATCTCACTCCCCTCCTGTCTCTGTTACTACTAACCCTATGTCTCTGTTACCTTGCGCATACCTGTCTCTCTTACCTCACTCATTCCTGTCTGTGTTACCTCTAACCCTACTGTCTCTGTTACCTTGCTCCTTTCTATCTCTGTCACCTCACTACTTCCTTTCTGTTACCTCGCTCCTTCCTCTCTCTGTTACCTCGCTCCTTCCTGTCTCTATTACCTTGCTCATTCATGACTCTGGTAACTCTAACCCTCCTCTCTCTGTTACCTCCCTCCTTCCTGTCTCTGTTACCTCCAACATTCCTGTCTCTGTTATAAATAACAGAGACAGGAAGGAATTAGGAAATAGAGATAGGAAGGTTAGAGGTAACAGAGACAGGAAGGAGCGAGGTAACAGAAACAGGAAAGAATGAGGTAGCAGAGAGAGGAGAGTTAGAGGTAACAGAGACTGGAAGGGGCGAGGTAACAGAGACAAGAGGGAGTGAAGTCACAGAGACAGGAGGGATACAGGTAACAGATTGGAAGGAGCAAAGTTACATAGATAGGAAGAGCGAGGTAAAAAAGACAGGAGGGTTAGAGGTAACGAAGACAGGAAGGAGCGAGGTATCAGACACGGGAGGGAGGTAACAAAGACAGGAGGGTTAGAGGTAACAGAGACAGGAGTGTTAGAGGTAACAGAGAAAGGAGGGTTAGAGGTAACAGAGACAGGAATGAGTGAAATCACAGAGACAGGAGGGTTAGAGGTACCAGAGACAGGTGGGTTAGAGGTAACAAAGACAGGAAGGAGCGAAATAAAAAAGACAGGAGGGGAGTGAGGTAACAGAGACAGGAAGGAGTGAGGTAACTTAGATAGGAAGGAGCAAGATAACAAAGACAGGAGGGTTAGAGGTAACAGAGACATGAGTGTTAGAGGTAACGGAGACAGGAAGCAGTGAGGTAACAGACAGGAAGGAGAGATGTAACAGAGACAAAAAGAAGCAAGGTAATAGAGAAAGGGTTAGAGGTAATGGAGACAGGAAGGAGCAAGGTAACAAAGATAGGAGGGAAGAGAGGTAAAAAAGACAGGACTGAGCAGATAACAGAGACAGGAAGGTTAGAGGTAACAGAGACAGGAAGGAGTGAGGTAACAGAGTCAGGAAATAGTGAGGTCACAGACACAGGAGGGTTAGAGGTAAGAGAAGCAGGAAGGAGTGGGGTCACAGAGACAGGAGGGTTAGAGGTAACAGAGATTGGAAGGAGCAAGGTAACAGAGACAGAAAGGAGTGAGGTAACATAGATAGGAAGGAGCGAGGTAACAAGACAGGAGGATTAGAAGTAACAGAGACAGGAAGCAGTGAGGTCACAGAGACAGGAGGGTTAGAGGTAATAGATTGGAAGAAGCAAGGGTTAGAGGTAACAAAGATAGAAAGGAGTGAGGTCACAAAGACAAGAGGGTTAGAGGTAACAGAGATTGGAAGGACCAAGGTAACAGAGACAGAAAGGAGTGAGGTAATATAGATAGGAAGGAGCGAGGTAACAAGACAGGAGGATTAAAAGTAACAGAGACAGGAAGCAGTGAGGTCACAGAGACAGGAGGGTTAGAGGTAATAGATTGGAAGAAGCAAGGGTTAGAGGTAACAAAGATAGGAAGGAGTGAGGTCACAGAGACAGGAGGGTTAGAGGTAACAGAGACAGGAGTAGAAGGGAGTAACAGAAACAGTCCTTACTTTAGGGCATGGTTCCAACATGCATGACTTTCCATAAACATGATTTAGTTAAATAACAGCAGCTCCACAACACAATTCAAATTATTATAACATGGTATAGAAACTGCGTATTATAATTGTACTGACTCTACACACTGATGGGAATGAGGGAAGGAGAAAACTCCACAGTGGGTGCCATGCTGCATGGGCATCCCCAGGTGAGTCAAATTTTCTTAGGTTCCCTAGGTCCCAGATAGTCCTTCTTTTCACCACCTTCTCCAGGATGCCAAGAAAGTCAGCAGTAGGGCACCGAGGGGTCTGGCCCTGGTAGGAATCCAGTTTATAATACCCATTCCATTCATCACCAAATGGATAGGTGTGACTTCCAATTCTCACTAATGTCTCACCAGACCATACTTTTCCCTGTCTGATTTTTTTAAAGGGGCTACTTTTGGAAAGTGCAGTTTGTATGATGTTGGGATTTAAATTTCTGCTGAAAAAAAAATCATCTTTGGTTTAATCATGAGTATATACAAGAAAATATTCTCAATTCTAGAAGTTTTCTTGGGGCCATGTTTTCATGAGCACACCTCTACATTCATTCCAACAAATTAATAAAACAATTCCACCTACCCCCATCTTTAGCTCTATGTCACTCCCTCCTCACAGAGATAACTGTGCTTCCTGTCTCCTTCTCCCAGAAGCCTGTGCAAGGCCCTGGGACTAATCTGACAGTCACCTGAGCTGAGGGGCCCCTCACAGAGCATGGTGGGGTCTGCGATAAGCACTGGGCCCTGTCAGATGCTGCTGAGGGGTGGGGAGCAGAAGTAGGATCCACCCACTTAAAAAGTATTTTTTTCTATTTAACCATGGAAAATTTTCTAAGACAGACCTTAATTCTGGTCTTCAAAACTATATCGACAATTTCAGGTGGTCGTAAGCTTCATAGATAGGACACAGGACAGTGGTGGGCAATAGCACAACGGGACAGTCGCAAATCAAATTCTCCACGTGAGAGAAGGTGTGGGAAGAAGAAAGCTCAGTGTGTATTCCCAGAACATTGGGAGGCTCCAGGATAGGGTGAAGAGGAGGCGGAGAAGTGTGCAGGTCTGGGCTCCCCTCAGTGCCCTGAAACTGCTGGGCAACAGCCATGACTCAGAGGAAGCTGCCTTGGTTCATTGGGTTGAAAAACACAGCCTGCTGCCCACTGAATCGTTTGTCACTTGTGGTCACCTCTCCACATCCCTTGCCCCCGCCTGGCAACCTTTGCTTTATTGATGAGCACAAGGTAAGTTTTCGCAGGCAGCCATTAAAACAAAAAGCCCATTTTGAAGGAAATGTTTTAAAGTCTCATCTAAAGAGCGGACTCATCCCCGTTTGCTTTGGTGTTGTTTCTTGGTTAGTCTCATGTATGTGGAATGGCCAACGAGAAGGGGGGTCATATAAAGATCTGAGATCACAGAGGAGAGACTAGCCAAGAAGCTAGCCAAGAAGCGCACAGCATGATCCAGACTGCACCCCTCCAAAGGGTCTGGGGCCGGGGGTGAGGAGAGCTTCACCAGGAAAACCTCTGTGCAGGAGACCTCTGGGCTTAAAGAATCCCAGTTTCCTGCCACAATCAAGCAGCTGCATGGCTTGATAGAAAGAGCCTCAAAGGGAACCTACAGGTCTTGGGATCCATCCTGGATCCACTATCACTCTCTGTATGACTCTCGCCAACTCATTTGACACCTCTGTGCTTCAGTATCCTCCTCCTCTCACCATATTTTTTAATGACAGTGACTTTTTGTAGTTATAAGATTAGTTATCAACTGGCCCACATTCAGGATTGGTCTGATTATTTCTTGGTAGTTGTTCTTCTCTACCCTATATTTCCTGTATATGGAAAATTAGTCTTGAAAACTTGGCTGAATTCAGTTAAATGCTTTTGGCACAACACTTCACAGTTATTGTTGGGCACTTGATTCTACATCACCGTCATGAATCACATCATGATAAGCTGTCCTGCCATTGCTGATTGCGTGAAACTGATCATTGTCTCACTAATTAGAAAAAATATGGCTAGGGAACCGGGAAAGCTGGTCAACAACCTTCATTGCTCTGAAAGGTCAGAGCTAGTTAGCTCACTGTTTAGTTGAAACATTGTTAGCTGAAGCAGCCTCCACCTGTTTGTCTTATGTAAATTTCTGTTATTGGAATTTCCTGCCTAAAGACTATACCCCAGAGGAGAGAACTAAGATGGCGGCATAGGTGAGCACCTATCTAGCTTTCCATGCAACAATTCTGAAACTACAACTTAGCAACGAAACAAACAACATCCAGAAATCGCCGGAGAGCTGGCTGAGGGGAAATTTCGCACATGAGAGTAAAGGCGGTGACTCGGGAGCAGCGGTGTGCAGCTTTGAGGTTTGGAGCGCGAGAGAGCGGTGAGGGACGGGCGGCAGACAGCGGGCCCGGCTGGTTTTCTCCAGCGAGGAGGGTGGAGGTCTCCCACAGCACCGACCCCCCAGTTCCAGGCGAGCTCCCAGGTCAGGGAAAGGAGGATCCCCGGCGCGGCTGAGGTCTGTGTGTTTGGGGAGAGTGCACGAGTAAATTGGAGTGCGCAACCGGGCAGAGAACGCGGGCAGACAATGCGCAACTCACTTGCTTGGAGACCACCATACTGCTTTGTTTTACACCCCTGAGTGAGTCTTTGACTGTGCAGACTCATTTAGGGAGAGGCAGAGTTGTCTGGCAACAGGGAGACCAGCGGTGGATTTACATAGCCACCCAACACCGAGACCCGTGAGCCGCACAGATAAGCTGACGCCACGAGCCCCATAGACCTGAAACGGGGAGGGAGCCAGGAAGGGCGGACCTAAGCCCGACGGAGCGCGCCCATTAGACGCAAACTGCGCGCCAAGCAGGGCGGACCTAGGGCTGACGCTGCGCGCTGCAAAGGAAGCTGAGCCACTGGTTCCTTAGGGGATACCTATCACACACCGCTAAGGAACCAACTCAGGAAAGCAACAACAATGCAGAGAAAAGGAAAGAACTCAGCTGTGAAAGAAATGGAGGAAAAAAGACGATTAGACATAGAGTTTAAAACCACAGTAATTAGGTTTATGAAGAGACTACTAGATAAGGCGGATAAAATTAATGAGAACTATGCCAAAATAAATAACACTTACAAAGAAATGAACAACGCTTACAAGGATATGATAAAAGACCAACTAGAAATTAAGCATATACTGACTGAAACAAAAAATATTATACAAAGACCTAAAAGCAGTCCAGACGACCGCAAAAACCAAGTCAAAGATTTGAAATACAAAAAGGCAAAATCCACTCAGCTGGAAAAGCAGAAAGCCGAAAGAGTCCAAAAAATTGAAGATAGTATAAGGGGCCTCTGGGACAACCTCAAGCATACCAACATCAGAATTATAGGGGTGCCAGAAAAAGAGAGAGAGCAAGATAATGAAAACCTACTAGAAGAAATAGTGACTGAAAACTTCCCCCACCTGGTGAAAGAAATTGACTTGAAAACCCAAGAAGTGCACAGAACCCCAAAATATAGGAATCTAAAGAGGACCACACCAAGGCACATCATTTGCCAAGAGCAAAAGATAAAGAGAGAATATTAAAAGCAGCAAGAGAGAAACAGTTGGTTACCTATAAGGGAGCACCCATACGACTGTCAGCGGATTTCTCAACAGAAACGATGCAGGCCAGACGGGAGTGGCAAGAAATATTCAAAGTGATGAACAGCAAGAATCTACAACCAAGATTGCTCTATCCAGCAAAGCTGTCATTCAGAATTGAAGGTCAGATAAAGTGCTTCACAGATAAGAAAAAGCTGAAGGAGTTCATCACCGCCAAACCAACACTATATGAAATGCTGAAAGGTATTATTTGAGAAGAGGAAGAAGAAACAGGTAAAAATGTACATTACAAACAACAGGTACATATCTATCAACAAATGAATCTAAAAATCAAGTGAATTAACAACCAGATGATCAGGATAAAATGAGGAATAGAACTGAATCATGGACATGGAGAGGGAATGGACTGATAATGCTCGGTGAGAAAAAGGGTGCGGGAAGTACAGCAAGAGACTGGACAAAGGTCATGCAACTATGGGAGAGGACAGAGGGTGGGGGGAGGTGAGGGCGTAGAGTGGGATGGGTACTGGGTGGAGGGGAGCTATTGGGGAAAAATGTAAGTAATAAACTGAACAATAAAGCTATTAAAAATAAAGACTATACCCCATAGTCTTGATAAAAGGGATAGCCAAGGCAGAGTGGTGTGTAGTCCTTTCCCAATATTCCCAAATTAGTACTTTTCTAGTCTCTTTGCATTTGTGTGCGGCCTTCTCCAGAACCCAAACCCTGAACTGGAACCCTGAACCACGTGGGACTGATTCTGAGTTTGCTCCTGGGTTAAGAGAAGGACTGCCAATGCAGCCAGAGTGGCTCAGTGGTGGAGCATCCACCTATGAACCATGGTTTGATTCCCACTCAGGGTACTTGCCCGGGTTGCAGGCTCAATCCCCAGTGTGGGGCATGCAAGAGGCAGCCAATCAATGATAATCTCTCATCATTGATGTTTCCATCTCTCTTTCCCTCTCCCTTCTTCTCTGAAATTAATAAAAAAATATTTTTTAAAAGAAGAGAGAGTGACTGCCAGATCTCACCACTGTAAAAGTACATGCTTCCCTTCGCAATTAGCAGGTTAGCTGTGGGATGATACCTTGGCATTGTACAACTCTCCTGTTCCCAAACAGCTGTCCCCTAATGGTTCTATATCCATTGGTTAGCTTTGAGTGAATCATTCACTTCGCTGGGATGTAAAAATTATTCATAGGAATGCCAAATAATGACCAAGTTTGTTGAGGTTTCCGTTTGTTTGTTTTAGGAGAAAATTGAATCTATAAGTAAATTTAGGGAAAGCTGACATGTTAGTAATCTGGAGTCTCCTTATCCATGAATGTGAAATATTTGTCAATTTATTTAAATCTTTTAAAAAATATTTTCATTAAATCTTATAAATTTAATTGTAGCACTGTTCATAATTGAAAAATAACCCAAACGTCTATGGATAGGAAAGTTAATAAAGTTGATATATGCATAAAATATAATCTTACACCAGTGAAAATGAACATGATGACACTGACAAACACAACATTGAGCAAGAAGAGCAAGGTTCAGAACAATACATACCATGTGAGAGATTTTCTTAAGTTCAAAAGAAACCTAAACAACAGATGGCTTAGAAATACAAAAATGTGTGGCAAAACTTAAAGGAAAGCGACCTGCGACTACAGCTTCCGAATGGTGGACTAAGTTATTCAGACCAGCCTGCCCACTAAAGACAGATTTTTTTCTTAAGGTGGTGAAATTTTTTTTTTTAATTTAAGTATCAAACACGATTGGAGCATAATTACCAGACAAAGATCTAGGAAGAAGTCCCTCCCAGTGTTTATCTGCTACAAAACGGGTTTAGTCTGTCTTTTGCATCAACATTCTGAAAAGTTTCACATGTGAGGAAAGAGAACAGAGTGGTAAGACAAAGGGTGTGTAAGAGCATCACTGAACTACACACTTACAGTTGATTAAGGTAGTGAATTTTATGTGTATTTTGCCACAGTAAAAAAAAATTGGGGGTGGGGAATAGGGGATGGCAATAATGTTTGGAGATCTTGATGGGGTCTACATGACTAGCTGAGCTTTATTGAGCTATATCACGTATCCTTGGAAGATCCAAAGTCAAGTGTCCTCATAAAATCAACTCTCCATTCTGAGCTTGGCAAAGCTCTTTAAGATAGAACCTCACTTCTAATTACTATGGTTTTCAGGATCACGTTTATAAACAACTCTGTGGACCCTGCCTGACATGATGAAATTGGCTATCCCATTAATCAAGACTTTCAACTTTGCAAAGCATGCTTGAAGACATTTTCCTGGTATTTAAAGTTTAATACTGACTTTCAAAAACCACAACTAAAATCCAGAGCTAACATGGTTTCAATAATTTCCTAATACAACATGTGTTGGGCATTTAATATTTCATTTGTCAATTCCACTTTTCTTTGTGGGAATTCACACTTTCTCAGAAATTCACATTTTTTTCCATGTATTTTGTTCCAAATTTTTTGCCACTTTTCTCTCATCTTCATTGTTTCCCTATCATCTTCTGAACTCAGAGCCAAAACAAAATGATTTTGCTAACAAATGTTCAGTAAAATGGAAAATTACTTCAAGCAATGAAACAATTATAGCTAAGTGGGAAGATCTCCCTGATATCACATAATTTTTAGATTTCCATCATGAGATCAGTCTTAATCTACTTTATTTTTTTAAAAAAAAATACATTTTTATTGTTTTTTTACAGAGAGGAAGGGAAAGGGATAGAAAGTTAGAAATATCGATGAGAGAGAAACATCGATCGGCTGCCTCCTGCACACCTCCTACTGGAGATGTGCCCCCAACCAAGGTACGTGCCCTTGACAGGAATCAAACCTGGGACCTTTCAGTCCGCAGACTGACTCTATTCACTGAGCCAAACCAGTTTTGGTTCTTAATCTAGTTTAGTCGTTTTTAATTTTCTTTCTCCTTGACACTCTTGTGAGTGTTTCCTAATTGTGTCTGATACGGATCACCTGTAATGCTATTAAAAAACTCAGACTCCCCAAAACCTTCCCTGAAGATTTTGATTCAGTAAGAGGAGGAAACCCAGGACTCCATAACTGCCTGCACATGTCAGGTGATTCTGCATTAACCTATGTTGTTACCACATGACAGGAAAACAGCAGCTCTAGCTTTTCCAACTCTTCCATTCCTCATTGCCTCCCACAACCACTCCAGAATTTCCCTGCATTTTTTCCTGGACTTTGATGCCGGGCTTCAGTCTTGCTATTGAAATCATGCGGGGCCTCCTCAAACATGCCAGGCTCCACCCCTGACCAGATGGTGATTCTGATGCATATCAAAATTTAAGAAACACTGCCAAGGTGGCTTCTCTCCACAATTTTAACTGAGATCAGGTTATAACTTTTTATTTGCCAGAGGAAGGGGAGAATTTTCAATCTCTTCCTAAATGCTAGAGAAGTGATTGAGCCGTTTCTTCAGGTAGCTAGCACATATAGCACTTCCTATATGCCAAGCACGGCTTTTGCAGTTCTCATGTATTAACTTGTCGCTCTTCACAACAGCCCTACAAAACAGGGATGACTATTGTCCTTCGACAAATAAGAACACTGAGACACAGCAAGTCATTAACATGTCCACATTAGGTTTCCACAGCCGGTTAAGCACGGCAGCCAGATTCAAACCCAGCCCACCTGACTCCAGCGTCCACTCTAGCCCCCTGCCACCTAGTGCCCCTACGGCCCACTACATCTTCCGCAGGATTTCTCTACCTCACATCACTGAGTAATCTAGCAGATTCCTTCTTCCTTTTCCTGCCTGGACAAATGTCTTATAAGCTGAGAGCTGAAGGCTCGATCATGAGCCCAGATGTGGCCTCACCAAGCCTCTCCTTCACTGCTCTCAGCTTTCTTTCTGGGCAAGAGTAGGATGTTAATTTTATAGAATTAAATTTATTCCACTCTAATTCAATTAATTTAACAAATTGGTTTTGTGTGCATTTTCACTTTATTTAATTTTATAGGATTTTAATGATGATAGTATCACAATATTAAAATGAAAACCTTACAGTAGCAGTGATGATAAATAGAAGTAGAGCTGGCCTGGCCAGTGTTGTTCAGTGGTTGACCATTGACCTATGAACCGGGAGGTGACAGTTCAATTCCCGGTCAGTGCGCATGCCTGGGTTGCAGGCTCCATCCCCAGGAAGTGGCATGTAGGAGGCAGCCGATGAATGATTCTTTCTCATCAATTGATGTTTCTATCTCTCTCTCCCTATCTCTTCCTCTCTGTAATCAATAAAAACATATTTTTTAAAAAAGAGTAGGGCTATTCTTTCATAGCCTGAGTTGAGGAGCTCACCTCAGAGAGAAATGGGCAGGGAAGAATTCTGAGAGGAAATATCCCAAAGCAGCCCTTTCTGACCCACACTGGTAATGTGGATCAAAGCAGTTTGAATGCAAACCCCGGCTTGGGACATGGAGTATTTCTCTGGCAAGGGGGCCACTAGGTTCACCTTTCTTGTATTGACACAACTCAGAGAGAGGCTGATGGAACTTCACCCTCGGGGGCAACGGAGCTCAGAGTCCATCTCAGTAGCCGAGTGAAGAAGGGCATTAAGAGCTGTGCAAGCAGTCACGTCCACAAAAATAGAACAAGGCTCCTTAAACTGCACAGTTTGCAGAGCTGGTGCAATGATGTCACTGAAACTCTGCACATGAAAAGGGCTGTGTGTCTGCCTTATGGACTGTGAGGCAACTGCGATCTACATTCCACTTGTCACAAGAGGAAAGAGCCTGCCCTGCCCCAGTTGGAGAAGCTCTGAGAGGTGGCTTAGCACTGCCACCTGCTTCAGGAGAGAAAGGAAGAACCCCAGCCCAGAAATCTGACCTCGGGCTGAAGAGTGGGCCTGACACCTGTGGGGAAAAGGCCCTTTCCTGGTGGCTTCCCTGAGAAAGGAGGGGTTGCGCTGGCCAGTCCCTAAAAGTTGTATAAGGATCTACTCTGAGTGGCTAGATTATTATGATCTCTGAAGGCATAATAATATGGCCATTCAGTGTATATTCTATATAATATAGGGCTAATATGCAAATTGTCCCCTCAACCAGGAGTTTGACCAGTAGACAGGCCAACCAACCACCCATGTTCCCTACCTCTGGCCAGGCTGGCCAGATCCCACCCATGCACAAATTCATGCACCAGGCCTTATACACACACACACACACACACACACACACACACACACACATTGAGTGGTCAGATTATTATGCATTTAGAGATCATAATCTGGCCACTCAGTGAATATGTCCCTCAATAGTGGGAAAACCAAAGCAACCACCCTTGACCAAGATAAACGTATGAGAAAGTACATAGGCCTGCTGGCCTGGAGCTGGGGTTCCCACAGGGGAGCAGGAAGTCAGGTTGGAATGCAGGTTGGAGAAGAATGGGGGTAACATGTCTCCTCCCGAGTTAGGGACAGGAAGTGAATGGGGAATTTGTGCCAAGGAAGTTATGCCAAGCAAACCAACCCAGTCATGTGATGTAGGGATCAAGAAATCCCCCTCTGAAATGTAATTTCCCTCATCTCTTAGGAAAGTTCATTTTGACAAAATGTTTGTCTTAGCCAAAGTAAAGAAGAAAGAATGGTAAATTCACAAGGTGTAGCATACTGACTAAGAACATGCTTTCTGTAGTTGGACTCCCTGGGTTCAAATCTTGACTCCACTAACTGTGTGACCTGGGAATTTTTATTTATTTTCCCTGTGCCCCAGCTTCAGCTTCCATAAAAATTCTGTAAATAATAATATCTTTGAACCTTGGGGAATGGAGTTGATATTAAATAAAATAATATAGAGAAGGCTCTTGAAATAACATGGTACATAATGACCATCCAACAGACAGTAACTGTTGCTACTGACAAATGGGTAAGAAACCCCATGAAAGCTTCTTTAACTGAGGATGTCAGGGGAGTCTAGATTCAATGTGAAGAATCTGTCATTTTTAGTCACTCCAGGTTGTCCAAGAGGGCGATATGTAGTGTGGCAACTCACCAACCCAATGAAAAACCCAGGGGCAATTTGTAAGCATAAACCCCAAAAGCAGGAGAGCTGGAGGTAGGAGTGGGTGCTGCTCTCTTCCAGCCCAGAGCATTCCCTCTTTCAAGTTTTCTGAGCACCTAAAAAATGGGCAAAGGGCCTGAATAGACACTTCTCCAAAGAGCACATACAGATAGATGATCAATAGACATATGAAAAGATGTTCAATGTCACAGAGAAATGCAAATTAAAACCACAATGAGATATCACCTCACACCTGTCAGAATGACTATCATCAATAAATCAACAAACAAGTGTGGCAAGAATGTGGAAAAAAGGGTACCCGCATGCACTGTTGGTGGGAATGCGGTTTGGTGCAGCCACTATGGAGAACAGTATGAATATTGCTCAAAAACTTAAAAATGGAACTACCTTATGACCCAGCAATTCCACTTCTGGGTATATATCTGAAGAAACCCAAAACATGAACTCAAAAGAATATATGCACTCTTATGTTCATTGCAGCATTATTTACAATAGACGAAATATGGGAGCAATCCATGTGCCCATCAATAGATGAGTGCATTAAAAAAGCAACAGTACATATATACAATGGAATATTACTCAGCCATAAAAAAGAATAAAATCTTACCATTTGTGACAGCATGGATGGACCTAGAGGCTATTATGCTAAGTGAACTAAGTCAGAGGAAGACAAACACAGTATGATTTCAGTTATATGTAGAATCTAAAGAACAAAATAAATTAACAAACAACAGAAACAGATTCATAGATACAGAGAACAGATTGAGGGGTGCCAGAGGGGAGGGAGTTTAGGGGATGAGGTAAAAAAAAAAGTGGAAAAATTGAGTATAGATTGGTAGTTACAAAATAGTCACAAGGATGTAAAATGTTGCATAGGGAATTTAGTCAATAATACTGTAATAACCATGTGTGATGCTATTTGAATACTGGCAATATAAGAGGTAACAATTTATAAAATATATGATTATCTAACCACTCTACTGTACACCTGAAACCAATACAAAATAACATTGAATGTATACTATAATTAAGGGGGAGAATTTTTTAAGTTTTCTGAGCACCTACCAAAACATTGCCTGCACAGAGCAATATGAGTTTGATAAGGACACCAGAAATACCCGGTGTCTCCATTCTGAAAAAGGTGTTTAATAACTTTTCTATTTAGCCCTAGCTGGTTTGGCTCTGTGGATAGAGCATCAGCCTGCAGACTAAAGGGTCCTAAGTCCAATTACAGTCAAGGGCACATGTTCAGGTTGTCAGCTTGATCCCCATTTGGAAGTGTGCAGGAGGCAGCCTACAATGATTCTCTCTCATCATTGATGTTTCTATTTCTCTCTCCCTCTCCCTTCCTATCTGAAATCAATATATTTTTTCTATTTCTTTCATCTGAATCCTCTGCTCTCAAGACTCAAAGATTTATGCTATTCCAAAGAGATAAAATCTGGAATTGACACTCCATTCACAAGCTTGGGACATTCTTCTGCAGCACTTTGAAAGGATGAACCAGCAGAGCTTTCGTGAGCATTTGGAGCATCCAGACAACACCCTCCAGATGTGCCCTCTGGCTCCTCCAAAACACCAAGAGCAGCCCTGGTTCCAAGCAACAGTAGACAGAGACCCAAAAATGCTCTTTGTGGTCTTGGATCCTCTTATGCAGCATCCCGGATTGAAGAGAATTCAAAATTGTGCCTTACAGATTCCCTTGAAGTCTTGCCTCATAATGTCTTAAGCAAGCATCTAGCCTCCTGCTCACTTAGCAACGGCATGATACTTGAGAAGTGAAAAGTGTGAAAGACAAATGGCTTTGTTGTCCTGTGTGATTAGTGTAAGGCTCAATGCTGGCATTCCCTCCCTAATAAGCCCATGCACAGACATGGATTGTTTGGAAGGGGAGAGTGGGGGAGATGTACTTGCCCTTCATGTTACACGGCTCTTCAGCTAAAAGTCTCCTTCCTTGCCCTAGCCAGTTTGGCTCAGTGTTGGCTCAGTGGATAAAGCGTTGGCCTGCAGACTAGAGGGTCCCAAGTTTGATTCGGTTCAAGAGTACACGCCCAGGTTGCAGGTTTGATCCCCAGTAGGGTCCGTGCAGGAGCCAGCATATCAGAATATTCTCTCTCATTATTAATGTTTCCATCTCCCTCTCCCTTCCTCTCTGAAGTCAATAAAATTTTATTTTATATTTTAAAAAAAACAGGATCAAGAACTCAATACAAAGAACCAACATGGCAGCATAGATAAACATCTGTACTTGCTACATCTCACAACCACATCAAAATTACAACTAAAAGACAAAACAACTATCATCCAGAACAGCAGGAAATCTGGCTGGAAGTTCTACAACTAGAAGTAAAGAAAACAGTGCATTGAAGTGCACAGAACCCCAAAATATAGGAATCTAAAGAGGACCACACCAAGACACATCATAATTAAAATGCCAAGAGCAAAAGACAAAAAGAGAATATTAAAAGCAGCAAGAGAAAAACAGTTAGTTACCTATAAGGGAGTACCCATACAATTGTCAGCGAATTTCTCAACAGAAACAATGCAGGCCAGACGGGAGTGGCAAGAAATATTCAAAGTGATGAATAGCAAAAATCTACAACCAAGATTACTCTATCCAGCAAAGCTATCATTCAGAATTGAAGGTCAGATAAAGTGCTTCGCAGATAAGAAAAAGCTAAAGGAGTTCATCACCACCGAACCAATATTATATGAAATGCTGAAAGATATTCTTTAAGAAGAGGAAGAAGAAAAAGGTAAAAATATATATTATGAACAACAAATATACATCTATCAACAAATGAATCTAAAAATCAAATGAATTCACAATCTGATGAACAGGATAAACTGGGGAATATAACAGAATCATGGACATAGAGAGGGAATGGACTGACAATTCTTGGGGAGAAAAGGGTCCAAGGCAAGAGATTGGACAAAAATCATGCAACTATGGGAAAGAACAGTGGGGGGGAGGGAGGTGAGGGAGGAGGGTGGGATGGGTACTGGGTGGAGGGGAGCTATAGGGGGAAAATGTAATTAATAAACTGAACAATAAAAGAGAAGAAAAAAGTGCATTGAGACTGGTAGAAGATGCTGAGGTGCAGAGGCATGTGCAGAATGGGCTGGCAACCAGGTGTGCTGCTTTTCTTTTTTTTATCTTTATTGTTCAGCTTATTAATTACATTGTTTCCCCTTTTTTATCCCCCTATATCTCCCCTCCACCCTGTACCTATCCCACCCTCCACCCTCACCTCCCCCTCCCCACTGTCCTCTCCCATTGTTGCATGATTTTTGTCCAATCTCTTGATGTACTTCCCACAACCCTTTTCTCCCCAAGAATTGTCAGTCCATTCCCTCTCTATGTCCATGTTTCTGTTATATTCACCAGTTTATCCTGTTCATCAGCCTATCAGTTCACTTGATTTTTATGTTCATTCGTTGATAGATGTGTATTTGTTGTTCATAATTTATATTTTTACCTTTTTCTTCTTCCTCTTCTTAAAGAATATCTTTCAGCATTTCATATAATATTGGTTTGGTGGTAATGAACTCCTTTAGCTTTTTCTTATCTGTGAAGCACTTTATCTGATCTTCAATTCTGAATGATAGCTTTGCTGGATAGAGTAATCTTGGTTGTAGATTCTTGCTATTCATTATTTTGAATATTTCTTGCCACTCCCGTCTTGCCTGCATCGTTTCTGTTGAGAAATCCGCTGACAATCGTATGGGTGCTCCCCTGTAGGTAACCAACTGTTTCTCTCTTGCTGCTTTTAATATTCTCTCTTTATCTTTTGCTCTTGGCATTTTAATTATGATATGTCTTGGTGTGGTCCTCTTTAGATTCCTATATTTTGGGGTTCTGTGTACTTTTTGGGCTTTTAAGTCAGTTTCTTTCACTAGGTGGGGGAAGTTTTCAGTCACTATTTCTTCAAGTAGGTTTTCATTAACTTGCTCTCTCTCTTTTTCTGGCACCCCAATAATTCGGATGTTGGCATGCTTGAGGTTGTCCCAGAGGCCCCTTACACTATCTTCAATTTTCTGAATTCTTTTGGTTTCTTGCTTTTCCAGCTGAGTGGATTTTGCTTCTTTGTATTTCAAATATTTGACTTGGTTCTTGTGGCCCTCTGGACTGCTTTTAGGACTTTGTGTAATATTTTTTATTTCAGTTTGTGTATGCTTGATTTCTAGTTGGTCCTTTTTCATATCTGTGAGGGTCTGGTTCATATCCTCAGAGGTCTTGTTCATTTCCTTGAGGTTCTCATTCATTTCCTGGTTGGTCTTGTTTATTTCCTCGTAATTCTCATTAAGTTCATCGGCCTTTTCTAGGAGCCTCTTGAAAAACCTTATAACTGTGGTTTTGAACTCTGTCTTGTCGTCTTTTCTCCTCCATTTCTTTCATACCTGATTTCTTTCCATATCTCTGCATGGTGGCTGCTTTATGTGGTAGATATCCTCTAGGGGTCAGTGGCACAGCCTCCCCAGTTATTTGAGATGGGTACTCTTACTGCAATCCTTTATGGGTTGTACAGTATTTTTGAATTTAAACCCAGCTTGTTGTTGTTAGCCCTAGGAGGGTTTGACCTCCAGGCCAATTGGCTGTGAAGGGAGACTGTGTTCAGGTTGGATGGGAGGAGTCTCTAAGCTGCGCAGGCAGCCTCAGTGTCAGCTACGTCCTATGCAGCGCTCGCGCGCGTGCGCGCTCGCGGGTCTATGCTGGATGGGATGGCTGCAGACTCCTCCAAGAGAAAGCCACTAGTCTCTTCCCCTTGCCAGACAACTCTGCCTCTCCCCAAATGAGTCTGCACCCCCAAAGTCTAGCCCAGGGTTGTAAAATAGATGATTTCTGGGACCTGGAGACAAGTTTCCAGGGGGCAAGTCGTGGGTTTGTGCGACACTTGTGCGCAAACTTCTTTTCCCCGCCTCCGGGTTTCTTGCAGACTAGGAGACCTCTGCCGTGCCCCGCTTCCAGGGTGCGTCCCCCGGACCTCGGACCTCGCCTGGCACTGGGGAATCTGTGCAGTGGGACGTCTCCACGTACCCCGGGATCTCGGACCTCGCCTGTTGCTGGGGAATCCGTGTAGTGGGACGTCTCCGTTGGCGAAATCCAGCAGGGTTTGCTGCTCCAGCCCCAGCCCAGGCACGCGCGACCAGGACGGCTCCTAACCTGTTTCCGTCTTCAAGGCTGCGCTCCCGCCGCTCCTCTGAGTCTCAGTGTCCCACTTTTACTCTTATTTGTGGAGTTTTCACTCAGTCAGCTTTCTGGCGATTCTAGGTAATTTTTGTTTTGTTTTTATGTTGTAGTTTTTAAATCGTTGCGTGGGGCAGAACAATAGGTGTTTACCTATGCCGCCATCTTAGTTCTCCCCCCTGCTTTTCTTTTTCCAATCAGGAGGGAGATACAAGCTCCCGCTTGCTCTGAACTCTAGTTTTGGGCAAGACTCTAGGGACTCTGACACATATGAGCAGAAACTAGGCTGTCTGGCATTGAGGCAGGAACACAAAGGAGGCTTTCTTTCAGAGGAGGTGTTCACTTCGGTCATTGTTCCTGTGCCAGGACCTCTCCGATGCAGGGCTGAATGACAGCCATTTCTGTTCATTCTGCCTTTGTGATTCCCTGAGACCCTGCCCCAACCTCATCTAAACTGTGCACAGCAGCTTTTTCATATGAATGGCCTGTACTTTCTCAGATGAAAAACTGTCAAACAGGCAGTAGCTGGGTCAGGGTGTCCCAAAGCTTCCAAAAGAAAGCTCAAGACCAGCAGCAGAAGCCTGCTTTGCTTCACAGCTGGGCCTTGTCTGGGCATGTCCAAACTCAATACAAAGAGGAGGAATCTGAAGATCTCTCTGTAGCTCCTACTGGGTGGGCCCAGGCAGTGGCTGACTGTACCTCATGGAGAACCAAGAGCCAGTGTACCCAGTGGTCAGTGTGAGGCCATACCAGATTACAACTCTACATATCATAAGCAATACACTCAAGAGGAAGACTCAGTGAGCACCAAAGCACCACTGAAGCAAGTCCTGCCTCATAAGGGTGTCTCATGTACAGCAGTTCTTCCATTGTAGACACAACTGGTCCTCACAGCCAATTGGCCTGGAGGTCAATTCCTTCCAGTGATACCAACAGCAATCAAGGCTTAACTACAACAAGACTGTGCACACAGCCCACAAAGGAGTGCACCAAGAGTGTCCACCTCAGGTGATTGGGGGGCTGAGCCACCATAGGACACTTACCACACAAGGCCACTCTATCAACACAGGGAAGCAGCCAAAATGTAGAGACAAAGAAACATGTCACAAATGAAAGAAATGGAGGAAAGCAAACTATTGGATATAGAGTTCAAAACCACAGTTATAAGGTTACTCAAAAATCTTCTAGAAATCTCCGAGGAACTTAGTGAGAATGCAAAAAAAAAAAAAAGGGAAAAGGACCAGTCAGAAATTAAGCATACACTGACTGAAATAAAGAATAATATGCAGAGATTCAACAGCAGACTAGAGCAGTGGTCGGTAAACGGTGGCTCGTGAGCCACATGAGGCTCGGGAGCCGCGGTTTGCCACTCTATTGACTAATGAGCTTGCTGACCACTGGGACAGGGGCTTAATCACAAGGAACAACAACAGCCTGTAATTATTGCAATTGAGAGTCTCGGTCAGTGGTCAGCAAACTCATTAGTCAATAGAGTGGCAAACTGCGGCTCACGAGCCACATGTGGCTCGCAAGCTGCAGTTTGCTGACCACTGGACTAGAGGATCCCAAGAATCAAGTCAAAGATTTGAAATACAAAGAAGCAAAAAACAGCCAATCAGAAGAGCAAAAAGAATGCAAAA
The DNA here is from genome assembly GCA_027563665.1 of Antrozous pallidus. Taxonomy (NCBI): domain Eukaryota; kingdom Metazoa; phylum Chordata; class Mammalia; order Chiroptera; family Vespertilionidae; genus Antrozous; species Antrozous pallidus. Next base: position 57,750,188 of record CM050523.1, on the reverse strand, counting down.
GTATGAAGATAGTGTAAGCCTCTGGGACAATTTTAAGCATACCAACATCCAAATTATGGGGGTGCCAGAAGAAGAGAGAAAGCAAGATATTGAAAACTTATTTGAAGAAATAATGACAGAAAACTTCCCCTACGTGATGAAAGAAATAGACTTACAAGTCCAGCAAGCGTACAGAACCCCAAACAAAAGGAATCCAAAGAGGACCATACCAAGACACATCATAATTAAAATGCCAAGGGCAAAAGACAAAGAGAGACTATTAAAAGCAGCAAGAGAAAAACAGTTACCTATAAGGGAGCACCCATATGACTGTCAGCTGATTTCTCAACAAAAACGATGCAGGCCTGAAGGGAGTGGCAAGAAATATTCAAAGTTATGAATAGCAAGAACCTACAACCAAGATTACTCTACCCAGCAAAGCTATCATTTAGATTTGAAGGTCAGATAAAGAGTTTCATAGACAAGAAAAAGCTAAAGGAGTTCATCACCACCAAACTAGTATTATATGAAATGCTGAAGGGTATTCTTTAAGAAGAGGAAGAAGAAGAAAAAGGTAAAGATAAAAAATAATGAACAACAAAGTGACAGCAAATATATATCTATCAGCAAGTGAATTTAAAAAATTAAATGAATAAAAAATCTGATGAATAGAATAAACTGGTGAATGTAATAGAATCAGGGGCATAGAAAGGGAGCAGACTGACAATTCTTGGGGGGAAGAGGGTGTGGTAGTTCAGTAAGAGATTGGACAAAAATCTTATACCTATGGATGAGGGTAGTGGGGGGGAAGGGAGAAGGGTATGGGGTAGAGTAGGAACCAGGTGGAGGGAAGCTATGGGGAGAGGGGAAGAGGGATATCTGTAATAATCTGAACAATAAAGATTTTTTTAAGTACTCAATACAGTTTAGTAATCCCCTTCTTTGCCTTTTGTTTCAGTTACATGAAGAATTTTTTTATATATTTTATTGATTTTTTTACAGAGATGAAGGGAGAGGGATAGAGAGTCAGAAACATTGATGAGAGAGAAACATCGATCAGCTGCTTCCTGCACACCCCCTACTGGGGATGTGCCCGCAGCCAAGGTACATGCCCTTGACCGGAATCAAACCTGGGACCCTTCGGTCCTCAGGCAGTCGCTCTATCCACTGAGCCAAACCGGTTTCGACTACATGAAGAATTTGAAGCGGCAAAGTAGCATTTTCAATCTCCAGGTTAACTGGATCATTCTAAGTCCATGGGTAGAAATAAATCTCTATTGACATCTAAGACTTCTACATCAAAAGAGCCCAAAGTTGCAGAAATGGGAAGCAAAATGTATGTGAGTGGTTTATTAGGTACAATGGAGAGAGGAGCCAGGTCACTTCCTCCCCTTGGTGAACTATGGAATAATGGAAGAAGTGAAAAGAAGCAGCTCCTTATATACCACTAGGGGCCTGGTGCATGAAATTCGTACACTGGAGGTGGATGGTCCCTCAACCCAACCTGCCCCCTCTCACATACTGGGAGCCTTCAGGGGATGTCCAACTGATGGCTCACCTCCAGCCTGCCCAAGGCCTAAAGCCTCTGACGAGGCTTTAGGCCTTGGGCACCCAGCCATCGCCCTGCTCAGCTCAGCCCTGGCTGCCTGCGACCACCCAGCCTCAGGGGCTGGCATTCACCGCCATTTCTGCTCACAGCGCCCAGGGGTCGGGAGCTCCCTGCCGCCACCACCACCACCACCACCACCACCACCACCGCTGTTGCCACCACTTCCCCTCACAGCGCCCGGGGGCTGAGCGCTCACTGCCACTGCTATTTCATCTCCACTCCCGGGGCCCAGTGCTCACGCCATTTGGCCCCGCCTCTGCTCCTGATTGGCTGGTAGCATAGCCAATCAGGAGCCAAGGTATGGTCAAATTTGCATGTTTCTCTTTTATTATATAGGATGCTAATTCAGAGCATAGGCCACATCTTGTTGGGCAGCAGCCCCAGCTACTACTGTTATCTTCCAATGGGCCCACAACTGAGTAAACAATGAATCATTCTTTCCATGAGTGATACCATGATGTTGCCCAACTATCATGTGGAACAAATCTTTAAGCCAGTTTTTTCTCCTTCATTAATTGGTCAAAAGGTACTTTGCAGGAATCCAAGCTACTTGCCTATACAATTTATTTTTACTTTTACTACTTTTCAAACCTGATTTCATGCATATATATATATATATATATATATATACACATACACATATACATACACATTTATACATATATGTATATATACACACTCACACACATATATAAAATAATGTGTGTATTCTAATGTATATGTCATAATGTGATATTACATATTATAATGCAGTAAAATATATAAATTAACATTATACATTATAATGTAGTATAGTATATGCATGTACCATATATACTGAGTGGCCATATTATTATGATCTCTGAACACATGATAATCTGGCCACTCAGTGTATTTATAACATATATATATATTAGAGGCCAGATGCACAAAATTCATGCAAGAGAAGGCCTTCCTTCCCCTGGCTGCTGACACCAGCTTCCCTCTGGCACCCGGGAACCAGGCTTCCCTCCAGCACCCAGGACTTGGGCTTCCCTCTGGCCACTGGCAGGTATCTGGGACCCAGGCTTCCTTCACAACCCTGACTTCATCCAGAAGGTTGTCTGGAAGGACATCCTGTCTAATTAGCATATTACACTTTTATTATTATAGAGATATAGAGATAGAGATAGAGAGATATAGATATAGATAGGTATATAGATATGGACATAGACATAGACATAGACATAGACATAGACATAGACATAGACATAGACATAAACATAGATATAGATATTAGAGGCCTGGTGCATAACTGGTATATGGGTGGGGTCCAGCCAGCCTGGTCAGGGGGAGGGGACATGGGTGGTTTGCAGGCCTGCCTGCTGGCCAAACTCCTGGTCAAGGGGACAATTTACATATTAGCCTTTTATTATATAGGATTACACAGGATATACACTGAATGGCCAGATTATTATGCATTCAGAGATCATAATAATCTGGTCACTCAGTGTATGTGTGTGTGTTTAATGTTTTTACCTGGAAGAATAAAAAGTTGACATCTGAGATAGATATCAGGCCTGTCTAATTCTTTTTCTTTCAGACCTATTAGGGAATTGCCTTTCCTTGAGTTCCTTGAAATGAAATGTGGCTTACCTTGGCCAAATTTAGAATAGAAGTCACACATTTTAATTTTTCAAGGAAGCTTTTAATTGCTGAGGCTCAACACTCCACTCTATTATTGGAGTAATCATAGAAGCAAATATTGATAATGGAGGTGAGACGTCAAACCATCATATGGAAGACAGATGATCTGGAGAATTATCAATCCTTAATGGACTTTGCTAGAGCATGAAATAAATTTTTATCACTTTAGGCCACAGAGATTTTGGGGTTGTTTAGTGTTGTAACATAATCTAACCTATTCTGACTGATGTACATATTGAAAACAGAAGGGGTAAGGGATAGCTATATATATCTATATAGATATATCTATATATATCTATATCTATATAGATATGTATATAGATATAGATATATATAAGCCTAAGCCACTATTTGACCATTCGACTGGAAATTATGATGCTCACTAACCATCAGGGGGCAGATGCTCAATGCACAGACATGGAAACATGAAACAGACTGATGAATCTCAGAGGGAAGGGAGGAGGGGGAAGAGGGGAGGGCAAGAAGAGAGTAACCAAAGATCTTATATGCATACTAGAGACCTGGCCTGCACCCTCTCACAATCCGGGACCCTCAGAGATGTCAAACTGCTGGTTTTGGCCTGATCCCCACAGGCCAGGCCAAGGGATCCCTAGTTATTAAATAATCTAAAATCTGTAACATTGGCTAAAAGATCATGCAAAGTGAAGTAAGGAAACTGTTATAAGAGACTGGAAATATGTCAATTCAGGTACCTAGTGGTAAAACAATAGGTAACAGTAACGTGGGAGGCAGTAATATACTCAATGAACTTGTATACAGATTTGAAAACACAACAGGAGATGAATGTTTATTGCTGCATTTGGCAAAGAGTTGCAGAAAAGAGATGAGCTCAAAAAGAATTGGGTTTTTGTTTTTTGTTTTTCCAAACTGGACCAAAAGGAAATATGGAAAATCTAGTAGGAGGGAAAGAGATAATTGTTTCTCAACTACAACAGTAAAGATAAATTTGAGAAAGCAATTAAAATCGGGCCAAGAGAAAGAATCACATCAAGAGCCATTATTCTGAGAGTTAACACCTGTGAGTGGATTAGGGCATCTCAAACAAACAAAAAATCTTATTATAGGTACCCTACCAAGATGTTTTCACTTAGACAAAAGAATTCAGGGAAAATATGCTAAAAGTGTGGTTCTCCCACTGAAGTCCAATAAACTCAAAGTTATGCAATTTCAATTAAGTTAAAAGAGAGATCAGGATGAGAAAGCAAATATTTAAAAAATCTAAGAATTATGTATTAAAAAGAACTGTGCATATGACTATTTGGCAAATGGGATTGATTTTAATCAAACTGATACAGTACTAAATTTTTAAGATATCTGAACTACCAAAGGAATCATGGGCTTGAAATAAAAGAGACTGACTGTTCAGAAATTAAAACAACCCTGAGGATTCCAAATATCTACAGACAGCAAATGGTCCAAGAAAGCTGGTCACACCCTTTCATTTATGGCCACTGAGACTAATGAAACGTCCCCTTAGGGTGAGGCCAAGCACTATGGTGACTGGACTACGCAGCCCTCTTAGAGCCTCATGGGAGCTAAACTAGGAATGTGTCACTTAAAATAGTCTCATAAGACACATCTCTAAGGCTTTCCCAAGTTTCTCCTTGAGATATAGCCAAGGAGATGTTGTCAAAACACAATTTTTAAATCTCTTTCATTACTAGTACAGCCATCTAGGTCCCTATCTAAAGGGAGTTTCTTGAGGTTAAATGCAAACTCTTTCATCTCTGTAACTTTAGGGACCATCACTGTGTAAAGGGCTCTCAAAAATATTTATCAAGCTGGATTTCAGAATTGCTATAGGTCAATACCTATTATTTCCACTATTTTCCTTTCCAAGTGGAAATGTTTATTGTGGTTATCTTATCACTGTCCCACCATTGGACCCAGGGCATGTTGCAGGAAGATAACATCTTCTTAGTCCATAAATCTCACAATCAAGAGTCACACGTGAACTACATGTAGAGACTCTAGTCTTCACCCAAAGGTCCTTGGTTTGGGGGTCATTTCCTATGTGGAAAGAATGGAAGCATTCTGTGAGTGAGAAGGGGAGTGAACCAAATATTTAGTGTCCAGAAAGTGGGCTGCAGTGGTCATTGGTTTTATTCACCTATTTTTTCCTTCTCCTTCAATATATATGGTAGGATTGAGCATATGACTAGTCTAGGTAATAATTTGGGGTCCATGTAACACAGGGCAATGACTTGGGGCTAGAATATTTAATTGCCCGCCAGTGTGAAACCTACAGAATTCTCTTCCCTGCTTCAGCAACCAGCAACATTCCAATAGATCCTCTATCATTTTGGGTCCTGAATGGAGACTATATAAGACAAGGCCACTAATCAACCTGAAATGGATATGTAGCATAAGAAATAAACCTATCACGTGATATTTTTGTTACCAGAGCATTACACAACATGGCATGACTGACAGTATTACTATGAAGTATCTCCAAGATACTTTGAAATCTTCTGATTTGTATAACTCGAAAATCTTCTTTGGAGGATGCCTATCCCAAACTACCTTGAAAAATAGAAATGCTATCTTCCCCATGCAGATAACCATCCTCTCCTGCCTATCAACTTTCAATGATGTACCGCTCTATCTTGGGAAGCAGTATTGAGAAGTACTTTCTTATGTGGAGCCAAATGTGCTCCTCTGATATATCTACCCACTAATCTTTCTCTCCTCTGCAACTGAACGTAAGCATGATTCTTCTTCTATAAGTACCCTCTAACAAATTTTCTTCTCTCTAGGTTATTTAATTGTTCCTCAGATGTCAGTTTTCAGACTCCTTACTGTCCTCATCATCCTTTTCTAGGTTGCAGTGCTAATGTTCCACTTAAAATATTCTCATAGGACAATCTCTAAGGCTTTCCCAGTTTCTCACTAAGGATAACCATCCCTCCTTGATATTATAAAAACCCTATTTGTGAGCCTGTCTTTGGTGCTCCTGCCTTACAGTCATTATATGCTCTTCTGTCCCCCCATCTAAACTAACCTTCTTGAGAGTAGAGGTAACACAAATGAGCCACCGAATACAAACAGTGCCACTCAGATCTGAAAAAGTCAAGGAAACCAATTCCATGAACCTCCGGAGGGTATGCGCCCAGTCAACACCTTGGTTTAGGCCAGTGAAACAAATTTCAGATTTTTGCCTCACAAAATGCAAGAGAATAAATGTGTATTGTTTTAAGCCACTGCGTTTGTGGTAATTTGTTAGAGTGACAAGAATAATACAATGATCAAAAAGATTTCCTGTGTCTGACCTTCTGACTCAGTCTGAACAACACTCCAAGCATCTGAAACAAACCAGAGCCACGCTTTCCATCCACCGAACAGTCTACACTCCCTACAACCAGTGGGAGTCACCACATCTTCCCAGGGTCAGCAGGCCATTTCTTTTTCCTTTGTTTCACCAACACCAGAAGTAATTTCCATTCTTACAGGAATAAACCATAAATAAAAATTTGGTTATCTTAAATTCACATCATTTCTCTGGCTTTTTCATAGAGCTAGCATCAATTAAAGTATTGACCAGCTACCAACATCCCTCCCAGTCAAACAATATACAATTATTAATTAGCAGAGGCCCGGTGCACAAAATGTGTGCAAGGAAGGGGGTCCCTCAGCCCAGCCTGCAACCTCTCCAATCTAGGACCCCACAGGAGATGTCTGACTGCCCGTTTAGGCCTGACCCCACTGGCAGTTGGACATCTCTCTCGCAATCTGCAACTGCTGGCTCCTAACCGCTTGCCAGCCTGCCAGCCTGATCACCCTCTAACTGCTCCCCTGCTGGCCTGATTGCCCCTAACTGTCCTCCCCTGCTGGCCTGATAACCCCTAACTGCCCTCCCCTGCCAGCCTGATCACCCCTAACTGCCCTCTCCTGCCAGCCTGATTGCCCCCTAACTACCCCCCTGCCAGCCAGATCACCCCCTAAATGCTCTCCACTGCTGGCCTGATCGCCCTTAACCATCTCTGCCTGGGCCCCTGCAACCATGGGTTTTTCCAGAAGGATGTCCAGAAGATGTCTGGCCTAATTAGTATATTACCCTTTTATTAGTATAAATTGTTTGTTATCACACTTATACCTCAGCAAATTATATTTGAAATGGAAACTTGCACCCAAGCTTCCTGGTCTTCCCACAGAAGGAAATAGTATCATCTGCCAGATTCTCAACTAATAAAGTAGCAGGCCTGTTGTCTCAGTATCATTTCTTTTAGTACCCTAGGAAGAAAAAGAACTGAAATGTATGAAGGTCAATTCTGATGTCAGGATGAGACAGCAATAGGATTTAGACTGCTCAGGAACAGAATTTAGAAGCTATAGACATTTGAGGACTTGTTGTCCCAAAGTTAATAACCATCATTGATTTTTTTAACTGAATTTCAGAGGTAGAGTCAATAAAATTTAGATCTTTGCCATCTTGATGGCCAGGTCTTTGGAACACTCTGTCCACATTTGTAATATTAATACTATAAAATGGATCTTCACTTAAAAAGTGAGCATATTATGTACTTCAATGAAGCTGTCAAGATCCCATTTTAAATGATATTCCATCCTCTCTTAACACTTAGCGATAGCCTAGATCCTCTGCCTCTTAAAAAATATTTGTGTAATTCTTACCCTAGAGCATCTGACTTAACAATTTTGAGATCAATTTCTGTTTGCTTAGATACATTTATGGAGAGCAGGTAATGAAAGAGAAAGTTTGGTTGCTTAATAAGATTAGTTCTGAGCAACTGCATCAAATATATATAAATTAAAATGCTGCTTTACATGCATGTAGATATGGGTGACTTAAGCAGCAAACTCTCAATGGCTTGACCACCTAAGACTAAGGACCCATTTCTTGTAGTTTTACCTGCAAAGCAACAATGAGGCAATAAAGAGCTCAGCGACTGAATGATTCTTAAGTTCAGTGCATAAAACTGCAGCAATGCAAATTGTTGTGTATGGATGTTCACTAGTGATTTTGGGGAGTTTGAATTTGTGAATTTGGGGAGTTTGTAAATGAAGTATTTATCTTTACTGGGTTGTGTGCATGTTTTTTATGAGGGAAAAAATTGTTAAGTTTTATACTGACTTAAAAAAAAAAACTTAACTTGCTTAGCTAAGCTAATGGGAAAACCTCCACTTTACCTAAACGGGTGGGAGAGTGGATACTCCAACCTCTTCCCCAATAACCTGTTTCACCCATAGTAACTTCTTCCAGAACATAAAACAGCTTAATGGAAACTGACCTTAGCACCCTTGGTCACATGATACCTCACTTTATCAGTCTGAAGGTCATATTGAAAAAGAAATGAACTTTTTTTCTCCTTCCTTATTCTAATTATTCCCAAGAAAAAAAGACAAATGCTGCTTGGTTGGTATACTTCCAAATGTCTTTTAGCAGAGACACTTATGAGTAATTTCTCTTCCCTGATTTTTTTTGTCTCCTTTCAGTTTTTTATAAGCAGAGAAGCACTATGAATTTATTAACATTGCCTCTTTGGAAGAACCCTTTATTTGCAAGGAATGATTTATACACCGGCTTTTGAGCAATACAAAACAACCTTGTAATCACTCACAGAGTAACTGGGATCATGAACCACAGCTGGAAACTGAAACGGAGCCACTTTCTTGAAGAAGACACTAAGAATTTGTGAATAACCAACAAGCATTCTTTGTAAGGAAATCCTTTCCTTTAGGTCCTATTTCTATTGTTGGGCACCAATTTTTAACACTAGGTCTGCCTTTTGTGATTTATTCCAAAATTACATTTATTCAACATCTCCTGATTATTTCTCTCGGATTCTCAGCACACAAAACAAACTCCAGCTGTGATAAGATAAGGGGAGAAGATGGGTTAGAGTCCAGACCTGTCCTCACACTCATGGGCTAGTTTACTTGTACCCAAGTGTTCTTGCACTCACACAGCCTTCTCCTCTTGGTCCCCTTCAGTCTCTCCCTACCTGAAATAGAACTAACCTTCCAAGCAGCCATCCTCCAAGGATTTTTCTTCATCTAAAACTCCCAACTTTATCTTGCTGCCCCCATAGCTTGTCTTTGTTCAGGACCTCACCTTCTCCTCTTTGTCATCTCATCATTTCCCCTTCTGCACACAGGTCCTGACATTTTTCCTGACTCAAATGAGAGCTCCTACAATTCATTCTTCACACTGTAGTCAGAGGAAGTCTTCTAAAGCCCAAAACTCATCACGTATGCCCCATCTTTAAAGCCCTCCAATGGATGAATCCCTGTTGCATTCAGGATTAAGTTCATTTCATTAATCCCTTCTTTTTAAGCAGCCTGTTCTATGTTCCATTTCCTTTTCTTCCATGACTTCCTTTGAATTTCTTTTAACATTCTATTTTTCCATCTATTAGTTTAGAATTTGCATATATTTCTTCCATTTTCTTAATGACTATCCTAGTTCAACCTTGATATTTCAGTCTGATACTTATCTTCACTTTTTTAAAATATATTTTTATTGATTTCAGAGAGGAAGGAAGAGAGAGAGATATATAGAAACCTCCATGATGAAAGAGAATCATGGACCAGCTGCCTCCTGCAAGACCCCGACTGGGGATTGAGCCCATAACCCCGACATGTGCCCTTGACTGGAATTGAATCTGGGACCTTTCAGTTTCCAGACTGATGCTATATCCACTGAACCAAACCGGCGAGGGCCTATTTTCACTTTTACCCTCCCCCTAGAAAAGTCAGGGCCTTAGATTATTTTAACTACCTCCTAACCCACCCCAATTTATATGCAATGTTGTCATCTATTTTGATAGAATATAGTTTATTTTTAGAAACCTACATTATTATTATTATTATTATTATTATTATTGCTTTTTATAGTTAACATTCATTAAGATTCACCTATGTGTTTACCACTTCTTTCCTCTCCTTTCCTTGTTACATTGTGGAGCTTCCATCTGGCATCACTTTCCTTCTTAATTAACATCCTTTATTTTTTAATATGTTTTTATTTATTTCAAAGAGGAAGGGGGAGAAAGAGAGAAACATCTATGATGAGAATCATTGATTGGCTGCCTCCTGCATGCCCCTACTGGCAACTGAGCCTGCAACCCAGGCATGTGCCCTGACCAGGAATCAAGCCATAACCTCCAAGTTCATGGGTCAACACTCAACCACTGAGCCACACCAACTGAGCTGAACAACATCCTTTAAATTTTTCTTTAGTCTAGATCTGTTGAAAGTAATTTTACACTTCCATCAGTAGTATATGAGGGTTCCAGTGTCTCCTTGCCAACATTTGTTCCTCATTTTTATTACTAGAGGCTCAGTGCATGAAAATTCATGCACTGGAGTGGGGAGGTCCCTCAGCCTGGCCTGCCCCCTCTCACAGTCTGGGAACACTCAGTGGGAGGAAGCGAATCAGCGATCAGGGAAAGGCGATGCCCATCACACCTCTGCTGCTGCCACTGCAAGCCTCGGACCGGCCCTGGGCAGCTGGGGGACTGAGGGAACTGGGGGACTCCAGAGGCAGGTGTGTGGAGCTGAGGGGACTGGGCACCACCATCCTGTAGCTGTGGGCACCACCATCTTTGAGGGCATAGCAGTCAATTAGCATGTTCCCTTCTTATTGGCTGTCGCCATCTTTGAGGGTGTTGTTGTGAATTAGCATATTCCCTCCTTATCAGCTGTGGGTGCCACCATCTTTGGGACTGTGTGAGGGTCAATTAGCATATTCCCTCTTTATTAGATAGGATATCCATTTATTAGATAGGATATCCAATGAAGTAGAATCCCATTGAACTTTTAATTAGCATTTTCCTAATGGCTAATGATGGTGAACATCTTTTTATGTGTTTTTGGTTGTTTGTATATCTTCTTTAGAGAAATGTTTACTCAACTCCTTTGACCATTTTTAAGTTGGAATATTTGTCTTTTTATTGTTGGGTCGTAAAAGTTCTTCATAAATTTCGGATACCAACCCTTTATTAGATATATAAACTGTAAATATGTGCTCCCATTCTGTGGACTGTCTTTTCACTTTTATTATGAGACTAGTGGCCCGGTGCACGAAATTCGTGCCTGGGGGTGGGGTTCCCTCAGCCCAGCCCACACCTCTCCAATCAGAAACCCCTTCAGGGATGTCTGACTGTTGGCAGTTGGACATCCCTCTCGCAATCTAGGAACACTGGCTCCTAACTGCTCACTGTCCTGCCTGACTGATCGCCCCTAACCACCTCTGTCTGCCTGATTACCCCTAACCACCTCTGCCTGACTGCCTGATTACCCCTAAGTGCTCCCCTGATGGCCTGATTGCTCTTAATTGCCTCTGCCTTGACCCACACCTGGGACCCAGGCTTCCCTCCCTCTGGCCAGCTATAGGCACCCAGGACCTGGGCCAGCTTCACTCAGGCCGAACCCAGCCACAGGCAGCCTCAGGCACCTAGGACCACAGGGTATGTGGCCTAACCCCAAGGCCAGAAAGGGCCCCACCCCTCGAGCTGCCACCCTGCCCCTTGCACACCACCACCCTGTTCCTTGCGCTGCCGCACCTTGCGCTGCCCATCCCATTGCAGAGTGGCCTGGGGAGCAGATGCTGCATGCCGGCGGCCCCAGCTGGCCCGCCCCACAGAGGGGCCTCGGGAGTGGACGCCGTGTGCCAGTGGTCCTGGCCAGACCACAGCGCCATCTCCATCCCCTCTCAGGGCCCCACAGAGCGGCCTGGGGAGCCCCCTCTCACAGTCTGGGAACACTCAGTGGGAGGAGGCGAATCAGCGATCAGGGAAAGGCGATGCCCATCACACCTCTGCTGCTGCCACTGCAAGCCTCGGACCGGCCCTGGGCAGCTGGGGGACTGAGGGAACTGGGGGACTCCAGAGGCAGGTGTGTGGAGCTGAGGGGACTGGGCACCACCATCCTGTAGCTGTGGGCACCACCATCTTTGAAATCAGATTCTGATTTCAAAACTTACTAAAAAGCTACAGTAATTAGGAAAGTGTGGTACTGGCAGGGATACACCACATGCCAGCAGTCCCAGCCGGCCCACAGCACCCCACGGAGCAGCAGCAGAGGCGTGAGGGGCGGGGCCGTGCAACACATGGCCCCATCCCCCGCTCCTGATTGGCTGGTAGTGTAGTGAAGATATGGTCACATTAACATATTGCTCTTTTATTATATAGGAATATAGGATTATTTTTAGCACAAAAATTTGTGATTTTGATGAAGTCCAATTTATTTTTCTTTTTCTTTTGCAGCTTGTGCAAAAGAAGACATTGTTTGACTCAAGGCCAAGAAGATTTATTCCTAATATTCCTAAGAGTTTTACAATTTTAGCTCTTACACTGAAGTTTATGATCCATTTTGAATTAAATTTTCTGTATGGTGTGAACTGATGGTTCAAATTCATTCTTTTGCATATGGATATCCAATTGTCCCAGAAAAATTCTTTGTAAAAACTTTTTTACCATTGAATTTTCTCAAAACTTCTCAAAGATCAATTTACCATAACTTAGAGTATTATTTTGTATTTTTTAATTCTATTCCATTGATCTATATGTATATCCCTGCCAGTACCACACTTTCCTAATTACTGTAGCTTTTTAGTAAGTTTTGAAATCAGAATCTGATAATCTTACAACTTTGCTCTTTTTCAAGACTGTTTTTGGCTATTCTGAGTTCCATATGAACTTTAAGATCGGCTTCTCTATTTCTGGGGGAAAAAGTCAGCTAGGATTTTGATAGGGAATTTGTAAAAATTTTATAAGTAAATTTGGGGAATTTGACATCCTAATAATATTAAGTACTCCACTGTGAAGTATTTTTCCATTTATCTACATTTTCTTTCATTGTTTTCAGCATTGTTTTGTAATTTTTGATGTGCAAGCCTTGCACTTCTTTTAAATTTATATCCAACTATTTTATTCTTTTCTGATGTCATTACAAATTGAATTTTTCAACATCATTTTCAGAATGTTCATTGTGTATAAAAATGCAATTGATTTTATTAATCTTACATCTTGTAACCTTGCTGAATTTACTAGTCCCAATAGTGTTTCAATGGATTATTTAGTATTTCTTATATACAAAATCATCTCATCTCTGAACAGAGATAGTTTTGCTTCTTCCTTCCTAATCTGAATGTCTGTTATTTATCTCTTTATTCCTCCTAATTGCCCTTGCTAGAACTTCCAGTACAATAATAAATAGGAATGATGAGGGCAAATATCCTTCTCTTGTTTCTGATGTTAAGGGGAAAACATTGTCATTCTTTATAGTATCTAGTTCCCTGCTGAAATTTTTAAGCTCCAAATTTATTTCCATAAATGTAATAAGCATAGCAGTTCTATAGTCCCTATCTGGTCATTTTCAATATGCTATGTCTCTGGGTCTATGTTTTCTGCTGGTTCTGTATTATGTTTCAACCCTTGGTATATCTCATTGTTTCTGATAGGGGTTTTTTGGTCATTTTCTTTTATAATTATTTGCATAAGTGAGTTGAGGCCACAGAGTGTTATTTTCCTTCAGAGGGGATTCTTCTTTCCTCTTCTTTCAGGTACCTAGGGTCTTAGCTGTTGGAAACTACAGTTCTGTAATCCACCAAGATGAACTACCAAAGTATAGTCATATTTCCAATCCTAAGGCATATCTTGTTGAGATCTTAGTCCTGAGTAAGAAGTGTTTCAACAGTTTTTTCTTCCCTTGGACTGTGCTGGACTCCAATCCTTGTCTCTGCCGAGGTAAAGTATAGTGCTTACCTTTCATCCTCCACTCCCTCCACAATGGGCATGCCCCTCAGGCTAAAACATTTTTGAATGATGCAGCTCTTCAGGGTTTCAGCCTCCTGACTCCAGCTCTTGTCTCCCTCCCCCACTAACTTGCCAAAAGTGTAGCTCTGCCTCTATTGTTGAACATTCCAGAGCAGAGCTGCTGACACTCATCTCTCTGAACTATCTTTTCCCCGTGGGCCTCAACCTCATAATTACTTTTAAGACAATTTTTTTTCTGTCCAGCTTTTCATCAGAGGGAGGGTTATGCCAAAAGACTCCTTTCCATTTCAGAAATATTGCTCTTCAAATAGTAGATAAGGGAATATTTCTCTTTATAGATATAATCCATTTATTAGAGAAGAACGTCAAACTGGAATATCATTGTTTTATAACACCTAATGAAGCAATGAATCTAAGTATTGAATTGATGCTGCTAATATCATAAAAAGAGGGACAACCAGACATCACAAGCCTCCTAATAGAAAAATACAATGAAGTAGACATTTCAAAAAAATGTTTTTAAACCTACATCTACTCAAGCCCTAAATCTACCTACCAATTTACAAGAAATACTAAGGACAAAGGGACATGTTAAAATACACCTTAAAGATGCAATAAGTAAAATCCACTCTGAGACACTCCTGAGAAACAACTTGATTTTTTAAAGAAACAAATTGCAAGGGGTTGGGGGAGAGAAACAGGGTTGGGAGGCCCTAGAGATTAAAATAGAATTAAAAATAGACTTATAAAAGAACTGGTAGATAAATTTGGGGACTTTGCCATCCTGATATTAAATATTCCAATATTTAATGAATGTGAAATATTTTCCATTTAGCTAGACTTTCTTTCATTGTTTTCAGCATTGTTTTGTAGTTTCAATGTGCAAACCTTGCACTTTTGTTAAATTTATATCCAAGTATTTCATTCTTTTCTGATGTCATTATAAATTGAATTTTTTTTCAATTTCATTCTAATTTTGGACATAAAAACAATTGACTCACAATTTTTTAGGATCCCGATATTTTAAAAAACAGTTAACTATGAAATGTATGGTGTAATTGAGAATTGGAATACTGACTCAAAAGAATTTGATGCTATTTCAAAGTATTACAATTTTAAGTATAACACTGCTGTGATTATGTTCACCAAAATGGAGTGTGGATACATATCCATATCTATATGCATATATACACATATTCATATGCATGTACTACGCACACATACAGTAAGACAGGGATGAAGATACTAAGATGTCCGAAGCAGTGCCTTCAATAGTCGCCCTGATCTGTCTCTCACTTCAACAGCATTTGGAGGGAACGGACCCAGGGAAGCTCCTTCTTCTAGCCTCTGACCAACCTCCAACCTCTTTACCAGTCGTCACCTTCAGAACCACCTCAGCCGCCCTCAGCCGCTGAGATCAGCCAACACCTGTTTTCAATCTTAACTTCTATCGCGTGGAAAACAGGAGCTCTCAGATTCATCAGAATTATTCCACTGAGGTGGAGGCTGCGGTCAACAGCCTGGCCAGCCTGCATCTGTGGGCCTCCCACACCTACCTCTCTGCAGGCTTCTTTTTCGACCTGAGGATGTGGCTCTGGAGGGAGTCAGTCACTTTTTCTGCAAGTTGGTAGAAAAGCACGAGGGCGCTCAGCATCTCTTAAAGTCAGCATTCTCTTCAGGACATGCGGAAGCCCCCCCAAGATGAGTGGGTAAAACTCAGGACGCCAGGGAAGCCATCAGGCCGTTGTGAATCTGTGTGCCCTGGTCTGCCCGCAGATCCTCATCTCTGTGACTTCCTGGAGAACCACTTCCCTGGAGAGGAGGTGAAACTCATCAAGGAGATGGGCGACACCTGACTCACCTCTGCAGGCTGGCCGGCCCCCAGGCTGGGCTGGGCGAGTATCTCTTCAAAGGCTCACCCGCAAGCATGACTAGGAGCCTTTGGAGCCCAGAGGCCTTTGAGGGGCCCCTCTGCATCTCCTGCTGTCTGGCTTTTGCCTGAGTGTCTCCCAGGAATCTCTAAGCAACCTGGAGCCCTCTCTAGTGCATTGGGCCAAATAGAAACCATAAAGCTTTTATATGTCTCAGATTTCCGTAAAGCTAACACAGGAAGATAAGAAGTGGATGGGGGTGTAAACACAAAGGGGAAAAAAAAAGACTATTGTGTAGAGAATAGGAGAATGGGTTCATAGGGGCAAGGAATACCACTTGGAAGTGTATTGTTGTGTCCAGGTGAGAGGTTATGGTGACCCCGAGTAAGGCAATGGAGCGAAGTGGAAGAATTTGAGACATATTGGGAGCTGGCCTTGACAGCGAATTGAATATCTGGGTCAAGGAAAGGAAAGAACCAGAAGTGACTTTTCAGTCTCTAGTTTGAATAACTGAGTAGAAGTGGCATCACTGAGATGGAGAAAACTTGAAGACATGTCAGGAAGGGCAGGTTGGTGGGGAATAAACTTCTGTTGACATTTTTTAGATTTTGATTTTGAGATTTCTATCCATGAATATGTCAAGTAGATAATTGCCAAGGAGAGATTATATAATTTGGATAAAATTACACCAATGAAAAATTTTAAATTTAGACAAATTAATAAGCTTTGTCAGTCAGAAATTATAAAGGCAAACATTTATTGAACCACAACATATCAGTCCATGGATTTACAGTCCAGATGAAAGAGACAAGTCAGTGGTAAATGCTGGGATAAAATACGGACAAAGTACAGTGTTGCATGGTCCTGAGAGGCAGGATCCCTCTCTAGCCT
This sequence comes from Antrozous pallidus, assembly GCA_027563665.1. Classification (NCBI taxonomy): domain Eukaryota; kingdom Metazoa; phylum Chordata; class Mammalia; order Chiroptera; family Vespertilionidae; genus Antrozous; species Antrozous pallidus. The sequence goes on along the minus strand of CM050523.1, from coordinate 57,733,416 downwards.
AGCTCCCTCTTCAATGACAGGGGGATGGACTGTGAATAAAAATCAAGAAATGTAAACTGAATGGTGTCTGAAATATTGTCACAATCTGAATTTTTCAACTTCCTCCAAAGGAAATCACCATTTTTACTGATAATATCATTCTAGCCTTTTCTTCTCAAAGACTGAATTTATTTATTTTTTTAAAGCTTTATTGTTGGAAGTATTACATAGGTCCTCTTCCCCGATCCCCTATTAATCTCTTCCAGTCTGCTCCCATCCCCACCCCAGGCCCTCACCACCCCATTGTCTATGTCCACCAGGTTATGCATATGTGCAAGAATTTAAAGGTCTTTAGGCACTGGGTTAAATGTCATGCCCAGCATTTTGGATGCCCTTAGTTTCAGGAGCAGATGGGGCCTGAAACTGCTGGTCAAAGCAGCCTTAAACAAAATAGGCTCCAACTCTCCTTGGTGGGAGGCCCCTGGAAAAGCCAGAGAGGCTGAGAGGAGAAGGCGGCCCTAGAGTACATTACCACTGGCTCACAATTTCTATTTACGCAGCCCCTCATGCCCTTCAAGTTTTCTCCCACCCTGAATGCACAGGCTGAGTGAGCGCTAGTTTATAGGCACAGCTGATTCCAATCTCGTATTGTCATGTACGAATGCTTTATGATGTGCTGAGAAGACCCCTGGCAAAAAGACCGCGGTTAAATGCCTTTTACTGTTTTCTTGTTTGTGATGTATCAGGCTGGAGGATGTGTGTAACTTGATCAACCTAGTAAATATTTTAATCCTTTCTATTTTTATGGCCTTCCAGGAAAAATTCCATTTAGGGAAAAAGTAATGAAGTTCAGAACGGGTTCTCAGACATCCTATCAACATGTTACCAAAACTGGGGCCCAGCCCTGTCAGGGCTCTCAACTCCTCTAACAGTGTTTCTAATCGTTTTTGTTTGGGAAGTGTGTGTTTGAGCACTTGGGAAGCAGAGGCTTGGGCAGTGGAAGGGTGGGGGAGTCATGGAGAGTGTAAGTGTCTGGGTAGCGGAGGGTGGAAGAAAAGACAGAGAAGAGTTATGGGCATTGCCATTCGCTGTTAGGATGCCATTTTCCAGGGCCTGTGAGCCCACTGAGCCTACAGGTCTTGCTTGCTGTCAGGTCTCTCAGAATAGCAGCCACATCTAGACTCACAATCTCCTTTGGTTCTCACGATCAGCCTGTGAAGGACGTACACCACATATTACAACCCCCGCTTTGCACACACAGGAACTAAAGCTGAGAAAAGCTATGTGACTTGCTCAGGCCCTGCAGCTTAGTGAGCAGCAGCTCTGACCTGGTTGCTTCTACCTCGGTGTCTACTTTGGTTCCTATCCCGCACATGAGCCAAACTCCCTCCTGCAAGACCCTTACTCCAAATAAGGTCACATTCTGCTGAAACCTGTTTGGCTCAGTGGATAGAGCGTCAGCTTGCAGACTGAAGGGTCCCGGGTTCGAATGCAGTCAAGGGCATGTACCTTGGTTGCGGGCATATCCCCAGCGGGGGTTGTGCAGGAGGCAGCTGATTGATGTTTCTAGCTTTCTGTCCCCCTCCCTTCCTCTCTGTAAAAAATCAATAATATATATTTTTTTAAAGTCACATTTTGAGTGAGGTTCTAGGTGGATCTATCTTTTGGGGGATAACATTCAATCCACTACATTGAGCAACTCTGAATATGCTAGAACCATTACATTGGATTATTTAAATGGGTGGATTTTGTGGTATGTGAATTAAATATGTTTAAAAGATATAAAACAATCTTTTTCATTTTTTGGAAAACTTAATAGAACAATAACCATATAAAACTGTGTAAATGTAGTAAAAATATTTGTTACTGAAATAAGCCAGTTAGCCAAGAAAGATTTATGGAATATATAAAAGGAGAAAGTGTCCCACCTTTTTCTAAGAAGCCAGGATAATTTTTATGCCAATAGAGAATAGAGATAATACAAATAGAAAACAACATACTAATTTTTCTCAAAACATAGATGCAAAGAAGAATTCTGCATGATCATCTCAACAAATTTCTTAAAAAATTATTTAACAAAATGTTACATGTATTATTTTTAAACCTTAATAAATGTGATCTACCAGAAGTTGGGTGACACATTATAAGCATTCATTTTAAAGGCAGGGAGAAAGAGAGAGACAGAGACAGACAGATGGTGTATCAGTCCAGAGAGCCCAGACTAATCCAACATCCTTTTACTTTTATGCTATTTGCATCTTTATAGTTCAGGTGCATTATTTGAGGCAGCATATAATTGAGTTTTGTTTTTATCCAATTTGGCCATCTCTCTCTTAATTGGGGTAATTAGAACATTTATATTTAATGGTAATATCAGTATACTTGTGTTTAAGTTTGTCATTTTGCTGTTTATTTAGTATTTGTCCCAATTTTTCTTTGCTCCCTCTTTTGATAGATGGACAGATAGATGATAGATAGATAGATAGATAGATAGATAGATAGATAGATAGATAGATGGTAGATAGGTGGGATCTCAATACCAGATCTCAAACTGTATTACAAAGCCACTGTTCTCAAAACTGCCTGGAACTGGCACAAAAACAGACATATAGATCAATGGAATAGAGTAGAGAACCCAGAAATCAACCCAAATCACTATGCTCAATTAATATTTAACAAAGGAGGCATGAACATACAATGGAATCAAGACAGTCTCTTCAATAAATGGTGTTGGGAAAATTGGACAGATACATGCAAAAAAAATAAAACTAGACCACCAACTTACACCATACACAAAAAATTAACTCAAAATGGATTAAGGATTTAAACATATGACAGGAAATCATAAAAATGCTAGAGGAATCCACAGGCATAAAAATTTCTGACATATGCTGAAGCAATTTCTTCACTGATACTGCTCCTAAGGCAAAGGAAACAAAGAGAAAATAAACAAATGGGACTACATCAAAATAAAAAGCTTTTGCACAGCAAAGGAGACCATCAATAAAACAACAGGAAAGCCCACTGCATGGGAGAACATATTCACCAATGATATCAATGATAAGGGTTTAATCTCCCTCATTTACAGGCAACTCATGCAGCTTAACAAAAAGAAGATAAACAACCCAATCAAAAAATGGGCAACTGATCTAAAGAGACACTTTTTGAAAGAAGACAGAAGGAAGGCCAAGAGACATATGAAAACTTGCTCAAAGTCACCAGTCATCAGAGAGATGCAAATCAAAACAACAATGGTACCATCTCACACCTATCAGAATGGCTATTATCAACAAATCAACAAATGACAAGTGCTGGCAAGGATTCAAAGAAAAGGAACCCATGCAATGCTGTTGGGAATGCAGATTGGTACAGCACTACAGAGAACAGTATGGAGTTTCCTCAAAAAACTAAAAATGGAACTCCCATTTGACCCAGTGATTCCACTTCTAGGAATATATCTCAAGAAACTAAAAACACCAATCAGAAAGGATATATGCACCCCTATGTTCATAGCAGCACAATTCACCATAGCTAAGATTTGGAAACAGCCTAAATGCCCAAGCAGATGAGTGGATTAAAAAACTGTGGTACATCTACACAATGGAATACTACGCTGCGGTAAAGAAGAAGGAGTTCTTACCATTTACAACAACATGGATGGAATTGGAGAGCATTTTGCTAAGTGAAAGAGAAAGATAAATATCACATGATCTCACTCATTTGTGGAATATAATGAATAACATAAACTAGATCCAGAGACAGAGAAACATCAATCAGAATGTCAAACCTCAGGGAAGGTAGAGGGGTAAGGGGAAGAGATCAACCAAAGGACTTATATTCATGCATATAAGCCTAAGCAATGGACACAGATAACAGGGGGTTGGGGGCATGAATAGGAGGTGGGGGGTAATAGGGGAATAAGGACACATATGTAATATCTTAATCAATAAAGAAATACAAAAAAGATAGAAGATAGATAGATAGATAGATAGATAGACAGACAGACAGACAGACAGAGACAGCAGACAGAAGCGGAGATATTTATCTTAGAAAATTGACTCACTTGTATATATGCACACTGTAAGACCATCCATGCTTCTGTGTCCATTCAGACTGGAAAGGGAATCCTGTTGCACAAATCACTCAACTTAAATGTAGATAACAAAAAAAAGTCTTTTACAGAATGTTCACATAATGCTTCTAGAGGTGGGCCAATGCCTTTAAGTGAATGAAAGTTAAAACAGATTTAATTCATATCAACTTCAAATTCTGAATGAAAGTTACAAAATCCAAAATTGTCCTTCTTTTTACTCTTTTTCTCAGATTATTCCTTATTGACCTTCATTTTCCCATTTTAAAGGAAATATTGTTTTTGTTTAGCCAGAAAGAAAAGATGCAATTTGGTTCTAGCCCTGGTGCTCTGAGATAGGACAGTTTTTCCTGCTCTATGGGCTTAAAGGAGCCTCTTCATGAGTAAAATCAGTCTAGCCAGCATGGTTCAGTGGTTGAACCAGGTCACGATTCAGTTCCCTCGTCAGGGCACATTCCCTGGTTGTGGGCTCCATCCTCAGTAGGGAATGTGCGGGAGACAGCAGATCAATGATTCTCTCTCAACACTAATGTTTCTGTCTCTCTCTCTCCCATTCCCTTCCTCTCTGAAACCAATAAAAAAATATTTTTAAAGAATAAACTCATAAAATAATTCAGTATCATAACTGATCCCAATGAAACCTCCTACCCTGATATTAGATCCTTCACCTCAGAGTACACTGTACCCTGCACTCTTCTTGCTTCCTTTGAAATTTCAGAACTGAGGACCACTTCAGAATAAGGTTCATAGATAATTAATGCAGTTTCCATTTGTTCAGTTGCAAAAAGTACCCTCAATTTTTGGTTGATTCTCTCAATAAAATGTGGCTGATTATAGAGCACCAGATTTATGAGGACACTCTGTACTTATTGATGCTATGGGGTCTTCCACATCTCTTCCCAGCTGGCAAACTATAATGACATCCTGGAGATGAGACCATTAGAGAAAGAGACCACATCTCAATATTTACATGGAAAATAAATCCTTTCAATTAACTCTGACCCCAAGCCGGGATGCCTTTTGGGGCATGTGGAATAGGGTAGGGGGGGAGAGGTGGATATAGAATCAGGTAAATATGATTAAGAAACAAAAAGTTTAGGCGAAACTGGTTTGGCTCAGTGGATGGAGCGTCGGCCTATGGACTGGGAGGTCCCGGGTTCGATTCCGGTCAAGGGCATGGACCTTGGTTGCGGGCACATCCCCAATAGGGAGTGTGCAGGAGGCAGCTGACCGATGTCTCTCTCTCATCGATGTTTCTGAGTTTCTATCCCTCTCCCTTCTTCTCTGTAAAAAAAATCAATAAAATATATTTTTAAAATAATAATAATTAAGAAAAGAAACAAAAGGTTTAACCTGGGCTCTACCACTGCTGTTACTGTGTTTCTTTGCAATTTTCTCAGTTTCTCAACCTCAACATTCTCATCTGTAAAAAGGGACTAATGTATCTTGCAGGGTTGTTATGAGAATTAATTGAGTTCCTGAATAGGAAGCATCTGACTTGTAACAAATGGTGATCATTATTATAAGCCAATTTAAATATCGCCTAAAAAAGAAAACCCAAAGTTTAAAGACAAAATAAAAACAGAGCCAGATCAGAGGCTTCTCCCCATTTCTGGACTAGGACTTGACCTCTCCTGAAGCACAGACCACTCCCTGCCCTGGGACAGAGAGGACACCTACAAGGTTTAAGGTGAAGTCTGACCCATGGAGAGGAAGTTGCCTCAACCGGGCCAGTGTCCCGTCTGGGATTGTTCAAAGATTTTGGAAATACCAGCTCTGATGTCCTCCCGGTGGTTTGCCACTGCACCTCCCACTCTCTCATCCATGACAACTTCACTCTGGATTGGCTTGGCCAGAGCACACCGGCCAAGCCCAGAGGAAACCCAACCAAGAACATAGGGCGGTGGGAACAGAGCCAGGCAGGTCACTTTGGCTACCCCCACTCAAACCTGCACACAGGGAATTCATATGTGGAATGTAAGAAGAAAATCACTCTTAGAAATAGAATAAACTGGGGGTTGACAGTGAGGGAACTGGAGAGATTTTGGTCAAAGGCACATACTTGCAGTTAGAACTTAAGTCCTAGAGAGCTAATGCACAGCATTGTGATTATAGCCAATACTGGATTATCACTTCAAAGCTGCTGAGAGACTGGATCTTAAACGTTCTCACCACAAAAAAAGAAACAATGATGTGACAGGATGGAGGAGTTAGCTAACACTATGGTGGTGATCATACTGCACTATAAAACTTATCAAGGCAACTCTCGGCACACCTTAAACTTACACAATATCGTGTCAATTACATCACAATTTGTTTCAAAGAATTCTTCCACCATCTCTACTTTCATTTGTCTCTTAAAACTTTCTAAACATACAGAATAATAAGAGCATCATCCTGTTCAGCAAGGCTCTTTTAAAATTATTTATTTTTCAGATGTCATTCTAGTGAACTTTGGAAGACAGGTGTTATATTCTCTACATGGCTAATAAGCAGGAAATGCGGGATTCAAACACAGTTCTTCCTTGAAAATGACTCTAAGCCTAGAGATGAAAAAAATGGTAGCATCCTGGACAAAGTTGATATTGTTCTTAATTTTTTTTACTATACATAATATTCTTTATTTCACATTTTTTTCATTGAAACAATATGTATCTTGGAAGTCATTCCTTAACATGAAGTGTTTTGTAATTCTTCCAGCTGCATAATATTCCATTGCATGAATATATCATAGTTTACCAATTTCCATTCTTTTCTTTCCTTTTAAAGTTTTAATTGAATTTATTGGGGTGGCATTGGTTAATAAGATCGAACAGGTTTCAATTGCACAATTGCGTAAGTCGTCATCTGCGTCCTGCAGTTGGGTCACCACCCAAAGTCAACTTTCTTTCCGCCATCATATGCTATCCCTTGTCTGACCTCTTCTACCTCCCCCTTCAACACCCCCCTCCAGGAATTACCATATTATTGTGTGTTGTTCATGTGGGGGGGAGGTGCTTAATCCTCTCACCTTTCCACCCAGCCCCCCAACACCTCCTGTGTCCCAACAGCTGTCAGTCTGTTCTCTGTCTCTATGATTTAAAAAAAGGAAATCTTAGCTTTTGTGAAGCATGGCTGGACCTGGAGAATATCATGCTAAGTAAAATATACCAGTCAGAGAAAGACAAATACCATATGATTACACTTATATGTGGAATCTAATGAACAAAATAACAAATAAAACAAAAACAGACTTAATTCCTGATATGCTCAGCTTCTGGAGACAGCAGGAGTCAAATGAGATAGCCAGCTGACTTTGAACAGCTTACCAATTTGAAAGAGAACTGGTGCATAGTGGCCTATGGTATTACATTGTCATACCCTTCTTTTAGCTCTGAATTTCCCAGATCTGCTTAAGTATCTTTCTAGTTCCAGCCAGTTCAACTTGGATAGTCTCTAGCTAAAATTAGAGTAGGCACTTTGTGTACAGACTATTTGAAGCCCAATGCTGACACCTAGTGTACTGACTGCATATTTTCTCTCATTGTATTTTTCTTTACTTCTGTCCCTCCCTTCCCTACGTCCCTCCCTCCGTCCTTCCTTTCCTTCCTCTATTTCTCCCTTCTTCCCTCTTTCTTTCCTTTCAGGAATGGTTGTTAGCAGAGGCATAGATACATGAAACAGACTGACAGCTGTCAGAGGGAGGATGTTGAAGGGATTAGCATATATATATATATATATATATTACACACACACACACACACACACACAAACACATAAATAGTGTGGTGATCGCCAGAGGAAAAGGAGGCTGGGGGCTATGTGGGGGTAAAGGGTGGGGGTGGAATGGGAACGTAAAGAGGCCTTGCTTGGGACGATGGCACACAACGCAGTGTGCAGATGATGTTTTATGGAGGTGTACACTTGAAATATGTATGGTTTTGCAAACTAATGTCACCAATAAATTCAATTCTTTTAAAGAATGAGTTAAGACATGGCAAACATTGAGAATTTATAAGACGTTAAGCATTGAGCTAAGCACTTTAAATATATTTATCTTTCTTAACTATGAGTAATTCTTTATGATCACCCCTATTTTGCAAAAAAAAAAAAAAGGAGGCTTAAAGAGTTTAGTTAAATGCCATTACTGCAAAAGTTAGGGTTCAGATGCAGATGTCTGACTAGATGACTGAACTAGCACTCAATCCCTATTTTTAAAGGAATTATGTTTTATTGGACAGTTAAGTTCGTTTACATGCATTCACTTGTAGTAGATATTTACAGACTTCACCCAAGACTATTCCTAAGAATTAATGCAGGAAATGTGACACATCTGAGGTCTGCAACTCCTAGTGGGTCCTTTTCTTGATTTCACAAATTTCTGCAGCAGAATGTCAGCCCTAGAGCATTCCACAAGCTTATCCACATCCTCTCTCCGAGAGCAGAGAAGACTCTGGGTCTATGGTGACCTCTGGTGTTTCCAAAAGAACTCTTATCCTGTGAGCAATATACAGTGCAATGTAGGTCTTTGTGGGGTGAACGTCTCTTCCCTCAAGTTATCTTGTTTCTTCTTACAGACTGAGTGCTCCGAGAACCCAAAGTATGTGCCTTTCTGTTTTGAAGGCAAAAAGCTTGACATATAATGGGCCCTCAATAACATGCTGAATACATTAATGAGAGACTGAGAATCTGTTATTTCTTTTCTAAAGTTATTTTGTGTGCACCTGTTACTTAGAACGCACAGGTATTTGAGTACAGTTGCTTAGCGCCTGATGCTAAGATTACGGTTGTGAGTACAATCCCCAAGTGAGCTGCTTAGCTTCTCCCAGAAAATAAGGTCCACAGGGTGTGACAGGGCCTCTCCCCGAGGACTTTCACGAAGAACTTTTGTCCCTTCACTGTTCCATGGTTCCCGTCTGACACAGTGAGACCATCAACTCTGTCCGCGTGGTGGGAGAACAGCCGGTGGGTAAGGAACAAGCTGTGTCACACTTTCCCATCAGTTTGACCAAGTGTAACTGTTTGCTCTCGGGGCTTCCCTTTTGGATCAGCCTGCCTTTAGACTTTGGACTTCAATCTTTATAATTAACCCTGAAAAGAGCCTGTCTAAATACTTTCGGAGACTGGTTCTCCTACAATAGTTGTTACTCCCTACTTCCAGTGGCTAATATATAGTGGGTCAGAGAAAATACTTTGAATAATTTCATTCTTAATTTTATTGAGACTTCTGTCCTTGCCCAGCACATGGTGAATCTGTGATTGTCCCACATGGGCTTAAAAGACAATACATTCTACCAATTAGTTTTACTTGGATAATAGCATTGTTCAAGTTTTCTACATCCTTACTCATTATCTCTCAACTCATGCCGTCGTTTTGAAAAAGTTCTTCTGAAACATCAAAGTATGATTGTGAATTTGTCAATTTCCCTTCCCATTTTATCAGTTCTGGGTTGTTTTTTGTGTGTGTGTGCTTTGACTTTATTAGGTACAACAGAATTAAGATCTTTATTTCCTCTTGATGAATTAACCGGTCATCACAATGAAATGTCCCTTGTCACCCAGGGTAATATTTGTTAACCAGAAGTATAGTTTACATGACTAACACAGCCACTCCTGTTTGTCTGGGTTACTGCTTACATAAAATTGGGTCATTTTTATCCAATCTGACAATATCTACTTTCAACTGTGGTGTATGAACCATTTCCATTTAATATAATTATTCATGTAAATAGCATTTTTTTATAGTTGTTTCTATTTGTCTCATCTGTTTTTTGTTCTTTTATCTTTTTTTGGTTCACTGCAGGGTTTTGTTTTGTTTACGGTAATTATTTTCATTATTGGCTGTTTTGTTATTCTCTTATTAATTGCTAACTTACAATATACAGTCTATCTTCAAATAACATTTTACCAATTCACTTATACTGTAAGACCCTTACAACACATACTTCCCATTCCCCACTCACACTTTAATACTTCCTGCATTTTACTTTCTATATAGACTATGAATACCAAATGCAGTTATTTTTTCTTTAAACAATTTTTTAAGGTTGGGTGAGAGAAACATCCTTTGTATTTACCATTTCCCACAGTCTCTTCTTTGTGTGGGTTCAGATTTCCACCTGTTATTTTTTCAGCTGGGAAAACTTACTTTTCTTGTAGTACTGGTCTACCGACAATGGATTATCTCACCTTTAATCTGTGTTTAACTTCTATTTTAAAAAGCCTGTTTTCGGGTCATTTTGTGTTTATAATTTTTTTTTCTCCTTTAGTACTTTAAAGACATCCTTCCATTGTGTTATAGCCTGCATAGTTCCTAGTAAATCAGTTGTCATTTTTATCTTTGTCTCTCTGCACTTATTTCCCCCACCCCCTCTGGTATAAATTTTCTTTGTGTCAATGACTTTCAGCAATTTTATTATAATGTGCCTTGCTGTGTGTGTGGTGGCTGTCTCAGATCCCTCCTGAGAAAGGAGCCCTACCCCCCACAAAAATCTGGCTTAGAAAACCATGGGGCTGGCATCCTGAGACCAAAGGGCTGTGGCAAACTTAAGAAGCCGCTCTTCAAGGCCAGCACCCAAGGGCAGAAACAGCCAGTGAGAAGTGCCTGGACTTCATTTGCAAGGGTTTTATTTGCTAATCTTGAAGCACAGGCCAGGGTGGCAGGCGCCTGACAGGATGGTGACCTCGGACATTATCTTCAGCTCTCCTCTGCCATACCCCCAAGGGCCAGAATCTCCCAATGGGGAGGCTGCCACCCAGGAGTGCTCTTCTGGCTTCGGTGGACAGCAGAGCTGATGTCCCTGGGTCCCACAGGACTATAATAGAAAATAGTGGCCAACAACACTCCCAGGGCACTGCAAGGAGAGGAGACAAATACACCCGTTTTCCCGAGAAAGAAGTCCATTTGCTTGTCCCGGAGGTTTGGCCTGAGGTGTGCCACGCACCTACAGGCCACAGAACTGCTCTCAGGAAACCTGGCCAAGGGATGCCATCTTTGCACCCTCCCTTGCTACAGTTAGCCATTCTCTCCCAACAATGAGTGTTATGTGCTGGTCTGGTTTTTGTGAGTCCCTGGCTCTGGTGGCCAGAAGGGCTTACTCTTGCAGTTCCACAGGACTGCATACATTTGCATACTTTAAAAGCTGCCCCCTATCTGCCCTTCAATCAGCCTGAATTAATCCTGGTGCTGAGTGAAATCCTCCCGTTTGGGACACTGACAGGTCTTGACACATCCTCAAACTAAAATAGAATAGGTCGCTTGGACAATCACAAAGGTTTAAGAGAAACCAGAGCTAGAGCAGGGCAGAAAGATAAGATTCATCTCCTAAACAAAGCCATTCCTTCAAGACTGGAGAGGTGGTCAATTCATTTAATGCATAGAAATCAACAAAGACATGAAACTGGACCACTATCTTACACAAAAATTAATTCAAAATGGATTAAAGACTTGACTATAAGAGTAAAACCATAAACTCCAAAAAGAAAACATAGGTGGTTAACTCCTTGACATCAGTCTTGGCGATGACTTTTTGGATCTCACTATAAAAGCAAAGGTAACAAAAATAAATAATATATAAACAAACAAGTGGGACTATATCAAATTAAAAGGCTTCTGTGCAGCAAATGAAATCAACAAAATGAAAAGGCAACCTAATGAATGGGAGAAAATACTTACAAATCATACATCTGCTAAGGAGCGAATAAAAAAATACACAAAAAAACTCATACAGCCCTAACCGGTTTGGCTCAGTGGATAAAGCACTGGCCTGTGGACTGAAAGGTCCCAGGTCCAACTCCGGACAAGGGCATGTACCTTGGTTGTGGCCACATCTCCAGTAGGGGGTGTGCAGGAGGCAGCTGATTGATGTTTCTCTCTCATCGATGTTTCTAACTCTCTATCCCTCTCCCTTCCTCTCTGTAAAAAATCAATAAAATTTTTTTTTAAGCAACTCAAAGAAAAGATAATCTGAAAATTGGGCAGATTTGAATATTTTTTCAAAGAAAACATTCAGGTGGCCAACAAGTACAAAAGAATCACTAATCGGGGAAATGCAAATCAAAACCTAAATGAGATTATCACCTCGCACCTGTTGGAATGGCTATTATCAAAAAGACAAGAAATAACAAGTGTTGGAGAGGATGCGGAGAAGAGGGAACCCTTATGCATTGGTGGTGGGAATGAAAATGATGTAACCACTATGGAAAACAGTCTGAACCCATTTCTGGCTATTTATACAAAGAAAATGAAAACACTAACTTTAAAAGATATTTTCACCATGTTCATTACAGCATTATTTACAATCATCAAGCTACAAAAACCACCTAAGTGTCCATTAACAGAGAAATGTATAAAGAGGTGGTATAAACTTCCAGTTATGAAGTAAGTCGTAGGGATGTAATGTACAGCATGGTGGCTATAGTTAATAATACTGTATGTATTGCATATTTGAAAACTGCTGAGAGTAAATTTTAAAAATTCTCATCACAAGAAAATAAATTCTAACTATATGCAGTGACAGATGTTAACTGGACTTATTGTAGTGATCATTTCACAATATATACAAATATCTAATCACTATGTTGTCTACCTGAAACCAATGTCATACATCAATTATACCTCAATAAAAGAAATCAATAACATTCTTTCTTAAATAAAAAGAAAAAACATTGGTTAATAAATGACCATAAAATAGAAAAACATGTATCCTTTCTAAGATCATGTGATAAAGAAACTCGGATTGCAAGTGTTGTTTAGGATAAATTTGTCCTCCTATACACAAAGGAACCCCATTCCAGAAAAAAACTAAAAATCCATTTTTATTAATGATTTTTGAAGGTAAAGTAAACAACATATTTACATACATGTTTATAAACATTTACATAAAGTGATTTTCCCTTTTTTAAATATTTTTTTCATTTGGCAAAAGATTAAAACATTACTTATCATAAGCAATGAAACCCATTACCATTATAGTCATTTCTTCCCTTCACCCTTTTCCTTGTATCCAATGCAGTTAAAGGCTGCCTAAAGGGACACTGGCATTTAGGACACTGAACTAAAGCGTACGATTAACAACAGGACTGCTCTGTTAGAAGATAATGCTAACGTTGTAAGTGCTCGTTAAGAAAAGAAATACAGTAACTGCATACTTACAGGTCTTATTCACCCTGATTTGTTTCAATGGAGGAGGAGGGAAAACAGAAAAGGAGATGAAAGAAGGGCAAGAAGGTGACTGGCTATTTTAGGGGGGTGCAAGGGTTGGTGTTTGGGGGGGTGGCATAAGGCATCCTGGAACACCAACCACTACAAGGGAGAACGCCATCCCTGAAACATAAAGTTGGTGTGTCAAAGGTATTAAATCTCCTGAGCTTTTCCATTAAAAAAATAAAATAAAAAAAAGCCATGGTTAAGGCTGCCAAGGAATGAAGACTGCCCTCAGCCAGAAGCCACAGGCTCAGAGTGACCTTGAAGAAGTTTCTCCCAAGCACAAGCAGCCTACTAAATGGGCTTTTGTTCTTTTTAATATTGGGGGTGGAGAATACAAAAAAGAGGAAAGGAAAAGGGACACAGGTCAGGGTCTCTTCTCTTCATATCAGTATCTTTTATTTTAGAGGAACTGCCTTTTTTAAATGTCAGCAGATGATAAGCTTATAGAATTAGACCACTAATACCATTATATAATTACCGGTGTCAATGAACTAAAAGCGGATCAAGAACCAGATAAATCTTGGCATTTACTGCTTTCGTTCTTAAAAACATACATCATCCTTTTCCTAGGAATAACCTATTTAAAAAACTCAGTGTCTCTATTTTGCTACACAATCTGTTATTTTCTTGAGGGTGTTCTAGGCTGATCTGTAAGTACAGCACTTGGAAAAGGTTTATTCTTTAAGAATATTAAGTGCTGCAAGCTCTCTTATACGAGAGGAAAATAACGTAATGATTTATCACACTACTATGTATCTTAAACAGAAAGACTAAAACTCAGTGAGCATAATTCCACTTCCAAATGTCTAGTTTTCCTAGAGGGAAAAATAACAGTGTAGAAACTAACAAGAAAAGCTGAAAGATTCTAACCAAAAAATTGTTGTTGCCATGTAATATTAAAATTATATAAAATTTCTCCTAAAATATATTTCTCTAAGCTATTTTATAACAAAAGTAACTTCAGTCAGATGAGTTGGTAACAGAAAACTGAAGTTATTGCCTCTTCACTTCAAGAGGTAAAATTTAAAGAACAGAGGAAATGTGGTTGTACCATATAAAAGCTGTTACCACGCACTAACACAAAGTTCCTTTTAAGTAATAAACTAGCAATGACTTAAATATTACATAATTACCTACATTTCTATTATCTAACAAATTATTTAAAACTCCATTTTAAAAATAAGCATAAACGTGGAATTAAAAAATAACTTATGCAAAACCTCTACATCATACTTACTATATAAATTACAATCAAACGAATTTTTGAATCCTCGCCTAAGGATTGTTTGTTTTTATTGATCTGAGAGACGGGAGAGGGAGGAAGGAGAAAAACGGACATCAGAGTGAAAAGTCCATCAGCATGCCCCCCATGGGGATCAGACAGACAACCAAGGCGTGTGCACAGGACGATGGTCCACCGAGCCACAGGGGTGAGGGCAGAATCGGACAGTTCTGAGTCTATTACCTCTCCAACAAATATCTGAGTGGAAACGGATAAGCTTCAGATATTCAATCATAAACTCTATGCAAAACACCTTGAGTAAATTTCAGCCTGTTCAGTACTATGAGTTGAACTATCCCCATTCGATAATGTAAACATTTAGTTAAAAATTACTCTTGTTAAGATAGTGTGACAATTTTTAAAACAGCAAAATTCCAAGTCAGGTGCTGAGAGGTACAATATTTTTCCTAACGCAAAAACAATGATGAGAACCAGAAATTATAAAATTACCTGTGGCAATCATGCAGATTTTTTAATTGAAAATTTTTAAATGATAAAACATGTACCAAGAACTTCCAAGGAATTGACACTTATAAGAGACAGCAAATTAACAAACATCCAGAAATACATTGTCCAGTACAAGTATTTAACATGAGTAAGAGGCAAAAGTCATTTTTAAATGTTAAAAAGGCCAAGTTGTATTTTAATATTTTGGGCAAAGGAATTGCAAGTGGCCTACTGGTGACGAAAAGTATGTAAGCTTTAAAAAAAGATAATTTTTCAACCTTGTTTTACATCCAGTTATCATGAGATTGTCCATATTTAACACAAGAAGTCAGCTTTCAGTAAAGACTTTAAAAAGATATCTCTGTTTTTAATCACTTTGTCTAACATTCCTTACAGAAAAGTATTTAGTTTTCAGGAAATGGACCAGCTTTCTTGACACATTTTTTAAAATTATACTTGGTTCTTAACACTAGATTTTCAATCTACCACACTGAGGTACCTGAAATGCCCAAAGCCTTGACTTTAGTAATAAATTAGGTAGTTTTATTTGTATGTAATATGCCTAAAAGAGTGTAATCTTTTTGAAGTAACATAACTTGTATTTACAAATGAATATTTACTTAAACAGACTTTATGTTAATTACAATATACCACCACTGGAGATTGGGGGAATTTCCACTTTAGAGCAGTTTAATATGTCTCAGGAGAAAGGCAGACTTATTCCTCTATAACTAATATATTTTCCCCTAAACCATATTATCAAATCTAATCACCCAAGTGACATTTGACCATTTCTAACTGACAAATACAACCTCAAAGATCAAGAAATGTCCTGCCTTATATTCAAAAGAACACGGCAGAATCTAAAGGAACCACAAAGCAACTACATTGGGAAAACATTCTGCATACACTCTCTGGTATTTTTGCTTAAAAATTAGAGAAGTTCAAGATATTACTTTAGAATCTTTAAATGCTTTTTTTCCTGTGGGAAAATTTGTGCATGATAATCTTAGAGTAGCTCTATAAACAGATCTATAAACTTGCTTAAATTCATCTATCTCAGAAATCTAATCAATAAACCTAATCAGGCACATAAATCACAATTATACCTGGGAAAACAAAGAAAACTGGTAACATGTGCTTAAAATGAATATTAATTTCCCACACCTTTAAAAAAACATATAAAAGCCAGTATTTCTAATTCAAAAAAGATATCAAAGAACTTACAATGTACTAAATTTAGAGTTTATTCAGTTTATAAACTTCATATTTTTTAATCCTTAAGAAGATCACAAAAAGAACTTGATTTAACAAAGATCACAGAAAAATCTTTGGGGAAATAACTTATTTATCCTTACAGGCCAAATTACAGTAAAGGCTAATCTTGGTCTCTGATTATAAATAAGCAAGTCTTGGTTTAAAAAAAAAAAAAAAAACCGAGCAAGTTGGAATGAATTAGAAAATAACCTGTAATTTCGCTTCAACTAAATTCCTTGTTAACTTAATTTCTACCAAAATACACTCCTGTGTCCTTCTTACCTCATTTGGATAACTTTTGTAGAAGAAAAATAGATAAGATAGATTTTCACATATTTACCTTGCATTTTTACTTTAGATTTTTGGCCTTAAATTTTTCCTTTGTTGTGAAATTAAGCTAAGAAAATTAAATTTAACATGGATGTGATTATAAGACAAATTAAAATAGATTAAAACATTTGTTTTAGATCTTGTCCAAAATAACTCTTTAAAATATATCTTTCATATCTAATAAGCAGACTAGTAATCACTTACTCCTCAAATCAAACCTGGTTTAGTTTGTCCCAGAAAAAGACGCTGACAAAGATTCAAAGATAAGAACCTCATTTGGGAGGTAATTCCAGGGAAGATTAATAAAGAAATGGGAAGGAGACAGAAGCAGAAAAAAAAGTTTTTATATTTCCTGCTGTGTGAGAAACCAAGGTGGCGGCACAGGTACACACCTAAACTGCTGCCTCACACAACAATTTCAAAACTACAACTAAAAGACAAAATGGACATCATCCAGAACCACAGAAAGGCTGGCTGAGTGGAAAGTCTACTACTAGAAGGAAAGAGAAAAGCACCTGAGACTCAGAGGAGCTGCAGGAGGCAGAGGTACAGAGGCGCGGATGCAGAGAGGGCTAGCAACTGAGTACGCTTTCTCAATCGGGAGGGAGACAAAAGTTCCTGACCTCTCTGAACTCCAGTTCTGGGTGAGACTCTGGCACCCAGACTCATAGGAACTGTCTGGCAGCAGGCAAAACTCGAGAGCCGCTTTCTCTCAGAGGTGTTTGCAGCAATTACCGCAGGACACTGAGACCTGGGGGCCTCTTAGGGCAGGACTGATGGGAAGCCATAGCTGTTTGCTCCACCCTGAGAACCCCCCCACACACACAAAGCCATTGCTGGTTGCTCCACCCTTAGACTCCACCCCAACCAAGCTGAGGATTTTGCATATGAATGAGTCCTTTGAATTCTAAACTTACCTATCAAACTGCAGCTGAGTCCGTGAGACCAGGAACATCCAAAAGAAGACCCCAGGCCCCACAGCAGCTTGCATTGCTTCACAGCTGGGCCTCATCTGGACACCTCCAAAACCCAAACAAAGAAGAGGAATCTGCCTATCTCTCCATAGCTCCTGCTGGGTGACCTCAGGCAGAGACTAAATTAGCACCTCCTTAGAGATCCAAGAGCCATTGTACCCAGGGGTCAGAGTAGAACCATCCAGATTACAACTCCTCAGATCCATAAGGGACACACTCAGGGGGCACACTCAGGGGGCAGACTCAGTGAGCAGCAAAGCCCCACTGAAACAAGCCTTGTCTCATAAGAGTGTCTCCAGCACAGAAGTTCTCCCAGCATAGACACAGCTGACCCTCACAGCCAATTCCTCCCAGTGATAACAATCAAGACTTTACAAGACTGTGCACACAGCCCACAAAGAGGTGCACCAAGAGTGTCCACCTCAGGTAACTGGAGAGGCTGAGTCACTGGACTCTATAGGACACCTAGTACACAAAGCCACTCTATCAATTCAAGAAAGCAGACAAAATGTGGGGACAAACAAATCACAAATGAAAGAAATGGAGGAAAGCAAACGACTGGATATAGAGTTCAAAACCACGGTTATAAGATTTTTCAAGAATTTTCTAGAAAAGGTCGATAAATTTAGTGAGACCCTAGGGAATATGAAAAAGAACCAACTAGAAATTAATCATACACTGACGGAACTAAAAAAAATAATATACAGAGATCCAACAGCAGACTAGAGGATTGCAAGAATCAAGTCAAAGATTTAAAATACAAAGAAGCAAAAAACACTCAAACAGAAAAAGAAAAAGAAAGGAATCCAAAAATATGAAGATAGTGTAAGGAGCCAACATCCGAATTATGGGGGTGCCAGAAGAAGAGAGACAGCAAGATACTGAAAACATATTTGAAGAAGTAATGACAGAAAACTTCCCCCACCTGGTAAAAGAAACAGAATTACTAGTCCAGAAAGTGACGAGAACCCCAAACAAAAGGAATCCAAAGAGGACCACACTAAGACACATTATAATTAAAATCCCAAGAGCAAAAGATAGAGAATATTAAAAGCGGCAAGAGAAAAACAGCTACAAGAAAGCACCCATACAATTGTCAGCTGATTTCTCAACAGAAACTATGCAGGCCAGATGGGAGTGGCAAATATTCAAAGTGATGAATAGCAAGAACCTACAACCAAGATTATTCTACCCAGTAAAGCTATCATTCAGAATTGAAGGCCAGATAGAGCTTCACAGATAAGAAAAAGCTAAAGGCGTTCATCAACACCAAACCAGTATTATATGAAATGCTGAAAGGTATTCTTTAAGAAGAGGAAGAAAAAGAAAAGGGTAAAGCTAAAAAATATGAACAACAAATACATGTCTATCAATAAGTGAATCTAAAAATCAAGTGAATAAAAAATCTGATGAACAGAATAAACTGGTGAATATAATAGAATCAGGGGCATAGAAAGGGAGTAGACTGACAATTCTCAGGGGGAGAGATCTGTGGTGGGGAGGGAGTGCGGGAAGAGACTGGACAAAAATCGTACACCTATGGATGAGGACAGTGGAGGGTGGGGTGGGAAACAGGTGAAGGGGAGCTATTGTCGGGGGAGAGGAACAATCACAATAATCTGAACAAAAAAGATTTAAAAAGAAAAATTTTTTCTGCTGTGAATGAGGTCTAGTCCCAGTGGAATCCCGAGGAGACAATGTGAAACGTGTGTCAGATTATTACGCAATTACTACCCTCCAACACTCCCATCCACCACTGGCTGACGGCTGGCTCCAGTGGGTTATCTTCCTAGCACTTCCACTCTGCCCTGTGTGCAGGCGCGGACACCCAAGGCAAAGTCACAGGGACTTGTGGCACACTTTACGCCTGGACCAGAACGACGAGTCAAGTGCCTGCTGCAAAGTCTCACCATCAGTAAGACTCACAGACCAAATAACTCAAATTTCATCTCTCTCAAAATTCCATTACAAAGAAGCAGAGCATTTTAATGACACAAGCCATAGAAGAGAATTTTAAGGTCTAAAAGTAAACCTCCCAGCAAAGAAAATGGAAATTCGCAGAATCTTTAGGAGTATTTCAACATACCAAAAAAATACCCCAAAAAATCTATTTTTGTCTGAATTAATCAAAATATACATTTACATGAGTGATTCCCATTTTTATTGAAGTTGCAAAACGCTATTACTATTCAATATGCTACTTCAAACAGTCAGCACCAAAAATAAAACACAGAATAATAATACAGCAGATAGTATTTGTAACACACAGGCCTGAAAATTAGGAGAGCTGAATTCTTGTCCTAGTTCTAATAGTAACTAGCCATGTGAACTTACATTAGTCATGTTTTTTGTATGGGCCTAAGTTCTCCATCAGCAAAAATAAGATAATAATATCTAACTTAGTTATTATTTAAATTAAGAGGAAAGAAAAAGTTGTGAAACATTTTAAATTAAAAGTACAATGTATTAAATAATAAGGTATTTGTATTATGGTCATAAAACATCAAAGGTAAAAGGCCCTTAGGAGTCACAGTATTCAATGCTAACCCACATAAATAAAGAAATTAACTCCTCTAGAAAACAGCAGTGATTTATTTTAGTAACTCAGTAGCAATTCCCTGGCAAAGCTGAAAATGGACTCCAGTGCTAAGTTCCTAGCACTCCCTAGCATCTCTCTACTTGGGATTTGGCTGGACAAGGGCAAGCAGCAAAAAACACATCTTAATTACTTACTTTTAAAAATAGTAAACACCATAGGATACTGCAAAATATGAGCTAAGAATCACGGGCCAATGATTTCAAATTATCTGATCACTTACATTACCATTCATTTCCTTTGGCATTACAAAGAGCATAGGTATATTAAATTCTACCATCTTTTTAAATTAGTAAGGAACTTGGTTTCCACAATTAAACACTGAAAATGGGAAAGCCAATTAAAAAATGCTTCCAATTAAAAGGTTTATGCTTTCCTGACCTTTAGAAAACACTCCATATAAAGATGGCTTTTTGTCCTCCTTCCTTTAAAATTCAATTCATCAAAATTGAACACCAACTAAATATCTAGTGTGTTAGGTTCAAATGGGTAAATTTTAAATGAAAAAAAATTTCCATTTATAAAATTAAGTTAAAAATACTTTTATTAGTTCAACAGTCTAAATATTTAATTTTTAAAAATTCATACAACTCAGTGTCATATCATTCTATTTTTTTAGTTTTCATCTTTTTAATACTTTTTACTTAAATGGATATAACATCACATTCAGTAAGTAATTCAGAGAATATCATGGTCAGAAAAATTAAAATATTTTCCAAAAATTTATATTAGCAGATTTAAAGACCAGAACTCAAGTCGTATTCATAGTCTAAAACATTTGGCCTTCAATAGCTTCTCAATAATGGTATTTATAGTCTCTTTGGTTTTAATATTAGGTTTTTAATATTAGGACAGAAAATAACATGCCTAGTATATCTAGTAAAGTTACAAACCTTACTTTATAGTATGAAATACGTATTTGAACATAATTTACAATTTATATGAAAAACCAATTGCATTACATTATGGCTTTCAAAATCAGGAGAACTGGCTTTTAATTTTTTCCCATTGTTTTTATAGGGTGATTGGCCAAAATCTTACATTAGAATTAAACACACACATACACACACACACACAGAATAAATGTGGGTACAAACCATTCTGGGATCACTGTAGAACCCTTGGACAAATGTCAGAACTAAAACCCTAAAATGCTTCACAAAACTCATGACAGGCTAACTAAATCCATCCACAAGAATGACTATTAAAAGGCATTCCTTGAGGGCAACTTTACCAAGTGATGACACTGTGACATGCCACTCAGCTCTATTTGTAGGTAGGAGGAGAGGAAGAGCGAAGATAAAAAAGTTATCTACCAGCTGCTGTTCATTCCCCTTCTACCATTTTGACATCAATAGGTATAAAAAAGAACAAGCTCCCTCAATACCCTTTTTTTCTGCTAATGATATGGCTGTTTTAGATTCAAAAAGAATCTGTGTTTAATAAAGATAGGTCACTTATTCAAAGACAATTTAAATTATTTTAGTAAATGGCAGAACTCTACCTTATATTTAAATGTTGTAACAAAAGTACATTAAATATCCTAAGGGTCCAATGTTCCACCTCTAACAATTAAATAACAATCATCTTACCAAGTTATGTTAAAAATTAGTGTTAAATTATCAAAATCTACTTTCACTTAAAAATGACTTCCCTTAAGAGTTTTATACAAATGAAATATGTTTCATTTTACTTGTACTAATTATACTAGCTTTTTTCAGCTTGGTGACTCAATTTTAGATCTATACCATATATATCTAGGTGATGCTAATGACAAGAGTATAGGGATTTTACTTTATAACCCGACCTAGCTTTTGTTTGAATATTTCCAATGATTTTATATGAGGATAAAACCACTTTTCATTTAGAAATCCTCATATAGAACATTAAATATGGAACCAGAAACTTTCATTTCTTACAATTAATTTTCCCATCAATAACAACACAGAGTAATCCTCTTCCTTCTTACAAATGGCAGTTGCTCAAATCTTATCTTCTCCAAAATAAATATCACCAATTTCTTGGGCTGCATCCCACTTACCACACCACCCAGCCTTTCCCATTCTGGTTGCCTCCCTGTGAACATGTAACTCATATTGTCTCTCTAAACGTGTGGTACATACCATTTAACAGATAATGTAAATGTTTCAGTCTAAATATCAGAGTACATTTGGTTTATTACATCTCTTGATTAATAATAGTTTTATAACTACATTAGGTCTTTCAGCAACTATATCACAGCACCTCCCAACCGCTATGGACTGACACTTGACATTTTCAGTGATCTAGAGTAAACGAGAAAAGAACAATGTAATAATTCTTCCATTGACTTAGAATTTTTCAGGTTAGCCGAGACTGGTTTGGCTCAGTGGATAGAGCGTTGGACTGTGGACTGAAGGGTCCCGGGTTCGATTCCGGTCAAGGGCATGTACCTTGGCTGCGGGCACATCCCCAGTAGGGGGTGTGCAAGAGGCAGCTGATCGATGTTTCTCTCTCATCGATGTTTCTGACTGTCTATCCCTCTCCCTTCTGCTCTATAAAAAATCAATAAAATATATATTTTTTAAAAAGAATTTTTCAGGTTAAATAACTTTTATTCTGAGTTTACATCCTTCCTAAATATTGGGGAGAGAGGAAGGTGTAAAGTGATGGTAATTAAAGTCTTTAGATGGCAAAAACAAAGTCTCACATTTCACAATCTCTCTTAAATTATTGGTCTAGTGTCCTAAAATACTCATGTAAAAAGATTCATCTGATCCATTCTCTTTTTTTAATCCATTCTTTACTACCATCTAGGTAGTCAAGTGCTTGGAAAAATTTTTATAATTTGCAACAATCAATCACCAATCCCACTCATGACTCAATTTATGGCAGCTAAAAAAAAACTCCAGTGGGCTCCAGCAAATAAAAAGGCCTCAGTGTTTTTAACATAAGTTCCTAAGAGTTCCTATTTTCCCTTACCCACTTTCCACTTACCTTTATAATCCTAAATAATACCAGCAAATTAAACTACATCAAATTAAGAGAAGGTTGGGATGATACAACCATTTGTTGTAGTTTAAATTACTAGCCAATAATTTGAACTACAAGTGAACTACTCCATCTAGGACAGGGGACATCAAACTACCAGCCAAGGACCAAATCCAGCTCAGTGTCTTTGGGCTTAATGGAACACATTGTCTATGACCGCTTTTGTACTACAATAACAAAGGTAAGTAAATAAAACAAATCATTTGGCCTGCAAAACCAAAATATTTACTATGTGACCCTTTACCAAAAGCATTTGCCAACCTCTACTCTAGGTTAATGAACTATTTGCTACCAAAGAAAATGTTTGAGATCTACAACAATAACCGTTAATCAACTCTGGATGCCTGTACCACCCATATTTTAAAAATATCTAAATATAAACACTGGACTATCTGAATAGTCCTTTATCCTACTCTGTATAAAGACTGTTGCTCACCCAACATGAAGCATTTACTTACCTGCTCACTGAGCTAATTTTTAACATACATTTCTTAAGAACTCACTAGTGAAATAGTGAAGAATCTATGAATATACTGCTCTGTGCACTCTAAGGTTTAAAAAAAATTGCAAATAACTCAAAGTAAAAATAAAGAAACTATATAAAACTACATAATAATTTCCTTAACATTTTAGATTTCAAATACAAAACACTGCTAAAGGCACTTAAAGTAGAAAAGCTTAAGTTCAACAATTTAAGTAATATTAATCACATTAAATAATACATATTAATTTTCCTTTTCTATTAAAAATGATTTTCATTTTCGTAGACTTAGAAGGAAAAGATAATGCTAATTCAGTCATGTAGCTTTAAACTATGTGACACCAGAATCGCTAAAGAGTAAATCACAACATTAAAGTACTTTGAAACTGAAAAGTGCTTAAG
This sequence comes from Antrozous pallidus, assembly GCA_027563665.1. Taxonomy (NCBI): domain Eukaryota; kingdom Metazoa; phylum Chordata; class Mammalia; order Chiroptera; family Vespertilionidae; genus Antrozous; species Antrozous pallidus. The sequence goes on along the minus strand of CM050523.1, from coordinate 57,709,361 downwards.
AGATCATCTCCACGTTTTACAGGTGAGAAAGTTTTGATACAACATGAAGTACCTATGGTGAGAGAATTAATTAGTAGCAGAGGCAGAACTAGAACCCAACACTCAATTATCAGTTTGGGACTCTTTCTACTTAATGACTGAGCATGAAAGACATGCTCATATTCTAGGAAAGGGATGATGTTAAAATATTCTAGAGTTTTAAATGTATAATAAACATACTAATAAGGCTACTACCCACTCAACCTAGCAACCCTCTTGTGTTTTTTATTAAACATTCAACTATAACATTACAGAAGGAAAAAACTGACTCATTGTAAAGCCATTCATTAATTAGAATGATCAAAAGAACAAAGAAATATTTGCTTAACAAACTGTCAAAGATTTAAAAAATAAAAAATCAATAGTCAAGAAGAGCAGTATGAGTACTCCTATATTGCTAATTTGGCACAACTTTTCTGAAGGAAAAAAATTTCTCAGCATCTAAACCAATTATCCCATTTCCATGAATATACCCTAAAGAATTAGTCTAATATACAGATCAAATTTCACATACAAAGATGTCCATCTATTATTTATAATTTTGAAATATTAGAAACAATCTAATATCCAAAGAGAGAATGGGTTCAATTATGGTATATTCATATAACAGAATATTAGACAGTCATTTTTAAAAATTATATTTTCAAAGATATGGCGAAGGACTTATGATCTTAAATATAAAAGTAGGATACAACTATATGGTCAGTATAATCTCAGTATTGTTATTATGCACACACACAATCACGTGTACACATTCATACAAATAAATAGCATAGACAAAGACTGAAAGAAAATACAAAAAATTTTAACAGTATTATCTCTGGATAGTGAAATTGCAGACAATTTTTTCTCTTCTTTATAGTTTTCAGTATTTTCTAAATTTTTCATAATAGTCATGTATTAGTTTTATACTCAGAAAACATTAAAAATTCATTCCATAGTCAATTTTGAAAATTTTACATTCTATATAGTAAATAAGGAATAAATATTTATAGCACTTAAAAATGTATCTAAATGATGGGAAATAAATCAGGAATATGTTAGAGTATAATTTCCATACATGTTTAGGTGGGTAATTTTGAATCCAAAAGCAGCATTATTTTATCTCAATTTTTGCGTATAGAAAGTTGTAAATAAGAAAGTTAGTAAATAAGAAATGCAATTTTTAAATAAAATTGGTGCAAGGCATCTAAAAATTGTGCTATTCTGGTATAACATTGAATATATAAATGTTCTCCAATGTAATGAAGATACCCACTATTAGATTAAAATAGGTATAATCTAGTACATGCATGGTGGCCAATAATTAACTGAATTAACATTTTTTCCCAATGTGACTAGAATTGGTTTATGCTAAAGAAATACAACACCATACCATTATTTTAGTTGGAAGAGCCGCACCAAAAGTCATAAAAAAATATTTTAGAACTATAAAAAAATCCAGTGGCTTCTTGTTGTTATTGTTAATGATGTCTTGCTAAAAATTCAAGTCAAAGTGCTTAAAGCACTAAAAAAGCATAGCAGCAGTCTACAGTCTGCAATGACTTGAAAACCTCTAAGAACACTCTTCAATGTTTCCTCATTTACAGACTACTGCCTATCAAACACTATCTATCTTTGGAGGAAAGGACATCTATATTCTTTTATCAATCTTGAATATACAATATAGTAATGACACAAAGTGATGTCACACACATAATAAGAAACTGTAATTTAAAAAGCTAACTTTAAAATATGATTCTAATATCTGTGATAAAAAAATCACATATATATGCAAAATATAAAATACATCCTAACATATTTTTATATAAGAACTGAAATTTATCACTTTTAACATAAAAATTGAGATGAATTAATATAAAACAATTTTCATATATACCACAGAGCAATAAGTTTAAATCAGACTATTTTGAGTTGTGTAGCCCTTTATTAGCAACTAAAATAGAAGGTATCTGTTGTACAACACGGGTAGTAATTGACTATAACTGGAGAATTATTATATTCTAATACAGATCATTTATAAATGCAATTTCTTTATTAAAAAGCTTCCACCTTTTTTGTCTGTGTACAATTTGCAAAACTATTCTGAAAGCGGAATATATGTGCACAAGTCTGCAAAGAGTGCAAATTTAGGATATGGTAAATGCTTTACAAGTTACTTTCAAAACACTGCCACAACTGGCCCATTACATTGCCATCTTCTTTGATCAAAATATTTGATGCCAGCCTTCCTTCCACTGCCCTAAACTAGAAAGCATTTTTTTAATGAGTTGAAATTAAGGAAGGACTACACCTACTAGAAAAGAAGAGAAGAAAGTTCTATTAGTTTGAGGTTTCAGAATGCCCCCAAACCAAGAACTGGATCTTGGTAAGGGCCAGGCTGGGACCCCGAACAGAGTGTGAGTGTGCAGGTGGATCCCTGAGGACTCAGAGCGTCAGTGGACCGTGAGTGCTCCAGCAGCGTAACTCACTGAGCTGTCTTGCCAGTTTCTGCACTGGCTTGACTGAGCATAATTCAAAAAGGAAAAACTCATATTCATTCCATTCTTCTGGAGCTCTGTGATAGCCTGAAAAAAGAAAGGCGGGATTAGCACTCTGTGAATGCATTGGTGGCTTAACTTTGCCCACTTCACAGCTGGAGCCTAGATCTCTTTTACTTGTCACTTGTTTCTTGAATAGCTCTTCACCTCATGTTTTATAGAAATAAATGACAATTCATTATTTAATTCTACCAAAGAACTTCTCCTCACATAGCTTCTAGGTAAACATGTCATTTTCCACCCCTACCTCTCCTTAATAACACCACTTAAAAACAAAAACAAATTAATTCACTGCATCTTTCTCTCTTTTCTCTAAACCAAACCTTAGCTACCACATTTTCTGGTATATAAGACGACTGGGCGTATAAGACGACCCCCAACTTTTCCAGTTAAAATACAGTTTGGGATACACTCGTCATATAAGACTACCTCTCTTCCAACACACACCAAATAAAAATTAAAAAAACACCAGATTTGATTTCAATATGGTAATTTTAATTCAAATTCTTATGACATGCAGGTATTTAGTAGGAAAACTGTCACTTATAAACATAAGGCTGTTTGTCATCAAGCAAGTAAACAAAAAACAGTGCAAGTGGATTAAACTTTTCCTAATTCACTCTAAACCTGAAAGGATAAGACAATAAGCCCATGGGAGCTGCCATGCTGGAACTGATGATGATAAGAGGAAGATAAACAAGAGAGAGAGAGAGCAAGTGCCCGGCAACTCCCTGGCAAGTTAGCAACGCCCATCACAACTGCAAGCTACGGTATTTTTACAGGTTTTGCTGGCGTGACAGTTTCCCTTTAAAAGCCTTCAAAATCCTCCTGTTCGTTATCTGATATCATAATGCTTGTACAGCGCCGCCCTTGCTGCTTTCATGCGGTGGCCGCACACGGCGGGGACGCAGCTGGGCTGTTTTTGAGCTCCCCCCACCGTATGCGGCGACCGCAGATCCTCCAGTGGCTTGGAAGTTTCAGCACCAGCCCTATATCCGGGGTATAAGACTTTTGAGATTTTCCTGGGTTAAAAAGTCATCTTATACACCGGAAAATACGGTACTTCTATTATCTTGGATTATTGCAGTCTTTTCTTTGTCTGATTCTGCCTATGGTTAAAATATATATAAATTAAGTTCAAGAGGTATACCAGGATTTTTACTTTAATCAAGCCTATTATTACTTCCTCCCCCTCCCGTTCCTGAGTATACACTCCTTTCTTTCTTAAAAAGTCTTGTGTTTTCTTTCAGAAAATCCATATTGTTTTATTTAGTAGAAAAAATAATGTTATTCTTTCAAAATCCCAGCTAACCAAGACTTCTGGTGCTCACTTCAGCAGCCCATATACTAAAATTGGAACACAGAACAGATTAGCATGGCCCCTTTGCAAAGGATGACCCACAAATTCGTGAAACGTTACATATTTTAAAAAAAGATTTCTACCTATAACCTTCATTTCTTAAATGAATTACTACATAGTAATTCTTGTAAAGAGAAAAATATATACGCGTCATCTGTCTTGTTTATTAACTTACACATTTCTAAAGTTCAAGAACAAAATCTTCTATTTATTTTTATAGAGTCTAGGGCACTAAATAAAGCCAAGAAATCAATAAGAACATCTCTTGAAAGGTTACTTCGGTTTATATTTATAAAAAGCATACTGGAATTGGCTGAGAACCTAGAGAAAATGGGTCTGTATTCTAAATAACTTTCTTCATTTAAAAGAAAGTATCAGCCTATCTTCCAGTGACATAACTTTATTCAGGTAACCAAAACAATGGAAATCCAAATTATCTTAAATGTACTAAAAGAAAATTAACTGAGTTATATTGTAAATTTAAAAAAAAGAGAAAAAAAATTAACTGTATGTACCTTAAATTGACTGTATGTACCTTTAATACATTAAATAAACCTTGTAAAATACCAAACTCAGTTGTTCAAAGCTAATCTCATAGTCAACTCTCAATAAAATACATTTTATTAATAGAAAACTTTTAACCCCCATTTAGTTTTCTCTGGTCTCCTAGTATGTTTCTATGCCATCTTCACCAATGCTAATAAGTTACCTTAAGAATTTGAGATATTTTGATATAGAGGCAGGGAGGCATTGAACAGGCTGTCAAGCTACAGGGAGAAGGCTGGGGAGGGGAGGGGGTGGGTGCTGTGGGAAATCAACCGAAGGACTTGTATGCATGCATGTGAGCATAACCAGTGGATGCAAGACACTGGGGCGGGGGGGACAGGAGGGGACATGTGCTGGGGGGTAGGGGAGGCTCGGGGGAGGACAATGGGGAGAAAAAAGGAAAACATATGTACTACTATTAAATCTAAGGGATACTGCAAAAAAAAAATAAATAAAATACATATATTAAAAAAAGAATTTGAGATATTTTAAAACATCACAGGGTCAAATATTAAAAATCAAGACTTCTTAAGAATACTCACATTTAACAACACTCCAATGGGATGTCTTCCGCATATAGTATTATGGTATTTCTTCAAGTAATTACTAAAAGATACAGGGTCTAATTGTTCTATAATACTCATACCCTAAAAATAAGTGGGGGTAGGGGGAAAGAAGAGAAAAAGAAAAGAAAAAGGGAAAAAGGACACTATTATTTCCTAGTTACATTTAAAAACTGTTACTTAGAGCTAATTACTATAATTTTTTAATTAAGTAAACAGAATATATTAAATAAACCTTGTAAAATACCAAACTCATTTGTTCAAAGCTAATCTCATAGTCAACTCTCAATAACATACATTTTATTAATAGAAAACTTTTAACCCCCATTTAGTTTTCTCTGGTCTCCTAGTACGTTTCTACGCCACCTTCACCTGTTGCTATTTAGCTGATAATCGTCAAGCATTTCATAATTCTATATTTTATATATTTTTATGTAAATCTATTGTGAAAATTTTCATAACATTTTAATTTTATATATACCTGTTTTTCCCAATATCTGCTATATTTCTCTTACCACTGGCCTAATCAAGAGTTAATTGTAATTTAACTATTTCCATAACTAAACTTAAAGACATTTTAAGTCATCAGTATTCTGGGTATGTGACAAAGAAGATCAGTGTTTAGACTATTAGAACAATTACTATAACTCAGACGCTTGTTTACACTAAGTCCCATATTCTGCAACTGCATTCAAAGAATGTGTTCATAATACATTAATACATAAGGGCAACTTTAATTCATCTGAATTGGGCAAATAAATTAATGATTCTAACTCATTCATTCAGCAATTACCTTACCTTGTTTTCTTATTCTGGTAAAACACATTTGTGTTCAATAAACTGGATTAATATCCTCCAAGAAAAATGTAAATGGTAGTTTAGGGAATTAACTAATATATTTTGTGTGGTTTTAAATTATATTTCAACATGTTTAAACAAAACAAGTAATGTTTAAAAAGCACCTGGAATAATCAGATGAGCAGTCATCTGAAAAATGATAATCATAGATGGTATACAAATATTGCAGTGGCAGCACCAAAATTTAATTAATAAAGAATCTTTTTACACAATATTGAAGTCCTTCACAAACATTATTACATTCTGCTGCAACTATAGCTAAAAGACAGGCATATGCATGTATAATCAACTTTCAATTGCTTGCATATCAATTAGCCATTCTCACACTTATCCGAAACCTGTGCTTAGCTAAGTTCCCTTGCCAACTACAAGGGTTCCACATCAACAGTCTCCACTGACTTTGGTGTAAGCTCAGAGGCAGGTGAACTACCTTAGAAGTTAAGATAAACAATTAGTATTATAATTCTGGTGCAAAGAAAAATCACACAATATATTTCTAAACCAAGCAGAGATGAAGTAACAAATCTTTTCCATAAAAAAGTTAATCAAGATATAACTCCCTAAAGATGATGAAACAAACAAAGAAGATTAAAAGCTTGCCTCTAACTTTCTAATCCTAGACTATTTCTCATTGACTACTCTGCCTTACCTCATATAACAAAAGACATACCAATAATTCTTCAAATAATATCTTTAAATAATATGGTATACATGCTATATGAGAATTTTAATGCTCTTGGATGAAGCCTAGGACAGCTTATCTTAAACAGAATTCCAATCATTAATAAGTTATGTGGCATTGAGGTTTCAAAGTATGTTTTAATATTAAAATCTCAAAGCACATTTTTGAACAAATATATGAAATGTATATATTGACATGAGGAATTCAAAAAGAAGGAAATTAATGACCCCATTTTAGAAGAAAAGAATTCAGTGAAACTGGCCAAGAAATTTCATATAGAAAGACATAAAGTTATAAATGTAGAAGACGCTACTAAATAAAAGGTTCAAAATGAAAATACTGGTTAAATTACAATAATAAAAGACTGTGATGATGGAATATAAGGGATTAAATTTAAATTTTTAATTTCAAAAAATGTGTTATGTACATAAGTAGGGAAAGGATCAATTTCATTACACTCAATTCTCTGATGAATCTAATAGTTAAGAGGTATGTCTTTTAATAAAAGAGGGGCAGAGAGAAAAGTTAAGGCTTTACAATTGAAAAATTCATGAAGTACACAACAGCAATAATGATAAAATTGCAAAATGGGACATCCATTAATGAATACAGAACACTAGCTAATATGCTTTTGTATATGTTTATGTTTTGATGCTAACAATTTTGAAATTACTATTCCCAAAATTCCAAGATGATGAAAAATAAAATGCTTCTCAAATATGCCTAATTACCTTTTTCATTTCTTAAAATACTGGAAGATATAATCAGTGAATCTAAGGTCCAGGTGATGGAAAGGTTGTCTATAGCCTATTATACTGAGTATTTTTTTCACATGAATTGAATCTGATATGGAGCAGTGAAGTGAGTTACTACCCATTCAGCTCTAAGATACAAATCAGATACTATAAACACCAAAAGTCTATCCATTAAGACTGGGTTTCTGAGGAATTTAGTAGCTTCAATAAGAAATCCTCAGATTGAAAGCTAACTCTCTACTTTGAGGGGAAGAAGGATGGCGGGCATCCATCATTGTCCTCACCCACAGTAAAGGGTGAAAGCTTACAATCCAATCCCAATGGCAATCCTAAACTGAATAGGCAGTTTTAACTGACAAAACTGCAGATTCAGGACTCTGGTAAAATAACAAAAACCTCCACTTTTAAAAAAGTTTATCTATATATAATAAAATACTTAAACTTTATTTAATTATTATCCCCCAGAAGTAATCTCCCTCTAAAATAACGAACACAAAAGAGTAGCTAAACTTTTTTGGAGGTCTTTAAGAAATTAAAACTAGAATCATGTCTTCTAATTATGAACACATAATTAATCATATTATCAAATCATTAGGACTCTTTTTAAGTGACGTTATACATTTATGTTGGCAAGATGAATACACATTTAGGAAGGTAAGATGAGAACAGAAAATACTCTATTTTCTGTAAGAGGCATCAAGATAAAATCACACAGTGAAAGAAATTTTATGGGGAAAAACATCACCCTAAAGACCATTGTGTTAAGAAGCAATGTACCACCTTAAAGGTGATATATAGCTATCTTAAATCATTATCATAAATAGCTAGCTATCTTAAAAATGATGTTTTACATCTGCTAAACACTACTAAAGAAACTATTGGTCTAAGTCAAGAGAAAGGTATGAATAGACAAATATGAATAATTTCACTTTCAAAAGAGTAAGAGGAAAGGAAGCAAAGTAGCTGAAGTTAAAAGAAAATGAAGTAACTACTAATAATGTGGAAGGGAAAGAAGTTGTAAGGATGCCTACACTGACATTTTCAGATTCTCTCTGCCAAATCAGAAGTAATTTGCCAATGTCCATATTGAAACATTGGTCTCATCAAAAGTGGTACAGAAAAAATAACCATGTAATATATATAAATATGTATAAGCATAGCTAATGTTTTAACTGTGTGATCTAAGAAGTTAACAAAAATCAATGTCTTAAAATAGGTTCTGCTTTGGTCACTGTAATTCCTGAAATTGCAAAGTACTAATTATCAAAAAACCATGGTGAGTAGCTAATAGTATTATGACTTTCAGAATCTGTATCTTAGAACCAGTTACCTTGCTCCCTCAAATACAACATTTGGAAGATCCACTTTGTTTTTTTATATATTTTTCTTTATGTATATATTTTTTCAGATAATTAATCTCCAAGAGACTCAAATGCTAGAGATATAAACATTTTGTAATAAAAACAGCTATTTTTTCTTTTGCTTTGGAACCTAGAACCTCCTTTATTTGTTTCCTAGCTTTTTAATAACTACACTTAACAAGACTTTTCTGGTAACCAAAAAGGACCAAAACTAGTTAACACACAAATTTTAAACAGGTTAAATCTAAAATTTTACACTTAAAAGTAATTTCTTTTCACTCTATCAAACTTCAAAATGTATATTTATAATTCAGAATTACTAACATTTTTGTAATACTTACAAAGAGAACCACCAATTTCACTGTATTTCCTCTGAAAAGACTAAATATGGAAAACTAAGATATTGGTTCTAAAATAAATGAGATTATTTATAACATAAAATGATACTTCAAGAAAGAAATATACAAAGAAATATTCACCATTTAGTTATATAAATCAATTAAGAAAACACTATATTATAAGAAAGTCTGCCTAATAGTGAGAGTACATATACACATATATGTATAAAAACATACATACATGAGTATATAAATAGAGCTAAAGCATTCTTATGACTTTAATCCATTTATTCTAACTTCCAGAATTGATTTATGACTTTAATTAACAGCATGCTAATACAAGAACAAAACACTTATGAGCCATTTAAAATTCTATACATAAGTAGAAATGCTTCAATAGACGACAAAATTCAACTCCAAGTCAAATGTTATAAAAAATATTAAAATCAATCATATTAATATGAAGCAAATACTTGATATTTATTCAGAAGTAATATTTCAGGCTATTTAAATAAAAATTTTAAAATTATGCTTCTTGGGACATCTAAAGTAAAGTAAGTCAGATGCAGATTTAGAAGTCACCTAAAGTTCACTGGTTCTACTTATACTTTTGAAGTTTCAAAGACTTTGAAGCTAGCATAAAAGACAACAATTTCAGGAAAAGTATGACAATCATACCGATGGATAAATTTGATACTCTTTTTTTGTTCTGCTTCAAAGCAAGAAACCAAGGTCTATAATTGATCAATTTGTCTCAAGAGAGACAAATTAAGCTAGCACTCTTAATATAAACTAACAACAGTTAGTAGAAAGGTTAAAAGAATTAAGTATGGGTGAGTAACAAAGACTATTAGAGTAATTAGATATGAACACAGTTCTAGAGAGTTTCAAAAGATGCTATTAGGTTTACTCACTTGAGAGCAACAGGTAAGCCAATGTTTTGGGGAAAACATCTTCCATATGCTAAAAACATCATTCATTGATTTTCAAATTCTTACATTTGCAAAATTAAATGTTGCCTGATTAAAAGTTTACAAGGAATATAAAGAGAAAAGAAAGGGAGAAAACTTCAACAGATCAAGAACCATAGTGGGCCAGTTCGAATTTACCTACAAAGCTATTTTAAGAATAAAGATGTGACTCTATACTACCAAAGGGAATCTCCAGGGGCAAGTCTATTTTCAAAAAGTTCCACAGATTATTTCTATTGTAAAACCAGAATTGATAACTACTGTAGACAATCTCATTTTGTCCTGGCTTTAATTACCATCTGTCATCTCTCCCTAACTTACTACCAACACCCACTGATATTACTCCTGACCTGGTGTAGAACCCATTCTCTACAACAGCCAGAGTAACATTTAAAATAATGTAAATTAAATCACTTCACTTCCCACATAAACTTATTATCCTGGAATTTAGAGCCCTGCACTATCTGACCCCTGCCTCTCTCACCAAAGCTCGGTCCATTCTTACCCTTACTCACTGCACTACTGCAACACTGGCCTTTTTTCTTTTCTCCTAACACACCAGCATCTTTCCTAACGTAAGGTTTTTGCACTGGCAGTTCCTTCAGTGGAGGTCTTCCCTCTGATCATTATTTGGTTTGCTCCTCCTTATCATTTCTATTTCAGTTTAACGTTCGTTCTCAAGGAAGTCTCTCCAATCAGACTAGAATCATTTGCTGTCTCAAAACCATTTAAATATTTTCTGAACAGCACAAATCACTACTGGAAACTAATTTACACACATCCTTTTTAAAATCATTATTATTATTTTATTAATCCTCTCCAGAAGATATTTTTTCCATTGCTTTTTCAGAGAGAGTAGAAGGGAGGGAAGCAGAGAAGGGGGGGAGGGGGATCAATGTGAGACACACATCAACTGGTTGTCTCCCACATGTGCCTTGACCAGGGACTGGGGATTGAACCTGCAACCCAGGTACATGCCATTAACTGGGAATCAAACCTGTGACCTTTCAGTCCACACCAAATACTCTATAACCACTGGACCATACCTTTTTTAAAATAATGTGTATCTATCTCCCATTAGAATAAAATTCCTATGAGATCAAGTCTGCTTGCTTACTGCCATAGCTCCACAAGTGCCTACACTGTAAATACAGTCCATAATAACTGGCAAGATGAAAATCCAAATGCCTACTTAATTGACATTTCCACTTGAATGTCTTAAAGGCAACTGCATATATTCTCTAATAGAATTTACGATCTCCACACCTCCTAAAATATCTGGACCTGTCAGCTTATGTTTCTGACCTAAGTGCATAGCAATACCCCACCACAGTATCATAAAACAGGTATTTAGGGGCCATCTTCGATACTTCCTTTTCCCAAGTCCTTCTGTAAATTTGTCTTTTATATATACTGAATACATCTACTCTGTCCCCCTCTCTTCTAACATCATTACCCCATCCACTGTCTAAATAACTATTTCTCATATGAATTACCTAACTAGTCTACTCATTTCTCCTCTGGCATCCCTCCAATCCATTTGGTTCACTGCAGCTATATGATCTATTCAAATACAATCTGATTTTATCACTTTCCTATTTAATAATCTTTCAACAGCCTGTTCTAGATTCTCTAGCTTCATTTCTCACCACTCCCACATCCAATCATTCATCAATTCATTCAACAAATACATACTTAGTACCCAGTGTCAGGCTGATACCAAATGGACAAAGATCCTGATTTCATGAAGCTTATAATCTAGTAGGGGAGGTTATCACCAAACAAATCAACAAATACTAAGTTATAATCACACTAAAGGCCCGGTGCATGAAATTCATGCACAGGGGAGGGAGGAGTGGGGGGGGGGGGGGGTCCCTCAGCCCAGCCGGCACCCTCTCCAATCTGGGACCCCTTGAGGGATGTCTGACTGCCTGTTTAGGCCCAATCCTACCAGTAGGACATCCTTCTCACAATCCAGGACTGCTAGCTCCAAACTGCTCACCTGCCTGCCAGCCTGATCACCCCCTAACCACTACCCTGCCAGCCTAATTGATGTCTAAGTGCTGTCCCACCAGCCTGTTTGCCCCCAACTTCCCTCCTCTGCCAGCCTGGTCGCCCCTAACTGCCCTCTCCTGCAGGCTTACTCGGCCCCTACTACCCTCCCTTGCAGGTCTGGTCCCTCTCAACTGCCCTCCCCTGCTGGCCTGATAGCCCACAACTGCCCTCCTTGCAAGCCTGGAACCTCCCACTGTTCTCCCCTGCTGGCCATGTTGTAGTGGCCATCTTGTGTCCACATGGGGGCAGGATCTTTGACCACATTGGGGGCAGCCCTCTTGTATGTTGGAGTGATGGTCAATCTGTGTATTACTCTTATTAGATAGGACAGAGGCCTGGTGCATGGGTGGGGACCGGCTGGTTTGCCCTGAAGGGTGTCCTAGATTAGAGTGGGGGGTTCCCTTGGGGCATGGGGTGGCCTGGGCAAGGGCCTGTGGTGGTTTGCAGGCCAGCCACGGCCCCCTCAGCAACCCAAGCAGAGGCCCTGGGATCTGAGATTAATTTATGTTCTACAATTGAAACGTTGTAGCCTGGAGCGGAGCCAAGCCTTCTGCGCACTCCTTGGTGACAGCCATTTCTGTTTGAAACTTCGTAGTCTAGAGTGGAGGCCTAGGCTAAGGTTGCAGAAGTTTGGCTTCCTCCATCGCTCCGGCAACTCTAAGCCTCTTCTCTCTCCAACTCCTTGGCAGCCACCATTTCTGTTGGAATATATCTTCTATAATTGAAACTTTGTAACATTGAGTGGAGGCCGGCAAAAGCAGGCAGAAAGCTTTGTTTCCTCCATTGCCGAGGAAACCCAAGCCTCCCTCCTGCTCTCAGTGGCAACAGCCATCTTGGTTGAGGTTTATTTGCATAATTTGCTCCTGATTGGCTGTTGGGCATGGCTTGATTGGAGGTACAGTCAATTTGCATATTACTCTTTTATTAGATAGGATAATAAGATAGTAGTAAGTACTAAAATGAAGAATAAAGCGGGGTAAATTCATAAAATAATTTTCACCATAGAGCATAATAAAAAACTGTGGACAGTTTTGGGTTATCTCAACAATGAGAAGATGCTGATTGGAGTGGAGTCCAGAGATGGAGTCCAGAGATGTTGATTGTCCTGCAATCCAGGACAGTCCCACACACAGGTCTACTCTCATCCCATGACACTTTCCTATGTCCATGTAGGTGAAAACTTGCTTATAATTATCTACATCCTAAATTTATTTTACATGAAACGTAAAGAAGTTTCATGTGATTTTAATATACAGATTTCCCAGGAACAGAACTATCTTATAAAGTGGAAGACTACATACTTTGTTTAGCTTACAACTAAATTTGCATTTTTAGTTGTCCCATTAATGATACTATGTGTGTAAGCACCTAACTCCTTCAGTATGTCTTTATTAAGAGAGTTGTGCCTGAGCATTCACATTATTAAATATATATTAATTTATTATAAACTATTTTCACCTATAAATACAATTAGGGTATTCATTTAATTATGCATATTGGAAGGTAATATGCACTAATTCATTCATTTGAAAAATATGTATTGAGCACCTTCTTATTATGTTCTAATCACTATTCTAAGTACATCAGATACAATGGTAGAAAAAAATATCCTAACATAATTGTAATAAATAAGTAAATTTTTTAGTCTGTTAGAGAAAAAGTAGACCAGGTAAGGTGGGTTGGGAATACTGAATAGAGTGAATGTACAGGATGCAAAATTAAAAAGGGTGACCACTAGTCCTCACTTGGAAGGTGGAAGCTGAACAAAGCCCTGAGGTAAATTAGACAGTCCAGTGCAAAAAGGGCAAAGGTCTTAAGCTAGGCACATATACGGCATTACTGAGGAACATTAAGGAGAACAGTGTGTCCAATCAACCTACTAAATATCTCTTACATTTCTGTATTGTAATAACTTCTTTTTAAGTCTGTTCAAAGACTAGACCATAAATTCCACTAAGTCAGAGAGCATGTTTTTGCCTCTTAACATCATCAAGGCTACATAGAGTACCAGATATATAGCACACACCTACTAGCCACTTGCTGTATGAAGAAAATAAGTGATGAGGCAACTGATACTTGAAGCTCAGAAAAATAAGATTAGAACTAGAAGCCAGAAAAGAATTAAATGACTGAAATGACAACATAATAAAGTCAAAAGAAAAGTAAACCGAATCTAGACAAATCCCAAAGGTAAAAGTATTAAGCTATAATTGTATTTAAAGTAACAAGATACATAAGTGGGGGGGAGGGGGGCGTTTATGGGAGAATAAAGATACATATGTAAAAAAAATTAAAGTAACAAAATAAAATTAAATATAATAAAAATCTCGTAAGTAAATTTGCATTTGTTTCATCTGGCTTTAATAAAATATAGCATGTAACATAATCTACTTGTAGGCTCAGATCCAGATTTCTTACTAAAACGTTTGATCTACTACAGACTAAATATTCTTGTACTAAAACATATGCATGAAGCTACTAACACAGTGGTAAAGTTGATTTTAACAAATCAGACTTAAAGGCTGATAGAGATTAAAGATAATTTAGAGACTACCTATTCCAAGTATCTCATCTCAGAGATGACAAGTTGAGGACTAGAGAATTGAAAGGCTCTGTCAAAGTTCAGAGCAAGTTAGTAATATACCTACTAGTTTTAATATTCTGTTATGAATAGACACCAAAATGTTTTACATGACTTTTCAACATTAAAAGAAGTAAAGTACTATGACTACCACAGTTATCCAAGGAAAATGACAAGATCAATGTCTATTGTATTTCTGGGCTAGGTAAAAATAAAAAATTTTTTTAATTCTATATTTAAAATAACAGCCAGCCCGAGCATCGACTCGTAAACCAGGAGGTCACAGTTCAATTCCTGGCCAGGGTACATGCCGGGGTTACAGGCTCAATCCCCAATGTAGGGTGTGCAAGAGGCTACCAATTGATGATTCTCTCTCATCACTGATGTTTTTATCTGTCTCTCCCTCTCTCTTTCTCTCTCTAAAATCAATAAAAATCTACTTTTAAAAATAAAAAAAAATTGAAATTCCATTTAAGAAAAATCTAAATGGCCAAAAATAGAATATATACATATATACATATATACATATATACATATATACATATATACATATACATATACATATACATATACATATACATATACATATACATGCGCCAAGCAACCAGAATGCCAGAACAACTGCAACGACTGGTTGCTTTGATGAGAACTGCACCCTGATCAGCTCTCCCCTCCCCACACCTCCCCCGCAACCGCCTGAAGCCCCCCTGCCAGCCCTACCCTTGATTCCCACTCCCACCCCAATCAGGAGCAGGGCCAGCTGGCCAAACTCCCACATCCCCTCCCCCATGCCAGCCCAGCCCCAGTAGGCCCCAATCAGGGCAGGCCAGTGAGATCCCACATGTGTATGCATCTGTACACTGGGCCTCTAGTTAAATAATTCTAAAAAACTAAGAATTTGCTCTGGTTGGTTCCACTTAACTGTAAGTAATGGCATTTGTTCCCTGTTGTCCCTAAAACTAACACATTCCCTCAAATAATAT
Organism: Antrozous pallidus; assembly: GCA_027563665.1. Classification (NCBI taxonomy): domain Eukaryota; kingdom Metazoa; phylum Chordata; class Mammalia; order Chiroptera; family Vespertilionidae; genus Antrozous; species Antrozous pallidus. Next base: position 57,693,729 of record CM050523.1, on the reverse strand, counting down.
AAAAAATCTATAATTATTCTTAAATTGTCTCATTAATCAAATAAAATTAAGACTAAAGATATTTCCACTAAGAGAACAGGGATTTTTTTTATAATCAATACTGATATGATTACATACTATATTTTGCACACTTAAAGATAAAGAATTATTAGTTCATTGTTTCAACATATTAAGTCTTGAATCACTAATCTGAAATTAATTAAAGAAAAAAATCTTAGAGCATTAAAACCCCACACCTGAAAGACTTACCATTTTATCTAGATGTTCAATGGATCTATAAATCTCCCCCTGGGATTCATCATAGTAACTGTAACGGAACCTTTGACCTTGAAACAAATATCATGTACAAAATAAAATAGGGAAAAATTAGAAGCTAAAAAGAACGCAATCGCTTACCAAATAATTTCAGTTCTCAAGGAAGGCAAAGCACAGCTTAAGCCTCTGAGAGAATCATTCCCAAGAGCCCTTGGTATATAAAAATAAAAGGCATGTTTGGGAAGGTAATAAAGAAATTATATACCACCAGTGTTTTATAATGTTAAAACTATTTCAAATTGTAAAATCTTATAGTTACGAGCAATACAAAAGACTAAGGAAACAAAACAGCTTAAAAGTTAGAAGCATTGTTAAATAACATATCAGTCTATAATGGAGAGTAAACCCAAAGAATATGATGAAAGAAGTTTTGATTTAAGAAAACTCTCAATGTAACCAGTCAATGAAAGCTTAGCTTTTGCTGTACAAATGCAAAGATTTGATCTCTATTACAGAAAAAAAATATAGATCAGAGATACATGTGGTTTGTGTGATTTTTATTACCCCAAAAACTTTTATCTCATTTTCACAAAACTTTCTACTTGGAAAAGGATCAATACAAGTGCCTTAAAATAGAATTCACAACAGAACAGTCCTAATCTGACAGTAAAATCTCAATAAGGGTCCAAGCACAGAACATTCGATGATTAGCCATTTTCCAGAGGGGAAGAAGCTCAAAAAGAAGACAGAAAACAAAAGACTTTGCTTCCTAACTAAAGTCAGAAGGAAACCTAAAACAATGTGTCCTGAACCCACATAATTCTGGAGTGTTATTATACTGATTATTATTCTGATTATGTTGCATCTAAATCTTTCTTTCAGCAACTCTATTTCCAATAACTCATTATTTTTCTACTTCTTTATTTTAAAAGATGTCCCAAAATGCATTTGGGAAGGTATCACAGCACACCAATCATGTATGCACACACTATGTGTCTTGTGCTTCATTTTTAGATCAAGTTCACGTATCTTATTATTATTCCCACACCTGAGAAGATAGATTTCTTAGACTGGATAATTAAGATTTTAAGTTTTCTGCTTATCTTGCTAAAAAAATATGTTATAAATAATGAGTGGTGCAAAATTATAAAACCCTTTCAATGTATTTTTTGAAAAAGCAGACATCACTTAATTTACTTGTTGATGCTGATCATCTTTAATGGTCACTTCTCTACACTATATATATTTCCTTAACTGTTATATTTTAACTTTTCATAAACATTACTGTGTACAAATATTCAATGTGGCAGTTTATTTTCCCCCAAGAGCCATTATTCAATCAATATTGCATCTTACATGATACCCTAGATCAAGCAATAGGTTCTGAGACAATTGTCTGATTTCTGAATATAAAAATCTTATTTGTAAACATTGATATCTACTACAGACCTTGCACTGAAAAAGTTCTTAAACAGTGGCAGTTCACCACTCAATGCCCCTATATTAAAATAACTCATCAAACATTTCTAGCAAAATTTAGAAGTATAAGATTTTTTTGCCTTTAAAGATTTTATGTACTTCCTTCTACTTAATAATGAAAACTATATAATTTACCCCATTTTTCTCTTTGTCAGGTTGACTGTCAGAAGGTTCAAAGACAAATCTACAACCTGTCAAAATTTGATTCAAATCAGTGGTATTAAACGTCCACTTCAATTTCAAGTTCTTTTGACAAAGCTGCCTAAAATCTTTGAATGAACAATTAAATGAATAACCTTACACAAGGAAATTCTGACTCCATATCACTGTAGTAATATCTCTGTAAGAAACCAAAATGAATATTCTTGGAAGCTGAATGGCTTCAGGTATACACTAATGCATTCTTTTTCTTGCTTCCAGAAATAGGAGATAGCTACTAGTTTTAGCAGCCAATAACCTCTGTGACCAGGACATAACTGCCTTTCTGAAGACCAGAGAAAAATTCACGGACTTTGTGATTGCCATTTGCTATTCAGAAGTCTGTTTTGCTTATTTCCAAGTTCAGAGATACTGTTTCAAATGGCAGATGGTGGCCAAACTTGCCTTAATCCTAAGTGAAAAGTATAATTGTATTTTAAAATACTGTCTTGTCCATCTTATCATCTTAAAGGAAGTTTCACTTAAAAACTTGTTCTGAAGTAGAAGTATATAAAATGTTTGGAACTTTAAAGTACTAAATCGACACGTAATTTAATAAGACAAAATACACAGAAAATCAATGAGTCAATGTTTAATATTTTGCTATCTAATTTTTGCTACTCTTTAATAGCCACCTTGCATTTAGTAGTTGACGAACTGATTAGAAATAATTGATGAGTTCTAAAGAATCTATGTGTTAAGGAGCTAAATCCACACTACATATAGCCACTATATTGAAAAATTCTTATTTATGACAGTTCAAACTATCGCACAATAATTTTTTTAACGCGTTAAGCACCAAACCTGTTTTGTCTTCCTTTCCATTTCAGTCACCGGTAATTGACATGGCGCTTAACGTGTTAATTGTATAAATAATTAAGAATTATTTCAGCAAATCATCCAGACAGCATCTCATTTAAAGTAAATAACTGGCCCTGGTCATGTGGCTTAGTTGGCTGAGCACTATCCCATGCTCCAAGACGTCCCTGGTTCCATTCCCGGTCAGGGCACATGCCCATTAAAGGGGCATGCAGAAGGCAGCTGATCCATGTTTCTCTCCCTCTCTCTCCCTCTCCCTTCCTCTTTCTCTAAAATCAAAAACATATTAAAAACATAAAATAAAGTAACTGCCATTATCCTAGGCCAGTGGTCGGCAAACTCATTAGTCAACAGAGCCAAATATCAACAAGACAACGATTGAAATTTGTTTTAAGAGCCAAATTTTTAAATCTTAAACATTGTTATTAACTTAATTAGGGTACTGCTTCAATCACACTGTCCATGCACGCCCGCACGTGGTATTTTGTGGAAGAGCCATACTCAAGGAGCCAAAGAGCTGCATGGGCTCGAGAGCCTCGGTTTCCCGACCACTGTTCTGGCCTGTGTGTGTGTGTGTGTGTGTGTGTGTGTGTGTGTGTGTGTGCGCGCGCGCATGTACATAGTTATTTTAGTTAAACATCACTTGGAATTTGCGTTCAAAAGATATTTTTCCTAATTATTAAAAAATAAGTTTATCAAGATTTTATTTAATAAGAAATAAAAGAAATGACAACACTAGTACAATACCCTGATCATAAATGTTCCTTTAAATGTTTATTGTTGATTTACAATACATTATCTTTTCATGTACCTCATGGGCAGACATATTTTGTTTTTACAATTCTGCTAACATTCAATAAAGTTTCTCTCTCTAAACTGCACAAACACAGATGCCTATGCACCTGGAGAACTGGACTTGTGTACTTTTATAAGTATGAATAAAACATATCACATAGTAAGAGAAAATTACTTACCTGAAACTTATCCTTTCAGAAGGTACACTGGGAAAATGGATTCTTTGAGCCCCTGTTTCAACTCCAAGTATGAGCTTTCTAGCTTTAAGAGCCACTGGCACTGCCCCTAGGACAGCACAAGCTTTGCAACTCCCCTAGTGAGTATGTCAGTAGTTTCTTCAGGTGCCTTCCCTCAGTTCTTTTCAAATTCAAAAGATGAGAGAAAAAATAACCCAAGAAAAAAATCCTGTAAAGCAGAAACCTTACTCTTTGAGAGAAGGAGGGTAGCTCATTTGTGAATCCATTCCAGAGCACGCTTTCTGAGAAAAAGAAATACAGGTAAGTAATTTTCCCATCTCCAAAGGTGACTGGTGATTAATGAGTGGATTCACAGAGTGTGGAGAATAAGCTCCAGGGATGTCTGTTTAACACACAACAATCAACTAATGAGGACAAACAGAACAATGAATGGTACAGAAATCAATACTACTTTTTAAGTACTTCGAAACAAAAAATAAAAAAGTATCAAATACCTCTACATTAGCTATAAACGGGGTTGCAGAATTAAACATTAATTCTGCAGAATAAAGATTATCTAAAAGCCCTCAAAAGATCAGTCAATAGAGACGTTCAGACATATGTCCAGTAAAAATTATACTGTTATACATCACTTAATCATTTACGTTTATATGTTAAAATGTCTTAAAATATTTTAGTTAACCCTCAGAACCTGTGAGGTAGATAAGGACCTAAAACTGGGGACATTCATAACTGAAATCATTATGAAAGAAAAAATATATTTCACAAAGGAATTATATTCTGAGTAGCATCAAATAAGGTAACTATTTTTATAAGCAAAATACTATAGTCCTTTCATTCTGAAATCTTAGTTATTATATGAAAGTATTAACCTTCTCCCAAATTTATAAAACATCAAAAACATAAATATGTGAAATTAGTTATGTATAAATATCAAAGCTAGAGTAGGTACATTTCAGGAATCAGCTAACTTAATACCCAAACTAAATTAAATATTTATAAAATAGTAATGCCCTCATAACCCAAGAGGCTAACAGAAAGGAAGAAGAGTATGCGTAAATAATCACTTTTTATACATATTGAAGTAGAAATCTAAAAAAAGATATACATATTTAGGAGAATACCATTTTTAATAGGTGGCACATATTTATGAAAAAGAAATTATGTAAACCTAGACAAATATGAAAAAGAAATTATAAAAATCCAAAATTTCTAGAGTGACAGAAGTAAACTTTATTCATATTTTAACAAAATAATATAATTTATTAGTGATATTTAACAAATAAATCTACTGAAAATGACTTGTACTTAAAATAATCATTAAAGGAAAATTAAATAAAAGCATGGACCCACTTTTTAATAATCAATTTTTGTTAGTTTCAGTTTCACTTAGATACTTCTTTAAAGTTAACTGAAAATTTTGTTAATGAAAGCTGGCAATAAACTAAATTTGGAAATAGATGCTGGACCAGCATGACTCAGTGGTTGATGTCGACCTATGAACTAAGAGGTCATGGTTCGATTCTTGGTCAGGGCACATGCTCAGGTTGGAGCTCCATGCCTGGTCAGGGCACATGCTCAGGTTGGAGCTCCATGCCTGGTCAGGGCACATGCTCAGGTTGGAGCTCCATGCCTGGTCAGGGCACATGCTCAGGTTGGAGCTCCATGCCTGGTCAGGGCACATGCTCAGGTTGGAGCTCCATGCCTGGTCAGGGCACATGCTCAGGTTGGAGCTCCATGCCTGGTGGTGTGCAGGAGGCAACCAATCAATGATTCTCTCTCATCACTGATACACACACACACACACACACACACACACACACATCCCTCCCCCCTTCTCTGAAATTAATAAAAAATATTTATAAATAAATAAAATTGGAAATAAAAATTTCAGGAAGGTCAGGAAAACACTAATATTAACAGTATATATGGGGGAGATTAAAAATGAAACTTATGAAAATTGTACTAATTACATAAACTAAAATTGGTTCAGGCAAAATTCTCTTTATATGGAGCCATCCTATAGGATGTGGAACTTAGTAAGTACACAAAGTATGAGGACAACATCATTTAACTAAATACTGGTAGCAAATGTCCTTTCACTTATGTCACTCTTCCTGAAAGTTAACAGGAAAGATGAAAAGGGTGGGACATTATAAGCATTATGGGGGAAACATCATTCTACTGAGCTAACAAGATAAAAGGCAAGAGCTGAAATGCAGGGGTTTCTCAGCAGAATTCAAATGACGGCATAGGAAGAAGGAGCACAACAAAATCTAGGTTCCCCTCTCTCTTTAGCTCAGTGGTTCTCAACCATTCTAATGCTGCGACAGCTCCTCATGTGGTGGTGGCCCCCAACCATAAAATTACTTTTGTTGCTACTTCGTAGCTGTAATTTTTCGCACTGTAAACATCTGTGCTTTCCGATGGTCTTAGCTCTCCAGCAGCGGAGCTCCCCCTGTGGGTCGTGGCCGTGACCCACAGGCGGAGAACCACCAGCAGAGTCGCCTAAGACCATCGGAAAGCACAGATGTGTACAGTACCATTCGTAACAGCAGCAAAATTACAGTTATGAAGTAGCAACAAAAATAAAATTATGGGTAGGGTCACCACCACATGAGAACCACTGCTAGCTCTTCTCACCTAAGAAGAAAACTTAAGAGTATTTTAGTCTTTGTACTTTTTAGCTAATATCTCTTTCAAGTCTGAATAAAGCTAAATGGGATCTGAAAGATGAACATTTTAAAAGCAAAATACACTTTTAAAAAAGGCAGTCAGCCCAGCTGGTGTGGCTCAGTGGCTGAACGCTGACCTATGAACCAGGAGGCTACGGCTCGATTCCCGGTCGTGGCACGTGTCTGGGTTGTGAGTTTGATCCCCAGTAGGGCGGGTGCAGGAGGCAGCCGATCAGTGATTCCCTCCCATCATTGATAGTTCCTTCTCCCTCTCCCTCTCTTGATATTTCCTTTTCTCTCTCTCCCTCCCTTCCTCTTTGAAATCAATTTTTTTTTTAATTTTTAAAGGAAGTCATTCATGTAAATGGACACTGGCTAACAAAAAAATTCAAAGCAAAATTCTTCCATCTACATCTAAGTGTCCCAACTGTGTCTATCATCAAGTTTCTCACTTTATTTTTCACAGAAGCTGGACAATATATAAAGAAACATGACTAGAAATGAAAAATGTCACTGCCAGTACTTTAATATATTATTCAACAAAAACCAAACAAAATAATCTGCTATGAGTAATTTTATTAACTGTACCATAATCGTTATTTTTCTTTAAAAACCAAAACAAAACATAGCTATTTAGAAATGTGGAATGTGTTAAGAACCTAACAAGAGATTTTTAAAGTCTCTAAGAACTTGAGGGACTGAATGCTTCCTGTTAACATTGCTTTGACATGGTAAAATCAAACTGTATAGTATATTTTTAAAAAGAAGAAAAAAATCAGAATGTATTATCTTCATGAGAAAAAGCTAAATTGTTGAGGTGGGACTATAGCACTCATTAATTTAGTAAAGGTGACTAATGCTACTAAAGCATGAATTTGAGAAATATGAAACAATTTCTAAGACAATTTGACCCACAACCCCCGCTAATGATTCCTATTACTTCAACAGGCATGTTAAATATAAAATAAATCTTACTTTACAAGAATAACAGTTATTGTTACTATTGTAGAAAGGAGATTACCAATTTTGGAACAGTATCCATGCAACACCTTCAACTTATCCCCAAACATCTATCAAATTTCCTAATTCAAGTTAGTACAGTGCTCTCCCTAAGCACAAAGTAAGCACTTAATGAATACAGTTAACCACCAGATATAAATGTAAGTGTATTTTAGTTTCTGTTTAGCTTTCCATAGCTAACATATCACCAGAAAATCCTATCTTACAATTTAAATACCAAAGTTTTCAAGAAATATGGAGATCAAATGACCTAAAGAATTTTCTAAGAATCTAAGTAGAATGTAAAACAAAACTTATTTTTCTCTCAACATTGTATTTAAATACAGTAGTACAGTAGGGTTTATCTACTTTCAAATTCATAATGAGGTAAAAAGGATGATACCATAGAAAAGCAAGCATGAAGGTGTCCACTGATGTTTATGTGCATTTTTGTGGTTGCACATGGTGTCAACCTAAAAGAGCTTAGCCTCTGAAAAACTGTATCACAAGAACCAATTTTTAAATCACAGAGTGATTTGAAGGGATTCACAAGAGCCTTAAAAGTGAAGGAAGAGAGAGCACATGCTTCAAGAATTTTTAAAACATGTTTACCAATGCAAACTTACAATACTAAAAAAAAAAAAAAGTCCTTTTTCAATATGATACACCTTAATTTTTAAGATCAAATATTACTAAACTTCAGAATTCTCAAGAAACTCTTTTGAAACATTTACCTAGTCCTCAGATGTAACTAACATTTCCATAAAAAATAACTTCTGCCAAAGGTAGCCAAAGGAAGTTGTTATTAAAGAACCCCGAGAGCTTCTGAGGAAGTTTATAAAGCAGCACAACTACCTGCACATCCTAAACCAGGGCTTTCAACCTCAGCACTACTAACATTATGGGCAGACAATTCTTTGATGTAGGGAGCTTTCCTATGCATTATAGGATGTTTATTTAGAAGCTTCTCTGAACTGTTTTCACAAGATGTCAATAGTATCCCCAGCTCTCACCCCACCCCAGTCGTGATGATCTAAAAATGTCTCTAGGCATTTCCAAACCACCCAGGAGTAATCCCCAATTGAGAAATTAGTGCCTTAAACAAAAATACTTTATCTATACCATTAGGAAGGATGGTTCTCTTGAACTGAAATCTCAAGGCCACTGAGGGCACAACGTAGGAGAAGAAAATACCAGCCTAAATAGGCCAGATAAATGTTGAGTCAACGCTGGCAATCAATGGCTAAGACGTGAAAAGCCAGGGCTTCCTATATCTCACTGAGGATGTTTTTCTAGCCATTCTAGCACTTCACCTTAAAAGTTGTGCCTTATGTTTTCTCTATAACCAAAGAAATAACTGAAGAATGTACAGATACTGGGACCCTTAAACCAATGAACACATGAGTCAAAGAGATGTCCTACAAGGAACAGAATTCAGACATTCTAGAACAGTAAATGAGAGCAAATGTCCAAAGAATGTGAAAAATCAACATTTACTAAAAGAGGCATCTACAAATGTCTCACTTTCTTTATAAACTATTCACTATGAAGCTTCCTTATTCTTTTAAGTGGTAATAATAACAAAAATCATATAAGAATCCTTACCAATGAAGACTATAGTGCTAATACCCAACATGTTACAATTGTTGGAGGTTAGCTCTAAACTGATGGCAATTATGGGCAAAAATCAAGCATCAAAGGAGAAAAAGAAAGAAAAGAGACCAATTACAAAACAAGAAATGTGGAAAAGGACTGCCAACGCACACAGTGCTCTTCTATGTTCTAAAAAGAAAAATTAGTTTTATCCACCAAAACACCAATTTCGGGCATCTACCACACAACTCTACCCGGAAATAGGGTTAAAGATCTTAGCTCCCACTAATGTAAGTGTCTAAGCAAGGATGCCCTCACATTGTGAATCCAATTATACCAGTCGCCTTTGGAAATGTATCCATAATCCACTATTATAATCTGAGCCTTTTTAAATGACCAATAGACTTTTTATCCACTTTTAAACATTGCTGCTAACGGTAAAACTTTCCAAGTGATAAAGAACTGAAAATAAGAGCTTAGAATGAAAAGATACTTTAACCACAGTATATAATAGCTATCACATGTTAAAATCTAGAACTTACCCCAATGGCAGAAATCAGAAGAAACCACAAAGAGATTACTAGGATCCGCTAGATATTTACTGAAGAGTTTTCCGAATTCCTGTTCTTTTGACTCACTCAGAGCTCCAACCAGTACAGGAATAATGGTAAACTCATCCTTATGGCTTAAAGAAAACAGAAAAAAAAAAAAGTCACTTGAGAAGTATAAGAATAAAAATAGTTTCCAATGTCTTTGCACTAAAAAGTGGAATATATATTAAGAGTAGTAAAGATAATACAAATATTGTTGAATTCTTAAAAATCTATAAATTAAATGTTTAAAGAAGACCACTTAAAAATGAGAGGCACAAAAAATGAGGTACAGAATACTCAAAATATCCATTTAAATTACAGGAATGTACAATACTTCTTTATTGTAATACTTCTTTAGGTAACCAAGGCTATTTTATTACCAGGTGGAATAACATCCTCAAAAATACAAATAAGCCCATGAGACCTCACCAAGTCAAGTCTTCTCAACTACCCCTCAAAGCTGGAATCATCTGCCCAATACTTCCACAATTTTAAAAGAACATTAAACTCTTCCTCACCCACTCACCTATTTTAGTCCTTTCCTATTATTAATACCATCATTTCTAACATTTGTTCCATAAACCTGCCAAGTGAAACTTACAACACTTAATATTGGCTCCCATACGATTCCCCAATTACACTTACACCTATACTAATAATACAGATACAAGACAGTTTGAAAATACAACTCAATTTTACCGGCATCTAGGGTGAACACAGATCCCAAAGAAGTACGTATTCATTTCCACCAGCAATAATAAAACACCACACCCACCCACAGTGTTTACAGCATAACCACAAATCCCTTTTTCACTCCACAGATGGACAGATTCATGGAAAAGGAACAGAGCAAATTAATAAAGAACTATGATGCTCTATAGAAACAGATGTTTATCCCAAACTTTTTAAAATTTTCATTATAGTGAAATTTTAATTGCATATATTATTATTTATATTCTAAATGACCCCAGATTTGGAATTTTAGAAGCATGAAATCATGTTTGTCTGACTTATTCTGAAGAGGATTTAAGAGGGTGGGGGATCACCATTATATTAATGCTCTTTAATATGAATAGTCTGACACTTTACTGATATAGGAAAAATAGAATTCATAAAAGTTCTTTAAAATATTAAGCTTAAATATTCCCAAAATAAATGTTATTCCAGCTTCATAAAGCTAAAGTCAGGGCACCCAAGTGCCTCCCCCATCATAAAGACCCCCTTACCCTTGTCAATTGCGAAATAAACAGATCATACAGATCTCCAGTCCCTCTGCAATGCAGGGGCTTCTTGGACAGAATCTGCATCTATGGAGTAAGAAAAAAAGAGGAAGCTGGCAGAGGAAGCTGCCATGGAGTATTTCTTTCTCTGACTATTACCAATTTGCTTAAATACTGCGTGAGTGAACAGGGGCTCTTCAATAAGTTAAGAGTAATTATCATTTCAAAGAAAAAAACTGAGCTGAGACCGGTTTGGCTCAGTGGATAGAGCGCTGGACTGGGGACTGAAGGGTCCCGGGTTCGATTCCGGCAAGGGCATGTACCTTGGCTGCGGGCACATCCCCAGTAGGGGGCGTGCAAGAGGCAGCTGATCGATGTCTCTCTCTCATAGATGTTTCTGACTTTCTTTCCCTCTCCCTTCTGCTTTGTAAAAATTCAATAAAATATATTTAAAAATTAAAAAAAAAGAAAAAGAAAAAAACTGAGCTCTAGTGAAAATTCAAGAAGATTATTATGACCTATTCTGTTCCAACTTCAAGTATCACCTACATAAAGAAATACACCAAGAAAATCAAAGAGTTTGCAAGTAATTACGAGATGGTGTGAAAGCAGTTATATAGAGTATAAAAACCAGTAAGTCAGAAGAAATAGGTTCAAGTATAATCTATATCACATGCAAATGTTGAGAGCATGGCTAAATTACTAACCTAAAAATGTCCTTATCTATAAAATGATCATAATTATAATACTAATTTCATAAATCTGTGACAAAGTACTATACAAGTACTTTGTCAACAACAGTTGGCTCACTCTGCAGAAACAAGACATATCTACCCTTTACAAGAGCCACCAAAACATTCAGTTAACCGGTTTGAGCTCACAAATCTACCTATAAAGGTAAAAGACTCATACTACTAAAAAAATCTAAGCCTTGAATCAAGATTCATCCATTCACCTCTCTTTGTTCTTTCCTTTTTTAAACAACTATATGTTGTTCTCTATACTCCCAAAGGATGAATTAGAGGACAGAGCATTTGGCTTTGATATATAATATTTCCAGGTTTTAGAATCAATTTGTGAAATTAGTCTTCCCTATTGAAGGAGAGTACAAAAAACAATTTATAAAACTGAATAAACTATCAAAGACAACCATTCTGCGCTCTAGAAATCAACCAAAGGCAAGAAATAAGGTTAGAGTTTATTCATTAAAAAAACAAACAAACAAACACTGAATTTCTTGGGAAGAATAGTGGAAGCCTGGCACTTTAGGAGGAGCTGTCCCCATTCCCCTGCTCTACTCCACAAACATGGCAGTTCTCTTGGCGTTGAGAACTGGCAGCAGGTGTTAGGCCAGTGGAAAGAGTCAATAAAAATATTTTTAAATATATAAAATACGTATTTAAAAAAGAGAGAGAATAAACTCTGTTTTTGCATACTTACAGCTGTAAGCCTACTTTTACCCTAACCTGTATATGGGTGAGAGATAAGTTTATTTTATGTGTGTCATTTTACAGCTTTATCAGTATGTCATGCTCACCAAATAGTACACATTAGCAAAGTGCATTTTGTTGCATGTCAGTTATAAATATACCTAAATAAAGCCTTAAAAAGTGCTTCCAAATAAAGACCTAGATGTCACTGCCTTGTTAGAAAAGTAAAATGTCAACCCTAGTAGTATATGGGCTCTAGCAACCTCATCAGTTTAGCAACCTGTCAGTACTTGAGTTCTGGCGGGAAAAGAATTCAGAGCCAAGACTCAAACTATAAGAGAAAGTTTATTTACAACTTCACAGAGGTGGGAGTGAGCTGTAGAGGAAATGGGCTCAGGAAACAAGTTACAGAGACAAAAGAAGGGCCCTTGGAACTTGGGAGAGAAAAGGGAAAAGGTAGCATGCTTGAGGGGGAGAGGTGGCCAGTGGTTTTATTTAATTAGCAGTACATTATTTAAATCTTAAAAGTGATGATATTTTTAACTAGATGATGTGCTGTATTTAGTTATTTGCTTATTCTTCCTCTGGAATTAATTTGGATATTTGTCCCCTGAAAAATATGAGAATTTTTTTCTCTGTGCAAATTCTTCCAATCTTCTAAAGATTTTATAAGCAGTCCAGAGAATTAAACAAATCATAACAAATCCAGGAAGAAAACAATTTATCCTTATCCCTAAAGGTGCTAAAGCTGTTGCCACAATAATACGATTATATGATTTATTCTCCTTTCCTCTTTTAGATAGAAAATAATCAGAGAGAGAAAAAAGGATAAAACATATGGTGATAAAAAAAACAAATGCCTTACACTAACTTTTATTCATCCTATTCATGGTCATAGAAACTGAAATTGTTCCATTATAAAAAACAAAAATGTTTTAGCTACATTCTAGAGATCCTCTATGCTCTATAATTCTAAAAATCTCTTACTGATGTAATACTCAAAGCATATCTAAAAAAGGAAAACTCAGAAACAAAGAAAATCCACATTTGTTCTAAAATCTCAGTAAACAACAAAAAAAAGTATTTAATTGCACGACATATGCAGAAATACATAAGAGAAACCATGAGTATAAGTCACAGAATAAGACCACATTTGAAAATGGCACTGTTCCTGTGGCTATCATTCAAGCTGGACAGAGGTAGAAAATCCCAGACTTCTTTCAATGTCCAGAGACAAGCCACTCCCCTCTGTAAAAGATGATTTATTCAAGAACAGATCTTACTTTTCTCTGGCATTTCCAGTATCTGAAGACCTTGATTGAGGTGGCAATCAGAAAGGAAAGTAAAATCTTTAGACCTAGTACAAACCTAAGCTTTAATAAGGGTTAGGGTGGGATGTAAATGAATCAAAAAATCAGAAAGTTGGAATGGCGATAGGGCAGCCTGGAAATGGGAAAGAGAAGTGGGAATTCTGCAGGTCTGCTGTGCACTCTTCAGAAGAAACTGCTTTTGTAAGACTGTCCTTGGTGACATCTGGGAACTTGACTTTTACAGTGTTCCTTATGTGATTAAGGCTGTTTTACCCCCTTGGGACACTCTACCAGATTGCCTAGATTGTTTATAAAACATGTCATTATAGCTAACACCTGCTTTCCTTCTGGAAGTCTGGAATTTCAGTAATTGTGCTTAGTTATGCTGGCAGTGAGTGCCTACATAACCAGCTCCCGATAAAAAATCTGGATTTAAAAATAAAATAAAACCTGATGTTGAATTTTTTTAGAAAAGTGTTATTGAATTTTTTAAAGGTACAGAGAAAGGGAGAGCGAGACAAAGAGAGAGACATCAATCGGCTGCTTCCTGCAGGCCTCTGACAGGGGATTGAGCCTGTCACTGGGGCATGTGCCTTGACTGGAAATCAAACCTGCAACCTCTCAGTGCATGGGACAACATCCAGCCAACTGAGCCACAGCAGCCAGGAGTGGATTTGAATCTCAGAAGCAGCATGCCTGGCCAGAAACATTATACACGTGTTACACCGCTGGAGAAAGCACATTCCATTCAGCCCACCCCTATGAAAGGGAGGAACTTTGGAAGCCTGCACCTGGCTTCCTCCAGATTCTGCTTAATGTGTCTTTTTCCCTTGCTGGTCCTGCTGTGTATACCTTTTCTAATAAAGCATAGTCAGGAATACACCTGTGAATCGGTCTAGTGAGTCTTCAAATGTGAGGCTGGTTGTAGAACTCTCAAAACAGGTGTTAAAGGCAAAATGAAATAAAGGAATCATAATGACAAGCATTTTAGGGAGTCTATAAAAAGAGTTTCTCTCATTTTTCCCCACAGTCACATACATCCAGACTTTACGCAGAATACTTTCAGTGTGAGAAAGTACAAACTAAAAAGATCTGGAAAACATCAGGCAGAGTAAAGAACTGGGGAGAGAGAAGAGAGGGAATAAGGTAATCTGGCTGTCAATGACAAAGTTAACATTTAAATTAATAAAAACTAGAGGCCCGGTGCATGAAATTTGTGCACAGAAGGATGTGTCCCTCAGCCCAGCCTGCACCCTCTCCAATCTGAGACTCCTTGAGGGATGTCCAACTACCCGCATAGGCCTAATCCCAGTATGGGCAGTTGGACATCCCTCTCACAATCCAAAACGGTTGACTACCAACCACTCGCCTGCCTGCCTTTCTGATTGCCCCTAACCACTTCTGCCTGCCAGCCTGATCACCCCCAAACCTCTCCCTTGCCAGCCTGATCGACACCTAACTGCTCCCCTCCCAGCCTGATTGCCCCTAACTGCCCCCCCTGCTGGCCTGATCACCCCTAACTTTCCTCCCTTGCCAGGCTGGTCGCCCCGAACTGCCCTCCCCTGCAGGCCTGGTCCTCCCCACTGTCCTTTACACAGGCCTGGTCGCCCCCAACTGCCCTCCTCTGCAGGCCTGGTCTCTCTCAACTGCCCTCCCCTGCAGGCCTGGTTCCCCCCAGCTGCCCTTCCCTGCAGGACAGGTCACCCCCAACTGCCCTTCCCTGCAGGCCTGGTCCCTCCTAACTGCCCTCCCCTGCTGGCCTAATTGCCCACACCTGCTCTCTCCTGCTGGCCATCTTGTGGTGGCCATCTTGTTCCACATGGGGCGGTCATCTTGTGTGTTGGCGTGACAGTCAATTTGCATATTACCTCTTTATTATATAGTATCTTTACTGTTTGATCAGTTAAGTGAATCTAATGAGACTCTCAAAATTAATCTCAAAGGTTATATCTTTTTGAATTTCCATTTGAGTAGGAATACTAATAAAATATTTTACAAGGGCAGGCATATTTCAGGTACTTCAACTATCTGAAGTCAAAAACAAGACAAAACACACCAAAAAAATACCCTATCATGAACTGACCAAGTTTATTAGAGAAATTCAGTATTTTGTTAGAAGCAAGTCAATATTTCCATATCCTATGTTCTCTTAAATGTATACCTACTTCTTGCTGGCTTTACCTTCTCTGATAATGGTATGTTATTAAACCTTAAACTTTTGCATTTTCTTAAAATCATCTTACTCCCCCACATATGAACATTTACCAAGTTTTACTGGTTCTAATATTTAAATATCTCCCACAATCTGCTCAGTTTTCTACCCCATTCACGTCTTCCTTAGTTCAAAGCCACTGTGGTTTCTTTACTAACTATTTCCATCCGTCTCTTCCAACGCTAGTCCGTCCTTCACACCGTCAAGGAATAATAGGTTCTAATCATCTTCCTCCTCCCTTTGCTAAGAAACTTGAACTGGATCTATAACTAGCACTAAGGCTACCTTGGATTTTCTAGTCTATTCCAGCCACCTCAGTCAACATTTTATAGCAAGGTGTTCCCTGCCAAACCTCCTGACCCAAAAACTGTGAGCAATAACATAGTTGTGATGTCAAGCCACTAAGTTTTGGAGTAATTTGTTACTTAGTAATGGACAGCTGATACAGAAGGTGAGTATAGGAAAGGCTACAAAGGGAAATTACAACTTGAAGTACTTAGAAAGTGCTGTTTTCTAAGAGTCAATATTAGGGATCCTAATATAATCTGCGAGACAGGAAAGGTTTTCTTAAGAAGTGATACTTAACAGTGGTTATGTAAGACTATTTAATTGAGGAGAAACTATAAACAAAAATTTTGCTTGTTGGTTTTAAGTTCCTATTTTTCAAAATTTTACACAATGCACATTTTACTTTTGAAATAATAACAAAAATGCTATTTTGTTAAAAACCTCCTTAAGGATATTTCTGGCAGCTTACTGGTTCTATTGTATTAAAATCTATTAAGTTTAAAGTATCCGTTTTCTAATGACAAAATGCGCAAACATTTCAGCAAATAACAAAAAAATTCTGTTATCTTATATAGTTAAAGAATGGAATGTTTCAATTATACTAACACTAGAGGGCCAATGCATGAAAATTCATGCACGGGGTGGGGGGGTCGTTCAGCCCGGCCTGCCACAACAGCACAAAAAATGTTAATGTAATCTCAAACTTCAAAAATGCAATTCACTAACAGATATTTACTGAGAACCTAAACTGCGCCACATGCTTTCCTAAGAGAATACAGTGATGGCTCCCAAGAAGGTATAATCTCACCACATTTAAAACCAGTCAAACTATACGTGGAATATTAAGTCCATATAAAGAAAATGAGAGAAATAGAACCTACAAAAGGAAAACTTTCTTTTGAATGCTGACCTAAAAGAAAGCTCTTAAAACAATTATTTTATTGTACCAAAATAAATTAATGACTGTTATGTGACTGGCACTGTGCTAGGTACTGAGGTATAAGTGGAGAATAAAATATATATTATCCCTATCCTCAACCTACTTAGAGTCTACTGAGTACCCTATCACTGGAAGACCTTTGGCAGACACCAAATAATCTAACAAGCATAGTATGAAAGAGATTCATGTACTTTGTGTAAAGCTGAAATAAATCACCTCCAATATTGATCCCCCATCTAAAAGGTTGTTATTACTTATGACATCATACCATAAAAGAATACAATTGTTATTTTAAGATAAATATCTAATGAGTCAAGTAACAGGCAAACCAATAAATAAATACACACACACACACACACCGACACACACACACACACACGGGGTTTGTTTGTTTTTTTATATTTCCCCCTAATAAAACAAACAATGCAATTCACATGTTCAGCTTTCAGAGGCAAACTATTCAAAAACCAGCTTCAATCCACATTAAGAAAATCCAACCTTAAATTTCTATTTCATTTCAAATAAAAAATATTTTCCAGAACTGTGACAGAATACATTTGTATTGTTTTAAGCTCTACCCAACATTTTTTAATCTCCTTACCCTAATGATTATCTTACCGTAGTTAAAATACTTCCAAAGAAATTAATATCTATGATTTCTCTGGGATTTCTTATATTAATATACCTTTCCATGGCTTTAGCTGTATAAGGCAAATGCATTTCAATACTGTGTTCATCTTCATCTGTCTGCAGAGACATGCGTTCAAACATTCCTGTCTTCCATAGTTCTCCGTAAACTAAAGAGATTTCAAAATATAGTAAAACAAATATATTAATGTATATCCTTATCCAATGAGACTCCACCTAGTAATGCTTTGGCAAGAGGTAAAAGCACCACATAATATTCTCCTTCATTTTTCCCCCATTTTTATTTTTAAAAAAGAAGAGACTTGCTTTTGACATATCAGACAAAACAATAATACATGTAATAACTTACTCAGTATTTCTATGATACATAGTTATATAAGTAATCATTTAAATTTTTCATCAGTCCCTTTCATTATAACAAAAATCACCTCCAGGTGTAAGCCTTTCCTTAACTTTAATCAGTACATGCTAATAAGAGCATAACTAATTAGAACTCCTACTGAAATATGGAAAAAATCACTGGTCTACTTACTTATGAAGTTAGTAATAGTTTTTGTGTTTTGCTTTGTTTTTTAATAAAATATATAGGGTTATTATTTCATACCTCAGGTTCTGGCCATAGTTAAGAACAGAAAATTCTCACAAAGGATGCTATTTTCCTCAAAATTAAAAATAAAGCTTATGTGATAGACCGGAACATAAATTTACCACAGTACCATGCCACAAATAATATTTAAATGATCTATTAATTCAGACCCTTCTGATGAATTTACTTAACACAATATTGTATAGCAAGAAAATGATGAAATTTATTATGTAAAAAAAAACATGAGTGTTTTTGTCTTATAGAACTGAACCAACATTTTTTTATTATTATTGATTTTAGAGAAGGAAGGGAGAGGGAGAGGAAGAGAAAGAGGGAAACATCAATAATGAGAGAGAATCACTGATTGATTGCCTCCTACACACTCCCTACTGGGGATTGAGCCCACAATCTGGGCATGTGCGCTTGTCTGGAATCGAAACAGGGACCCTCCAGTCCATAGACCGATGCACTACCCAGCTACGGCCTAAACCAACATTTTTATAACTACATTGAAAAAAAGGGTTTACCAATATAAAAATCTACCTGATTAAAAATATTCCATTCCTTCTTTGGCAGGTTATCCAATATCAAAATTTTCTGAATGCCACAACAAAGTTTTAAAAATAAAGTATGTCCCCTAAAAACCTAGAAAGTAAGGCTAGTAATATTCCAGCTTTATTAGTAAGATATATTCTAACAAATTGCTAATACCCAATGATACTTAAAATCCCAAATTATGAAAAATTAGGACTAAAAAACTATGGAAAAAAAAGAGGCGATCATTTTCCTTTGTAAATGTTTTCTTTCCCCTCTACATTAGTATATTTTGTGAAATTTTTTGAAATAAGCACTCAATATACTTAAAATATAATTTGATGAACTGTAAAGATACCAAGTTCATAAAGATAGTTACTAGTGGAAATATAAATTGAGTTCAGATGAGGGGGAAATTCTGAGTAAATTTTGGATGAAGAGAATTTGCAACACTATTTTCTGTACTATTCTGTATTTTTTAAATTATGCTCACCCATCCTCCAAAACTACTATTCAAAGTCAGTAAGTTTTACTTTATACATCCAATACTTAAAACAATGCCCAAGTAAATTAAAAATGTGATTTCTGAAAGCTTATGGAAAAAATAAATCAAACTAATCAACATCTTAAAAATAAAACGCACTTAAGATTTACATAGCACCTTTCAGAGTTTCATAACTACAGGCTCATTTTTTTCCATAAAAATAATTTGGAGGAAAAAAAGACATTATCACCATTATCTATTTACAGTGAGGAAAGTGATAAACATAGAGGTAGACTAACCGGCCCACAATCTTTCACCAAGTTGTGATAAGTACCAATTTCTTGTCTCATAGTACAATGAGTACAGAGTACTTTCCTACAGTCTGGAGTCTAGTGGAGCTGACAGATTTTTGTAGATGGCAGAAAAACTGTGGTTGTCTTTTAAGCATATAGAAAATTTTCTTTCTTTGATTTTATTTTTTATAGATTAGTTACAACAAATTTTATTTTTTGAGATATTACTATGATATTCACATTTTATAATTTCTATTTAAACATCTTCAGCTGTTTAAAAGCTTTATGATTTTTATATACTTACTCTTTTGGTCAATACGAAGGTCATACAGAGGTGTTCTATATATATCCACACTGGAAAGTGCACATCGAGAGAGGGGCACATGATGAGAAGGCCCAAGGATGAAAATTCTTCGGCTAGGAGATATACAACAAAAATCACAGGCAGAACAATTGCACTTCTACACAAACCTTTCTATCTAATAAAAGAGTAATATGCAAACTGACTGTACCCTTTCACTACACCCAATAAGCCACGCCCACACACCAATCAGGAGTGGTATGCAAATTAACACCCAACCAAGATGCCTGCTGACCATGGCAGGGAGATCGCTGGGTTCCCAAGGCCAGAAAAAGCCTTGCCAAGAAGTTTTTTCCGGCCTTGGGCAGGCAAGCAGGCCAGGGCTGTGGCAGAGTCAGCCAGCAATCAGCCGCATGCAGGGCAATTGCTGGCTGGGGTCCCCTGGCTGAGGTCCCCTGCCCAAGGATGAAAGCCTCGGCTAGAGGCTTTCATCCTTGGGCAGGCCAGAGGTGAGCTATCAGTAGGGCATCCCCTGAGGGCTCCCAGTATGTGAGAGGGGGCAGGTTGAGCTGAGGGACCACCCACCCCAGGGCATGAATTTCGTGCACCAGGCCACTAGTATTAAATAAAAGGGGAAAAATAAGTAAACTTTTAAAATTAAATGTAAATGGTTTCCTTAAATGGTTTCATTGCCTACTCTTATGCACTAAATTATGTTCCCCTAAAATTTGTATGTTGAAATTTCACCCCCAAGTACCTCAGCATATAACTGCATTTGAAAATAAGATACTTAAGGGGTGATTAAGTTAAAATAAAGCCATCAGGGTGAGGCCTGAATGCAATATGACTAGTGTCCTTATAAGAAGAGGAAAGACTGCAGGGGTACACGTGCCCAGAGAGGTGACCACATGGAGAGGTGTCAAGGGGGCACCCATCCGCAAGCCAAGGAGAAAGGCCTCAGGAGAAACCACCCTGCCAGTACCTCAGTCTCAAACTCCCAGCCTCCAGAACTTGGGTAAATGAATGCCTGTTGTTTAGCTGCCCAGTGTGTGGTATGTTGTTATGGCAGCCCTAGCAAACTGCTACACCTATGAATGATCTGCTCCTCAGTTAATTAAGCTCATTTCTTTGTCTTTGTGTTGGAAGGCCTATATTTTTTATTTTTATTTTGTTCTTGTTGTTGTTGAAAGGCCTTCAACATCTGGAAATATCAGTTACTAATTATCCACAGTAAACCAACCTGTTATGCTTAAAGTTTTCAATAACTACAGTAATTGAATTTTAAACATTTCAGCTATTAACTAAAATCTCAAAATTCTAACACATTCTAAATTTGCCTACTAAGGTCTACCACAATTTTAATAAAAATACATAATAGATTCTAAAAAATGATG
Organism: Antrozous pallidus; assembly: GCA_027563665.1. Lineage (NCBI taxonomy): Eukaryota > Metazoa > Chordata > Mammalia > Chiroptera > Vespertilionidae > Antrozous > Antrozous pallidus. The sequence continues at coordinate 57,672,486 of CM050523.1, read as the reverse complement.
AAAAATATCATTACAAAGAAGTATTTTGATGAAGCTGTTTTCACATGTCTTCCATGGGAGAGAAAAAAAGACATGTTATTGAGAAGAATTCTGTATAATAAGCTTTCTCTGTTTCCATTTAAGTAGAAGTCATTCTCAAAAACAAAGAAACTTGATTATGTGTTATTTGGACTGTAGGCTAAAGAAAAGAACTGTGCTAAACTGTAACTAAGTCTTTACAATCCTTTTATCTTGGCATCAGGAATAAAATTAACTTCCTTTCATTTTTTTTTCCAACATCCCTACAATCTAAATTCCAAAACTACCCATTTTCTCTTTTCTCCTAGACTCATAAGAACAAAACTTACACAAACACCCCACACTCACAAACAAACTTACAGACCAAAATTCTGAGAAAGGAGGGAATATATGATTACCTAAATACCTAGAAAATTAAGGACTACTCATTGCTCAACTGATGGACACAGAATGACACAGAAGCTAGTTCTTTTATGTCAAAAACATGCAGGCCAAAGAATGCCCCCACTGACAATGCATCTTGTCATCACCATTATGATCAACTCAATAACCATTTCAGAAAAAAAAGATCAAATCTAGTGATGCCTAACTGAAGAAAAGAAATACCACTATGTTCTTCTATCTTAACACCACATAAATATCACCATGATTTTTTTAACAGCAAATGTTCGACATAAACAATAACTGAGTATTTCGATGACTTACCTAAAGACAAGTACTTATATGAACAAGAATCAAGTATGAAAAAAAATGGCATTTTTATGTTTGAGGAATACATTTCAATGAAAAGAGAGAAGGACAGAATATTTAAAATCAGAACACTCCTGGGAAATCCAGGATAATTAAAATATGAAAAGACTTTTAATATATCAATCTAAAGTCAAGGTATAAATACATTTCATAAGTAAGTGCAGTAAGGTTCTCACAGTGGCCAAGAGATGAACACTCCAGAAATAAAGAGCCCAGGTGAGCCGGAAGGCCTAACTGCTCTTCTCAGACTGACTGCTCACCGTCTGCCTTTCTGTCAGACCCCCAACCCACTGAAAAGACTGGGACTGCTGGGGGAAGTACTGCCTCCAGTCTGAATTAACCAACTGTGTCCCCAACAGCTTCTTTCCAGTTTGGCAGAAACTCACCCTAATGTGAAATTCCACATTTGGGTAAGAGAAACAATAGGAAAAAGAGACTGAGGTTCCATCAACATAAAACCCTTAAAAGTAATATATCCAAAAACAAACAAAAAGAGGCTAGGTATCAGTGAAGAAAAAAAGAATGCACAATAAACGGGTAGAAATTGCAAAATGGGTCTCTGCTAGCCACATGCTAACAAAAAGAATATTAATAGAGTAAGTAGAAGATAATGTATTTTTTTTTCTTGCTAGATTGCAAGATCTAGGAACACTAAGGCCATAAAAATATTTTGGAGAGAAATGAGTAATGCATTAAAAGCAATGTCATTTACTCTACATTTAATAAACTGCAAGGTGCTTTGTCCTTAAAGAAGTAACTTTTTAATATTACCATGTCATCACAGTTGTGACACATAAAAGAAACTTTTAATATGAAAAAATGGGGGTGAGGGGAATTGGTAAGCATTCTCTGAGAAATACATGCCGTGCACATATAGTACCTCCAGAGAATTGAAGTTACTTGCTATGAGGGTCATCTGTGTACCTACTACATAAGTTACCTGAGTGTCTGCTCTCATAAATATTCATCTACTTATTCTAAATAATGTACCACAAGTAATTTTTGAAAGATGTTTCATGGCAAGTGCAGATATTTAAACTAAAGAATAAAATGTCGTGTGGCCCCAAGTAAGATTCCTTTTTGCTCTTTTTCTGTCATGTAAGACTTTCTGAAAGATCTGAATCAAGTTAGTAAATATGCCCTAAGTTTATTTTTAATTAAAGTTTTAGTAAAAGGAAAAGACTTTGCAACTATAAATTTGGGAAGAACTTAACTAAATGTATCATCTTAAATATCTTAAAACAGTCAGCCTGAGTGCTATTTTTGAAACATACATTGGGTCCTAACACGCTACTGCTTCAAAAAAAAAAAAAAAAAGTCTTTCCATGGCCAGAGGATACTAGTAAAATCCAAAATCCTTAAAATGGGTTCGTTCTAAAGTCTCAAGTACACTGGCCCTTTTTGTATGACTCTTCCCTTCGATCACAACACTTTATGCTTCCTGGTCTTCTTGAAGTCCCTTGATGACACACACAACCTTGCCTACTTCAAAGCCTTCACACATTTCTTTTGCTTAAAAAACATTTCCTCAGATACACCATCCCCGAGCCCTAATCCACAGACCTTAACCACCTCCTAAATCCAATCACCCTGCATCACAGCAGTGCTCAAAGTGTGAACTGTGAATTCCTCGTGACCCACAAAATCAAAACCATTTTCAAAATAGCACAAGGAAGCCGTGTGCCTTCTTCACTGTGATGACATCTGCACTGACAGTACGAAAGTGAGGCAGGGTAAACCACTGGCACGACAGAATTTCGATCAAGGTAATGGAACCAAAATATACTAGGAGTCCTGTGCTCTTCACCCACACCAAGTTTTGTGGGGTTTTCCTTAAGGCCAGTTTCACTTAATTTCATTAAGTCTTGAAATTTGAATACAATTTTATAAAAATACTAGAGGCCCGGTGCACGAAATTCATGCATGGGGGAGGGCCACACCTCAGCCCAGCCTGGACCCTCTCCAATCTGGGACCCCTCGGGGGATGTCTGACTGCCCCAGGGATTGGGCCGAAACAGGCAGTCGGACATCCCTCTCACAAGCTGGAACCACTGGCTCCTAACTGATCACCCTAACCACCTCTGCCTGACAGCCTGGTTACCCCCAACTGCCCCCCTCTGTTGGCCTGGCCGCCCCTAACTGCCCCCCCCAGCCAGCCTGATCACCCCTTAGTGCCCCCCCAGCCTGGTTGTCCCCAACTGTCTCCCAACCCCCACTGGCTTGGTCACCCCAACTGCCCCCTCCGCCAGCCTGGTCACCCCTTGCTGCCCCCTTCTGCTAGCCTGGTTACACCTCACTGTCCCCCTGATGGCCTGGCCAACCCAGGCAGCCTGATGGTCAGTTGTTCTATCATTCCTTGCTAACCCCCCCTGCCGGCCTGGTCGCCCCACACAGCCTGCTGTCTGATTGTTACTGTAAGGATGTTGTGACCAATTTGCTTATTACCCTCTTATTAGTATAGATTCTGTATGACAAAATGCATTCAATTTGTGATGTTACATGTTGAAAGCACTACCTGCTGCATACAGAGTATGTCTCAGGGAAAAGCATTAGTGTGACTGGCTGTGAGCTAGCCAAACGACTGTAGACAAATTATGATTATTCCAATTTAGATAGTTGGCAGAAATTTTCTAAGATGATGATCAAAATGATCTTGCCATTTCAGAGAAAAAATTTGACATGTTTGTTGCCAATGATAAAATTGAAGCTTTTAAGTGAAAATTAGACTTCTGCAAAATTTCCATCCCTGTGAAGTTGACAGTTTCCAAAGAGTTAAAGATTTTCCTGATGAAACTGGTGGTAACATGAACAAATGTGATTTTTTGACACTGAATGATAAATGTCAACATTTGAAAGATCTACATAACTCAATAAATAAATATTCTAAGCAAGACGTTACAAAAAGTCACGTAAAGGTAAAAGATCCCTTCAAAGGGCAGGAGAGTACAAAGACGATCTGACTGACATGTAGAAAATGGACTAATGTGAAAAGAACGGAAACTAATGATATAGAATTTAACCTCTGCTCTTGAACTGTTCTTTATTATTCCTCTACTAGAGGTCTGGGACACAAAATTCATGCATTGGAAGGGGGAGGGGGTGTCCCTCAGCCCAGCCTGCAACCTCTTCAATCTGGGACCCCTCAAGGGATGTTCGACTGCCCCTTTACAGGGATCAGGCCATGGGGGTGTGGCCAGCCTGGGTGAGGGCTGATGGCTGTTTGCAGGCTGGCCAAGCCCCCCAACAGGGACCCTCACCCCATAGGGGTGTGGCCAGCCTGGGTAAGGGGCTTTTTTTTCTTTTCAGTGCCTCCTTGAGCAGATGCCAGGGCCAGGTGGAAGCAGGTATTTGGGATTTACTTATATTCTACAATTGAAACTTTGTAGCCTTGAGCAGAGGCCAGGGCCAGCTAGAAATTTAGGTTGCCCCCAGAAACCCAGGCTCCCAACCCCTCCTTGAATGGAGGTCAGGGCTGGCTGGAAGCAGGTATCTGGGATATATTTATCTTCTTTAATTGAAACTTTGTAGCTTTTAGTAGAGGCCCGGGCCAGCCAGGGCAGGCGGGAAGCTTGGCTTCCTCCATCGCTGGGGGCAAGCCAAGCCTCCTGCTCACTACAGCTCTGTGGTGGCTGCTATATTAGTTGGATTAATTTGCATACTTGCTCCTGATTGGCTGGTGGGTGTAGTACACTGATGGTTAATTTACATGTTTCTCTTTTATTAATGTAGATATTTCACATAGTTCCCAAAAGGATGTTTTTCCTGTTTTCTCAAAGGACTCTGAAAACATTGCAAATTTCAGAGGTGTTTTTTCAAGAGGAAACAAATATGATTGTCCATTATTATTTTTAACACTCAGACCTTCAGATTTATTTACTCAGAATTCAATTATTATGTGTTAATTACAAAAACAAGCTGATTACATCACCATCCACCATTTGCCTCACTTTTTACTGATCTCCATCATCTTCTTAGTCCGTTGTTCTCACTTCTTTTTATTCTTTATCTTTTCCCTCCATTCTCATTTTCCATCAAACTATTTAACACAAGCTTTCCACTTCTACCAATATTGGTTCCATATCTCTCTAATGCATTCTAAAGACAAATTTAATTCAGGGGTACCCTTCCAGCACATATCATCATCAATAAAAATTCTTCCAAATAGAAAAATATTTGGAAAAAGCTATTACATAAACTAACCTTGATCGTAGACAGTTCACAGACACAGGGTCAGATAAAGAAAACTTCAAAAATCTTTATAATCTAATTTCTATTTGCTGTTATTCATGAAATAATTTCGATAAAATTGCATATTAAACATGTGTCAAGAAATATTTCTTAAAGCCCCTCAACATCAAAATGAGGCAGGGCTAACCACAATCCCATCAATTTGGCAACATCATTTTATTATTTACAATTTACTAAGATTAATTTCCAACAAAGATCCAGTACAATGTGCAGAGCACACTACACAGAAACAAAAAAGAGCAGTTTTATTTTAAAAACTGAAAAAATTGCACAAAGGAAAAAAGAGCAGGCTGTGGGTGAGACCTGCTTCTTAAACTCTTGCTGTGAGTTACTTCTTTTAAATGATTATGCTCCATCTCTACTAGTACAGATGTACTGGTATTACTTGTATTACTGCTAACAGAAAACATGAAACAAAATTAAGATGATTGATTTTATCTATTCACATAATATGAAACAACTAGCAATACAAATTGGACCCAGATACTGGTTTATATGTAGTAAATTTACTAAATAAAATGGTGGTCAGGAAACTCAGTAATTTGGATGGCGAGTTTCAGCAGAAACTTCTGAAAGTTCACGTGTTTCTCATTTTAGAGAGCAGTATACTACTCAGTCACAGTTTGCCAGAAAGATTTTTATAAAGCTAATTTCAGAGCTGTGTTTAAATTATTCAATGTTTATATCCTTCAAACATCATATAAAATACGATGTCCAATTCCAAAATAATTCAGAAAACCTTATCCTGTCAATGAAAAATTATTCTTCTTTTATGAACTATAATAAAGAATTTTAAATTACAAATAATTAAAGTAGAATAAAGGGCTTTGTATTTTCTTAAAAATGCTCATCTCCAGGTTTTCCCAAATGAAAATTTTAAAACCAGCATATTTAACTGTTAGTGTTCCTGGACCCAATTCCAAAGTACATTGGGGGGGGGGGGGGGGGGAGGACCTCCCCACACCCCCAACAAGCAATTCTTGAACACTCTCCCTGGAGATAGCATCAGATTTCACAGGTTATGCATTCAGTCCTACAAGACTGCTCCCCAAACCCTAACTTCAGATGCCAGGCTTCTGACCTGTACTTCCAACCAACTGGCTATAAATCAGAGGTCCCCATGAACCCCTCCTTAGCTTCAATTAATTTGCTAGAGCAGCTCACAGAACTCAGAGAAACATTTTAGTTACAAAAATCACTGGTTTATTATAAACAGATGTAATCAGAAACAGCCAGTTAGAAGAGATGCACAGGGTAAAGTATGGGGAAAGGGAATGGACTCTCCATGCCCTCCCCAGAATGCCACTCTCCCTGACTCTCACCAACCTGCAAGCTCTCTGACCCCTGTCCTTCAGATTTTATGGAGACTTCTCTACATAGCTTTGATTGATTGAATCACTGGGCACTGGCGACTGATTCAACCTCCAGGTCTTCCTCACTCCAGTCAGGACTGGGACTGTAAAGTTCCCACCCTCTAATCATAATTGGTTCTCCTGGCAACCAGCCCCGATCCTTAGGACCCAAAGCCACCTCATCACACCTCTACAACACTTAGGTAATTCCAAGGGTTTGGGAACCTGTGTGTGCGTCAGGAACTGTGGACTAAGCATAAGATATACATGTGGACGAAGCAATATACATGAGAAATACATTTTGGTCATTTGAATGACCAAATATATTTTTTTATAAATCACTATATCACATTAACCTCCTATCATTTCCAGAATTGAACATTTTACCAACCAAAGGGAAGGTAAAAACTAAAGGTTCAGACAGCGGAAATAGTATTAAAGCTTTCTAAAACCTATAAAAGATATAGTCAAACTCATAGAAAGTCAAATTCCTAATGAAATAGAGTATATAACAACAATAAGTATACAAAACAAATTACTTCAGTGACAAAGCAGTTATACTTCCCAACATTATCCCATAACAAAATCATCTCTATATTACTTACGTAATAGATGGGTCCACTTGTTTGTAAGCATGAGCAGCACAAGACCCACAGTATGTATATCCTGCATGGCTACAAAACAAAAATTTTTTAAACTTAATCATCAGATTCAAAAATCAAGATAATCTGGAAAAAAAACTTTTGAAGGAAATATAATAATTATGATAAACCTAACAAATGTATAGTTTAAAAAGCAATGTAACTAATAATGCAACTTCTAAACAATAATAGTAAACATATAATTGTTCTCTGTTCCAGCTTTAAATTTTAAAAAGTATCGAGTAATTTTTTGGGGTCAGAAGAAAAGTTCGATCTGGAGATAATCAAGGCTTACTTGAAGTGGCTAATGTAACACTAATGCGGTATGAGATTTCAACATTCCTCTTCAATACAACTAACAGAGTATTACATAACAAGTCAAAATAGACCCAAACAAATAACCTACAACTAACAACTCGCTTCCCTGTGTCTTCAGTGTAGAGAACTGACTTGGACCCTAGCTGGTTTGTCTCAGTGGATAGAGTGGCAGCCTGCGGAATGAAGGGGCCCAGGTTTGATTCTAGTCAAGGGCACAAGCCCAGGTTGCTAGATCCTCAGTAGGGGGCATACAGGAGGCAGCCTATTAATATCAATGATTTTCTCTCATCAATGGTTCTCTCTCTCTCCCTCTTCCTTCCTGTCTGAAATCAATAAAATATTTAAGAGTGAGTGAGAGAGAGAGAGAGAGAGAGAGAGAGAGAGAGAGAGAATTGACTTGACCTTCTGTGTATTATGCCTTTCATTTTCTCTCTCCATTACACAACCCTCTTATCCTCTGCTCTCAGCATCAGATTAGGTCTCTCTCTTATCACGTACTAGGTGCCCAGTGCGTAAAATTTGAGCACTGGGGGGCGGGGGGGGGATCCCTCAGCCCAGTCTGGCTCCTCTCACATACTGGGAACCCTCAGGGGGTATCCTAATGATGGCTCACAGACTGTCCTACAGACTGTCCCACAGTCTGGCCTCCCTTTGTGGGAGGCGACCAGGCTGATCAGGGGAAGGCACCAGCCCCATCACCCCACTGCTGCAGCCACTGCCAGTCACCGCAGCCACCAAGGTCATCAACACGGACTCCAGTCCCCTCACCAAGAAAAAATGACCACCACTTTCTTTAGGCATTTTCAAGATGTGTCTTTCATAGCATATGACATTTCTTTCATTTCTTTTTATCCTCACCTAAGGATATGTTTCCACTGATTTTTATAGAGTGTGAAAGAGAAAGGGAAAGACAGAGAGAAACATCAACATGAGAGGAACACTTTGGTTGCCTCCTGCATGAGCCCTGACCTGGGTGGGTCCTGGCCAGGGAAGAGCCTGCAATCTAGGTACATGCCCTTGATCAGAATTGAACTCAGACCATGCTGTCAGCAGGGCGAGGCATTATCCACTGAGCCAAACTGGCTAGGGCAGGATATGACATTTCTTAGCCCTCCAGCAGCAGACCTTCATTTTTTTCTCCAAGAGTGAGGTGGAAAAGTCCTAAATCCCTTTTTGGATTCTTATTACCCAAGTTACTAAGAATACTATCAGTGGCATACAGGAAGCTTAGCCAATGAGCGGTCACAGAAAAGGTGTTTTCTCTGTAGTTCACACCGATCACCAGTTCGGCCCCTGCCCAGGCCTAAAGCCTCGGGGTCTGGGCAGGGGCCCCCTCAGCTCTGATTGCAGGCTCAGTCCTGCCCAGGATCCCCATGGCTCAGGCCCCTCCAAGGCTGCTCAGGGCCCATGGAGGATTACCTCGGAGTGACCTGGGTGCCAAGGATATTCCCAGGACCAAGGCCACTGGGTTCCTACATATGCAAATTAACCACCATCTTTGTTTGGTTAATTTGCATACTCACTCTAGCTGTGGGCTTAGCAGAGGTGCGGTCAATTTACATGTTTGTAAATTAGGTAAAATTGAATGACTATTTCTGGAACTCAGTTTTCCTTCCTGACTCATTGAAGTTACATATCTAGAAACATTTCCCTTAGTGTTTTCTCATTAATGTGTGGCCAATGGTATATTGGTAAAATTTTAATAACTGGTTCTGCAGGTGGAGAAGGGAGATATATAAACATATACAATGTAAATAAGCTTTTTATAAACTTTACTTAATTAAAAAGATATGTACCACACAATTCACAATGGAAATATTTGTAATACTCTTTATTGCAAATTCCATGTAGCCAACTGACTATCAAAGAATGTTTCCATTGATTTTTAGCTTGACTCTTATTCATGGCCAAGAGACGGCTGCAACTACAGTGGAAAACAGTTGGCAAATTCTTAAAAAGTTAAATATACTCCTGCACTATGACCCAAACCATTCCATCCTTATAAGAAAAAAAACTAACATGTGTCCAAAGATTTGTACATCCTAGTTTAATTGCTTATTGCAATAGCCAAAAACTGGAAACAACTAAATGACCCTCAAAAGGTGAATGGATAAATAAATTGAGGTGCATCCATATAATAAAATACTGTTGGGCAACAGAAAGAAAGAAATAAACTACTGATACACTCAAAATAATTATGTTTAAAAATGGTAAAAATCAATAAACAAATATGCTAAGTGAAAAAAGTCAGACAAAAAAGTTCATACTATATGATTCCATTTAAATAACTCTAGAAAATAAAAATTAATTAATGAAAAGTAGGTTTCCAGAGGAGGAGAACTAAGATGGCGGCATAGGTGAGCACCTATCTAGCTGTCCACGCAACAATTCTGAAACTACAACTTAACAACAGAACAAACAACATCCAGAATCACCGGAGAGCTGGCTGAGGGAAAATTCCGCACATAAAAGTAGAGGCGGGATGCAGCGGTGACTCGGGAGCAGCGGTGCGCAGCTTTGAGGTTCGGAGTGCGAGCGAGCGGTGAGGGACAGGCGGCAGACAGCAAGCCCGGCTGGTTTTCTCCAGCAGGGAGGGCGGAGGCCTCCCACAGCACCGACCCCCCAGTTCCAGGCGAGCTCCCAGGTCGGGGAAAGGAGGATCCCGGGTGCGGCTGAGGTCTGTGTGTTTGGGGAGAGTGCATGAGTAAATTGGAGTGCGCAACCAGACAGAGAACGCGCGACTCACTTGCTCGGAGACCACCATACTGCTTTGTTTTACACCCGAGTGAGACTTTGACTGTGCAGACTCATTTGGGGAGAGGCAGAGTTGTCTGGCAACGGGAAGACCAGCAGTGGATTTACATTGCCACCCAACACCGAGACCCGTGAGCCGCACAGATAAGCTGACGCTGCGAGCCCCATAGACCTGAAGCGGTGCGCCAGGAAGGGCGGACCTAAGCCTGACGCTGCGCGCCCATTAGACGCTGAAGCTGTGCGCCAAGTAGGGCGGACCTAAGGCTGACGCCAGGCGCTGCATAAGGAAGCTGAGCCACTGTTCCTTAGAGGACACCTATCACACACCGCTGAGAGACCAACTCAGGAAAGCAACCACAATGCAGAGAAAAGGAAAGAACTCAGCTGTGAAAGAAATGGAGGAAAAAAGACGACTAGACATAGAGTTCAAAACCACAGTAATTAGGTTTATGAAGAGGCTACTAGAAAAGGCCGAGAAAATTAATGAGAACTATGCCAAAATAAATAACACCTACAAAGAAATGAACAACGCCTACAAGGATATGAAAAAAGACCAACTAGAAATTAAGCATACACTGACTGAAACAAAAAATATTATACAAAGATCTAAAAGCAGTCCAGATGACCACAAAAACCAAGCCAAAAAATTTGAAATACAAAAGCAAAATCCACTTGGCTGGAAAAGCAAGAAGCCAAAAGAGTCCAAAAAATTGAAGATAGTATAGGGGGCCTCTGGGACAACCTTAAGCATACCAACATCAGAATTATTGGGGTGCCAGAAAAAGAGAGAGAGCAAGATAATGAAAACCTACTAGAAGAAATAGTGACTGAAAACTTCCCCCACCTGGTGAAAGAAATTGACTTGAAAACCCAAGAAGTGCACAGAACCCCAAAATATAGGAATCTAAAGAGGACCACACCAAGGCACATCATAATTAAAATGCCAACAGCAAAAGATAAAGAGAGAATATTAAAAGCAGCAAGAGAAAAACAGTTAGTTACCTATAAGGGAGCACCCATACGATTGTCAGCAGATTTCTCAACAGAAACGATGCAGGCCAGACGGGAGTGGCAAGGAATATTCAAAGTAATGAATAGCAAGAATCTACAAACAAGACTGCTCTATCCAGCAAAGCTGTCATTCAGAATTGAAGGTCAGATAAAGTGCTTCACAGATAAGAAAAAGCTAAAGGAGTTCATCACCGCGAAAGGAGTTCATCACCGCCAAACCAACACTATATGAAATGCTGAAAGGTATTGTTTAAGAAGAGGAAGAAGAAAAAGGTAAAAATGTACATTATGAACAACAAGTACACATCTATCAACAAATGAATCTAAAAATCAAGTGAATTAACAACCTGATGATCAGGATAAAATGAGGAATAGAACAAAATCATGGACATAGAGAGGGAATGGACTGATAATGCTTGGTGAGAAAAAGGGTGCGGGAAGTACAGCAAGAGACTGGACAAAAATCATTCAACTATGGGAGAGGACAGAGTGGGGGGGGTAGGTAAGGGCGTAGAGTGGGATGGGTACTGGGTGGAGGGGAGCTATTGGGGGGAAATGTAATTAATAAACTGAACAATAAAGGTTTAAAAAAAGTAGGTTTCCAGTTGTTTGTATGGAAAATAAGACAATAATTAATAAATAACCCTAGCTGGTTTGGCTCAGTGGATAGAGCCTCGACTTGAGGACTCAAGGGTCCCAAGGGTTCGATTCTACTCAAGGGCACATGCCAGGTTGGGGGCTCGATCCCCAGTGGGGAGCATGTAGGAGGCAGCCAATCAATGATTCTCTCTCAGCATTGATGTTTCTATCTCTCTCTCCCTCTTCTTTTCTCTCTGAAATTAATTTTAAAAATATATTTAAAAAATAAGTAAGAATGAACTTCATGTTTCAATGCGCACAATTGTAAACCTACTTTAGCCCCACCCTGTATAGTGACAGAAAATATATCAGTGGATGTGAAAGAATTACAAAAGTGCACAAAGAAACTTTTGAGGATGGTGAATATGTTCATTATCTTAATAGTGGTGACAGTTTCATAGGTGTACACATATCTCAAAGTTATCAAATAATATACTTTACATATATGCAGATATTAATCATACCACAATTAAGCTCTATTTTTTTTAAATGATCCTCATTTGCCTTGGCCAGTGTGACTCAGTTGGTTGGAATGTCCTGGGTTGTGAGCTCACTCCCCAGTGTGGGCATGCAGGAGGCAGCTAACCAATAATTCTCTCCCATCATTCATGTTTCTACCTCTCTTTCCCTCTCCCTTCCTCTCTGAAATCAATAAAAATATATTGCCTAAAAAAATCATTAAAGATATCACCCTTCTAAGCCCTCATCATGAGAAATTCTAATTCATTCATAGTTAAAAAAGAGAATTTCTAATACTGTTCTTTACCCTGGCCCAGATATATGATAATGAAAAAAGCCACAATAATAATTATCAAATCGTACCACCGATCCTCTGTTCCTGCCCCCTTCTCTTGCTAACAGAATTTATGATTATACATTTATGTGGAAACAAGGTTTCATTAAGGGATCACTCCTATTAAAGGAGGCTTCACTAAGGGAACATCTAAGTGTTTTTTCTTTTGTGCTTAATAGCCAGAAGACCAATAAAAATCTAAGCTTTATAATTTTGAGTATGCATCATAAAAGCATGTCCAGTCAGTCTTCTAAAAGCTATTAAAATCCTAAACACAAAGTTATCCATGCTCGCTTTTCCAGGCCACCCTAACTCCCAGTGTAACTTCCCATGAAAGCAAAAACAAAATTATATTTTAATACCTACAATTTATCATTAGGCTAAACCATATCTCTAAAAATGGGTCCTTCTTTTAACAGAGAGAACTTTTGCTTCTCCCTTAATCCTACACAACAGGCCCTTTACACTAGCAAGTCCGGCTTCTAACTGTTCAGAATTTCTGTGCCCCCAAAGAGCTATAGTCAAATGAGGATACGAGGCCACTATCCATGCTCATTCACTGGCTAAGTGACAGTTTACCACACAGCAACTTTGAAGCATGGCATAACTTAAATTCCTATGTCAGGAAAAGTACCCAATGCTACATGACATGGGCTTTCCCTTGCTCAGTCTCAGACTGCCACGATTATAGGGGAATGGTATAAACTGGAACACCAAGAGGTTACCTCACATTCTATAAGAGGCTTTTTATCAAAGAGGATAGAGGGACTAGCAAGAAATGCTAATTTGGATTCAACAAAATCATGTTCTCATACTACTAGTTCTACTTAATAGCAGCAAAAAAGCAAGTTAAAAAGATTGAACTAAATGAAATGAAAACACTGGACCAGATGAAATAAAAAGATTCTAGTGATGAGAAAAGTTTCTAAGATCTACTTAAGCTAAAATATGCTCTGGCAAGCTAGAAACTAAATTTAAAAACACCTGTGAACATATGGGACCAACTTGACAAGAGGCCCTAAAGTTTGCAGCTTCCACAATGCTGCTCTCAATTTTATTTAGCTGTGCCTAGCCTTTCATTATTTTCTTTCACAGGCACTGCTCAATGGCCCTCAAGATTCCATAAGAAATATTAATAGACTAGGGGCCCGGTGCACAAAATTCATGCAAGGGGAGTGCGGGGTGCAAAGGGGCGGGGGTGTCCCTCAGCCCTGCCGGCCGGGCGGTCGAGGGAGCACAGCGTCCACTCCGCCGGGGGCAGGCCCTCCTGGGAAGCTTGAGCGCAGCTTTCGCGCAGCCAGAGCGGGCTCTCTTGGGCGGTTTGAACACAACTTTCGCACAGCCGGGGCCGGCCCTCTTGGGCGGTTTGAACACAACTTTCACACAGCCGGGGACGGCCCTCTTGGGTGGTTTGAACACAACTTTCGCACAGCCGGGGCCGGCCCTCTTGGGCGGTTTGAACACAACTTTCGCACAGCCGGAGCCGGCCCTCTTGGGCGGTTTGAACACAACTTTCGCACAGCCGGAGCCGGCCCTCTTGGGCGGTCTGAACACAACTTTCGCACAGCTGCGGCCAGCCCTCTTGGGCGGTTTGAATGCAGCTTTCCCACGGGCGGGGGCAGGAATGCCCAGGGAGCTCAACCGCAGCCTCCTCGCGGCTGAGGGTGGACCAGCTGCGGTGGTGCGGTCGTGGCTGAGGGCAGGCCGGTCGGGGCGGTATGGATGCTGCCCCAGCCGGCCTTTTCTCTCAGTGGCCACAGCCATCTTGGTTGGAGTTTATTTGCTCATGATTGGCTTGTGGGCGTGGCCTGTGAGCATAGGCGAGGTACGGTCAATTTGCATGTTACTCTTTTATTAGATAGGATGATTATATCCCCCCCCAAAAAATGTCCAGGTTAGGTAGTCATTATTCAGAATATTTTATTTTTACAAAATGGAATCTCATAAAACTTAAGTATGCAAGTTAAACAAGAATAAACTAACCATAATGTTGCATGTCTAGATTTTTTTATAGGATTTCAGATATTGGCATGAATAGCCTATTGCTTAATATAAACAAGGGTGAGAAATAAACAAATTGTATACTTCAGTAACTTGTTAACCAAGTAATTTATGAAGATTCATTGTCTCATGATACACACTGTAAGAGCTCTACAGATATGCTTCACTATACACAATCTGGTGTTATATACAAATGTTTCTTACCTTTTCACTTTCTTAAACTAATTTTTATACTAGAAGTAATAAAGGCCTATAGTAAAAAAGTCAAACAGAGAAAGATAAACAATGAAAAATGAAACTACTCCTCCTACTAGGTTAACTACTAACATGGAAAACTTTATTTTACAAATGTGAGGGAGGCTTCAATATTCATAGTATCTGGTATATAGTAAATAATAAGCCCCTTACCGATTATCTGACTATATTTTTATATCCAAATAGAGGCCTGGTGCACAAAATTCATGCGGGGGGTGGGGGAGGATGTCCTTCAGCTCAGCCTGCACCCTCTCCAATCTGGGATCCTTCTCACAATCCAGGACTGCTGGCTCCCAACTGCTTGCTTGCCTGACTTCCTGATTGCACCTAACTGCTTCTGCCTGCCAGCCTGATCACCCCCTAACAACTCCCCTGACAGCCAGATTGATGCCTAACTGCTCTCCCCTGCCAGGCTGTTTGCCCCTAACTGCTCTCCCCTGCAGGCCTAGTCACCCATAATTCCCTCCCTTGCAGGCCTGGACCACCTCCCAACGGCTCTCCCCTGCAGGCCTGGGTCTCCCCAACTGCTGTTCCCTGCAGGCCCAGTCACCCCCAACTGCCCTCCCTTATAGGCCTGGTCCCTCCCAACTGCCCTCCCCTGCTGGCCATCTTATGGTGGCCATCTAGAGTCCACATGGGGGCAGCCATTTTGTGCATATTACTCTTTCATTAGACTAGACAGGATAAGAGGTTTCTGAAGCGGTGCACACCTGTACAGCTCCATTCTAAGGGTTGCTGAGATAGTCCTGCATACCTCAAGACAAACAACAATTTTGGCAGTCACAGCAGAAAGGTTTTTGGAACTCCTAATTCATGAAATCATTTTAGTGTATGTCATCCCTGGGACATGTGCTGTCTCCCGTGCCTAAGGTCAAACAAAGGATTTTTTTAATCAAATTAAATTATTTTGATTCCCTCAAATGTGCCTGCCTATATGCCATATAGGCTAGAATTCATTAAGCTTGAATAAACAGTGGCTTATGGATCAATATTTATTCTTAAATGACATCATTCTAATTCATCTACATTAATATAAAAATGAGCAATCTGTTTTAAGCACTTTCAGAAGTGTGCTATTTAGGTTCTGAGTTTTTCTTTTTAGGTTCTCCCTTACATGATTTATGCCCATAAAGCAAAATCTAAGAAAAGTTGGTTCCAGACAGCTAGAATTTATAAAATTTAAAGTATTTTCACAGGCTTGATTTGAAATAAAAGCAGAAATCTTAAATTTTTAAGTGTCCTAAATTACTATACATTATATTCTTATCAGAAAAACATTTGTGCCTATATAACAAAGTATTTGTTGTTACTGTTTTATCAACAAAAAAAAAGTTACTCTGCAAAGGAAAATCATTACTTCTGGAAACTATATAAGATATGTAACTACTTAGTTTTCATATGTTAACAAAATGGATGTTACCTACATATGCATTAACATTACAAAGTCACTATGTAGCAAAAACATGCACACCAAAGTTAAAACTATTTTCAAATTTTTATTTTAAAACTCAAGGTAACTTGGAAATCTTTTATAAATCAATATATTTGTAACAGGCGCAAACATTTCATTTCCCAGGTCACTGCCAATTATTTCAATTTTAAACTAACTACAAGAAGGAAACAAGTCCAGCTATTTTTCATGAATAACTAACCTCAACTTAATTATGTTTATTCAGCTCAGCTCCCACATTTAGAACAAGTTTTAACTAGGAAGGTAGCATTCCATAATAATCAAATACCAACAAAGTCCATAGCTCATATGTTACTATAAAGAGGTCCACTGTTTCTCACCCAATCAAGAATCTCACTTATACCAACTTCCTCTCTTATCCCTGTATCAATTTTTCTTTCAATACTAGATCATTTCATCATCATTGTAACACTTTGATATCTCCCATCTTGAATAAAATTTCTCTCCTGACACCATATTCCCATTACCCTATTTCCTCAGTTTACAGCAAGATTCCTAAAAAAAAAAAAAAAAAAAAAAAAAAAAAAAAATCTACATTCACAATCTTCATTATCAGATTCTTTCTTGAATCCACACCAATCATGCTTTTATCCCCATCACTACACAAAAATTGCTTTTTTTTTTTTTTTAAAGAAATAGAGAAATCGAGCTGAGACCGGTTTGGCTCAGTGGATAGAGCGTCGGACTGCGGACTGAAGGGTCCCGGGTTCGATTCAGGTCAAGGGCATGTACCTTGGCCGTGGGCACATCCCCAGTAGGGGGCGTGCAAGAGGCAGCTGATTGATGTTTCTGACTCTATCCCTCTCCCTTCCTCTCTGTAAAAAATCAATAAAATATATTTAAAAAAAAGAGAAAAGAAATAGAGAAATAGAAACATCAATGAGAGAGAAATATCTATCAGCAGCCTCCTGCACACAACCTTACTGAGGATCGAGCCCACAACCCAGGCATATGTCCCGGTTGGGAATCAAACCGGTTAGTTACCTCTTGGTTCTTAGGCCAACGCTCAATTACTGAGCCACACTGGCCGGGCTACAAATATTGTTCTTATCAAGATAACCAGCAACATCCACACTGCAAAATCCAATGATCAATTCTGAATCCTTATCTTATTTGACCAATCGGCAGATCTGATACAGTTGATCCTTCATCTTCCCTGACACGCCTTTCATCCTTTTGCCTCTCAGAAACAGCACTCACCCTGGGTTCTCCTGCTGGCTCACTGGTCTTCCTTCAGTACCTCCTTTGCAAATGCTCATTTTCATCTTTATGTGCCCTCTAAATAAAACTGGGCTTGCCTAAGGCGCTCAATCCTTGAACCTCTTCTCTTCTCTATCTTATTTTACCCCAATAGGCAACTACAGCCTACAGGTTATATGTGGCTGCCCATTTGAAATCTCCACTTGGACAGCTAATAAGCATCTAAGCATTAACATGGTCCAAGTCAAATCCTAGATTCTACATAAACACTTCTACTCCCCATCTCCACCCCTGTTTGCCCCTTCTCACTACAAAAGCAATTCCAGTTTCACAGGCCAAAACTAACAAGTTATCCTTGACTCTTCTATTTTATTGGTCCTTACCTTCAAAACATATCCATTGCTTCTCATCACCCCCACCATTAGCCCTTAGTCAAAGCCATTATGTCATCTCTTTTTTGTTACTATTCTAATAAGCCTCCCAAACTGGCTCCCTGTTCCCGCAAAACAGAATATCTATACAGGAGGCAAAAGTAATCCTTTTCCAACCTAAGGCAGATCATGTCACTTTTCCGCTCTTGACTCGCCATTTCACTTGGAATAAAAACCCCAGTTTTTATGATAGTTTACAGAGCTTCTCCATGATCTAGTCCCTGCTGCCTTGCATCCACTATCTTTTCAGCCTCTCCAGCTACACTGGCCTTCTTGCTTTTTCTCAGGTACACTAAGCATATACTGCTTTAGACCCTTTGTGCTTGCTTTCCCCATCCTGAAACCCTCGTTCCCTGGATATCCACGTAACTTCTCTCTCACTTCATTAGACTCAGATGTTACCTATAGGGGAGACCTTTTCTTACTATCCTATAAAAAAGTGGCTCACATGTGACTCTCAATCTTTTTTTCTGTTTTATTTTTCTTCTTAGCACCCATAAGCACCTGACACTGAATATAATCATTTATTTTCTATCTGTCTTCCCCGGGCACTAAAATGTAAGCACTATGAGAGAAGTGATTTTGACTTATTCAAAAAGCATCACAAAGAAGAGTATTTGGCATTTAGCCTGGTACATATTTGCTGAATGACTAAGTAAACAATTACAAGTCATTATGCTAAAAGTTTTTATAAAGATCTGCTCATTTAATCATCAAAAAAAGAATATGGAATTACTATTATTATTCCAATTATACTAATGAGACAAAGGCACAAGAGATTAAATAACTTGTATGTCACAAGGCTTTCCTGTATTTATCAAATGAGATCAAGTTAGAACATACAAATGGAGTACTTAACAAATGTTTGGCACATAAAATACCTAACATTTCTGGAATACTTATTACATGCCAAACATTAATGTAGGCTCTTTATGTGTATTTAATCATTTAATTATCCTACTGTTTAATGAATGATTGCTACTATTATTTTCACTATTTATTATTTATCAGGGTACCGACCTTCACTCAACAGAAGTCATAAAAGATGCTGCTGTGAGAAGAAACGCCACAAACTCCAACTTTTACTCTTCTCAGAAAAATGTTAACATGCTTAAAAACAATGTGTTTTGAATATTAGCACTGGAAACCAAACCAAAATTAACTGAATTCACATCAGACACAGACACATTATTAACTGCGTATTTGCTATCCCTTAGTCCTTTTAAAAAGCCCTCTAACATTCAAAGACAAAAAATCACAAATTTCCATTACAAAAAAAATCTACCCCTCCAATAAAACTTTGGTTGCTACTCCTTATTGCACTATATTATGGTTAGAGCATATTTTTTCATTATAAGCTAAAAATTATCTGGATTACAGTAGATCTTTTTAATGTTTAAAATAGAACTTATTCATTTCTACCAATAAATACAGAAATCTCCAAGTTTACCTAATGTAAACAGCCCACCTGTTTTAAAAGGCAGTTTTATTACCAAAAATAAATTTTGAAATTACTGCATCTGAGAAAATAAAGTAGCCAATTTCCTTTATCCTTTAGTTAAAGTGAAAGCCACGGGAATCATGAAATTTACTGAATATAATTCTGTCAGCTCAATACGTCTTTTGGGTTTTGGTTTATAGCTCAACCTGCAGATACTCATTCTTTATTAACAATTAACATATAAAATATTCTGGGTAAAGACCCTTAAAACTTACGGTGCGATTATGGCTCTAGCAGGTCTTTTTGTAGACTGTACTTGTGAAAGCCAACCTTCCAGCTGTGCATTCAGCTGCGGTCCTACCAAAAGAGAAAGGGAAACTGGAGTCAGCGAAGCCATGTACTATAGACAACCGCACAAGACACAAAACCCTCATCAAACCTGCTGAGACTGGAATAGCTTAACGGGTGGAAGGGTCGTCAGTTTGGACATTAACATTTGCAACTTAACCAGCAACATGCGAAGTCTCTAGCAAGCAATATGGTAAGATCACATTCTGATTAAACCAAATTTGCTTTTATCCGTGTGCTTATTTTTTACAACGGTCTTCATTCCAGAACAATACGCTCTACAATTTGAGGGGTTATTTAAACAAAATAAAAGAAGAAACAGAACTGTTAGTATATGAACGAAAATTATTCTAAAATATTTTTTAGAACATGAAAGATGTTAATTTTTTCCTCTGGATAAAGCCAATTAGCTAAAGACAATATATTTGGTCACCCCAACAACCAAGTGAATTTAAACTACGTGTAACAAATATTGCCATCATTCTTCTTACTTGAGCGCTATCATAGTTTCTCGTGAGAGCGTGTATGTAACTACATAAAAGGGTGAATTCTCTGTAGGTCTTTGCAACCTCTTAGATTGCCCGTGATATGCATCACATTCTAGATTAATGTTGCTTCAAATATTAAATTGTTTTCTTTCTCCCTACCTCTGAAGAGAGGTTTGCTGAGATGGCTGGAGGCTTTGGTTTAAATTACATTTCTCCAACATCAGCAATGGTTAAAAATTCCCATTTCTTTATATCCTTATCAATATTAGATATTCTCAGAATTTTCAACTTTTGCCAATTTGATGGATAAAACATAGTATCCCTTTGTTTCTTCGAATTCTTATTTTCAAAATATCCATTGAGATTGTGTAGTGATTTGGAAATCCTTCTGCATATATTTATAAACAAGTCAAGTTTATGACAACCAATTTACTCTGTAAATTGCCAGAATACAAAAGAAAAAATTCTGACTCGGCAATCAAACAATGCAGTTTATTTTTAAAACTTAAATTTAAGAACAATCACCAAAAAACTTATGTGAAATAATCTCATTAACTCAAGGAAAAATAGTAAGTTAAATTTTTAGCTGCCTAATCCTATCTAATAAAGAGGATATATGCCAAGGTCCCATAAGAAGCCCTAACAAGCAATCAGCAGGGACCTGAGGCTACACCCTCCCCTACCCCCAAAGGGCTTGACAGGGGACCTTAGGCCACGCCCCTGCCCCAGGGCACCCGAGGCCATGCCCCCCACCCAGCAGGGCTTGATGGGGGACCTCAAGGTGCACTTCCCATCCTGGTGCTGGGCTAGGGGATCACAAGCAGCTCCCCCCACCCCAGCGCCAGGCCTGGGGACTTCAGACCACAACCCCCACTGCCCAGTGGTACTTGACTGGGGACCTCAGGCCATGCCTCCTGCCCCAGTATCCAGCCAGGGTACCTGCGCCCCCACCCCAGCACCAGGCCAGGGAACCTGCGCCCCACTGCCTGGCTGGGCTTGACAGGGAACCTCAGACCACACCCTCTACCCAGCAGGGCTTGACAGGGGACCTCAGGCCACACACCCCACCCGGTGACAGGCCAGGGGACCTAAGGCCACAACCCCTGCCCAGTGGGACTTAATGGGGGACCTCATTATGCTCTTCCCATCCTGGTGCTAGGCTAGGGGACCTCAGGCTGCCCCCCACCACCACCACCAGGTGGGGCTTGACAGAGGACTTCAGGCCACGCTCCTCCTCCCCAGCACCAGGCCGGGGGACCTCAGGCCGCAACCCCTGCACAGCAGGGCTTGACATGGGACATGAGGCTGCACTCCCCTGCCAGTGGGGCTTGACGGGGGACCTAATTCTGCACCTCCCACCTGGCGGGGCTTGACAGGGGACCTCAGGTCATACTCCCCACCCAGCGGGGCTTGACAGGGGATCTCAGGCCATGTCCCTCACCTGGCGGGGTTTGGCGGGGGACCTCAAGACATGCCCCCCAACCCGGTCTGAGCTGGGAGACCTCAGGCCATGCCCCCTGTCCTGGCACCGGGCCAGGGGACCTGAGGCTACATCCCCTGCCAGGCGGGGCTTGACAAGGGTGAGACTGGCCAGGTCTGGATTTGCCCAATAGGGGCGGGGGCCAGCCGGGTCTGGGTCTCACGCCTTTTTGAGGAGCATGTGGATGGGCGGGGACTTGACTCTGGGTTTCGTGATGTGCCCCAGACTCTGACAGGAGGAAGATTTTCATATACATTTTACTAATTTTCTTTCATCTCTGACAATTCTATTATAGAGAAAGGGCAAATAGCAATATTAAATTATTTCCTCTAATGAATCCCCTTCTAATGTGCACGAATTTTGTGCACTGGGCCACTAGTAAATTTCATATTAACTTAAAATAGGTATTGCTCTAAATATTCCCATATTACAGGAAGTTTGTGAAACAGAAATTGAAAACCTTCTGAGAGCAAAGAAAGTATCTTCCAATTCAGACACTCTTTTGACACCAACCTCAGTGATTTTAAGCACTAAACCAAGTTTTCTTATCATTTCTTCTGGAAAAGGACCAATTTCTACAAGAGGGATCTTAAGATTAAAGCCGAATTCCAATGTATTTATTATGTATTCTAGAGGCCCAGTATATAATTTAGTGTACCAGTGGAGTCCAGCCAGCCCCTCCCAAATGGGGTGGTGGGGGGCCAATCAGGGACAGGGTCAGCTGGGGGGAGGGGCCATGGGCAGTTGGCAGGCTGGCCCCCACTCCCTGGTCGAACTCCTGGTCGAGGGGACAACCTGCATATTAGCCTTTTATTATATAGGATGGTTGCTTAATTGTTGATCTATAAACAGTCAAGTAAAAAAAATGAATTTCAGTCCTTCCAAAGAGGATGATATTTAGCAATATGGTCTCCTTAGATACATGAAGATGATGTAGAATATGTGTTTTGTCTTTCAAATACCACTGGATTTGAAGGCATACTGATGAGTGGACAAATTAAGCACTGTTCAATCCCAGCAAAACTACTCCAGGGTTAGGTGAAGGACAAATGGACATCAACTACTTTGGATAAAATAATAAAAGCAAATTCCCAAAAGATCAATGTTAAGGTATTTCCTTAAGAAATAGACAATAAACAATGTGCTGTTAGCAATTTAGTAACATTTCTGTTTGAATCGCCCTTTAATCAAATAATATTTCACTAGCAAGTTTATTTGCATGGTGACAAAACCACAGATATTAAACACACATACATACAAATACACACCTCCTTTTCAGGAATTCCTATGCAGCTAATTTTCAGAACCATTCTAAGATATGGTAATCAAGTAAAGTCAAATTGTTTTTTTTACACTGTCCTAACTCTGTTTGGCCAACTCCTTCTATCCCTCTTCCCCCTCCCAAACCAAAAAATAAAATAAAATTCAATCAATGGTCTCCTCAATCTCAACAAAAATCATGTATTTGATTAACTCTTCTCAAACAATGTGCAATCCAATCACCAGAAGATCTTGTTAAAATGCTAATTCTGATTCTATAGATCTGGAGGAGGGCCTCAGATTCTGCATTTCTAACATTTTCCCCGGGTACTAGCAAAATTTGCTGGACTATGGACCACACTCTAGTAGCAGTCTAGGTCAATAGTTCCCAACCCAAAAAGGGTCTTGGCCCTGCCCAATGTAGCTCAATTGGTTGAGCGTCATGCCCATGCATTGAAAGCTCACTGGTTCGATTCCCGGTCAGGGCACACACCCAGGTTACAGATTCAAACCCCTGATGTGGGTGCGTGCAGGAGGCAGCAGGATGTTTTTCTCTTGAATCAATGTTTCTCTCTCTTTCCTTCTCTTTCTCTCCCTCTTTCTTCTCTAAAAATCAATGAAAAAAAATTTAAAAAGGGATGAAGTTCTTGGACCCCCAAGGACTCCACAAATATATATGCATAACAAGACTTATCTAGAAGTAAAATAAATGTCTAAATAAATGTAAGACCTGTCAACTATAAAGAAATGTATACTCATTTAAGTGCTAAGGAAATGTTTTTAACTTTTTAAAGCATATTTTCTCAATCAACAGATAATAAAAAACAAACAATTACTGTCCTGTAGGAAATTCTGTACTTTCTGACATGAAGTTTCTTTAAAAAAGGGAAAGGAGGATACATGTTGAAAAGCCTGAAAACAATTATAGACCTATCACTTAGTTTTCCTAGAATTTATCTGAACTATGTTTCAATTACTTTACAGCTTTATTTTCAACTAGAAACTCAGTGCACAAAATTCATACACTCGGGCATAGGTGAGGGGAGGCCTCAGCATGGCCTGCACCCTCTCACAGTCAGAGAGCCCTCAGGGGGATGTCTGACTGATGGCTTAGGCCCAGCTGCCACAGACATCCTTTGTGCTGCCATGAAGGTGGAAGAGACTCCCGCCATTGCCACTGCACTCACCAGCCATGAGCCCAGCTTCTGGCTAAGCAGCAGTACCCCTGCAGGAGCGCACTGACCACCAAGGGGAAGCTCCTGCATTGGGTGTCTGCCCCCTGACGATCAGTGCATGTCATAGTGATCGGTCATTCCACTGTTCGTTTGATTTGCATATTAACCTTTTATTATATTGGGCTAGCTATTTAATAAACTATTACATCATAAAGCTTATTGTAACCAATAATATTTTATCATAACAAATAATGTTTGGTTCATTTGTTAGTTGAGTAAAGATCTATGGAACAACTATTTATGTGTCAGGAACTGAGATGGATACTGTAGTTACAGCAATAAATAAGACAGAAGTTATATCTGCCTTCATGGAGCCTATAATTATTGTTTTAAATCCATTGGCAATTGGACTGAAAGATGAAAGATGAAAGATGACAATTTCAGGCACAAGGACAAACTAACAAGAGAAACATACATGGTTAGGGGAAAAGCCTTCTATTGTTGCTCAAATTATTCCATGCATATAAGGTAAAGAATGACAAAAATCTTTATACTATCCGTTTTTTAAGTGGTTATCTGCCTATTAGCACAGTAAACTTAATTCCACGTGACTGATTAAAGCAAAGTAACAAAAGACAAAGCAGAAGTAAAAAAATATAAATCTAAACAAAATAGGCTGTCAGCATCTAGTATTTTGTTATTGACCAATTCAATGAAATGTTTAAACCAAAAAACTAGAAAATAAAATAGGACCTGTTGTGAAAACTATACAAACAGTAAGATTAATTTCTAGATGTCGTACAACATTGGCTCATGGATCTCTGAATTTCACAGGCCAAAAAAATTTCAAAAGAAATTTGGAAAAACAAAACAGAGTTGCCAATTTTTTATTTTACTAAGAATGGACATTTAAAACACACCAACTGTTTATCTACAATCACCATGAACTTACAAAACAAATACAACACCAAGTAGTAAGAGCAAAATTTTAAGATAATCTGAATCCCTTAAACTGAGTAAATTCACCACATTTCATTGACTCCAAGATAGCATTAATATTAAGGTGCACATTATTATATGTGCTACAAAAAATTTTAAAAAACCTCCAAATTAAACTAGGACTTATGGTTTTTTATTGCTTACAACTTTTTATTGCTTACATCTAGTGGCCTAATGCAAAATTCATACACATTGAAAGGATATTAATTAGAAGAAATATTTTAATATCACTATTCGCCCTTTCTATATAGTAGAAGTATCCACCGAATTCATGATCAATAATGACAGATAAAAACACATGCGTGCAACTGGTGCCAGAGAGTCGTATTGCGCATATACGAGTCAACTCAGCCTTTTATGTATATACTAGAGGCCCGGAGCACTAAATTCGTGCAGGGGGGTGAGGGGGGCGGGCAATTTCACTTAGCCTAGCCTGCACCCTCCCCAATCTGGGACCCCTCAAGGTATGTCCAACTGCCTGTCTAAGCCCAATCCTGATAGGATCAGGCCTAAAGGAACAATCAGACATCCTTCTCACAATCCAGGACTGCTGGCTCCAAACTGCCCACCTGCCTGCCTCCCTGATTGTCCCTAACCGCTTCTGCCTGCCAGCCTGATCACCTGCTAACCACTACCCTGCCAGCTTAATTGATGTTTAACTGGTGAATTTTGCATTAGGCCAGCCTATTTGCCCCCAACTTCCCTCCCCTGCCAGCCTGGTCACCCCTAACTGCCCTCCCCTGCAGGCTTGATCACCCACAACTGCCCTCCCTTGCAGGGCCTGGAACCTCCAACGGCCCTCCCCTGCTGGCCATCTTGTGGTGGCCATCTTGTGTCCACACGGGGGCAGGATCTTTGACCACATGGAGGCAGCCCTCTTGTGTGTTGGAGTGATGTCAATCTGCAAATTACTCTTTCATTAGATAGGACAGAGGCCTGGTACATGGGTGGGGGCCAGCTGGTTTGCCCTAAAGAGTGACCCAGATCAGGGTAGGGGTTCCCTTGGGGTGAGGGGCAGGCTGGGCGAGAGGCCTGTGGAGGTTTGCAGGCCGGCCACGCCCCCCAGCGACCCAAGCAGAGGCCCTGGGATCTGGGATTAATTTATGTTCCACAATTGAAACTTTGTAGTCTAGAGCAGAGCCAAGCCTTCTGCTTGCTCCTTGGTGACAGCCATTTCTATTTGATACTTTGTAGCCTGGAGTGAAGGCCTAGGCCCACCAGGGCTGCAGAAGCTTGGCTTCCTTCATCGCCCTGGCAACCCTAGCCTCTGCTCTCTCCAGCTCAGTGGCTGCCACCATTTCTGTTGGGATTATGTATCTTCTATAATTGAAACTTTGTAGCATTGAGTGGAGGCCTAGGCTGGCAAGGGCAGGCGGAAAGCTTGGCTTCCTCTGTTGCCGGGGAAAACCACACCTCCCTTCTGCTCAGTTGGGAGGGGTTGGGTTTATTTGAATAATTTCCTCATGATTGGCTAAAGGGCGTGGCTGTGGGTGTGGCTTGATCAATGGTATGGTCAATTTGCATATTATTCTTTTATTAGATAGTGCTAGAGGCCTAGTGCATGAAATTCATGCACAGCAGGGTGTCAAACTCAGCTTGGCCTACACTCTCTCCAATCTGGGACCTCCGGCTCCTAACCACTCACTAAGGGGTGGAGGATATCCCTACGTCCAGCCTGCACCTTCTCCAATTTGGGACCCTTCAAGGGATCGGGCCTAAATGGGCAGTCGGACATCCTTCTCACAATCCAGGGCTGCTGGCTCCAAACTGCTCACCTGCCTCCCTGATTGCCCCTAACCACTTCTGCCCTGTCAGTCTGATCACTTGCTAATCACTACCCTGCCAGCTTAATTGATGTCTAACTGCTCCCCGGCCAACCTGTGTGCCCCCAACTCCCCTCCTCTGCCAGCCTGGTCACCCCTAACTGCCCTCCCCTGCAGGCTTGATGGCCCACAACTGCCCTCCCTTGCAGGTCTGGTCCCTCCCAACTGCCCTCCCCTGCTGGTTTGATCGCCCACAACTGCCCTCCCTTGCAGGGCCTGAAACCTCCTAACGGCCCTCCCCTGCTGGTCATGTTGTGGTGGCCATCTTGTGTCCACATGGGGGCAGGATCTTTGACCACATGGGGGCAGCCCTCTTGTGTGTTGGAGGGATGTCAATCTGCAAATTACTCTTTCATTAGATAGGATAGAGGCCTGGTGCATGGGTGGGGGCCAGCTGGTTTGCCCTAAAGAGTGTCCCAGATCAGGGTGGTGGTTTCCTTGGGGCAAGGGGCAGCCAAGGCGAGGGGCTATGGAGGTTTGCAGGCCGGCCAAGGCCCCCAGTGATCCAAGGGGAGACCCTGGGATCTGGGCTTATGTCTACAATTGAAACTTTGATGCCTGAGGGGAAGCCAAGCCTTCTGCTCGCTCTGGGGCGGCAGCCATTTCTGTTTGAAACTTTGTAGCCTAGAGTGGAGGCCTAGGCCAGCAACGGCAGACTGAAAGCTTGGCTTCCTCCGTTGCCAGGAAAACCTAAGCCTCTGTTCTCTCTAGCTCAGTGGCTGCCGCCATTTCTGTATCTTTTATAATTGAAACTTTGTAGCATTGAGTGGAGGCCTAGACCAGCAACAGCAGGCGGAAAGTTTGGTTTCTCTGTTGCTGGGGAAACCCAAGCCTTCCTCCTGTTCTCAGTGGCAGCAGCCATCTTGGTTGGGGTTTATTAATCTGCTCTTGGTTGGCTGGTGGGCGTGGCTGTGGGCACGGCTTGTGGGTGTAGCAAAGGTATGGTCAAATTTGTATATTACTCTTTTATTAGATAGGACTAGTGGCCCGGTGTACAAAATTTGTACACTCAGGCAGAGGGTGGGGATCCCTCAGCCTAGCCTATGCCCTCTCGCACTATGGGAGGTTTGGGGGGATGTTCAATTGATGAGGAGGAGCAAGCCTAAGCCAGCAGTCAGACATCCTCAGCACTGCCACAGAGGTAAGAGAAGCTCCCACCACCACCACCTTGCTCACCAATTGTGAGCCGGCTTCTGGCTGAGTGGCGCGCTCTCCCTGTGGAAGCGCACGACCACCAGGGGACAGCTCCTGCATTGAGCGGGATCGAGCTAAAACTGGCTCTCCTCCATCCCCCGAGGGGTCCTGGTTTGCTAGAGGGTGCAGGCCAGGCTGAGGCAACCCACCAGGGCATGATCAGGGCTGAGGAAGAACTGAGGCATGCCTGGCCTGTCTCGCTCAGTCCCAAGTGGCTGGATCCCAACAGCAAGCTAACCCTACCAGTCAACTGTCTGCCTCTGGTGGTCAATGCACATCGTAGTAAGCAGTTGAGTGGCTTTGGCATGTCATTAGCATATTATGCTTTGACTGGTTGAACGGACTAGTGGATGACCAGATACTTAGCATATTAGGTTTTTTCATATAGGACTAGAGGCCTGGCGCACAAAAACTCATGCCCTGGGTGGGGAAAGAGGGCCTTCAGCCCAGCCTGCCCCCTCTCACAGTCAGGGAACCCTCAGGAGATGTCCTACTGATGGCTTAGGCCCGCTCCCCATAGGAGGCAATTCGGCCGGCCGATCAGGGGAAGGCAATGCTCCCATCATGCCATTACAGCTGCCACTGCCATGCCGCTCACAGCTGCCTGAGCCTCGGCCCAGCCCTCACAATCGAGGCTCAGGCAGCCGCTGGGGCTTTGTTCAGAAGAATATCCGGAAGACCTCTGTCTAATTAGCATGCTATCCTTTTATTAGTATAAATTATTCAAAAAGCTCTTTTAAGTTTAGACATGATTTTCTTATAGCACTCTTGTGTTTAATTTTTTTTAATCAGTCATCAGTAATCCTTCTTTTTCGATATTATCACATCTCTGTACCATTTAAAGAATTAGTGATGCAATATTTCTTCTAAAAGTGTTCCTCTATTGCCTCTGGGACTGTTATCCAAGCAACTGGCACACAATGTCCAAGTCTCGATGCCATACCTTTTTTGATCTTACCAAAAGCTATCTCCAGAGATGTAACTAACAGGTTTCAGAGGACAACCCAGAGGAGGTAATCTCTCCCATTAATGGCAACTTCATTGGAACTTCAGTGAGATGCAGTTGTCTAGTCATAACAGCAGGATTAATAAGTTCAGAGGTGTGTGGGCAGGACAACTATTTCACAACGAAGATTTTAGGATACTTTTGACTATAAAACACCTCATTTTCAGAAGTGCTAAAATGTGGGAAAATGTACTTCTTAAAATCGATGAGCTATGAAAACCACATGCACTACAATGTTCTGATTTTTATTTCAACACAGAACATATGAAAGCCTCAACAAAGACCAGCATTTGAAAACCACTTTTTCTCACTACAATACTAGAAAAAGTGTTTCTGAGAAGATTTATCAACTACAACAATCTCACTTAATTTTAAAAATAAATAACATGGGGAAAAGAGGTAGGAGAGGGCAATGAGGGAAAAGGGGGACATATGGAATAGTTTCAACAATGAAGACTTATAAAAAATAACTAACGTTTTAGCAGTTCTAAAATCTTTTCATTGATGCCCTTCTGTGACCACATACTTAAAGTTAAAATGTATTGCTAGGCTATTTACAAAGCTTACTATCTTATTTTTAGATAAGTCTCACGAGATGCTGCTTGTTTTTATGTATCGATGATAGGGCTCCCCACTCAGAAAGGTATATACCCTTGGGAAAAGAGGAACACAAAGACTGCCACACTGAATCTGACCCAAAACCCATCTAGAGCAGCAGTGTTGCAGCAACCCAAAAACCTTTGCTGTGAACACTTATTGTTCTATTTAATATAAACCTCAAAAGTTAGACCAACTAATTTATTTAAACACTGTAAGAATTTACATTTTTAGCTAAACTCTAGTTCAAAATACAATCCATAGGAACAATTAACTACTCAAAATGAGCAATCTTTAACACATACCAACCAACTAGAAATCACTTAACACTTTTCTGCTCCCTCATATACAGTTTCTCAAACATTTTATATACTTAATACCAATTCCACTGGCATTTCCACCTAAAAGTCCTGCAAAGTTGGAGGAGCACAAGATACATCTCTCTCCAGGTCATTTACAAAATTATAATCTGAAAATAGGTTTAGCATTAATCCCTTTAACAGTCTATTAATTTGGATTATCTATTGCCACTCCTGGTCTCTGTTTATAAACAAATTCCCTATCAAAAATGATACCATTAAATCCCTTAATAGTGTCTCGTTATAGTATCTAAAGATCAAGATGCTGATTTTTGTGTACCATTTTTTTAATTATTAAAAAATTGTATGTCCAATACAGAAAATTTGGGGAATACATATTAAGAAGGGAGAAGAAATAATAATCCCACAGTTATAAAAAGCACCAAAATTATATTTTACAAACTTCTTTCTAGTCTTTAAAATGATATAAAATTCTATAACCTGCTTTTATCTATATAGTATTTTGGCACAAGCGTTTTCCTACATTATGAGTTCTTTAAAGAGGCTGTGCCCTGGCCGGTGTGGCTTGGTGAACAGAACGCCGGCCTCAGACTGAAGGGGCCCAGGTTCGGTTCTGGTCACGGGCACGTGCCCAGGTTGCAGGTTTGAGCCCGAATAGGGAGTGTGCGGAAGGCAGCCAGCCAATCATTGATTCTCTCTCATCATAGATGATTCCATCCCTCTCTTCCTTCTTCTATGAAATCAATAAAAATATTTTTTAAACATTTTATGGTTAAATAATATCTTTATGTAAATGGATCACTGCTTCCTTAAACATTCTTATATTAACAAGAAGTTTAGTTGTTTCCCATTTTTCGTTAAAAAAATTATATAATATGTATCTATTTCTATATTTAAAATTACTTCCTTTTTACAGCCTCAAAAGTAGAATTAATATATGTCATTATGAGCTTTTTTAAGATTTTTTAAAATATATTTTATTGATTTTTTTACAGAACGGAAGGGATAGGGATAGAAAGTCAGAAACATCGATGAGAGAGAGACATCGATCAGCTGCCTCTTGCACAACCCCTACTGGGGATGTGCCCGCAGCCAAGGTACATGCCCTTGCCGGAATCGAACCCGGGACCCTTCAGTCCGCAGTCCGACGCTCTATCCACTGAGCCAAATCAGTCTCGGCAAGATTTTAATACACATATTCAAAACCATATCCAAAATTGCATCCGATAATAATGCACTTATGCATGACCATACATACTGAAAATATTTTAAAATATTTTAAAAGATTTAAGTAATTTAACCCATGCCCCCATTTGATAAAAATAAAAATTTAATGCACTTCCTTAATTATATTTGGCATTTCAAAATAAATTAAACATTCTATCACTTTAATCAAAACAATTTTCATTTCTAAGAAAAATATTTTATTTCTCAGATATTTATTTTTTATATGATTGTCAGTGTTCTTGCCAACCACAAGTTATCCATTACTAATGTTTAGCAAACAACTACTACTACTGGCTTTTACAGAAGATAAGTCAAACTTAAAACAAAGCCGATTGTGCTGCACTGTGCTGTTGTTTTAAATCACTCACAATCCTGAAGATTTTCCATGTGCTCTTGCAATTAAATCTAAAAAGTTTTTAACTAATGGAGTATGATTTTTCA
This sequence comes from Antrozous pallidus, assembly GCA_027563665.1. Taxonomy (NCBI): domain Eukaryota; kingdom Metazoa; phylum Chordata; class Mammalia; order Chiroptera; family Vespertilionidae; genus Antrozous; species Antrozous pallidus. The sequence goes on along the minus strand of CM050523.1, from coordinate 57,640,805 downwards.
TCTTTTTAGAAATCATAATTCTTTCTCCTGTAATAGATAAAAAATGGTCTATAGACCAGAACCTTCTCATGTGTTTATTTAAAAGACAGATCTCTGAGGGCTATGGCAGCACAGTATCTGGGGATGGCGAGCAAGTGTTTTTAACAAGTTTCTAACAAACTCTCCAAGTAACTGAGATCCGGTCCCAGGGATCGGACTGAAACCAGCAGTTGGATATCCCTCTCACAATCTGGGACCCCTGGCTCCTAACTGCTCACCTGCTCACCTGCCTAATTGCCGCGTCCCCCCCCGCCCCGCCAGCCTAATCACCCCTAACCACCTCTGCCTGCCACCCTGACTGCCCCTAACTGCAGCCCTCCTGCCAGTCTGGTTGCCCCCAACTGCCCCCAACTGCCCCTACTGGCCTGGTTGCCTCTAACAGCCACCCCCATGGGCCTGGTCACCCCTTAGTGTCCCACCGAAGGCTGGTTGCCCCCAAGTCACCCCCCCCCCCGCCAGCCTAGTTTTCCCCAAATGCCCCCCCTGCTGGCCTCGTTGCCCCTCACTGCCCCCCTCTGCCGGCCTGGTCACCCTCACGGCCTCCCTACGCAGGCCTGATCGCCCATCACTGCCCCCCCTGCCAGCCTGGTTGCCCCACACAGCCTGCTGGTCAGTCGTTTGGTTGTCCCTCACTAACCCCCCTGCCACCGTTGTCACCCCACACAGCCTGCTGTTCGGTTGTTACTGTGAGAGCGTTGTGACCAATTTGCATGTTACCCTTTTATTAGTATAGATACATGATTATGTACTGGTTTGTATTTATGTAGCATAGCTCTAGACCAGTGGTCGGCAAACTCATTAGTCAACAGAGCCAAATATCAACAGTACAACAATTGAAATTTCTTTTGAGAGCCGAATTTTTTTAACTTAAACTTCTAACACCATTTCTTCAAAATAGACTCGCCCAGGCTGTAGTATTTTGTGGAAGAGCCACACTCAAGGGGCCAAAGAGCCACATGTGGCTCACAAGCTGCAGTTTGCCAACCACAGATCTCAACAAACACAAAAGAAAAGGCTACCAGTGATTGATCCTGACAAGGAAACTAAGAGAAGAGGAAAACCTGACTTTTCACTGTATACCCTTGTGTATCCTTTCATTTTGCACTATGTACATATACTACTTAGCAAATATTAAGTATAAAAAAAGATGGTGCAGTCACATAACATCATAACATGAAGTCATAAACAATTCTGCTAGACATGGAAAAACACCAGTAAACGCTAAATCCAACTAACAACAAACCATTGCTATACCTAAGACAGTACCTGCAACATTTAATAATCTAGGTTATAATAAATAAAACCCAACTGCTAAGAACTACTATTTGACCAATAATATATACATTGGAGTAATAAGAAATACGTGGACCAATGTGACAAGATTTCCCTATTAGCAAGGCGGAATTTCCCGTTTTTACTGCACTCCCCTAAAAGTGATGCCCATCACCAAATCTCTGATAGAATCAGAGACCACAGAAACAGTCTAGAAGAGACTGATGTAGAAAAGAGGACATTAAAGATCAAGTGAATTAAAAATCTGATGAACAGAATAAACTGGTGAATATAATAGAATCAGGGGCATAGAAAGGGAGTACACTGACAATTCTCGGGGGCAAAGGGGTGTGGGGGGTCCGAGAAGAGACTGGACAAAAATCATACACCTATGGATGAGGACAGTGCGGGGGGGGGGGGGGGGGAGAGTAAGGGCAGAGGGTGGGGTAGGAACCAGGTGGAGGGGAGCTATGGGGGGGAGGGGAAGAGGAACAATTGTAATAATCTGAACAATAAAGATTAAATTTAAAAAAAGAAATAGGCATAATGAACATCAACACAAAAGATTTTCCATGGAGTTCTGAGATTGAAGATTTAGGGGGGAAACTAAGTTGGAAGACTAAGAGTTACAATTAATATGGTAGTTAGGCAATATGCGTGTATCTACTCTGCTGAACCCTTTTCTTATCCCTCTGCTGAACCCAGTTCACTGAACTGCCTAACCCTGAAGCAAACATGTTAATGTAAAAGCTGCCCAAATTGAAAAACACTTGGGTTTTCCCATGCCCCAAAGATCGTACCAGAAAAGTTCCACAACTATGAGAACCACAATGATGCTCAGGCGACTAGCACCTTTAAGAGGCCTTAGACCACCGTCACTGGCACCTTCTTTGGAACCACAACAGCCACAAAAATTCAATTAAGACATAAAAACTCACTCCCAAACCCATCTACACTTAGGCCAATTTGATAGATGACAGACAGACAGACAGACAGACAACCACTCAAACAACTTGAATCTTATAAGCCAGCATTTCCCAAACAGTGTTAAGCAAAATTAGAATAGACCTTTGTTCCTAAATTAATGGGAGGGGAGTGAGTGAAAGAGTCGGGATGACTAAACTTGGGGCTAAATGAGCAATAGTCTCAGTGTCAAAGATGGGATTAAGAAAGACCATAAAGTTTGTTTTAAGATGAAAACTTTGACTTGGACACACTAAAAGTTTTAGGAAACAATAAGGAAACCAGTTAAAGATGTGCACTTGGTACAGAGCCTTACCAGTAATTGCAGAAAAAAAGGGATCAAGGACAGAAATCTAGATTTCAGAGTCATTTAAGGTGGTTAAAGACAAGATGATGGATAAGAACTGTGTGAGTGTGTTTACGGACTGATGATGACAGCATAAATGTTAAAAAGTTGAGCCTTAGGATACAGACATTTGGCATAGTAACAAACTGAACCAATGAGGAAGAAAAGGGGTACAGCGCAAGAGAAAAAGGGAAAATATAGCACAGAGAAGGCAAAGAGATGAAATCTTGTCACATTGGTCCACATATTTCTTATTACTCCAATGTATATTTGAGATTAACAGAATCTGATGCTCTGCAATAAATGAAAATACCAATCCATATATTTTGTGAGTGTGAGAAATCATTAAACTTAGAGTGATTAGTTTTCAGTGATTAATGCTAATAATTTAGTTTACAAGTAGTTGCAGACAAGATGAGCTACAAGAAAATGAAGATAACAAATGACAACTAATCCAAGAACTAAAAGCAGCTAGCATTGCCTCCTTTTTCATCATTTCTAGGTCTTTCAACTTGAAATCTTCAAAACCTCAAATACATCAATTCACTCACTTTATAAAATATTATATTAGGCATTAGCAATCATCCTATACAATAAAAGCCTGATATGCTAATTTCTGGTCATCCAGTCGGTCAGTCAACCAATCAAAGTGTAATATGCTAATGATATGCTAAGGCCACTCAATTGCTCACTATGCCAAGCACTGACCACCAGGGGGCAGACGCTCTAACTAGTAGGTGAGATTGCTGCTGGGGTCTGGCTGATTGGGATTGAGTGAGAGAGATGGGCAGTCCCTCCCCAACTACCCAACCTCCTGCATCCCACAGGCCAGGCCAAGGGAACCCACTGGTGCACCAATTCATGCACTGGGCCTCTAGTATTTTTATATCTCACAACAAAGAAAGCTATCTATTAATGTCATGATAAAGTCAACATTTAGCATGTTTTTGGAATTTTATTCAAACAGGTACCAAAAAACCTGAATATGAAAGTGAATTTTTTGGAAGATAAAACAGTTTCTAAGATTTTTCTCTACACATTCACAGTAAACATGTATTACAGGTTAACAATCCTATAGCTGTCTCTATAAAAATCAAGCCAGTATTTCATGTTATAAAGGAAAGTGATAATTAAAAATACTAGCATTTGGTACTGGTAGCATAGCTTTCATCTAAGGACATCAAAGCAACTTTTAAACACCTATGAATTATGGCCTTTTCTAACTACCCTGTTTGCTGCAGCAGAATACAAGCATGAACATGACTGCATTTTACTCTGATGACGCATAAAATATAATTTCAAACATCTGTGATTAATATTCAGTAATTACAATAAATGGGTATAAACAAGTTACTTTAGATAACATACTTTAGAATGAAAAGTAAAATCGACTCAATGTAAACTTCAGTAACTGTCACCTAGAAAATTTTAGAAAAAGAACCAAACTAAATATTTTTATTCTATTAAAGATTTATAATTTTTTCCTGTAAACATTAAGTATCTTCCCCCAGCCAAACCATGAAACCATCACACATCATTTAAACAGTTCCAGGTGTCTCAAATGTGAAGTAATCCTAGTTATCTGATTCTACTTCATTTGGCAACAGAATGCACCTGCAGACTTGAGCGCCTTCTGGCTTCAACTAACACCAAGGGACCCAGGGCGGCCTACATCCAGGTGGGGTTGACTGCAAACAGTTTCTACCCTTACAGCAAACACCTGGGCTGACCTCCTGACCTGGAAGTCTCTGATCTTGCACTGCCTACAGTAATACCCTAACAGTATTAGCAGATTTCCATACCCTAATAGCAAACCTTCTAATATTAGACAGCCTTTATTCAGTTAGTGACCAAATTGAGAGCAGCCATTTTCAACCAGAACACCACAAGTTTTAAAACAGGTAATAGCTGACTACTTAGTCAGGGGCCCTGACCTTTTTTTCCTTAGATTGTCAAATTAAAAAGTGACAACAGCCAATACAACAATAGCTGTCCTGTATGAATAAATAAAAAGCATATATTTTTATCAGATCAGCAAAAAATATATTCTTTGGTGTGCCACAGAATTTTATGAGATGAAAAAGGTTGAAAATCACAGTTGTAGATAAATCCTCTAAGTGCCTCAGATTAATTGCAAAGGAGGTCTTCTTTTTCACTTTTCATTTTCTTGATTACCCTCTACTTCATACCCTAGGCATTCCCAACTCCATGCTTTTAACAGTGACTTATGAATGGATACTTAAGATGTTATGTACTTTTCTAATAACTCATATTGGCTGCTCAATAAAAATTAAAAGATGTGCACATGCATACAGTTTGTTTTGTCATGGCTTCACTAACTGAAAATCCGGCTTTTCAAACTACAAAACCCCGAAAAACTTCTGAAGCATCTATGGAGATGCAGAGTACCAAAATCTAAATCAATCAATCTTGTGTTTCTAACTGGATGCCATACAGAAAAGTGAAGCAATGGCCATAAGGTAACACAAATAGGTGGTGAAGTCATAGCAGTTCTAGGGGATACACTGATTTGTCTTAAGCCAGAATAGGAATGCCATAAAAAATGTTTCGCCCGTTTAAACAGTCCGCAATAGGAAAGAAAAACTAATGTAAAAAATTGAAATGTTAAAAATCAAGACCAGGTTGGCAAGTATGACACCTAAGTTACACATTCTCACGGGACACAGCTCCTTTAATCAGACAGAGCTGAGGCCTGAGGAAAACTCTCATGTCCGGGTCTGCGTGACAAACAGGACTCAGCAGAGGATGTATATACACTGGGGTCTCACTGAACCCGGGCAAGTGCAAGCCTACACTCCTCTAAACCCTCGCCCCACCGTCAAGACACCTGGGAGGTGCCACCCAGATCTCCAGAGTACTTAGCTTACCTCCTTTGGTGGGTATCTAGAAAAAGGCAGAAGCATCCTATTGCATTTCTTCCCTACCCCCATGTGGGCTGAGCACTAAAAAACAAAGCGTCTCTAGAGAGACTGAGAGGAAAGAAAGAAGCAAATTCACTGCAATGGTGAGCAGAGAAAGCAGTCTACACTCTCAAACACATTTAAACGTGGCAGAATCTAAAATGCTGAAAATAATGTCAAAATATCCTATATAATAAAGAGCTAATATGCTAATTAGACCAAACAGCGAAATGGTCGTCGGGACCACCTTCCAGATGACTGGAGGAAGGGGGGGGGTTGCGAGGGCCCAGCCCCTTGCACAAATTTCATGCATCAGGCCTCTAGTATACATTATAATGAACTAGCATTAGTGGTCACTAACAAGTCAAATTTTTAAAAATTACTAAAATATATACTCATGTATTAAAAATATAGACAATTTAAAAGACCCCACAATGTCCCGAAGTTGGAGTGCACATACAAGCCACTTTCTTTTCAAGTGGCCCATAAATTGTGAACAAGGTATATAACTTTCAGGCTCTTAACATAGCTAATTTCAAATTTAGTTGAGGAGCACTAATTTACTAAAATTTACTAAAATTAGTGCTCCTCAACTAAACTGTATAGGGGGAAATAAGGTGGCAAATGAGGAAACAAATTCTCCATTCAAAAGTTTTTATTTATTTTTGTTGTTATTAATCCTCACCCAAGGATTTATTTTCATTGAATTTTAGAGAGAGTGGAAAAGAGAGGGAAAGGCTGAGAGAAGCATCGATATGAGAGAAACACATTAACTGGTTGCCTCCTGCACAAGCCCTGGGCCATCCCCTTGACTGAAATCGAATCCAGGACCCTTTGGTCCGCAGGCCAACACTCTGTCCACTGAGCCAAACCAGCTAAGGCTCAAAGTAGACAAGCACTGAAGGACAGCACAAACATGAACTTAACATTCCATCTTAAAGTAGAACTAGAGAAGCAGGGTATTTCCAAGAAGAAGGAAGCTATGAACATAAGCACAGAAGTAAAAATGGCAATTCCAGTTGCAAGAAACAACAGTTCAAAGGGGAGAGCTAGAATAAGTGACCCCTTAAAGCCTATGTTAAGGAGTTTGCTTGTTTTTCCAAATAGATAATGGGGAGCCACGGAAAGTTTTTATGCCTGAAAAGGTGTTTTAATTATAAGACCAACATATTGAAACATGTTCACTGCATAGTTGATGCAACATGCATGACTGAAAAGTTTAATTTTACATATTTTGGATTTTTAAGATTACCTTGCTTTTATTTGACACTACGTAACTTCACAAAATAAAATGTTTTACACGTCACATGATTCCCTAACATTTATTTTCAAATAACCATAAATGTTTAATAATTTAGAATGATAATTTATGCAAAGCCTTGTATGAGAAGCAATACAGGATGGTGGTTTCTAGTTTCAATTGTGGAGCCAGCTGGCTGAAACACCAGCACAAACTTTGGGACCTTGAACAACCTAAGCTTTTTTACATGGTTGTTGTACTAAAAGAGAAATGAAAGGGCAAATGCCTGACAGACAGTAAGGACTTAATAAATGTGGCAATAATCATTAAATAGAATCCAGATGCCCTACCACTAGTTGTTGGCTCATCTGAGTTTTGGTAGATTCATATGTTATTTTACACTTTCCAAAATTCTTAAACATACTTGTGTTTAATAAATATTTCCTGATAAACTGATATGTAGAAGCCAATCTTTACTTATTATACCAGACTAGAGGCCCAGTGCATGAATCCATGCTCTGGTGAGGTCACTCGGCCTGGCCTACAAGGATTGGGCTAAAACCAGCTCTCCGACATCCCCTGAGGAGTTCCGGACTGTGAGAGGATGCATGCCAGGCCAAGGGACCCCACCAGTGCAAGATCGGGACAAGGGAGAGACCACGGGAGGGGCCAGGGAGTGTCCAGCCCATCTCGCCCAGTCCCCAGAGGTCAGACCCCAACAGCAAGCTAACCTACCAGTTGGAGTGTCTGCCCTCTGGTGGTCAATGCATGTCATACCAACTGGTCAGACAGTCGAACACTTAATATATTAGGCTTTTATTTATATAGGGTAATGAACAAAACGGTAGGTAGATTATATCTAAGTCCAAAACACAAAATGTCTCAACTCAGATATTTAAAAATACAATTATTTTTAAACTGAAAACATATTGTTAAATTACATTAGTGTTAAATTTCAAATTAACAATGGAATTTTCAAATACTGTAAGAACTTTGTTAAAATATGTTTTTATTGATTTTTAGAAGAAAGGAGAAGGAAGAGGCATAGAGAGATAGAAACATCATTGATCGGCTGGCTGCCTCCTGCATGATCCTGGATTGAACCCACAACCCCAGCATTTGCCCTGACCAGGAATCGAACCAGTGACCTCTTGATTCATGGGTTGATGCTCAATCACTGGGCAACACCAGCTGAGCAGGAGTCAAAGACCTCTACACAAAGCAGAGGTGGAGACTAGATAAACTAATCAGTCTGTGTTCACCTAAACAGTCAGTTTCCTCCTTTTTCACAGGTTAAGTTAGCCAAGAGCACGAACTCAGAAGAATCAGATCCTAAATCACCTAATGGCAAAGCACTCAAGCAAAGTATTCATCAGAATCATCTGCAGTGCTTTTAAAAAAAGACACACAAGAGGAGGAACCAAGATGGCGGCATAGGTAAACACCTATTTTGCGGCTCCACACAAGTCCAAAACTACAACTTAACAACAAAACAAACATCATCCAGAATCACCGGAAAGCTGGCTGAGTGAAAATTCCACAAATAAAAGTAAAGATAGGACACCGTGACTCAGAGGAGCGGCAGAGCACAGCCTTGAAGATTCGCACAGAGAGAGGTTCGGAGTCGTGCGCGCGCGAGTTGTAGGGCAGGCGTCAGCAAACCTGGCTAGATTTCTCCAACAGAGAGGGCGGAGACGTCCCACTGCACTGATTCCCCAGTTCCAGGCGAGGTCCCAGGTCCAGGGAAGGCACGCTAAAAGCCAGGCGTGGCAGAGGTCTGCGAGTGAGAAGAGTGCGCTAAACTTGGAACAACAGTTTGTGCGTAAACTTGGGGACAGAACTTCGCGACAGCGCAGAGAGGACTCGTGACTTGCTCCCTCGTTAGGGAGACCACCGGACTGCTCTGTTTTACAACCTTGGGCGAGACTTTGGGTGTGCAGACTCATTTGGGGAGAGGCAGAGTTGTCTGGCAAGGGGTGGGGACCGGCGGTGGCTTTCTCTTGGAGGTGCGCAGCCGTTACCACCCGGCACAGAGACCCACGCGCCGCAAAGGGCGGAGCTGATGCTGCGTGCTCAGCCCAGAGACTCCGCCCATCCAACCTGAACACAGCTTTCCTTCACAGCCAATTGGCCTGGAGGTCCAACCCTTCTAGTGCTAACAACAATAAGCTGGGCTTAACTCCAACAATACTGTACAACCCATAAAGGGCTGCAGTAAGAGTATCCACTTCAGGTAACTGGGGAGGCTGAGCCACTGTCCCTTAGAGGACATCTACCACACAAAGTTAATCAACCAACTCAGGAAAGCAGCCACAATGCAGAGAAATGGAAAGAAATCAGGTGTGAAAGAAATGGAGGAAAAAAGACAACTAGACATAGAGTTCAAAACCACAGTAATAAGGTTTTTCAAGAGGCTCCTGCACCCTGCCAGGTTCTCAGAAACCGCCCCCCCACACCAGGTTCTCAGACCCCCACGCCAGCATCAAGGCTTCAAATGCCAGCGCTTTGTTATCTGCCACAACTCCGCGGCTCCAGCACTGCCCAGGCAGAAGTTTTGCCCACCTCCCTATCTGGTCCAGATCCAGTCTCTCCATCTATTCTTGCCACCTGCTGCCCACCTACCACTCAGACACCCGAGCCAGGGACTCGCTGTGTGTTGGGACCCAGAAGCTCCTTCCTGCCCCCATGGGTCTGGTGGCCTCAGCAGCACCTGAGCCCCTGGGAAGGTGGGTCTGGGCTAGGGATCCACAGCTCCTTCTCTAACCGCAACATCTCACCCAGCAGTAGGGAAAAGGACAGCCTTCTGTCCCAGCACAGAAGCTGGGGCACATCTCTGCCCCCAACACCCTCCAAAACCCTGGGAAGAATTGCCTGCCCACCCTCGCCTTAGGCTCCCCACCCTCGAGAGCCTGCACCCAGCCTTGCCAGTGGCTGCTGCTCCCCTAAGCCATTAGCCCACTGGCATGAGAGGAGGGGAAGGGAGGGGAGGGGAGGAGAGGGGAGGAAGAGGGGAGGGGAGGGGAGGAGGAGGGAAAGTGTCAGTGCAACTGTTGAGTTCAGGCGGCCTGCCTGAAAGCTCTCCCCATGTGCCTTCCTGCTCTGCCTTCAGCAAGGAGACTTTGCCCCTGAGGTGTGCTCATCCGGGTTGCCACCACCTTGGGAAGGTCAATGCCCAGTTGACTGCCAAGGCCTCAGATAGTAGATGCCCCACAATCGCCAGGACACAGAGGTCATGGAAGGTCAAGACACTGACTCTGGTTGAAGTAGGTGCTGTGGGAGCAAAGGGACCAAAAAAATAAATAAAATGGTTATGTCCAAAAGCCATCTAACTCCACACATGTTGTGCAAATCAGTCACTGTTAGAACCGAATTTAGTACTGGTGTGCCCCATTTTAAGCAGACCCCCCCAAAAAGACATACCATGTTGATAATTCACTTTACTACAGAAAGAATGCACAAAGATTCCTGAAAATAAGCAAAATATTTTGTACAGTACAAAACGTTTAAACATCATTAAAAATAATCTCTATGAGTAAAGGGAGTTGATGTTAGCAAAATCTAAATATATCCAACTCAAAATGTCATTCAGAAATACATCTACTATGTAAAATCAGTATGAGACCTAGGATTTGGAAAAGGCAACTTTTTTCTGTTCTACCTGCTCATCCCCTCAGCCTTATGTTTTGCACAAAAGTCTCAAAAAGAGATGGAGCAGAAGAAAAAGTAAAGCCTCATGGCACTGAAATTTATCAGTTTCTTCAATAAATATTTTTAAAAGTTGTATTAACTTTGTGCCTGTATTATATTGCTGGCTTAGGCTCGCTCCCCTGAGGACATCCCCCAAGGGCTCCCAGACTACAAGAGGGCACAGGCCAGGCTCAGGGACCCCAGCCATATTCACGTTGGCGGCGACCAGGCTGGCAGGAGAGGGTCATTAGAGGCAACCAGGCAGGCAGGCAGAGGCAGTTAGGGGTGATCAGGCAGGGGAACAGTTAGGAGCATTAGGCAGGCAGGTGAGTGGTTAGGGGCCAGTGGTCCTGGATTGCAAGAAGGATGTCCAACTACCGGTTTAAACAGTAGGACATCCCCCAAGGGGTCCCAGATTAGAGAGGGTGCACAAATTTCGTGCACTGGGCCTCTAGCATTTCAATAAAATAGTTTTATTTTTTAAATAAAAACTGGGGTTTTAATATAGCATCAAAGAAGGATGTCCACAATTATGTGAAAAGTCTGTTAAAATACTCTACCTTTTCCAACTACATATCTGTATGAGGCCAGATTTTCTTCATATGCTTTAGTGAAAGAAACTATCACAACAGAGTGCATGCAGTAATAGCTATGGAGATCCAGCTGTTTTCTATTAAGCTAGACATAAAGACAGTTGCAAAAAATGTAATAAATGTCAATCTCATATTTTCCTTGTTTAGAAAAAACAATGACTTTCATTAAAAATGCTACTTATGCCCTAGCTGCTTTGGCTCGGTGGATAGAGCATCAGTCTGAGGACTGAAGGTCCTGGGTTTGATCCCACTCAAGGGCACATGCCTGGGTTGCAAGCCTAATCCCCAGTAGGGGGTGTGCAGAAACATCTCATCATTGTTGCTTCTTTCACTCTCTCCCTCTCCCTTCCTCTGTGAAATCAATAAAAATATCTTAAAATGCTACTAGGTTAACATAAATAGCATTTTAAATGGGATTATAATTTTTAAATGGTAGATATTGATAGACATAACCTACATAAACAAAAGCTTTTTGGAGTTATCAATAATTTTGAAGAATGAAAGGAATTCTGAGGTTAAAAAGTTCAAAAACAACTGCTAGAAATCTAGTAGTAATACTTTTATTACTTTGCTATTTAGTATCTTCCTTTGAAGTACAATAAGCAATAACCAAACAAAGGGAGGTGATAGGTAGAATGATTGTTGTAATATGAAAGTATCTTCAATCATTAACTTGTTACGAACAAAAGGCAAAGAATAAAACAATTATGTAATATGCTACCATTTGCTAAAATCAGGGAGGAAATGATGTCAGATGCATATGTGCTGTATATGCATAAAGAAAACTAAGCTGGCATTCAAGAAATTGACAAAAAGCAACCACCAATAAAGGAAGGGGAATATGGAATACTCAGGAATGGTATAGGAATAACACTTCTCAATGAATACTTTAACTTTAAAACACATAATGTCCTCTATTACTTAGTTTAATTTAAATCTAATTTAACCTATTTAGAAAATATTAACTCCGCTATGTTATACTTAATTCACTGATGGAATTAAGAACAAAATTAGAGGGGAAGAACCAAGATGGCAGCATAAGTAAACACCTGTCTGCTACTTCACACAACAATTTCAAAACTACAACTAAAAGACAAAACGGACATCATCCAGAACCACCAGAAAGCTGGCTGAGTGGAAATTCTACAACTAGAAGGAAAGATAAAAGGACAGTGAGACTCAGAGGAGGTGCGGAGGGCAGAGATGCAGAGACACGGAGACGTGAGTGAGTGAAAAGGGCCGGCGGCTGAATACGTGGCTGGTTTTCTCAAATGGGGAGGGAGACAAAGGCTCCCCACTGCGCTGAATTCCAGTTCCGGGCGAGTCACGAGGAACCCAGACTCATATGGGGTGAAACTGAACTGTTAGGAGGAAACACACTGAGAATCATGGGAGCTGCAGAGGCGCAAGAGCTCAGGGAGATGGTGCACAGCTGAGCGCATGGCTGGCTCTCTCATTCGAGAGGAAAACAAAACCTCCTGACTGCACTTTACTCCAGTTCTGGGTGAGACTTTGGGTATCCAGACTCATTTGGGAAGAAACTGGACTGTCTGGCAGTGGGTAAAACTCAAGGGCAGCTTTCTCTCAGAGGTGTGTGCAGCCATTGTTGCGGGACACTGAGACCCAGAGCTGCTTAGGGCAGGGCTGACGGGAAACCAAGGCTGACTGCTCAGCCCTGAGACTCCACCCCATCCAAGCTGAGCACAGAAGCTCTCCCAGCATAGACACAGCTGATCCTCACAGCAAATTGGCCTGGAGGTCAACCCCTCCCAGTGATACCAACAACAATCTAGGCTTAACTACAACAAGACAGTGCTGCTCATAAAGGGGTGTACCAAGAGTATCCACCTCAGGTAACTGGGGAGGCTGACCCACTGTCCCCTAGAGGACATCTACCACACCAAGCTATTCGACCAACTCAGGGAAGCAACGAAAATGTGGAGACAAGGAAACAGATCACAATTGAAAGAAATGGAGGGAAAAAATCAACTGGACATAGAGTTCAAAACCACAGTCACATGATTTTTCAAGAATTTCCTAGAAAACACTGATAAAGTTAACAAAACCCTTGAGGATATGGAATAGGACCAACTAGAAATTAAGCATGCACTGACTGAAATAAAAAACATTACACAGAGACCTAAAAGCAGACTAGAGGACTGCAAATATCAAGTCAAAGATTTGAAATACAAAGAAGCAAAAAAACACTCAGCTGGAAGAGAAAAAAGAATCCAAAAAATTGAAGATAGTGTAAGGAGCCTCTGGGACAAACTCAAGTGTACCAACATCCAAATTATGGAGGTGCCAGAAGAGAGAGAACAAGATACTGAAAGTTTATTTAAAGAAATAGTGACCAAAAACTTCCCCCATCTGGTGAAAGAAATAGACTTACAAGCCCAGGAAGCACACAGAACCCCAAACAAAAGGAATCCAAAGAGGACCACACCAAGACACATCATAATTAAAATGCCCAGAGCAAAAAACAAAAAGAGAATATTAAAAGCAGCAAAAGAAAAACAGATGGTTACCTACAAGGAAGCACTCATACGACTGTCAGTGGATTTCTCAATGGAAACTATGCAGGCCAGATGGGAGTGGCAAGAAATATCCAAATTGATGAATAGCCAAGAATCTACAACCAAGATTATTACTCTACCCAGCAAAGCTATCATTCAGAATTTGAGGTGAGATAAAGAGCTTCACAGATAAGAAAAAGCTAAAGGAGTTCATCACCACCAAACCAGTATTATATGAAATGCTGAAAGGTATTTCTTAAGAAGAGGAAGAAGGAAAAGGCAAAGATAAAAATTATCAGTAACAAATACATGTCTATCAACAAGTGAATCTAAAAATAAAGTGAATTAAAAATCTGATGATTTTTGGTGAATAAATTGATAAATATAATAGAATCAGGGGCATAGAAAGGGAGTGGACTGACAATTCGTTGAAGAGACTGTTCTTCAACAGTGGGGGAATAGGGTGTGGGAGGTGCAGAAAGAGACTGGACAAAAATTGTACACCTATGGATGAGGATAGTGGAGAGGAGGTAAGGACAGAGGGTGGGGTGGATATTGGGTGTAGGGGGGTATGGGGGGGAAAAGAGGAACAATTGTAATAACCTGAACAATAAAGATTTATTAAATTTTTAAAAATTAGATATTGCACAAGAAAAAAAAATCAGTACACTTGAAGATAGAAAAATTATGCAAAACAAAGCATAGAGAGTAAAAAATTCAAAAATAGCCCTAGCTGGATTGGCTTTGTGGATAGAGAATCCCAGATTGAATTCCAATCAAGGGCACATGCCTGGGTTGTGGGTTCAATCCCCAGTAGGGGACATGCAGGAGGCAGCCAATCAATGATTCTCTCTCATCACTGATGTTTCTCTCTCCCCTCTCTCAAAACAACAGAAATATATTTTTTTAAAACAACGTAATAAAAAAATAACTCTCGCCCTGGCCAGTTTGGCTCAGTGGATAGTCAGCCTGCAGATGGAAGGGTCCTGGGTTTGATTCCGGTCAAGGACACATGCCCGGGTGCAGGCTCAAGCCCCAGTATGGGGCATTCAGGAGGAAGCCGATCAATGATTCTCTCTCATCAATGGTGTTTCTTTTTTCTTTTTTTTTATTGATTTCAGAGAGGAAGGAAGAGGGAGAGATTGAAACATCAATGAGGAGAGAGACTCATTGATCGGCTATCTCCTGCACACCCCCACTAGGGATCGCAACCCGGCATGTACCCTTGCCCTTGTCTGGAATCAAACCCGGGACCCTACGGTCCGTAGGCCGATGCTCTATCCACTAGCAAAACTGGCTAGGACTCATCATTGATGTTTCTCTCTCCCTTCCTATCTGAAATCAGTAAAAATATATTTTTAAAAAATAACTCTTGGTGAAATATGAGACAATATTAAGCTATCTACTATATTTACAACTGGAATCTAAAAAACAAAGAGGGTGAAAAGGAAAAAAATATTTGCGGTAATAATACAGAATATTTTTCCAAACTTGCCACAAACTATAACCTGCAAATCCAAGAAACTTGGTAAATCCAAAACAGGATAAACTCAAAGAGAAGTATTCAAAGGCACATGATAATAAAATAACAGGAAAATGGTAATAAGCTTTTTAAAAAGCATAAAGCAACCAGAGGAAAAAAGACAGACTGTATTCAGAACAAATACTTTAAAAACCACAGAATTTTCAAAAGCTGTGCAAGCCAAAATACAATAGAACATTTAGACAGTGCTAAAAAACAAACACAGGAATGTCAACATACCCACTGAATTCAATGCCTACCAAACTACCTTTCAAAAATGGGGTAAAAAAAAAAAAATTACAACAATAAAACTGTGTTGTACAAGTATAGGATAAACAGACAGGTAGGAATAGAACTGAGAGTTTAGAGAGTCCAGAAATAAATCCAAACATTTATGTCCACATGATTTGAACATTCAATGGGGAAAGAACAGTCTCTTCAACAAATGGTGCTGAGACAATCGGATATCCACATGCAAAAGAATCGAGTTGGACCCCAACCCACCCCACATACAAAACTTAACCCAGAATGGATCAACAACCTAAATGTAAATACTAAATTGATAAAACTCTCAAAAGAAAATATAGAAGCAAATCTCCATTATCTTGGATTTGACAATGTTTTGTTTCTTTTAGATATAACACCAAAGCATGAGTAACAAAATAAAAAAAACAAATGTAACTGAATTTGATCAAAATTAAAAACTTTTATGCATGAAAGTATTACCCAGAAAATAAAAAGACAATCTGTGGAAAGGGGAGAAAAGACTTGCAATTCATATACCTGTTAAGGGATTAAGTTCCAGAATATATAAAGAATTCTTACAACTCAATAATGGAAACACAACCCAATTAGATGATATACTAATGGCCAATACGCATATGAAAAGATGTTCAACATCATTAGTCATTACAGAAATGCAAATGAAAGCCATAATGATACAACTTCACACTCAGAATGGCTATTATCAAAATAAATAAGTTTTGGTAAGGATGTGAAGAAAGTGGAACCCTCATGCATTGCTAGTAGAAATGTAAAATGGTCCAGCTGCAGTTTGGTGGTTCCTCAAAAAGTTAAACGTAGATTATTATATGGCCCAGCAACTTGACTCCTAGATATCCAAAAGAATTGATAGCAGGGACTCACGCAGATACTTGTATACCAATATTTATAGCTGTAACAATACTAAAGCCAAAAAGTGGAAACAACTCAAAATGTCCGTCAACAGATGAAATAAATAAAATATGGTATATACATACATTGATATTATACACAATTAAAAAAGAATAAAATTCTGATACATTCTGCATGTGTCATCCTTGCAAACATGTTAAGTGAAATAAGCCAGACATCAAACAGGGAGGTGGTCTCCATGAACCATGACACAGATGAAAAAGTATTTACCATGTAAATATTAACCATAAGAAAACTAGATTGGCCCTGGCCAGTGTGGCTCAGTGGATAGAGTGTCAGCCTGCAGACTGAAGGTCCTGAGTTCCGTTCTGGCGGAGGGCATGAATCTTGGTTGCAGGCTTGGTTGCAGGTCCTTGTCAGGGTGTTTGCAGGAGGCAACCAATCAATGTGTCTGTCTCACATCAATGTTTCTATCTCTCTTTCCGTCTCCCTTCTTCTCTGAGATCAGGAAGATGTATTAAAAAAAAAAAAAGTTAGATTGGCTTTATTAATATTAAATAAGAAACACTTCAGGACAAGAAATATTACCAGAAATAAAAAGGTACATAGGTAGAGAGAACCAAGATGGCGGCATAGGTAAACACCTATTGTTCTGCCCCACGCAACGACTCAAAAACTACAACATAACAACAAAACAAACATCACCCGGAATCGCCAGAAAGCTGGCTGAGTGAAAACTCCACAAATAAGAGTAAAGGTGGGACACTGAGACTCAGAGGAGCCTTGAAGACAGAAACAGGTTAGGAGCCGTCCTGGTCTCGCACAGGCTATAGGGCTGGAGCAGCAAACCCGGCTGGATTTCGCCAACGGGGAGGGCGGAGACGTCCCACTACACGGATTCCCCAGCAACAGGCAAGGTCCGAGGTCCGGGGGACAAACCCTGGAAACGGGGCGCGGCAGAGGTCTCCTAGTCTGCAAGAAACCCGGTAGCTGGGAAAAGAAGTTTGCGCGCAAGTGTCGCACAAACCCACGACTTGCTCCCTGGAAACTTGTCTCCTGGTCCCGGAAACCACCTATTTTACAACCCTGGGCTAGACTTTGGGTGTGCAGACTCATTTGGGGAGAGGCAGAGTTGTCTGGCAAGGGGAAGAGACTAGCGGCTTTCTCTTGGAGGTGCCTACAGCCATCCCCATCCAACAGAGACCCGCGCCATTGGACGTAGCTGACACTGAGGTTGCCTGCACAGCTCAGAGACTCGGCCCATCCAACCTGAACACAGTCTCCCTTCACAGCCAATTGGCCTGGAGGTCAAACCCTCCTAGGGCTAACAACAACAAGCTGGGTTTAAATTAAAAAATACTGTACAACCCATAAAGGACTGCAGTAAGAGTACCCATCTCAAATAACTGGGGAGGCTGTGCCACTGACCCTTAGAGGACATCTACCACATAAAGCAGCCACCATGCAGAGATATGGAAAGAAATCAGGTGTGAAAGAAATGGAGGAGAAAAGACAACAAGACACAGAGTTCAAAACCACAGTTATAAGGCTTTTCAAGAGGCTCCTAGAAAAGGCCGATGAACTTAATGAGAATTACGAGAAAATAAACAAGACCAACCAGGAAATGAATGAGACTTACAAGGAAATGAATGAGACCCTCAAGGAAATGAACAAGACCTCTGAGGATATGAACCAGACCCTCAAGGATATGAAAAAGGACCAACTAGAAATCAAGCATACACAGACTGAAATAAAAGATATTACACAAAGTCCTAAAAGCAGTCCAGAGGGCCACAAGAACCAAGTCAAGGATTTGAAATACAAAGAAGCAAAATCCACTCGGCTGGAAAAGCAAGAAACAAAAAGAATTCAGGTAATTGGAGATAGTGTAAGGGGCCTCTGGGACAACCTCAAGCATACCAACATCCGAATTATTGGGGTGCCAGAAAAAGAGAGAGAGCAAGACAATGAAAACCTACTTGAAGAAATAGTGACTGAAAACTTCCCCCACCTGGTGAAAGAAACTGACTTAAAAGCCCAAGAAGTACACAGAACCCCAAAATATAGGAATCTAAAGAGGACCACACCAAGACATATCATAATTAAAATGCCAAGAGCAAAAGATAAAGAGAATATTAAAAGCAGCAAGAGAAAAACAGTTGGTTACCTACAGGGGAGCACCCATATGACTGTCAGCGGATTTCTCAACAGAAACGATGCAGGCCAGACGCGAGTAGCAAGAAACATTCAAAATAATGAATAGCAAGAATCTACAACCAAGATTACTCTATCCAGCAAAGCTATCATTCAGAATTGAAGATCAGATAAAGTGCTTTGTAGATAAGAAAAAGCTAAAGGAGTTCATCACCACCAAACCAATATTATATAAAATGCTGAAAGATATTCTTTAAGAAGAGAACAAGAAAAAGGTAAAAATATAAATTATGAACAACAAATACACATCTATCAACAAATGAATCTAAAAATCAAGTGAATTGATAGGCTGATGAACAGGATAAACTGGTGAACAGTTTATCATAGACTTGGACATAGAGAGGGAATGGACTGACAATTCTTGGGGAGAAAAGGGTTGTGGGAAGTACAGCAAGAGACTGGACAAAAGTCTTGCAACAACGGGAGAGGACAGTGGGGAGGGGGAGGTGAGGGTGGAGGGTGGGATGGGTACAGGGTGGAGGGGAGATATAGGGGGATAAAAAGGGGAAACAATGTAGTTAATAAACTGAACAATAAAGATTTTTTAAAAAGGTGCATAGGTAATGATAAAGTCAATTCATTAAAAAAAGACATAATCCAAACATGCATATTAAATAATAGACATTCAAAATACATAAAAAGCCCCTAGCTGGTTTGGCTCAGTAGATAGAGTGCTAGCCAGCACACTCAAGGGTCCCAAGTTCCATTCTGGCCAAGGGCACATGCCTGCATTGCAGGCTCAATCCCCAATAGCAGGGCATGCAGGAGGCAGCCAATCAATGATTCTCTCTCATCATTGATGTTTTTATCTCTCTATCCCTTTTATTGATTCCTCTCTGGGGAAAAAAAATACATGGAACAACAAATTAATAAAGCTAAGAGAAAGAAAAAGGACAATTTCAGAATTCCATTTAGAAATTTCAACTCTGTCCTCAGGAATTGACAGAAATAATAAATGGATAATCAATAGGAATGTAGAAGATTTAAATACAGTAACACAACTTAGCCTAATTAACATTTAGAGAACATTCCACCCCACAACTACAGAAAACATACAGTATTTTCAAACACACACCAAGGCAGACCATGTAATGAGCCATAAAACAAGTTTATTTTAGTTGTCTGGACCCAAAGGAGAAAACCAGCTGCAACAGCTCCTGAACTCAAAACCTGTCTGCAAAGACTTCTCTCCAAGGACTACTGCTTCTCATGGGAAGAGCCATGCTACCATTTTCAACACCTCTTCCTATTTCTCCTCCCAATTGTGACTATCAAAATAAAGGGCTCAATAAAAATATCCTTTCCCGGACCACCCAGCCAGAATTAGTCAATCTTAGGAAGTACGTGTAAAAGTCATAAGGCAGCCCAGCTGGGGTGGCTCAGTGGCTGACCTGACCCATGGGCCAGGAGGGCACTTTGATTCCAGTCAGGGCACATGCCAGGGTTGTAAGCTGGAACTACAACAGGAAGCATGCCGGAGGCTGTCGATCAGTGATTCTTTATCTCCCATTCCCTTTCTCTCTAAAAAAAAAAAAATCAATAAACTATTCAAAAAATCTATTTAAAAAACAAGTCCTAAAGCAAGAATAAGCTTGACATATTTAGAAAACAGCAAGGGGGCCAGAATAACTGGAACAGAATAAGGTAAAGGGAATAAACTGGAGATGAAATCAGAAAGTTAAACAGAGATCAGAGCATATAAGACCTGCTAAGTCTTGGTAAGAATTTGGAATAAACTCTAAGTATGATGGGAGGTTTTTGAAAAAAAGCTTTACCTTTTCAAAATGTACACTGTTCAGAATCTCTTAGGCTGCTGTGTAAAGAACAGAATAGAAACTACTAGTAAGCACCTGGTTAGGAACCATTGGCTAGAACATGAGAGATGGCCAAGAGCAGAGTGGCTTAAACCAGACACAAATGTGTCTGTCAGGGAAAAAAGGCCCAGGCAAATCTACATAAATTGTGTTGTGATGCCTTAAAGCGTTTTCTTTTCTTGGATCCCAGGACATCTCATTCTCCCACTCATGAGATGTTTAATCTGTCTTCCTTGCATGATCACCCTCACCTCCCCAAACTCTTCAAGCTGGAAATGTGTGAAGGCCCAGTCTCTGAACCTCTTTTTTCTAACCACTCTCATTCCTTTAGTGGTTTTATCCAGACACTTGGCTTTAAATATCATCTATATAATAATAATTTAATTTACATCTCCAATCTAGGCCTTTCCTGTAAACTCTAAATGCAGGCATATAGTTGACATGGTAAACATCTCAAATTTAAGAGAAAACAAAATTGAGCTCCCTAACTTTCCCCCTCCAAAGGTGTTTCTCTTAAATCTTTCCTCAGAAAATATTAACTCCATTATAAAACTGCTCAGGGATAAACCTTAAGACACCCAAGACTCCTGCATTCTCTCACACCCCACTCGAAGTTTGTCAGCAGATGCTTTCAGCTCTACCTTCGAACTATATCCAGTAACCAACCACTTCTTACCCACCCCCACTGCTATCAGCTCTCATCGGATTACTGCTTTCTTTCTAACTGGTCTCCCTGGTTCTGCCCTTGTCACTGCCCTCAGCACTCCCCAACTGGAGTCTAATCTCAACACAGCATTCAAGAGAGCCTAGTGAGTCTAAATGAAAGCATGTCATCAATTGCTCAACATCTCCCTCAAGTAAAAATCCTTACAATGGTCAAGACCTAGTATCATCCGACCACAGGTTTATGCTTCTGCTCCAGGCATTTATCACATCACACTACTCTGCCCCAGGTCACTTCATTCAGCTTCAATGGCCTGCTCCAGTCTCAGGACCTTTGAACTTGCTGTGGCCTAAAATTGTCTAGCCCTTAAAATTATCTAGAATGCAAGCCTGTTCTTTCAGCTACTTCAAGTCTTCATTCAAATGTCATCTCAATGAAGTCTTCCCTTCCATACTATTTAACATTGCTAATTTATCTCATCCTTTAACACTGCTAATGCACTAGCTCTGCTTTATAATTCTATATGCAATTCTAGCACTTTCCTCTATCAAACATACTGCCTAGTTTACTTATTTACCTTATGTACAGTCTGCCTCCTCCAACTAGAAGATAAACTCTAGGCATTTTTGTTTGTTTCATCTCCTGCCACATACACACCTAGTCCCTAGGACAAGAGAACTCGGTTGGTCCAATACTGAAACAGCCTCTCCAGAAGTGCTGTTTGTCTGGCCCAATTCCAATTCTAGGACTAATCAAATATACCAACTCCTTTTTGTCAGTATTTACAGTAATGAATAATATTCAAAATTCACAAATGTTTTTAGTTATGCTTTTATTTTATAATCTAAGTATTTACTTACCTGACAATTACAGATTGCTTACTATTTCAAAATAGTTCAACCTCTTACTCTGGCATTACAATAAAAAGAAGGCCTAGGTCCAAATCTTCAGTCTACCATTGACCAGTAGTACTAGCATATCTCAGGCAATTTAGCCTCCTCTTAGTTTTTCATCAATGAAATACCAAGGTGAGGGTGGATAAAGACCAGCCTGCCTTACTTTACCCTACACCTTACCATAATGTTGTGAAAATCAAAAATGTATGAGAAAATGCTTTATAAACTATAAATCATATACAAGTGTGACTTAAATAACCATACTGTATTCTGGAAAACCCTGAAATGGAACAGAAAAGTTCAGAGTTTGGGGCAGCATACCTCACCATACCTCCCTGCCCCTAACACTAAACTCTAATTTTGGAATCAGACTGGCTCTTCCACTTACTTGTTGTACTTTAAACAAGTTACTCAACCATTCTGAGTCATTGTTTCCACATCCATAAATGGACATAAAAATAACCTTGTAGCATCCTTTTGAAAATTAATGTACCTATGGAATACAACATTTTCATTTGTTGCAGTCTTCTTCTTTCACATGGAGAAAAACCCAAAGGCAGATAATATAAACCAACACTGAGATAGAAAAGTTAACTTTCTGACTTGGAGATTTCATGTGAAAGGACGAGAAGCTAATTGACCAACTCAGGGAAGCAGCCACCATGCAGCGACATGGAAAGAAATCAGATGTGAAAAAAATGGAGGAAAAAAAACGACTGGACATGGAATTCAAAACCACGGTTATAGGGTTTTTCAAGAGGCTCCAACAAAAGGTCGAGGCCTGTAAGGAAATAAGCAAGACCACAAAGGAAATGATCAAGACCAACGTGCAAATGAATGAGTCACACAAGGAAATGAACAAGACCCTCAAGGATATAAACGAGACCTGCAAGGAAATGATCAAGACCAACGTGGAAATGAATGAGTCCTACAAGGAAATGAAGGAGACCCTCAAGGACATAAAGGAGACTCTCAAGGATATGAAAAAGGACCAACCAGAAATTAAGCATACACTGACTGAAATAAAAAATAGTATACAAAGACCTAAAAGTGCTCTGGAGCACCCCAAGAACCAAGTTAAAGATTTGAAATACAAAGAGGGAAAATCCACTCAGCTGAAAAAGCAAGAATCCAAAAGAATCCAAAATATTGAAGATAGTGTAAGGGGCCTCTGGGACAACCTCAAGCATACCAACATCCGAATTATAGGGGTGCCAGAAAAAGAGAGAGACCAAGACAATGAAAACCTATTTGAAGAAATAGTGACTGAAAACTTCCCACACCTGGTGAAAGAAATTGACTTAGGAGTCCAAGAAGCACACCGAACCCCAATATATAGGAACCCTAAGAGGACCACACCAAGGCACATCATAATTAAAATGCCAAGAGCAAAAGACAAAGAGAGAATATTAAAAGCAGCAAGAGAGAAACAGTTGGTTACCTAGAAGGGAGCACCCATACGATTATCAGCGGATTTCTCAACAGAAACGATGCAGGCCAGACGGGAGTGGCAAGAAATATTCAAAGTGATGAACAGTAAGAATCTACGACCAAGATTACTCTATCCAGCAAAGCTATCATTCAGAATTGAAGGTCAGATGAAGTGCTTCGCAGATAAGAAAAAGCTAAAGGAGTTCATTACCACCAAACCAACATTATATGAAATGCTGAAGGATATTCTTTAAGAAGAGGAAGAAGAAAAAGGTAAAAACATAAATTATGAACAACAAATACACATCTATCAACAAATGAACATAAAAATCAAGTGAACTGATAGGCTGATGAACAGGATAAACTGGTGAATATAACAGAGACATGGACATAGGGAATGGACTGACAATTCTTGGGGAGAAAAGGGTTGTGGGAAGTGCAGCAAGAGACTGGACAAAAATCTTGCAACAATGGGAGAGGACAGTGGGGAGGGGGAGGGTGGGTTAGGTACAGGGTGGAGGGGAGCTATAGGGGGATAAAAAGGGGAAACAATGTAATTAATAAACTGAACAATAAAGATTTAAAAAAAGAAGAAGAAGAAGCTGTACACTGTATTTAATGAAACAAAGAACAGCAGCTAAAGGTAATAAGGCAAGAACTGGGGTGGGTGGGTGGAAGTGGCCAAAGACATAGAAAGATGCCAAGTCACCAAGGAAATTATTAGTCCTTAAGCATGATGGGGCTAGATGGGACAGTGAAGTTTATGTAAAGAAATTATGTGGTCAGATAGATTATTCAGGGAGCAATGCAGAAGATGGAGTTAAGGGGTAAACATTGGCAGAAAGAAGGCCGGTTAGGAGGCAGTTATATCTGTCCTGCAGGAGATAAAAGGGCCTGAAATAATGAAATGCAAGCTGCTTCAAACCTGGAGAAAATACAGAGTACAGACTTACAGACACAGAGGAGGTGGTAACCTACTAACCTACAGTAAGGATCACTTACTGACAGTAAGGGTTGGCAAATTTTTTTCTGTAAAGGACCAAATAAAAATGGTTTTAGGCTTTAGGGGCCACATATGGTCTCTACTGCACTTCTTGGTTTTTGTTTTTAAAACCTTTTAAAAATTAAAAACCATTCGTAGCTAGTGGACTTTATTCCTTTTTTAAGACAGCAGGCTGGATTTGTGAGTGCAGTAAGTTTGCTGATCTCTGCTGTACACCTATAAAGAAGGGAGGATTAACCTGCCTAGAGATTAATTTCAATAAAACGCTACGCTATTATTAGTCCCCTACTCAGAAACTTCTCCCCAGGTCCCGA
This sequence comes from Antrozous pallidus, assembly GCA_027563665.1. Classification (NCBI taxonomy): domain Eukaryota; kingdom Metazoa; phylum Chordata; class Mammalia; order Chiroptera; family Vespertilionidae; genus Antrozous; species Antrozous pallidus. The sequence goes on along the minus strand of CM050523.1, from coordinate 57,616,236 downwards.
CTGCCTATGGACTAAGTCAAATCTATATGATGCATAGCATTCATAGTCATCTATACTCTAGTTCCAACCAGATTCACCCCTGGTTCAGGTCTCATTCTTATTAAATTGACCTACTTACATTTACCTGTCTCTATACCTTTGTAGTGTTCCCCCATGTTCTTTCCTCCTTTCCAAATCTGCCCAAACACCTTTCTTCAAAGCATAATTGAAATCCTACTGTGAAGTGATTCCACCCTCCTCAGAACTCCCAAGAGCACTCTCTCAATTATTCTGATGTTAACTTGCTGTCCTGGGCTATTGCTTACTTCAAATAAAATGCTTATTCCTAGGAGCAGGGAATAATTTATACTTCTCTCTACCAATGGATCTAGCATATAACAAGGGTTAAATAAAAAATGAAGACATACGTGTATATAAATATGTAGTATATATATATGTAGTATACATACGTATACACACACGCACTTTTTTTCCTAAACTATCTATTGCCCTCACTGGTTTAGCTCAGTGGATAGAGAATCTGCCTCTGGACTGAAGGGTCCCAGGTTCGATTCCAGTCAAGGGCACATGCTTGGTTGCAGGCTCTCTCCCCAGTAGGGGGCGTGCAGAAGGCAGCCAATCAATGATTCCCTCTCATCATTGAAGTTTCTCTTTCTCCTTCTCCCTTTCTCTCTGAAATCGATAAAAATATTTAAAATAAATAAACTAGCTAGTAACTGAAGCAAATGTGATTTCACCCTTAACTTAGATCAGTAATTATACACTTTATCTCCACAGATGCAATGTGAATGCCAGAGGAACCACAGAATGACAATCCACAAGTACATTACACTCCTATTACACATTTTTAGGGCTGGTTTATTAGGGAAACAAGAATAATACAAGTAGAATTTTTCCAATGGTCAATGTTATCATTATAGATATACTGGGATAATATTAAATATAGAACTCAGTAGATCAAGTCAAAGTTTACTTACCTACATTTTCATTTTTTTAAAAATGCAAGTAAGATTTTACAACTAAATTGCTTTAAATTCCCCCTAAATTATTACTCAAATTTAAAGTCACATATACACGTGTACATACACATACACAAAAGCCACATACAGTCTGAATTTTTTTTAAATAAACTTCTCTGTGACAATTCACATTACCAAAATGGCATTATTGATTTCATTCAGAATTTAGCAAAGATAATATATTTTAATTTTTTAAGAAAATAGTCCACTTTGGATTATTATTGATAAATAGCTATAATCACAAGCTGTTTTGAGCTGGATTAACAGATTCTTCCTCTACTTGAAATTACTAAACAAGTCTTTTTAAAGTTCAAAGTGTGAACTGTGCCTTATTTTACTACACAAAGAATGTCCAAGAAGCTATAAAAATTCCTCCCGAATCATTTGCCTACATTTCAATGCCAACTACAGAAAAAGTAAAACATTTATAGAAAGTATAAAAACCAAAGCAAAAGAAATTAACCAAGATAGCTATGAAAGTGAATACTGAGTCTTTTTACTCTTCAAAACACATTGAAGAAAGCTTATAAATTTACAACCCTGAAAAGACTATTATCCATTGATAAATTTAATATTAATAATGCACTAATTGGAGAACAAACCGAGGAACTAGGGACTCCCATTCATCAATTCTGTTCTGCCACTGGCTTAGTCGAGTTTCGCGTTTCATTCCCACATGGTGAACAAGAAAAGCTTAACTGACATTCTAAGGGTGTAAGAATTGATTAAATGTTTATGAAATACTCTAGGACCATGAAGGAAAGCCACTGTAACCATTAGATGTAATTTAGTTAAAACTGTAGCTAAGAGTTAGGCTTGCAAATCCAATCATAAAATTCTTTTGTGTCTTCTTAACACAGCAAATCTTCAGTGAGTCAGTTAAGTGTGTGTATTTAATGAGCTGGTTTAGCAACCTCAGAGGAATGAATTTTCTTCCAAATCTTTGTTTTCTCACAAACTCTGTCACTATCCAACCCACCTACTTGCAAAGGGAGACATGATCCGATTCAAAGTTAGGTCTATCTCGGAGGGAAGGGGGGTAAGAAGGGAGGTGACCAACCAGAGACCTTGGATACATATATGCATAACCCATGGACCCCGACAGTGAGGTAGTGGGGGCCTGGGGCGGCGGGGTGGGAATGGGCTGGAGGGAGTCGGTGGGAGCAAAAAAGGGGACATATGTAATACTTTAAAGAATAACTTTTTTTTTTTTAAAGTTAGGTCTAGTTATTGACAAGCCACTAACCAAATGGCTGAAATCTATTAGAAATCACAGTGAAACTTTAACTTACCAGAAATGTGAAGCCTGAAAGTAACCCCAGAAAGCAATCATCCTAAGAGGAGCGTTATTAAAGGGCAAGTCCCTGCACTTTTCTGAAGAGCTGGAACGTGTTTTTGGACAGTGCGGACATCGGACTAAATTCGCTCAAGCCGAGTCTAATTCGGGGGCGGTGCACCTGCTTGCTGTGCAGGGACGGGAGACCGAGGAGGCTGCTCGGGAAAAGTGCTGGGGCCACCTCCAGCCGCCCCTTCCTGGGTGACAGGAACAATGCAAACGCTGACAAAGGCGCGGGGAGGCCAGCGAGCCTCTGCCGGGCAATCCTCCCCGCGCCGGGGAGCCGCACGGCCCCGCCAGCCCTCCTCCTCGGGCTCACACGCGGAGACCTGTCTCCGTTCGCAACGTGGGAAAGTGCAGCCCCTCCTGCTCCCGCAGGCGAGCACCTCGGCGCGAGGGGACACGCTGCCGTTCGGGCCGCCGAGGAGAGGGGACACTTCCTCTCCGCAGCGGCGAGCAGACCCGGGTGCACGGAGCCTCCGAGGGCAGCCGGGTCCGGAGCGCCGGCGGGGAGGCCCGGAGAGGGAGGGGGGTCGGGGGGTCGGCGGTTCCGGGTGCAGAAAGCGGGGCTGGGGGGCCGGGCACACCGTGTTCCCAGGGCGGCAGCGCTCGGCCGCTGGCTCCCGGGAGCCGGGGGCTGGGGGGTGGGGGGGTAGACGTGAAGCTCGGGTCCGGGAGCCCCAGGAGCACGCTCCTTCCTCGAGCCCAGTCCCGAGGGGCGGCGCGGGCGGCTGGGGCACCTCTCCCTCTCACCAAACTCCGGGGTGAGCGCGAGGGCGGCCGGCCGGGCTCCCGGCGAGGTGCCGCCCGGCGGGGGAGGCGGGGAGGCCGGCCTCGGTCCGTCCCTGCCCACGCGGTCCGCGCGGAGGCCGTCCGCGCCCGGTCCCTCCCGCCGCGCGGGGCAGGGCCGCCACCCTCGGCCGCGGGCGCGGGGCCAGGCGGCGGCGCGGGCGGCCGGGCCCTACCTGAGGCTGTGTACCAGCTCCCGGCGTGACTGGCTTCCCGGCAGACCACTCGGTTGGACATCTTGGTGCCTGTGCCGCCTATGGTGCACGAGGATGAATGAGGAGGCGGCGGCGGAGCGGCTCCGCGAGGGGACGAGGCGCCGCGGGCCCAGCCCAGGAGGAGGCGGCGGGGAGGAGATCGGCCCGGCCCAGGAGGAGGAGGAAGAGGAGGAGGCGGCGGCCCGGGAGGAGATGGCAGCCGGGCGGTGGCGGCCACAACCGGCACGAACTCCGGCGACCGCCGGAAGATGGGGCCCGCGGCGGCCTCACCGATGCCCGGAGAGCCCTGGGCCGGCCCCGGAGTCGCCGCTGCTCCGCGGCCGGGGCTGGTCCTCGCCGCGCCGCCCCCGCGGCCCCCTCACCTCCCGGTTGGCCTCCCGGAGCCACCGCGGTGACCCCACCCCCGTGACTCCGCACCGCCCCCGCCCCCCACCCCCGCGGGACTCCCAGCACCCACCCCACCCCCACCCCCACCCCCACCCGGGCCGGGCCCTCCCGCCCCGCCGGCCCCGCCCCGCCCCTCCTCCGGCCGCGCGGCGAGGTTAAAGGCGGAAACCGGACAGGCCAGACGGCATCTGGGGTCGGGCGGCCCCGCGAGGAGGCAGCGGAGGCTGCAGCTCCGCGCACACAAAGCCCAGGCCGGGTCTGAACCGGGCGGGCGGACCCGCAGGAGAGCCAGCGCTTCCTTACTCGCTGCTCTAACGGGTGCTGCCCACTGAGCATGCCCAGCTCCGCGGCCAGGCCCGCCGGGGACTCGCAACGTGCGCGCTCCGCTCGCCGGGGTTTAGAGGCAGCAGCGGCTGGGAGGGGCGGGCTCGGGGAGCGGACGCAGCCGCAGGGCAAGCCCCCTCCCCCAGCCAATTCCTTAAAAGAGCGGCTGCGGGGTCAACCAGATGGTGCTTTCCACCTGGGAAGTCCAGCTCGCACCTCCCTCCCAGCATCAGACACAGGAACCCATTGCATTCGCACCCCCAAGGTTTACTACTAGAGCCGCAAGTCTGTAGCCACGCTGGGAAGTCCATTTGTACAGGTGCATGGTATAGTCTACCTGAGGTCCTGCAAACGCTGGGTTTGGCTTCACAAGGCCACCCTTACCAGCCCAGCTTGGCTTTGACACTGTAAACATGTCTTGTTTCATATTTATGTAGGTACACGTCTTAACTCCCTAACTACTAAAATGTGGTATAGCTAGCCTCAGTTAATCTCATCTATAAAATGGGAACAATAATATTTGGGTGTCCCTAGGATTATGAGTTAATAAACATAGAGCATAGCATAGTAGGCAAACAGCAAACATTATTTCCAACCATACTTTTATCAACCCCAGTATTTCATATAATGGTTAAGAGCAAAGAATTCCTTTAAAATTATGGAAGAATCAGAGCAAAATAAGATATCTTGGACTTCCCAGTAAGTGTTGTTAGGAAGTAAACCACTCCAAAATTGGTAAGGCAGAGAAAGTTGAGTATCTTCAATGAAAGATTTGTGGTTAAAAACCATAAAATTACATCAGAATTTCACAGTGAACAGATCTTTGTATAGTTTAAAGCAGACAACTGGCTGATACAGTAAAAAAAATAAAAAATTTAAGGCCTAGACGATGTGGCTCAGTTGGTTGGGTGTCATCCGAGTTCACTTCCTAGTCAGTGCACATGCCTGGATTTCTGGCTCAATCCCTCAATTGGGGGTGTGCAGGAGAAGACCCATTGATGTTCCAATCTCACATAGATTTTTTTCTCTCCCCCTCTCCCTCCCTCTCATACAGGTCAAAGTGAGCAGAACCCCCCCCCCCAAAAAAAGGACTGGCTGGTTTTTTATTGTAAAAAGAAGCAATGAAGTTAAGTAGCACAAATACTTCTCACTCAGCTATAAGCGACACATTGGTAAAAGTGGGTTTCAATGCCCCATTCAAGCACTTACCAGTGTGGTCTTCAGCAAGTCACTTATCCTCTCCAAATCTGTTTCCTCATCTGCAAAATGGGAATAACAATATCTACTTTGCAGAGTTGCTATATTAGAAATAATTTAAGTAAAATAGCACTGCAACTGACACGAAGAACTGCAATGATAGCTATTATATTGCCATAAAGGTTGATAGCATGGGAGGTAATCCAACTTTATTGTGCATTAGAATCAACTATTATAGTTGCTGAAAACTGTAGATACTCAAGAGTCCACCCTCCATGAGGTACAGGAACAATGCTGAAAAATCTTTTTTTTTTAAATATTAGATTCTGATGTATTTCATGCTGTTGTAAAACTCAGCAGCGTTCTAAGATACAAGTCATAACAGTAATTGAACCACGTAAATTACTTAGCATATAGAACAAAAACTACTTTACAATAATGACATTTAACAGTTTATTTTGAAGGTCATTTTAAAAACAAAGTTAAAGACAATCTGAGAAAAAAATTGCACATAATACACTCTTTAAATAAGTATGGTGATTAAATCAAAATAAGGGAAATATGTTTTCTTCTGCAACTCCAAGAACAAGTAGTTGTCCTGAAGGTTCTTATACTTCCAAAAAGGACTGGGGGGAAATCATGGCAATTAAAGCTGCCTCTTAATCATGTAAATCTATAGTAGAAACCAAATTTTTCTGTTCTTCCCAATCAGTTTCGATCTTCAAACTGTGCCTTGTTTTTTAAAAGATATGATGCTAGAAATTCAATGGGATTTGGTGGTCTGTAAAGGAAAAAAAATCCAAAATTTAGAAATTTGTATTTTAGATGTGTTCATTTAAATAATAAATAAATTGTTCCATAATAAAAATACGTCTTTTAAATTTTAGCTTTCTTTTTACACTCAAAGGCCATTTGTAGTAAATACAGGATGTCCCCAAAAAAATGTATACATACTTTTTCCTGATAGCTCAATTGATGTTCCTTCCTTTTCTGGTTTAACCTATTGGAATTAATAATTACATTTTGGGGAACATCCTGTATAGTAAATGAGACAGGTAAGCAGGTTAGCCAACAATGTAGTTTAAAGAAATTGAAATTTTTGTATGGCTAAAATCTGCTTTTATGAACTCAATTCTAAAACACAAGTTTGGAAAATGTACTAACAATGGGATGATAATTATCCCAGGGGAATAATGACCAGAGGGAGTGCTCCATTTCTTGATCTGAATGAAGGTTTCATAACTATGCTTAGTGTCAGCAAGCAGTACACCTATGATATTCTTAATTTTCTGTATGAATATTATCCTTCAATAATAATACAAAAACTACATAGGAAAATAGCTGTAGCATCACCAAGACAGGTAGAAGAACTCTCTAAGTGATTACTCAAAGGTAGTATTCATTTGAACAAGTTTTGTTTTGTTTCTTTTTAAAAAGTCATTTCTATTTTTCTTAAAATAATTTAAATCAATAATAGTCCTAATACTGCCACCATACAACACACCCAAAAGTTAAACATATTTTAAAGTTTAGGAGTATTAGTTCATATTTATCACTTTTATATAAATAATTCTTGCTGAGAAAACAAGTCCAAAGATGAAAATGGGGGAAACACCTACTTAAACCCTACTAGGAAAAGGCATACTGAGAATATTTAAGAATGATCTCAAAATATTCTGTTAGCACTTTAAACTATATTTTAACTAGCTAGACATTTTCAAGATTAATTTGATAAATTAATTTGTCAGACTTCTTAAAAATTATACTAATAGCATATAACTTAGAATTTTTTCTTCTAGCCTGTAAAGTTTTTCTTCTAGCTTATAAATATTTATAATTTCTAATTATTTTTTAGAGAAAGAAAAGAAAGATTTTTATTCTTTTCTTTTAATTTTTTTCTTCTAGCTTGTAAATATTTACAATTCCTAATTATTTTTTAGAGAAAGAAAAGAATAAAAGATGTCCATACTTCAACTATCGGTAGAGAGCCAAAAATAAATCCTATTTACCCTAGCCAGTTTGGTTCAGTGGATAGAGCATCAGCCTATGGACTGAAGGGTGCCAGGCTCCAAACTGGTCAAGGGCACATGCCTGGATTTCAGGCTCAATCCTCAGTGGGGGGCATGCAGGAGGCAGCCAATCAATGACTCTCATCATTGATGTCTCTCTCCCTCTCTCCCTTCCTCTCTGAAATCAATAAAAATATATTTTTAAATGATGTTTTAAAAAACAAAAAATGAATGTTTTATAAATGTAACAATCTAAAGCAAATATTTAATGTTTACCATATAATTTATATGAACATGCCCAGCTGGAGTAGCTCAGTGGTTGAACATCAACCCATGAACCAGGAGGCCATGGTTCGACTCCCAGTCAGGCAGGTACATGCCCAGATTGCAGGGGTGTGCATGAGGCAGCTGATCAGTAAGTCTCTCTCATCTTTTTTTTTTTTCCCCAATATATTGTTACTGATTTCAGAGAGGAAGGGAGGGGGAGAGAAAGAGATAGAAATATCAATGATGAGCTACTCATTTTGGTTGTTGTTAATAGTCATCTAAGGATATTTTTTCCATTGATTGTAAAAGGGGAAGGGGAGAGACAGAGAGAGAAACATCACTGTGAGACCACCTAGAGTTACTATTCATTATTATTCTTTGAATAAAACACAATCTGCACCAAATAAATGATGACTAAGGTAACTTACAAAAAAATATTTTTTATAGGATTTGCTAACACAAAAATAATTCTATACTGGAGGTAAAACCTATACAAAAAAAAAAAGAGAGAGAGAGAGAGAGAAAATTTATAATCTTGTTAATAAAGAAATTAAAACAATTTTGCAAGCTCTGGCCAGGTAGCTCAGCTGGTTAGAGCCGTGGTCGGCAAACTGCGGCTCTGAGCCACTTGCAGCTCTTTGGCTCCTTGAGTGTAGCTCTTTCACAAAATACCACAACCTGGCCTAGTCAATTTTGAAGTGGCATTAGAAGAAGTTTAAAAAATTTGGCTCTCAAAAGAAATTTCAATCATTATACTGTTGATATTTGGCTCTGTTGACTAATGAGTTTGCTGAGCACTGGTTAGAGTTATCATCCTGGTACACCAAAGGTTGCTGGTTTGATCCCCAGTCAGGGTACATACAAGAATCAACCAATGAATATATAAGTGGAACAACAAATCAATGTTTCTCCCTCTCCCTCTCCCCCTCCCCCTCCCCCTCCCCCACCCCCACCCCCTCCCCCTCCCTCTCCCTCTCTTCTTCTCCCTCTCTAAAATCAGTTTTTAAAAATTGGCAAAAAATGTTTATAATACTCATGCTGTTGAGGCTATGATAATAGTGAAATAATTTTAAGAATAAACTTTTGGCCCTAACCAATCTGGCTCAGTGGATAGAGCATCATCCTGCAAAATGAAAGGTCCCAGGTTCGATTCCAGTCAAGAGCATGTACCTTGGTTGCGGGCACATCCCCAGTAGGGGGTGTGCAGGAGGCAGCTGATCCATGTTTTTCTCTCAATGATGTTTCTGACTTTCTCTCTCTCCCTTCCTCTCTATAAAAAATCAATAAAATATATTTTAAAAAATAAAATAAAATAAAATGGCTCTGTTGATTAATGAGTTTGCTGAGCACTGGTTAGAGTTATCATCCTGGTACACCAAAGGTTGCTGGTTTGATCCCCAGTCAGGGTACATACAAGAATCAACCAATGAATATATAAGTGGAACAACAAATCAATGTTCCTTCCTTCCTCTCTCTCTCTCTCTCTCTCTCTCTCTCTCTCTCTCTCTCTCTTTCTCTCTCTCTCTTCTTCTCCCTCTCTAAAATCAGTTTTTAAAAATTGGCAAAAAATGTTTATAATACTCATGCTATTGAGGCTATGATAATAGTGAAATAATTTTAAGAATAAACTTTTGGCCCTAACCAATCTGGCTCAGTGGATAGAGCATCATCCTGCAAAATGAAAGGTCCCAGGTTCGATTCCAGTCAAGGGCATGTACCTTGGTTGCGGGCACATCCCCAGTAGGGGGTGTGAAGGAGGCAGCTGATCCATGTTTCTCTCTCAATGATGTTTCTGACTTTCTATCTCTCTCCCTTCCTCTCTGTAAAAAATCAATAAAATATATTTTAAAAAATAAAATAAAATGTTTTTAATATTTCTAATTTCTTTTTATAGGAAAAAATATATACATAACTAGTGATATTTCAATAAGAAAAGTAGTTCTCTGTAACTCCTTCTGCAGACACTATTATCTTACCTTTCCTTTGCAAGCACAGCAAGTCCCTGTAATAAGATAGGCACAACTGTCTGATCCAGGTAGGCACGAGTTGGCAAAGACTGCAGATCCACTTTCTGTTTTGAAGACTTTTCTGCATTAATCTTCTCATTTTCTACTATCCTCTAGTGAATCCAAAAAAATATGCATAGTATTACAAATACTCAGATTATTGTGAGTGCTAAACAAAAAACAATGGAAACATGTCAGCAATAAAAAAGGCAAGCCATTGACTAAAACTGATACTGAACTGCAAATCTCTTTGCCAAAATAAAATCAGACCCATCTCTAAATTTCATTCAAGTGTCTTCTGAGAGCACCATAATATCTCTTTCTTTTAATGTCATATCTCCAGATCCTACCTCCTTGTCACTTTTCTCTGCCTTTTTAGAAGTAACTACAAGTCCTCCTTTTTTCATGAGGCTACCTTCATACAGTGTGCTTCAAAAAATCTGGACATGAAACTAAGTAGCACTGAATCACAGTGAGAAAGCTAGTCCTATTTCAATTCTTTCATCACAGATAATATCAAGGACAAAGTTTCAGTTTGGTGCTAATATGTCTCTAACACTTCTGTAACACTTGCTTAACTCTGTTCACAAAGAGTAGACTTCAGGCTCAGAGCTTTCCACTGGCAACAAAATGCAGCTAAAATTTATTACCACAATCCAATGAGAATGCTTTTCCATTCATGTTTTTTTTTTTTTATGTATCTATGATTTTTTAAGTGAATAAAGGGGGAAAAAAGTAAATAGAAAATAACAATTAAAAAAAACAGGGAAAAAGAATATGGAGCCAAAACCGGTTTGGTTCAGTGGATAGAGTGTCGGCCTGCGGACTGAAAGGTCCTAGGTTCGATTCCAGTCAAGGGCATGTACCTTGATGGTAGGCACATCCCCAGCAGGGGGTGTGCAGGAGGCAACTGATTGATGTTTCTCTCATTGGTGTTTCTACATTTCTATCCCTTTCCCTTTCTCTCTGCAAAAAATCAATATATTTTTTAAAAGAATAATATGGAAAAGATTATTGTGATATTCAAATATATTTAGAAAACAATGATTTAGACTTTCTACTCTTAAGAACCCTCAAATCTGGGGCCTTTCACATAGATTCATCTGACATCCAGAGCATCAAAGACTACTTTACAGCCCTAGCTGGTTTGGCTCAGTGGATAGAGCATTGGCCTGCAAACAGAAGGGTCTCGGGTTCAATTCCAGTCAAGGGCAGATGCCTGGGTTGCTGGCTCCATCCCCAACAGAGGGCATGCAGAAGCAGCCGATCAATTATTCTCTCTCATCATTGATGTTTCTCTCTCTCCCCCTTCCTCTCTGAAATCAGTAAAAATTTATTTTAAAAAATACTACTCTAATGACAAATTTTCCCTTCTTTTGAAACATTTCCGTTTTAGAAATTTAGAAATAAGTGGCTATCTAAAATACAACACTATTAAGAGCACTTCCATTTAAATGAACTTTTGCCCCAAACATACTCAAAGTGAATACAAATGAATCAACGACACTTCTCTATAGTTAATATTTTTAGATTTTATTTTGTAAAAAGTGAGAAAAACTTTAATCGCATATCTACATAATATATATCATTGTTTCCAAAGATAGTTCCCACAAATTTGTAAGGCAGCTATTCTAATTTTGCTTATGATTTTTCAATGTAATTTTAGAACTTAATAAAAAATTTTCCTATACCTAGTAAAAGCTATTTATTTGTCCATAGATTACTTAGTGCCCATCTGTAAATTTCAACAGATAAAACCTACATATGACAAAAATTAGTCAAGTTAGATTAACTCCCAATGCCTTCAGTAAGAAACAGCAATGCCTAACCAATTCCTAGCAATGCTGTAATAAACTCCTTAACCACGTCGCCCTCTCATTTGTTTCATTCAAATATTTACTGAATTTTCACTATCTGCCAAATTGCTATGCTTAACTTTAGTTAATAAAGTCCTGATTTGATCTAAAAAAAAAAAAAAAAAACAAAACTGTATCTCCAAACTACTATAAAACATAAATAATAAACTGTGAACACTTTAGAATAGTGATGGGAAAAAGGGGGGGGGTGGGAATAAGGTGAGCTTATAATTGCCCCAACTTTCTGCTCTCTGCCTGGAGAACTTATAAGATGCAATACAGGAAATCAAAGGGAATCAAAGCAGAGCCTACATTCTCCCTGGATTGAGAAGAGAGTTGAAAATTCAGAGACACAAACGCATCTAGAATTCACATGGGAAGGAGAAAGTGGCACAGGAAAACACCCAAGAGACTGACATCCAGTCTTCAGGTGAGTACCTATCCATGCGTGGTGTGAGGAAACTACTGGAAGCCAAGGAAAAAAAACACGTGGAAGGAGCACTCACACAGACCAGGAGTAAGTACTTCATGTTTCTGTGACCTAGACTGGCAAAACCTCATAAAAGATGAAGCACTGGGTAGAATATAGAAGGAGAAGAAATGAAGGCTAAACTAAAGGCTGATCTGGTCCTACTTAGGGAAGAGCAAACCTCAAAAAGATCAAATTGTTTGCAAGTAACTATGTCCTAGGACAGTGATGGGCAACCTTTTGAGCTTGGTATGTCAAAATTCGCCAAAAATCCAAGCATAACTTGGGTGGTGAGTCACTTCTAGAAAAAAAACATAAGTTTGCGATATTTATAGTTTAAATAACAAAAATGTATAATTGTGATATATAACGGTATTTAATAAACCAAAAATTAATTATTTAATTTACCTATTTAGTGACTTCTTTATTCATCTGTCAATCGGTTTCTTTTGTTGGTCTTGATATTATTTAACTTGTGTGGGGTGCTGTGAACTAAGATAAGTGAGGGGGAGGGGGAATTCTTTAACTAACTTGCCTATTTGTGACTTTTTTGTTGCTGAATTTCATTGGCTAAACCTTCAATTGAAGGTTGGTATTTTGTACACTTCAAGACCAAGCAAGCGCTACTAACTTCATCTGTCAATCTGTTTCTTTTGTTGGTTTTGGTATTATTTAACGCTGAGAATAAGGTCTCACAAAAGTACATGGAGGGAAAAATTGTGAGTAAAGCCATTGCTGTATTTTTCAGGGTGCTAAAAGTGTCTGGTAATCGGTTCCAGGCACTCCAAATTTCCTATTCACAGTGGCACTCCTCTTGATTCTCCAAGCAGCACCTTTCCAGATTCTCAAGCTTTGTCCTCAAGTCGACAAACACCTGAGCCCAGATGCTGTCTTGAAATTCTGCAAGTTGCATCTCCAAATCATCAATTTGCATCCATTGGAAACCATTTAATTCCAAACTACTGTAGACTACTACATCAGGATACTTAATTATTTTTATGGTCTGTTCTAGGCTTCTAAATTGAACAAATCTATCACTGAACTGGTCGAGTAACGAGTCTAAAACATGCTGGTACTTTATATGCAAGGGTTCCAATTCATTTTGTACAGCTGCACTGGCCTTCTCAAAATACTTTGTTACTCGAGGAAAATACTTACCAATTTTAGTTTCTACATCTCCCTTGAAAATTTAGAGCGTCTACACTACACTACAGCAAATGTTTCATCCCCGATTACTGCACCTGACCGTGCAGTAGCCCAGGATGAAACGTCCTTCTCAGCATGCGGCCCCATACTTCTCTGTATGCGACCACATGCGGTCGCATGTCATCAAAAATGGCTACGCGTGTCAGTGCTGACACACGTGTCGTAGGTTCGCCATCACAGTCCTAGGACAAAGCTCAAGAATGTGTGAAGGTATAAAAAGATAACCAGGACCCAATAAGGTAAAATTCAGAATGCTCAGCTTCCAATAAAAAATCGCCAGGTGGACTCAAACTATGGAACCAGGAGGTGACGGTTGGATTCCTGGTCCCAGTCAGGAAACATGCCCAGGTTGCAGGCTCAATTCCTGGTCAGGGGACATGCAGGAGGCAGCCAATAGATGTTTTTCTTTCTCTCTTTATCTCTATCTCTCTCTTCCTCTCTCTTAAAATCAATAAATATATCCTCAGATGAGAATAAAAAGAAATTGTAAGGCAGCAAAGAAGCAGGAAAACATTACCCATAATGAGGAGAAAAATCAACTCACAGAAACCCAGAAATGATACAAATAATAAAATAGGCAATGCCATTAAACTAGTTATTATAAAATATCCTTCCACGTGTTCAAGAGTATAGAGGAAAGCACAAATTAAACAAAATACTTGAAAATAACTTGAATAATAGTTGAAAATGTTCTAAAATTTCATGAAAACTAAATGTACAATCCAAAAAACTCTATAAATCCTAAGCACAAGAAACAAAAATTTAAGAAAACAAAAAGAAAAATTTTTTTTAAGTACACCAAGAAACAACATAATCAAATTATTTTAAACCTGGTAATAAAAATTTGAAAAGCCCCAAGAAAAGTATGAAGGAGCAAAGATAGGAATGATAGCAGACTTCTTGTCAGAAACAGTATCAGCCAAAAGACAGTAGAATAAATCTACTTCCAGCAAAGATATCTCAAAAAATGAAGGCAAAGTAAATGACATTTTCAAACCTTCAGAAACTTAAAGCATCCCTTACCCAGCAGGCCTGAACTACAAGAAATGTTAAAGGAAACACTTCAGGTGGGAGAAAAATAATTAGCAGACAGCAGTCTGGATCCACACAAAAGAATGACGAGCTGCCCGAATGGTAGGGTTCAGAGGCTGAGCTTCAGTCTCTGAATCAGGAGGTCACAGTTCCATCCAGGCTGGATTGGGGGCTCAATCCCCAGTGGGGGGTGTCTGGAGGAAGGAATCAATGGTTCTCTCATCATTGATGTTTCTATGTCTCTCTCCCTCTCCTGTTCTCTCTGAAAGCAATACAAATATATATATATTTTTAAAAGAATGAAGAGCCCAGAAATGGTAAATGTGCAGGTAAATGTGAAATACTCCTTTTTCTTACTGCTTAAATCTCTCTAAAGTTCATTGAATGTTTAAAGAAAAAAATAAAAATAATGAAGTGTAGAATTTATAACATATGTAGCAGTAAAATATATGTTAGCAATAGTACAAAGGCCAGGAAAGAATAAATGAATCAAGACTGCTGTTGTAAAATTCTTAAACTATAAATGAAAATATATACTACCACTTGAAGGTAAATTGTGTTAAGTTAAACTTGTATACTATAAACCCTAAAGCCAACACCTAAAAATAATTATAACTAAACAATAAAAAGAAAACCGTAAGAGAAAAAGCAGCAGCAGCAGCTGTAGAATTGTGGTTTCCAGACTTCCAAATATTGCAAACAATTAAAAATAAACTAATACAATAAATAAACATAGGGTTAATTCTATTTTGCCAAGTACATAAAATTACTAACAAATAAACATAATTATTTTACTATCACCATCAATTCAAAAAAATAACAAGCAGTTTAAAATGATAGAAGCAGGAAGACCAATCACCAAATAATGCATCATCATTGAACATCCACTCCACTTTTTTTTTTTTTCCTCACTTTACCATGGAAATTTGCCTGAGGGTTTGGGGAAAATCATGGTGTTATCACTGCTCTACGGCAGCATGATACAAATCATATATAAGCACTATCAAGGAAAGACCACTGAAGCCTTAAAAAGGTCTCTTAAATAACTAAAAAATAAAGTGGTGCGAAGTATTTTCACCTGATTCAGCAGAAGTTCAACTAAAAACTCATTAGAAAGAAAAGATTCTCTATCAGTATTGTAGTCATTCCACATCCTAGGAATTGGTCAACATCAGCAACACAATTTAATTGCACTATTAAAATGTCAACCTGCCTAGGTTTAACACACAGCTCTCCATCTACCTCTTGGAAACCTTTAAAGTTACTCAACTTCTGGGTCTTACAGGGCTGAAGATACATGCCATTTAGGGTGTGCATGACAGATAGTGAAAGAGCTAAAGAAATATTAGCAGCTGTTGCAATTATTATTCTCCTCAGAGATTCGTCTGCCCTCATTCATCTAAACTTAATCACCAGCAATGTCTTTCCTTTCATAGTAAAACGTTCACATCTCCTACAGGAAGCCTCTGTTCCATTCCACTCACCTCCTAGTAATCCATTTGCTCCAGCACTTACTTATTCATTTACAAAGTAACTTCTTTTAGACAATAACCTCTTAGGACTTATATAGAAAACTCTATAAAAGTTACCTTCTTTTCCATGTTTTGTTTTTTCCCCACATGTACTCTCTGAATTCAGACTTATCCATGTAAGGCAAAAACAGTATCTACTGTGTATATTATAGTTTCCAATGGCACCTGCCTACTGAACTCTGCAAAGAAATCAGCATGTATTAAATGCTGACTACACCAACACAATCCTGCTGTAAAGACAATGGCTTTCTTAATGTTAATGTGCTGTTTTTCCAAAACAATATCCCAATAAACAGCGAAACGATTCTAAGTCTCCACTAGCAATGTATGCATGTTTCTTCATGATCACTTTCACAAGTTCAACCTCTTGACTAAAAATTAAATTTGTACGTCTGTATACCACAAAGTGTTAGTACCGCTAATAAAATAAGCTACCCATAATGGGATAGTATCTGCTTCATGATGATCTAGTTTCCCTGGAGCAAAGCAACCCAGTAAAAACAGATCCCGAGGCTTTTGTTTTTCCAGCTCTTAAGAGACGTACAGAAACGGCATAGGAACCGGGCGAGTTACCTCGACGTTATCTGAGAGACCGTACTCGGAGTGAGGATTTTCTGCAACCTAGAAAACAAAACACAGGTCAGAGACTCAGCCACCCCTGCTCCGCTGCACACCCGCCACCACGAAACCAGGGCCTCCGGGTACCTGCGTCTGTCCCTCCAGCATCTGCTCTGGCTCCATGGCGGACCCTGCGAGTCACAGTCCCCGGATACCAGTCCTGGAAGAAACGAGAGCAAGCAGGAGTTACCCAGGAGATCGCAACGCGGAGACGCCAGGATGGAGTCCAGGCAAGCCCCCGACCCCGCCCCTCACCCCCACCTGGGCGCGGGATCACCCCGAGCGGTAGCGGAGCAGGGTGAGGCCGTCCACGACCGGGCGCCCGCATCAGGTCCGGAAGCTCCATGAGGCCGAGATCCTACAGGGAGTGGTGAAAGGGGAAAAGGGAGCCGATTACCCGCGCCCGAGCCGTCCGTTCCTGAGCTGCAGCGCGCCGCCAACTCCCCGCACGAACGGTTTCGGCCGTAAGTGACGGTTGTCGCACGACTAACGCGCTTGCGCAGAACTCCCCAGCGGGCCTGGGGCCAGGAAGCTGCCCGGCCGCTCCCGAGAGTGTCTACCTGGCTCTCCGAGGCTCGCAGAGCAACCAGGGCAAGGTCTGGCCTCCGGGGCGCGACCGGCCCGGCCGCGGCGAGCCCCACCCACCTGCGGACGCCCCCACCGGCCCCGCGGGCAGGGGGCCGGTCGGGCCAGCCCTCGGTGCTGCCCGAAAGCTTCTGCCCAGCTTTTTCTCGCGGAACCGAAACCAGCTGCTGGGTAGCTCCTAGCAAGTCTCAGACCCAAGCTCAACAGTCTGCGAAAGAGTGTCAGCGTTTTTTACTCTACAGCCAAAGGAAGCAGCAGTGTAGTAAGCTTTGATTCGAGTCCTTAAGTCTATGAATATACCGTGTTAATGCTACCTTACGTTTGTATCGAGAGTACCAATCTGCATCTTTAAATATGTACTGTCTAGAGGACACTATATTAAAAGAATGACATCATTTAACTCTTTTATTTTGACGTGTATCAAACTGTTCTGGACTATTATCTGCTTCCATTATGTACTTATGGTATTCACCTCACTCTGCCTTATATTTTCTTTAGACATAATTAGACTGTGAGCTCTACAGAGGCAAAGATCTCACTCATCTTTTTATCCGTTTGTTTGCTATAGTTGACAAATACACTTTCAAAAGGGGTGAATATAAACAGAAAGCAAGCACTGGTACCAAAGTTCTAAGACTTCCAGTCTTTCTTGGAGTCTTAAGACGATAGTAATCAGAAATTCTAGAACTAGAATTCTAGAATCAAAGAAAATCTGTGCTTGACCTCCTTTTTACATACTTCCTGCAAATTCCATTTGTAAAACAACCTATTAGACAGGCAATACCTATTTAGGAAAAATACAGTATGTGTAGTAGAGAAACACTAATTTGGGAATAAATATTAAAACCTGGTTTCTTCACTTGTTTGCCATGTGAAATTAAGCAAACAGTTTAGCTCTTCGAAACTCGTATTTGAATAATAAACAGTTCTCTACACTGATTAAAAACTTTCCCTAAATGATGAGGGGCTTACTGTGCCTAAACTGTTTCTGCAAACATATGTGACTTATGTCAAGCACCTGAATATTCCTTCTAGGAGTCTGGAATTTTGGTATGTGTTAGGCAAAGGTTGGCCTACACGATCAACCACAACAAAAACCCAAGCACTGAGTTTCTCATGAGTGCCCCTGCTTGACAACATTTCACATGTGTTGTCAGAACTTATTGCTGGAGGAACTGTGTCCTGTGTGAGTCCAATGAGAGAAGATTCAGAAACTGGTGTTTCATTTCCTCCAGATATTGCCCCGTATGATTTTTTTCCCTTGGCTGATTTTGCTTTATATCTTTTTTACTGTAATAAATCAAGCTGTGAGTATGACTTACATTCTGAATCCTAAAAGTCCTCCTAGCAAATCAAATCTGGAAGTGATCTTGGGGATCTTAAACTCTTTAAGATATATAAAAATTACAATGCCTACCTCATAAATTTGTATTCTTGTTCAGCAAAGATCAGACATATAAATGATACATATAAATGACAACAGTAGATAATGACTGGTTAAAGGTTAAGATGGAATGGCTCCTCACAGGAGGTCGCAGTTCGATTCCTGGTCAGCGCATGTGCCCTGGTTGTGGGCTTGATCCCAAGTGTGGGATGTGCAGGACGTACCCAGTCAATGATGCTCTCTCATTATTGATGTTTCTATCTCTCCCTCTCCCTTCCTCTCTGAAGTCAATAAAAATATATTTTTAATATATTTTATTGATTTTTTACAGAGAGGAAGGGAGAGGGATAGAGAGAAACATCGATCAGCTGCCTCCTGCACACCCCCCACTGGGGATGTGTCCACAACCAAGGTAGATGCCCTTGATCGGAATCGAACCTGGGACCCTTCAGTCCGCAGCCCGACGCTCTATCCACTGAGCCAAACCAGTCAGGGCAAAAAATATATATTTAAAAATTAAAAATAAGTAATTTTTAAAAGGTTCAGAGGAATGCTGAAGCATAAATTCTGCAGGAGTCCAGATGAGATTGAGAAACATGTAAATAAGTATCTTTGGAGTGGTGTTGAACAAAGAATAAATATTTAAGCAAAGCTAAGAGTGTCAGGGTGGACATAACATAGACTGATACAGGAATGAAAACAAACGGAGAAACTCAGGCTTCCTCACCAGCATATAGGAACTGAGCTTATCCAACAAGATGTGGGGGAGAGCTCTAAACCGGTGTGGCTCAGTGGATAGAGCAGTGGCCTGTGGTCTGAAGGGTTCCGAGTCTGATTCCGGTCAAGGGCATGTACTTTGGTTGCAGACACATCCCCAGTGGGGAGTGTCCAGGAGGCAGCTGATGGATGTTTCTCTCTCATTGATGTCTCTTACTCTCTATCCCTTCCTCTATCCCTTTCTCTATCTCTTCCTCTCTGTAAAAAAGAAAAAACAATAAAATATATATTTTTAAAAAGATGTGGAGGAGGGTCTCAAGGATAAAACTTTCTGAAATTGCTGCAGCTGATAGAAACCATGCTTGAGAACAGACAACTCCTTTTATGTTTCCAATATTCACCGTGCTAACAATTCCCATTGCTCTGCTTTTCATGTGCACTAGGAGTAATCATGCCCACCATAAATATAGAACTACAAAATTGTATTTATATTCCACATATTTGTTTAGAGTGTACACTCTCTAATAATCTACATTGCCATTTTAGGATATCCCATTTAATAAAATATGCAAATTGCCGGAACCAGTTTGACTAAGTGGATAGAGCGCTGGCCTGCGGACTGAAGGCTCCCGAGTTTGATTCCGGTCAAGGGCATGTAACTTGGTTTCGGGCACATCCCAGTAGGGAGTGTGCAAGAGGCAGTTGAATCGATGTTTCTAACTCTCTATCCCTCTCCTTTCCTCTGTGCAAAAAATCAATAAAATATTTTTTTAAAAGTCACACCAACAAAGATCGAATGTTTTTTTAAATGCAAATTAACCATCACTCCGCTTAACCCACAAGCTAATCAGGAGCAAGTATGCAAATTAACCCCAGCCAAAATGGCTGCAGCCACTGAGTGAGCAGGAGGGAGGCTTGGGTTGCCCCCCGTGATGGAGGAAGCCAAGCTTCTGCAGTCCTGGCCTGTCTTGGTCCCCACTTAAGGCTACAAAGTTTCAATTATAGAACATAAATAAATCCCAACAGAAATGGCTGCTGCCACAGAGCAAGCAGGAGGCTTGGCTCCGCTCAGGGCTACAAAAGTTCAATTGTAGAAGATAAATAAATCCCAGATACCAGGGCCTCTGCTTGGGTACCAGGGGGCATGGCCAGCCTGCAAACCACCACAGGCCACTTGCCTATGCCCCAAGAGAACCCCCACCCTGATGTCCTTCAAGGGAAACCAGCAGGCCCCCACATATGCACCATCACTCCAACACACAAGATGGCTGCCCCCATGTGGTCAAAGATCCTGCCCCCATGTGGACACAAGATGGCCACCACAAGATGGCCAGCAGGTGAGGGCAGTTGTGAGGGAGCAGGCCTGCAAGGGAGGGCAGTTGGGGGCAATCAAACCTGCAGGGGAGGGTAGTTAGGGATGACTAGGCCTGTAGGGAGGGCAGTTAGGGGCAAATAGGCTAGTAGGGGAGTCGTTAGGGGGTGATCAGACTGGCAGGCAGGCAGGCAGGCAGGCAGGCATGCAGTTGGGAGCCAGCAGTCCTGGATTGTGAGAGGGATCCTAGATTGGAGAGAGTGCAGGCTGGGCTGAGGGACATGCCCCCCTCCTGTACACGAATTTCGTGCACAGGCCTCTAGTTCATTTATAATTCTGTATCAACTGACTCTGCTTATGCTTCCACAGAATCATAACTTTAAAAATCAAGTTGAACAGGTTAAGTAACAATTTCTACTCTTAAACCTACTAGTATTTCAAAACTATGAGCTCATTCATACTTTCACCAGTAACAAATCCTCTGTAATTAGAAAATTTCAAACTAGTGTCTGTTTTGTTTGTTTTTAAATTTTGAGCCAATATAAATTAAGCAATAGATTCACATAAAAATGAGAATTCTGGTTTCTCTTGAAATGTTTTATTTTTTTTTTTTTATAAATATATTTTATTGATTTTTTTACAGAGCGGAAGGGAGAGGGATAGAAAGTCAGAAACATCGATGAGAGAGAGACATCGATCAGCTGCCTCTTGCACGCCCCCCACCGGGGATGTGCCCGCAGCCAAGGTACATGCCCTTGCCGGAATCGAACCCGGGACCCTTCAGTCCGCAGTCCGACGCTCTATCCACTGAGCCAAACCGGTCTCGGCTCTCTTGAAATGTTTTAAAAATCTGGCAACAGGAGACCACACATCCCTGAAAGGCAAAAATCAGATGGAGCTGAGTAACAGCTGTCCCATCTAATATAGAGATGTTACTCTTTCAGCTTCATCATTCCCATCATATATGAATTTTTTAATTTCACACCCATACATGAAACTCATATGTGTGACTACTGTTGCTGATTCCTATTTGACTTTTCTGGCCACTGCAATAGACTATAAACTTGATCTTATTCCCTATTATAACCCTGGCACTTTACACATTGCCAGTCATGCCGTCTATGCATAATACCTACTTGTTGAACAAGTGAATCAGTAATATGCACCACAAAGCGGACTCAATACAGGGAAATAACGGCTCACAGTTGTGTTTTTGCTTATTAACACAGATACAGGATAATAGCTGCCTAATCGTTACTCTACTCCTCCCATCCTTTGCCTTCAACTCTTTTTAAAAATATATATTCTATTGATTTTCAACAGAGAAGAAAGGAGAGGGACAGAGAGCCAGAAACGTCGACGAGAGAGAAATGCCTCCTGCACACACCCCACTGGGGATCTACCCGCAACCAAGGTACATGTCCTTGACCAAAACGGAACCTGGGACCCTTCAGTCTGCAGGCCAACGTTCTATCCACTGAGCCAAACCGGTCAGGGCTCAACTCTTTTGTTTTTCTTTCAAGTTTTCTGCCTTTTTGTCAGGATCAGTCATCTCCTCTACTGGTTCTAAGTTTGCCATTTTATTTTACTTTTTTTTTAATTTAAAAGAGGTGTTTTATATCTACTTCAAATAATCCAGAATCTTTCAAGCTGAAGGTTCAAAGAGTGACTCAGGAGAGAAGTAGGGCTAAAATATCCAGAAAACTATTTGGTCAAAGCCACTTTGTAATTAGATTAATGGATTAAAGTGATAAAGTGACTGAATGTCCTGAATTAGTTAGCACAGTGCTCTGCTCCTCCTTTTTGTCCTGGTGAAAGTGGCCCAGATTCCGCTCAAGATTAAGTGTTCTCCAAGTTCTCACCATCTGAAAATGGGGAGACTGTCAAACTGTAGGTTAAATGGCTGAGAAGGTTAGCATCTTCTGTCCAGGCACATTGTAAGGCCAGGGTAAAACCCAGGCACTGTTTTCCTTGAGACAAACTTAGGAAGATGTTAATTAAGAAAATGGGTTTGACTGGGATGCAATTCCAAGAGGCAGAGAGTGTGGACTGAAATTACTCAGAATCAAGATCCCAGTCGAGTCTGAATTCTGGAATGGCTTTGTAGCTGTAAGAGACAAAACCAATTTATTGAGCCCTCTTATGTTACAGGTATAATGCTGGAGGTTTTAGATGTATTCTTTCATTTTGTAATCTAATTTTTATCCTACCCATTTCACAAAGGAGTTATCTCGTTGAAGAACCTGTTCCATATCACACAACTAATAAGTGACAAGGCCAGAATACCAAGCCCAGTCTTTCTGACTCTTTATTTATTTTTTATTTATCTATTTAATTTAAATATATTTTTATTGATTTCAGAGAGATAGAAACATCAGTGATGAGAGAGAATCACTGATTGGCTGCCTCCTACACAGCCCTACTGGGGATTAAGCCTGCAACCAGGGCATGTGACCTTGACCAGAATCAAACCTGGGACCCTTCAGTCCAGAGGCCAATGCTTTATCCACTGAGCCAAACCAGCTAAGGCCTCTTGTTTTTTTTAATATTTTTATTTAATAAACAACATAAACTGATGAACAAAAGCAGATCCAGAGCCAAAACTGGTTTGGTTCGATGGATAGAGCATCAGCCTGCGGACTGAACGGTCCCGGGTTCGATTCCAGTCAAGGGGCATGTACCTTGGCTGTGGGCACATCCTCATTAGGGGGAGTGAAAGAGGCAGCTGATCGATGTTTCTCTCTCATCGATGTTTCTGACTTTCTATCCCTCTCCATTTCTCTCTGCAACAAATGAATAAAATATATTAAAGAAAAAAAAAAAAAAAACAGATCCAGAGACAGAGAAGCATCGATCAGACCTTCAAACCTCAGAGGGAAGGTAGGGGAGGGTGGGAGTAAGGGGGAGAGATCAACCAAAGGACATGTATGCACACATACAAGCCTAACCAATGGACACAGACACCAGGGAGGTGAGGGCATGAGTGCGGGGTGTGGGGAGCAACGGGGGGATTAAGAACACATATGTAATACCTTAATAAAGAAAAAAATAAATAAATGTTTTTATTGATATAAGAGAGAGGAAGGGAGAGGGAGAGACAGAAACATCAATGATGAAAGAGAATCACTGATTGGTTGCCTCCTACACGCCCCCACTGGGGATCAAGCCCATAACTCAGGCATATTCCCTGACTGGGAATTGAATCCTAACCTTCTGGTTCATGGCTCAATGCTCAACCATTGTGCCACTCTGGCTGGGCAGTCTTTCTGACTCTAACCCATACTTTTACCATACCAAATAAATAAACAAATAAACAACCAAGGTACAGAGAAGAAGTCAATATTAAGCACAACTAGCAGAGAGTTAGCAAATGGGAAACCAGAGGCTGTAAACGCAACACCTGTATGACCAGGAATGAAAAATAACTCATCCTTCAGAGGCTAAAATAATTTGTCATAATTAATAAGATATAAACAGACTACATAAAATTGTTTTTCTCTAAAAGCCTAGATTTTTCTCTTAAGACCATGACGTAGTGTGTGTGATTAATGTTATGTTGAGCAGTAACATACTTTTAGAGCCTCAAATTCCTTCCCAATAAATTAAATTAAAAGGGGAAAATCAGATTGTGTCTGCTGGAGATGGTAAGGATTAATCAAGAAGATTAATACCAGTTTGAATTGATACGATTGGCCAGAGAAGATTGGGTCTCTTTTCCTCTCTGGCTGCTTGAGGATCAACCTTTACCATGAATGACACAGTAACTATCCAGAACAGGAAGTCCATGACCAGCAGACAGATGGTCACTGATGTCCTTCACCCCGGGAAGGCAATAGTACCCAAGTCAGAAATCCAGGAAAAACTAGCCAAAATGTGTAACTACACGTTATCTTTGTGTTTGGATTCAGAACCCATGGTGGTGCCCAGCTGGCATGGCTCAATGGTTGAGTGCTGATTTATGAACCAGGTGATCACAGCTTGATTCCCATTCAGGGCACCGGCACGATCCCCATGTGGGGTGTGCAGGAGACAGCCAGTTATGGGACTCTCTCATCATCGATGTTTCTCTCTCCCTCTCCCTTCTTCTCGGAAATCAATAAAAATATATTGAGAGACAGAGAAACAGAAATAGGGAAACAGGTTGAATAGCTTATTGGCTAGGTTACATCATCAAATGACCAGTTTAGGAACTGGCATCTCTGGGGCTCTCAGTGAGATGAACTGACGGACCAGCTCTTAGTTCCTATCTTCTATTCTTGTGTGTCCACCCAAGATTCCTAGGAGAGTGTAATTGATTGACCTAGCATTTCCATCTCTGTGATCTGGGAGGTGGGGTTCTGTGAATAAAGGCAAGCCGAGGTGAGTAGGTGGATCCCCAAAGGAGGGTTCGGACGGTTGGGTGAATAGATTAAAAGGGGGAAGGAGAGGGAGTAACTGTGGATTCCTCAGTAAACTATAGGACAATTACTGTGCAAAATTTACGAATTCCCTTAACTCAAACAAATTAATTCTTCACCCAAACACGTATTAATTTAGTTAAACCTCTGGAATCGTGGAGCTCCACTTCATCCGTGGAGCTAGCATTTTCGTTTTGTTTCCCCTTGAGATAATTCCCAGATTGGCACCCTCACTGTTTCTGAGATGGAACTCAGATTAATCATCCTTTGAGACAATACTGAAAGAAATAATTAAAACGACACGACTCCGAGACACAAGCCCTGCGAGCAAGCAGAACGACCTCAAACCTCAGCGATCCTTTTCTGTGCATTGAGGAAACAAGGCCGCCAGCTAAGGAGCTCCCTGGCGCAACGAAGCCGGCCGCGCGTCGGCCCTTGACGACATAGAACCGAACTGCACGCTGGGAACTGTAGTTCCACGGAGAAAGAGCCGAATGGAGAACGCCGCACACGCGCAATAGGAGCTCTGGGCAACAAAGACGGCGGCGTGTGCGCGCGCGCGCGCCGGAGAAAGACGGGAGGGTGTGCACGCGCGGCCGCAGCTCTGAGCTACTCGAGGCGGCCAAGAGGACAGAGAGAGGGAGGGGCAGAAGCCACCGACCTCAGGAAGCGGAGAAGGGGTTGTGCTCTGGGCCGCACGCAGGAAAGGGGCGGGGCCGGCAGGCCGGGCCCGAAGGTGCCGAGCTCCCGGGACCGGCCGGCGCGCGGGGCTCTGTGGCCCTCGCCGTCCCAGTGGCCGCTGCCGTCCTTTGGTCGCCGTCGGTGTACGGGAGGCGGGTTATGGCGGCGGCGGCAGTGGGAGTCGTGGATGAATTCTCCGGGTGGACGAGGGAAGAAGAAAGGCTCCGGCGGCCCCAGCAGCCCGGTGCCTCCCAGGCCTCCGCCCCCCTGCCCGGCCCCCGCGCGGCCCGCCCCCAGGCCGGCCCCTCCGCCGGAGTCGCCGCATAAGCGGAACCTGTACTACTTCTCCTACCCGCTGTTCGTAGGCTTCGCGCTGCTGCGTTTCGTCGCCTGCCACCTGGGGCTCCTCTTCGCGTGGCTCTGCCAGCGCTTCTCTCGCGCCCTCATGGCCGCCAAGAGGAGCTCCCCCACCGCGCCGGCCTCGGCCTCGCCCCCGCTGCCGGTGCCGGGCGCCGAGGCCGAGCTCGTCCGAGCCTTCCACAAACAGGCCTTCGAGTACATCTCCGTCGCCCTGCGCATCGACGAGGACGAGAAAGGTACCTGGGGGCCGGGGGCGGCGGCGGCAGGCCTTGGGGTAGCCGAGGGAGGGCTGGCTGCACCCGCGACCCTTGCCTGCGGGAGCAGGCGGTGCACCCCTAGAATTGCTCCTCCCCGAGAGACTGCTTCCCCGCAGTCAGACCTTCATGCTTTGCGATTCTGTTAGAACCTCTCCCTTTTCGGGGCACCCTAGTTGTCGACTCTGTTTCAGACACCAGCCTTTTCTTTACACCTCCCATGCCCCAAGTCCCTATTGGGCATCCAGACGTGCTGGTGACAGGTGACAGTTGTCCTAGAGTGACCACACGGATCCTTTCTGGCTCTGCAAACTGTGTGGCTGCCTCTGAGCCAGGTTTCCAAAAGGTTTTGATATCGAAGAAGCTGTGGCTTGTTAAAAGGCTTTTAATGAAAGCAGACTACTGTAGTACTGGGAGGGGGGGGGGGAGAGAACAAATAATGACTTAATTTTGAAAGCAACAGCTGCATGTGACTACAGCTGAATTTGCATTTTGTAAAATTTAATGACAGTCACTTTATCAATGTAATGACTACTAAGTATTTTTCAGTAAAGTCCTATTTTAGCATAAAACTTTTGCCCTTGGTTATTTAATGTTATCAATGTAGCTCTAAGTTTCTACATTGAAACGTTAAACGAATGAGTAGGATAACTTATACATATCATTTCACAATAAAACGTGAAGATTGTAAGATAATGCACGTTAGTCTTTCTATGTACAGGTGCTGTGCTCTTAGTTCTGGGTGGGTCATCTATTTACTTCTCTCAGTTCCCCTGTGAGGTGAAGGTGCTGTTAGCTGCCATCATTTCACAGATGAACAGACTGAGGCTCAAACCTCAGTGATTCCAAACCTTTGCTAATTGGTAATGTAAATTTTTTTATGGAAGATGATAAATAAATGCTGAGGTCTTTTCCCTCTAACTACCAAAGAACGCTTTTCCACCACACCTCAATTAAGTACTTGCATTGTCCTTTTTTAAAAATTTTTTCTTTAATTGATTTCAAAGAGGAAGGGAAAGGGAAAGATAGAAACATCAATGGTGAGAGACAATCATCAATCGACTGCCCCCTAGTCACCCCGCACTGGGGACCGAGCCTTGCAACCTATTGGCTGACACTCAGCTACTGAGCCACACCAAGGAGCTGTCCTTTTTTTTTTTTTTTTTTTTTTAATAACAATCTGCACTTCATTTGTAGTCTGTCTCTCCACTACTAACTCCAGAAACTGTTCTAGAATTTCTGTTTTGTTGAAACCTTTTTCCTTTGTGGGGTCTGAGAGTGAGAAGTAGGTTATAAGGATAGAGACACATATTCAAGGTTTCGGACAGAGCAAAGAAAGGTTAAGAGAGTTCAAGAAAGGCGAGACATTTAAGAAAAGAATACCAGCTATTTGTGGAAGGAAGTGTTTTGTTAACTGCTTCATTCTTTCCACCTTTTAGGAACATTCAAGGATCTCTTGGGGAGGACGAAGAAGGGTACCATCAATCCTTCCTAGAGAAGCACTGTTTTATTATAGTAGCCTATTCTTACAGGGTCCTCTGAAGTTTACTAATTTAGGTCAAAGATACTATAGAATAAAGGAAATATGTTTAAGGGTAGGGTAGTAGTTGTGTTTAGGAGGAGAATGCCAGAAAATATAAGGAAATTTTAACTTAATGCTGGGTTATAGGAGTTGGAGGTAGGCTAAAAGGAAAGGTTGAGGAAAACCTAAGTATGAAAAGCAAGAACCTGGACTTTTAGATTTAAAGATAAATCAGTTCTGTGTGAGGGATAAGTGACAGAAGAATTCAGACCTTGGGTTTCAGGCTGGTGACTTATCTTTGAATATTATATATATGCTTATATCTATTGTCCTATCTAATAAAAGAGTAATATGCAAATTGACCATACCTCAGATCAAGCCGTGCCCACAGTCACACCCATTAGCCAATCAGGAGCAAATTATGCAAATAAACCCCAACCAAGATGGCTGCCACCACAGAGTAGGAGGGAGGCTTGGGTTTCCCCGGCATTGGAGGAAGCCAAGCTTTCCACCTGCCGTTGCCAGCCTAGGCCTCCACTCAATGCAAAAAAGTTTCAATTATAGAAGATACATAATCCCAACAGATATGGCTGCAGTCACGGAGCTGGAGAGAGCAGAGGCTAGGGTTGCCCAGGTGATAAAGAAAGCCAAGCTTCTGCAGCCCTAGCACCTAGGCCTCCACTCTAGGCTACAAAGTTTCAATTATATCACCACCACGGAGCCAGCAGAAGTCTTGGCTCCGCTCCAGACTACAAAGTTTCAGTTGTAGAACATAAATTAATCCCAGATCCCAGGGCCTCCACTTGGGTCACTGGGGGGCCTGGCCGGCCTGAAAACCACCAAAGGCCCCTCTCCCAGGCTGTCCCATGCACCAAGGAAACCCCCACCCTGAGCCAGGACATCCTTCAGGGCAAACCAGCTGGCCCCCACCCATGCACCAGGCCTCTATCCTATCTAATAAAGGAGTAATATGCAGATTGACCATCACTACAACACACAAGAGGGCTTCCCCCATGTGGTCAAAGATCCTACCCCCATGTGGACACAAGATGGCCACCACAAGATGGCCAGCAAGGGAGGGGCATTGAGCGGTTCCAGGCCTGCAAGGGAGGGCAGTTGGGAGGGACAAGGCCTGCAAGGAAGGGCAGTTGGGCGCAATCAGGGGAGAGCAGTTAGGGGTGACCAGGGCAGCAGAGCAGGGTTGTTGGGGGCAAACATGCTGGCAGGGGAGCAATTAGACATCAATTAGGTTGGCAGGGTAATGGTTAGGGGGTGATCAGGCTGACAGGCAGAAGTGGTTAGGGACAATCAGGGGCAGGAGGGTGAGCGGTTTGGAGCCAGCAGTCCTGGATTGTGAGAAGGATGTCCGCCTGCCCGTTTAGGCCTGATCCTACCGGGATCAGGCCTAAACGGACAGTTGGACATTGCTAGAGAGAGGTCCCAGGTTGGAGAGCATGCAGGTTGGGCTGAGGGACATCCCCTGCCCCTGTGCATGAATTTCGTGCACCGGGCCTCTAGTATTTAAATTATTTTAAATAGTTTTTTAAGTATAAATAGGTCCAGCAATCTGTATACCCCATATTTTACCTTTTTTCTACTGATAATGTTTCTCTACTCAAAGGTTTTTGCTTTATGCTTTAGTTTCTAAAGAGGACATCAGAATGGTCTGTGATAGCTCCTTAGTTTGAATTCTACAACCGATGCATCATAGGCTAAAATAAATTAGTTAAACCTGAAACAAACTAGTTATATATCCATTTTCCTTTAAGAATGAAGTAAAACTGAGTTTATATTGTCATGGGGTTTTTTTCCTATCTAAAGTTTTTCCTTTGCATATGGGAAGTTGTATTTGAGCCATTAACCAGAAGTTGTAAGAGTTCACATTCAAGTCTATTTGCCTCTCAGCCATCCCAGACAGAACAAAACTTAATTCCAAGAGAATTTTATTCTCCCTCTTTCCCACTGCATTAAAATATATATGATCAAATAGAAATGAATTTGATATGCAGTCTTTTTTTTTTATTTTTAGTCCTCACTGTAGCATCTTTCCATTGTTTTTTTAGAGAGAGAGAAAGACAGAGAAATATCCATGTGAGGGAAACACATCGATTGGTTGCCTCCTGCACAAACCCAGGACCCTGCAGTCCACAGGCCAACTCTCTATCCACTGAGCCTAACCAGCTATTGCAATATGCAATCTTTAAAGGTTTTCTAACTCTGTGGTAAACCATTAAGGGGCTTGTAATGTCACGCATTTCCATTCCCCTTAGCAACTTGACTTATGGAAAAACTGAAATTTAAAGAGTAGCCCTAGCTGGTTTGGCTTAGTGCATAGAGCGTTGGCCTGTGGACTAAAGGGTCACAGGTTTGATTCCAGTCAAGGGAGCATGCCTGGGTTGCAGGCTTGATTCCCAGTAGAGGGCGTGCAAGAGGCAGCCCATCAGTGATTCTCATCATTGATGTTTCTAACTCTCCCTCTCCCTTCTCTAAAATCAATCTAAAAAATATATTTTTTAAAAAAGAGTAAACTCACCATAGCAAAACCAAGAATACTTTAGTTGAATAGATTCATAATTTTATGTTTTATTTTATACTAAGCAGGTTCTGTTTTACTAGTATAATGCTAACCAGAGGCCTACTGCACAAAATTTGTTCATAGGTAGGGTCCCTAGGCCTGCCAGGTTATCAGGGCTGATCGGGGCCTTCCAGCTGCCAGATGGGGGTCTTCCTTCCCTGGCTGCTGGCTGCTGGTAAGGGCCTTCCTTCACTCTGTGCTGTCCCCTAGTGGTCCACGCTGTCCCCTGGTGGTCAGTGCACATCTTAGTGATCAAAGTCCTGATCGCACTCCCTAGGGGACACTGCATATTAGCCTTTTAGATGGATGGGTGGGTGGGTGGATGGATGGATGGATGGATGGATGGATGGATGTAGAGCTAGATATAGGACCCCTTCGATACTTGGGAGAAAAGAGGAAGTTGTAACAGTGGTTCTTTTGGATTAACCAGAGCATGATCTAACATGTTTCACACACTGATTCTTTAGGATTAGCCAGAACATGATCTAACATGTTTCATTTGATAAGACTGCATGTCAAGACTGCATACAGCCCTAACAGGTTTGGCTCAGTGGGTGGAACTCGGCCTGCGGACCGAAAGGTCCCAGGTTTGATTCTGGTCTAGGGCATGTTCCTTGGTTATGGGCAAGAGAGGCACCCGTTATATGTTCTCTAGGCCTTTTAGAAAACATGGAGTTGTTCCTTTGGGCACATACTAGGTGTATCAGTTAATAATGCAGATTTTTTTAAATAGATAGAGTACATATATGTTAACATGTATGCGATTTGATATGTATGCTATTTTGTTATATTGACAGCAAGCCTCAAAACTTCATATGTCAAATTTGCTGAAGGTGTTAACATCATAGCTATTTTTACGCTTAAAAGGATCGAATTTGCCTGACTGGTTTGGCTCAGTGGATAGAGCGTCAGCCTGCGGACTCAAAGGTCCCAGGTTCGATTCCGGTCAAGGGAATGGACCTTGGTTGCAGGCACATCCCCAGTAGGGAGTGTGCAGGAGGCAGCTGATGGATGTTTCTCTCACATCGATGTTTCTAACTCTGCTCTGTAAAAAAAATCAATAAAATAAAAAATATTTTTAAATGTAGAATTCCATGCCAAAAAATAAGCATTTGTGGGAAGTTTTAATTCATTTTTTTGAAAAAAAGGGCTGCTGAAAGTTATCATATACTTTGGGAAGCTTATGGTGAACATGCTCCATCTCAAGATATTTGTGAACGATGATTTAAATACTTTAAAAGTGATGATTTCTATGTGAAAGACAAGAAACGTCCAGGTCAACTGAAAAAGTTTGAAGACTAGCAATTACAAGCATTATTGGATGAAGATGCATGTCAAACTCAAAAAAAAAACAAAACTTGCAGCAAGATTAAAATGTTGCTTAGCAAACAATTTCTGATTGTTTACAAGCAATGGGAAAGATTTTAACGGAAGGAAAATGGATGCCACATCAACTGAATGAAAGACAAATTGAAAACTGAAAAGTAATCAGTAAAATATTGCTTCAACAGCACAAAAGAAAGTCTTTTTTGCATCGAATTGTGACTGGCAAT
The DNA here is from genome assembly GCA_027563665.1 of Antrozous pallidus. Lineage (NCBI taxonomy): Eukaryota > Metazoa > Chordata > Mammalia > Chiroptera > Vespertilionidae > Antrozous > Antrozous pallidus. The sequence goes on along the minus strand of CM050523.1, from coordinate 57,584,634 downwards.
GAAAAGTGGATTTATTTTGAGACTTCCAAATGCACAAAATCCTGGGTTGATCCAGGTCAACCGTCAACATCAACTGCAAGGCCAAATCACTTTGGAAAGAAGACAATGCTCTGCTTTTGGTGGGATCAGGAAGGTGTGCTATATTATGAGCTTCTAAAACCAGATAAACCATTAATACTGATCACTACCAACAACAAATAATCAATTTGAATCATACTTTGAAATGACCAGAATGTGCTTGAAGACACAACAAAGTAATTTTGCTTCCTGATGATGCGCATCACACACTTCAAAACCAGTTAAAGATATGTTAAAAGATCTTGCCTTGCCCTAACCGGTTTGGCTCAGTGGATAGAGAGTCGGCCTGCAGATTCAAGGGTCCCAGGTTCGATTCCAATCAAGGGCATGTACTTTGGTTGCAGGCACATACCCAGTGGAGGGTGTGCAGGAGGCAGCTGATTGATGTTTCTCCTTCATCTATGTTTCTAACTCTCCCTCTCCTTCCTCTTTGTAAAAAAATATATATATATTTTTAAAAATAAAACGATTTTGCCTGAGAAGTATTAACCCACTCGCCGTATTCACCATATTACTTTTTCAGATTAGCACTTGTTCCGATCAATGTCATACGAACTTTCTGAGCAAGCACTTCAAAATGTACAAAGAAGTGGAAAATTGGGTCTCTGAATAGTTAGAAAAATTCTATTTGGGTGGTATCCACAAATTATCTGAAAGATGGGGAAATGTGTAGCTAGCGATGGGCATTACTTTGAGTAAAGCACTTTTGATGTTTATCTTGAAATTATCATGTTTTCTTTGATTAAAAAATCCGCCATTATTAACCAGTACACCTAGTACATGCAGATCTACAAGACGGGTGATATTGTGGACATCAAGGCAATGGGCACTGTTCTACTTGCTTGTGAACAAGCAAGTTAAGGGCAAGATTCTTGCCAAGAGAATTTTACATATTGAGCATATTAAACACTGAGAGTCAAGATAGCTTCCTGAAACATGTGAAGAAAAATGATCAGAAAAAGAAGGAAGCCAAAGAGAAAGGTACCTGGTTCAACTGAAGCATCAGCCTGCTCCACCCAGAGAAACACACTTTGTGAGAACCAATGGAAAGGAGCCTGATCTGCTGGATATCATTCCCTATGAATTCATCTTTTGGCACACAGGATAACACTCAACAATAAAAGATAAAAAAGACTTCTTTGTAGATAAAAAATGTTTGTCTTGCCCAGTGGATAGAGCGTTGGCCTGCAGACTGAAGGGTCCGCGGTTCCGGTCAAAGGCACATACATGCCCAGGTTGTGGACTCATCCCCAGTGGGGGATGTGCAGGAGGCAGCCAATCAGTGATTCTCTCGTCGTTGATGTTTCTATCTCTTTCTCCCTCTTCCTTCCTCTCTGAAATCAATAAAAAAAAATTTTACTGTTTCTCTTAATTGAGTGGAAGTGTGGCATCCCTTCCCCCAACAAGTAATTAAAGAAAACTTTGTTTCCTAGAATATGTGTGTGTGTGTGTGTGTGTGTGTGTGTGTGTGTGTGTGTGTATACACACATGTATTTGTCAGGTTTTATAAAAAATAAGTTTCCAGCCCAACAGGTGGCTCAGTTTGTTGAGCATTGAACTGTGCTCCAAAAAAGTTGTTGGTTTGATTCCCTCAGGCCCCATATCTTGTTTGTGGGTCAGGCTATATAACCTTGGTTGTGGGTTCAAATCTCATATGGGAGGCAACTGATAGATGTTTCTCTTTCACATTGATGTTCTTTCTCCTGCTCCTTTTCTCTTTCTCTCTCCTCCTCCCCCTCCTCCCTTCTACTCTCTCTCAAAATCAATAGAAAAAATATCCTCACTCCTCGGATGAGGATTGTTTTTTTTTTAATTAGGCACCTAGTGGTACCATGTGGTTTTAATTTGTATTTCACTAAAAACTACATCTTGTCTTGGTAAACTGTATGTTTTGATCTTTTGACCACTATTTTTTTAATGGGTTACTTGTGTATTTTTTTATCATTGTATTTAAGAGACCTTTATATATTCTAGTATAAGTTCTTTATTAGGCTTGTTGTTTTGCAAATATTTTCTCCCAGTAAATCTCCCAGATGGCTTTTCATCATCTTAACTCTGTGTTTTGAAGAGCAGGAGCTTTTTAGTGAAGTCCAGTTTTTTTTTCCTAAGGTTTGTGGTTTTTATGTTCTGTTTAACAAGTTTCTTTCTAAGCCAAGAGTACAAGGATTTTGTCTATATTTTTAAAATAAATTTTTAGGTTTTACATGTAGATGTGTGATCTATTTCAATTTTTGCATGTCACATGAAGGTGACTTTTTTTCATATCTACATCCATTATTTCAGCATTATCTTTTTTTAAAATCAATTTTTTTTTTTAAGGGAGATGGAGGGAGAGATGGAGAGAGAGAGAAAGGAAACCTCAATTGTCTGCTTCCTGCATATCCCCTGCCATGCAATCCAGGCATGTGCTCTGACTGGGAATCAAACTGGGAATCTTTTGGCACACAGGGTGACACTCAACAAACTCAGCCACACCAGCCAGGGGCCAGTATTATTTTTTGAGAAGGCTGTTCTTTCTTCATTGAATTACATAGCTGTCTTTGTCAGAATCAGTCAATAATATATGTGTAGGTCAGACATTCTCTTCTGTTCAGTTGACCTATATGTCTATCTTTTCTCCTGTAGTCTTCTACTTTTAGGTAAGAAATATCTATATGTATTATATTGTGCTGACTTATGAGATTTAAATAATGCAGTAAATAACTACCTGTTACCAAAGAATATTAGGTAATTGAATAATTATTGAGCTGTGAATTAATTTGTAATCAGTCCTTTTGTTTGCCTATGGTAAATACACTAAAACTGAGAACATTTTGTTCATATGTAACCAACGAGAACTGTCAGACACTGCTATTAAAAGTATAAATTGGTACAAGCACTCAAAAAGCAGTTTGTAGGTTTCTCGTGAATAGAGAATAAGTGATGAGCTGTGATCCAGCAGTTCTATTTCTTAAGCATATACCCTGGAGAAACTGGCACATATGCATAAGGGGACAGGCACAAGAACATTTATTACAGCCTTATTTGAGATGTTAAAACACTGGAAACAACCTACGTATCTTTTATTTAGGCTGTTGAATAAATTATAGGATGATATAAGATACTATACAGAAGTCAAAAAGAATGAATTAGGTCTCTATATAGCAAATTAGATCTCAAACAATGGAGTGCTGACTGAGTTGGTTGAGTATCATCCCCTGCATTAGAAGGTTGCATTGACCTCTGAACCAGGAGGTCATGGTTTGATTCCAGATCAGGGCACATGCCTGGGTTTGTGGCTTGATCCCCCAGTAGGAGATGTCCAGTAGGCAGCCAATCGATGATTCTCTCTCATCATTTATGTTTCTATCTCTCTCTCCCTCTCTTTTCCTCTCTAAGATCAAAAAAAAAAAAAAAACTTCTTTATTTTTTAAAGATGAAAGTGGGGGAGATTAAATTCAGGTCATTTACATTGGTCTCCTTTCGTCATAAGACGTCTTTCACTGAAGTATATGTCCATCTCTTGGAGATTCACGTATATGTTAAGATGCTAAAGATACTAAGAAGTCATATAGAAATAGTTTTCAAATTTATTTTGTCATAAGCCTCTTTTTCATGTATACCTAATAACAGCATGCTTTGGGAGATGTTTAGTGTATTCCTCATTCTTGTGATATATACAAATAATTATTTCTCTTTTAAAGCAGGACAAAAGGAGCAAGCTGTGGAATGGTATAAGAAAGGTATTGAAGAACTAGAAAAAGGAATAGCTGTCGTAGTTACAGGACAAGGTAAAGTTATATTTACATTTGTTTAGGAGCCATCCATATTATATTCATGATTGCCTTGATTTTAGATTCATTTGTCATATTAAACTATTTAAATGTTTTTAAAAATGTTAATGTCTGCAGATTTACAGTTCATGTGTTTTTACCTATGCAGAAATAAAGTTATAACCAGAAATGCTCAAACTTGTTGATTAATTGCCTGTAGTAATCAGGCAAAAAACTGTATTACTTATGTCCTTGGACCCACTGTTAGTGATGCTTTAGCCTTATGTTAGCTATATTATTTTTGTATCAATTTTCACTATAACAGTTTCACTTTTGCTACAGAAAGAAAAGGGTTGACTATAATTATACCTGGGTGCTGTGTGCATGTACACTTGTGTTTCTTTTTTCTTTTTATTAAAATAAAGTTGGCAAAATATACATAGGTGTCTTTAATCCTAATCTGCCTCCAGGTGTGATACCTTTCTTCTCACCCAAAATATCAATCTATAGTAATATTTTTTAAACTTGTCTTCATTGTTGAGGCAGAGAGGAGTATTTGTTCTACAGACTCCCCATTGTACTTGTGATTATTGCTTCACTGGATGTTAGAATATGTGCTCTAAATGTTTTACTTTGATTCACACTTGTCTTTTAAAACCCAAACAGTTATTTCCTATCTTTATTTTCCTACCATAAATAACATTTATTGCACATTTAATATGTGCCTAAGCATCATTGAACATGCTTCATACTTAGGATCTCTTAATTTTCACCACAACCCTACACTCTGAGGCTACTTGCTCTTACCATTATTTTTTCAGATGAATAATTTTAAGTACAAAGAATTAACTTGCTTAAGGCCTCATAGCTAGCAAATGGTGGGGTCAGGATTTGAATCTAGACAGTCCGACTTCAGAGCCTGAATTCTTAAATACTATACTGTGACTATTATTTAATAGTGGTACCCATGTATTATACAAGTAAAGTTCTTCCATTTATCATAACTAAAATAAAATCAGAAGCAAAAATAATACCATGTAGGTTAAGAATCTTAGTCTTTTGGATCATTCTACCCAGTGGATGTTCATTGTGACACTGGCTAATTCTTATATCACCTAACTTAATAATTACAGTGTATCCTATATTTGCCATGTTGTTTTTTTGTTCCTTTCTATTTTGATTACTTCTCCAGCTACTGGTCTTCTGTATAAAAGAGAGCAGAATAGAATAAGTAAGTACAGGTGGTTGGGCATTTGAGACTCTCATAAGTTTATGACAGTGAATTATATACAAAATATATTTGCTGTTCTTCATCAGTTGCATAGAAGAATTTGAAGAAAATGATTTGATTATAAGAATGGTGTTTCAGCTCTAGCCGGTTTATCTCAGTGGATAGTGTCAGCCTACAGACTGAAGGGTCCTGAATTAGATTCTGGTCAAGGGCACATACTTGGGTTATGGGCTCGATCCCCAGTAGGAGGTGTATAGGAGGCAGCCGATCAATGATTCCTTCTTTATTGATGTTTCTATCTCTCCCTCTCTGAAATCAATAAAAATATATTTTTTAAAATGGTATTTCACTTAATCAAAAATGCCTTAAAATCTACCACTAAAAGAAAAAACAATGTCAATTAAACTGAGACATTATCTTCTTGTCACTTAGAATTTGAATTTTAAACCATATTGAATTTATTTAGAAGACATAGCTATGATGGCAATATTAATATCTATGACCAAAGTGGTGCATGCACAGATGGGGGCAAACTACGTTATGACTGCAGCCTGGCTGATAGCAGTACAAAGTTGGTATGAGTAAAACACATCCAAATTTCAAAGATTTTAAAACATAAGGAAAGTAATATGTCTCAAAATTCATGTAATACCACAGTAGATCTGAAACCAGAATATACATCTGGAGCTTAGTTTTTGAAAATAATATTTTATTAATATCTTAAATATGTTTTTACTAGCTGGTTTGGATAGAGCATTGGACTTGGACTGAAGGGTCCCAAGTTTGATTACGATCAAGGGCACATGCCTGGGTTGCAGGCTAATCCCCAGTAGGGGGTATGCAGGAGGCAGCCAATCAGTGGTTCTCATCATTGATGTTTCTGTCTCCCTCTCCCCCTTCTTCTTTAAAATCAATTGTGTGAGTGTGTGTGCGTGCGTGTGTGTGTGTGTGTGTGTGTACATATATATATACTTTTTATTGATTTTTAGAGAGCGAGAAAGGGAGAGAGAGAGAGAAATATCAATGAGAGATAGATACAAAGGCAGTAAAGCACCGAACAGACTATCCCGGAAGGCTGGGGAGTGTTGGGGAGGGTGGGAAAGAGATCAACCAAAGGACTTGTGTGCATGCATGTAAGCACACCAATGGACACAGACACTGGGGAGGAAGGGATGAAGGCATGCGATGGGGGGTCGGGGAGGCTGGGGGAAGGTCAATGGGGGGGAAGGAGATATATGTACTACTACATGTAATACTTTAAACAATAAAAAAAAAGAAAAGAAACATCAATGAGAGAAAAACATCACTAATGTTTCTTTTTCCTCCACACCCCCAGAGGAGATTGAGCCCTAAACCCAGGCCTATGGGAATGGAACCAGTGACCTCTTGGTTCATGGGTGGATGCTCAACCTCCAAGCCATACTGGCCATGGTTTTCTTAACTTTTTTGTAAAGACTATGACTCCCCATGAGATTAGTTGGGCTAATATTTTATCTTAAAGCAATATTAGTAAGGAAACATAGGCATTTTAATTATTATTTTTTTCTTTCAGGTGAACAGTGTGAAAGAGCTAGACGCCTTCAAGCTAAAATGATGACTAATTTGGTTATGGCCAAGGACCGTTTACAACTTCTAGGTATCAATGAATTTTATAATTGGAATGAATTGTATCTGAAATGTGTGTTCATTGAAACTTTTAATGTAGATGAAAATAGATCATTGATATTAATAATGTGATCTAGGCTTTTTTTCTTATAGAAATGTTTTAACATGCAAAATAGAAGAGTATAGTGATAATTATTCATCGCTTAGCTTTAATAACCTGTCAACCCATAGTCTTGATTTGCCTATACCAAAGGCTTATAAACTACAGCCCATGGGCTAATCCCAGTTCACTGCCCATTTTTATGAATTGGTACACAGCTCCTTTCATTTCTTTCTTTCTTTTCTTTTTTTTTAATATATTGATTTTTTACAGAGCGGAAGGGAGAGGGATAGAAAGTCAGAAACATCGATGAGAGAGAGACATCGATCAGCTGCCTCTTGCATGCCCCCTACTGGGGATGTGCCCGCAGCCAAGGTACATGCCTTTGCCGGGATCGAACCCGGGACCCTTCAGTCCACAGTCCGACGCTCTATCCACTGACCCAAACCGGTCTTGGCATCATTTCTTTATATATTGTCTGGCTGCTTTCATGCTACAGTGACAGAGTTAAATAGTTGATACAAAGATTATATGACTCTCAAAGACTTAAGATACAGCTTTTTAAAAAATATATATTTTTATTGATTTCAGAGATTAAGGGAGAGAGAAATAGAAACATCAATGATAGAGAGAATCATTGGTTGGCTGCCTTCTGAACATCCCACGTAGTGCAGACGTGTGCTCTGACTGGAAATCAGCCAACTGAGCCACACCAGCCAGGGCAAATTTTTCTTGTAAGTAGATGATTTGATTGTGTGGGGTTTGGACGTGAAGGGGTCAGGAAACAAGAAGACTGTTGTATTTTAAATTATTGATTGCACAATGTTTAGTCATTCTAAAAAGCAGCATTAAATTAAGTTTACATTCTTGAACAAAAATGAATGTGAACAGGGTCACATTAGCAATGTACTGCTGCTACGTATGTGTGTGTCTCCACGCCAGTGTGGCTCAGTGCATCGCGCGTCAGCTGCAGACCAGAGGGTCTCAGACTTGATTCTTGTCAGAGGCGCACAGCTTAGTTACAGGCTCCTCCCCAGCCGGGGCCCTGGTCGGGGCTCAGGCAGGAGGCGACCAATTGATGTGTTTTCTCACATCCATGTTTCTTGCTGTCTCTCCCTCTCTCTCTCCCTCTCTCTGAAAACCCATGGAAAAATATCCCTGGTGAGGAATAACAAATAGAAAATTAAACTAAACTCTACACATTAAAAAAAATTTTCCTATGGCTTTTATTCCTAGTTTTTAGTTATCAAAATTAAGGATACAATTTCTGATTACTTTTACTGTATAATGAATATTTATGTGAACTTTTGTTACATTTCATTGAAGAGATTGTTAAGTAATAAAAAGACATTTACAAATCAATGTTTTTTCTAATTAATATCTTTTTTTAAATTGACTTTTAAAAAGAGGAATGGAGAGGGATAGAGTGATAGAAACATTTATGAGAGAGGAATATCATCAGTTGGCTGCCTCCTGCACGCCCCCTACTGGGGACAGAGACCGCCACCTGGGCATGTGCCCCGACCGGAAATCAAAACTGTGACCTCTTGGTTCCTGGGTTGACCCTCAACTGGTGAGCCATACTGGCCAGGCTCTAATTTATATCTTTGTCAACACAAAAGGTTCTTTCTCAGTATGGTGATTTGAACAGTATTATCATTGAGAAAAATCAGATGACCTACCTGTTAACTAACAAGAACAACAAAAAAAAACCCAGCTCCGAGGTGTATTATATCAAACAGTTCTAGGATACAAAAGCTGTGCAGTACTTTGTGCTTTGTACAAAAAGGGTAGCTGCTATTTAACCTGTCCCAGAGGCATGTGTAGTGTACCATAAACCAAGCATGACGCATGCTTCTCTGACCACAGAAATGAAAGTTTAGGAGAGTTAGTATATATGTGGTATATTTTTGCATGTATTCCTTGACTTTCTAGTATTGAAGAAAATAATCAGTTATGATTTGGAATGTTTCAACAATATTAATGTAAAAATTGAGCCCCTTTTGTGCCTGAGGCATAGGGTAGGTACTTTATGTATATACTAGAGGCCCAATGTATGAAATTTGTGCACTTGGTGGAGGAGGGAGGTCCCTCAGCTCAGATGGCGAGAAGGCACAGGCTAGGCCAAGGGACCCCATTGGTGCAGGATCAGGCCTGGGGAGGCACCATGGGAGGGCTCCAGGGCGTGTCCGGCCTACTCGCTCAGTTTTGATCAGCCGGACTACAGCAGCAAGCTAACCTATCGGTTGGAGCATCTGCCCCCTGGTGGTCAGTGCATGTCATAATGAGCAGTTGAGTGGCCTTAGCATATTAGGCTTTTATTATATAGGATTTTATTTAATTCTTGAGACCGTGAGAAAACTGAAGCTAAACTAAGTTCGTGCTAGTGAGTAAGTGGAGGAGCAGGGTGTTTGTCAGCTAGCAGTATTGACTGACTTGAATGGGGAAAAGGAGTGCTACAGTGATGTAGAGTGGCAGGGAATTTCAAACTGCTACCCTCTTGGGCTTCAGGTGCTAGGTAGGCCTAGAGCCCTAGATCATGAGAGTAAATTTGTTATTTGAAGTAAGGATAGAATTGAAATAATCCTTTTATGTTTTTGGTTAATTTTTAAAATAGATGATATAGGCACATGCCACAAAATTTTGCAAGATTTAATTATAAAAATCAATCATCCAGTACTAAGCCCCACCACTCCTTTCCCTTCCCCAGTGGCAGCTGCTGTCACCAGTTTCTCTGCATCCTTTTTATTGATTTTATAGAGAGGAAGGGAGAGGGATAGAGAGCTAGAAACATCGATGAGAGAAAAGCATCAATCAGCTGCCACCTGTACGCCCCCTACTGGGGATTGAGCCCGCAACCAAGGTACATGCCCTTAACCAGAATTGAATCTGGGACCTTCAGTCTGAGGGCCGATGCTCTATCCACTGAGCCAAATCGTTAGGGCTCTCTGTATCCTTTTTAGAGATAATCTTCGTGCATAGTACTAGTTCTCCCCTTATGGCTTTGTTTTCTGTAATTTGAGTCAACTGCAGTCCAAAAATATTAAGTGGAAAATCCCAGAAAGAAACAGTGTATAATTAAATTACATGCTGTTCTGAGTAGCACGATGAAATCTCAAGTCTTCTTCCTCTGTCCCTTTGTAAATCATCCCTTTGTCCAGCATATCCACACTGTGTTCACTGCTCACCTGTTAGTCACTTAATAGCAATCTCAGTGATCAGATCAGTTATTAGAGAGAGACCAGACTCATATAACTTCTATTACAGTGAGTAAGTGGTGGAGCAGGGTGTTTGTCAGCTAGCAGTATTATAATTGTTCTATTTTATTCACTATTGCTGCTAATCTGTTACTGTGCCTAATTTGTAAATTAAACTTTATTATGGGTGTGTTTGTGTAGAAAAAACCATAGTATATGTAGGGTCTGTACTATCCATGCTTTCAGGGATGCACTGGGGGTCTTAGAATGTATTCCCTGCAGATAAAGGGGGACTACTGATGCAAGTGTGCACAAATGAATGGTAAAGTATTGTACACACAGTTCTGAAGCAGGCTTTAGCCATTCTGTCTTATTGCCTTTATCTTTTGCTTGACATATGTTAAGGTAGTTAAATATGGCATTTTTTAGACACTCCTTGTAGTTTCCTTCTGTGTTGTTTTAAGTACTGTTCTTTCCTGAAATGTCTTTTCTTTTTATCTTTTCAAATCCTAGCCAACTCACAGCCCACTTTTTCTGTAGTCTTTTTAATGTTCTCCTTCTTTAATGCTCTTCAGTCTTTTTTTAAAAATTATGTTGTAAGTTACCACTTATATTTAATAAGTATATGGATAGTATAAACCATATTCATTTATTTATCTCCATACTGCTCTTTTTACCCAATGACTTGGACATACTAGATTTTCAGAAAATATTTGCTGGTGATAATAGTGATATGGAACTGCCTCAGGTTATCAAACCTGAATAAGGCGTATTTTTAACATAGCCATTTATTTGTTAATTTCTGTTGCTATTTTAACATCTGAGTTTTTACTAATTATATTTTTAGGAAAATTTTATTAAAATGCAAAATCCTTCAACATGTAACAGTCTTGTAACACCTTAACTCATTTTTCATTTTCACACGTAACATTATGTTTATTATGTATTTTTTATTTTTGTTTATTTTGTTCTTTCTTACCCCCCTCTGTTGCATAGAGAAGCTGCAACCTGTTTTGCAATTTTCCAAATCACAAACAGACGTCTATAATGACAGTACTAACTTGACATGCCGCAACGGACAGCTCCAGTCAGGTGGGTTTAGGTTAACTAACATGGAAAATAACAAAATTTGCATGCAAAGTAAAGTCCCACTTGACCTGATAATGTTGATTTGATTTTATAGTGGTAGTTTTAATTTTTTTTTGTTTGCACAGGGCTATGTTGAAAATACAGTATCCCTATCAGTCATAGTGTATAAACATGTAACAAATAAGATAATATTCTTAACATACTTTTTTGCAACCTCTAAAGATTCATTTTTCTAAGTTTAAAATATCCTTTTGTTTCTATTGGATTTTTAACTTTTGTGTGTGTGGTTTTTTTAATATATTTTATTGATTTTTCACAGAGAGGAAGGGAGAGGGATAGAAAGTCAGAAACATCGATGAGAGAGAGACATCGATCAGCTGCCTCTTGCACACCCCCTACCGGGGATGCACCCGCAGCCAAGGTACATGCCCTTGCCGGAATCGAACCCGGGACCCTTCAGTCCTCAGTCTGACACTCTATCTGCTGAGCCAAACCGGTCTCGGCTAACTTTTGTGTTTTTTTTTCTTGGGTAGCTAAACCAGATTTTATGAAGAGGTGTTTTTTTAAGAGAAATTTTTCTTTTTATTTTACATCAGTTTTCACATATCAGTTTTCATGTATGCTATACATGAATGTTTTATCATAATACCTGTTAGAAAAAATTTGAAGCTCAATTCACAAAGTGAGGAGAAACATTCGAGTACTATTATGTACTAGAGGCCCGATGCACGAAATTAGTGTATGGAAGGGGGTGCAGGGGATGTTCCTCAGCCCAGCCTGTACCCTCTCCAATCTGGGACACCTCGAGGGATATCTTGACTGCCCGTTTAGGCCCGATCCCAATAGGATCGGGCCTAAACGGGCAGTCAGATATCCTTCTCACAATCCAGGACTGCTAGCTCCAAACTGCTCACCTGCCTGCCTCCCTGATTGTCCCTAACCGCTTTTGCCTGCCAGCCTGATCACCCCCTAACCACTGCCCTGCCAGCCTAATTGATGTCTTACTGCTCCCCTGCCAGCCTGTTTGCCCCCAACTTTCCTCCTCTGCCGGCCTGGTCATCCCTAACTGCCCTCCCCTGCAGGCTTGATTGCCCCCAACTGCCCTCCCTTGCAGGCCTGGTCCCTCCCAATTGCCCTCCCCTGTTAGCCTGATGGCCCACAACTGCCCTCTTTTGCAGACCTGGAACCTCCCACTGTCCTCCCCTGCTGGCCATCTTGTGGTGGCCATCTTGTATCCACATGGGGGCAGAATCTTTGACCATATGGGGGCAGCCCTCTTGTGTGTTGGAATGATAGTCAGTCTGTGTATTACTCTTTTATTAGATAGGATAGAGGCCTGGTGCATAGGTAGGTACTGGCTGGTTTGCCCTGAAGAGTGTCCCAGATCATGGTGGGGATTCCCTTAGGGTGTGGCGTGGCCAGGGAGAGGGGCCTATGGTGGTTTGCAGGCCGGCCATGCCCCCCAGCAACCCAAGCAGAGGCCCTGAGATCTGGGATTAATTTATGTTCTACAATTGAAACTTTGTAGCCTGGAACGGAGCCAAGCCTTCTGCTCACTTTGTGGTGACAGCCATTTCTATTTGAAACTTTGTAGCCTAGAGTGGAGGCCTAGGCTAAGGTTGCAGAAGTTTCACTTCCTCCATCGCCCTGGCAATCCTAGCCTCTGCTCTATCCAGCTCCATGGCTGCCACCATTTCTGTTGGGATTATGTATCTTTTTTTTTTCTTTTTCTTTTTTTTAAATATATTTTATTGATTTTTTACAGAGCAGAAGAGAGAGGGATAGAAAGTCAGAAACATCAATGAGAGAGAAACATCAATCAGCTGCCTCTTGCAAGCCCCCTACTGGGGATGTGCCCACAACCAAGGTACATGCCCTTGCCGGAATCGAACCCGGGACCCTTCAGTCCGCAGTCCGACGCTCTATCTACTGAGCCAAACCGGTCTCGGCAGGATTAATTGAAAATTTGTAGCATTGAGTGGAGGCCTAGGCCAGCAACAGCAGGCGGAAAGCTTGGCTTCCTTCGTTGCTGGGGAAACTCAAGCCTCCCTCCTGCTCTCAGTGGTGGCAGCCATCTTGGGTGGGGTTTATTTGCATAATTTGCTCCTGATTGGCTGGTGGGCATGGCTTGATCAGAGGTACAGTCAATTTGCATATTAGTCTTTTATTAGGATTATGGCTTAAATTTGTTTTTCATGAACTTTCAGGTATGAACTCTTACAGAACATTAAATGCTTTTTAAATTTTGTTTAAGTGGGAAGAACCTTCATTTCCTAGGTTCCCTGACATCTTGGTCAGTTTTATTGGTGACTTCTTCAACAATAGTTTCATGTCCAGAGCTTAAATTTTATTGCAGTAAATATTGCTTTGTTTAAATTGTAGTAAATAAACACACACACACACACACACACACCCTTCGTCGAGACTGTCAGGCCATTGCCTTTTTATTCATACATAATATACAAAACTTTCAAGATTTTAATAAAGAAGAGTTAGTGTAAGTGGATTTCTATAGATGAAAGGATAGTTGGTCATTAATGAAATTTTTTCATGTGGCTTCAGTAATCCCTTAGATTTCTCACTTAGGTTTGGTTTCCAGTTCAGTTCAGAGCTCTGCATCAGTAGCTATATTTCTCTTCTCTTTTCTTCCTGTACCTGACTTAAAATAACTTTTCAAGTATAGAGGTAAATATTTTATCTGTTTCTCTTAGCACTACTGTGAAATGCTGACATTTTCATAAGGAACTTTTTGAAAAGAAAGAAATGTAAGAATATACCACATATAAATACTTAAGCTTCCAAAGTACAGATTTGAGATCCTAATTATCCTATCAGGATAAATGGCAAAAATATCCTAGCCTTGAAAAGCATGATTGCATTCCTGTTGTTATCTAGATTCTCTTCTATTTCATTCCACGTGCACAATCCCCTTATATTTTTCTGCCAAACAAAACTTTTATTTATTTAAAATACACACACACACATGCACACACACACACACACACACACACACGTGTGTGTGTGCATCTACACTAATAAAAGAGTAAGATGCAAATTGACTGTACCTTTGTGATGTCCAGTAGCCAATCAGGAGTGAGTATGCAAATTAACCAAAATTGTGCTTAATTTGCATATGTAGGCATGGAGAGGACATGGCAGGGCAGGATGCTTGTGGGCCTCCGGGCAGTGTCAGAAGGTGGAAAGGCAGCTCTGAGCCAGAGCGAAAAGGCGGCTGCAGCCAGAGCAAAGGCGGTGCTGGCAGCCAGGGAAAGGAAGGCCTGTTCTTGCACGAACTTCTCGCATCGGACCTCTAGTCTACATACATGTACCTTATTTTCCGGTGTGTAAGACGACTGGAACTGATGATGATAGGAGGAAGATAACAAACAATAGAGAGAGAGCAAGTGCCAGGCAAGTCCCTGGCGAGTTAGCAACACCCATCATAACTGCAAGCTACAGTATTTTTACACTCGGCTATAAGACCACCCCTTACTTTTGAGATTTTCCTGGGTTAAAAAGTCATCTTATACGCCGGAAAATATGGGGGGTGTGTGTGTTACGCACACACATAACCTCACTAACCATATATATACATATGTGTGTGTGTGTGCGCGTGCACATATATATATATGTGTGTGTATGTATATATATGTGTATATATATGTGTGTGTGTGTGTGTGTGTATATATATATATATATATATTGATTTTAGAGAGGAAGAGAGAGAGAGATAGAAACATCAATAATGAGAGAGAATCGCCGAGACCGGTTTGGCTCAGTGGATAGAGCGTCGGACTGCTGGACTGAAGGGTCCCGGGTTCGATTCCGGCAAGGGCATGTACCTTGGCTGCGGGCACATCCCCAGTAGGGGGCGTGCAAGAGGCAGCTGATCGATGTCTCTCATCGATGTTTCTGACTTTCTATCCCTCTCCCCTCTGCTCTGTAAAAAATCAATAAAATATTTAAAAATAATAATAATAATAATGAGAGAGAATCATTGATTGGCTGCCTCTTGCACATCTCCTACTGGGAATCAAGCCCACAACCTGGGCACGTGCCCTTGACTGGAATCCAGCCTGAGACCCTTCAGTCTGCAGGTTGATGCTCTATACACTGAGCCAAACCAGCTAGGGCTGCTTGATTTTTTAAAAATATTTTGCCCTAGCTGGTTTGGCTCAGTGGATAGAGCTTCGGCCTGCAGACTAAAGGTTCCCAGGTTCAATTCCAGCCAAGGACACATGTCCAGGTTTCAGGCTCGATCCCCAGTGTGGTGCTTGCAGGAGGCAGCTAATCAGTGATTCTCATCATTAATGTTTCTATCTCTATCCCTCTCCCTTCCTCTCTGAAGTCAAGAAAAATATTAAGCAAATAAATATTTTTTATTGGTTTTGGAGAGGGAGAGAGATGGAAACATCAGTGATTAGAGAGAACCATTGATTGGCTGCCTCCTGCTGGCCCCACTCTAGAGTTGGAGGCCATAACCTAAGTCTGTGTGGCCGGACTGGGAATCAAACGGTGACCTCCCAGCTGGGCCCATTGCTTGATTGTTGTTTGTGCCCTGACCAGGGATGGAACTCACAACCTTGGCATATGGTAGCTCTAACCAACTGAGCTACTTGGTTTTTATTATTACTTTTATAATGTTAAACCACAATCTTCTAACCACAGCGATTTTACTATTTCCTTAATAGAAAGTGGAGCAGTTCCAAAAAGAAAAGATCCCTTAACACACCCTAGTAATTCGCTGCCTCGTTCAAAGACAGTTATGAAAGCTGGATCCACAGGCCTTTCAGGCCACCACAGAGCGCCTAGCTGCAGTGGTTTATCCATGGTTTCCGGAGTGAGACAAGGCCCCGGTCCTACAACTGCCACTCATAAGGTATGTGGAGATAGCATTGCAAATAGAAAGTTTCCAACATGACGTGCTTGCTTCAGTTTATTACAAGTACTTTATAATACCTTAAAGGATTGATAAGTTTCCGTAAAATTGAATATAATTTTTCTTTTAAACAAAAGTCAGGGCAACTTGCTGTTAAAAAAACATATCTTATTTTACCTCCTTTGATCCTAATTAGGTTTTATTTATAGTAAGTTTGCTTATCCAGTTTTATATTAATGTTATGTAGTTCATTTTAAATTTGTTATTCTTTTAATTATTTGAACCTATGTGAATATTTTGTAACATTAAACATACAGTTCTAACAAGGATCAAAATTATGTGGTTGCATTGTCATAGAACCTTTTTACCTTTTAGTAACTAAATCTCTGGATAAAATCCTCTATTAATCCAGTGAATGCCAAATGTACTTCTTTAGTGAATACCATTTTACCTTGGAGTAAATATACATTTAAAAAATTTTATGTCCTTTTTCCTATTTTTGAACCTCTATAAACTTGAAGTTAATTCACTTGTGAACAATGTAGATGTTAGGTTGTATTCTCATGTTAAAATTTGTATCCTTTAAGAGTACACCAAAAACAAATAGAACAAATAAACCTTCAACCCCTACAACTGCTGCTCGTAAAAAGAAAGACTTGAAGAATTTTAGGAACGTGGACAGTAACCTCGCTAACCTTATAATGAATGAAATTGTAGACAAGTAAGTTTTGCCATCTATAGTGTTTTATTTTACAGTTTCTATTTTTGAATTTTATTTATAAAATGTATTATAAGTGAAATAATTAAATACTTCGTTTAATTTACATATTTAATTCTTACAATGGTTTTTAATTATTATACATGCAGAAAATCATTGTTTTACTGATTATAGTTTCACAGTTAACATAAAAAATGCATAAACTGTATTTTATAATAAGCATATTTCTATTGTGGAGATAATTGAATTTCTGTTTCTTAGTGGAACAGCTGTTAAATTTGATGATATAGCTGGTCAAGAATTAGCAAAACAAGCATTACAAGAAATTGTCATTCTTCCTTCTCTGAGGCCTGAGGTAAGGATTATATATTATTATTTTTCTGTACATCATCTATTACTGAATCTGTAGTAGCAGTAAAGAAATATTTGAGCTATGCTAGAATGATTAATTCATGTCACAGTAGATATTTTTAGGGAGGGAAATGATTATGTTTGATACTGTAATAGTGGATTACACGATACAAATAGTGAACTGTAATGTAAACTATGGACTTTAGTTAATAATAATGTATCAATATTGGTTCATGTACCACACTAATGCAAAATGTTAATGGGAGAAATGAGAGACAACTCTGTACTTTTCCATTCAATTTTCTGTAAGCCTAAAACCTCTAAAATATATATATAATTTAAAAAATAAGTTGAGTATCACCCACTTCAATTGTTCAACACCTTGCCTGGCTGGAATGGCTCAAATTGGTTGAGCATCATGCCATGCACAAAGAGGTTGCTGATTCAATTCCAGGTCAGGGCACATTCCCCAGTTGACAGCTGGATCCCCAGTAGGGGGTGTGTAGGAGTCAGCTCATAGTGTTTCTGTCTCATCAATATTTCTCTTTCTCTATCTCTCTAGAATAAATAAAAACATATTTTTGGAGGGCGGGGGGAGTTCATACCGTTGATTCTTGCCAATCCCGATGTCCCTGAGTCTGGAGTCTCTGGTTTAATTTCTCTAGACTAACACTTCCACCTCCTTTGGTTGTGGAAGAGGAATACTTGTCTAAGTGCTGTTGGTAGGGCTGGGGAGAGGTTTACAGGAACATATGTTCAATTCTTCATACAAACTTTTAATCAGTGTCTCTGTTTTGGGCTGCCTACCTTACTGGTGCTTTCTCTAGTACCTGATGCCTTTACTTCCTGAGCTTTTCCAGGGTTTTTATTCATATCACCTTGCTCCTTGTGTCTAGCTATCTCTTCACAAGCAGACACTTAGGTTTTACTCCCTCAGCTCTGCTAAATAACTTACCACACTTTATCCATTTCCCATCTACTGAAATTTATTGTGTCCTCTTGTCGTCTCCTTTCCTATTCTTTCTATTCTTTTTCTTTTGAAGATTTTAATCTTTTTACTCATTTACTATTATTTTGATGAGATTTGTAAAGGAAATAGAGAAGCATACCTATGTTCAATAATATGGCTTGTTCAACAAGTCTGTTCATTTGATCAATGAGGATTTGGTTTTATTTTGTTCTGTTTTTTAATAATTACGCTAGTTTATTGTGTTCTCCTTAGAGCTCTAGACAGCTCTGTTTTGGAGGATGCTACTGAAAATGATTCTTTTTAGGTGGCAGATAATTCTTAAAACGTCTTGGAAAAAAATCTTTAGAATCGTCATTGTGTGTATATGTTTAAGCTGTTCACAGGGCTCAGAGCTCCTGCCAGAGGATTGCTACTCTTTGGCCCACCTGGAAACGGGAAAACAATGCTGGTAAGAATTATTTTTAAATTGGAATGTTCTATTAAGATATTAGGGCTAATAATTAAAAAATTTACATAGTCCCTGAATCAATTATGATTTTTAAAAAATTTATCTTTATTGTTGAAAGTATCATAGATATCATCCCTGAGTCTACTATTTATGACTTGCTTTTTAAAATATATATATTTTCATTGATTTCAGAGAAGAAGGGAGAGAGAGATAGGAACATCAGTGATGAGAATCATTGATTGGCTGCCTCCTGCACACCCCAACAGGGGATCAAGCTGCAACTCAGGCATGTGCCCTTGGCCGGAATTGAACCCAGGACCCTTCTGTCTGCAAGCCAACTCTCTATCCACCTATCCAAACCGGCTAGGGCTATAACTTGCTTTTTGTTAAAATAAACTTTTCTTAAATTGTTAAACTAGTTTTCAATGACAAAATAGATGGAAAATTATACATATTATTTTCAGTAATGTGTTTGGGAAAATTAAATTTAACAGTGTAATTTTTATTATTTTCCCAATTTAAATAACATTTTTACCTTAGAAGAGCTTACTATATATTGAGCATATTCCTAATCCTTGATTTTTTTTAATTTTTTATTTTTAATTGATTTTTTTATAGAGCGGAAGGGAGAGAGATAGAAAGTCAGAAACATCAATGAGAGACATTGATCAGCTGCCTCTTGCACGCCCCCTACTGGGGATGTGCCCGCAGCCAAGGTACATGCCCTTGACCGGAATCGAACCTGGGACCTTTCAGTCTGCTGGCCGACGCTCTATCCACTGAGCCAAACCGGTTTCGGCCTAATCCTTGATTTTTTTAAAATATATTTTATTGATTTCAGAGAGTAAAGGAGAAGTGGGGAGAGAGATAGAAACATTAATGATGAGAGAGAATCATTGATTGTCTGCCTCCTGCACGCACCACACTGGGGATCGAGCCTACTACCCAGTCATGTGCCCTTGGCTGGAATTGAACCTAGGACCCTTCAATCCATGACCGATGCTCTATCCGTTGAGCCAAACCAGCTAGGGTGATTTTTTTTTCTATCTTAACAGCTTTATTTAAATAATCAGCATGATATAGACTTTTTTTCTTTTTTTAAGTTAAAGTATAATTGACACACAACAGATTTTTTTCCCCATAATAATCCTGACGCCTAAAGTTACTAGGATCTGGATACTTTTCTCCTGCATAGCTACATATTCTACAGGGAAAAAGTAAATAAGGAAAGAGTAACTTTTTGCTTAGCTGTTTATCTCTCTAGTTATCTTTCTATAACTAGGAAGACAATACCACCCTATTTTTTCCTCTTTTTTTTTCTTCTTTTTTACCCCTCTCTATCTATTCTCCCTTCTCATTGCTGAGAAGAGAACACATTGCCATATACTGGGGACTAAGTCATGCCTCATATTTTTAGAATTCTTTTCTTGTACTTAACTTGATCAGATGTATTTATCATTTTACAGCAAGTTATGGAACTAATATAATATTTGCCCTTGTGATTTTTAAAGGCTAAAGCAGTAGCTGCAGAATCTAATGCAACCTTCTTTAATATAAGTGCTGCAAGCTTAACTTCAAAATATGTGAGTATTTTTTCCAGTATTTTCAACTTTTAAGTTACTGTCTAAATGTTAATGTTAAGTGTAAATGTTAATACCATACACCAAAATATTTGTCATGAGTTTTATACCTATTATTCAAATGATGAATAGCACTCTTCATTGTAGAAAACCATGTGCATTTATTAAATTTTTTTAAAATTAGAATTGTTCTGTTAAATACTGTATTAATTTGCTAGGGCTGTGTAACAAAGTACCATAAACTGGTTGACTTAAACAACAGAATTTTATTGTCTTACAGTTTTGGAGGCTAGAAATCCAAGATCAGATATTAGCAGCGTTCTCAATTTTGTAAAGTAATTAAAAGTAACTGTAAAACAATGCCTCTTTTCCTGGTTATATTTTGTTTCTTATGTGAAATTTTGTTAGTAAAATTTTCATTAATGTAGGTTTATCCGCCTTATAAACACTGTCTTTGAAGCTGGAAGAATGGGATTTCAATCTAGCTTTTACATATAGAGCGGGCCTTAAGAAAGATCACTTCAGCCTTACTTCATTCATAAAGTGCTAATGTCATAAGAGGTGATCTCTCAGCCTGTACCCTTGAAGCTAAGCTTACCTGCTCCGAGCCTCGGTTTCTCCTGTACAATGGGGACAGTAATGTCCATACTTGATAGAGGGGCCTGACAAATAAGGAATGAGTGGGAACAGTCAGCCCTCGGCTGGCACAGGGAATCACTTAGAACCACAGCTGTCAGTTTCAGTGCATCTTCGCACTTTAGCATTAGCGGAGGAGGAAGTGGGATTGGAAACCGTGGCCACCAAACTCCAGCGCTCAGACCTTTGTTACTCAGGAAACACTGTCCATCACAGTGATGTTTGGGAAACAAACACCAGGATGAGTAGACTAGTCAGTCCTTCCCTTGTTAAAAAACAACTTCCCCTCCCTCCAAGAAAAAACAACAAAACAAAGACCAAAACTGCTTCTAGGGCATGAGAGAATAAAAGTGTCTGTGTATCATTTAGGTGACGTTGGCCAAAAAAAAAAAAAAAAAAAAGCAATGCCATTAATTACAGCATTAATTATCTCACCTTAACAAGATCTCGGAACAGGAACTCTTAAGCTTCCCTCAGTGACTTGATAGTCTGTGAAAAGCCTGGTGCCATCAATACCTCCACGGTCATCTTTCAAGAGTTGACCCTCTCTCCCCTCAGTGGCAACATGGCTGCTGAGTGCCAAGTATCACACCTTCCACCACAGCATCGCAAGCAGGAAGGAACTTCTCCTCGTTCTCCTCCCCCTAATCAACAAATGGAAACTTTACCAGCGAGACTTCCCATAGGTTTTCTTGGCCGAAACTGGATCACATAACACCCCCAAAACCAATTGCTAGCAAAGGAGAATAGCTTCCTGGCTTATGTGCAAGGAAGAAGCCTGGCCCGCAGGGGAGCCCTGGAGAACCCCGGAGACCCTACAGCTGAGGATAGGACAAGAATATTTGTTTTGATGATTCCAATCTGGGGCCAGATCTTTTTTCTTTTTCTTTTTAGTGAAATTTTTAGTAAAAAGAATAGATGCTGCCTAGGACAGATACTTTTTATAGATTTCCCCAAATCTCATGCTCCTTTTGTTAGATGCCTTGGTGAATAGAGTGGTTTTAGTATGGTGTGTTAAGAGGTATCCATAGGCCTCCTGGACTACCTAGAAATATTTTGATACTAATTGACAGTGATATTATAAGATTAAGTTTTTAAGATGTTCTTAATAGAGCAAGTTTTGTTCAGTAGAGCACTTTGTAATTTACCTGCTTCTATATAATTATATATATACTAGAGGCCCAGTGCACAAATTTATGCACCATTGGGGATCCCTCGGCCTGGCCTGCAGGATTAGGCCAAAGCCGGCTCTCCAACATCCCTTAAGGGGTCCCAGATTGTGAGAGGGTGCAGGCCAGGCCGAGGGACCCCCTCCAGTACACAATTGGGCCCGGGGAGGGACTGTAGGAGGGCTCCAGGACCAGTCTGGCCTGTCTTGCTCAGACCCCAGCAGCAAGCTAACTGACTGGTCAGAGCATCTGCCCCCCTGGTGGTGGGTGCATGTCATAGTGAGAGGTTGAATGGCCTGAGCATTCATTAGCATATTATGCTTTGATTGGTTGAATGGCCAACCAGTCAATCAGACTCTTAGCATATTAGACTTTTATTATATAGGGTGTGTGTGTGTGTGAGAGAGAGAGAGAGAGAAAGAAAAAGAGAGGGGGGGGGAGAGAGGGAGAGAGACACAGATATATATATATATATATATATATCCTGCAATCTAGGATTAAAGGAATAAGTACAGCATCTTTCTCTCCTCTCTTACTTTTTCTTCCCACTTGTTTTACCTTTGACTAATAGCTTTTTTATTTTCAAGTTTTAGGAATGCGGTTTTAAGCAAAACAGATATATTGTATTTTTATAGCACTTAACTGACTGTATTAAATAATAAATAAATGACCTGTTTTGTAAAAAGTAAGGGATATTTCAGTAAACTCTGGTACCCTCTTCCCAATTCCTTAAATCAAATCTTTGATTATTGTAAAGAAAGGAAATTAAATTCCTAGGCTCTAGACTTTCAGTCATGAAAATTTTAAAGCTGGAATAATGTTACATTTTATGAATGTGATCATGTGTAATGCCTTCTTTAGGTGGGAGAAGGAGAGAAGTTGGTGAGAGCTCTTTTTGCTGTGGCTCGAGAACTTCAACCTTCAATAATTTTTATAGGTAAGAACATGTTTACTAACCAAGTTAGTTGAACTTTTGTGAAATTTCCCTCTCTATATATAAGGGGTATTATAGAAAAGCTTATTCAAAAGGAAAAAGTTTTCAAGAAAAACATTAAAGACTATGTAATGAATTGAATAGGACCTACTGTATTAATAACTGACGTACTAAACTAGATTAATCTCACATAACCCATATAGGTTGGCTTTTAATTCAAGTCTTGTTTCATCTAGATGAAGTTGATAGCCTTTTGTGTGAAAGAAGAGAAGGAGAACACGATGCTAGTAGACGCCTAAAAACTGAATTTCTAATAGAATTTGATGGTGTAAGTATTGGTTATGATAGTTTTAATATGGTAAAAATTTTAATGTATATATTTTCCTATTGAATGATCCAGATTAGAAATACAGATATCTTTATTATGTTTTACTTTGTTATTACTTTCTCTGAATGTAATAACAAACAAAAAATGTTTGGCCTATAGGTACAATCTGCTGGAGATGACAGAGTACTCGTAATGGGTGCAACTAATAGACCACAGGAACTTGATGAGGCTGTTCTCAGGTAGGAAGGTTTATGTGGAAACACACATTATTACAGATATGTTTAGTCATGTGTTCTTCTCATCTACTTCTTATTTCCTTCACTCTCAATTTGAAAACTAAATTAGTCTTTCCCGCCTTATATTCATCCTCTGGCCTCTTGTTACCAACTGAAGTTTTAGAGGACAGGGCCAGGAGGATATCAGGAAAACTGCTCTTCATTTTATGGCTTTAGGCAAGCTGCTTATTTCTTCTGGGTTGGGTTAAATTATCCTACAACTTCGAAATTGATTCTTACCTTCTTTTACTGGGCTTCATGAGAAGCTGGTAAAAACAGGTTTCCTGGAAGTTATGTCATGTTCTCTGTTCTTGTGTGTTAGAACCAATTTGTCCCCTTCCTACTGGGAGGACAGTTTAACTCAGCATGAAATTACTGAGCTTTCCTTTCTTTTCTTGAGGAACCTATAACATTGTCCCATTGTTTCTAAAGTTGGATATTGCAGTATAAAAATCTGAAGCAAGCCTACTTTCATGGTTAATTTAATTTTTTTCTTCTTACTGGATACAGTTTCTAACTATTGAAATCTGGTGATTAGAGGGAGAGGGGGTAAGGGCAGAGGGTAGGGTGGGAAGCGGGTGGAGGGGAGATATGGGGGGGGAAAGGAACAATTGTAATAATCTGAACAATAAAGATTTATTTTTAAAAAAAGAAATCTAGTGATTTGAAAAATATGTTGATCTGCGTTTATTTTTCCTGGGATTTGATGTTTGTTTAAATTGATAGTTTGGAACCTCCTTTGTTTTAGGAAAGTTATTTTGAATACTGTCTTTGATTTTTTTTTTTCCTAATTCATTTTCCTACTAATTTTTCTTCTACACACAATTTATGCATTATCTTGCATCTTTTTTCTTCTTCTATTTCTATAATTTCCTTTATAATCATTTTAAACTTTCACGTCTTTTTGTTTTAATTTGTCTGTTTTCCAGTTTGTTGTCCTTATTTTTTATCTCCTTTCTGTTCCTACTTTGGTAACCTTTGTTTCTCTGTTGGTTTTTGTTTTCTTTCTTATGGCTTTCCTTATCTGTGGTCCTTTTTTTTTTTTTTATCTCCCATTGTCTTATTTCCTTGAACCATGGTATATTCATTTTCTTGAGCCCTTGTATTGCAGTGAGCTCTTGTTTCATAGATTTTTTTCCCATTAAATTTTTGTATTTCATGAAAAGCTCTTTGGTTACAATTTTAATTTGCTCTATGGAAGACTCCTGTTGTACATGTTCTTCATTTTTTCTATGTTTTATTTATTGTATTCTTTACCCCTATTTTGACACTACTTTTTTAAAAAAAATTGATCCTGTCTTTTGCCTGTTTTGCTTTATTATTTTTATTTGATTAAGGAGAGTTTTTTTAAAACCTAGTTTTGGAAGAATACTATAGGCAGAGAGCTAGAAAATTAAGATACCGAACAAGTATTTTGAGTTGTCCCATGAATACCCTGGATTGACAATTGGTCTAACTAATTCAATAGTAAAGCCATATCTGATAAACAAGTGTTTGTGTGTAAATAAGACATCGGTTGATTTAGTCTTCAACTAATAAAGGCAGTTTGTCATCTTGCCAGACAGACTGATGTCTTCTTACGAAGACAATATGTCTTTGAGTCTCTTTGCTCAGCCTCACCTTCCTTGCCATTGCCCTGTTATTGGCCAAGGTTGACACCATCTATGGAGCCAGTCTTCACATGCTTGTTTAACTATGAGGAGTTTGGTTTTATTACCCCTCCAAATATGCTCTGTCTCTTTCCTTTGGAAAACTCTGTGCTCTGAGATCTGTCTGTAATCTGCAGTGTGTATCCTCTTTTCTCACTGTAATTTTCACTACCTATGCAGCCCTTTTTCATCCATGTGTTATGTAAATGTTACCTATTTAAATATATATATATATTTCAGAGAGAGGAAGGGAGAGGAAAAGAGAGAGATAGAAACATGATGAGAGAGAAACATTGGTCAGCTACCTCTTGCATACCCGCCCACTGGAGATGGAGCCTGCAATCTGGGCATGTGCCCTGACTGGGAATTGAACCTGCGAACTCCTTGTGCAAGGGACAATGTTCAGCCAATTGAGCCACACCCGCCAGGCTGTTACCTAGTTTCCTTATGATGAAATTTACTTTTCTGTTTTGGTTGTACTTGGTTTTAGTTGTTTTTATTTTCATAAAGACAGCAATATGTTTTTATTAAAATTCTATATCAGATACTTTCTTGTGTTATTGCTGTTAAAAACATGTACATACCGCTCTAGTTGGTTTGGCTCAGTAGATAGAGTGTCCCCCTGTGGACTGAAGAGTCCCAGGTTCAATTCTGGTCAAGGGCACATACCCAGGTTGTCGGCTTGATCCCAAGTAAGGGGTGTGCAGGAGGCAGCGAATCAATGATTCTCTCTCATCATTGATGTTTCTATCTCTCTCCCTCTCCCTTCCTCTCTGAAATCAATAAAAAAATATGTTTAAAAAAAGAAGTGCACATACCTAGATGGTTAACTTAATTCTGATGGTATTGAATTAAGGACTTTAAAATACTAACTAGAGCCACAGCCAGTTTTGCTCAGCGGACTGAAGGGTCCTGGGTTCGATTTCCGTTATGCTGCACCGGCACAGCCAAGGGTGAACCTGAATGGGGGCGGCTGAAAGGCTTAGAAAAGACAGACAGGAGAATGAAAGCTGGGTCTTAGTGGAACGCTGCTTCCTGAGAGACAGCGCCGACGCCCACAAGCCACGTCTTTATTTTATAGCAGACGCCACGAGGCAGAGTAAGGGCATGGTCAAGATGTGTACAGCCTTCTCGTGAGTTTTGATCCTACTCAACTACATGCACCTGATCAAGCTTTGTTTACTTGCGGCCTATATCACTCAGGCACATGGGCCCACATGTTCGGACCACAGGTTCAAGCTTACAGTTTGTGCGGGGAGGGCTCTGCCCTCCAAGCTGGGACTTGCACATGACCAGAAAGGACTGTGCCCTCTCATCAGTCCAAGACTTGAACCTGTCCAAACACTGTAGCCGCACCCACACTAGTCAAGGGCACATGCCTGGATTGTGGGCTCAATTCCCTGTGTGAGGCGTGCAGGAGGCAGCCGATCAATAATTCTCTATCATTATTGATGTTTCTCTCTTCCTCTCTGAAATCAATAAAAAAATGTATTTTAAAATATTAACTAGAGAGTTTTAATAGAGTAACTCTAAAAATAATTTTTTACATTGATGACTAAAATGCTTTCTTTCATATGCCTTCAGCAATATACTTAAAGCTTTTTTTTGTGTGTGTGCTTTTTTTTTGTCATTTACTGCTTAAACTGAGGTACCTTTAAATTCAAAATTCTGTTTCTGAATTGCTTGAATCCTTCTTTTAGGCGTTTCACCAAACGGGTATATGTGTCTTTGCCAAATGAGGAGGTATGTATCTGTGATTTTTTTTTTTAAGCAGAAGCAAGAACTACCACCTTGACAATATTGAGTCTTCCAATGCATGGTGCAACCACTTGGGAAACAGTTTGGCAGTTTCTTAAAAAGATAAACATAAACTTATCATAAGACCCAAAAATCTACCCAAGATTAATTAAAACATATCTATAAGAAGACATGTGCAAGAATTTTTATAGCAGCATTATAAATAATAGCCAAGAACTGCAAAGAATCTAAAATATTTATCAATTGTTGAATGGGTAGATAAATGAGGTATATTTACTTAATGGAATAATATTTAGCAACAAAAGGAACGAGCTACTTTTATATGTTACTAGAGACCCATTACAGGGAGATTCCTGCAAGAATAGAGCTTCCTACAGCCTGAGCAAAGCTCCCTCCCTTCTCTGCTGCCTCACTCCCTTCTCCACTACCTTGCTGTCTCTTGTCTCCACTGCCTCGCTCCCTTCTCCGCTGCCTCACTCTCTCCCTTCTCTGCTGTCTCACTCTCTCCCTTTTCCACTGCCTCGCTCTCTCCCTTCTCCACTGCCTCGCTCCTGTCTCCGCTGCCTTGCTCCCTTCCTTCTCCTCTGCCCCGCTTGCTTGCTTCTCTGCAGTTTTTCTCCCTTCTACAGTGCTTGGCTTCCTTCTACACCATCTTCTGCGTGCATATATGCAAATTAACCACCATCTTGGCTGGGTTAATTTGCATAGTCACTCTGGCTTGTGGGCGTGGCTTGAGGGTGTAGTGAAGGTGCGGTCAATTTGAATATTACTCTTTTATTAGAATAATGTGGCTGAACCTCAAACACATTACATTAAGTGAAAGACACTGTATGTAAAATATTACACATTATGATTCCATTTATATGAAGCTAGAGGCCTGGTGCACCACATTTGTGTACTGGGGGAGAGGGGCTTCCTCAGCCTGGCCTGCACCCTCTCATAGTCCAGGACCTCTCAGAGAATGTCCACCTGCCAGCTTACACCCGCTCCCCACAGAGTGGGCCTAGCTGGCAGACAGACATCTTCCAAAGGATCCTTAGCGTTGCCACGGAGGCAAGAGAGGCTCCTGCCACCCCCACTGCACTTGCCAGCCATGTGCCTGGCTTCTGGCTTAGTGGCTTTCCCTGTGTGGGAATGCACTGACCACCAGAGGGCAGCACCTTCATTGAGCGTCTGCTCCCTGGAGGTCAATGCACATCATAGCAACCGGTCATTCCACCTTTTGGTTGATTTGCATATTAGCCTTTTATTATATAGGATGTTCAGAAAATTCTAGAAACATAAAGCAGATCCATGATTTGCTAAGGCTAAGGGGTCAGAGTGAGGAATAACTGCAAACAGGCATGAGTGAATTTTCTGGGATGATAAAAATGTTCTAAACTGGATTATGGTAATGGTTGCAAAACTCTTTATTAAGTCATTGAATTACAATGTGTGAGATTCATGAATTCATTACTTGTATAAAACTGTTTTGTTTTTGCTTATAAGTTATATTGTCTAGCTCAGATCCTTAATATCCTTGGTAGTAACAATAGCTATGTCCTTAGTGCTTTATTTGAATTATCTTTACCTCTCTCAGGAACTGTCAAGAAAAAAGTAATTTTAAAAGACATGAGTGAGGCTCTAAAAGGTAGAGTGATTTGTGTAAAATCATTCAGTTTCTAAATGAAAATTAGGATTTGAACCTGTTTCCTGGTATTTTATTAAGCTAATTCTTAGGATTGATAATTCTTTAATATTTCTTTTCAGACACGACTACTTTTACTTAAAAATCTATTATGTAAACAGGGAAGCCCATTGACCCAAAAAGAACTAGCACAACTTGCTAGGTGAGTAATTTGATTTGGTCTGTTTTACAGTCTTTTTTTTTTTTTTTTTAATAAATCTTTTTCTGTTTTATTTAAAGTAAGCTCAAGTATAAAATGAATAGTGTCTCATCCTCTGCTTCTTTTACCTTCTTATCTCTTATTCTTATACATATGGTATCTAAATTTCAATTTCTAGATTCTATACAAGACGTGACTTAAACATCTATGATGGTACTATATTCCTTTTATAAACTTATTAAAACTTATAAGTGGTATTAAGGTAATTTTTAAAATGCAAAATATCTCATATCTGCCCACACCAACATACATTTTCTTTTTTTTTAAACATACATTTTCTTATAAACTTCTTTTGCATTACACATAATTTTCTTTAAATTTTACATCTTTAACTTTTTTTGAGTGGTACACTAATAGAAACTGAATATAGGAAATGCATTTGTGAATTTTAATCACTGGAAAAAGTATCATGAAGTAATATTCAGTAAGTATGTAAGTAGCTAGTAATTTTAGTATACATTGAGTTCCTAGATAAGAATGAAAAAAGAACAAATCCATTACTTTGAAATAGTTAAGATCCTTCTTTGTCATTCCAATAAATAATTGTGCTAATAATGTTTGGTTGTGTACTTATTTAACAGAGTACACAATAAGTAAATGTTTTCTTTTTCTGTTTTATTTTCCTCTTTCCCTTTGCCTACCTAGTCCTTAGTTCCCTTTGATAATCTCTTGGCTACTCAGGATTCTCCACTGTGGCATCCCATCTGGTGTGCCTACTTTTGCCAGTGACTTCTGTTGCAGACCCTTCCTTCAACCTGTTTGTCCTATATTTTGAAAAATCTATTTTGTGATGTATTATAGAATTATACAACTGAAATCTATATAATTTTATTATTCAGTGTCACCCCAATAAATTCAATTAAAAAGCTGAAAAAATAAACATAAATAAAAGTGGTACACTTTAATAGAAACTGAATATAGGAGATACCTAGTACATTCATGACTTTTAATCACAAACAAATAAATAATACTAATAATATAAAATAATCTCCTTCGACCCTCATTACATCAACTCAGTGCTCTTTATCAAGACAAAGACTCACTAACTTTTAGAGAAGTGACTGGTTATGTCTCAATTGGCCAGCAATGGCTTATAGATGTTACTTTCCAGGGGACATATTTACAGTTTAATGGAGCCTCCTGGAGGTATAGTGTGCCTTAATCTAAAGGAATGGTAGTAATGATGCAAATTTGAGGCATTATAAATAAGGAGCCAGCAGGAGACTGTTGTTTGATTTTAGCAACTGCGTCTTTCTGTGCACTTAAATCATACAGGAGTCTGCGTAAAGAAAAAGTAAAGTAGGTTTTACCTTCTTACACGGAGAACTTAAATCTGCAAAGATGAAAATAATTTGTTCTTTCTACTCATTCTCAGAATGACTGATGGGTACTCAGGAAGTGATCTAACAGCTTTGGCAAAAGATGCAGCTCTGGGTCCTATCCGAGGTAGGTATACAAGAGCTGGAAACATTATACCTTTTCATGGGACCACTTTAGAAGTTTAAGAAGTCGCTATTAGTGGGAAAGCAGTAAAGCTGTATCAGTGGAAAACTTTAAATAAAGTCTTTTCTAGATTTAAGGTCAGCAAACTTTTCTTAAGAGCCTGATAGTAAATATTTTAGGTTTGTGGGCCATATATGCTCTACATTGCATATGCTTGTGTTTGTTTGTTTGTTTGTTTTTTCCAAACAGTCAGACACACACACACAAAAACAAAAATGTCTGTTTTACAGTCTTTGGGTCAGTGGACTGTGAATTCTGTTCTAGACGATAGGTTTCACTTGTTGGTGGTACTTAAGAAGCAGAAAACTAAAAAAGAAAACTTTTTCAAGCAAGCAAAAAGAATACTAAAAGGAAAATGTTCTTAACTTTTTTTGGTGCTTTACATTTCAGTATTCTAATATCACTTGAAATTAATGTGTTTAAGGGAATTCATGTAACTTTATACTTTTATTATTACATGTTAACTTTTGAGGACTTGCAGAAAATGTATCATGCATTGCTGTTTTGATTCAGGATAATTTGTTGATTCTGAAATTCTACAACTGATCACTTTTGGGTTAGATTAAACTCACTATGGTGTATGACTTTAGAATAGATGTTCTGAGTAACTTTTCCAAGGCCAGCATAGGTAGGTAGATCTGCACTTAGATTACTTACTGGCTATGATGGTAAAATAGATCATGGGACATGCTGCTTTGGAGAATAATAAATGTAACTTTGAGAATATGTTTTGTGACACTATAGTATTTTGGCCAAACTTTCTTGCTGCAAACTATGTTCAGATAGGGACTCAGAAACAAAAGCTAATTATAAATCATTTGTGTTTTTAGAATATTTTAGGTATTTTCTGAAGCAGACAAAAGTTGCTAGATTTTTTTAAAGCTAGTGCTTTTTGTAAAGAGCAAATTGAATTCTTTTAAGTTTACTCTCAAATTTGTAAAACTTGTTGCTTTTTGACAATACCCAAAGAAATTGAATGTTTTTAGTAACTCCTAAGAAAGAATATTATCCTAAGCATTT
Source organism: Antrozous pallidus (assembly GCA_027563665.1). Classification (NCBI taxonomy): domain Eukaryota; kingdom Metazoa; phylum Chordata; class Mammalia; order Chiroptera; family Vespertilionidae; genus Antrozous; species Antrozous pallidus. The sequence goes on along the minus strand of CM050523.1, from coordinate 57,553,478 downwards.
ATACATTGTATGTGCTCCAATATATGTCTTTTCAGTGACTGCCTTTTGTATTTTGCAGAACTGAAACCAGAACAAGTGAAGAATATGTCTGCCAATGAGGTATGTACTATATTACATTGTCTTTTCTTGGTTTTGGTTCTCTATATTGTTAGATACATGTTTTGTCTGGATTTTATAGTTTATTTGAGTAGAAACTGGGAAAGATTAACTTTGCCTCATTTTAAAAAACAGAGGCCAGTGTGGCTCAGGGGTTGTCGACCCATGAACCAGGTGGTCACAGCTCAGTTCCCGGTTAGGATGCATACCGGGCTACGGCTCGATCCGCAGTGAGCGTCATGCAGGCGGCAGCTGATCAGTGACTCTCTGTCAGCATTGATGTTCCTGTTCCTCTCTTCCTCTCCTTTCCTCTCTTTGAAATAGATGAAAACATGTTTTATATATATATATATATATATATGTATATATATATATATACACACACACACACACACACACACACACACAGAGGGAGAGGGAGGGAGAGAGAGAGGCCCGTCCAATTACAATATCTTATGTTGTTCATTGGTAATGGACAAAAATATTGTACACATTAATTCATTTTCTAACAATTTATATTACATAAAAACTAAACAAGAAAAGTATAGGAGACGAAGATTTTGTACAGTATGAAAATAACTTGGAACAGATTAAGCCTTTGATATCCTATTTTGTTAGTTTTTTAATGTTTTCCTTCTTATAAAAGCAATACAATTAACATTATAATGCAATTTGCTATATTTTCTTAATATGGTAGACCCTCTTATGAAATGCTAAAAAATTTATTTTGAAAAATACTGCAGAATGATCATAACTGTGTGAACAAACTTTTAAAATCAATTTGCGTTATATTTGTAACTTACTTGTCAGATACATTTTTTTGCTGCCCAGGTTTCAACAGCTATTGAGGAGACATTGAACTCTTAACATAGAGAATGAGTACATTTTGACAGTCCTCTTTCTTCAAACTTTTAAGTAAATTTGATGTTGTCTTTAGGCATTTGTGCATGATGGTTCATCACCTGCATCACTAAGAGGGTCCTCACAGTTCTTGCAGCCACCCTTTCATTTTAACAGTCTAGTTTGCCTAATGTGTATTTGGCATGAATGAAGCTTAGGGATAGAGAATTCCACATACCCACTCTGATGTTAACTACTGTACCTTAAAAATCACATTTAGGCCTTTGGCTGAGTGGTTCACTTGGTTTGTGTGTCCTCCCATACACCAAAAGGTTGCAGGTTCGATCCCCAGTCCAGGCGCATACAGGAAGCAACCAATCTGTGTTTCTCTCTCACATCACTCTTTCTCTCTCTCCTTTCCTCTGTCTAAAAATCAATAAAAACATATCATCAGGTGAAGATTAAAGTATTTTTTAAATTCACATTTCAAGTATAAATTCCAAGTCACTTTTATCTGATTTATAATTTTAATTACATATTCTTCTAATTTTTTAATATATCAAACTATACAATTTGTGTTTCCAAAGTGTCTTATCGATTTTTAATAGTTTAAGTATAATGTATTAATAATATCCTATAAACATATTGCTTTTTAAATGTTCTTATAGCATAAACCTAATAGCACTTTTCTACAAAAAGTAAGCAACAGGCATGAATTATTTTTTCACATACCATTCACTCTCTAGTTTGAATCAAGAAGACGTGAACTTGATATCTCATAATTTGGCCTCCTAAGTTAAAGTTGAGGAAAGGCCTTATGTCTGACATTTTAGACCTCTGTGTTTGTCTCTTGAAAAGACCATATAGACTGGCCAGCATGGCTCAATGGTTGAGTGTTCACCTATAAACGAGGAGGTCACAGTTCGATTCCTGGTCAGGGCACATGCCAGGTTGCAGGCTCAGTCCCCAAAGTGAGGCGTGCAGGACGCAGTAATGATTCCCTCTGATCATTGGTGTTTCTATCTCTCTCTCTCCCTCTCCTTTCCTCTCCGAAATCAAGAAAAATATATTTTTTTTAAAAAAGAAAGACCATACAAATAAAGGAACCAAACAAGGCAATAATGAGCTAAAACCACTAGCTGGCAATAAATTTTAGTAAGTAGTAGTATGTAAGTTCTCAGTTGACCTCACTGGCAAAATCCACTCAGCCCCACATTTGCAAGTGTCCTTCACTCTGTCTCAAGCTGCTAGGCCATAGCACTTTCTAGGCATATCCCTGAGGAAGGCTACTTGCTTGTACATAAAGTGGGATGCTTTCATAAACTTGCATTAATACCTTACAGTAATTTTATGAAAGCAAGTAGGTGGCTGCTTAGAGAGTAGAAATTCTTAGGAATTTTTTTATTATTTCATGAGAAAGAGATCTGTTTACCATTGATAGTGGCTCTGTTAACAGTTGTATATATTTACCCATCCTGAGAATATCCACAAAACCAAACTTTCTTCACTGAATAAAGTCAACCCAAATATAGTTCCTGTTTATTTGAAGAGTAAAGAAATTTTGAGTCTGTATTTTTTTTTAGTAACATTTATGCCCTTATGATTATAAAACAAGGTAGTAATTCTGTTTCTGTAGGTATTTATAGCTATACTAGAGGCCCAGTGTATGAAATTTGTGCACGGGTAGGATCCCTAGTAGCTGCCAGCTGCTGGCTAGGGCTTCCCTTCCCCTGGCTTCTGGCCAGGAGGGACCAGCCGGGGGTAGGGACCACAGGTGATTGGCTGGCAGGCCCCACCCCCTGGTCGAACTCCCAGTTGAGAGGACAATTTGCATATTAGGCTTTATTATATAGGATAGGATAACAAAAATTTACCCCAAAACTTAGCAGCTTAAAACGTTTATTGTCTCACATTTTCACAGTCAGGAATATGGGTGCAGCTTAGCTGAGTCCTCTGATTCAATTTCTCTCAGCAGGGAGCAAAGTGTTGGCCCATAGTCTCTTACAAAGCTGGAAGCAAGATGTTGGCTGGCAATATAATCATTGCAAGGCTCGACTGAGGAAAGATCTGCTTCAAAGCTCACTCAAGTGATTCTTTGCCAGATTCATTTCCCCTCATGGGTTGCTGGGCAGACAGCCTCAGTTTTCTCTGGCTATTGGCTGAAGGCTTTCTTCACTTCCTTGCTATATACGCCTCTTCAACATAGTAGTTTGCTTCATCAAAGTAAGCAAGCCAGGAAGACCAGAAAGATGGAAGTCACAGTCTTTATATTTAATCCTGAAGGTGAAATTCCATCACTTTTGCTGTAGTCTTCTATTCTTTTTTTAAAAATATATATTTTTACTTATTTCAGAGAGGAAAGGAGAGAGAGAGGAACATCAATGATGAGAAAGAATCATTGATTGTCTGCCTCCTGCACACCCCCTACTGGGGATTGAGCCCAAAATCCCGGCATGGGCCCTTGACCGGAGTCAAACACAGGATCCTTCAGTCCGCAGGCCAACGCTCTATTCACTGAGCCAAACCAGGTAGGGCTCTAGTCTTCTATTAGGAGGTCAGTTTACATCCAGGGAAGAGATTTCACAAAGGCATACAATAAGAGGTGGAAGTCATTAGAAGATGGCCCACCACATGTGTAAATCCAATTACAATTTTTTTATACTTAAAAGGGTCACACTTGGCCAGTGAAACGTTTTTATATGAAGATGAACCGTCTCAGTACTACTTCAGAATTTTGAAAAGCACTTTTGCTTTCTGTGGGCAAGGCATATCTTAAATTTGCTTCTCCCAAAACATGGAATCAGCAGCTCTGTAGAACCCTGGTTCTTTTTCTTTTTTCTTAATCCTCACTCGAGGACGTGTTGCCTCCCTGTATGCATCCCAACTAGGGCTCGAACCTGGAACCTTTCCATGTATGGCATGACGCTTCAGTCAAGTGAGCCACGCTGCCAGGGCGAGTCCTGGCCATTGTCATGAAGAAGAATACTAAAACTCTGTCTAGAAATGCGTCTTTTTTGTTGGCAGTGAGCAAAATCTAAAAAGTCAGTCTGTCCTGCAAAGCCACCGAAAAGTTCAGGTTTGAAGACAACAGACAGTTCTGAAACCGGGGTAAAGATGAGAGTGAAATAAGATTAGTTGAAAGTCTATTTAAGAAGCAATTAGACACCAGATCCAATTTCCCACATAATACAGCTGGGTAACTCTCCTTTTACCAAAATAGCACCTTTTAAGAAAACTAAGAATAAAGAAGAACTTCTTTAACCCAAGATTTCCCTTCAGGACTTCGGAGTCTTCTTAGCTGGTGGGAAGGGTGGCAGCTGACAGCTCTCAATTGAATCACTTTCCTGGCATTGCCTTGAGGCCAAAAGACTCTTCACTCAGGTTCATACTCAGTACCCGCGGGCAGCCCTTATCTAGTGCCTGGTTGATGTGGGATATAAAGGCCAGGCCCCTTTGCCTCAAAGTAGGACACCTCTGAAAGGCATGACTATACCAGGAGGAAACAGAAAGTGGAACTTTTTTTAAAGAAAAGATACCATTTATTTTATCAGTAGCAAAAATGTAAAGTACCAATGATGAATATTTTAAAAGATATCTTGCTTGGCTGGTGTGGCTCAATTGGTTGAGCATTATTCCATTGCCAGTTTGATTCTCAGTCAGGGCACATACCCAGGTTGAGGGTTCAAACCCTGGGTCAGGGCACGTGAGGGAGGCAACTGATTTATGTTTCACTCTCACATCCATGTTTCTCTCCCCCTCCCTCTCCCTTCCTTTCTCTATAAAATTATTAATTTTATAATATGTATTATACATAATACATATATATTAAAAGATTTACAAGTCTTTTTCTGAAAAAATTATATTGAAAAACATTTTAAAAGATTTTAATAAATAAATGGAAGGATATACCACATCTTTGGATTTGAAGACTCAATAAAAATGTCAGTTCTTTTTTTTAAAAACATACTATCTTGGTTTTTATTAATGCTATGTTAATGACAAGAGCCTGAAAACACACATATTTTTAAAATACCATGTCCTGGCCAGTGTGTCTCTCAGTAGTTAGTGTCAGCCCTCTCACCTAAGGGTGAAGGGTTCAATTTCAGCCAAGGACACGTACCTCAGTTGTACCCTGCATTCCCATCAGCACATGCAACCAGTCAATATGTCTCTCTCACTTCAGTATTTCTCTCTCTGTGTCTCTCCTGCTCCCTCCCACTCTGAAAATCAATCGGAAAAACATATTTTCAAGTGAGCATTTACCCAGGCCCCGGTCAGGGCATGTGTAGAGGCAACTGATCATGTTTCTCTCTCACACCAATATTTCTCTCTTCCAACTTGCCCTCACCCCCCGCCCTTCCTCTCTCTGGAATCAGTGAAAAGAAACAAACAAAAGATATCTTTGTTATTTATTTTCCCTCTTTGCTGAACAAGCAAAGTTGCTTTTTCCTGTTGTAAACATTAGTCTCTTTACTAACTTTAAATTACCATACATAGATGTATGTTTACATACACCAAATTATACACTTAAATTAAAATTTCATCAAAAGCTTTTAAAACTTTAATTTAGCCCTAGCCGGTTTGGCTCAGTGGATACAGCATTGACCTGTGGACTAAAGGGTTCCAGGTTGATTCCAGTCAAGGGCACATGCCTAAGTTGGAGGCAATTCTCTCTCATCATTACTGTTTCTATCTCTCTCTCCCTCTTCCTTCCCCTCTGAAATTAATAAACATATATTTTAAAATAGTTTAATTAAATTAAAACCTTAATTTAGATAACAAGTTATATTCAGAAAATATAGATAATATCCATATTACATTCCTCGTTTTTCTTCCCTTTGGACTTTGGGAAGAGCCAGTATATGTTTCACAGTTAAATAAGAAACATGTAGGGTTTATATAGTGATTATGTGGTAAAACAGATCCTTTTTCTTTTTTGACTAAGATTTTTCAGAATAGGCTACAAGTTACAAGTCAGGTAATTTTCTTATTCTGTGCTCTTAGAGATACCAGAAAGGATGTCAAGTAGTTAAGACGGTTTTATAAGAGTAATAAAAAGAAGACAACTATAGATAAATATCATTTTTTTCAAGTTTTGTTTCAAATTCTCCTTAAACGTCTTCTTTTGGGGCAAAATATTGGTGTATCTACAAATAACAATTTTTTAATCACCTAAGGATTTTTTTAAAATTGATTTTTAGAGAGAGAGGAAAGAAGAGAGAAAGAGAAACATGGATTGGTTGCCGACTAGGACTCAAACCCCCCCACTTACTAGTGTACACCTGAACTCGCCAGCCAGGGCCACTTACAGTTTTTAATACTAGTCATTTTGGGCCAAATTCCATTTCGCCTTTTGAAAATCCTTAGGTAAAGATAGGTATTTTTGAACTCAGCATTATTTTATTCTACATTCTTAAAGCCAATTATAGTGTCAGAAATAAGACCACATTAATATAAAAATGCATTACAGCCCTAGCTGGTTTGGCTCAGTGAATAGAGCATCAGACTGTGGACTAAAGAATCCCGGATTCTATTCCAGTCAAAGGCGTGTGCCTGGGTTGCTGGCTTAATCCCCAGTGGGGGGCTTTAAGGAAGCAGCCAATCAACAATTCCTTATCATTGATTTTTCTATCTTTCCTTCCCTCTCCCTTTCTCTCTGAAATAAATAAAAATATATTTAAAAAACAAAATAAAACATTTGGTTAAAAGTTCTACATGCTTCTTATAAACCTCCCTTTTCTTCCTAATAAACCTAGCGTGAACGTTAGCTAGTGAGTGAGATGTGAGAATGTAAAATTCTATGAATCTATAGACAATAAATTGGAAGGAGAGAAGGAGTGGTTATCTATCGAATGGTGGAACTGTGAGTGAGTGGTTCTTTTTCTGCTTGTCTGTATTTGTCAAATTATCTCTAATGAGTTTTTCTTGTTTTGATAATGGGAAAATATGATAATACCTAACAAAGGAAACATATGTAATAAAAGTATATTAGTATAGCATTTTTATAAGATTGCTTGTATAGCAATCTTATCTAATATACAAGATGGGGCAAAAGTAAGTTTACTGTTGTTCATATTGGAAATCATACAATCATTCATATATATATATATATATATTAGAGGCCCGGTCCATGAAATTTGTGCATGGGAGGTGGGGGACATTCCTCAGCCCAGCCTGCACCCTCTCCAATCTGGAACCCCTCAAGCGATGTCCGACTGCCCGTTTAGGCCTGATCCTACCACAATCCAGGACTGCTGGCTCCAAACTGCTCACCTGCCTGCCTCCCTAATTGCCCCTAACTGCTTCTGCTTGCCAGCCTGATCACCCCCTAACCACTACCCTGCCAGCCTAAATGATGTCTAACTGCTCCCCTGCCAGCCTGTTTGCCCCCAACTTCCCTCCTCTGCCAGCCTGGTCACCCCTAACTGCCCTCCCCTGCAGGCTTGATAGCCCCCAACTGCCCTCCCTTGCAGACCTGGTCCCTTCCAACTGCGCTACCCTGCTGGCCATCTTGTGGTGGCCATCTTGTGTCCACATGGGGGCAGGATCTTTGACCACATGGAGGCAGCCTCTTGTGTGTTGGAGTGATGGTCAATCTGCAAATTACTCTTTTATTAGATAGGACAGAGGCCTGGTGCATGGGTAGGGGCCAGCTGGTTTGCCCTGAAGTGTGTCCCAGATCAGGGTGAGGGTTCTTTTGGGGCGTAGGGCAGCCTGGGCGAGGGGCCTGTGGAGGTTTGCAGGCCAGCCACACCCCCCAGCAACCCAAGCAGAAGCCCTGAGATCTGGGATTAATTTATGTTCTACAATTGAAACTTTGTAGTCTAGAGCAGAGCCAAGCCTTCTGCTCACTCCATGCCAACAGCCATTTCTGTTTGGGTTCATTTAAATTCTACAATTGAAACTTTGTAGCCTAGAGTGGAGGCCTAGGTGCTAGGGCTGAAGAAGCTTGGCTTCCTCCATCACCGGGCAACCCTAGCCTCTGCTCTCTCTAGCTTTGTGACTGCCGACATTTCTGTTGGGATATATCTTCTATAATTGAAACTTTGTAGCATTGAGTGAAGGCCTAGGCCAGCAATGGCAGGCGGAAAGCTTGGCTTCCTCCATTGCCAAGGAAACCCAAGTCTCCCTCCTGGTCTCAGTGGCCACAGCCATCTTGGTTGGGGTTTATTTGCTCCTGATTGGCTTGTGGGCATGGCTTGATTGGAGGTATGGTCGATTTGCATATTACTCTTTTATTAGATAGGATAAAAGCCTAAGCAACTGTTATGACCAGACAACCGGCAACCGGCCAGTAGCTATGACATGCACTGACAACCAGGGGACAGATGCTCAATGCTGGAGGTGCCCCCTAGTGATCAGTGTGCTCCCACAGCCAACCTCCTGTGGTCTGCCCACCTTCTCCCCCCACCCAGGCTGGCCAGCCCCAATCAGCAGCCAGACCGAGGGATCCTGTCTGTGCACGAATTCACACACCAGGCTTCTAGTCTAAAATAATAAAAAGCGTAATATGCTAATTAGACCAGACAGCCAGACAACCTACCGGATGAAGCTGGGGCTGCAAGAGTCAAGGCAGGCTGATTCAGGCCTCTAATCTATATATATATAACTAGGGGCCCGGTGCACGAAACTCGTGCACTGGGGGTGGGTAGTCCCTCAACCCAACCTGCCCCCTCTCACATACTGGGAGCCCTCAGGGGATGTCCAACTGATGGCTCACCCTCACCCTGCTCAGCTCAGGCCCAGCTGCCTGCGACCACCCAGTCCCGGGGGCTGGGCACTTGCCACCACTGCCATTTCATCTCCACCCCTGGGGCCTGACACTCACGCCACTTGGCCCCGCCTCCGCTTCATGTAGGAGCTGCCCCCTGGTGGTCAGTGTGCTCCCACAGCCAACCTCCCACGACCAGCTAACTTCCCACATTCCCTTCCCTCTTCCCCCCGCTGGCTGGCCCTGATTGGCCCCAATTGGCCCAATCAGTGCTGAGGGAGCCCACCAGTGCACAAATTTGTGCACCGGGCCTCTAATTAATAAATAATAATATAAAAATAAACTCTATGTGTCCCATACTTACAACTATAAACCTACTTTTGCCACACCTATATGTAAAATAAGATGATTGGCATCATTTTAAAGATTTCATCTACTGCCCTAGCTGGTTTGGCTCAGTGGATAGAGCGTCAGCCTGCAGACTGTGTGGTCCCAGGTTCGATTCTAGCCAAGGGCACATGCCTGGATTGCTGGCTTGATCCCCAGTAGGGTGCGTGCAGAAGGCAGCCAATCAGAGATTCTCTCTCATCATGGATGTTTCTATCTTTCCTCTCTCTTCCTCTCTGAAATCAATAAAAATAGATATTAAAAAAAGAATTCATCTATTTATGTCCCTAACATTAATAAACAGCATAATTTGCTCCATTTTGGAACTAACTACTGTATGTGTTCATCATTTGTATTTTCATGTGCTTTTCAAAAATCTAGATGAGAAATATTCGATTATCTGACTTCACTGAATCCTTGAAAAAGATAAAACGCAGCGTGGGCCCTCAAACCTTAGAAGCATACATACGGTGGAACAAGGACTTTGGAGACACCACTGTTTAAGCAAATACCTTTGTAAGCCTGCGGAACATTTTCTTACTGAGAAAGAAACACACCATCTTCAGTGAATAGTTATCAGCTACAGAAACTCAGCCTAAGTTTACAGGACTTTTTAGAGTCTTATAATTAATTATTTATGCATCCCAGAAGATCAACCATAAAACAAATTTAAATAAAATATACAATGCAAATGGAATATTTTGTTTTAGGCCTTCTTGCCTTGATAGTAATGGCTATCCCGAATGGCAGTGTACGTTAGAGCACAAAAACGCTGGTTCCGGTCTTCTTTACCAATTTACTCAAAATGTAAATAATAATTTACATACTCTGTTGCAGGTGAAAGTATTCAGAGACAGTAAAGGGAGAAATTCACAACAACTGTTGATTGTCTTCTGATGTCTTTTTCTAAAATAGTAATTTTTCTCATTTTCCTCTCCTACTATTGTCTTTACTATGGGTGATTGGAATGCCAAACATTTTTTTTCCTTTTCTTTTTACAAATCGTGTGCCAAATGAAACTTTTTTCTGTGTTAACAGAAATAGGAAAAAGGATTTTGAAGGCTTTTTCTCCATAAATTACAGACATTAAACAATTGTGTTCTTTTCCCTTTTTTATTTTTCTAGTACCTTTCTACCAATTTATAAAGCAATATGATAGCTATAAAAGAGGAGAAATTTGCAAGTTTTGAGTCACTCTGTCATACAACATGTAGGTCAATCCTTGTGTTACCACAGTACTTTTTTTTCTACTATATATGCCAGAAATCTATTGTACACTGTTAACTTATTGCTAATGGAATTTTTTCCTGCTAGAATTATTCTAATACTTAAGAAAGCCAATTTTAACAGCTGTAAAAGTGGTTCCTGTGGGAGAGAATGGAAGTATTGGGAGCTAAGACATTTCTAATTTATTATTACTTTCTTACTGTTTACAGGATAATGATAAGTCACTGGATCTACCATCTTTTATTCTTTATAATTATTAATCCCTTCAATGAAACTTTAAAAGTTACTGAATTTTTATAAATTGCATACATTTTATAGGTTTCTTGTGCTCACTTTGTTAACAAACAAGTGTAGTCTGTTAATCCGCCTTTTGTTCCCCCAAAATGTACAGTAATTCCATTTCTTGTTTGTATAGGTATGCCTGAATTTTTATTATAAAAATGTCATTGTAGGAAGTAGAGATTCGTATTATGACCTTTTAAATATTGTAATAAAGGCAAATGGATATTTGCCCTTAGTTTACTGGTTAAAAGTTTGTTTACAGAAATTTTCTTTGGTGCTTTTATGTGAAATGTCATGGGTGGAAAGAATAGTTTTATAGTAGGAACAAATATTTTTTTTCATTTAGGAAAAATATCTTTGGTTTTGAGAGAACAAATTAAAACCTTGCCCCTGCTAGGTAAGAATTTTATAATGAAGATATATATTCTTTTTTTTTTTAAACATTCTTCTTAGTTTTATTCTTGCTCTAGGTAAAATTTGACCAAGTTTTATTTTAAGCTGTGTTTCTTTCATAGAAGGTCTGTGGAAATAGAATAATGATAATGGTAGGAGGTATAAGGGGTTGGTTTGGTCTTTTTCAACATAGAAGTTGCTGAGATTTTTAAAATGAAATTAGACTTAGATTGTAACCTTTTAGATTTTGCTTTGAACTCTGTGTCACATTACTTCCTAAAAAGGTAATGCTCAAACATTAAATTATAGTGTGCTCTTCATGTTAATAAGGCAGAGTTTTGTAAGCTAAATTAAAACATATTGATGCCCGGCCAGTGTGACTCAGTGATTGAATATCTACCCATAAACCAGGAGGTCACACGCCTGGGTTGTGGGCTCCATCCCCAATGGGGGGAGTCATCAGGAAGTGCTGATTGATGATTCTTTCTCATCTCTCCCTCTCCCTTCCTCTCTCTGAAATTAATAAAAACATTTTAAAAAATAGATCATTTTTTTTAAAAAGGACCTATTGAGATACTGGACTCTAAGCCAAGGGAAAGAATACTATCTTTCAAGATATGTCAAGTGTAAAAGTTTATTCTAAGACACTGGTCGGCCAACCGCGGTTCACGAGCCACATGAGGTTCTTTGGCCCCTTGAGTGTTCTAATGCCACTTCTTCAAAATAGACTTGCCCAGGCCGAAAACGTACTTCTGCGCATGGGCCACGAAGTTTCAATCACGCTGTACATGCGCGCCCACATGTGGTATTTTATGGAAGAGCCACACTCAAGGGGCCAAAGAGCCGCAGGTGGCTCGTGAGCCACGGTTTGCCGGCCACTATTTTAAGACAATTTGTCCATTAAGGTTATCGGATTTCTAACTTACAATATGCTTTGTGCTTGGAAATAATTGGAGGAAAAGCAGATGCCAGAATTCTAATTTAAGTAAATATATAGTAGCCTTTTTTATAGTGTAAAATTCTTTATATTTTGTACAAAAAAACTAGTTCTTTTGGTAGGATGAATTACAGTTTGGTTTTGAAGTATAAGTCAAAGGATTTTCCTTTAAATACTGGTTTCTATTTTAATCTGGTATTTTGAACTTTTCTTCACAAGAAATACATTAAAATATTTGGCCTTTATCCTAATGGACTTGTACTAAATTACTAACTTTATTTTGCCTTTAATTTTTTTATTTGAAACTTTTAGATTTCAGCGGTTGCAGTCTAGTAATGAAGGTGTAGCGTGTATTGGATTAACTCTCTTGCCAGCAATTGTAAACTTCGAATAAAATATAAAAACGATTAGAAGACTAGAGAACAAACAGGTATCAACTACACAAACTAATATACTAGCCTTTTACCCAGAGGGAAACTTCCAGTCTGTGCAGGGTGCTTGGAAATAGAATGTGACAGTCTTGCTCAGCTGGGGGATCATTAGGGTTTTCTAATGAAAATTAGGAAGGAAATCTTGAAAAGGAGAGAGCTTCAAACATATAAACCCCAAAATCTATCTACAGATTCCTTTCAAATTGTACTTGTGAAAGGATTTGGAGATAGGAGAGGCTGTTAGGGCAGTGTCCATGGGAAAGGAATGCATGTGTGAAGGACTGAAGGTCGGAGCCAGCTCCAGTACCACTACAGTGTTTATCTTAGCAGAGGAAGGGTGAGCGCCTGGGGAGCTTTGAAACTTGGAAACTGATACTAGGCTAGGGAAAGGGGGGAATTGGCCAATGAGGGGAAAACACGAGGCGCCATAAAATGAGGAAGGGTCCAGTTAGAAAACATGTACCAAGATGCTGTCAGCACTTATAACCCTTAGACAAAGAGACTCACTGCCTCTTTTTCCCATTGGGGGCCGCTCCCCAAGGGAAAGGTTTTATATGCCTGCAATAAATTTCCATGCTTTTGCTAAAAATCTTTTAGTCCGAGATTGTTTATTCTTCACACTTCGTAGAACAAGAACCTGGAATCCAGCTTGCCATTCTGGGTATTGCTTGTGCAGTGTAATATTCTTAGGAACCCAGCAGAAAGCAATAGTTGAATTTGAGGAACTGAGTAGAGGTAGCAACTGTTGGAGTAATACAGTTTGAAATTAAAATTCCACTAAGAGGAGTGCATACTTTGGGAAACCCATTGAAACGAAGGCCATACCTTAGGAGGAAGGACAACAACCCAGAACTAAGCACTGTACTTTAGGACTTCGGGCAAAATGGAAAGAAACTCATTGAAACAAAGTTTAAAATCAATCTTTCACAGAATCCAGGCTATATAGTGAGCTTGATTTTTCTTACTGTCAGAGAAAGTTATTACTTATGAATTCAAAAAGGGCAAAACCTAGAATGAAACCTGGGGGGTTGGTTGAGGTTGGATTTCAGAGTATGAATTCATGCCCTGGCAGGTTTGGCTCAGTGGAGAGAGTGTTGGCCTGGGGGCTGAAGGGTCCCGGATTCGATTCCGGTCAAGGGCACGTGTCTGGGTTGCAGGTTCAGTCCCCACTAGGGGATCTTGCAGGAGGCCGCTGATCCATGGTTCTCCCTCATCACTGATGTTTCCATCTCCCTCTCCATTCCCCTCTGAAATCAATGAAAAGATTTTTAAAAGAGTATGAACTCATGATTGAAGATATTTAAAAGTAGATAAATGTAGATACATGAGAATGTACATATATGCTCACATACATATCTTCGCTAGTTCTCTTCATTAAATTCTCATGGATTGCCTTCAAAATTCTGCACTGTCTTAGTCTGCTAAAGCTGCCACATTTTTACATGTTTTTTAGAGCAGCACCTCATTTCTTGTTATCAAAATCTTAGTCTACTTGGGCTGCCCTAACAAAAATATCACAGAGTGGGTGGCTTAAATAACAAATTTATTTTCACAGTTCAGAATAGTGGCAAATCCCAGATAAATGCCTATTTGGTTCTGGTGAGAGCTGTCATTGGCTTGCAAATTGCCACCTTGCTGTGTCCTCATTTGCAGAGAGTCAGCAAGTTCTCTGGTGTCTCTGATGAGGGCACTAATCTACCACCATGAAAGGCTCACCTTCATGACCTCATCAAACCCTAATTGTCTCCCAAAGATCCCATGTCCAAGTACAATCACACTGGAATGTAGGGCTTCAACATAACAAATTTTTAAGGGGAACACAAACATTCTGTTCCGTCATATCCACTAAAGGAACCAAGGTTCCTTGGTGAAATGGCCAATTCCAGGGTTGGGGCAGAGAACATAAAATGATGGGCAAAAGTAGGTTTACAGTTGTGAGTATACAAAAGTTTATTTTTAATACATTTTATTGACTTTTTACAGAGAGGAAGGGAGAGGGAGAGGCAGAAACATCAATGAAACAACCATCAGCTGCCTCCTGCACACCCCCTACTGGGTATGTGCCCGAAACCAAGGTACATGCCCTTGACCAGAATTGAACCTGGGACCCTTGAGCCCGCAAGCCGACGCTCTATCCACTGAGCCGAACCGGTTAGGACAACAGTTTATTCTTGTATTACTTATTATTGTATGTTTATATGTACAACTGTAAACCTACTTTTGCCTGCTCCTGTACATGATGAGCTTGGGTTATCCTGTGCAAGAAAAGAAGTTCTCAGAGACGGGCAAGGATGACCCAGGCTGTTGTGACTCAGTTGGTTAGAACATCCTCCCAAGCAGGAAGGGTTCCGGGTTCGATTTCCAGTCAGGACACATACCTAGATTGCAGGTTTGATCGCTGCTGGGGCGTGGAGGGGAGGCAACCAATGGATGTTTCTATCTCTCTTTCTCTTTAAAATCCATAAAAACATACCCTTGGGTGAGGATTTTTTTAAAAGGCAAGGATGAATCATTGATTGAAATGGCTCCCTCTGGACAACTTGGAACATCAAAATAAGTAAAGTTGTGGATTGTAATCCATCAGGTAAAATAAACCATGAGTCAGTGTGGCTATATAAGTACAATATAGGTTATACATATATACAAAAAGATTGTGCACACACACATTGAAAGTGTGATGAAGAATGAGATACTATCCTAGCCTGTTTGGCTCAGTGAATAGAGCATTGACCTGCAGACCAAAGGGTCCCAGGTTCAATTCCAGTCAAAGGCACATGCCTTGGTTACAGGCTCCTCTCCGGCCTGGGCCCTAGGTGGAGCTGTGCAGGAGGCAATTGATGTTTCTGTCTTTTGGTTTTCCACTCTCTAAAAATCAATGGAAAAATATCCTCCATTAAGGATTTTTTTTTTTAAAAAAAAGGATGAGATATATACATGGTTTCAAAGTACATCTCCAGCCCTAGCCAGTTTGGCTCAGTGGATAAAGCGTTCTTCCACAGACTGAAGAATCCAGGATTCCATTCTCAGTTGCATGCTCAAGCCCCAGCCCTAGTTGGGCACATAGGGGAGGCAACCAAAAGATGTCTCTCTCACACATCCATGTTTCCCTCTCTCTCTCCCCCTTCCTTCCACTCTCTCTAAACTTCAATGGAAAAATAGCCTCAGTGAGGATTAACAACAAAATGTAAGGTTATTTAAAGAAAAGTACACCTACACAAAGTATTAATTAGGAAAAGATATTTTTAGTGGAAAAAAATATGGCAGATGTCACCTTAATCTAATGGTGAAAATTATCAACGGGCAAATTTCAATAATAGGTTTAATGAGAAAAATGCAGTATCACCTCTGTAGCATTCCTGTCCAAGATGTATAACCTGAATTTACCCCAGGAGCGTGCTACAAAATAACTGGCATGTAATTTTCAACAGCGGCACTATCATGAAAGTCAAGTAAAACCACTTCATACTGGAGGGATTAAACAGGATGACACCTGCATGCAACCCGAGGTTGAGACCTATTTGTTTCGGATCTTAACCCTCTACCCGACTCCTTTAAAGGCTAGGAGTCATATAAGCATAACCAGTGGATACAAGACACTGGGGGGGGGGGGGGAGGTGAGGGCATGTGCTGGGGGGGGTAGGGGAGACCAGGGGAGGTCAATGAGGGGAAAAGGAAACATGCGTACTACTATTGTAATACTTTATTTTTTTAAATCCAAATGTAGGGCATTTTGGGGACTGTTAAAGAGGAAGAGTGAATTTATTTTATTTTTTTACATTTTATTGATTTGTTACAAAGCGGAAGGGAGAGGGATAGAAAGTCAGAAACATCTAGGAGAGGGAAACATCTATCAGCTGCCTCCTCCACGCCCCCTACCCGGGATGTGCCCGCAGCCAAGGTACATGCCCTTGACCGGAATCGAACCGGGACCCTTCAGTCCGTAGTCCCATGCTCTATCCACTGAGCCAAACCGGTCTCGGCCTATTGTAATACTTTTAAAAATAAAAAATAAAAAGGCTGGAGTCGCTCTACCCAGCTCCTCCGCCTCTATGGAACGCAAGGGCCGCTTTGAAGAGGGTGTGTGACAACCGGAAGCCAGGGTACGCACTTCCGTCCGCGCCTCGCTTGCAGCCAATCGGCTTCTGATGCTCCACCCCTTCCGCTCTAGGGAAACACCAGCTCCCAGAGCGTCTTCCGGCGGGAGCGGGGCCGCTCCTTACCATGGTGAGTTGGCCGAGGGGGCGGAGGGGTTCTGTAGGTCATCCCCCTCACCTCCTCTCGCCCTGCAGCCGCCTGGAAGTGCCGCAGCTGCCGGAGGAGGGGTCGTCGGAGCTGTGGCGGGCCCCGGGAGAAGCGGCGGGCGCCCAGAGCTCTGATTCCTCCGCGCGCCCTCACCTTGTTCCTTTGCCCCCGGGGGTCCCGGGAGGCTCCAGGCCGAGCTCTCAGCTCCTGGCTGTTGATGGCTTCCTCTTGCGGAGATTGCCTTCATATACACATAAGTCTTCGCCCACGTCAGCGACTACAGCACCGACTAAAGATCGGAAAATAAATGCTCAGCAGAAACGACCGTAATAGTGATGTTTCCAGCAGGACGCTAAGCATGGCAGAAGTAGAGGGTGATGAGTAGCATATCGAGGCCGATAACCCGCTCTGCCGCTTGCCTTGGTTGAGTACCAGGTAGCATGATGCAGCAGCGACCGTCAGAAGGCCAGTGAGTGGAGAAAGGCCAGGTGTTGGGAGAGCATCGAATGGCAGGCAGCTTTTTTCTGCAAACCCCAGAATACCTTACGGCCTGGGTGATGTGCTAACGCTAAATCTTATTAGGTGGATTTGTCATTTCATGCTTGTAGAAATCAAGTATCTAGCACTCTGAGTTTTAGCTGAAGATAAGCAGTTGATTGTGATTTCAGGGTCAAAAGAAGTACAAAACATTTTATTTTAAAAGTTAGTGGACCCCTATGGGTAGCCTCCATGTGAGAAAAGGACCACATGTCTGTGCCTAAGCCATTGTCACTCTTATTAAATTTTTTCCTGGAATGAATGTGGTTGGGAAAATGTTCACATCCTCTTATCTTTTGGATATTCACTGTAATCCCTCCTTTCACACAGAAAGTGGGTAAATATTTACCCACTGACCAAATAGCTCCAGTTGCACTCTTCAAAACATTCACCACTGTGCAGCCAGAGTTAAATTTATAAAATTTTATTATGCCACTCCCTTGCTTAAAGTTCTTCAGTTTTTTTCTTTTTTTTAACATTTTTTTCATCTTTATTGTTCAGTTTATTAATTACATTGTTCCCTCCCCCCCCCATAGTTCCCCTCCACCTGGCACCCATCCCACCCTCCGCCCTCACCTCTCCCCTCCCCACTGTCCTCTCCCATAGTTGCATGATTTTTTTCCAGTCTCTTGCTGCACTTCCCACACCCCCTTTCTCCCCAAGAGTTGTCAGTCCATTCCCTCTCTATGTCCATGATTCTGTTACATTCACCAGTTTATCCTGTTCATCAGCTTATTAATTCACTTGATTTTTAGATTCATTTGTTGATAGGTATGTATTTGTTGTTCATAATTTACACTTTTATCTTTTTCTTCTTCCTCTTCTTAAAGAATATCTTTCAGCATTTCATATAATATTGGTTTGGTGGTGATGAACTCCTTTAGTTTTTTCTTATCTGCGAAGCACTTTATCTGACCCTCAATTCTGCATGATAGCTTTGCTGGATAAAGTAATCTTGGTTGTAGATTCTTGCTATTCATCACTTTGACTATTTCTTGCCACTCCCGTCTGGCCTGCATCGTTTCTGTTGAGGAATCCGCTGACAATTGTATGGGTGCTCCCTTATAGGTAACTAACTGTTTTTCTCTTGCTGCTTTTAATATTCTCTCTTTGTCTTTTGCTCTTGGCATTTTAATTATGATGTGCCTTGGTGTGGTCCTCTTAGGGTTCCTATATATTGGGGTTCAGTGCGCTTCTTGGACTCCTAAGTCTAGTTCTTTCACCATGTGTGGGAAGTTTTCAGTCGCTATTTATTCAAATAGGTTTTCATTGTCTTGCTCTCTCTCTTTTTCTGGCACCCCTATAATTCAGATGTTGGTATGCTTGAGGTTGTCCCAGAGGCCCCTTACACTATCTTCAATTTTTTGGATTCTTTTGGTTTCTTGCTTTTTCAGCTGAGTGGATTTTCCCTCTTTGTATTTCAAATCTTTAACTTGGTTCTTGGGGTGCTCCAGAGCACTTTTAGGTCTTTGTATAATACTTTTTATTTCAGTCAGTGTATGCTTAATTTCTGGTTGGTCCTTTTTCATATCCTTGAGAGTCTCCTTTATATCCTTGAGGGTCTCCTTCATTTCCTTGTAGGACTCATTCATTTCCTTTGCGGTCTTGCTTATTTCCTTATAGGCCTCGACCTTTTGTTGGAGCCTCTTGAAAAGCCCTATAACCGTGGTTTTGAATTCCATGTCCAGTCGTTTTTTTTCCTCCATTTCTTTCACATCTGATTTCTTTCCATGTCTCTGCATGGTGGCTGCTTTCCTGAGTTGGTCAATTAGCTTTGTGTGGTAGACGTCCTACAAGGGACAGTGGCTCAGCCTCCCCAGTTACCTGAGGTGGATATGGGTTGTACAGTCTTGCTGAAGTTAAGCTCAGGTTAATCGTTGTTAGCACTTGGAGGGGTTGACCTCCAGGCCAATTGTCTGTGAAGCTCAGCTGTGCTCAGGTTGGATGGGCGGAGTCTCCGGGCCAACAGACAGCGTTAGCTCCGCCCTGTGCGGCCCCAGGGACCCTGCGCCGGGGGCAATGGCTGCCAGCACCTCTGAGAGAGAGCCGCTGCCACGCTTCACCAGCTACCGGGGAATTCAGACTCTCCCCAAATGAGTCTGCACACCCAACGTCTCACCCAGGGTCGTAAAACAAAGCAGTCTGACGGTTTCCCGAATGAGGGAGCAAGTCGCGAACGCTCTCCACGCAGTCACACAGCTGCGCTGTTCCCAAGGTCACGCGCAAGCCCGCCCTCTCCACAAGCCGGGAGACCTCCGCAGCACCCAAGCTTCTGCGTGCCCTTTCACTGTCCAGTTTTCACCCCGTAGGATAGTGGGTTCCCCCGGACTTCGCCCTGAGCTGGGGAATCAGTCCAGTGGGATGTCTTTGTCACCCCGTTCGAGAAAACTGGCCAGTTTTCAGCCGCCCGCCCTATCCGTTGGTGCGCGCGCTCCAAACCTCTCTCTGCGCGAATCTTCAACGCTGTCCTCAGCCGTTCCTCCGAGTCACAGTGTCTTATCTTCACTTTTATTTGTGGAATTTTCACTCGGCCAGCTTTCTGGTGATTCTGGAAAGTGTTTGTTCTTTCGTTAAGTTGCAGTTTCAAAATTGCTGTGCATGACGGCAAGATAGGTGTTTTACCTATGCTGCCATCTTGGTTCCTCCTCTTCAGTTTCTTTCTATAGCCCTCAAGATAAAGTGCTGTTTAGCATGATCTGCAAGGCCATCTGTTGTGAAGCGTCTTATTAACAGCCTCTGTTTACCCATTCATACATCTGTATTCCAGCCCAGTTAGTTGCTTGCAGTTCTTGTGTAGAATTACGCTTTTCACCTAATTTTACTTGCTGTTCTACCTGTCAGAATCATTCATCTCCTACCTCCCATCCTTATCAGTATAACCCTTACATGTTATTTAGTCTCTTTCATGAGCCTTTCTGCCATGTGTCAAGATTCTGGTAGGTGCCTCCTTTATGCTTCCATGATAATGTGGGGCTTTATACCAATAATATTATAGCCCTTACCAGATTATGGTGAAATTGGGTATTTACTTGTCTTTCTTACTTTATAGGCTGTAAGCTCTTTTTTATATATATATATAGTAATGTTTTTACAGAGGGGAAGGGAGAGGGATAGAGAGTTAGAAACATCGATCAGCGGCCTCCTGCACAACCCCTGACCCTTCAGTCCACAGGCCACCACTCTGTGCACTGAGCCAAACCAGTTAGGGCTAGACAGGAAGCTCTTTAAGAGCAGGACCAATGTATTCCCTCTTACTACCAGAGCCTTGTACAGGAAGGCTTAAAACTTCTTGAGGAAGTTTTCAACTAACAATTGTTTTAAAAACACTGAATAAATAACTGGCAATTTTTATGCTTGAAACAGGGAAATAGAGCACTTAAGGTTTATTTTTAAAGCTTTGGGGAAGAAATCTTATCAGTCCCCATTATGTATTATTAAAAACATGCTATGTATGTGTAAAGCACAGTGCTATCTGAGAAAATGTAAAGGAAATATAACCCTTTTCATTGGTGCAGTTACTAAAAAATTAACTTACGTTGCAAGATGATGAGAAGAAGGCTATCCTATGGTTAAGTTCGAAGTAAGCATAAAAAAGACACTAGTTTAGAATAATCTGCAAAGGCTTCATGTAGGAAGTGAAACATGGCAATTGAGCACATTCTGTCTTACTCTAATACTCTGAACCTACTATACATTACTGTCATTTGATCAGGAAACAGGTCAAATAACTTGCTAAGTGTTACAGGGCTAATAGAGCTTGGGCTAGACCCATGATAGGCAAACTGCAGCTCACGAGCCACATGCAGCTCTTTGGCCCCTTGAGTGTGGCTCCTCCACAATATACCACAGCGTGGGTGAGTCTATTTTGAAGAAGTGGCGTTGGAAGAAGTTTAAGTTTAAAAAATTTGGCTCTCAAAAGGAACTACAATCGTTGTATTGTTGATATTTGGCTCTGTTGACTAAGGAGTTTACCGACCACTGGGCTAGAGAAATCTTGGCTTTTCAATTGAAAGTATAATCATCTTACCTGAGGTACACCTGTCAGAGTTGTGAATTCCTATCTGGAGTAAGAGAAAACTAAAAAGAAACAGGCTAAATCATTGAAAGCTTTGATTTCCAGATTTTAAAATTTGAAGATTATCCTGATAGCAATGGAGAGCCAATATAATTTGGGAGTGACCTGCATGTTAAAATTTTTATTTTATTTTCAATTTCAGATTGGCATTAGAAATGGCCCCCTGTGTTTTATTCACACTCATTGTCTTAAACAATTGAAGGTGGGCTGAAGTTAGAAGATACCCAATGAACACTAGTAATTCTCTTTGCAATCAAAATATTCCACATGAAGTTCTTTAGGAACAGCGTATACTGATTAACATTTATTACCATTCCGAAGGAAAATAGTGTATTTTCTTTTCAACTGAGTTGGCTTAGCACTTTAGGGTTTTATACATAAAGTACTTTTTACTTTATTACTTTTTTACTATGGAAAACTTCAAACATACATAAAGTAGAGAAAATGTAATGAGTTTTAGTCTGATACCCAGTTCCACTGCTTTCCATGGAGCTTCAGTGTTTGAGCCAAATTGGAAAATTTAGTGAAGTGGAAATGTAGTATATTGTTAAGGTGAATATGACCTTTGCCATCTAGAAAAGTATTTTGTTAAACCCAGATGTAGCACTTAGCAATAAAATTCTGTATGACCATTGAAAATTATGAAGGATTTTTTTCCCCCTAGAGACAATTGATTTTTTTTTCACAGTTTATCTTTCCAGGTTTTTTGTTTGTATTTAGGGTATTGTCTTCCCAATGTGACAGTTATAGTAAAACTGATCGATTTTTTCCTTCCTAGCTTCTTGGTTTTATGTCCTATTAAGAAAAGTCTTTAGCTGTTTTGGCTCAGTGGACTGAAGGGTCCTGGGTTTGATTCTGCTCAGATGCGCGTGCCCAGGTTGCATGGTGTGCAGGGGCAGCCAATCTATGATTCTCTCTCTCATCGTTAATTTATCTCTCTCCCTCTCCCTGTCTAAAATATTTTTTAAAAAATTAAAAAGTCTTTTCCAACTCCAAGATTGTAAACTTTTACATTCGTAGTTTTGTATTTTAATTTTAAAACTAAAAATTTAAAAATCTATGTCCCTAACCATTTGGCTCAGTGCATGGCGCATCAGCCTGCGAAGTGAAGGGTCATGGATTCGATTCTGGTCAAGGGCATGTACCTTGGCTGCGGGCTCCATTCCCACCCAGTAGGGGGTGTGCAGGAGGCAGCTGATCGATGGATGTTTCTAGCTCTCTATCCTTTTCCCTTTCTCTCTGTAAAAAAAATCAATAATATATAGTTTAAAAATTTTTTTAATCTAAATAAAATTTTAAAATAAAAAAATTAGAGCAAGGTGTATAGTAAGGACCCAGAATTACCTTTTTCTTAACAGTGTTTATTAACTCGTATTTTCTCCCATGGTGTTGGATATTGCCATAATCATAAGCTAATTTTCCATATGTGCTTGAACTCTCCTTTATGCTAAGGCTTTCCCACATGGTTTCCTGATCTTGAATAGTTAACCTCACTCTATTCGCCACTCAGTCTCTTCTCTTACTGGTGACCCTACTGCCAGGCCCTTTCTCTGCCCACCCCAAACACGTGCTAGCAGGAGCCACCGATGTTAGGTACTTTGAATGCCTAAGAAAGAACCTCACAGGCTTCACTATAGTACGTTTTGCCAACCTTTTTATATATAAAGTTTTGATTAGGTAAATTGTACTATTTTCTTTCCAGTAGAACTATTTAACAGACTTTTTGCTTTTCTGGTTCAAAATTGCCTTATCCAATGAGGTATGGTCTGGAGCTAAAATGTCTGGCTTTGAAGTTCTCATCAGCCATTTACTGTCATTGTGCCCTTGGAAAACTTACTAAAAATATTTCCCCCCTCATAGAATTATAGTGAGGGTTAAGTAAATAAATATATGTGTCTAGAATAAGTAACACGTACTGAGCATTCAATAAATGTTAGTTGTTATTACTATATTACATCACAGAACTATGAAGAATAGATAATTTAAGTACTGATTTGTATATTTTTGTTTTAAAGGGGACAATTCATCTCTTTCGAAAACCACAAAGATCATTTTTTGGAAAGTTATTACAGGAATTTGGACTTGTAGCATCTGACAGAAGGGTAAGTTATTTTTATTCCTTAATCTAATTTTAATATTTGCACAAACCTGTCATTGAAAAAAAGGTAATTTTTAAGGCAAATAGAAATCTCTTAATCCCACCACAAAACAGGCATATGCCGTGACCGGGAATCAACTATGATCTCCTGTTTCATAAGTCAACATTCAACCACTGAGCCCACTGCCTGGGCATATCTGCTTAATTTCAGTATTTCCAAATAACTGCCTTCTGACTAATGTTTTACAACTCTACTTTTTTTTTTTTAATATATTTTATTGATTTTTCACAGAGAGGAAGGGAGAGGGATAGAAAGTCAGAAACATCGATGAGAGAGAAACATCAATCAGCTGCCTCTTGCACACCCCCTCCTGGGGATGTGCCCGCAGCCACGATACATGCCCTTGACCGGAATCGAACCTGGGACCTTTCAGTCCGCAGGCCGATGCTCTATCCACTGAGCCAAACCAGCTTCGGCTACAACTCTACTTTAAAATAATCATACTTCTCCTTTCTGTGTAGGGAGTGGAATGGGACCAAAATGAAAAACACTTCACTTGATCTCTTCTTTATTTTTAGAATGCCTTCCCTTCTTCCTCTAATTATTTCCTAGCTATTTTCAAGGTGTATCACAGGTCCTTTCTCTTCTATGGACTTCCATCCTCTGATAATCTTTCCCCCTTATGTGGTCCTACTGCATATAATTTATTTGGTAAATAAATACTGCCCTTTGGGGAGGGATGGGTAACTTTATTTTGATATAATTTCAAAATTACAAAATTAATATAAGGAACTCCCTATATTCATATTCACAATTTCTTACATTTTTACTCTATTTGCTTTATCACTGTTTTTATGTACTTTTTTTATGGAAACAAAATTATACTTGAGTTTATGTGTCAGAATTTATGTATGTATGTATGTATGTATGTATGTTTGTATTTATGAATTTCCTAGAGGCCCAGCGCACAAAATTCATGCACAGTAGTGTCCCTAGGCCTGACCTGCAATCAGTACTGTTCGGGCTTTCGGGGCCTTTCTTCATTCCACGTCACCCCCTGGTGGTCAGCGCCCATCATAGCAAGCTGTCGAACTCCCTGTCAGTCAAACTCCTGAAGGGAAGTTTTTCATATTAGCCTTTTATTATATAGAATTATATTTTTGTTAATCCTCACCTGATAATATTTTTCCCATTGGTTTTTATAGAGAGTAGAAGAGGGGGAGAGACAGAGAGAGAAACATCGATGTGAAAGAGACACATCTCCTGCACTCATCCTGACTGGGGTCAGGGATCTAGCCTGCAACTGAGGCACATGCCCTTGACCCAAGTCGAACCTGGGACCCTTTTGATTCAATGGATATGCTCTTATCCATTGAATCAAACTGGCTAGGGTTTAGAATTTATTTTTTTCATGAATAATTCCCCTTTTGGAATTATTCTTTTACATTTATACGTTATATATGCAATTTGGTTAATGATAATTTTGATAAATTTAGAAAATGTGACACTTTGACATTTGAAGCAAGTTGCCCTTATTCCTTTGAATATTAAAAGTATGAACTATAGCAACTTGAACAAATTCGGTGAAATTTATCAGTAGTATGCAAATAAGAATGATTTTCTTTTTCACAGTCCTGGAAGATACTGCTCTTTGGTGCAATAAACTTAACATGTACTGGCTTCCTGCTTATGTGGTGCAGTTCCACTAATAGTATAGGTATGTTACCAATCTTACTTTCTGTATGTGTTAATTATTAGTTTTCACTTTTATTCATTTATTTATTTACTTATTTACTTATATTGATTCCAGAGAGGAAGGAGAGAGAGAGATGGAAACATCACCCATGAGAGAGAACCATTGGTCAGCTGCCTCCTGCACACACACTCCTGCTCCCCTCCGTGGGGATCAAGCCTGCAACGCAGGCTCTGACCTGGAATTGAAGCATGACCTGCTTCTTAGGTTAACGCTCAACCACTGAGCAACACTGACCAGGCCAGTTTTATTATTCTGATTTTTTAAATTGATTTGTGAGAGAGAGGAAGGGAAGTAGATAGAGAAACATGAATTTATTGTTTCACTTGTATGTTCCCTGATTGGGGATAGAACCCACAACCTCGATGTGTCAGGATGATGCTATAACTAATTGAGCTACTCAGCCAGGGCTTATGATTCTGATTTTTAGCAAAGGTACTCCTTCCTTTACCTAGAATATATTATTCTGAAATATAACTCAAAAAATTTAAACGCGGAAGTCTATATGAAAATTGCTTTGAAAACTATTGTTTTGCTCAATTGTTAGGCATTATCTTTTGGAATGAGCTATTTTTTTTTAAATACTTTAAATCTATTTGAAAAATTGAGATTTCTTCTTACTGTGATATATTAGTACTTTGGTCTGTGCAATTTATAAGTAGAATTTTTTTTTGAAGTGAACATATCAAGATTTTATTGTCATATAATAAAACAAAATATGACGCTCTAGAACTGGGTCACTTGACCCTTTCTCTTCTTATCTCCTCCCAGTTCAAAATGCTTGCATCTCTTAACAGGCAGCATTCTCTTAGACCTGCAGTTAGGCTCAACGCATTCAAGCCTCAGCACAATCGTCTTTGTAGTTTTAGCCCTTTTTCGGAAAATAGGCTTAGCCTGCCCACCATAGCCACTTTGCTTCCTGTCTTAACGCCGCTTTCCCTGCGCATACAGAGAATCCTTTCCTTTCTTGTCCTGTGTTACTTTGTGGGGTAGATGCTTGCCACATTTCTTACAGAAAGTTCTGTGGGTTTTAGGAATGTTCACCATGTTTGCGAGCGCAATCAGCAGTCTATAAGTAGAATTTTGAGACTTACTGGATTTTTTTAAAGGAGAAACATGTAACATTTTTATTGTGTCTTGACCTCTTATATTTTTATGAACCATGGTTTTTCATCTTGCTACTCAAAGAATATATTTTAAATAGTACTCAGATGACAGTAGAAGGCAAAAAAAATGTGGTTCACAGGTCTTTTGAGCATATACTGCTTTATTTTTCCAATGGAGAAATTAGGTTCTAAAGAAAGCTTTTGTACTAACTTTGACTACATATATTAATCAAATTTACTAAATAATTGGCAAATTATGCAGTTAATGAATGACTCAAATTTTTATAGTGCAGGGAGGTAATGAACAATTTTTGTGATTTGCTATATTTCTTAGTAATGGATTCAGTAACATTTTCATTGTTTTGCAGCTTTAACTGCCTATACTTACCTGACCATTTTTGATCTATTTAGGTAAGTTTTTAAAAATCTAATATTTGAGGCTAATAAAAGAATTTGTTATACTGTTTCCTTTATTTAAAGAAAACTAATCTGTGAAATAAGTAAAATGATCAATATAGAACATATATACAAACAAGTTAGCATAAGTACTGGAAGAAAATAACCCATTTACAGTCTATGCCTAGAATGAAATATACCACTATTATTACTGTGTCATTTTTTTTGCATGCTCAGTTATGAAACTATTTAGGGTGGGTAAGTTATTGAGCAGAGAAGGTATGGATTTAGGTTCTGTTTAACTGACTTGTTTCTCCACATCTTAAAACTGCCATGTATTAGGATGCTCATTGTGAATAGATTATAACTTATTAAATTAAGTTAATTTAGTCTGTATAAATAGCGATAACTTTCAGCAATTTAGGAATTCTGAAAATTTAATTTCTGCATATTCTAGTTGTAGATCTAACACTAAATTTATTTTCCTTTTTACTTAGTTTAATGACATGTTTAATAAGCTACTGGGTAATGATGAGGAAACCCAGCCCTGTCTATTCATTTGGGTAAGTTCAAATTATTTTATTTTCTGCTAACTTATTGCTATTAAAAGAATAGTTATATCTATAATAATAAAAGCTCTATAGCCGAGACCGGTTTGGCTCAGTGGATAGAGTGTCGGACTGCGGACTGCGGGGTCCCGGGTTCGATTCCGGCAAGGGCATGTACCTTGGCTGCGGGCACATCCCCACTAGGGGGCGTGCAAGAGGCAGCTGATCGATGTCTCTCTCTCATCGATGTTTCTGACTTTCTATCCCTCTCCCTTCCGCTCTGTAAAAAATCAATAAAATATATTTTAAAAAAAATAAAATGCTTTCAACTGTAATATAACATTTATTATAAAAAAAATAAAAAAATAAAAGTTCTATAATAATAAAAGCATAATATGCTAATTAGGCCCCGCAGCCGAATAGCAGAACCACTGTCCAGGCGACCTTCCGGACGAAGCCGGGCTGTGGTGGCTGTGAGGGCCAAGGCAGCTGGGGCTCAGAGAGCTGAGCCCTTGCACGAATATTGTGCATCTAGCCGCTAGTTGGGCAATGAAGAGCTAGCTAGACTAGTTCCAGAAAACAAATGCTGCCTGCGTAGTGGGGTAATCAAAGAGCGAAAGTAGATAGAAAAGATCTTGCAAGTGGATTCTAGATAAGAAACATGAATATTTAAGTTTGTCATATTAAAATGTTCACATTATGTTATTTTCTGTTTTATAAAACAAATGTAGAATTTCTAATTAACTTCTTTAGTTTTGGGGAATCTCATTTTATTTTATTTATTAAATGTATTTTTAGCGATTTCAGGAAGGAAGGAAGAGAGGGATAGAAACATCAATGATGAGAGAGAATCATTGATTGGCTGCCTCCTGCATGTCCCCCGCTGGAAATCGAGCCTGCAACCTGGGCATGTGCCCTGACCAGGAATTAGAACTATGACTTTCTGGTTCATAGGTTGATGTTCAACCACTGAGCCACAGCAACCAGGCTGGAGAATCTCTTTTTAGTTATAAAAGTACAGAGGAGCCCTAGCTGG
Source organism: Antrozous pallidus (assembly GCA_027563665.1). Taxonomy (NCBI): domain Eukaryota; kingdom Metazoa; phylum Chordata; class Mammalia; order Chiroptera; family Vespertilionidae; genus Antrozous; species Antrozous pallidus. Next base: position 57,525,382 of record CM050523.1, on the reverse strand, counting down.
TTTGGCTCAGTGGATAGAGCATCAAGCTACAGACTGAAGGGTCTTAGCTTCTGTTCCAGGCAAGGGCACATGCCTGGGTTGTGGACTCGATCCCCAGTAGGGGGCGTGCGGGAGGCAGCCAGTCAGTGATTCTCTGTCATCACTGCTGTTTCTCTCTCCCCCTCTCCCTTTCTCTCTGAAATCAATAAAAATAAAATATAAAAAGATTTTATAAAGGAAAGTACTGAGGGTTTTCATGTAAGTGTGTCTTCTAGATGTTAAAGTAAATGTGATATATTTTAACATAAATGCAGTGGTAAAGATGGATTTTTATATTAAGACTGGATTATTTTTGTAGCAGTGGACTAAAGAATTTGAGTTTTCTGTTTCTATAGTTTTAGAAAATACTGAAAGTTGAAGATAGTCTTTTATAGCAGAGGTTTTAAAAAATATCTGAGCCCAGCTGGTGTAGCTCAGTGGTTGAGCATAGACCTATGAAGTAGGAGGTCACAGTTCAGTTCCCAGTTGGGGCACATGTCCGGGTTGTGGGCTCGGTCCCCAGTAGGGGGCATGTGAGAGACAACTGGTTGATGATTCTCTCATCATTGATGTCTCTATCTCTCTCTCTCTCTCTTCCTCTCTGAAACATATATACATATATACATATATATATATATATATATATATACCACATATATATATATGAAAAATATAAGTTCTTTCAATTTAAGGAAACAGCTTGAAAAAAGAATTTTACTTTGGTAAAGAAATTCTTGGACCAAACTTACTCTTCATCTCCATCATAAAATGAAGATATGAGTGTCACTGAAATTTGTAGAGTTGAATTATTACTATGATAATCAGTTGTTAGGTATAGATATCTGTCTTTGGAAATCTGTGACTCTCAGCCAAGTCTCTTTGTTGTTAAGTGACAGAAATCCAACTCAAAACTAGTTTGGAGGGAAAATGGGAGCTTTGATAATTTAGTAATTATGTGTATAAGTATCATAAATGGTTAAAATTATGAACTTGGGAGCCAAAGTGCCGGAGTTTGAAAACCTGACTCTTCCACTTGTTAGTTATCTGACTCTAAACAGTTACTTTTTCTCTTGTGTTTCAAGTTTCTTATCTCTCTCTTTTTTTTTTTTAAGTGGATAAAGTAACCCTCATAAGGTGTTGGGAGGTAAAATGAGGTAATATGTTAAGCACTTTGACCTTACCTACTACGAGATGAGTCAATTAAATGTTAGCTGTTAATTAGATAATAGTTATTTCCAAAAATATCAGAGCTATAAGTGGGTCCTGGGAATATATGTTGTACAAATAGGTACTCTTTTTATCTGTATGTTTATTTTAGAAACTCCGTAGTCTGTTCTAACCATGGTTGGCTTATAGTAAGCACATATGTATCAGTATATTGAATGAGTGAATACATGAATGTAAGTGTATTCAAAAGGTACTGCTTTGTGAATGGAAAGAATTATGCTGACCTAATGAACTTTCTGATTTCAGATTTGAAAGATTAGAAGTCCTGGCTGTGTTTGCCTCCACAGTCTTGGCACAGTTGGGAGCTCTCTTTATATTAAAAGAAAGGTACATTTGTATATATTGTTACTGTCATTCTAAATTCCGTCTGTGCTACCTTTGGGGACATAAAGAATCCAGTGAAAGACAAAGAATCCATAGGATATACAAATTTAAGACGAGCAGTGCTGGAGTTTTGATAGTACAGTTTCTTCATATTTTAGACTACTCACCCTCTTTTTCACCCTCTTTTATGACCTTTGAGGTTACTGAATCCAATTATAGGTAGGCTTGAATGAAAGAAAGGATTCAGTGAGATGGGCTGTAATTCTTAGTACTATAAACCCATTGAAACAGGTCTAGTAGAGAAAGATTGACAATACATATCATGGATAATGTATCTCCTTACCTTACTTGTTATTGCTAATAATCAGCAGTTGGTTATCATATTAAACATTCTGTGAATTTATTGGGTTAATAATATGTTTAATAAAGCTTTTTGATTTTATAATTTACAGGACTTATTTAATACGTTATTTCTTTCTTTTAGTGTAGAACGCTTTTTGGAGCAGCCTGAGATACACACGTAAGATTTTTCTTTTGACATAACATATAATTTACTATTACTAACTTCATTGGTATGTTATTAAATAGCTGTTACTTTGGTCAATATTAGAGTCCAGAGAATGGTAGAATCATTTCATTGCTATTTCACAGACAAAATCTCCAAATCCCACGATTCCTTATTTTCACCGTTACTCTTGCCAAGCCGTTGTACTGCAAAGGAAGGCCTCTCTGCCATGGCTTTAGGCTCCTCATTATTTCCAGGCCCCGGGCAACACACTAACCCTATCCCAGCTGGTCTTCTATATTTTGATTCTCAAAATCTTTTAGTAGCACCTGTAGAAATTGTTATTATTTCCCATATAGTTGTCAACTATTTGGACTTCACCTATTTTTGGTCATTTTAATTCAGGACAGTCTGACCTGTCCAGTCTACTATAAACCAAATGCCATTAGCATTTGTACACATTTATAACAGCAGTTACCTGTCAGAAGATAGTGTTAATGCTAAGAGTCTTTTTTGTCCTGTGTAGGGTGGAGCAACAGTAGACAGCACATGGGTTATTGAGCTAGAAACCAAGTTCAGAGTCTGGCTCTGCTAATACCAAACCATAGAAGCAGGCCACTCTGCCTTCTCTTTTCTTTCTTAGTCTCTCTGCATGCTGAAATTGCGTATTGATATTACCAAGAAAAAAATAATGGTGAATGTTATTGTTCTTTTTCAGGGGAAGATTATTAGTTGGTACTTTAGTGGCTCTTTCATTCAACCTATTCACGATGCTTTCTATTCGGAATAAACCTTTTGCTTATGTCTCAGAAGGTATGATTTTTGCCATTAATAAAAATGTAATTAATCTCATAAAAACAAGTCTTTGTTTGTTTTATTAACTTATAGTAAGTGAGAAAATACATTCTGAAAAGAAGAGAGAACTACCGCAGATGTTTTCAAGTTTTCTTTAAGCAGAGAATTACAGATCAAAATCTAATTACTTCAAGCTTTATTACTTAAAAACAGGTAAGATTAACATATATTAAATTAAATGTGTTCAGCTAGTGTGGCTCAGTGGTTGAGTGTGGACCAAGGTACCGAGGGTCACTGGTTCAATTCCTGGTCAGGCCCAGGTTGTAGGCTCCATCCCCAGTAGGCAACCTATCAGTGTTTCTATCTCTCTATCCTCCCTCTTCCTCTCTCTCTAAAAAAATCAATGAAAATATTTTAATTAATTAAATGTGATGGAAAATTAGATTTGTCTAATAACATCAATGAGATTTTATATGTATAACCTACCTACAAAAAGTGTATTCCAATCATTTTAAGAGCTTCAGGACATTTAGAATTGTTTATGTGCTCATTGAAAATGATTTAATCCCAATAATTAAATAAGTTTTCAGGTACTTTTCTTTAGCAGTGGTAGATGAGCTGGCATATTTTCTTGTAACAAAAGTTTTTTCTCTTGAAATATTCTTTTATTTTTAAGTCTTTACAAATTCAGACTGGTTATTTTACTTCAGCAGTGTAAAGGGTTAACCAGTGATTGATGAAGAGATGAGGTATAAACGAAAGTGGGCACTGGGCACAAACCTACATTTTAAAGCAGAGTCGGGCGTTTTTAGGTCTCACTGGCTTGAACACCAGGGTGATCAAGAAGAAAACTTTGTGAAATGCCCATTCAAATTTAAACGACTTTGTGAATGTCATAAAGTATGAGTTATATTTGTATGAGTGAGAGTTTTACAGTTTACTGCATGAACTTGACAATTAAATACTAATACTTGTGATGACCAGATTTATTTGTTTATGTATTTATTTTTGGTTAATCCTTACCTGAGAATTTTTTTCCCCATTGTTTTTCAGAAAGTGGATGGGAGAGAGGGAAGGAGAGAGAGAGAAAGAGCAATACATTGATTGGTTGCCTCCTACACAAGCCCAGACTAGGGATGGAGCTAACCTGAAACCCAGGGACCTGCCTTTGACCAGGAATTGAACCTGAGACCCTTTAACCTCTAACCAGTGAGCACATTAGGCATGGCCAGAATTATTTAAAATTTACAAATTGCTGAAATAGTATCATGCTCACTTCAGAAATTTTAAAAAGAATCCGAGATTTAGAAGCAATTTGATCCCTTTCTAAAGATCAGAAAGAATCAAGAAGAGAAAGAATACTGATAATATCGTGACCCTGAAATAACTGTTAACCTTTGTTATTTTACCCTTTCATTTTTTACACACATAGACATATCTTTGCATATCTATAATTGTATGGATTTAATATTTTATGTCCTTTTTTTCCTTCCATTTAACAGTGTCTGGAGAAAAAAATGCTTCCCTGCTTTTTGGGATTTTGGTTTAAGCTGCTTTTTAAGAAATAAAATACTCAGAAAGAACCTTTGACCCTCGCCCTTTCTTGCCGTAAAGGTTCAGACTGATAAAACTGCTTCGGGAAGGAGAATTTAGGATGGCACCTTAGCCCCGTGGTCGGCAAACTGCAGCTCTCGCCAAACTCTTAGTCAAACTCTGTTGACCAATGAGTTTGCCAACCACTGGCCTATAAAGTCATCCCTCAGTATACCTGGGGCAGTGGTCGGCAAATTGTGGCTGGAGAGCCACATGTGGGTTGCCATTCTGTTGACTAATGAGTTTGCCAACCACTGACTCTCAATTCCAATAATTGCAAACTGTTGCTGTTGCTTGTGATTAAGCCCCAGTGGTCGGCAAACTTATTAGTCAACAGAGCAGAAAAACTGTGATTCCCCAGTTTAGCCTAATTTGAATTAGGTCTGTTAAATAGGGTTTCAGGCATGGCTTTGTTAACTAGATACCCACTGTGTCCCATTGTTTCTGAGTCACTCCCAAGGTTTTGCATGCCACCTGTGTTCCTCTCTTCAACTACCTGTAAATTACCCATTCTCACTTCTGAAGAGAATACTCCACTTCACTCCTTTTCCCTTTGTCCAAAAATGTCTTATCTACCCAGTGTTGCCTCGCTGTGTTTGGAATTTTCATAGATTTATCATGTCTATGAATTCTCCATGCACATGTATTAAACTTTGATTTTCTTTTTTTTTTTTAATATATATTTTATTGATTTTTTTTTTTTTTTACAGAAAAGAAGGGAGAGGGATAGAGAGTCAGAAACATCGATGAGAGAAACATGGTCAGCCGCCTCCCGCACACTCCCCACTGGGGACGTGCCCGCCGCAAGGTACATGCTCTTGACCAGAATCGAACCTGGGACCCTTCAGTCCTCAGGCCAACGCTCTATCCACTGAGCCAAACCAGTTTAGGCAAGCTTTTTTTTTTCTTATCCTCCTTTATTTGTGTTTACACAAGAGTCAATTTGTGATTCTAATCAGTTATTTTGTATTAAATTTCTTGTATGCATGTAGGATAAATTCCTGGAGATAAATTATAAATGGATTAAAAATACAGTATTTTTAAAAGCTTTGGTATTTATTACCAAACTCATTTCCAAAAAGGTTATCTAGTTTGTATTTCCATTGGTTGGAAATGAAAGTTCCCAGAAACATTGATTTGTGATGTTAGCTAAAATTTGAGTGGAAAATAGTATCTAGTAGGCATTGTGCTAAATGCTTTACATAGAATAACCCATTTCTCCCTATAATCATATGAGGTACATTATTTTAATATTTTCATTTTACACAGAAGCCTGAGACAGGCCATACATCTAGGGAAGGGAGAGATGGAATTTGAAGTTAGGTATTCTGGCATCTGGAGCTACTCTTAACTGTTCTACTACTAGCATAGTGGCTTTGGTATAAGGTTTGACGATCTTTTTTGTTTTTTTTTATCAGAGTATACATTAAAAATGAACATTCTTAGCACCTGGGGTAACTGTAAGAGGAAACTTGAGCCTGGAGGCTGCTTGTCCAGGGACACTACCTAATAGGCGTCTTTGGATGTAGCCAGGCCCCCACCTGGCCTTTCTGAGAGCTGAGGAAATTAATAATGGGTGTCCTTATAACCCATTCTCAGCACACTGGTTAGAAAACTCTTTGTGCTTTACAGTATAAAAAGCCTTTAAAACTTCATATTAATGGCAATGATATGTGTAACTTCATTAATTCCTTCAGGTCAACTATATATTATAGTCAAAACTGCTTTTGATTTAGTATCTTAAAGGTGTAAAAGAGGGAAAAGTTCTATATTTGAGGAGTAATGTGTCCTTTTGTAATGTTAGGTGGATTGTTGCCAAACTTATTTTGAACATTAAAAAAATCAAGTATTTTTGGTAGTGATTTCTTCTATATAGGTAACTTAGTATTTTCTTCTTAAAGCTGCCAGTACAAGTTGGCTTCAAGAGCATGTTGCAGATCTTAGTCGAAGGTAAGGTGTTAATGGGGTTTCGTGACATACATGATTTTAAAGGAAGCACAAGAAATGCGTATGTCGTGGGAACTTCCGCAATTTATTGCTGAGATCAGTATATGAATCTCACAGATCAGATTCTTATTCTTTCTTTTTCATTTTAATTGATGATATAAGAGAGACCTTTATGAATGAGCTGTGTTGCCAAATCTGCTTTCTTTAAAAGATAAGACATTAAAAGACAAGTCATCTTGTAGAAGATTTTCGTCAGTATCACATAAGTTCTGCCAGCTAATGAATACTCTCATTTGTTTTACTCATAGCGTATGTGGAATTATTCCAGGACTGAGCAGTGTCTTCCTTCCCCGAATGAATCCGTTTGTTTTGATTGATCTCGCAGGAGCATTTGCTCTTTGTATTACGTATATGCTCATTGAAATTAAGTAAGTATTTTTTATTTCTGTAAAGTGTGTTTCCATTCCTGGGGCTTGACTATTAAATTAAGGTCATCGATGGGATGGATGGGGGTTAAGCTTATAGCACGTTTGCTTATGACCTATGTAACTTTGGTCATATCTTGTCCTCAACTGGCTTCATCTGAAAAAGTACTGGGTTGTATTCAGTTAAGTAATTTTTTATCCTAATTTATAATGCCAAATTAATTCCCTACTGCTAATTGATGAGTGGAACACAAGAGGATGATAAAATAAGAGAAATAAGCCATAGCTTGCTATTTCTGAGAGAGGGAAGAAAAGAAGAAGTAGGAGTGAAGCAATTTTTTTTAATCCTCATTTGTTCTTCTACTTATTGATGCATTCATTGGTTGATTCATTTATGTGTCCTGACTGGAGATCGAAGCTGCAACTTTGGCTTATGGGGACTACACTCTTAACCAACTGAGCTACCCTGGCAGGGCCTTGCACATGCTGCTTTCAGTGTATACAGTCTCTTCCTTCCATCATCTCACTCCTCTTTGCAGACTCCGTTCAAATGTCACCTCTTTTTATATTTAGCCTTTCTGGATCATCTCTCCCCCAGTAGCCTTGACACCCAGTCCTATGTGCATCCATGATTATCCATAGGGATTTCCCCTTTGCATACGAAGGGCTTTATTATGTTTTTCTTTTTTTTAAAAAAATATATATATATTATTGCTTTTTTACAGACAGGAAGAGAGAGGGATAGAGAGTCAGAAACATCAATGAGAAAGAAATATCGATCAGCTGCCTCCCGCACACCTCCCACTGGGGATGTGCCTGCAACCAAGGTACATGCCCTTGATCGGAATTGTACCTGGGACCCTTCAGTCTGCAGGCCGACACTCTGTCCACTGAGCCAAACTGGTTTGGGCTTATTATGTTTTTCACATGTGTTTCTCCTGCTATTTCAAAGGCAGGAACTAGGTCTTAACTCATGTCTCTATTCCAGCATGTGGGGAAAAGTTAAAAAGCATGCTTGTAACCATGGGGATTTGGGTTTATCTTAGTAGAACAGCCTGAACTATTAATGAGATGTTGCACCTCAGAAGAATCTCACTTTGTGAAACTCCTAGCAAATTTTGAAAAATTTTAATAGTAATTATTGGAAAGTTGTTATTTGCAGGAGAGCTAATAGAATCTAGCTTTCCTGATGAACTTATTAGTGTCTCTGTATCAGAAATTACTCTTTGAAGGGTTTTACTTGTTGCAGTAAGTGAATATGTATGAAATCTTCCTTAGTTGGCAAGTAGATTGACTGAAAATAGTAAGGAAATGCTCACATTTTCTTCATCATCTCTTCACACTAATTCACATAATTATTAGTTTTCCCCCACTAAACTCTGTTTTCTTTTGAGATGTTTCAATTGCCAGTAGCGATCACCTGTGATAAAATGGTCCTTTAGGTAATTGATGTTCGGTAGACTGAATTATAAGAAGTTGAGTGAGGCATACATTTACAATTTAGAATTATTTTTTCCTTTTAGTAATTATTTTGCTGTAGACACTGCCTCTGCCATAGCAATTGCTCTGATGACATTTGGCACTATGTACCCCATGAGCGTGTACAGTGGGAAAGTATTACTCCAGGTAAGGGTCTTCTTTCATGTGCATGCTTAATATTAGCCACGTTCTTCTACCAGATTGTGAAACTTTTGGCTTTTAGAAATGAAGCCAAACAATAATCGCTGAAATTTGTACACTACGAACTAGATGAAATTACTTGAGCCCATAAAATAGGCACAAATATTCCTATATTTGTGATATAAAAGAAAATTATAAGAAAATTTTTACCTCTAATAATGTTTCAATTGAAAACAATGCTGCTTTTTAAAAGTATTTAGATATTTATTTTCCTCTAATTTGTATAAATTTATTGTATAGTCTGGTTATGATTGTTTTCTTTTTTTCTCTATGATTGAATCAGTGAGAATTTTAAATTTCATACTTAAAATTTCAAGTGACAAATGATTAGCTATTAAAACAATGGGACAAGTCCAGGTACCTATAGACAAGTACCTGAATGAGAGGTAGTTTCCCAGGATTGGGTGTGTATGGAAGCCTTGCTTTTCCTTCTGTCTTTACCTCATGCCTTTTCTTAAATTTATAGTATCTCCATCTCCAGGACAAATAAATAACAATAAGATAATAGTTGTTTAGTGCCATGCCTTAAACGTTATTTTGTTGAGTGCCTGGTTCTTAAAGGCTTACTTTGTTCTAGAGATAGCAGCTTCTTTGTGAAGATCAGAAGTGAGCATGCTCTAGTTTTTTATGTTGCCCCACTACTGGGACCAGTTGAAAACTCTTTCCTAAAACATGATCGGGTACATGTCAAACAAAGCAAAAGGTGGTATAGACCCATATTGTTTGTTTCTGGACCATTGTTGCAAAAACTTTTTCTCTCCCTTGATGTATGTTTTATTTTCCCCCAGACAACACCACCCCATGTTATTGGTCAGTTGGACAAACTTCTCAGAGAGGTAAGATGGAATAATAAAATCATTTAAATTTATAACTAGAGAATGCAAACAATGGATAAATACTTTATTCAACCCAACCATAACTAGAATTTTGGGGGCGCATGTGTCCTTAACTCATTAAGAAACATGACATAGTGAGGAAGTATAAGGATTGAGGATTGCTCAGTCTGGAAGCAAAATTCACTTTAAATAGATGTGGGAGATAATGATCTATAGACTACTCTCCTACATATGTTAATGCTGTAACTTTGATGATTCTATAATAAAACTTAAGGATATGATTAAATCAGTGCTCTTTTTTCAATCTGTTGATTGCTTGACCATCTAACATCTTGATTTGTGGGTTTAGATTTTTGGATCGTTACACTTTTCCACCTGCCAACTAATGAAGGAGCAAGAAAATTGAATTATTTGGATGTGAAACGTGTTTTAAAAATTGGTTGTCAGTATCACAAAGGCACTTCTTATCAAGAGAGCAGGTTACATGTCTCGGCGAGTGGAGCCTGTGCCACTGCACCAGGGACCACACACTATATGTTTAGCCTTGGAATTTCCTTTTGGCCCACATCCAAATAACAGCCTTTGTTTTGCAGAAATTTGTGGAAAGGGAATTCAGAGAAAGAAATGATAGAGAAGAAAAAAACAAAAAAAACCTGATAGCATAAGTGCTGGGTGTACATATATGCCATATTGACAAAATGAAAAGAGCCACACACTGTTGAACAAGGTGGGGTGGGGGCTGTAAAGACCCAATTCTAGAAGGATTGGTGCAGACAAGAAGCTGGGGCAATAAGGTCTTGCAAGCAGAAAGGGTATTTTAAGTAGTGGTCTGGGCTTCTTTCCGCTAATGAGTGTCCCCAGCCAGGGTTTGGACATGTCATTCCTAGGCTCAGAGCAAGTCCAGAGGGTGGCTGACCTGTATTGGATATGTCAAATGCAAACAACCCCTTTTTTGTATTTTTTATCAGGTATCCACCTTGGATGGAGTTTTGGAAGTACGAAATGAGCATTTTTGGACCCTAGGTTTTGACTCATTGGTATGTTTTCTACATATCACTTTAGTTATTATTTAAAGCACTAGAGGCCAGGTGCACAAAATTCAGGGGGGGGGTTTGTCCCTCAGCCCAGCCTGCACCCTCTCCAATCTGGGACTCTTCGAGGGTTGTCCGACTGCCCGTTTAGGCCCAATCCCGATTGGGCCTAAATGGGCATTTGGACATCCCTTTCACAATCCAGGACTGCTGGCTCCCCAACTGGTCACCTGCCTGCCTTCCTGATTGCCCCTAACTGCTTCTGCCTGCCAGCCTGATCACTCCCTAACCACTCCCCTGCCAACCTGATTGATGCCTAACTGCTCCCCTGCCAGCCGGTTTGCCCCTAACTGCCCTCCCCTGCAGGCCTGGTCCCCCGAACTGCTCTCCACTGCAGGCCTGGGTTCCCCTCAACTGCCCTCCCCTGCAGGCCTGGTCCCTCCCAGCTACCCTCCCCTGCTAGCCTGATCGCCCACAACTGCCTTCCCTTGCAGACCTGGTTCCTCCCAACTGCTCTCCCCTGCTGGCCATCTTGTGGTGGCCACTTGTGTCCAGTGGGGGCAGCCATCTTGTGTGTTGGAGTGATGGTCAATTTGCATATTACTCTTTTATTAGATAGTATAGAGACCTGGTGCATGAGTGGAGGCCAGCTGGTTTTCCCTGAAGGATATCCTGGATTGGGCGGGGGGGGGGGGGGGTGCCTTGGGACATGGGGTGGCCTGGGTGAGGGGCCTGTGGTGGTTTGCAGGCTGGACACACCCCCTCGTTAACTCAAGCGGAGGCTGATATCTGGGATTTATTTATCTTCTATAATTGAAACTTTGTACCTTGAGCAGAGCCAAACCTCCTGCTTGCTCTGCGGCCGCAGCCATTTTTCTTGGGATTTATTTATCTTCTATAATTGAAACTTTGTAGCCTTGAGCCGAGGTCTGGGTTGGCCATGGTGTATGGAAAGCTTGGCTTGCTCTATTGTCGGGGAAACCCAAGCCTCCTGCTAGCTCTGTGGCCATAGTCATCTTGGCTGGGTTAATTTGCATACTCACTTTGATTGGCTGGTGAGTATGACTGGTGGGCGTGGCAAATGTACTATCAATTTGCATATTATTAATTTTTAGATAGGATCATTTATAATTTTCAAAACTAAAAAAATTATTTCTTTAAAATTTTTATAGCCGAAACCATTTTGGCTCAGTGGATAGAGTGTTGGCCTACGTACTGAAAGGGCCCAGGTTTGATTCTGGTCGAGGGCATGTACCTTGGTTGCAGGCACATCCTCAGTAGGGGGTGTGCAAGAGGCAGCTGATCGATGTTTCTTTCTCATCGATGTTCCTAACTTTCCCTCTCCCTTCCTCTGTAAAAAATCAATAAAATATATTTAAAAAATTTTTTTTCATAAAGCCTTCGATTTCTGTTTTTGTTCAGAAGAGTCTAAAATGTAAGTGGAGCCGAAACTGGCTTGGCTCAGTGGATAGAGCGTCGGCCTGCGGACTGAGAGGTCCCTGGTTCGATTCCGGTCAAGGGCATGTACCTTGGTTGTGGGCACATCCCCAGTAGTGGGTGTGCAGGAGGCAGCTGGTCGATGTTTCTCTCTCATCGATGTTTCTGACTTTCTGTCCCTCTCCCTTCCTCTCTGTAAAAAAATCAATAAAAAAAATTTTTAAGATTTATATATGAATGTTTATAGCAACTTTATAAAAAAAATAAAATAAAATAAAATGTAAGTGGAGCCCTAACCAGTTTGGCTCAGTGGGTAGAGCGTTAGCCTGCTGACTGAACGGTCCCAGTTTCGATTCTGGTCAAGGGCATGTACCTTGGTTGCAGACACATCCCCAGTAGGTGGTACGCAGGAGACAGTTGATCATTGTTTCTCTCTCATTGATGTTTTTAATTCTTTCTCCCTCACCCTTCTCTCTGTAAAAAAATTAATAAAATATATTTAAAATATAGGTGGATTCAGAAACCTAATTGAGATTAATGGAGGGTTTTTTTTTTTCTTTTAAATCAAATCATCTTAATATTAAACTGTCCAGAGAAGAGAAATTCAGTCACACATTACTAAATATGAAAATGTTGCAAAAGTAAAAGGTGTAGTTATTATTTTTTAACATATTTTTATTTATTTCAGAGAGGAAGGAAGAGGGAGAGTGATAGAAACATCAATGATGAGAGAGAATCATTGATCGGCTGCCTCCTGCACACCTCTACTGAGGGGTGAGCCTGCAACCCAGGCTTATGCCCTTAATAGAAATAGAACCTGGGACTCTTCAGTCCACAGGCCAGTGCTCTGTCCACTGAGCCAAACCAGCTAGGGCAAGGTGCAATTATTTTTCATTGCAGTTCTAATTTTGGAGATTTTACTGAATATGTTAGACTTACAATAACACAACTTTGCAGTGTAAAATTTCATGTTTTCTCATCCAATATTGTACCTCATTACCAGAGAGACTTTATTTCTGTATCAGGAATGATGAGGAAAATAAAAATGTCCAGAAAAAAATTAAATCACCATAATCCTCTCATGTAGAGAAAATTGCCATTAATATGTTCGTATTTATACTTATACATTTATTCTCCTTAGAAAGTGAGATCATGCTGTTTTACAATTTCTTCTTTACACATACAACAAACAGGTTTTCATATCCCTTAAGAAAAGCAAACCATAGGATTTGGTTTTTCAAACATAACGCAAATTTCAGAGGTAGATTGATTAGGGCTGCCCAACAGCTCAGCGATATCATCCATACTGTATTCGTTCAGGTTTAAGCTCCTTTAGTGATAAAATGGCTGCCTTGTCTCTACCTCCCCCTACCATTCCCCTCTAGTTATTTGGTATCTCAAACTCAATCACTAGTAAATTCTTCAGGAAAGGCCCTGGGGAACAACATTCCTGAAATTTGTGATTATTTAAAACATTTGTGTACATTATACTTGTATCTCATAGTCTATTTTGGGGTGTTTTCCCCTTTATATCTGACTTGATCATTTTACCTGGATGCCCCAATTATGTTATTTTATTTTTAGTCTAGTAATTTTACTAGAGTGTCCTGGTGTTGGTCATTCTGGGTCAGTTATTACAAGTATGCAGTATACACTTTCAGTAATATTATTTCACAAACAAAATTTTAAGACTTTCAGGAAAGTTTTCTTTAATTATAGTTGTTAATATTTATTCTGGTCTCTTGCTTTGATTTTCTTCTTTGGGAACTTATGTTGTACTCATTTGGATTTTGGGGTTTTTTTTGTTTTTTTTTTAAATATTTACACTTCCTCTTAATATGTAAAATTTCCCTCTTTTTACCTTTTATTTCTCCTACAGTATACTAGTGTGTTTATTTGCTTTTGTACTCCTTGTTTAGTCTTCATTTCTGAAGTGAATTTTTTCTTACATTTCTAATTAACTCATTTCTGAGGTTTTCTAATTTTAATTTATATTGTTCTTGTTTCATTTGGGGGGCTTATTTTGATAAAGTGGGGTGTAGTTCTCAGTTTTGTAGGTACATCTTTCTGGTGATCTTTTAATCTGTTCTGTATTTTTTCTTATAATTACTTTGTGTGGGATTTGCATTCAGTTCTTTTCTGTGGCTTCTTTTTATATGAAATTAGGTTTCCTGAACTTAAGAAATAAGAGGTGGTTTAAGGTAGTATGTCTAAATTCATAGCTCTAGAGTTCCCTCTTCTGCTGAGTCTGTGAAGTGCAAGTTTTTCTCTCCCTTGGCTCTGTTTCCCTTCCATTTATGTCTGAGCCTCTACTGTGCTGCTCAATTGGGATTCTGTTCCCAGTTGTTTCTTCTTAATGTGGGGCTTGCTTGGTTTCTTTTGAGAGTTCTAGGGTTCAGACTACTCCAGTTCTTCATATCTTATTGCAGACCAGCTGCCTTTCTCAAATTCTCTGTCCTAGATTGCACTAGCACCGGCTTACTGCTTTAGGGTTTCTAGGTCAGGCAGATCCACTATTACTTGCTTCTCCACAGAAGCTGATACCTTGCAGGTCTATAGCTTGCATTTGGGTTTTCTTACCACCATGTTAGTTTTTTGTAGATGATGTTCATTGGTTTTTGGATTTGCCGTCTTAGTTTCATGTTTATGGAAATACTGCAGGCCCGGTGCACGAAATTTGTGCATGGGATGAGGGGGCCAGGGGTGTCCCTCAGCCCAGCCTGCACCCTCTCCAATCTGGGACCCCTCGAGGGGTGTGCTATAGGATCGGGCCTAAACGGGCAGTTGGACATCCTTCTCACAGGACTGCTGGTTCCAAACTACTCGCCTGCCTGCCTCCCTGATTACCCCTAACCGCTTCTGCCTGCCAGCCTACTTGATGTCTAACTGCTCCCCTGCCAGCCTGTTTGCCCCCAACTTCCCTCCTCTGACAACCTGCTCACCCCTAACTGCCCTCCCCTGCAGGCTTGATAGTCCCCATCTGCCCTCCCTTGCAGGCCTGGTTCCTCCCAACTGCCCTCCTCTGCTGGTCTGATCACTCACAACTGCCCTCCCTTACAGGCCTGGAACCTCTCAATGGCCCTCCCCTGCTGGCTATCTTGTGGTGGCCATCTTGTGTCCACATGGGAGCAAGATCTGACCTCTTGTGTGTTGGAGTGATAGTCGATCTGCATATTACTCTTTTATTGGATAGGATAGAGGCCTGGTGCATGGGTGAGGGCCAGCTGGTTTGCCCTGAAGGGTGTCCCAGATCAAGGTGGGGGTTCCCTTGGGGCATGGGGCGGCCTGGGAGAGGGACCTGTGGTTTGCAGGCCGGTCACTCCTCCCAGCAACCCAAGCAGAGGCCCTGGGATCTGAGATTAATCTATGTTCTACAATTGAAACTTCGTAGCCTGGAGCGGAGCCAAGCCTTCAGCTGGCTCCATGGCAGCAATATGATTGAAACTTTGTAGCCTAGAGTGGAGGCCTCAGTACTAGGGCTGCAGAAGCTTGGTTTCCTCCATCGCCCAGGCAACGCTACCCTCTGCTCTCTCCAGCTCCCTGGCTGCTGTCATTTCTATTGGATTTATGTGTTTTCTATAATTGAAACTTTGTAGCATTAAGTGGAGACCTAGGCCAGTAAGGACAGGCAGAAAGCTTGGCTTCCTCCATTGCTGGGGAAACCCAAGCCTCCCTCCTGCTCTCAGTGGTGGCAGCCAACTTGGTTGGGGTTTATTTGCATAATTTGCTCCTGATTGGGTGATGGGCGTGACTGTGGGTGTGACTTGATTGGAGGTAAGGTCAGTTTGCATATTACTCTTTTATTAGATAGTAGGATTTGGGACATTTCAATAAAGTGTCACTTTTTATATGTTGCTATTGTCTAAGAATCCCAACATAATTTTTAATGGCTGCAGTTTTACATCATATGAATATGCCATAATTTATTTAATCATTCCTCTATTAGATTAGTTGATTTCCATTGTTACCATTTAAAGTGGCTGGGATGAATATTTTTCTGGTGTAATCTTTGTATATACTCGTGATTATTCCTTAATATTAATTTTTCGGCTTTACACCATGTGAGGATACAATTAGAAATCTGAGAACTAACTGCAAGAGAGATCTTATTCAACCATGATGTTTTAACCGCTCTGATCTTGGGTGCCTCTTCTATCCTTTCCTTTACACCCTTTTACCTTTCTTCTTTACATTCTTTGTTTCCTCCTTTCTTCCTTTCTTTTATTCTTTTTCTGAAATATTTGTACTTCTTTATATTGCTTATTCTTGCCCAAACATGCCATGTGTTTTAATTGCTATTTCCTAAGCCTATCTCCACCTTATGAAATTTCATTTAACCGTCAACCCTAAATCATTACATGTCATTTTTTTCCTTCAAGTCTTTCCCAATTTGAATAAATATCTTCTTTTTCTGCCCTTCTGTTGCATTTTATATACTTCATTATGTTCTCCCTCATTTATAATATGCCCATCTTCATCCTACATGGATTTCTCTTTTATATATATTAAAAGGTCATGTTTTATTTAAAGAGTCACAAATTATTTCATTTTTAATCTACCTACTCTTTTTTTTAAAATATATATTTTTATTGATTTTTTTACAGAGAGGAAGGGAGAGGGATAGAGAGTCAGAAACATCGATGAGAGAGAAACATTGATCAGCTGCCTCTTGCACACCCTCTACTGGGGATGTGCCCGCAACCAGGGTACATGCCTTTGACAGCAATCAAACCTGGGACCCTTCAGTCCGCAGACCGACGCTCTATCCACTGAGCCAAACTGGTTAGGGTACTAGTTAGTCTTGAAGGAATATCAAGACATTAAGTTTTCTCTTGAATGAAAGAGAATACCAAGTACTGTTACAACACATCATAAGTAAAATGCTCGTTTCCAAGGGAATTTTCCATCGTGTAATTCTAAGCAGTCTGTCTTTTGCCCCTTTTAGGCTGGATCAGTGCACGTAAGAATTCGCCGAGATGCAAATGAGCAAATGGTTCTTGCTCATGTGACCAACAGGCTGTACACTCTAGTGTCTACGCTGACTGTTCAGATTTTCAAGGATGACTGGACAAGGCCGTCTTTACCATCGGGGCCTGCCACAGCCACTGCCCTACACTTTTCGGACCATCACGTAATACCCATGCCCCCTTTAAAGGGCATTGATGAGTCGAACCCTGTCACATCAACTCCCACTAAACCTAGTGGTCCACCGCCAGAATTCTCATTTAACACCCCTGGGAAAAATGTGAACCCAGTTATTCTTCTAAACTCACAAACAAGACCTTACGGTTTGGGACTTAATCAAGGACAGATGCCTTATAGCAGCGTGGTTAGTCAAGGACTTGGAGTTCCAGGAATTGGAGCAAGCCAAGGATTTAGGACTGGTTTTACAAATATACCAAGTAGATATGGAACTAACAATAGAATTGGACAACCAAGACCGTGACATGCTGTGATTTAATTTATTTTATGAGGAATATTGACTCCTTGACTTCCATTTTACTTAGTAATCCAACTTTGCATTGACTGTTCAATCATTTGTTGTAAATGTTAGAGAACAGTAGGCTAGTTCACGTTACATGAAACTATATTTTTGTAAGATGTAGTTAGAACAGTGAGAAACTTCCCAGTGTTGTAGGCTTTAAATAGGCTTCCTTTAGAAAGTGTATTTCTCTAAATTTGAATTTTGCTCTCTTTGGTTTTGAGTTGACTGCAGTGTGATATGAGATTACAAGAGAACCATTTGATGGAGTAGATCTGTCACGTTATTGTCTTCAGTGGAATTTATAAACCTGCGTCTTGAATGATGATACACATTTTAAGGAAGGATGAAAATATCCATCCTAAAAGTAAAAAAGTCTTTTTATGGCTTTTCCAAACTTAATTGCTACATTTTCCTTTGGGGTCTTCTGAATTATGTCTTGCAAAGTAAAAGCAAAAATTTTTATCAGAAATTTTAGAATATATTCTACTACCTAGTTTTGTTTTTTTAGTATATTTTTATTGATTTCAAGAGAGGGAGAGAGAGTTGATCAGTGATGAGAGAATCGATTGACCACCTCCTGCACTGGGGATCGAGCCCACAATCTGGGCATGTCCCCTTGACTGGAATCGAACCTGGGACCTGCATTCTGCAGGTTGACACACTGAGCCAAACTGGCTAGGGCATACTTACCTAGTTTTTGCCATTTAAAAATCTCAGTACATTTGTAAATAGTCCATGGTTCTCAACGTGTTTTATTCTGGTTAATAAGTACCAAATCCTTTGGTGATGTGCAATAAAGGAATTACAGTTTTCTCTGTTCCACATAATCAGATTCTGACAATGATGGAATTTATACTTTTTGTAATTTTCATTGGTTGACTTAATTTCTCATTTTTTTAAACAAAACATCAAATATGTGACCAAAATATATGGAATTCATCATACGTTATAATATGGGATTTGGTATCTTTTCAAAGTTGCACAATCAGTTTGAGATTATATTATAAATTTTTACCAAAAGATAATAATGGATCTTAGATTATAGAGTACAATATTTTCAAACTTGCTACAGGCAGTTTTTAACTTGCTTTGATTACTTTCCAAGTGCAAATGTTAAGAACTTACTAATGTGTGCCAATATTACATATAAAAAAATATAACAAGCAGCAATTACCTGAGGTTTTCTCATTATATCATGATTTTATGGTTAGGATTTTAAAAAGGGATTTTAAGAGTGGATTCAATTTTTTTTGGAATCCAGTGACTCCTGGATATTTGTGACTTTTCCAGCCATTACCCAGCTATCTAGAGAAGATTTCTGTTCCTATAGAATTTGCAACAGTTTCTCCAATCAACTCATCCTCTTTTAAATATGAGCAACACTTCCAAATCCTATTTCTTCACTGTGGAATAACAAACATCTACGAAGCCATCTCTATCACAAGTAGTTAATCCTGTGATAATAAATGACCATGTCCTAAATGCCCTTTACTTGCTGAGGAGTTGGTCATTGTCTTGGCATCTGCGACCCTGTTCAGGCATTTTACCTACTGAAGAAATAGAGTCCACACTACTTTGATTGTTGGTGAAAAGGAAACTTTGTCAAATGTAATAAGGCAACCTGTTTCTTGTCCTTTGTCTTATGTTCTCCAACTATTACTGTTATTGGTCTACCATTACAGGGTGGTTTCCTCCATTGACCTCATCTAAATGTGAATTCGGTTCTTGCATGAAATCTGACGAACTGCCATGTACTGAGGGATGATTCAGATGTATGTGCTGCCACCGTATGCACATCTCCATCCCTCTGGGATTTTCAAAGTGTCCAGGTGCTGGACACAGCTCTGTGTGAGATTAAATGCCTACTTCCTCAACACCCACTCAGAAACAGCATCTTTGCAGTTGTCCTACCAAAGGTGCTTTCATGCCAACCTACACTGTTTGAGAAGTTGCCTGTGGGTGGTGAAGGAATTGGCTTTACTTGCTGAACTTCAGTACTGCCAACTGCTATAGGTGACTTTGGTCCTTGCATTATTATATAACCTCTCATTTGCCAAGCTCTGGCTAGCTTCCGGATATGAAAAGAAGAAATGTGGCCAGCATTGGCCTTTAGACAGTAGCCTTACTGATAAATCTTGCCATGGAGATACTGGAAGCTAGACAAAAAAAGAAAAAAGAAAGAGGAAGGAAGTTCAAATTAAATACTTGCCTCGTGGTTTGTGACTTAAGAGCAAGCTTCATGGAGTATGATGAACCCTACTTGAGAAATCACTGTTTGTAATGGAAAAAACATTGGACTGGAAGATAAGAATTGGATTCCAAAACTGATATTGCCACTATGTAAGTAGTTTTGTAACGTGGGCAAGTCATTTAATTTCTCTGAGCTTTCTCATCTCAGTTGTCCTACCAAAGGTGCTTTCACGCCAACTTACACTATTTCAGAAGTTGCCTGTGGGTTCTGAAGGAATTGGCTCTACTTGCCAATTTCTCATCTGTAAAGATAGGGTGAGGAATGAATTAGGATCTATAAACTATCAGCTCTAAAATTTTATGACCGAATCTATGGAATATGTGCCCAGTTGCTAAGCAATATTGTACCCAGAATTTCTTTCCAGTGACTACCTCAATATAAAGGCCCAGTATTACCTTCACCAACACCCAAGCCATTAATTTGAGGTGCCCTGAAAATAGAAGTTGAACTGCAGGCTAACACCATTTAGGAATTAGTTTATTTTAGACTTGCCTCAAATAAATATTTTAAATCTGTTTAAACAGATTTTTCTTTGTCTTCTTTCTTTGTGGGGAAGGATTATTTTTTTTATTATAACTTTTAATCTACATTAAAAAAACAACACACAGCTGAAACCAGTTTGGCTCAGTGGCTAGAGTGTCAGCTTGCAGACTGAAAGGTCCCAGATTTGATTCCGGTCAAGGGCATGTACCTTGGTTGCAGGCACATCCCCAGTGGGGGGTGTGCAGGAGGCAGCTGATTGATGTTTCTCTCATCGATGTTTCTAACTTTCTATCTCTCTCCCTTCCTCTCTGTAAAAAAATCAATAAAATATATATATTAAAACAAAACATAAAATACGACGTTTCATGATATCACTACTTAGGATGAAAATTGAAGTGCATGATGTTAAACCTAAGACAAACTGAAGAAAAACATTGAGTAAGTGGTACAGGAGGGCAATTTGGAAGTACCTAAAAAAAAAATTATAAAGAGCTATGACTTTCAATTCAACTTCTAGACATGGATCACAGGCAAATTTCCACAACCACACGATGCTCCTTTGTATTTGTTAATATCAAAACCAGAAACTAGTCTTACTGTCACAAAGGATTATTTTTACAGGGAAAGATGAGGACAAAGTACACTTAGCTTCCATAGAGTAATGAAAGAATGGGATGCGTTTTCATTTCTTCCTGAATCTCTGAAGTTGAAATTACATATACGTATCAGCAACTGGGGTGGACTCAATTCCAAGACTGATTTAGCTGTTCATAAACTGCCAATTTTTTTTGCTTGACTAAAGAATGCCAATCTTTTTTGGGAGTCTGATCTGCTTTTCATATAAGAAAATGCTCTTTACATTCCAAATTGTTTGAATTAAACTTTTTGAATAAAGAACAGACTTGGAGTTTTATGATTTTAAATAATTCTGGCTTCTTTATTCAATTCTCATATTTAGAAAATATTTGTTGAGAATCTAGTACGTGCCAGGCACTGTACTAAGTAAATGTGCATACATTATATCAGTTCTGGTGACCTATTTTTTTTTCATATCTGTTGTTTAAAAGATTACATATGTCCACCTTTCCTCCCCCATTGACTCTTTCTAACCCACCCCCAGCCCCAGGTCTTTACCACACTATTGTCTGTGTCCATGAGTATGCATGTATGACCTGCTATTCTTGGGACCAAAGGAACCTGGGATGAGTCCCCTTCAAGTATCTGATAATCCTATTAGGAATCATGAAACACAGAACTACAGCTCATGTCATCAGTAAACTCCCACTTTCTCCTCTCTGGTCTCATTTGCCTGGCATCCTCTTTTTTTTTTCTTTTTTCTTTTTTTCTTTTTTTCCCTTGAATGGTGAAAATAAAGATTTTGATGCAAGAGGCCAGCTGAGGAAGTGATGATGCCATACATCATCCTGATACCAGTAAAGGAAGAAGCAGTTTAGAAGGGGCAAGTTGGTCAGACACTGTTGACAAGGATAATTTTTAGGTGGATAATAGATTGCCATATACTTGCCAACCTCTGGACTATATGAGCAAAAATTTTTAAATCACCAGGCTGAAAGTAATGGAGTTCCTCAGAGCATTCATGGGCTCAGGTTGCCCTTTATTTAAGCAGTTACTAGTTTAAATGCACCTTTAATAACACTGACATCATCATCATCAAATTCCCACCCAACAACCCTAGCTTCTTGCAAACAAGTTAACTTTGATAACACATGGCCAAATTTTCTGACTAATGCTGCATCGGGTAAAAATCTTTCAGTACTGAAGTCAAAAAACACTAATTGCTTAAGATTCTCAAGTACACCCATGAAGGTAAGCCATCCATCACTGCTCACACAACTTCCTGCCAAGTCCAGCTGCTGGAAGCTTTTCAGAGGGTTCTTTTCAAAAAATGCACCTGGTAAAAAACAGAAATTAGTATTTTAGTTGGAAGCAAACAGTTTTTTAAAGAGAAATGGTCATGTTACTTTAGAAATTCTCTATAGATAGGACAGAGATTATGAATGTGGTTCATTGTATTTACAAGTTACATTATCCCTAAAGTGTAAAGGAATCTGATAAATAGTAATTAGTATTTAATTAAACAGTATAATTAAATAATGTAATTATCCTATATGATAAAAGGCTAACATGCAAATAGCTGAAAGGCAGAACAACTGGTTGCTAGGATGTGCACTGACCACTAGACGGTGTGGGTGGAACATGGCGGGCATCGGCTGTGGCAGGAGTGGAGCCGATGAAGAGGGGTGAGGGGTGCCAGACCAAGGAGGGGCGCAGGTCGCTGTCATTGAGGCAAGCCTCTGGTGATCACGGAAAATTCTTTGCTCTCACACACCACAGTCCTGCCCAGCGCTCACACCATGCTGGCACCCGGCGCTGGCCCCAATCTCTCAGCTCCATCAGCAGGTGCGAGCGGCGGCTGCCGGCCCCAATCGTCCTTCAGGGCTTCTCCACCTTCCCCTGCTCCTGAGGAGAGATGGGGGCCAGCAGCCGCCTCTCACACCCTCTGCCAGCGTGACCCCACTTGCAACCACTGCCAGTGCCTGGCACGGGTCCTGATCGCTTGGTACCATCAGCAGTGTGCGCGGCTGCTGCTGGCCCTGATCGCCCCGAGGACTTCTCCACTTTCCCCTGTTTCTGAGGGGCAATTGGGGCAGCGGCTGCTGCTCACACCTGCTCCTGATGCCAGCCCCAGTAGCTCTGTGCTGGAGCAGGGCTGCCGAAGACAGGGGATTAGGGGTCACAGTGGGAGGGGCCAGGCGGGGTGCAGAGGATGGGCCTTAGACCTGCCCTTTGCCTACTGCAGCCTAGTAGCCCACAGTTCCTTTCAAGGTGCACAAATTCCTGCACTGGGCCCCTAGTAATGAATATAATTTATAACAAGTGTTTAAAATAAAAGCATCTGTAATGTAAAGACAGTTGATTTAATTAGTATAACTCCTTTATATTAGCAAACCATTATAAATCAATTATATATTTTCCCCTTTTTCTGACTCTTCCAGGAAATGGAAGATTGCTTAGAAATTGAAGTGTGAAAGATGCTATTAAGTAGGGAGTACTTATTTTCAAAACTGGAGTCAAACTCCCAGCAATCTTAGATCATTGTCTCTTCTGAGAAGCAAACACTACCTGTTGTTTCTTGGGTTTGGAATGCTTCTCCCTGTAAACTTGAATAAGTAAGCCTCCTTCAGAATCTCAAGATTTGGGTTTCGGGGGTCGTTCTTTTAACCCTTCCTGGGATTTTCAGGAACCTCCTCCATTCCTTACAGACCAGGGCACTCTAAAGCACCTCCCACAATGAGAAGGTGGATGTTCCAGCCATGACCTTGAAGTCAAAGATAACTCGCTAAGGAATCGAGGAATAAAAAGTGTAGGTTTCTGGGTCTGGAAGACTGCAAAGAGCAGATCCACCCTGGACCGGTAGGACAGGGAGATAACCATTGTCTTCTGTAAGCCATGATGCAGTTAGGTCTGGTTATACCGGGATAGCCTGTGTCCAGCCCAACTCATACGTAGGGCCTCACTTTCTCCTCATAAGGAGCCCTTATTTTTTCCTTATAGGGAGCTTTCTCCCTGCTCTTTCTGCCTCTGCCTTTTTCATGTGCTTCCCAGCGTGGCATGCACTCAGTCAAAATGCTGATTGTCAGTGTCTGTGAGGCTCCTGCCCCAAAGAGCAACTTCTTTTCTCCCTGGCTAGAAGACCAGATTTCACCACCTCAAGGGAACTTGAAAAGAGGAATTTTAACGCCCATTCCATCCTCAGATGAACTATTTATACAGGATATCTACTAAGGTTTAGGAAAGGTATCAATAAGAACTCTTTGGATACTCATTAGAATGTGTGCAAGCACAGGATCTGAGGGCATGCATTCTGTTCATGTACTAGGCAGTGTTTTTGTCATCGCGATGAGCAGACTGGTCCTGCGGGAAAAGGAATCTGACATTTAAAGCTGTGGGCTGTGCGTGGGCTGTGGAGAATGGAACTGGCTTGATCCAAATTCCAAGCAGAATCTCAGATGCTCTGGGTAGAAGGATTCTGATGCTTGAAGGGTTCCTGCAGAGAGCAGCTACACTTTTTGGACAGGTTATGGTCTGAAATGTGGTCCCACATGGCTAAGTGATGTAGGCTGCGGGATGTGCAGCAAGTAAACCAAACTTGATCAGGTGCTTGAAATTGAGTAGATTCGAAGCCCAACGTTGTAAACATCTTGACCATGCCCTTCCTTTGCCTTGTGCAATATAGCTATAAAACGAAGACTCAGCTTGCAAGCTATGGCGCTGCCTCTCCATCACAGAGGGCAGCGTCCCACCCAGCCCCAGCTTTCTTCTCCTGTCTTTTCTTTTTTTTTAATTTCTTTATTGATTAAGGTATTATATTTGTGTCCTTATCACCCATTACCCCTTCCAATCTCCCCTCCCCCCGTAAGCACTTATGTCCTCGTGGTGTGCGTGTCCATTGATTAGGCTTATATGCATGCATAAAAGTCCTTTGGTTGATCTCTTCCCCTTACCCCTATCCACCCCTACTATCTCTCTGAGGTTTGACAATCGATGCTTTTCTGTCTCTGAATCTGTTTTTGTTCATCAGTTTATGTTGTTCATTATATTCCATACTAGAGGCATGGTGCATGAAATTCGTGCATGGGGGGGATGGCGGAGGGGGAATGTCCCTCAGCCCAGCCTGCACCTTCTTCAATCGGGGACCCCTCTCCAGTAAGATCAGGCCTAAACCAGCAGTTGGACATCCTTCTCACAATCCAGGGCTGCTAGCTCCAAACTGCTCACCTGCCTGCCTCACTGATTGTCCCTAACCACTTCTGCCTGCCTGCCTGATCACCCCCTAACCACTACCTTGTCAGCCTAATTGATGTCTAACTGCTCCCCTGCCAGCCTAATTGATGTCTAACTGCTCCCCTGCCAGCCTGTTTGCCCCAACTTCCTCCTCTGCCAGCCTGGTCACCCCTAACTGCCCTCCCCTGCAGGCTTGATTGCCCCCAACTGCCCTCCTATGCATGCCTGGTCCCTCCCAACTGTCCTCCCCTGCTGGCCATCTGTGTCCACATGGGGGCAAGATCGATCCTTGACCACATGGGGGCAGCCCTCTTGTGTGTTGGCGTGATGGTCAATCTGCGTATTATTCTTTTATTAGAAAGGATAGAGGCCTGGTGCATGGGTGGGGACCGGCTGGTTTGCCCTGATGAGTGTCCTGGATCAGGGTGGGGATTCCTTTGGGGTGTGGGGCGGCCTGGGCAAGGGGCCTGTGGTGGTTTGCAAGCTGGCCACGAACCTCAGTGACCCAAGTGGAGGCCATGGGATCTGGAATTAATTTATGTTCTACAATTGAAACTTTGTAGCCTGGAGCAGACTCAAGCCTTCTGCTTGTTCCATGGCGACAGCCATTTCTGTTTGAAACTTTGTAGCCTAGAGTGAAGGCCTAGGGGCTAGGGCTGCAGAAGCTATGCTTCCTCCATCGCCCCAGCAACCCTAGCCTCTGCTCTCTCCAGCTCTGTGGCTGCCCCCATTTCTGTTAGTATTATCTATCTTTTGTAATTGAAACTTTGTAGCATTGAGTGGAGGCCTAGGCTGGCAATGGTAGGCAGAAAGCTTGGCTTCCTCCATTGCCGGGGAAACCCAAGCCTCCCTCCTGCTCTCAGTGGCAACAGCCATCTTGGTTGGGGTTTATTTGCATAATCTGCTCCTGATTGGCTGGAGGGTGTGGTTGTGGGCATGGCTTGATTGGAGAGACCATCAATTTGCATATTAGTCTTTTATTAGATAGGGCATGAGTGAGTTCATGTGATACTTATCTTTCTTTGACTGGCTTATTTCACTTAGCATAATGTTCTCCAGTTTCATCCATGCTCTAATTTGAAGCAGCCACCTTTTTCTCCCTTTTCTTTTTCTTCTTCTTCTTTTTTTTTAATATATTTTATTGATTTTTCAAGAGTAAGGGAGAGGGACAGAAAGTCAGAAACATCGATGGGAGAGAAACATCGATCAGCTGCCTCTTTCACACCTCCAACTGGGGATGTGCCCGCAGCCAAGGTACATGCCCTTGACCAGAATCGAACCCGGGACCTTTCAGTCCGCAGGCCGACACTCTATCCACTGAGCCAAACCGGTTCAGCTTCCTTTTCTTCTTCTTAAAGAATACCTTTCAGCATCCTATTTAATAAAAGAGTAATATGCAAATTGACCATACCTTTGATCAAGCCATACCCACAAGCCACACCCACAAGCCAATCAGGAGCTGGGGCGGAGCCAGCCAGGGAGCACGCAACTGGGCCAGGGGGCCGGGGCTGAAGAGGCCAGCATGCGCCAGCTGGGGCGAAGGCCCAGGCCAGAGGAGTGGGGCCAAGGTGGCCAGGGCCAGGGGGGTGGCGGGTCAAGGTGGCCAGCATGCTCTGGCCAAGGCAAAGTCTCAGGGCTGGGGGGGGGGGGGGGCGGGGCTGGGGCAGAGGCAGCCATCAGCCCCATTGCAGGGTGATGCCTGAGTGCCCAAGGCCTAAAGCCTCAGCTAGAGGCGTTAGGGCTTGGGCAGGCTAGGGGTGAGTGGTCAGTAGGATATCACCTGAGGGCTCCCAGTTTGTGTGAGGGGCAGGTTGGGCTGAGGGATTACCCACCACCAGTGCACGAATTTCGTACACCGGGCCCCTAGTTTCATATAATACTGGTTTGGTGGTGATGAACTTCTTTAACTTCTTCTTATCTGTGAAGCTCTTTATCTGACCTTCAATTCTGAATGATAGCTTTGCTGGGTAAAGTAATCTTGGTTGTAGGTTCTTGCTATTCATCACTTTGAAAATTCCTTGCCACTCCCGTCTGGCCTGCATCGTTTCTGTTGAGAAGTCAGCTGATAAGCTTATGGGTGCTCCCTTGTAGGTAATTAAGTGTTTTTCTCTTGCTGATTTTAATATTCTCTCTTTGTGTTTTGCTCTTGGCATTTTAATTATGATGTGTCTTGGAGTGGTCCTCTTTGGATTCCTTTTGCTTGGGGTTCTGTGCGCTTCCTGGACTTGTAAGTCTATTTCTTTCACTAGATGGGGGAGGTTTTCAGTCATTATTTCTTCAAATACATTTCCAGTATCTTGCTCTCTCTCTTCTTCTGGCACCCCCATAATTCTGATGTTGGTACGTTTGAAGTTGTTCCAGAGGCTTCTTACGCTATCCTCAACATTTTGGATACTTTTTTCTTTTCCAGTTGAGTGTTTTTGGCCTCTTAGTATTTCAAATCTTTGACTTGATTCTTGAGCTCCTTTAGTCTGCTGTTGGGTTTCTGTAAAATATTTTTTTTTATTTCAGTCAGTGTATGTTTAGTTTCTAGTTGGTCCTTTTTCATACCCACAAGGGTCTCGCTCACATCCTCGAGGTTCTCGCTAAGCTTATCAGCCTTTTCTAGGAGCCTCTTGAAATACCTTATAGCTGTGGTTTTGAACTCTGAATCCAGCCATTTGTTTTTCTCCATTTCTTTCGTTTGCAATCTGTTTCTTTCTCTCCCCATTTTCACTGCTTCCCTGAGTTGGTTGAGTAGCTTTGTGTGCTAGGTGTCTTGGCCTCCCCTGTTACCTGAGATGTACACTCTTGGTGCACCTCTTTGTGGACTGTGTGTACGGCCTTGTTGCAGATAAGTCTTGTTTGTTGTTGGTATCACTGGGAAAAATTGACCTCCAGGCCAACTGGCTGTGAGGATCAGCTGTGTCTACTCTAGGAGACAGCCTTATGCACCAGGACTTGCAAACTTGCCAAAGTATCTGTGCTCAGCTTAGATGGGGTGGAGTTTCTGGGTGGGACGGAGTTTCAGGGTGGAGCTGACAGCCTTGGCTTCTAGTCAGCCCCAGCCCATGAGGTCACCGGGTCCAAGCGTCTGCAGGCGAATTGCCACAAGCACCTCTGTGAGAAAGGTGCCCTCAAGTTTCGCCTGCTGTCAGACCGTCCAGTCCCCAATGAATCCAGAATCTCAGATTTTCGCCTGGCACCTGGGTTCAGTGCAGTCGGAACTCCTTTTCCCTTCCGCCAGACGCCAGCCACACAGTCAACAGATTGCCCTCACCATGAGCACTCATACATGCCCGCGGAGCTCTGCCTCTGGCCGGAGCTCCTTTCTCCTGCCAGACACCGCCAGCAGCTCCATTCATCCTCTTTGCGTTCACGGAGCTCTGCCTTTTGCTCTTCCCCTGGGATTCTGCCCGCAATCCAGATTCTCCCCATGAGGGCCTGTTTCCCCAGGTTTTGAGTGCAAACTGAACTGGGTTCAGCGCAGCCTGGAGTTTTTGTCTCCTTTCCGCTAGAGCTCCCCTGCCAGGCATTCAGACACCCCGCAGGCACAAGTTTCCTACCTTACTTGGGCTTTGCAGAGGCTCTGATTATCCGTGTGCACTTCTATGTCCCTCTAGTTTCAGATCTTCCGGTCAGCCAGCCTTCCCGTGGTTCTGGACAGTGTCTGTTTTGTTTTTTAGTTGTATTCTCGAAATTGTTGTGGGGGCAAAAGCCTAGGTGTTTACTTATGCTGCCATCTTGGTTTCTTCTCTCCTGTCTGTCTTTTCTTAATCCTTCACCGTCCCCTCTCAGGTTCCCCAAACCTGGCTTTGCTGGTGAAGCAAGGAACCTGCATCCTAAAGAAAATTCTAGCATTGCCAGAGCTCTTACCAGTTTGTTTGGGGGTTTTTTCTTTCCGTCAAACATTTTTGAGTGCCTCCTGTGCTAGGTGCTCAGGATAGCTGAAAAGGGGAGACATAGTCCCTGTCTTATTGGCCTTACAATATAGTGTGAAAATATACATTATAAATTAGATGGGCGCTGTGGTTATTGATTTCAGAGAGGAAGGGAGAGGGAGAGAGACAGAAATATCAATGATGAGAATCATTAATCAGCTGCCTCCTACACACCCCTCTACTGGGATCAAGCTGGACATGTGCCCTGACCTGGAATTGAGTTTTGACCTCCTGGTTCACAGGTTAGCACTCAACCACTGAGCCATGCCAGCCAGGCTATCTTGCCTTTCGTTTTACAGATAATTCCCAGAGTTATTAGGGCCATTTCCTTGCCCCTCAGTCCCTGCAGTGAGAGTGTTTCATAGTTTGTAACATAGTTGGATTGTTTCGCAGTCTTGGGTATCTCAAACCTCCTAAATGATTTTTTAGTTTGCATACATTAAGGTTCACTCTTTGTGAACCCATAAAGTTATATGGGTTTCGACAAATGTACACTGCCATGTATGCACAATTACAGTATCATGCAGAATAGTTCCACTGCCCTTAAAAAAAAAAAAAAAAAAAAGAGCTGCATCTGTTTAACCCTCTCTCCTCTCCTCCTGAGCCCTTGACATTTCCCTGTGTCTCTTCAAGGCTTAATATCTCATTTCTTTTTACCACTGAGTGATACACTACTGTGTGGCTGTACCACAGTTTGTTCACCCACTCAGGTACTGAACGATACCTCAGTCGCCTTAGATTTGGGGCAATATTCAGTAAAACTACTATAAACGTGTGCTTGTGTCTCCATATTGACTAATGAAATTATGTCACTCTTTCTTGAACAGTCTTGCTTGGTTTTTACCTATTTTGTTATTCTTCTGAGAGGATAAATGTTAAGCTTTATTAATCTTTATTTTTTCTGTTTCATTGGTTTATGCAGGCAGACCTTGGAGATGCTGCGGGTATGGTTCTCTTAGAGGCAGAAATAGAATAGTGGACACTAGCTATAATTATAAGAAACTGGAGGGGGGGGTCTCTCAGCCCAGTCTGTCCCCTCTCAGTCTGGGAGCCCTCAGGGATGGGGGGCAACCCGGCGATCAGGGGAAGGCGAAGCCCTCATCACACCTCTGCTGCCATTCAGGTGGCCCTGGGTGGGCTGGGCAGCCGCCATCCGAGACTTGCCTGTGCCTTGGGCGGACCCTGGGTGGTTGAAGGGACTGGGGGACTCTAGAGGCAGGTGCGTGGAGTGGCTGGGTCGCCTGGAGGTGGGCCTGGCCATACTGTGCACCTGCCACCCCTACTGGGCTGAGGGACTGGGTGCTGCCATCTTGTGGCTGTGGCCACCACCATCTTTGTGAGCGCGTGACTGTCGATTAGCATATTCCCTATTTACTAAATAGGATATTAATCATGCTCTGTTAACCGTGATGGCTCTGTTCTGATTAGAGAAAGCACGTTCTAACCTGGCTGAGAGTTGTATGCCCCAGGACATGGGAATTAACATCGGAATGCAGTCCATGCTCCTTTTCCAAGAACCTCCTATCATCATGGAAAGATTAGCAACCTTGTTGCTGAAGCAATCTGGTCCCTTTGCGACCCCCAGCCCACATTGCCGTAACCTTGCCTACTTCCCCATGCTTCTAATTCCTACTTTCCTATGTAATCTTTGTCCTTCTACCCCATATAAGCAGCTGACTCCCATACTGCCGGCATTATTGCAGTGAACACTCATATGATTCAGCACTGTCTGTGCTTAATTGGCTCAGGTACTGACAGGCAGCCCAGAGCCACTGGTTGCCCAGTTTCAGTTCCAGAGCACCACAATAAAGGGAGTCGGGATCTTTTTGCTGATGGAGGGTGTTGCCTTCAATATGTAAAGAACTCAACATCTGTGAAGCTCTATAAAGCGAGTGCAATACAGTGAGGCATACCTATAATTTTATGTTTATTATCTTGTGTTTACTCCGTGTTGTTTTATTTTTAATGGCCTCTTTATTTTTTTTTTTTTACTGGCTTCTTAATTTAGAAAGATTCATTTTTAGCCCTTCATCTTTAATGTAAGTATTTAAGGCTATGAAAATTTTCTTCAAGCTCTGCTTTTGCTGCATGCACAAGTTTTGATATATAGTGTTTTCTTACCATTTGATTCTAAATATTTCTGTTGAAATTTGTCACTATGAACCTATAGTGTACCTATCTGCCAAACTGTGTGATTTTTCCCAGTAGCCTGAGTGTAGGTACAGAAAAAGTGGGAAATTAAGGCCAATCCAGGCTTGGGGTTTTTCCAGGAAAGCACATGCCAACCACTGTATCTAATTTCATACCCCACATCTCATGTTCTCGTTGCATCTCATTAGGCAGTCTTTCTTTAATGAGAGACTATCTCTCTTTACATTTTGCTTCGTTATGCTACCGCATCCGTGCACATGTCCATCACTCAATGTCATTGCCTAAATTGACTGCTGCTACTGTGGGCAGGGGAGTGTCATGGGGGACTGCAGGAGATGGAGATGGGAAGGGGACAAGGCAATTAATAGGCAGCTAGAGCCTGAATTGGCAGAAATGGTCAAGCATGTCTTTAAGAAAGTGGACATGCTGGTTTGTCTTAGTGGATAGAGCAATGATCTAGGGGCTGAAAAGTCCCAGGTTCGATTCCAGTCAAAGGCACATGCAGAGTTGCAGGCTCGATCCTCAGTAGGGAATATGCAGGAGGCAGTCAATCAATGATTCTCTTTCATCATTGATATTTCTATCTCTCTCTCCCTCTCTGAAATCAATAAAAATATATCTATTTCTTTTAAAAGTGGAAGTGCCAACATTAAATTTAATAAACTTGCCATTTAAAGTAGAAGTACCAACATTAAATTTAATAAACTTGCCATTCGGAACTATTATGTAATCCTGCCTTTCACAATTACCCACAAGCACTCAGTAAATCTGCTAGATCTATAATTATACCGGGGTCTTCTGTTATGCTTATTTTTCTCATTTACATATGGAGGCAATAAGGCATTAGGCAATTAAAATCACATGGCAATTGCCACCTAGCTCAGTGTTTTTGGGGTTTTTTTGTTTGTTTTTTCACCTAGCTCAGTTTATTTCATTAAACACACCATCTCCCTCTCTGTTCTCACGGGCCAGGCTCCGAAGTAGGCAGATTAGGCAGCTACCTACTTAAAGATTTAGAAGATACTAAAAACGTCTTTCCCTAAAAATGCCTCTATCACATGTAATGCTAACTCTACACACTCCCCAAAGACCTCTTTGAGAAGATACAACCTTTCCAGCTCACTTAGGGTATGAGGTTACCTGAGAGGGGTTATTTATTAGCTAACTAATTAGTCTGTCACGGAAAGCCACCTGCCTCCAATATCACCTGGAAAAGAGGCGGGGCCTGAAGAATGACACCCAGGATAACCAGATTTGATGGATTAAGGGAGTACATAGGTAGAGCAGATGGATGAGGAGTTAGGAATGAAGGGAAGGTGCTAAGAATATTGACTTGGGGTGCCAGGGTGGGAGAAGAAATAAAGGAAAGGAAAATCCATAACTTAAAGCAACTTTTGGGAAGGCAAAACCCTTGGGCAGCCTAAGGACTTAGAGACACACACATCTCTAAGAGAGAAGGTTTTAAAAAAGAGGAGCAGGTGGAAGTTAGTGTTTAATGTGTACAGAGTTTTAGTCGGACAAGATGAAAAGATGGTGATGGTGGTTGCACAAGAATGTGAATGTACTTAATGCCACAGACTTGTACACTGAAAATATGTGCCCTGCAGATAGATGCTAGACCATCTGTGAGGGAAATGAAAAAGGCAGTTGAGGCCGTTTTCACTAATCCTTTGCCTTATGGTACAATGGCCTTCAAGGTGGATCCAATGATCCTCACCGCCTAGAATTCACTCCCATGTATTATCTCCGTCTGCACTGACTAGGGCTAACCTAGCTAATGATAGGATGCAGCAGAAATGACCTTCCAAGACTAGATCATAAGAAACACTGCAGTTTCCAACTGTTCTCTCTTGGATCTCTTGCTCTTGGGGAAGTGAGCTACCATGTGGGGAGGACACTCAGGTAGCCTTTGGAGAAGCCCAGGGGTGGGAAGCAGGCCTCCAGGTGACAGCCAGCACTCACCCAACCACCAAGTGAGAAGCCAGCCACCCAGGAAGCAGATTCTCCAGCAGCCCCAGCCCACATCTGGACAGCACCCTCATGACAGAGCCTAAACCAGAACCACCCAGCTGTGCCGCTCCAAAGTCTGACTCACAGGAACTGTGAAGCAAAGTCTAAAATCGTGTTAAGCCCCCACGTTTGGGGGTGGTCTGTTCCACAGAACTTGGTAACTAATACAGGAGCATGAGGAGCCTTCATCAGCTGCCTGAGGCTGGTGTTGTCCAGTCATTTTTGTATCTCCATTTGTTTCTGAGATTATATCACAGCTACTTACAGATATTCTGTGACACCAGTTAAAGTTGCACTTCCTTTATATGTTTTGAATATGCAGCAGGTGACTTAAAAAAAACTTTAGCCAAGATTGGAGTGGCATTGCTGAATGTCAGACAGTTAGGGCTAGGGAGAGTTGTTTCTACATAATACACCTTGTCAAATAATGTAAATACTGTAGCTGAAATGCTCAAAAACCTGAAGGCAGATCCGTGTTTTAAAAAGGGGAGGCTGGTGTGGTTCAGTGGTTGAATATTGGTCCATGAACCAGAAGATCACATTTTG
This sequence comes from Antrozous pallidus, assembly GCA_027563665.1. Taxonomy (NCBI): domain Eukaryota; kingdom Metazoa; phylum Chordata; class Mammalia; order Chiroptera; family Vespertilionidae; genus Antrozous; species Antrozous pallidus. Next base: position 57,491,912 of record CM050523.1, on the reverse strand, counting down.
ATTCCCCCATCAGGGCACGTGCCTGGGTTGCAGGCTTAATCCCCCAGTAGGGGGCGTGCAGGAAGCGGCCAATTAATGATTCTCTCCCGATGGTTCTCTCTCCCTCTTTCTAAAATCAATAAAAAAACATTTTTTTTAGAAAGGGGAGGAGACAAGGAAATACATTTTAAAACGACATGAAAGAAAGGAAGGAATGGGGATAGAGAGGGAGGGGAAGAGGGGAAGGAAAGAAGAAAGAGAAAGTCGATTTAAGAACTTTGTTAGGACCAACCTCTTTTCTCCTGGCGCTGTGTGTGAACCTACCTAGAATCCTCATCTCTGCGTCGGTGAGCCTCCAGTTCTTCAGCCCGAGTTTGATGAGTTGTGGGGCGCCCTCCAGCTGTCCCAGCAGCCTGGGCAGGCTGACTCGCACATCACTGCACCAGGGCAGCATCAGCACGGTGAGCTGCTCCAACACGGGCAGCCTGTCAACTGCAGGAAGCAGAGACAGTTCAGGAGTTGGATCCATCTCGAACCTGATGAAGGACGAAGTGATAGGGGAGGAGAGGTCTTTCTCTCTGCAGCCTACTCAGTGTGCAGTGGGAATCAACTCGCTTTGTGGTTAGTATTTTATGGAAAGTGTTCAAGAATATACAAACACTATGCAGGGCAGTATACTGAAGCTGTGAGTATGAACACACCAACTTTTAACAAACAGCAAATCATGGATGTTGGCTTTATCCTAACCAAATTCCTTCCCTCCTGACGTATTCTGAAGTAAATCTCAGATGGTGAGTATCAGGTGTTTTAAAAAAACAAAACAAAACATGATCACAATGTCTTGATCACATCCTAAAAATCTTATTACTAATTCCGTGAGCCAATTTGTTTGAAGCAAGCCCTCCTCTCAGACGCTGGCTCTATCTGTAGAAGGAGGCAAGCGGGTGGGAGCCTCAGGTGCAGTGAGCCTGTGAAAAGTGGTGACTCAAAAGCCACTGCCCGTGTTCCTGAAGAGAAGGCCACCCGACTTCCTGAAGGTGCATCTCTAAGGCCAACGGCCATTCTTACTCAGCTTACGGAGAGCTTCATTGCCACCCTCTTCCAGGTGATTCTCAGATAAATCAAGAATGCTCAGTTTGGCCAAATTGTGAAGATTCTCAGCTGGAAAAGAACAACAACAAGAGAAAAAGACTATCAAGGAACCATATGTGCATTTAAAAATATTCTTATAAGAACTCTGAGCCCTCGTCTTCTTTGTTGAGAGTGTACGAATCTTGATTAGATTTGATTAACTATTCTCAAAAGTATCTGGCTACTCCCAGGACTGTGACCAAATGGACAGGTATTTCCTGTTGCTAAATTCTACCCAATAAACTTCAGCCTAAAGGCAAAATGGTCATTATTGCTGACTAAAACCTAAAGCAGCCCGGGCTACTGTTGTTATCACTATAGGAAAGTCACTCCATTTCTCTAAGCCTCTGTGTCTTCATCTTTAGAATGGGGAAGATGAACTGGAGGAAGTGGGAGGTTGCTTCCGATTCTTACATGCTCTCCTCATGCAGGAGAGAGGAAGGAACAAAACCCAATGAGATGAGCTGTTCTTTGTGTACCTCCGTTTAGGTTATTTTGGTAGTTATCGTTGTGATGTACCTCAGTTTAAATTATTTGGGCAGTCATAGTTGTGATGTTAATCATAAAAATTTTAATAAGAACATTAGTCACAAAATGCCAGCGCTCTAGCTAAGAACTGCTTGCTTCTTTTCTTCACTACAGATACAGGTACTCGCCCCCTTTCCAAAGTTCAGGTACCCCACTTCAATCACTGGAAGAAATTCAAAGGGGATTTTCACCTTGCTTTTACAAACAAGGTGGGAAGCAAAAATGGCGTTCGCTGTTTGTTTTGCAGAGAGCCTTACAGAGGCACCCAGGGTGGCGCAGCCAAGCTCCCCCTGGGAACTGCGGCCCGCGTGCAGCGCCACGCGCCAGAGCTTTGGGCTGTGTCCGGGAGCATCTCTGCTTTATCTTGACTTGTTCTGCACCTGTTAGCAAGTGCGTCCCAAGGTATAAGAAGAGCCTAAGCCCGTAGTCAGCAAACTGCCGCTCGAGAGCCACATGCAGCTCTCTGGCCCCTTGAGTGTGGCTCTTCCACAAAATACCATGGCCTGGGAGAGTTGATTTTGAAGAAGTGGCATTAGAAGAAGTTTTAAAAATTTGGCTCTCAAAAGAAATTTCAATCGTTGTCCTGTTGATATTTGGCTCTGTTGACTAATGAGTTTGCCGACCACTGGCCTAAGAGAAGTCATTTTGGAGTCTGGGAATGCTCAAAAATTTTCCATGAAGATGAATAGTAATTGCTTATTTGCTTAATGCCCTATTAGCTTACTGAAGGTTTCACAGGGCCCAGCCAGTGTTGCTCAGTGGTTGAGCGTCGTAATCGACCCACGAACCAGGTCATGGTTTGATTCCAGGGCAGGCACATGCCTGGGGTGCAGGCTCGAGCCCCGGTGGGGGTGTACAGGAGCCATCTGATCAATTATTCTTTCTCATCATTGATGTTTCTAGCTCTTTCTCTCTCCCTTCCTCTCTGAAATCAGTAAAATATATATTTTTTAAAGTTTTAAAAAATGTATTTTAAAAAAAAGTAAGGTTTCATAAGAATGGTCTACTTTCTGATAGTGGGGACACCTGTATTTATCATAGTTGCTTAATCTAGTTGAAGCTTTTTCCTAGTAAGGATGATGAGAAAAATCTCCTTTAAAAAACTGACTAATTTTTATTATACTCTTGTTATACTCTTATACTCACATACGAATTATGAATTATACTCTTGTTATAATACTAGCTATTATTTTTTAAATCAGCCCTATGAATCCTTTCCTTAGAGTAAAATATATTCTGAAGTTTGGTGCTTTAAAAAACCCACAGACTCCACCTGCAAGGGGGATGGTTGCTATTGTCAGTTCCAAACCTGGCTCCTCCCAGTGGCAGGTGGAGAGTGAGGGAGTGTACTCTCCATTCTCACGGTTCCCTGTGCTTGCCTAGCTCCTCCACTCATGGATTTCTCTAGTTTTTTATTCATATTAGCATATAAGTAACTCAGTAATTCCTACAGACTACATCAGTCCTTGTTCTTCTTCTGTGTGTGTGTTTCGTTTCTTTTCCCCATCAGTCTTATATTGTTTACTTTTTTATCTTTATTGTTCAGTTTATTAATTACATTGTTCCCTTTTCTTCCCTCCTATAGTTCCCCTCCACCTGGTACCCATCCCACCCTCCGCCCTCAACCCCCTCCACTGTCCTCTCCCATAGTTGCATGATTTTTGTTCAGTCTCTTGCTGCACTTCCCACACCTCTTTTCTCCCCAAGAATTGTCAGTCCATTCCCTCTCTATGTCTGTGATTCTGTTACATTCACCAGTTTATCCTGTTCATCAGCTTATTAATTCACTTGATTTTTATATTCATTTGTTGATAGATGTGTATTTGTTGTTCATAATTTACACTTTTATCTTTTTCTTCTTCCTCTTCATAAAGAATATCTTTCAGCATTTCATATAATATTGGTTTGGTGGTGATGAACTCCTTTAGCTTTTTCTTATCTGTGAAGCACTTTATCTGACCTTCAATTCTACATGATAGCTTTGCTGAATAGAGTAATCTTAGTTGTAGATTCTTGCTATTCATCACTTTGAATATTTCTTGCCACTCCCATCTGGCCTGCATCATTTCTGCTGAGAAATCCTCTGACAATCGTATGGGTGCTCCCTTATAGGTAACTAACTGTTTTTCTCTTGCTGCTTTTAATATTCTCTCTTTATTTTTTGCTCTTGGCATTTTAATTATGATGTGCCTTGGTGTGGTCCTCTTAGGGTTCCTATATATTGGGGTTCGGTGCGCTTCTTGGACTCCTAAGTCTATTTCTTTCACCAGGTGTGGGAAGTTTTCGGTCACTATTTCTTCAAATAGGTTTTCAATGTCTTGGTCTCTCTCTTTTTCTGGCACCCCTATAATTCGGATGTTGGTATGCTTGAGGTTGTCCCAGAGGCCCCTTACACCATCTTCAATTTTTTGGATTCTTTTGGTTTCTTGCTTTTTCAGCTGAGTGGATTTTACCTCTTTGTATTTCAAATCTTTAACTTGGTTTTTGGGGTGCTCCAGAGCACTTTTAGGTCTTTGTATAATATTTTTTATTTCAGTCAGTGTATGCTTAATTTCTGGTTGGTCCTTTTTCATATCCTTGAGAGTCTCCTTCATATTCTTGAGGGTTTTGCTCATTTCCTTGTAGGACTCATTCATTTCCACGTTGATCTTGATCATTTCTACGTTGGTCTTGATCATTTCCTTGCAGGTCTCGTTCATATCCTTGAGGGTCTCGTTCATTTCCTTTTCGGTCTTGCTTATTTCCTTATAGGTCTTGACCTTTTGTTGGAGCCTCTTGAGAAGCCCTATAACCGTGGTTTTGAATTCCATGTCCAGTCATTTTTTTTCCTCCATTTCTTTCACATCTGATTTCTTTCCATGTCTCTGCATGTTGGCTACTTCCCTGAGTTGGTCAATTAGCTTTGTGTGGTAGACTTCCTACAAGGGACAGTGGCTCAGCCTCCCCAGTTACCTGAGGTGGATATGGGTTGCACAGTCTTGCTGAAGTTAAGCTCAGGTTAATCATTGTTAGCACTTGGAGGGGTTGACCTCCAGGCCAATTGACTGTGAAGTTCAGCTGTGCTCAGGTTGGATGGGCGGAGTCTTCAGGCCAAGCAGACAGCGTTAGCTCTGCCCTATGCGGCCCCAGGGACTCTGTGCCGGGGGCAATGGTAGCCAGCACCTCTGAGAGAGAGCCATTGCTGAGCTCCACCGGCTGCCAGGGAATTCAGACTCTACCCAAATGAGTCTGCACACCCAATGTCTCACCCAGGGTCATAAAACAATGCAGTTTAACGGTTTCCCGAATGAGAGAGCTTGTCACAAGCGCTCTCTACAAGGTCTTGCAGTTGCGCTGTTCCCAAGTTCACGCGCACTCCACACAAACTCGTCTTCTCCACAAGCCAGCAGACCCTTGCAACACCCAAGCTTCAGCGTGCCCTTCCACTGTCCAATTTTCACCCCGTATGATAGTGGGTTCCCAGGACTTCGCCCAGAGCTGGGGAATCAGTCCAGTGGGACGTCTTTGTCCCCCCGATTCGAGAAAACTGGCCGGTTTTCAGCCGCCCGCCCTATCCGCTGGCCCATCCGGCTCCTCCAAACTTCTCTCCACGCGTATTTTCAACGCTGTCCTCAGCCACTCCTCCGAGTCACAATGTCTTATCTTCACTTTTATTTGTGGAATTTTTACTTGGCCACTTTCTGGTGATTCTGGAAGGTGTTTGTTCTTTTGTTAAGTTGTAGTTTTAAAATTGCTGTGTATGACGGCAAGATAGGTGTTTTACCTATGCTGCCATCTTGGTTCTCTCCCTATTGTTCACTTTTTAAAGGGTTATACTATTTCCCCAAAAAATCTAAATTTAAGAAACATCATAGTTTAACATAATCTAGTTTATCCAGTAATATGCAAAGGTTTTTTTTCATACTTAGTACTCACACTCTCTGGGAACTCAAATACTCAATGCCTATCTTAATGCACATTAACTCTATCTTAACAGGGCAATGGGTAAGAATTAGAAGGCCTGACAGCATTTAAGGAAATCCCTCTCTCTGCTTCTCAATCTTTTATTTATCCATCCATCCAAATACTTATTAAGGATCAAGCACCTACTTCTTAATTTCTTCCTCTTTATCTTCCCTTAAAATTATAACATCTTCAATTAGTCTGAAGTTCTCTTATCCATCTATAATCTGTTTTTATTCTAATGGTGGAGAAAATCATTAAAAACAGACTAGATATTGCCCAGATTTCTTCATTATCTTTTCCAGTTTCTCTAAAAATTAAATTGCTGCTTGAGAAACTTAGTATGCACGAATTACTATGAAAGCACCACATCTCCTCTCACACCATTCTCAGTCAATGCAGGCAAGTTACCTAGGGTTTTCACAGCCCTGGCAGTCAGGCAGCAGGAGACTAATTGGATTTCCTCAAGGTCATGGAGTTCCGCTGACAAAGACTTAGCTATATAATCCATTCCCTCCCCAATGTCAGACAAGTGGATCAAATGAAGTAAACACATATTCTTCAGGTTTGTCAGACCATCAGCTGCAAATAGAGGGAAAGGAAATGCATTAGGATACCGAGTTAATTTGATTTAACCATAGATAAAATGCTGAAAAGAAGGCAATGAACAATTGCATCGAGCCTTTGCTGAGCTCTTTCTGTAGAGACCTTGAGTTATAAGAAGCCAAAGAGAGCAGATTTTCTTTCAACTCTCACTTTCCAGTCTGCTGGGCCATACAGTCTCTTTAGTGGAGGCCATTCTCTTGATAGGATGAGAAAACCTCTAGTACATGTGCAGTATTTTAATGGGTATCCATGTGTGCCTTTACCACACTTTTTTTTCATAAAAGTAAGTCTTCTGAGTGAGCACTGTCTCTTTAAACCCTTCAAAAATCTTAGAAGGGATGGAAGCTGAATTCCAAGGGGCTGCATGGGGACGTTAGTTCTTTGGTGTGGTCCTAGGATAACTGTTCACAGCCTCAAAAGAGCTCTGCTGGGACTGCATGATGTGGGCGTTCCTGGTGTTTTCCACCAGACCACATCCAATGTAGCATGGTAACCAGGAGAAAGATTTATCTTATATCAGTAGTACAAGTGAAAACATTCTAAAATGTCCCTGAGACTGATTAGGCATACCTTTGTGTCATTAAAATAGTCCTTGATCTTGATGGTACTCTAACCTAGAGGACAGAAATGTACTGTTTTAATAATAGCTACCTTGCAGCGCTTTGGGAAGGCTGTGGATAAGTTATATAATGTATTTAGGATGGTCCTGGCACATAGAAGGTGAATATTAATTGTTGTCTTGGGAGTACGCATAGCTCAGAGATTGTAAGCATGAGCTTTGCAGTCAGTTTAGTTCCTGGATCCCGTACTTAATAATTGTGTGAGCATATCCCTAAAACCTTTTAGCTATGGTTTTAGGGATAATTATATTGTGTACTTTGACTATTGTAAGGAGTCAATGAGAAATACTAGTGTGTCAAAGTGCTGTTTAGGCCCGATCCGTACATCCCTCAAGGGGTCCCTCAAGGGGCAGTTGAACATTTCTCAAGGGGTCCCAGATTGGAGAGGGTACATCTGGGCTAAGGCTCACACTCCCTCACCCCCTCACCTGTGCATGAATTTTGTGCACCAGACCTCTAGTTTAATTATAAAATCACTGTATAATCTTTTAAATATTGTTTATATGCTTTAAATACAAATATAGCTAATAATTTCTAAAACTTTTCTTAATTATAAAGCCACAGTTTAAATATTTACATTGTTTCTATGCTTTAAATGCAAGCAGAGTCAATCAGCCAGGAAGATAAAACATATCATGTCTTCTGTTCTTCAAAGGGTTGTCGTCTGGTGGTGTACAGTTTACATAAAATGGTGCTGTAGGGGTGGAGAAAAGTGTCTAGGAAAACCGATGCAGTCACAAATGCATAAAGGCATCCTTGCCTTGTGGAGACTGAGTTAACTGTTCTGATTCTCAAACTTGCATTAATAAAAAAATAAAATAAAATAACAGAAAAATAAATCTAACCTAGTGTTATAGCATCTTCCTCATTCATCTTAATGTTATCCAGCATAAGCTTCGTAAGATTCTTCAAGTTACCCAAGCTGTCAGTCAGACCACCTGCCAAAAGAAAAGAAATTAGACTTTGTTCAGCTGTCTATTTATTAAATTTCTATTACCAATGAAAAGATTCTCGTTGTTACCATAGGCAAGAAATGCTCATGAAATTGACACCAAAATGTATGGTTTTTGGTCAGAAATGGGCATCATCTTTAGCTAAAAGCAAATATAATGCAACTGGATTGGAAAACAGTAGCATAAAAATAATAGAAATTATCAAACATGTGGACATTAAATAGCACACCTCTAAATAAGCATAGATGAAATAGGAAGTCTCAGGGAAAATTAGATAATATTTTTTAAAAACACAAAAACATAATATCAAAATCTGCAATTAGTCTACTCTTAATAGAGAGGACTATAGTATTGAATGCTTATATTAGAAATAAGGAAAGGTCTCAAACCAACAACATAAACTTACTACTTAAGTAACTAGAGAAAAAAGACTAAAATAAGCCCAATGCAAGAAGGAAGAAATTAATAAAGATCAAGGCAGAGGCAAGATATTTTTGAAGAAAAGAAACAGGGGAGAGTGATTGATATAGAGGCAGGGAGGCATTGAACAGGCTGTCAAGCTACAGGGTGAAGGATGGGGAGGGTGGGGGGTGGGTGCTAGGGGAGATCAACTGAAGGACTTGTATGCATGCATATGAGATTATGAGCATAACCAATGAATGCAAGACACTGGGGCGGGGGGGGGCAGGTGGGGACATGTGCTGGAGGGTAGGGGAGGCTGGGGGGAGGACAATGGGGAAAAAAGGAAAACATATGTACTACTATTAAATCTAAGTTATACTGCAAAAAAAAATAAAGATCAAGGCAGAAATAAATAAAAATTGAAAACGGATAAACAGTAGGAAAAATCAGTGAAAATGTATTTGAAAAGATCAATAAAATTGAGCAATTTCTGGGAAGACTGACAGGAAAAGAGGAAAAACAAATCACGAATATCAGAAATAAAAGAGAAGATATCACTACAAAATAGCAGATGTTAAAAGAATAGAGAATAATATAAACACATCTACACATATCAATTTGACAACACAGGTAAAATTGCCCCATTTCTTGAAACCCACAAACTACTAAAACTCACCCAACACAACATAGGTAACCTAAAGAGTCCTATACATCTATTAAGAACATAGTTTAAATTTTTCTAAAAAGGGAAATCTGCAGGCCCAGATAATTTAACTTGCAAATTTACCAAACATTCAAAGAAGAAATAAACCAATTCTATAAATCACTTCTAGAAAATAAAGTATAGGGAATAATTCCCAACATATTTTATGAAGCTCCACTAACAAATATGAAATCTAGATGAAGAGAATAAAACAAAAAACATTTTCAGACCAGTATCACTCATGAGAATAGAAGCGAAAATCTTCAATAAAATGAATTTCATGCCGAAACCGGTTTGGCTCAGTGGATAGAGCATCAGCCTGCGGACTGAAAGGTCTCAGGTTCAATTCCCGTCAAGGGCACATCCCCAGAAGGGGGCATGCAAGAGGCAGCTGATAGATGTTTCTAACTTTCTATCCCTCTCCCTTCCTCTCTGTAAAAAAAACAATAAAATATATTTTTAAAAATAAAAATAAAATAAAATGGACTTCATATAAAGAATGCAGAGCTATTTCAATATTTGGAAAGCAATCCATGTAAATTCACTATAATAGTCTATGATCATACAAATTGATGCAGAAAAATATTTGACACAATCTAAGATCCATTCATGATAAAAATTCTCAGCAACGTAGGAATAGAAGGAAACTTCCTCAACCTGATAAAAGCCATCTACAGAAAAAAACTGTAGTTAACATTGTACTTAACGGTGAACGTCTGAATGCTTTCACCCTAAGATCAGAAACAAGGGAGTATGTGCCCTCTCAGTTCTCATATTCAATATTGCACTGCCAGTATAATCAGTGCAATAAACCAAGGAAATTAAAAGGAATGCAAATTTTAAAGAAGGAACAAAACTGTTCTTTTTTGGAGGTAACATGATTATTTATGATAAAAAAAAATTTCAAGGAATCTACCAAAACAAGAAAACAAACAAAAAACCTCCTAGAACTAATAAGTGAGTTTAGCAAAGATATAGAATACAAGGTCAACACACAAAAATCAATCTTACTTCCAGATAGTAGCAATAAATAACTGGCAACCAAATTATTTTTAAAATACCATTTACAATAACTCCAAGTAAATGAAAAAGTTAAGTACTGGTATAAACCTAATAAAACATATACAGGATCAACATGATAAAAACTGTAAAATGATGCTAGCCCTAGCCAGTTTGGCTCAGTGGATAGAGCATCGGCCTGCGGACTGAAAGGTCCTGGGTTCGATTCTGATCAAGGGCACATGCCCGAGTCGGGCAGGGCGTGCAGTAGGCAGCCAGTCAATGATTCTCTCTCATCATTGATGTTTCTATCTCCCTCTCCCTTCTTCTCTGAAATCAATAAAAATATTAAAACAAAACAAAACAAAATGATGCTAAAAGAAATCAAAGAAAATATAAATAAATGGAAAAAGAAACCATGCAAATAGATTGAAGATTTAACATAATATAAATGTCAGTTCTCCCTAAGTTGGTCTATAAATTTAATGTAATGTCAACCCAGATCCCAGTCAGAGTTTTTGGTGATATAATCAATGTAAGTCTAAACTTCACATGGAAAGGCAAAGGAACTAGAATATAAAAGACTTTTGAGAAAGAAGAATAAAGTTGAATAACACCAACACATGACACCAAAAGCATGATTCACAAAAAAAGAAATAGACTGCAATAAAATATAAGACTTTTGTTCTATGAAAAACACTGTTAAGAGAATGAAAAGATTAGCTTTTCAGGAATAAAAAGGCATGAACTAGGAGGATTCTGAAGAGACGTGGAGGGCAAAGGTAAAAACAAACCTTGGGTATAGACAACAGTGAAGTGGATTTTAGCCACAAGAAAGAATAAGCACTGATCACAAACTCAGAAGTCAAAAAGGGCCAGGGGAGTAGAACAGGTGGACTCTGTGCCCGACTGGAGATTTTGTGTCTAGTCCTGAGAGCCCTGGAGCAGATCAGAGGCTCTAACAGATTGTTACCAAATGAGGCCAGGGGCCCTCAGTTGTCAAAGTTGCAATTTTTTTAAGAGAAATCTACAACCTGGATTTTCTCATGATAGCTCCCAATTTCAAAAAGCTGGCAACTCCTTCCGGAAGAAGAGCCATGGGTGGGGGATGAGGCGGTCAAGGAGACTTTTCACTCTAGGTTGTTTTATCATTTGGACTGTGTGAATACAAACACTGGATTTTAAAAATTAAGAACAAAACATGAATCAGAAAACTCTAAACACTGCAGGCCAGTCCAGCACATAGGCGACCAGTGTGCGTGATCGTTACAAAGGAATAGCCATGAAGAGAAGAGAGTGAGCCTCCTGACACGGAAGGTAGACTAGTAACGTGTGGGTGACTCTCTAGAATCTTATAGAAGGCATTCCTGCATGGAGTAGGAGGTTGCAAAAATTATTTGTGCAAAAGATTATAGAATCTTAAATCACAGCTAATATCCTCTGCAGATGACAAGTGAGGCGGAGCACAGTGGGACATCACTTGTGAACGAACACTCATCTTACTAGTAGATGACAGTCAAGTAGGGCGAGGCCCCTGCCCTGGCCCCAGGGCGGATCTGCACAGCCAGGCCGGACACTCATCCTTAGTGTTACTTTGAATTTGGGGAAAACTCCCCTTTGCCCCTGCATGTGTGTCTGGAGTTTGAAATTCATGGTAAACGAAATCTGTTCCCCAAATCTTTTTTCAAAATGAACAATACTAGGGGTGAAGATGGGGCTGGGTTTGTTGTGCAATTTCCTAGATAAGAATCTGGTGACACAATTAGTCACTAGCTCCTGCAGGCTGGATTTCCTCCCAGACTTTCCGGGGGGGAGGGGAGCTCCTGGCGGGGAAGCAGTGGATGCTGGGTGGAGATGGAGATGCTGAGAAGGAGAATTTCTCTCTCTCTCTCTCTCTCTCTCTCTCTCTCTCTCACACACACACACACACACACACACCACGGAAACACACACTTTTGCGATATAAATTATATAGCTACTCAAACTACATAGCTTCAGCCCTGGAAATGCTCCCTAGGGCCTCCCAACCTGACAGCCTTCCTCCCACGCCCATCCTCCTCCAGTCCTCCCACCTCCTTCTCAAGTCCTAGCGCCTGGGAGAAGCTATTGGAAAATGTAAAGCGTCCTGACCGGTTTGGCTCAGTGGATAGAGTGTCGGCCTGTAGACTGAAGAGTCCCAGGTTCGATTCCGGTCGGGGGCATGTACCTTGGTTGCAGGCACTTCCCTAGTGGGGGTGTGTGGAGGCAGCTGATCGATGTCTCTCTCTCATCGATGTTTCTAACTACCCCTCTCCTTTCCTCTCTGTAAAAATCAATAAAATATATTTAAAAAAAGAAAATGCAAAGCAAAGCAATATGCTGTGTAATATTTTCACGGTACTTAGCCAGGTTCCATTAGGGCTTCAGCTGCAGAGGTTGGCAGTACCTGGCAGCCGTGGAGTCTGTAGGTTGTGAATACTCAAGGTTCTCAGGTTTGCCACGGATGTGATGTGCTGCTCGTCCTCTACGGTGAGGGGACTGGCTTCCACCACGAGGGCGTGGATGTGCTTACAGGTGCTGAGGACCAAACTCAGGCTTCCGGCCACGCCGGCACACCTCTTAAGGGACAGCCGGAGGCTGGTAGCAGAGCTGAAGATCTTCCCCAGATATTTGCTGTCCTGCTTGTTCAACCTGCTGAAATCCCGGAGCGTGACCTCCAGAGTCTTGAACTTCTGCTCCCAGTTGAAGAACAAAGACACGGCCCTGCTGGGAATGTAGGTCCCGGAGGCCTCTTCCTCGTGGGTCCTGCCCGAGCCCTCGGTGGGCTTGTCTCGCGAAGCCGTGGCTCCCCCGTAGAAGTCCAGTTTAACGAAGTCCAGAGCGCTTGCACAATTAGGCAAGTGCTCAAAGAAGTCAAATAAGTAATCAGGGATGTTCTCGGAGCTGATGTATAAGCTTTTACCACGAAAGAAAGCTTCAAATTCTTCACTCAGGTCTGCCTTGGCTATACTCTCGTGAAACAAGTTGATGCCACACTCTGTAAAGGAACTGACGTTGACGGCTTTCAGGATTTCTTGCACGGTCGTGCTCTTCACATTTTGCATCGATTCCTGCCTCCAGAGAGCCCTCTTGGCGATGGGGAAGCTGGGGAGGCTGCCATGGTGGCGCACGGCTGCCAGGTGTTTCAGGACAGTCCTGGTGGCTTCGGTGGATGACCCGCACGTGTACAGGAGCAGGTTGCTGTACTTGGATGTAATGTCTGAAATGGAAACCATTTTCTGCAGATGACCCTTCCCCTGGGTCACCTCCTCTGGCTCCCGGGATGCCAACAAACCGCTGAGTCGGCGTCCCGCTACGTACTCCTGGAATGACTGATGAAAGAACTTATACTTGGGCTTGAACTGTTGCGCCGTGTATTTGCAGAGGAGGCCAGTGGCCAGTAGGACATCCTCGTTCACAACGCACACATCCTTTTGCTCGAAATCAAACCTGTGGCGGAACACGCCCTCCAGAGCCAGGTCTCCACAGTGGTCCAGGCTCCGCGTGAGGTCCCTGGCAGCCACCCCTTTGTGTTTGTACTCGTTTTTCTGTAGCAGCAGGTCATAGAAGGTGCAGAACAGCGTGGTTTGTGTGTGGGAGTGGAACTCGCTTTCCCCCATCTGGATCGCACAGGTGATGACCACAAAGAGCGGCGTCTTCATCAGATTGCGCATGCACCTGGACTTCTGGATTTGCAGCAGCAAGCCCTCCGCGTGCTCCCTGAGCAGCACCTCCCGGATGAGAGCCTGAGCGCTCTCCTCCGTCATGTCCCCCACCTCGGCAGTCAGGGCCCCGAACTGCCTGATGTGCTTCAGGCTCTCGGTGGTGGTGGTGACCATGACCATATTCTTGAAGCGGTGGTTTTCCTTGATCAGGGCTTCAATTTCCGGGCAGTTCTGGGCCTTGAACTCATTGTAGCCATCCAGGAGAAAAAGAACCCTCTGCTGGAGCTTCAGCAGCATGGCCATGAAAGTCTGCTTTCTGGTGGCGTCGGGTACATCGAGGAGTTGGTCGCACAAGGTTTCGAAGAGTGTACCCTGGGCCCGGCTCAGACGGAGAAAGAAGACTAACTTGAACTTGGTCAGGGCCTCGCACTTTCCCGAGGCCCAGAGCATGGCGATTCGCTGTAGCAGAGTGGTCTTCCCTTTGCCCGATTCCCCTTCGATGATGCAGGGGCTCTGAAGAGTGTCCAGCAGGCCACTCAGGGTCAGCTGATCCAGACGGTGATGGTGTTGGTTCTTCCTCCATAGAACAGGTTCCGTGAAGGTGCTTTTCAAATTAAAAATAATGTCAATATCTTTACCCAGGGGATGGAAGTTCAGAAAATATGGGGAAAGGTATAAATATTTTAAATCTTGAGCCAAATCATCTAAGTCTTCTTCTGATATCTGATGAAAAAGGCCTACGGGAGAAGAGGTGAAATTAAAGAGGACCCAGTTCTGTGTCTCCCCAGAACCCAGAGTTCAGGAGAATGAGAATCTTGTACTGATGATTTTCACTCCCTTCCCCAGTTCTCAGCTGGCACAAGGGCTTCCAAATATTTATTCCTGCTTTTCCCTGTCACCCTTTTCCCTTCCTCCCCTCCTGACTTCTGTTTCCTCCTTTCCGCCACTACCTCTTGTAGCAGCTGATTGGAAAGGGGAGGAGTCTGTGTTTGGGTTAAAAAAAGTGCCAGAGAACAGTGGGAAGATGGCTGATCAGGCCTTAACCTTGATTAAAATCTGTCGTGAAGTAATTTACCAATTTAATGAAATAAAAACTAAATATTTCACCAAAAGCAGAATCATGCTTCTTTAGTTGGTCAGGCTTTCTTTACCCTGGCGCTTGGGTCATGAGCTAGTGGAAACCACTACAGCCTGGACTTCTCAGGTGCCTCCATTGTCCGATTTGGTTTTGAAGTGAGGCTATTCTACATCATCTATTGCCCGACCCTGGAGTCACCTATTAGCTTCACCGTCAAGTGATCTAATGGGAGTTTTTTTCTTCTGAGAGTGCCTGAGCCTTTTCCTACCATGGACACCACCCAGTGACATGAAGAGGCAGGAGAGCAGAGGCCCTGTCGTCGGGATCATGGGTCTTGGCCGTGGTTTAGTCTGTTTGTGGAAAAGATACAGAGCAATCTGATACTCACTTTGTCCATTCAAGTCCTGGAACAGAGGATAGTTCCACTTTTCAAGGGATTTAAGAAAGAGGTTACAGGATTCTGGACCCTTCTTCAAAATCATGTGAATGATCCCTCTGGCAGCATCCTGCTCGACCTTCTCACAGCAAATGATATTTACTTCTTCAGAATTCAGAACATTCCTAACAAAGAGCTCGTCCACAACTTGCTTTGTAACAGTCATTCCCATTCTGTGGATGAGGGCTTGACTGTTCTCCTTAATGAAATTCACTGAGGAGATGGGGAAATATATACAAATTTATTCACTTGTATAAAATATGAATGCAATGTTATCAGAGCATTAGGGTCATGATTTTTCCCCCTTTAGACCCATCTTGAGTTATGGAGATGGCAAATGGTTGAATTCCAGGTCCCCCACTCCCCCTCCCACTCCCCCCGTTTAGACCCATCTTGAGTTATGGAGATGGCAAATGGTTGAATTCCAGGCCCTCAAGAAAAGCCTAGCACGCCCTGAGCAGTTTGGCTCAGTGGATAGGGTGTTGGCCTGCGAACTGAAAGGTCCCAGGTTGGATTTTGGTCAAGGGCATGTAGGTTGGTTGTGGGCACATCCCCAGTGAGAAGTATGCAGGAGGCAGCTGATTGGTGTTTATCATCGATGTTTCTAATTCTCTATCCCTCTCCCTTCCTCTCTGTAAAACATCAATTATATATATATATATATATATATATATATATATATATATATATATATTTTTTTTTTTTTTAAAGAAAAACCCAGCAAAGCTCCTTATCCCTAACCCCTTGGTGAGCAAGATGGTGTTTCTTTGATAATAAAGTAAGATGAACAGTTTTATTTCCCAATGTAAAATGGTCCCCAGTAAAATCACAGTGGGCTTTAGGAGAAGTAGACGGGCCTAGGATCTGCCACTTGCTACTCTCTTTGGAACCTTGCCAAGTTGCTAAACCTCTCTGAGCTTGTTTCAGTGCTGTGCTGCTCAATGTTGAACACCCTGGCTCTCTGGGGGTAAAGGCCCTAATCCACAGCAGTTACAATCTCCTCATTATAAATGCCCACCACGGTTGATTTCAAGATAATAATGCATGTAAACTGGGTAACAAACGTCATGAAAATTCAGCAACAAGGTCTCACAAACCAGTAAGAACCAGCTCCAGTACACCACTAGTTCCTTGTCTGTACAATGGTGTGGAGAACAGTGTTTAGCTTTTGAAGGTGTTATGAGAATTCATGTATAGTATATCTTATACAAAGTGATAGCTCAATATATGTTATCTGGCTGGGAGGTATATGCTAATAGGTGGTGACAGAGGACCAATATTTAAAAACACACATGATTGCTCCGTGTAAGTCCTACCCTATCCATGTTTCTGCCTTTTATCATGGGCTGCCAGGTTTATAACTGAATTCTCAAAACCACAAAAGAGTATTTATGGGAAATTCCACATATAACTCATCAGGGGAAGGAATGAATTGATTTTTCACTCAGTATAATTTGGTGGCATACTATATAAGCAGACATATTTTATTTCTAGTATACTTACTTGTTCTGAATAAAAGCTTTCCACCCTTCTATAGCTCAATAGACGGTATTATTTCCAAATGGACCGTTCAAAGATAATCCCAATATTCGCTTCCTCGTTCTTTAAACTGATCCTCATTCTGTAAAACTAACAGAACCAGAAATTATCAGGCAGCAACCATAGTCATTTTGTACTTATTCTTCCCACACCCACACACACCCAATAAGGACATAATTATACATAATATTCAACATCTGTTGTTTTTTCATTTACTATACATTTTGAGATCTTTCGATATCAGTAAAGTATTAAACTGCCTCATTTTAAAAATTAACCTCATTGAGGCACATGACAGGTGGGAAAAAATCATGAAAGAAGTATAGGATTTTATAAATTACTTTTAAAATGCTTAAAATCTTACTCTACTTTCAAAAAATCTGAAACTGAAATTTGTAGACCATACATTTTGTTTTGTAGAAGATGATACACAATTCCAGTCATTCAGTGGGCCAGAGTTTCAATTTTTCAAGAAGCAAACGTTTTGGAAATTGAGTATACAACAAAATAATGTGAGTACACATAACACTACAGAAGTGTCCACTTAAAATGGTTAAGATGGTAAATTTTATGTTACATATATTTTACAGTTTAAAAAAAATGTTTACCTAGCCAGTTTGGCTCAGTGCTAAGTGTCAGTCCGAAGGACTGCAGGTTCGATTTCGGTCAAGGGCATGTACCTCAGTTGTAGGATGGATCCCTGGCCACAGTTAGGCCAGTGCAGGAGCAGACAATCAATGTGTTTCTCTCACATCAATATTTCTCTCTCTCTGTTTCTCCTCCTTCCACTCAAAAGTCAATGGAAAAAATATCCTCAGGTGAGGATTAAAAATTTGATAATATCTGGGTTTCTTTTATGATCATTACTATTATTAATTTTGTTATATGATTATTATTGAAAATAATGTTATATAAAGGAGAGAAGTGTTTGAGATGATTTTCTTAAATGTCAAATACACTAGGTTCACCCAGCCAAGTATGCAAACAATCATGCTTTTAAGGCCAACTTTTCATCATTGGAAAAATAAATAAGATCAAAATGAAACTTCATCTCAGATGGCTAATGGATAGGGCAACAAAGAACTGGCCCCCAGTGCATCTTTTTAAAATATATATATATTATATATTATTGATTTTTTACAGAGAGGTAGGGGGAGGGATAGAAAGTCAGAAACAGTGATGAGAGCTGAAACTGGTTTGGCTCAGTGGATAGAGCATCGGCCTATGGACTGAAAAGTCCCAGGTTTGATTCCAGTCAAGGGCATGTGTCTTGGCTGCAGGAACATCCCTGGTGGGGGGTGTACAAGAGGCAGCTGATCGATGTTTCTGACTTTCTATCCCTCTCCCTTCCTCTCTGTAAAAAAAAATCAATAATATATATATTATTAGTTTTTCTTCAACTACTAGGTTTTTTTCAACTAGTTTTTTTTTCACCTTCCTTTCCACTTTTATAAAGGATTAAAAAAAAAAAAACATCAATGAGAGAGAAACATCGATCACCTGCCTCCTGGTCACCCCCCACTGGGGATGTGCCTGCAACCAAGGTACATGCCCTTGACTGGAATCGAACCTGGGACCCCTCATCTCACAGGCCAACGCTCTATCCACTGAGCCAAACCAGTTTCAGCCCATTGCATCTTTTGGAGAGGCCAGAGAATCTGAGCCTTTCAGAGATAAGAGAAACAAAAGCTGTCAAAGAAAGACTGTCTTCTAGGGCAGATTTTCCTTTTTTTTTTAATTTCATTGAATTTATTGGTATGATATTGATTAATAAAATTACAAAGGTTTCAAGTGTACAATTCTATAATATATCATCTGTATAATATGTTGTGTGTTTTACACCCAAAGTCAAGTCTCCTTCCATCACCTTTTATCCCCCCTTTCCCTCTTCCAGTTACCCGACTCTCAGCAGATCATGAAATCAACTTAAGTGGATTAAAATTAATATATTATAAAAATTAAATAGAATTAAAACTATCAGAATGCACTGTATTTTTTTCATGAAAATTTTGTTTTAATTATTTATATATCCTAGTGATATAAGTGTATTTCTTTTTTTTTTTATTTTATTGTCTAAGGTTTTACATATGTCTCCTTTTTCCCCAGTTGACCTCTTCCCACCAGCCATTCCCACCCCAGGTAAGCCCCCACGTAACTGTATTTCTTATTGTGAGTTGAGGTCAATAAAAGTTTGAAGGTCAGTGCTCTGGTAACCCCCACTGAGGGATATTTAATTCTTCTCGGAAGAAATAAGTTTTGAGTTGTTCTTGAAAGAAATCAAAGTTCGTCAGCTGTTAAAGGGGAAAGACTATTTCTAGGCTTGGGAAGCAGCACAGGGAAGGAGCCCTGGGCAAAGAACCTGAAAACCAGGATTGGACAGCACCTGAGTGTAAGTAAGCAAGGCCTATTTTGGTTAGGAATGAGTTCAAATGTCAGCCCTACCACTGACAAGTTGGGAGTCTTTGACGGATACACAGAAAACACTCAGTAAATAGCAACTACTAGTTTTTTTTTTCACCTTCCTTTCCACTCCCGAGAAGAGGTGTGTCTCCACCTACTGGGTCAGAGGTTAAGAGAGAACAGGGAAAGAGGAAGAAGACAGAGGAAGGACCTAAGAAGTTCCTTATATTCACTTGTGAACAGAATAAATTAATCCTAGAGTTGGCCAGGCAGTCACTTTGTCTGAAAAAAATAATTAGTTAACATTGCTACATGGGTCATCAGGCAGGAATCTCAGCTGATTTTAAAGATGTTAATAATTCATATTCCTACCCACTTCAAATCTGTGACTAGACCAGAGAACTAACTCAAAGATAACTGACTAATTTTTAATTGCTCTTGAGAATAAAATCAACCCATAGTCTGAGTCTCAGGTAGTCCCCTCCCAGTCACCCGCTGGCGTAAAGGACAGGGTTGAGACGAGTTTGCTGCCCTGAATCTTGGCGATAGCTCCGAACACTTCCCCACCTCCTTAACCAAGCTGTTCAGTGAAGAATTGAGTTGCATGGAGGAAGTCTTTCCCTACATTTGTACTTCGAAAAATAATATTTAGAACTAGAGTAATTCTAAAAGTGGACATTTTTAGCCCTGGCCGCTGTGGCTCCGTTGGCTAGAGCCTCACCCTGCACACTGAAAGGGGGTGGGTTCAGGTCCCAGTCAGGGCACATGTCCAAGTCGCAGGCTCAGTTTTAGTCAGGGAACATGCGGGAGGCAACCGATCGATGCTTCTTACATCGCTGTTTCTCTCTCTCCCTTCTTCTCTCTAAAATCAATAAAAAATTCTAAAAATGGACATTTTATTCCAAATGTTTACATGCGCTCCCTACAGAATTGAAGTTCCTCAGGCCCATAAAACCCCACATTTATGGATTCATCCCAGAACTTACGGATGAAGTGGGGGGAAAGTCGTATGTAATGGGCACAGAGAGGCAGCACACAGAAGTGGAAAGTGTGTGTAGCTTTGACATTGCAGTAGTGAATTAAAATCCTCACTTTGCTGTTTATTAAATGGGTACCCTTCCCTTACTGAGTCTTTCTTTTTTCAAAATACATTTTTTATTGATTTCAGAGAGGGAGAGGGAGAGAGAGAAATATCAACGATGAGAGAGAATCATTGATCGGCTCTCTTCTGCATGCGCCCTACTCTGAATAAGCCCTCAACCTAGGCATGTGCTCTGACTGGGGATCAAACTGTGACCTCCTGGTTCATAGGTCAACGCTCAAGCACTGAGCCACACCGGCTGGACAAGTCTTGCTTTCTTTATCTGAAATGCTGACATGATTAATCTCCATCTCCGAAGACTGTTGTGAAGTTGAAGCCCGACCCCCACTTGGGACATTACTGTATTTGGAGATGGGGTCTTTAAACAGGTAATTAGGTTAAAATTAGGTGAGCCCTAATCCTATCTGACTGGAGTCCTTAACAAGACAATGAGATTTGGACCCAGAGACCCAGAGATGCAAGCTCAAAGGAGGGACTGAGAAGGCAGACCTGCAAGCCAAGGAGAGCCGCCTCAACAGAAACCACCCCTGAGGACACTTTGATCTTGGACTTCAGAACTGTGAGAAAAGAACTTTCTGTTGCCCTAGCCCAGTGGTTGGCAAACACATTAGTCAGCAGAGCCAAATATCAACAGTACAACGACTGAAATTTCTTTTGAGAGACACATTTTTTAAAAACTTAAACTTCTTCTAACGCCACTTCTTCAAAATAGACTCGCCCAGGCCATGGTGTTTTGTGGAAGAGCCACACTCAAGGGGCCAAAGAGCCGCATGTGGCTCGCGAGCCGCAGTTTGCCGACCACTGCCCTAGCCAGCTTGGCTCAATGGATAGAGTGTCGGCCTGTGGAACAGAGTGTCCTGGGTTTGATTCCGGTCAGGGCATGTACCTTCCTTGCAGGCTCCTCTCCAACTCGGGCTTGCTCAGGGTGCCCGCAGGAGGCAACCCATGTGTTTCTCTGTCTTTCCCTCTCTCTTCTACTCTTGAAAATCAAGGGAAAAACATCCTCCAGTGAGGATTAAAAAATAATAAAATGAAATAACTTTCTGTTGGGTAGGCCCCCAATCTGTAGCATTTGGGTATGGCAGCCTGAGCAGGCTAGTACAATTAGCATTATAGAACTGGGCTGAACAGTAAGAGGACAATGACAGGAGACAGGTGACATCCTACTTCCACAGACCAGAATCATGTCAATTGACCTCCCTTTCGTATCCCTCTAAAGCAGAGCTGTCAGGACTAACTGAGATAAAGTCTGTAAAGACGCTGTTAACAGTAGATGTCAGTGGGTTCCTTCATTTCTCTCTAGATCGGAGGTTTGCAACCTTTTTCATCTCATGGCCACTTCAGCTAATTATAGTCCTAGAATTCTGAGACATAGCAAAAAATATATCTTATGCCAATCTGACAAAAAAATAGGTATAATTCTGATAGATTTACCAAAAAGAGCAATTACTGCCCTTTGGCTTGAAGGTGACTTTTTAAAAATATATATTTTTTATTGATTTCAGAGAGGAAGGGAGAGGGAGGGAGAGATAGAAACATCAATGATGAGTTAGAATCATTGATCAGTTGACTCCTGCATGCCCCCCAATGGGGATTGAGCCCACAACCTGGGCATGTGTCCTTGACCGGAATTGAACCTGGAATCCCTCAGTCCGCCACCTGGCTAGGGCTCCAAGGTGACTTTTTAAAAAATCAGGTACCTGATTTATAAGGATGTCTGGTACCAAGAATTAACCAGCCCTGGCCTGTTAGCCCAGCCCAGATAGCTCAGTGGGTTAGAGTGTTGGCTCAATATACCAAGATTGGGGGTTCAACTCCCAGTCAGGGCACATACAAGAATCAATCAATAAATTCATAAGTAAATGGGACAACAAATGGATGTTTCTCTCTCTCTCTCATCTCCTTACCTCTCTCTCACAAATCAATTTTTTAAAAAAAAATCAATCAGACACAACTTTATTATGTGACATAACCAATAAGGTACAACTCTATTATATCACCTATATTTATGGTTCAAAATAGGGCATTCACACACCAGATGGTTATTGTGTTGTCTGGTGTCACTTTTTAATTTGACAATCTAGGGAAAAGAGGTCAGTGCCTCTGGCTAAGTTGACAGCTAGTGCATGTTTTAAATTTTTTTGAGGCATTGGTTCAAAAATCATTGTTCTAGATATCAGCTTTCTCACCAGAAATTCAGGGGGACTAAATGGAATAAGTAATCCTCCCTCTAACCCCCAATCCCATCTTTTCAGCTCACCTTCTGTGATTCTAACAACTTTAGGAACAAAAGAATTAGCCCAAAAAGTGAGCACTTTCCTTCACTTTGTCTCCCTCCTGATTTGATTCTACATTGACACTTTGATCCCAAGGAACCTAATGAAACCCCACCAGGGCAGACTAACAGACTAACCAGCTCGAAAAGTTTCACTGCAGGCAAATTCAGTCACACAAAACCAGTCTTTAGTGTTCAAGCTTTTATACCCCCAGGCACAAGCTTTAAATAACTGTAAACCCAAATTGTAATATTTGGTTCCAAAACCCATTTCAAATCCCATTACCTCTCCACACAGTACCTGACAGAACAGTCCAGTTGCCCTGTTCTTGGTGGGTCAAATGCTTTTAAGATAAAGATTCGTTTTATTTGCTTTCTGTTTCACAGTGTGAGGCCTGGTGTCTTGTGGACTGGAGGTCTCTGTGTGCTGTGGCTGGGGATTGTAAAGGCAAACACTGACGAGTTATCTTTTTTCTTTTCTTTCCAAAGCATAGTAAGAATGGTTTGGAAACAAGAACTGCTGTGCAAAAGGGGAAGATGAGTGTAAGTAGAAGTAGCCAAAGAAGTGAAACTTGAAATTTAAAGATGCAAAAGCCAGAAATGTACATTAGGAAAGGAATTATTCATTTGTTTCCTATTTGTTCATGATATGTGAATCCTGTTGCTGTTGGCTTGTTTATTCTATAGCTTAAAATGAAGCAGTGTTTTGAATATTTAATTTGCATTAATTTTTTAAAATATATTTTTTATTTATTTTTTACAGAGAGGAAGGGAGAGGGATAGAAAGCCAGAAACATCGATGGGAGAGAAACATCGATCAGCTGCCTCCTGCACACCCGCACTGGGGATGTGCCTGCAGCCAAGGTACATGCCCTTAACTGGAATTGAACCTGGGACCCTTCAGTCCTCAAGCCAATGCTCTATCCACCGAGCCAAACTGGTTTTGGCTAATTTGCACTAATTTTTATGGGGTAGGGGAAGAGAGAGAGAGAGAGAGAGAGAGAGAGAGAGAGAGAGAGAGAGAGAGAGAGAGAGAGAGAGAAAGAGAGAGAGAGAATGAGAATGAATACGAGCTGGTTTGGTTGGTTAAAGCATATTGTTACTGCAGTCAAAGTCATGCTTACCATGTGTATCTTGGGTCCCGGCAGACTTCTAGCAAATGTATTCTCTCTGTCACCAGAGTCCTGGGCAAGGTTAGCAGAGAGCAAATGCATCACCACTGTCAGTCCGCTCCACTGGTGCTGCACAGGGCATTTCCGGAATACAAAGTGCCACAGCCTCCCACAGGCACACACACAAATTCAGAAAGGCAGTTTACCCTAAGCTCTGGAAATGGAGAAATCTCCTGGCACTTCTCTTGAGAATGACATTCTTGCGTATTCTTTCCCCTATCATTGCACAACTGACCACAAACTTTTTTATGTTACTTATTATTTCAAAAAAAGGCACTGACATTAAACCTATCTGACATAGAGAAATATCTAAGTTTTCCCTCCAAGTAAGTTTCTGCATTTTAGGGTTTCTATGGGAATAACAGCAGTGTTTCCCAACTTGGCGGTGCACTTCTGTGAAGTGGAATCAAGGGCTGTCTTATGAGCTGGACTTTTAAAACTTTAGAAGGACCTATATGTAAATGTATAGTCACGGAGAAAAAATTGTACAGATAGTTATCAAGCTCGGCCAGTGTTGCTCAGGGGTTGAGCTTTGACCTATGAACCAGGAGATCATTGTAAGGGCATATGCCCTCCTTATTGGCTGTGGACACCACCATCTTTGATGCCCAGGTTTTGGGCTCAGTCCCTGGTATGGGGCATGCAAGAGGCAGGCACCTTATGGATGATTCTCTTTTATCATTGATGTTTCCATCTCTCTCTCCCTCTCCCTTCCTCCCTGAAATCAATCATATATCCTATATAATAAAAGGCTAATATGCCAGTCGACCAAAGGGTGGAATGACCAGTCATTATGACCTACACTGACCACCAGGGGGCAGATGCTCAATGCAGGATACCTCCTGGTGGTCAGTGAGCTCTCACAGGGGGAAGTGCCGCTCAGCTAGAAGCCGGGCTCATGGCTTGCAAGTGCAGCCAGCACCAGTGGCGGGAGCCTCTCCTGCCTCCACGGCAGCCCTAAGGATGTCCAACTGCTGGCTCCCTGCAGGGAGCGGGCCTAAGCCGACAATCGAACATTCCCTGAGAGCTCCCGGACTGCAAGAGGGCACAGGCCGGACTGAGGGACCAGATTTTCTGCACTGGGCCTCTAAAATGATAGATAGACAGACAGATAGATAGATAGATAGATAGATATGCATATATGTGTATATAAAAAAGATAGTTACCAAAATATTAACAATGCTTATCTCTGGGGGCAATTCAGTTTTCTTCTTCTGCTTATCTGTATATTCTAATTTCCTTTTCAAAACAACTATCACTTTTTAAAAAATATATATTTTATTGATTTTTTACAGAGTGGAAGGGAGAGGGATAGAAAGTCAGAAACATCAATGAGTGAGAAACATCGATTAGCTGCCTCTTGCATGCCCCCTACTGGGGATGTGCCCGCAGCCAAGGTACATGCCCCTGACCGGAATCGAACCCAGGACCCTCCAGTACGGAGTCCGACGCTCTATCCACTGAGCCAAACCGGTCTCGGCTATCACTTTTTTTTTTTATAAGAGAACATTTATTTATACAATTAGAGGTAAAAAATAATAATTTGTAGAAGTGGGCTGAGGAAATGAGTTATGGAGGCAAAAGAAGGGCCCTAGGAGCTTGGGAGTGAGGAAGGCAATGGTCATGTTGTGGTGAAGGGGGAAAGGGAGGGGGGGAGAGGGGGAAGGAGAGAGGATAGGGGTGGGGCGGAGGAAAGGGAAAGCACAATTATCACTTTTGTAATAACAAATGATGTAATACAGGATAAAAGGGGGAAATGTGGAAATGTGGAAATGTGGTTGTAGTGGGCCACCCAAATATATAGGTCTTAATCCCTAGAACCTATAAATGTCTTGTCTTTGTAGATGTGGTTAAATGAAGGATCTTGAGATGGGGACACAATTCTGGATCATCTTGGTGAGCCCTAAATGCAATTACAAGTATCCGGCAATTCTGATTTTTTATTGTACAAACTGCCTGTTAAATTTTTTTTCTCTTATAAATCAATTTTTGATAGGTTATACAGATGAAAACATACCCATTTAAATTGTACAGTTGGATGAGTTTTGATAAAGTCTACTTCAGACATAACACAGAGGCTTCCATGGCCCTAAAACATCCCCTATGTGCAGGCAGTTTCCCTTCCCACCAGCTGTGGTCAGAGACAGCCACTAATCTGCTTTTTGTCACTGTACATTACAATGTCTCTTGTTTCGAATTTCTTATAAAAGGAATCATAGAGTATATATTCTTTGTGTCTGTTTCTATCATAACTTAGCATAACGTTTTTTATATTCATCCATATTCTTGTATAGGTCATTAATTCATTTCTTTTTATTGTTGTGTACTATCCCAATCATATGTATCATATATATCACTATATACTAGTGATATATATATGTATCACAATTTATTTTTTATTCATTAATATGTTACTTTGTTTGGGTTGTTTCTAGTTTTTAATCTATCTATCTATCTATCTATCTCTCTATCATCTATCTATCTATCTATCTAATTTAATCCTCACCCAAGGATATTTTTCCATTGGGTTTTAGAGAGAGTGGGAGAGAGAAAGGCAGAAAGAAATATCCATGGGAGAGAAACAAAGCGATTGGTTGCCTCCTGCACATGTCCTGGCTAGGGCCCGGGGTGGGGAGGCGCCTGCAACCAGGAACATACCCTTGACCAGAATCGAACCTGGGACCCTTCTGTCCACGGGTTGACACTCTATCCACTGAGCCAAACCAACTAGGGCTGTTTCTAGTTTTTAGCTATTATGAATAAAGCTGCTATAAACATTTATTTTTGTAGACATCAGTTTTTATTAGGTAAACCAGAGGCCCAGTGCATGAAAATTCATGCACTCGAGTGGGGGTACCTCATCCCGGCTTGCCCCCTCTCCCAGTCCGGGAGCCCTCATGGGCGGAAGGAGACCCAGGGATCAAGGGAAGGTGACACCCCATTACATCTCTACTGCTGCCACTGCCCGCCACAAAAGCCTCGGCTGACCCTGGTTACCTGAGCCTCCAGCAGTCCTGGGTGGCTGGGCAGCCGCCATCTGAGGCTTAGCTGTGCCTCTGGATGGCCCTCAGCAGCTGGGGGGCTGAGGCGACTGGGGGACTCTGGAGGCAGGTGTGTGAAACAGCTGGGCCTGCAGGCCTGACCTTAGCGCACACTTGCCACCCCTCTGGGGCTGAGGTGACTGGGCACCACCATCTTGTGGCTGTGGGCACCGCCATCTTTGAGGGCAGGAGGGTCAATTAGCATATTCCCTCTTTATTAGATAGGATACTTGGGATCAGAATTGATGGGTTACATGATAAATAAATGTTTAACTTTATAACAAACTATCACATTGTTGCCTTTGTGTATTAGAGTTCTTAGGTGGTCCACATTCTTGATAACAGTTTGATATTACCAGTTTTTTAAATAAACTTTCTTAGGACAGTTTCAGATTTTTAAAAATTGTCATAATACAGAGTTCTCATGTACACTTGCACCTACTTCTCTTATTATTAAGAGGGTAAATTCATCAGTTTTTAAAATGTAGTTATTCCAAGGAGTCTGTAGTGGTATCTCGTTGTGGTTATAATTTCTATTTCCATGTGACTAATGACTGTTGGGCACCATGAGGTGCTGATTGGTCAAATGAGTATCTTCTTTTGTGAAATATCTATTCAAAATCTTTTATTCATGTTATAATGGCAATGAGATATAAGAATTCCTTAGGTATTTTAGGGACCAATTGTTTATCAGATAGATGGATTGTGAATGTTTTCTCAGTTTGTGGTTTGTCTTTTTTTTTTCAAATACATTTCTTTATTGATTTCAGAGAGGAAGGGAGAGGGAGAGATAGAAACATTAATGATGAGAAAGAATCATTGATTGGCTTCCTCCTGCATGCCCGCCCTGGGGATCGGGCCCGCAACCCTGGCTTGTTCTCTTGGCCAGAATGGAACGTGGTACTCTTCAGTCCACAGGCTGACACTCTATCCACTAAGCCGAACTGGCTAGGGTTGAGTTTTCATTGACTTAATATCTTCAACAGTTTTTAAATTTTATGAAATTCAACTCATTTATTTCACCTATGATTTGTACTTGTTTCATATTTAAGATCTTTGTTATCCTGAGATAGCAAAGATTCCATCTGCAATCTTAATTCTTTTATTACCATGTAACATAACATATTCACATGTTATGGGTTTTAGAGTGTAGACATCTTGGGGGTCATTATTCTGCCTACCAAGTAATTCCATTACCAGAATGAAAAACTGCTCTTCTGTTGCTAGTTTGCTGAGTGTTCCATGCTCTCTAAAAATCAATGGGGGGAAAATCCTCAGGTGAGGATTAACAGTGAGAGAGGGGGGCGGGGAGGGAGAGAGGGAGAGAGAGAAGAGGAAGGAGATGATGATCATGAAGAGGAAGGGTTGGAAGATATGGATGAAGGGGAGGAGGATAAAGAAGATGATGAGGGGGAGAAAGGAGAGGGAAAATGAAGGAGATGATTAATGGAACACTGATGGATTCCAACTTTCCTTTATAAATTTTATCCAATCCCTGGGAGCAAGTTTCGGACTTTCTTTTCTCCTCTTGTGCTCAGATGCCTAGTTTTTAAGGTCTATTCTCTCCTTTATACCATGGTTCTCACCTTATTTGGAGGGGAATTACCTTGAACGGAATACAGTGGAAAAAGAATCTCCACCCCTTTCTGTTCTGAATATATTTTTGTCTTTTCCTGTCTCAACAAAAACTTTATGGAACCAACACCACCATGTTCTGTAGGAGAAAGAGAAAAAACTGTTTCATTAGCTTTGCATAGAATTCTAGCTTTCCCCCCGCTCCTTTCTCTGTATATTGGGCTCAGATTACACTGTCTCTGTGGGAATATGGGCAGTTAGCATTTACCAACATGTATCTGTCGACTTTCTTTTGTTTAAAAAGAGGAAAATATCAAACCAAAAATGGGGGGGATTGTAGGGGGGTGGGTAAAGAAACCTGCTAATGTTATAGAAATTCTAGGAAACAGTCAAAAGTCTACAACCGATTGAATGCTCAATGAAGAAAAGGTACCTTTAAAATGATGGGCAATTTCACGGCATTTTCACTTGCCTTTGCCCCATCCCCCCACAAAATCTTGGGGTCCTAAGCCGGACTGACCATTAGAAACGTCCCTAGTTCTAAAATTCTTTAATCCACCCAGTTAACAAAAACGAAGGAACTAGGTAAAAGAAAAGCCAGAAAATATGAGCCTTAAAGAAAACAAAACAGCCAACTGGGAGGAGGAAACCGGAGCGGTCCACAAATTAGAAGTGAACTTTCTGTCCTGGATAAACTTCCGGGATCAACAACAGGCGAGCCAATCAGAAACTTCCTCCGGCAGCCAATGGGAGAGCACATTACGAAGAGCCAATCCCCGCAGCGCTGTCACTGTTGTGGTCCTGTCAGGGCGCCGGCGTCGTGGGGTTTGGGTCGTCGCCACGGCGGAGACTTTGGTGGGGCCCAGTCGGGGCCGCTGCGCCGGTTTCGGGCTCGCTTCCGGCCTGCACTTCCCGGCTCGTAGGGCGCCGGTGCGGGTCGGCGCCGCGGCCGTCTTGGGGCCTGGGCCCAGCCGCAGCCTCCTCCGCCGCCGCCGGCTCCCAGCGGCCGCGAGATGCAGCCGCCGGGCCCGCCCCCGGCCTATTCCCCCACCAACGGGGACTTCACCTTTGTCTCCTCAGCAGACGCGGAAGGTGAGGCTGAGCCCCCTAAAGTCCCCTTTCGCCGCAGGAAGCGGGGCCCTACGCGGCGGGGTCCTTCTGGCGCCCAGGCGGTCGTGGCCGGGTTGGAAGCTGACTGCGCCCGCGGGGCCTGCGGAGGGGCCCGGGCGAGGGAGGGCGTGGGCGCGCTCCGAGTTTCTCGGTCCGAGTCCCGGTCAGCTCTGGCTTGCGCCGCGCCGTTGGGGCAGGTTGTTCTGGGTGACTTGCTCACCTCAAAGGAACCACCGAACTCGAAGGATTTTTTGTCTTGTTTTGTTTTTATGAAATGACTTGCTGTTACTCAGAAAAGCAATTGGTCAGGGTAGGTGTCAACAAGGAAGGAGAGAGAGCAGCGTTCCTCTTATTTTAACTTTTGCTGGGCTGGGATTCGGCGCTGCAAATGCATGGAATTTGATATTCTGCCACCGTCCCAGTTTTCCTCCTGCTTTCTTAGTGGTTGACCTGATATTCAGAGAAATAGACCCAGGTCTATTTGTAACTTATTGTAATCCCGCGAGGTGTTGACAGTGGCTTCTGCAGATTTCCTTGTGCCGACTGTTTGGACGGAGCAGTTGTGCTGGAGAGTTTCCTCCAGCACAGGAAATTCTGTCTTCCTCCTTTTCTCTACTCCTTACCAGAGTGTGAAAGTGGAATCTTTCTCTGCTAGTCATTTTCAAGGTTTAGTTTTAATAAACTTTAGTGCATACACCAGTGGTTTTCCAGTGAGCAGACTTACTACCAATATGGGAAAAAAGTGATACTTAACCATAGGAATTTTCGTCTATAGAAGAACGTAGTATTACCTCAAATCCAGTTTTCTAGTGCATTAGTTAATATAGCTGGTTCCCCCCTCCCTTATTTTGCTTTATGATTGGTATTGTGTTTTTTTTTAACTAGTGTAGTGTTGGTTATAATTTAAAATGTAAAATAAAACTTTTACCTATTATAAAGAAGGTAGCTGATCCATTTCTCTCTTTTTTTTAAAAAAAATTATGGTTTACATTCTATATTATTTTGTGTTAGAGGCCTGGTGCCCGACATTCATGCACTTGGGGGAGGTCCCTCTGCCCTGCCTATACCCTCAGCTAGTCCTGGACCCCTGGAGGAGGGATGTTCCCCTAGGGCAGTGGTCGGCAAACTCATTAGTCAACAGAGCCAACAGTATAACAATTGAAATTTCTTTTGAGAGCCAAATTTTTTTAACTTAAACTTCTTCTAGCGCCACTTCTTCAAAATTGACTTGCCGAAACCGTGATATTTTGTGAAAGAGCCACACTCAAGGGGCCAAAGAGCCGCAGTTTGCCGACCACTGCCCTAGGGGTCCTTAGCACAGGGTTTTATTATATAGGATAGGATTGGTTTCAGGTGTACAGCAGAGTAGTTAGAATACAAAGTGTTCTCCCCCATATTTCCAGTACATCTGACACCATACAGAGTTATTACAACATTATTGACTGTATTTTCTATGCTGTATTTTATATCCCCATGACTATTTTGTAACTACGAATTTGTACTTTTTAATCCTTTCATCTTTTTTTACCCAGCCCCACAACTCCCTCTATATTTGGTGAAATATAGCAACCCAAAATATTTTTATTTATTTCATCTAAATTTTGTAGCATAGTGCTTAGGGAGAAATATCCATGTTAATTTTCCAGACTTTAGAATTCTGTCATTGAGAATCAGTACCTAATGTTTGTTCAAATTACTTTTTGTATATACTGTTCATATCCTCCCTTCCCCTAGGAATTACCTTTCTTAAATACACCTAAGAAATCTGACAGAATAATATAATGAACTAAGGAACTATATACTAAATCAAGAAACCTGGAATAAGTAAAATCTGTAAGGTTTATTAAAACTTTTCCATCTAGCACTTAAAAATATATAGATTCCCTATATATCTAAGGACATATCCTATATAATAACACCCTAATAAGCAAATTGACCTAATGGAGGAACAAATATGGTTGCTATGAAGCATACTGACCATCAGAGAGCAGAAGTTCAACTGCCCCCTAGTGGTCAATACACTCCCTCAGGGGGAGTGCCGCTCAGGATTGGACTCATGGCTGGTGAATGCAGCAGAGGTGGAAGGAGCCTCTCCCACCTCTGTGGTAGTGCTAAGGATCCCCTTCGGGGTCCCAAACTGTAAGAAGATGGAGACCAAGCTGAGGTATCCCCCCCCAGTGCACAAATCAGTAGCCAGCCAACCTCCTGCAGTCCCTCTCCCAAGCCGACTGCCCCCCCCCCCCCCCGACAGACCAGTCAGCATCCTCGGATCCCTCCACCTGGCTGGCCCCCTGATAGGCCTCAATTGCCTGCAGGCCAAGGTACCCGACCCATGAACGAATTCGTGCACTGGGCCTCTAGTCCTATATAATAGAGTAATATGCAAATTTGACCACAACTTCGCCACACCCACAAGCCGTGCCCACCAGCCAATCAGGAGCAAGTTATGCAAATAAATCCCAACCAAGATGGCTGCTGCCACTGAGAGCAGGAGGGAGGCTTGGGTTTCCCCAGCAACAGAGGAAGCCAAGCTTTCCACCTGCCTTTGCTGGCCTAGGTCTCCACTTAATGCTACAAAGTTTCAATTATAGAAGATACATAATCCCAACAGAAATGGTGGCAGCCACGGAGCTAGAGAGAACAGAAGCTTGGGTTTCCCTAGCAACGGAGGAAGCTTTCTGCCTGTCGTTGCTGTCCTAGGCTTCCACTCTAGGCTACAAAGTTTCAAAGAGAAATGGCTACCACCAATGGGGAGGTCAATGGTGGCGGGGGGGAAGGAAACTGGTCCCTTCGCCTGGCCTGCACCCTCTCGCAATCTAGGTTGAGGGAGCCCCCTAAACCCTCAAGTGCACATTTCGATTGTGGTCAAGGGTATGTACTGTGGCTGCAGGCACATCCCCAGCAGGGAGTGTGCAAGAGGCAGCTGATCGATGTTTCTCTCTCATCGATGTTTCTGACTTTCTATCCCTCTCCCTTCCTCTCTGTGAAAAATCAATAAAATATATATTTTTAAAAAATGTTTCCACTGCTATCTGGGCTCAGAATTAGGACACCTCAAATTTTATTGAAAATCACCTGGGAAAACTGCAAGTCGACGCTCTATCCACTGAGCCAAACCAGTTTCAGCACAGTGGAAACATTTTTAAGGTTTCCCTTTGCAATAGATTTTTTCCAAAGAATATTTTCTCTTAAATCCACATATTTTTACCTTTATACATTTTTTAGAAAATAAAAATATTTTACATTCTCCTATATAATAAAAGAGCAATATGCAAATTGACATTCCTCCACTACACCCACAAGCCACACTTACCGGCCAATCAAGAGTGAATATTCAAATAAACCCAACCAAGATGGCTGCGGCCACAGGCTTGGGTTTCCCCGGCAATGGAGAAGTATTGCCCTTGCTGGCTCAGGCCTCCACTCAATGCTACAAAGTTTCAATGATAGAGGATAAATAAATCCCAACAGAAATGGCTGCCGCCATGGAGCAAGCAGAAGGCTTGGCTCTGCTCCAGGCTACAAAGTTTCAATTATAGAAGATTAAATCCCAGATACCAGGGTCTCAGCTTGGGTTGCCGGGAGGCGTGGCCAGCCTGCAAACCACCACAGGTCCCTCGCTCAGGCTGCCCCATGCTCCAAGGGGACCCCCACCCTGATCTGGGACACCCTTCAGGGCGAACCAGCCGGCCCCCACCTGTGCACCAGGCCTCTGTCCTTTCAAATATAGAGTAATATGCAGATTGACCATCACTCCAACACACAAGATGGCTGACCCCATGTGGTCAAAATCCTGTGGACACAAGATGGTCACTACAAGATGGCCAGCAGTGGAAGGCAGTTGGGAGGGGCCAGGTCTGCAAGAGAAGTCAGTTGGGGGTGATCAAGCTTGCAGGGGAGGGCAGTTAGGGATGACCAGAGCAGCAGAGGAGGGAAGTTGGTGACAGTTGGGCCTGCAGGGAAGGGCAGTTGGGGAGGACCCAGCCTGCAGGGGAGAGCAGTTAGGGGCAAACAGACTGGCAGGGGAATAATTAGGCAACAATCAGGCTGGCAGGGGAGTGGTTAGGGGGTGATCAGGCTGGCAGGCAGTTAGGGGCCAGCAGTCCTGGATTGTGAGAGGGATGTCCTACTGCCTGTTTAGGCCTGATCTTCCTAGGATAGGGCCTAAATGGGCAGTTGGACATCCCTCAAGGAGTCCCAGATTGGAGAGGGTGCAGGCTAGGCTGAGGGACACTCCCTCCCCCACCACCATGAACTAATTTCATGCACCAGGCCTCTAGTAGTGTTATAAGAAAGAACTAATTTACAATTAGATTTTAGCCCAGCCAGTTGAGCTCACCAACCCATGAATTAGGAGGTTATGGTTAGATACCTGATCAGGGCACATACCCTGGTAGTGGGTTCAATCCTCATTCAGTAGGCATCCAATCCATTGATGTTTCTATCCCTCTCCCCTCCTCTATTTGAAATTAAAAGAAAATTAAATAAAACGGTGTTTTCAAATTTTGAATACCTATCCTAGAATTAAGAACCAAGGTAGCTGGTTCTTACTCTGGTTTCAATTTAAAACAGCTGTGCTCTTAAAGTGATTTGGAATCTTTTTCCTTGTTGTTGTTGTTGTTGTTGTTTTTAATGCTATTCTTGTTTTAGTTTGCTAATGTGTTAAGCTAATTACCAAATTTTGGACTTTTCTGTTGTTTTGTTCTCACACTGATTGTGTCTTGGTGGTACTGGAGGATGTGTCAAACTACTGTTGCTGGCATTTCTATACATATGTCCGTGATATTTTCACACTTTGAATGGAATAGAAAATAGTACAGAATTATAAGCTAAAGGTGCCTTTTTAAGATTCTGGCATCCATGCTATGACAAACTGCTAAACATATACAATTCTTTATTACAGCATTCCTTAACACTATAATTTATAGATCCTTTTTTGGGTTAGATTAAGTGTAGCCCCTTCTATGGGGCAGGAAACAGTTAAGGTCCTTTCCTGCCTCATAATTCCAAAATCTTTAATGTCACTGCTGTACTAATGACTTCCTGTTCTAAATCTTCCTCTTGTTAGGTTAAGAAAAACATTTTTTGTACCTAATGGAATGGAATTTTAGTTAAATTTTAACTCATTTTCAATGAGATTAAGACAAAGAAGCAGAAAGTAATTTTGAGAGAATATTTTTTAATTTACAAGATTCTATGATGTCATCTTATAAGAAATAATTTTAAACTTTAAGTAGGGAAGGACAGTAAATTATCTCTGAGTAAGTTATATTTTAAAATCTTTTTAGAATCATACAATGTTAAATCTGGAAAAGAATAGGAAACTGAAGACCAGAGGACATTGTTGATTTGCTGTATTAATTAGTAGCTAAGCTAGGACTTAGCTTCATTTTATTATAATTAAATGGTTGCAGGTGTTCTCACAACCAGACCAGGTTATGACTCATAATTGATCCACTCATTGAAGTTTTAGCCAAAATTATAATGGCTTTTCTCAAAAGCTAACCTAAAATTTAGGTTAAAATTCAGCTTTTTAAAAATATATGTGTATGTTGTCTGTGGTCTCCAGAGAAGACATGTCTATGTTAAGAATGTTTTGGGTTGTCTGGCTAGTGTGACTCTGTGTTGAGGTCCCTGGTTTGATTCCTAGTCAGGACACATGCTCAGGTTGCTGGCTTGAATCCCGATAAGGGGGTATGAGTGATGTTTCTTTCTCTCTATCCTTACCCCTCCCCCCCCCAAAAAAAATCAATAAAAACGTGTTTTTTTTAAAAAGAATGTTTTGGTTTACTGTTGCCAAAATTATCTTCTAAAGTACCACTCCAATTATGTGGCTTCTAGTTCACACAATAATGGTTGTTTACTAGTGCATATTGCCTGTTTTTTCTTAACTCCCATCTGACCTCAAGCAAGTTCTTTAATCTCCCCATTTTTTTCCAGATTATGTGACATTTGTACTACTGTGATTATCTTAACCTCTAAGCTACTGTGCAGACTATGAATGGAATTTATTTTGTAATCTGGGAAACTGAATCTCTTCACCTTTTTTAGAGGAGACCTTTTATTTTTTGCCAAAACTAAAGATGTAATTATATAAAGAGTTAGCTGAAATAGCAATGAACTCTTATTAGTTAGATTTATCCAGAACTACTCTTTAACATATGAAGCACTTAACATAAATATTTGGTGATTTAAATGAAAAAATGGATGAATAAATACATTAAAAAGTAGAGAAAATTATCTATAGTTTTTCTTTAGGCAATAAGTTATGTCTGAAGGCTTGTGTGTGTATATATATATATATGTAATGCCTTTGAAAATAATTTATACAGTAATGAAGGGAATGCAAGATGACATCATGTGATATATGGTGTATAAATCTGCCATTTAAAATTTAAAGTTATTCTGAAAGCAACAGATGAACAAACAAGAAAAACTCAGAGGCACAGGCAGCAGTGTGGTAGGTACCAGAAGAAAGGTGGATTGGGAGATTGTAAAGGGTAAAGGGAGTAAAAAATATGGTGATGGAAGATTTGATTTTAGGTGGTAGGCACACATTGCAATATAATGTGTGACATAGAATTGTAAACTTAACCTGTATAATTTTATTAACCAGTGCCACCTCAATAAATTTAAATAAAATAAATAAATAAATAAGCTCTGGCCAGTGTCTTCAATGGTTAGAGAACAGGCCCATGTACCAAAGGGTCTCAGGTTTGATTCCTGGTCAAGAATACATACCTTGAGAACCAAGATGGCGGCATAGGTGAAACACCTATCTTGCCGCCATACACAGCAATTTTAAAACTACAACTTAACAAAAGAACAAACACCATCCAGAATCACCGGAAAGCTGGCTG
Source organism: Antrozous pallidus (assembly GCA_027563665.1). Lineage (NCBI taxonomy): Eukaryota > Metazoa > Chordata > Mammalia > Chiroptera > Vespertilionidae > Antrozous > Antrozous pallidus. The sequence goes on along the minus strand of CM050523.1, from coordinate 57,455,778 downwards.
AGTGAAAATTCCACAAATAAAAGTGAAGATAAGACACTGTGACTCTGAGGAGCGGCAGTGGACAGCGTTGAAGATACGCGCAGAGAGAGGTTTGGAGGAGCGCGCGCGCCAGCAGATAGGACAGGTGGCTGAAAACCGGCCAGTTTTCTTGAACAGGGGAGACAAAGACGTCCCACTGGACTGATTCTTCAGCTCTGGGCAAAATCCAGGGAACCCACTATCATACGGGGTAAAAACTGGGCAGTGGGAGGGCACGCCAAAGCTCAGGTGCTGCAGCAATCTGCCGGCTTGTGGAGAAGGTGAGCTTGTGCGGTGTGCGCGTGAGCTTGGGAACAGCGCAGCTGCCTGACCACGCAGAGAGCACTTGTGACTTGCTCTTTCATTCGGGAAACCGTCAGACTGCATTGTTTTGCGACCCTGGGTGAGACATTGGGTGTGCACTCATTTGGGGAGAGTCTGAATTCTCCTGCAGCCGGTGGAGCTCGGCAGCGGCTCTCTCCCAGAGGTGCTGGCGGCCATTGCCCCCGGCACAGAGTCCCTGGGGCCACATAGGGCAGAGCTAATGCTGTCTGCTTGGCCTGGAGACTCCACCCATCCAACCTGAGCACAGCTGAACTTCATAGTCAATTGGCCTGGAGGTCAACCCCTCCAAGTGCTAACAATGATTAACCTGAGCTTAACTTCAGCAAGACTGTGTAACCCATATCCACCTCAGGTAACTGGGGAGGCCGAGCCACTGTCCTTTGTAGGGCGTCTACCACACAAAGCTAATTGACCAACTCAGGGAAGCAGCCACCATGCAGAGACATGGAAAGAAATCAGATGTGAAAGAAATGGAGAAAAAAAACGACTGGACATGGAATTCAAAACCACGGTTATAGGGCTTCTCAAGAGGCTCCTAGAAAAGGTCAAGACCTATAAGGAAATAAGACCTACAAGGAAATGAATGAGACCCTCAAGGATATGAATGAGACCTGCAAGGAAATGATCAAGATCAATGTGGAAATGAATGAGTCCTACAAGGAAATAAACGAGACTTACAAGGATATGAACGAGACTCTCAAGGATATGAAAAAGGACCAACCAGAAATTAAGCATATGCTGACTGAAATAAAAAATACTATACAAAGACCTAAAAGTGCTCTGGAGCACCCCAAGAACCAAGTTAAAGATTTGAAATACAAAGAGGAAAAATCCACTCACCTGAAAAAGCAAGAAACCAAAAGAATCCAAAAAATTGAAGATAGTGTAAGGGGCCTCTGGGACAACCTCAAGCATACCAACATCCGAATTATAGGGGTGCCAGAAAAAGAGAGAGACCAAGACAATGAAAACCTATTTGAAGAAATAGTGACCGAAAACTTCCCACAACTGGTGAAAGAACTAGACTTAGGAGTCCAAGAAGCGCACCGAACCCCAATATATAGGAACCCTAAGAGGACCACACCAAGGCACATCATAATTAAAATGCCAAGAGCAAAAGACAAAGAGAGAATATTAAAAGCAGCAAGAGAAAAACAGTTGGTTACCTATAAGGGAGCACCGATACAATTGTCAGCAAATTTCTCAACAGAAACAATGCAGGCCAGACGGGAGTGGCAAGAAATATTCAAAGTGATGAACAGCAAGAATCTACAACCAAGATTACTCTATCCAGCAAAGCTATCTTTCAGAATTGAAGGTCAGATAAAGTGCTTTGCAGATAAGAAAAAGCTAAAGGAGTTCATCACCACCAAACCAATATTATATGAAATGCTGAAAGGTATTCTTTAAGAAGAGGAAGAAGAAAAAGATAAAAGTATAAATTATGAACAACAAATACACATCTATCAACAAATGAATCTAGCCGAGACCGGTTTGGCTCAGTAGATGGAGCGTCGGACTGCGGACTGAAGGGTCCCGGGTTCGATTCCGGCAAGAGCATGTACCTTGGCTCTGGGCACATCCCCAGTAGGGGACGTGCAAGAGGCAGCTGATCGATGTCTCTCTCTCATCGATGTTTCTGACTTTCTATCCCTCTCCTTTCTGCTCTGTAAAAAATCAATAAAATATATTTTTTAAAAAACAAAAAAAACCCCAAATGAATCTAAAAATCAAGTGAATTAATAAGCTGATGAACAGGACAAACTGGTGAATGTAACAGAATCACGGGCATAGAGAGGGAATGGACTGACAATTCTTGGGGAGAAAAGAGGTATGGGAGGTGCAGCAAGAGACTGGACAAAAATCATGCAGCTATGGGAGAGGACAGGGGAGGGGGGTGAGGGCAGAGGGCGGGATGGGTACCGGGTGGAGGGGAGCTATAGGGGGGGGGAAAGGGAATAATGTAATTAATAAACTGAACAATAAAGATTAAAATAATAATAATAATAATTAATAATAATAAAAATGAGGAAACTTATAACAACTAAAAAAAAAAAAAAAGAATACATATCTTGGTTGCAGGTTTGATTCCCAGCTCAGTTTGGGTACATGCAGGAGCCAACCAATCAATGCATCTCTCACATTGATATTTTTCTCTCTTGCTCTCTCTTCCTCCCTCCTTTGCACTCTAAAAATCAGTGGGAAAAATAATCCTTGGTGAGGGTTAACAAAAAATAAATAAATAATAAATAAAACTACATAAGTATTGATAAAAAATGTTTAACTTACTGTTACAAGTATAGATCAAGTACCTTAAACTCAAAAGCTAACACAGGCCAAATAAACATGAATTTGACATGTTTGGTGTAGATTCCTGTTATCAGTCCAGCTAATTTGCTATGAGAATTTTCTCATCTTTTATTTTCTTGTAAAATAAAAGGTGATATTTAGATACCTGTAGCTTTTAAATATGAAGATTGTATGTAATAGTAGCTCTTCAAGTAATAATTATGTTAGTTGAATTTCTGCTTATATTAGTTATAAATTCACACATTATTTTTTGGTTTATAATTTTGTCCTCTTTTCTCCTAAGACCTCAGTGGTTCTATAGCAGCCCCAGATGTCAAATTAAACATTGGTGGAGATTTTATTAAAGAATCTACAGCCACTACATTTCTGAGACAAAGAGGATATGGCTGGCTTTTGGAAGTTGAAGATGATGATCCTGAAGATAACAAGCCACTCTTGTATGTAAAATAATAAATATTGTTTTATTTTTAGTTAGTTTGTAGACTAATGGTTATAGACTTTCATTATTATTTAAAGATAAGTATGGAAAATCTTAACCTTTTTGGTCAAAAGTTTTGCCTGTTTTCAGCTTATTAATAATTAAAACTGAAATAAAGGGAATTAATATTTTTCACCTATTAAATTAAGAAATTAAAGATTGCATGTTTGATTCTGGTCAGGGCACTTACCTAGGTTGCAAGTGTGGTTCTGGGTTGGTACATAAAGGAGGCAGCCAATCAGAGTTTCTCTCACATCTCTCTTTCTCTCTCTCTCTCTCTCTCTCTATCTCTATCTCTATCTCTATCTCTATCTCTGTCTCTCTCTGTCTCTCTCTCTCACTGGGGTATGTCTTTCTTTCTGAAATCAATACCTTCAGGTGAGGATATAAATAAATATGTATTACAAAAAGCAAAAGAATCATAATCCTCTCTCTTTCACATAAACACGCACACTTCAAACTGTTAGGGCTTACCTGGGTCTATAGCTGTCTCAAGTAAACATAACAATCTTTTAAAAAAATTTTAACATGCAGTCTTAAAAATCAGACCACTTGGTTGCTTGTTGTGGAAATTCAGTTTAAAGACCACTTAAGATTTCCAACAAGATTATTGCCCTAGTTGGTTTGGCTCAATGGAGAGAGCATCAGCGCACGGATTGATTCCCAATTAAAGGCTCTTGCCTCGGTTGCAGGCTCGATCCCTGGCCCCAATCGGGGCGCATGTGGGAGGCAACCAGTCGATAGGTCTTTCTCACATGGATGTTTCTCTCTTTGTCTCTCCTCCTCCCTTCGCTCTCTAAAAAGTCAATGGCAAAATATCCTTGGGTGAGGATTAAAAAAAAAAGAAAAGATTATCACTCCCAAATTTCTCTCATATAGACATTCTAAAGCTACCACTGAGGACTATAGAGAAATTACGTTTTTGTTTTTTTTTTTCTTTTAAATGACTATGTTATCACTTGGGAAAAAAACTAAAGAATTTAACAATTTTTAAAAGAACCTATAGCTTTATAAAATTGAGGCATTACCAAGTTATTCTCTATAATAATTATTGATAGATGAAGTACTAAAACATTTTATTTCTATGTTGATATACCATATTTCATCAAATATAAGATACTTGGATTATAAGGTATAGTTATCTTCTATTTATCAACAAGAAAGAAAAAGTGCTGCCCTGACTGGTTTGGCTCAGTGAATGGAGCGTCGGCCTGAGGACTGAAGGGTCCCGGGTTCGATTCCAGTCAGGGGCATGTGCCTTAGTTGCGGGCACATCCCCAGTGGGAGGTGTGCAGGAGGCAGCTGATGGATGTTTCTCTCTCATTGATGTTTCTCACTCTCTATCCTTCTCCTTTCCTCTTCATAAGAAATCAACAGAATATTTAAAAAAAAAAAAGAAAGAAAGAAAAAGTGCTTAAGACAGCGTAAGGCTGAGGACATCAAAGGGCTATCTCCTTGGTGTAAAGATAAATGGGAAATAACCCAACATACAAAAAGAGACTGCAGGGGAATTTACTTGCTCAATTTGACACTGAGTAGGGTATTGGAAGAAAACTTTCCTTTGAGAATGTAAGCCCTTTATCAGTTCTCATATAGGATTGCAGTCTGAGTTATTTGTATGGTCCAAAAAAGTCTCAAGCAGAAAATTATATTTCAAGTCCCAAATTGGTAGTGTCTTTAGGAAACTGGCAAAAAGAAAGGCAGATCTTGGAAACACTTGGCTTCCCTTCAAGCTGACAGTAATTGTAAGACACTAGCGAACATGAGATTCATCCCAACTTTAGAGATGTTAAAATGTTGAAAATGTATACCTTGGAATCAGTGAAATATGGTACTTCAAATGCAAATGCTTTGACCTATAGAGACTATGCCATTATTTTTAAACTAGTGCCCCAGTGCAGCAATTCATGCACATTGAAAGGAATTAATTAGAAGGTGGCTGGTGGGGGTGTGACTGGGCAAGATGGGCCAGACCCACGCTGGAGCCAACCTCTGGCAGTCCCTCCCCAGGGGCTGGCCACACTTGGGGCAGTGCCATGGCTCAAAGTTTGTCTGCAGAGTGAGCAGGATTCTTCTGGCAGGTGGGGGTCCCTTGGCCTGGCCTGCGGGGATCAGGCTGAAACTGACTCTCCAACAACCCCCAAGGGGCCCTGGATTGTGAGAGAGTGGTTCTCAGGTGATGCACCTCAGAATCCTCTCTGGTTCCAGATGCATCACCCAAGAACCACCGCTACCAAGTCACCACGGCTCAGCAGCTCCTACGTTGAGTGTCTGCCCCCTGGTGGTCAATGCACATCATAGCTACTAGTCGGAGAGTCGCTTAGCCTTTTGTATCCTAATAAAAGAGTAATATGCAAATTGACCATGCCTTTGCTACACCAACAAGCCACGCCCACCAGACACACCCACCAGCCAATCAGGAACTGGGGCAGGGCCAAGGCGGCACAGGCCACAGGGAGCGGGGCTGAGTCGACCAGCATGCACTGGCCAGGGAGAAGGCTTGGGCTGGGGAGTTGGAGCCGAGGCCCGTGCTAGTTGGCATGAGCTGGCTGGAGCTAAGGCCTGGGCCAGGGTAGGGGGCGTGGCTGGGACAGAGCCAGCCATCAGCCCCATTGCAGGGTGATGGCTGGGTGCCCAAGGCCTAAAGCTTTAGGACTTGGGCAGGCTGGGGTAAGTCGTCAGTAGGACATCCTCTGAGGGCTCCCAGTGTGTGTGAGGGGGCAGGTTGGGCTGAGGGATCACACCCACCCACCCCCAGTGCATGAATTTTGTGCACTGGGCCCCTAGTATATAGATATAAGTTCTACTACAGATGTCTCCATATTCACAAGTGTGCCTCATAAGTTTTTTTTTGTTTTTTTTTTTTACAATTATAGGGAAGAATTGGATATTGATCTGAAGGATATTTACTACAAAATACGATGTGTTTTGATGCCAATGCCATCACTTGGTTTTAATAGACAAGTAGTGAGAGACAATCCTGACTTTTGGGGTCCTCTGGCTGTTGTTCTTTTCTTTTCCATGATATCATTATACGGACAGTTTAGGGTAAGTATATCTTACTTTATATAAATCCTAAATTTTTCAAGAGTTTAAAAATTAAAGATTTTCAAATATTAACTATCATAGGACATTACATCTGAGAAATGCTTTACTACTGTGCATTATTTCTCATTGGTCATTCCTATAACTATTCTTTTAAAAATATATGTATTATATATATATATATATATATATATATATATATATATATATATATATTGTTGATTTAAGAAAGGGAGAGAGATACAGAAATATCAATGATGAGAGAAAATCATTGATTGGCTGCTTCCTGCACGTCCCCATCCAGCCCACACCCAGGGATGTGTCCTGAACAGGAATCGAACCATGACCTCCTGGTTCATAAATTGATGCTCAAAAACTGGGCCACAAAGACCAGGCTCCTAGAACTATTCTTAATTATATGGGAAGTACCTTATATCAATGCTTTTCATACTTTTCCACATTACCATTCACATAGAAAATATTAATATTTGGCTCAAGCTGCTTTGGCTAAGTGGATGGAGCATTGGACTGTGAACCAAAGGGTCCCAGGTTTGATTCTGGTCAAGGGCATGTACCTTGGTTGCAGGTTCCTCCCTGGCCCGGGCCCTGGGCTCCTGCAAGAGGCAACCAATTGATGTGTTTCTCTCACATCACTGTATCTCTCTATCTTTCCCTCTCTCTTCTACTCTCCCTAAATGTCAGTGTAAAAATATCCTCTTTTTGAGGATTAACCAAAAAGAAAATAAAACATTAACATTTGTAAGTGGATGGAACTAATCCCTTCTGACCAGAAGTGACCCCAAAAGGGCTGCCTGTGTCCTTACTGATTTCCCCAAGGGATTGAGAGTTCAAGACACAAAATTCATAATCATGTTCTTACCTTTTCTCACTTTTTGTTCTGTTTTTTTCAATAGACATTTCAGTAAATGATGGTAGGGATTCCATCAATATTTGTTGTGGTTTTTTTGTTTGACTTTTTTAGTATATATGTATTTTTTATTGTTGATAGTATTACAGATATTTTCCTCCCCCCACCCCCCCCCCACAGTGTTTGTTTTTATATAATACTTTGTCCTACTCTCGGGCTTTATCATCAAAGTACAACATACACACATCACTCCCTCATCCTGAGATTGTTTCAGCTTTAGTCATTTGGAGCTCCTTCAGATTAGCTTCAGTGTCCTTTCAACATATTCCCATCCTTTTTTGAGCACTTTCTTTCCTCTGACTCGACAAAGTGTTCTGGGCTTATCTTGTACCTGCTTCAGCTCTGGAATCACCTGTTTCTTGAAGGAATCCTAGTTCCTTTTATTAGGGAATGATATTTAGAAACCAGAACCTGGGCAATAAGAATGCTTATATAGCTGCTGGAGTGTCATTATTTCTAGATTCCAAGTAGACAAAAGAGGGAAATGTATGTACATGTTGTTATTATGCTAAGTCTCGGGTTAAATGATCTGAAATGTCTTTAATTCTATTATTTGGATAAATGTGTGATTAATATAAACTTTAAAGACCTACCAAGAGGATGGTAACCTGTGTCAGGGATGAATTTTCCTTGCAGAATAGTGAAAATCAGGGGGTTGGGAGTAAGCTCTTGGTTCTCTTTTTACAGTATTCTTTTATCATTGTTCTTAATGTACTGATGTGTCCTTACACAATTGATCGTTACTAAATTTTCTTTTTAAAAAAAATGTTTTTATTAAATATTTCAGAAAGGCAGAGAGAGAGAGAGAGAGAAACATCAATGATGAGAGCATATAGCTGCCTCCTGCATGCCTCCCCAACCCCCCCTGGGGATCAAGCCGCAACCACGCCATGTGTCTTGATTGGGGAATCCAACTGTGACCTCCTGGTTTATAGGTCAGCTCAAACAATTGAGCCATGCCATCTGGTCTAAATTTTCAATTTGAATGTAAAATTACGTTTACATTTTATTCTTACTAGGTTTTTTTTTTTTTTACATGTTTCTCTATTAGGAAAGATATTTATTTATTTATTATAATTAATTATTTTTATTGTTAAAGTTATTACAAATAGTAGTACATATGTCCCTTTTTTTCCCCCATTGACCTCTCTACGGCCTCCCCGACCCCCCAATACATGCCCTCACCTCCCCCCCACCAGTGTCTTGTATCCATTGGTTATGCTTATATTATTCTTACTAAGTTTTGTAAAGATAACAGGGAACCCAAACCGACTCTCTGTGACCGGAAATAGGTTATACCCAAGTATCTTATATGACAGGGAATTGAGTTCCTAGGAACTTCCTAGCTTCCTAGGGAATTTGTACAAAGAATTAATTGCATGAATTTTTTCCCCCTTAGGTGGTATCATGGATTATAACTATTTGGATATTTGGTTCACTAACTATTTTCTTACTGGCCAGAGTTCTTGGTGGAGAAGTAAGTGGTTAATTTTGAAAATAGCCTTTGTTTTTTATGATAAGCTTTATTTTTGAGCTGCAGATGCCATCAGTGGCTATATTCATCATACTCCTACGTATTTCTTGTTCTAGAATTGCTTTTAACTTACGCTACTTCCTTTAAGAGGACCAACATATTAGTATTGTATATACTCAATAATGTTATATGAAAGGAAATGGAAAGAAAAGATCCTATTCCACTCATAAGTAATTGACAGCTTTTTAAGGAAACATACAGTTTATTCTCTTTTACAGCATTCTCAAAGTTTTTGAACTCAGGTCCCCAAAGAGATTTCTTATCATATTTACCATGTTAAAATTTTAAAATATATATTTATTAATTTAAAATTAAAAATGAAACTAGATTCACTTTAACATAAATAACACGTTTTAAAGAAAAATAACATTTTGCAAAACAAAAGCGTTAGTGAGTGGTGTTTTATATTTTTGCAAGTACCCTAGTTCCCTCATATCTGTGGTTTTGCTTTCTGCTATTTCAGTTACCTGTTACCAACTACTATCCAAAAATATTAAATGGGAAAGTCCAGAAATAAACAATTCATAAGTTTTAAGTTGCATGCCATCCTGTGCAGAGAGTGGATTCATCCTCCATGCAGAATTCACCTGTCTATTAGTCATGTAGTGTAGGATATCAGGGTATTAGATCAGTTTCAGAGAGAGACCACATTCACATAACTTTTATTACAGCATAGAATTATTAATAATTATTCTATTTTATTGTTAATTGTTTTTACTCTTTTTAAAAAACGTATATTTTATTGATTTTAGTGAGGAAGGGAGAGGGAAAGAGACAGAAATACCAATGATGAGAGAGAATCATTGATTGGCTGCCTTCGGCACACCCCACCCTGGGGCTCCAGCTCGCAACCCGGGCATATGCCCTGACTGGGAATCAAACTGACCTCCTGATTCATAGGTTGATGCTCAACCCCTGAACCATGCTCGCTGGGCAAGTTGCTGTTATTCTTACTCTACCTACTTTACAAATTAAACTTTGTTGTAGTATGTATGCACAGAAGAAAAAACATAGCACAGTATATGAAATTTGAAATATGTTGAGTATAATACATCATGATCTCTTCCTCATTCTCACGTTTATGAAAGTAGAACAGAATATATAATGTTCAATATTGGTTTAAATGACTATCTAGATTTCTGTGACATTTATTTAAAAATTTAAAAATTCACAGGTTGCATATGGCCAAGTTCTTGGAGTTATAGGATATTCATTACTTCCTCTCATTGTAATAGCCCCTATACTTTTGGTGATTGGATCATTTGAAGTGGTGTCCACACTTATAAAAGTAAGTAGTATATATTATAAAAAGTAGTTTACTATTTCCAATAATGAAAGTATAATAGTTCTCTGGCTAAGAATATCATAACTCCTTATCAAACAATTAATAGTATTTTGGAAAAGTGACCTTACTCACTGATTTTACCAATGGTATTTATTTTTCTTTTAATTATCAGAAATTATAATATATGGCAGGGGGAGGGAAGGGGGCAGAATAAAGAACAGAGGATATTATACTTAGATAAGTTTTTTTTTTTTACTTTTTAAAATATATTTTCATTGATTTTAGAGAAGGAGAGAGAAGAGAGATAGAAAGAAACATCAGTGATGAGAGAATCACTGATTAGCTACTTCTTTATGGAAAATAGAACTTTTTAAGACTGCCACTTTCAGAACTGCTATTAATGTGGCCTCCACACTAAAGTATTTGTTTTTAAGTAGTGCCACTTAATTTTTATGACATTTGGTTTTAAAGTTTATGACTCATTCCGGTATAGGAGAAATTATTTCTTCCAAAATTGGTTAACTACAGGTTATTACTGACATTATATATGCATTAGAAATTGAGTAGAATGTGGACTTTGGAACCAATCAGTTCTGAATTGAAACCCTGGTTCTGCCACTTACTTGCTGTCTGCCTTGGGGAGAGGAGATACTTTTTCTTGCCCTCCTCTACAGAATGGGAATGTGAACAACTACTGTTAAGATTTTAAAGTATACATAATGCCTAGTATAGTGCTTGATACAAAGTAAGCATACAAGTGGTAGCTGTTGTTATTACAAATATTATCCTAATATGCAAATCAATTGAGTGGCAGAATGACCGGTCGCAATGACACACACTGACCACCAGGGAGCAGACGCTCAACACAGGAGCTGACTCTCGTGGTCAGTGGGCTTCCACAGGAGGAGTGCCGCTCAGCCAGAAGCCCTGAACCAGACTCACAGCTGGCAAGCACAGTGGCAGTGGTAGGAGCTTCTCCCACCTCCACAGCAGCGCTACGTATGTTCTACTGCCAGCCTAGGCCTGCTCCCTGCAGAGAGCGGGCCTACGCTGTCAGGTGAACATCCCCCGAGGGCTCCAGGACTGCGAGAGGATGCAGGCCAGGCTGAGGGGCGCCACACCCAAGTGCACGAATTTTGTGCACTGGGCTTTTAGTAAAAAAATATTTTGAGAACATCTTTGTATGTTTGAACATTTTACAGATCAAGGAGATCTTTTTTTCTTTACGTTCTAATCCTAAACATTTTTTTAAATTGCCATTATTAACACTTAGTTTAAAACTCTTATAGTGTAGGAGCTTGACTCATGCTGGCATTTAATTATCTAGCCTCAGTGAACATACCACTGTACTGAATCATTCAGAATAACTTCCTGCTTGCGTTTGTTGTTGTTGTTGTTTTTTTTAACTTGGATTAAAACCTGTTTTAATACTGCTGAGACTGCACCTAAAATTGCTGAAACTGTGTCTTCTGGTCATTTTTAGTCATCACATTCAACTGAAAATTGGTCCTTAATATAATCTTTTGGGAGCATATGAATGTATTATTATAAAATGGAAAATCTTATATCATTACAAATTTAAGATAAAATTGTTTTTAAATTTTATATTTTTATTTATCAAATTTGTTTTCCTAATGACTTAATCTTCTGTGTGTAATGAGTTATTGTACATGTTCCTTGTTTTAGTCCAAATTTTGAGGAATATGTTGCAGAACTCTCATTGTTTAACTATAGCATTAAAATATAGTTTAATCTATAACCATTAATCTTTTAAAAATTAAATTTCTATAATTCTTACCAATTGCTAACTATTTATATATAACAACAAAAATTGAAATACGACATACAAATATAATTTGATCATAAGTCTATTTTATATACTTTTCTGTACTTTTCTGAAGGCTTAAAGTATTTATGTGTTGTTGTTTTTTTTAAATATATTATTGATTTCAGAGAGGAAGGCGGGGGGGAGATAGAAACATCAGTGATGATAGAAAACCACTGATTGGTTGCCTCCTGCATGCCCCCTAATGGGGATCAAGCCAACAACCTGGGCATGTGCCCTTGACCAGAATCGAAGCTGGGATCTTTCAGTCCACAGACCCATGCTCTATACACTGGGCCAAACCAGCTAGGGCTGCTGTTTTTTATCTTTTAACTAGAGGCCCAATGCACAAAATTCATGCACTTGGGGTGGGGTCCTTCAGCCCAGCCTGCACTCTCTCACAGTTTGGGAGCCCTCAGGGGATATCCGACTGATGACTTAGGCTATTGCGGGGAGCAGGCGTAAGCCGGCAGTTGGACATCCTTAGCTTCCCCCAAGGTGGGAGAGACTCGCCACTGCCATTGCATTCGCCAGCCATGAGCCCGGCTTCGGACGCACTGACCACCAGGAGGAAGCTCCTACCTTGAGCATCTGCTTCCTGGTGGTCAGTGCACATCATAGCCACCCGTCATTCTGCCGTTTGGTCAATTTGCATATTAGCCTTTTATTATATAGGATTATTTTAACAATCTTTATTGTTGAAAGCATTACATATGTTTCCTTTTCCCTCCCCCATTGATTTCTTCTAGCCTGTCCCTGTGCTGCTGTTGTTGTGTTTTTTAGTTTAAAAATCAGTAGAAGGTTAGACCATCTCAAATACATTTTCAGTTACTATGCCAATATTTTTTATCCTTGTACCAGTGGTTCTCAACTGAGGGCGATTTTCTCTCTAAGGACATTTCACAATGTATCAATTCATTTTTGGGTGGCACAAATTGGTGGTGGGATATTATTGGTATATAGCAGGTTGAGACAGGGATACTGCTAAACATTCTGCAATGCACAGAACACCTTCCCGCAACAATTATCCAGACCAGAAATGTCAATAGTAGTACAAGGTTCACAAACCCTGCTCTATGCCAAGTCTGTTTCTGTCATACTTTCCCTTATTTCCTGGAAGTTCTTTCTTTCATTTTAATCTGTAAAATGACTTCAGTAACTATGTCAGTAAGTACTACATAAAGTACTATTGGAAATAATTTAAAATTAGATATGTGTATACTTAGAAAACCACAGTATATTTTATTTAAAGTCTTCACCAAAATGTTATTTTTTTCTCCTTTTTATTTAACCCTATATTTTTATCTATTCCTGGGAAAATGCTGGGATACTTAATAAACATTGTGTAAAATTTTTATTTAATCTGTTGTCTTCTTAGAAAAAAAGTAAATTCTTCTGTGTAAGAAGAGTCAATTAGTTCTCTTTCAGCAATCAAATTTCTTTCAGCAATTTGGCCCAATAATAGTTTTTCTAGAAGTTGTCTTACCTTAAATCATGAGGGACACTTGTTTAAAAGATTTATAACTAGACCTGTTTCTTAGAAATTCTGATTGGTCAAAACTAGAGTGAATCTCAAGATTTTATTTTTAACTAGGGGCCTGGTGCACGAAATTCATGCACTGGGGGTGGGTGGTCCCTCAACCCAACCTGTCCCCTCTCACATACTGGGATCCCTCAGAGAATGTCCAACTGATGGCTCACCCCCAGCCTCTGGTGAGGCTTTAGGCCTTGGGCACCCAGCCATCACCCTGCTCAGCTCAGCCCCGGCTGCCTGCGACCACCCGGCCCCGGGGGCTGGGTGCTCACCACTACTTGCGCTCACAGCGCACAGGGGCCGGGAGCTCCCTGCCGCCGCCACCACTGCTGCTGCCGCTTCCCCTCACAGCACCCTGGGGCTGGGCGTTCGCCGCCGCCGCCACCACCACCATTTCATCTCCACCCCTGGGGCCCGGCGCTTGCGCCACTTGGCCCCACCCCCGCTCCTGATTGGCTGGTAGCATAGCCAATCAGGAGTGAATGTATGGTCAAATTTGCATGTTCCTCTTTTATTATACAGGAGGATAGGCACCCTGGGTGATTCTTTTTATTAGACATGTTTTTTAGCAAAACACTTCATTTGCAAAAGTCAAGGAGCAGAGCAAGGAATAACATTCTTAGAAGTTTTTTAAAATATATTTTTATTATTTTTTAAAATACAGTTTTTACTGATTTCAGAGAGAAAAGGAGAGGGGGAGAGAGAGATTGAAACATCAGTGATAGAAAATCATTGATCGGCTGCCACCTGCATGCCCCCTACTGGGGATCAAGCCCACAACCTGTGCATGTACCTTTGACTGGAATTGAACCCAGGACTCTTTAGTCCACAGGCCAATGTTCTGTCCACTGGGCCAAACCATCTAGGGCCATTCTTGGAAGTTTTAAACATTCTCAATAAATTTTACTGTTTACACCATTGGTTGCCAGGGTTGTTTTAAAGAATGTTGTAAATATTGTTTTTCCTCTATAATATGCAAACTATTGATTGACTTGCTAATATGATGCCCTTTGTCTTTCTTGTTTTTTTAAAGCTGTTTGGTGTGTTTTGGGCTGCCTACAGTGCTGCTTCATTGTTAGTGGGTGAAGAATTCAAGACCAAAAAGCCTCTCCTGATTTATCCAATCTTTTTATTATACATTTATTTTTTGTCCTTATATACTGGAGTGTGATCTGAGTCACATGTGAGTAGAAAAAGACAATGTTACCCTTGCATGAAGGTTGGGAATTCCTGCTGAAGGGATTGAAGAAAAGCGGTTGCTGATAAAATTTCATGTGTTCCAGACATAAAGACAGGTTTAAGGCTTTTTTAAAACAATATTTTGTTTTTGGATTTAATTAAGCAGTTGCAGTTATCTGGATTTTTTAAAAATCAGAATTCTGAATTCTGTTTGATTCTTCATATTCCAGTCAATAAAATATGAAAGCATTGTGTTTTTAAGATTGTGTTGATATTCTCCTAAAAAATTGTGCCAAAAGCACCTGGAATAGTAATTACACTTCACTTAAGGGGTAAATATGACAACATCCTGATAATCTAAAAGTGCAATTTTTTTCTTTCAAGAATTTCTCTTCATGGTAGATCCTATAGATTTATATTTATACATATATATTTATGAAATAATTCTTGTTCACAAAATATATTTCTGAATAGCAAGAAATGAAGATATTTTAAATCTGATGCTTAAATTTTCTTCAATTTAACCATTAATCTTTTTATTTATAAATTTAAATTTGTTTTTTAATTAAATTTCAAATCTTATACATGTTTCATTATGTCCTTGTTAAAATTCTTAATAATAACAACTAAAACTAATTTTAACATATGTTGATATAGATTTGATTTGTTTGGGTGTTTTTAAAAAGCATTTTTTAATATCTAAACATTACAAGTTTCTGTTTATCTTTCTGACCAAAGAAGCAAAAGATATAATGGATATGACATTCAATAAAATTATTAATATGTAGAAAAGCAGTAATATTTATAGCATCAGTAAATATTTTTAAGTGATATTTCTAAGTCATAAAAATTGCTTGAAAGAGACCTTTAAAATCATGTGGTTCTAAACAATGTTACATGAAGTAGAAAAAAATAAAGTACTTCCTAGCTGTTTGTTTTGTGTTATAACACCTAGTCCTGTATTACTTGATATTTTAAGAAGTATCAGGTACTCTAACAGATGTACAATATTTCCTAAGGGAAATAGTAAGAAATTTTAGCTAGTGAAATTTTTGCTGCAAATAATTTCATAGACTTTATATGTATCTTTAATTAATATTACCTTGTAAAGTAGATAAAATATTTATGTTCATAAAATAGCAAATGCCTAACTAATAGCAAATTATTGTATTATTCTGTTCTGAGCTGGAAGGGTTAATTGCTGCCCTCAATATGATAACACGGCCACTTCTTGGTATGTATTCCTTCAGCAATCTTTTCCATCAGGAAATACACAGCAATGCTAGCCTATAAAGTAGCAAGATATCAAGCCCATTTCTCTTCCTTTTACCCTCTCCCCTGTGAAAAAAGAAAGAAAAAGCTTCTTTAGGCTGCAGGAAAAGTGTGGCTTTACCTTTGAAATAGAATAATGTGGAAGATTTCATATGCTGATACTTTAAACAAGTTTAAGAAAGCAGATGGGAGGCACCAGAGCGATGGAACTACTAGAACCTAAATAATATGATGTTGTGAGGAAGGGTCTATAGCTGCAGAAGCAGTAACTGTAAAGCAAATATGTGTTATTCTGAAGGAATTCCTGAGGATCAAATACATTGTTACAGTGAATTATTATATTTGATATCCATATTGTTGACCCTGGAATCTTTTCCAGAAAGCTTGAGGATCCATACTAGGGGACAGAATTTCACTAAGCAATAAGTCAAGGGGATTTTAGGATTAAGTACATAAAAAAAAAAGTTTAATATTTTTAAGCTATCATTTGTTCATAATGATGTAAGATAAAATGAGGTATTTGTGTTCTAAAAAGGTATTTAAGAATAACATAATTTAATCTTGTAAACTGCCCTCTTTGGGGTATATATAAATACAATTTTAATGTTTCAAGCTCAACCAACATCTTCATATGTTAATGAGCAAAGCAGTTAAATCATATTGTCAGTTTGAAAACATGGTTTGTAAATGTGTACAAAATACAGTACTGCTACAACTAATGATAAGTTGACCATTAACAATGTTCTCTCCTTGGATTTTTATATAATATTTTCTAAGTCATTGATTTTAAATCATGATTTCCAACCTAATTATTAGTTCATTAATGTTTCTAGAACAGACCTAGCCAGATAATTTCTTCTAGTGTATATTTTAAGTATTAACAGCTATAGTAATCCTGATGAATGTTAGTCCTCAAAACAATTATGAGGCATATTTACTTTTGCTTCAAATTGATTGTAAAATAATTGAAATTTTTATTAAAAATCGAAGTCTATATATAATTTTCATTGTATTAAACATAGTTTAGGAATATTTGTAAAGTTTGATGAACCATTTCTTACTCCTAAGGTCTTATAAGACAGTTTTATATGTAATAATGTATCTTTCCAAAAATTCCCCAAGTGTTAATATGCTAGTATAGAGTTCTAAGTGAGTGAAATTTGCATTGACTTAAAATAGGCAGATATTTTTGTTTAAAGTAATGTTTAAAATTTAGTCAGTTTCTTTTAAAATTTGATGTAATAAAGTGAATGAAATGCTTCTTCAAACTAATAACTATTTTTCATATTCAGCAAACCAATAGAATATTTTAAAATGATTATTACTTTTTATATTCTTATTAAGGCATATTTAGTTATTTTTAGACCTCAGGAAATTGTGACATGTTTGTTTTGCCTTTTTGTTTCTTTTTGCAGATGTCACATTTGTTAAAATATCTTACTTCTATACATTTCTGTCTTTTTTTGGTATTTGAACAAGTTGCGTTTATTTTTCTCTTTGCAAAACAGGAGAACAGCACCCAGGATGGGGAGCCATAGGGTGTCTCAGTGCGCAGGACTTAGGCTTGTGTTAATATAATTCTTTCCAACTGCATGGCACGGCAGTCTGAATAGGTCTTCACAGAGCTAAAGGTCGCCCTCAGAATTCTCTGCTCTGTATTTTAGTCACATAAAATAATGGTGTTTTATTATCCTCCTTCATAGATGGTTTCTTTAATCAAACCCTTGTATTATATCTTACTTTGTACTACATTTTAATTTCCCGTTAGAGACTAAATTATACGTTCTCTTTTCCTCGTGTATATCATTTCCTGGCAGTAGTTTGTGTGTTTGAGAATCTGTTGCCACTTTTTAAATAAATCCCGAAATATGATTTTGACTCAGTGAATACTAGACATTCTTATATTTTTGCACTTGAAATCATGGTATTTTCTGGAGAAAATTGCACTTTGTGAATGCATTTACTTATAACCAACTGGTTTAAATTCTTAATCGTTGCATGTCTTTATGGGTGTAATGGTCAGAGAAGAAATAGCTAAAAAAAATATTCCCTGTTATTTAGTGTTAGGTCTCTCACTTGAATTTCTTTTGATATGCTGAGATTGCAATTTGGACTTTAATTTAGAAAAAGATATCAGAATCATTAAAATGATATTAGTAAAAATAATTTCTTACTTACATTTTGTATTGGTAGTAATCCTGGTTTCAACCTTATTAATTTTTACCAAGATATCACAAGTTTTTACTTTAAAATATTTGGTCTATAGTTTTTTTAAAAAGTATTTTTATTGATTTCAGAGAGAGAAAGGGAGAGGGAGAAATAGAAACATTGATGTGAAAACAAAGTCTACCCAGTGACCTGCTGATGCAGGGGATGATGCTCAACCAACTGATCCACACCAGCCAGGCTAATTTATAGTTTGCAAGTGCTTGGAAAAAATTCCTTCAATACCCCTTTTGAATAGTTCAGTGAGATACTGGTGCTATCACTGAAATTTTTTAAAACTTAGGTGCAGTGAATACCATAGCATCATTAGTAATATCCAAAATTGGAAACAACCCAAATAGACAAATTATGTCACAAGGAAATGACAATAAGATTGCAAGACCCATACCTACATGTAAAATTTTGGATGAACTCAAAAACCTAATATTGGGCCAAAGAGGCCCGACACGAAAGAATATGTGCTTTATGGATCTGTTTATGTAAAGTACAAAAACAGGATCTTGATTACTCTTGAGTGGGGATGAAATAACTGAAAGAGGGTACTTGGATTGGGGTTCTAAGATGCTAGTATATTCTGTTTCTTTATCTCTGGTTTTGATCCCCGGTTGGGGAATGTATCTCTCTCACATGAATGTTTCACTCTCTTGCTTTCCCTTGCTCCTTCCTTCCCTCCCTCCCTTTCTTCCTTCCTCTCTCTGTAAAATCAATCTCTCCCTCTGCCTCTCTCTAAAATTAATAAAAACATCATATCCTCAGGTGAGGAATAAAAAAACACACCGCAAATTGTCAACATCATCTACTGTGCTGTTAATGTTAAATAAAGTCAAGGATTTTTAGGCATGAAATATTTAATAAAACATTAATACAGATTTATTGCAATTTAGATTTATAAGCTCACTTGTAAACATCTAACAAAAACAAGAAAGTAGTAATTACTGCAAAGCTTGAGTTGTTACACATAAAAGTGTCTTAATTATTTAAAGTGAAAATACCATAATTTAAAAAAATAGTTTAATGATTGCCTGACCGGCGTGGCTCAGTGTTCAGTGGTTGATCCTTGACCTATGAACTAGGAGGTCACTGATTCTGACCAGGACACATGCCTGGATTTTGGGTTCCATCCCCAGTGTGGGGCGTCTAAGAGGTAGCCATCAATGATTCTCATCATAAGTTTAATGACTTTTTGTTTTGTTAATCTTCTGCTGAGGCTATTTTTCCATTGATTTTTTTTTTTTTTTATTTTTTTTTAGAAAGAGTGAAAGGGAGGGGGAGAGACGACGGCGATGTTGATTGTCTCCTGCATGCACCTTGACCAGGGCCAGGGATGAGCCTGCAACCAAGGTACTGCTCTAGACCAGAATCAAACCTGGGACCCTTAAGTCCGCAGGCCAGCCCCTATCCACTGAGCCAAACCAGGTAGGGCAACTAGTTTAATGACTTCAATTGAGGTTGTGGAACTGAAGATAACATCTGGGAAAGTTATAAAACCCTATTACAGGTGTTCATGAAAATGATTCCAAGGGAGGAAGTTCCCTTTATACTTGATCTCTGCCATCTTAGCCCAATCCTGCTTTTTCCGACTTGGGACCTGCAGCATTCTCATGTAGTCCTCATTCTGACCTTGGTACCAAGGGGCCAGGACTTGAAACTGTTTTGGGATCAAGTCTTTGTGAGCCAGAAGTCATCCTTGCGCATGTCTCATTTGGTATCTCCCAGCCTCCCACAGTCCATGAGCTGCTCAGCATGGTCCCTCATATTGTCCACATGCGCCATGACCCCTCAATGCGTTTCTGTCGCACTAGTCCTGTAAAGCAAGTTCTGAAGCAGGTGGATGCGGAACTCATGACCTGGGGAATATGTGGCCGGGGGATAGCAGCAGCCTGTTCTCTGCTTCTCCCAACCCTGTGAGGCCAGAACTGGAAACTCAAGGGGAAACGCGGTTTTTCTTGTGAATATACTAAGACACATTTCAGACTTATAAAAAGATATGCAGATTAATGCACTCAGAAACTGTGTTAAGAAATAAGAAAAAGAGCATTACTAATAGTTTGTACTTTGTGGTTACATTTTCTTTACTTTCCCCAAATAAAATTGATTTTACTAAATTTGGTGTTTTTTATTTTCATGCACTTTGTTATAGTTTTATTACTTATGTATATATTAAGCAGTATATGTAGGGTTTTTCATATGTTTTAAATTTGTATGTCAGTGGAATCTTCCTGTATATTTTCTTCTGCATCTTGCTTCATCTGTGGGCATACAGGTAGCTGTAGATTTATTCATTTCCACTGCTGTAGAGAATTTCTTTGAATGAATACATCATGTGTTATTTATTAATTCTCCAGTGGATATGTTAGCATAGATAGCTATTATAAAGGAGGAGAGCAGCCGAGACCGGTTTGGCTCAGTGGATAGAGCGTCGGACTGCAGACTGAAGGGTCCCGGTTTCGATTCTGGTCAAGGGCATGTACCATGGCTGCAGGCACATCCCCAGTAGGGGGCGTGCAAGAGGCAGCTGATTGATGTTTCTCTCTCATCAATGTTTCTGACTTTCTATCCCTCTCCCTTCCACTCTGTAAAAAATCAATATATTTTTTAAAAATGCTATGACATTTACATACAAAATGACCTTTTAAAAAAAATTGAGGAGAGCAAAGGAAATCAGGCATTATTAGGCGCAATCACCTAGGGACCATAAGCCAGCTTGCTTCCCTAGGAAGTTACAGCTTCACACACTCCCCAGGGAATCAGGAATCTGTTCCACCCAGATCACAATAAAGGGGGAGGTAAGCATATGTGCTGTAGGAACCAAGAAGGCCACCATGGAGGTATGTCAGTCTAACCTGGGAAAAGGGTTGGATTGGATAAGAGACATAACCGGAAAGATCTAGAAACTAGATTGGTTAGGGGGTGGGCCCATCGGAAGCCTGGGAAATTCATTGGTCCTTTTGCAAAGGGTGCCAGGTCCTTCCCAAGATAATATAATCAGCCTAACAAAGCTTTCTCCCATCCTGTGGACTCATGCCTTTCAAAGCAGCCACCTGGTACCTTCAGCAGACATGTGGGCTCCAAAGGACTAAGTTCTGTTATGGCACAGCATCTCTGGATACTGGCCCTATTTCTGGCCCAGGTGAAGATAAGGTTGGATGGATCGAGATGGGACAGTGGTTACGCAGGAGGCAATCCTTTGATTTTGCATCTGACGCTAATAAATTTCCCCATTCCACAATCTCCTATACGTAGGTTTCTGGAATGCTTTCCTTGAGACTCAGTGGAGAAACACTTATTCCCACTGGCAAGAGATAGGGCCTTTATTTTTTTATTTTTTTAAAGATGAACTCTTCTTCCATTTATTATTATTAGTAGTATTTAAAATGTATTTTATTGATTTTTTACAGAGCGGAAGGGAGAGGGATAGAAAGTTAGAAACATCAATGAGAGAGAAACATCGATCAGCTGCCTCTTGCACACCCCCTACTGGGGATGTGCCCGCAGCCAAGGTACATGCCTTTCACCAGAATCGAACCCAGGACCTTTCAGTCCAAAGTCCGACGCTCTATCCACTGAGCCAAACCGGTTTCGGCAAGAGATAGGGTCTTTAGGTTGTTACCAAATAACTGATATATTTCTCTCACATCAATGTTTCTGTCTCTCCCCCTCCGTTCCACTCTCTAAAAATCAATGGAAAAAATATCCTCTGGTGAGGATTAACAACAACAAAAAATGCAATATCCACCATGGAGTACTTCCTGATTAATTTAAAAGTAATTTTCTTTTTACTGTATCTAAAAATCCACAATCATGTTCTTCCTTCACTTAAAAAAGACACTAGTTCTCATGCTTTGCATGAGTACTTTGAAATTTGAATACACAGCAGGAGGCAGAGCCTCAGCACTGCATGGGATAAAGTCAGGAGCACATCCAATAGTCACCAGGAGGGCGAAGGCCTGGAAATCCTTGAAAGACTGTACTCATCCGTAAGGAAGGAAGAAAATTAGGCGTGGTGAGTTTGGTGCAGTTGCAAACCTTTAGTTTTTGGAGAGGAAAAGCAGTTCTGTGTTATATGTTATTTGGGTTTGATTCCTAGATCAGCAGTACATTCCTACTCTCTACTCCCCAAGTAGAACATAGCATGTGACATAAAAGCCAAAAAAAAAAAATCAATAAACATTTAAAATGATATATTATCAATCACTCTCCCCTGTTTCTTTTCTTCAAAAATACCTTGCCTCTGCATATTGAAAACAAATGTATAAGAGCAAAAAAAGTTTGAGTGTCTCGAACAGACAGTCAAGCTACAGGGGGAAGGCTGGAGTGGAGGGGAGGCAGATGCTGGGGGAGATCAACCGAAAGACTTGTATGCATACATATGAGCATAACCAATGAATGAAAGACTCTGGGGTGGGGAGGGAGGCAGGTGGGGACATGTGTGGGGGGCTAGGGGAGGCTGGGGGGAGGATTTTGGGGGGGAAGGAAAACATATGTACTACTATTAAATATAAGTTATATTGTAAATAAATAAATAAATAAATATGGGGATACATAAGGGTAAAAAAAATAATAATAAAATAAAATGATATATTAAAAAAAAAAAAAGAACCCTTCTCAACCTCTGTCTATAAACTAGAGGCCCAGTGCATGGATTCGTGCACCAATGGGGTCCCTTGGCCTGGCCTGCACCCTCTTGCAATCTGGGACCCCTCAGGATGTTGGACTGCCTGTTTCGGCCTGATCCCCGCAGGCCAGGCTGAAGGACCTCACCAGTGCATAAATCTGTGCATCGGGCCTCTAGTATGCATAAAGATCTTTGGTTAATCTCTTCCCACCCTCCCTTTTGGCCCCTTCCCTCTGAGATTCATCAGTCTGTTCCATGTTTCCATGTCTGTGCATTGAGCATCTTCCCCCTGGTAGTCAATGCATGTTATACCTACCAGTCAAATGGTTGAACAGTCGCTTAGGCTTTTATATAGAGAGAGATTTATGTTGAGAGGGTAGGTGTGTAGCTAGTTGGGCCGGCTTTGAACTGGAGACTAGGTTGTTCAGGCCAGGCTGCAGCTGCTCAGACCTGGGAAACCCAGACTGATCCCAGACAACTGATGGGATCACCTGGGAGGCCAGTTGCCATGTTATGAGGACACTCAGAAGTGCTGTGGAGAGGTAGGTGTATGTGCTGAAGAATTGAGGCTTCCTGCCAACAGCCATGGGATGGAGCCATCTTTGAAACGGATCCTCCTGCCCCAGTCAAGCCTTTATACAGCTGCAGCCCTGGCCAACAGCTTTACTGCAACCAGACCACTCGGGTGCCATTCTTTGGAAGGAGCATTGACAAATAGCAGACATAAGCAGCTTCTCACACTAATGGTTGAAAGGATGGAGGATATTTATGCTGAAGAAAAGAAGACTGAGAATGGAAGAAGGCAGATTAGCTCCTTTCAACTGTCAGAATGATTAAAATATGAAACGGAAACAGACTTACTGTGATGCTCAAGGCAAAGAACAAAAGTAATGGGTGTAAGCTACAAAACGTGAGCTCATGCTGGGGTAATTGCAGCCAAAATAGTGTAAGTGGCTTTAAGAAGCAGGCAGAGGCCAGATAATCACCTGCAATGTTTGACATTTTGGACTGAGCAGTACTACCATCAAATTTTGCCACTGTCCTATTAAGGTCCTTTAGAACATTGTTTTTTCTGTTCCAAGATACAGTAGAAGATTATGCATTATGTTTAATTAAAATATCATTTTAGTTTCCTTTAAAAAAAAATATGTGTGTAGCCAGACTATCCAGGTTCCAACCTAGGTCTTCCCACTTAACTGGGAGAAATTTGGCAAGTTACTTAGCTTCTGATTCTCAGTTTCTTCAACTATAAAATGAAAACAATAAAAGTAGCTACTTCATAGGATTGAAGTGATTAAATGTTTAAGTATATGTACACACGTGTGTATATGAACACAGGGATGTAGGTTCTGGTTCAAAAAGCTCAAGAACAAGTGCACAAAACACCAGATGTGGTTTCTAAATCTCATTTATTTTTAAAAGAACAGAGACTTCTTGAAATGGTTGATTCCAGGACTGGGGCAGGGAAAATACAAGATGAGCCTGGGACATCTTTTTGTGTCAGAATCATAGGAACCTATTTGAAGGAGCTCTCATTGACCAAATCTGTAACAATTTGAGCATCAAAATAAATAATGAAAACAAAGGAATAGCCGAGACCGGTTTGGCTCAGTGGATAGAGCGTTGGACTGCGGACTGAAGGGTCCCGGGTTCGATTCCGGCGAGGGCATGTACCTTGGCTGCGGGCACATCCCCAATAGGGGGTGTGCAAGAGGCAGCTGATCGATGTCTCTCTCTCATCAATGTTTCTGACTTTCTATCCCTCTCCCTTCCTCTCTGTGAAAAATCAATAAAATATCTTTAAAAAAAAAAAAGGAATATAACCTATTGAGTAAATAACAGGACCACAATGAGAGAGACAGTTGGAGGAGGGAGAAGAGAGAGAGAGAGAGCACACAAGCACTAAAGAATCTTTAAGCCCTAGCTGGTTTGGCTCAGTGGATAGAGCATCAGACTGCAGGCTGAAGGGTTTCAGGCTCAATTATGTGCCTGGGTTGTGGGCTTGGTCCCCAGTTTGGGGTGTGCAGGAGGCAGCCAATTAATGATTCTCTTTCATCACTGATGTTTCTGTCTCCCTCTCCCTCTCTGAGAACAATAAAAAAATATTTTTTTAAAAAAGAGTTTTTAAGGTAGAAAGTCATGTAGAAGAAATGATAGAAAATCATTTAGTAACCATCTATACTAATAATCTATATTAATAAAAGAGAAATATGTAAATTGACCATGATACAGCCAATCAGGAGTAAGTATGAAAATTAACCCTACAAAGATGTTGGAGGCCCTGCCCCCCGGTTGCTTCAGACATCTGGGCAGTGCACCTCAGGGCTTCCCTGTCAGGCTCCACACCTGTCAACCATCCTTGCAGCCTCTCTGTGGTTAGCCCCCAGCCTCAAAGGCAACCCTCTGGTACCTGAGGTCATAGCTCCCGATGTCGGGGGTCTCCCTCTACCCACCTCTGCCCTGCTTCTCTGGTAAACAAAACTCTAGTGTTGGATCAGTCCCGCAGGCATGGACGCTTGAGGTAGCACGCTCGGTGCACAGTTAGCGTGCCCCAGCCAAGGAGCAATGGTGGGTGGTCATGGCAGCAGCGGTCGTGGCAGCAGCAGCAGACAGCTCAACTTTGTTTTGAATAGATGAAAGGGGGCACCTACACAGTAACCCAAGTTATCAGATCTCCCTTCTCCCTATCTGGCCAAGTCAAGAAGGAAGGGGCAGTAGGCATGGAGGGAGGGTGCCAGGGAGGAGGTGGAGGGTGGAGGAGGAAGAGAATGAGGAAGGGGGCCAGTTGCATCCCACTTTCACAGTGGGAAGCTGAAATGCACTAGCATATCCAACCTCTCTAGTCCTTCCCGCCCGCCTCACTCCTGCCACCTATTCTCCAAACCTCCCCAGGAGTGCCAGTGCTGTACAGAGGAACTCTCTGGAGGAAGTGGTGCTGGAGCACCCAGGGCTTGCCTCCGCCTGCTGTGGTTGCACAGGCTGCCAGAGGGAGCCTGCCGCATGCTGGCAGCCAGGAAAAGGAAGGCCTATTCTAGCATGAACCTTCATGCATCAGGCTTCTAGTCATAGTAGTAATTATGGGTGCTGAAACTAGTGAGTTGAATGTTTGAAGAAAAACAATAACAAGATACCTATTAAGTACAAAAGATAAACTAATAACTTAGCAGAGAAACCTAGCCAATACCACCTTAACCAGTGTCAAACATAGTATCACAATAATGGGAGAAACCAAAATTATATGTTGCCTGAAGCATCACTTCTGTGGTATTTTTTTAATTGATTTTTTTTAAGACAGAAGAAGGGAGAGGGAGAGATAAAAATATATGTTTTTGACGATAAACATTCATTAACTGCCTCCTGCACCGCCCCCTCCTGGGGATCAAGCTCGAAACCTGGGCATATGTCCTGACAGGAAATCAAATGGGTGATCTTTTGGTGCATGGGACAGTGCTCAATCCACTGAGTCACAGTGGCTGGGGTTCTGTGATATTTTTGCCAAAGAATACTTTCATTGTGGTGATAGTTTTATGGGTGAAGGAATATGTGCAAAATTATCAAATTGTATACATTAGATACGATTTTTTAAATATCAATAAGGTGGAAAAAAATTTAAATCTAAATGTATGTAAAAGAGCTTAGAATGTGCCTGACACATAATAAGGAATACATGTGTGTTTGCTGTTACCATAAGGATATACGAGAAGCCTAGGTGACGTGAAGATATAAGAAGGTGAAGGTAAAGAACATGAAGGTAAGTGACATGTTCCTGAGATTACCCAGGAATCCCAGGACTCATGATAGTTTACTTTAGTGTCTAATGCAGCCTGGATTTTTTTTTAACTTGGAAAAAATCTAAAAGCATATGATTTTTAAGTGGAAAGTTAAAAAATAGCATTTTATTTGAAAAGAATGGAAAGATTTTGTAGGCAGATCATAAGCACACCATCTGGTTAACTCAAGAGAAATTCCAAGAGCTTAGATTTCACATTTTTATCAGCCACACATGGTTTAAGATAGATCTTACTAAGCTAAAAATATTGAATCATATTTGTTCTGCTATTTATGAGTTAGTTGAAAATGCCACTCAACTGCAGTGCTAAAGACCCCATTTATCTTACCCAGGAATCAGAGTCCATTAGAGTTTATATTTCTCACGTTCAAATGTTCAATGGCAAGACAAATTCATCACATGAAAAATAGGCAATGTGGGCAGTAGTAGTATCTCTAAAATTAAATTTTAATTCTTTAAACATAGGATTCTTATTTTTAAACCAGAGGCCCAGTGCATGGATTTGTGCACCAGTGGGGTCCCTTGGCCAGGCCTGTGCCCTCACAATCTCGGACCCATCGGGGCATGTTGGACTGCCGGTCTCAGCTCGATCCTCACATCAGGACAAGGGATCCCACTGGTGCAGGGGCACTGGGCCTCTAGTATGCATATAAAATCCTTGGTTAATCTCTTCCCTCCCACTTCCCTCTGAGATTCATCAGTCTGTTTCATGTTTCTATGCCTCTGTGTTCAGTGTCTGCCCCTTGGTGGTCAGTGCTCGTCATAGATACCAGTTGAATGGGCAAACAGTCGAACACTTAGCATATTAGCCTTTTATATATATAGAGAAAGGCCCGGTGCACAAAATGTGTGCACTGGGGATGGGTGATCCCTCAGCCCAACTTGCCCCCTCACACATACTGGGAGCCCTCAAGAAATGTCCTACTGACCACTCACCTCCAGCCGAGGCTTTAGGCCTTGGGCACCCAGCCATTGCCCTGCAATGGGGCCGATGGCTGGTTCCGTCTCAGCCCAGCCCCTCTCCCTCACCCCTCCCAGTTCAGGCCTTCACCCCAGCCAGCTCATGCCCAGCTAGCACTGGCCTCGGCCCGCCTCTCCAGCCCAAGCCTTCTCCCTGGCTGTGGGTGCTGGCCACCTCAGCCCTGCCCCTGACAACCCTGGCCACCTCGGCCCCACCCCCCATGGCCCTGGCCGCCTGGGCCTTACCCCCAATGGCCCTGGCCACCTCAGCCCTGCCCACCATGGCCCTGACCGCCGCAGTCCCACCTCTGCCCAAGCGGCATGCTTGCTGGCTGGCTCCGTCCCAGCTCCTGATTGGCTCATGGGCGGGGCTGGCATGTCTGGTGGGTGTAGCAAAGGTATGATCAATTTGCATATTGCTCTTTTATTAGATAGGATGATTCTTAACTAGGGACAATATGGTCCCCAGGGGATATTTTGCAAAATATGGAGACAGTTTTGTTCCTCACAACTGGTAATGGGGAGGGGGGGGAGAAGGGGAGGGCATGTTACTGGCATCTGGTAATAGAAACCAGGAATGCAGCACAGGCAGCCCCCACAACAGTGGGTTATCTTATTTAAAATGTCAGTGTCAATGTTGAGAAATCCTGGACTAAATGAAAACATTTTCTGAAATTTCAAGCAGTTAAAAGTGCTGCAAGGGGTGGAATAATGCTTCCACTTCTGTCATTTTTAAAAATGTTTCATTGATTTTTTTCAGAGAGAGTGGGAGAGAGAGAAACATTGATATGAGAGAGAAACTGATCAGTTGCTCTCGCCTCCCTCCGCCCCCCCCCCCCCCCCCCAAGCATCAAACCCGCAGCCCAGGCATGTGCCCTAACCGGGAATTGAACTCCAGACTCTTCCATGCTCAGGAGGACTCTCAACCACCTGAGCCACAGTGACCAGGGCTTCTAGTCCTGTCTTTTTAAAATATATTTTATTGATTTTTCACAGAGAGGAAGGGAGAGAGAGAGCTAGAAACATCTATGAGAGAGAAACTTCGATCAGCTGCGTCTTGCACACCCCCTACTGGGAATGTGCCTGCAACCAAGGTACGTGCCCTTTACCTGAATAGAACCCGGGACCTTTCAGTCTACAGGCAGAAGCTCTATCCCCTGGGCCAAACCGGTTTCGGCTAGTCCTGTCTTGATATAGAATATTATCAGCTAGCCTAGTGACTATACATAATACACACTCAATATATATTTGTTTAATCAATCAAAAATTTGGGCTGCTCTATGAGTTTTTGTATGGTTTTACCTTCATTTATATATGCACTAAAACTGAATCAGTACTTTATTACTATCTGCCTCATATGTATTCTACCCTCGTCTCAAAATAAAGGGAGAAATTTATATGCAGAACTAGAGATAAACTAGAATGAAGCCAGTATTCACTAGAGGTTGAATATAAAACAGGACCAATTTTAGTGGCTTCTCACATAATGAAAAAATTTTAAATTTAATAAAAACTTTATTAGGCAATCTCATTAAAAACAAAAAAACTTAAAATGATTTTTAAAACACAGATAAGAATTCAGCCCTGCCAGGGTTCACACACTGTGCGAATCTTTAGAGCCGCTCAGGCCCGAACTGCTTGTCCTGACAGACTGTGGGGATGGTAAGCCTCCCCACATCCTGCTTATTTTGTGCTTGAGGAAAACGGTGTTTCAGGAAGTTACCCCTGCTCCATCCCCAGGAGCATCATCTTAAAGGTGTACCTGTGGCCCCTGTTAAAGCGGAGACGATATGAACTGCTGAGAGCTCCTCCACACCACTTGGTTGTCTCTCTAGCAAATAATAGTCCACAAAACTTTCATCAGTCCGTGGCATAACCTTGGATTGTCTGATTGGTTTGAAAATCATGTTTAATGTGTTATGTTCAATGACTACCTCATCTGTCTGGGAATCCCTGAAGTGAGAAACAAGTGTTAATTGCTTAGGGCGCACAATGGTTAAAGAAAAAACAAAAATATTAATGCTCTTTATATTGATATGCTACAGAAAAAAGATTATATCTAAATTCAATCCAACTTGGTTCTTAGTTTTTATTAGCTGTTTTAAGAAGTTAAGTTAGCCCAGCCGGTGTGGCTCAGTGGTTGCGAATTGTTCCTATGAACCAGGAAGTCACGGTTCAAGTCCTTGTCAGAGCACATTCCTGGGTTGCTGGTTCCATCCCCACTGTGGGGCATGCAGAAGGCAGCCAATCAATGATTCTCTCTCATCATTCATGTTTCTCTCTTTCTCTCCCTCTCTCTTCCCTTCTGATTCAATAAAAAAAAAAAGAAGTTAATATTTAGTAAAAAAAAGAAAAGAAAATTGCCAATGCAGAGGACTTATAATGAAACTAGTGACCCACTGCACAGATTCATACACATTGAAAGAAAATTACTTAGAAGGCGGCCAGCAGGGTTGGGACTGGGTGGAAAAGGCCAGACACACCCTGGAGCCAACCTCCAGCAGTCCCTCCCCAGTGGCCCAGGCACCATGGCTTGAAGGGCATCTGCAGAATGTGTGGGATCCCTCCAGCAGGTGGGGTCCCTTGGCGTAGCCTGCGGGGATCGGGCTGAAACTGGCTTTCCCACATCCCTCAAGGGTTCCTGGAGTGTGAGAGGGTATTCTGCAAAGTTGCTGTTGTACAAAGTGTGGAATGCAAATGCAAATGTGCAGTAAACCAGATTCGGGGCCAACAGTGCCCCAGCAATAATATAACCCAAGGTCGAAGGTGGAATTGCGTGGCTCCATGAGGACTCGGACTTCCTCCTCTCTGTTTCAGGGTGGGTCACCCAAGATCCCTCACTGCCAAGCCACTGCAATTCAGCAGCTCCTGCTTTGGGTGTCTGCCCTCTGGTGGTCAGTATGTGTCATAGCTACTGGTCAGATGGACACTTAGCATGATTAGCTTTTTATATATATAGATGTCACAGTCCCAGTGCCATCCCTTCTCCACTCTTCATCCCAGTACTATTTCTCAGGGGCAACTAATTTTTGTTCTGTTTTTCAGGTGGTCCTCTTTATAACTTGGAATAATATCCCTATGTTAATATTTCCTGCTATGTCAATTATAGGCATTTGCTCCTACCTCGTTCTATTATCTTCAGTTATTTTATTGGAAGTCTTCATCACTTACAATGAGATACACTCCCGTTTCTTGTTTTTCAGCTTTATTGTAGCAGCTCTTGTCTCCCCATCGCCACACCCTCCTTCCCTTCTCCCCTCTCTTCTCCCACCCAGCCTCTGTCAGCTTCCCTTTTGCCTTCTGTCTTTTAATCTGATGACATCGAGACTGGTGACAGGCGGCGGTGCGCTGGGAGGGCGGAGCGGCGTGGGGGGTGGGGGGTGGAGGCCCGGAGAGTGGACGGGGTCTCCGGGGGCTTGGGCTCTGGGGACAACACCCCGACCGCTCAGCCACCCGCTGCTCGATGTGAAACTGCTCATCCCGGTGGGCCAGGAGCCGACGCCCCGCACCGCTGGGACCAATGTGCGGGGAGGAAGGTCCTCCATCGGCTTCACCTGCTCCAAGTACATTGTGCAAGTGGATGGGGAGACCGGGCCGTTCCGAGGCCGAAGCCCCCGGCTGATGTCCAGCGCCCTCTCTCCCGTGACCCGGGGCCGCCGGAAGAAGGTGCTCCCTCCGGACGAGATGGCGCAGGTGTCCAACAAGGACGACACGAAGACCTCTCTGGGGGAGGCGGTGCAGGAGGAGGCCGCCTGCGAGATGATGATGATGATGATGATGATGATGCGGTGCGTGTCCCGCGTGCTGGCCCGGCCCCTGCGTGTCATGCCCACGCGCTGCCTGGCGCAGGGTGTGGGACGGGAGGCCCAGGACAGCGGCGTGCTGAGCTCCATCGGGGTGACTTTCCAAAGAGGAGGGGCTGCTGGGACTCTCGGCCGGCTTAGTCCCTGGCCTCCTGGGCGACGCGGTTTTCTGGTGGGGCTGTGGCCCGCTGGCCCGTTTCATCACCGCCGACCTGGCGGGCGGGCGACGGCTTCAGCCAGGCGCTGGCCGCCCGCAGCCGCCCCAGATTTGTGACGGGGATTGCAGCGAGCGTGCCGGCCTACCGCTTCCCGCCGGGCGGTGCCCTCGTGGCTGCGGACAGCTGCGGGCCGCAGGCCGGAACCCCCCCCCCCCCCCCCTACTCCCCGGTGTTCAGGTCCTGGATTCACCGCTGGAAGAACCTGAGCACGCAGCGCCGGCTCTTCGGCTCTTCCGCGGCTCCAGCCTCCTTTTCCGCAGGGTGTGGTCAGGCTCGCACTTTGCCCTGGAGGAACCTGAGTCACCAAAACCCGGGGCTCAGCCTGGCCGCCGCGGGCGGGGCCTGATCAGCGTGGGCGCGGCAACACCTACACGTGCTGCAGCCCCGCCGGGCTTCGGCGTCCCTGTGTGCCTGTGTCTGTCCAGCAGCGGGGATGAGTGGGGTGAGGCTGCCTCCAGGGATCGGTCGCCTGTTGGGCCTGGGGAAGGTGAGGCGGGGCTGGAGAACTGGGCGGCCGGGGAGGAGGCGGGGCAGGCTTCACAGAAGCAGAATCCCCGTGCTTCACCAATGTGCCAGGTCTGCCTGTTGCAGGTCAAAACACCGCAGAGGCCCAGGTTGGATGGGAAAAGGCTCTTGATGTCAGGTCCCACCCCACTCACCCCCAGGCAGCCCCAGCTCCCCCTGCAGCTCAGCTGGGAGTTCCTGTCTCCTGCTTGTAAATAGGGCGTGAGCCCCTGCCACCAGCCACCATCATGCCCAGGCCTGTGCTCGAAGCTGTGGCTGGGTTCTGCCTTTTTTCTCAACACTGCTTTTCTGATGGCAAGGCGGCATCTTCCGAATGGGAAATCAGGTGGCCGCCCAGAACCTGGACCTCACTGAATGCGCACCTGCTTCACGGTGACGCCTCGTGTGCAGGATCTGGTGTCCTGGGCGCTTGTGAACACCCAGAAGTGAGGCAGATCAGTGTCTCTAGTCGCATCCAGTTTAAAAGTCCCCGATATGATTTGACCTTCTCTTCCTCAAATAAATGTACTGGTAATGAAAAAAAAAAAAAAAGATTCGTGACAGCGGCACTCTGTTCTGTTGCTATAAATAAATAGTCAATATTTTGTCTATAATTGAGTCTGAACTTTGAATGGCAGTAAGCAACATTTGCTTTATTATCACTATGTAAATATTAGTGCGGAGACAGGTGCCTTGCCAGGACATTTTTTCCTGTTTCGTGGGTTCACTTTTGACCCCTCAGGCATCCAAGAGAGAAGGCCACTTTCCTAAAATTCCATTAGTTGTTTAAAATCAAGACATATTTTAGTTTGCTTCATGTCTGGACTGTAGCTTTCTTGTGATTTTTTTTTTCCTCACAGATTCCAATTGCCTTTTTTCCCCCCTACTGAAAAGAATATGTACCCTAACCGGTTTGGCTCAGTGACTAGAGCATTGGCCTACGGAAGGGTCCCGGGTTCAACTGTGGTCAAGGGCATGTCCCTTGGCTGCGGGCACATTCCCAGTAGGGGGTGTGCAAGAGGCAGCTGATCGATGTTTCTTTCTCATCGAGGTTTCTAACTCTCTATCCTTCTCCCTTCCTTTCTGTAAAAAATCAATAAAATATATTTTTAAAAAGAAAAGAATATGTGCCTCCTTTCTCCATCTCCAGCATGAAATGCAGTCCATTCCCATTGTTGAATACATGCTCCATGGAGCCCACTGGCTTTGTCCTGTGGAGAAATATGGCTTCCAGCTCTACTGCATCTTGGCATTGTTCTACACTGGGGTTGATTGCTGTCTTCTTGTATCCCATGCCTTCTTCTTTCTTTTTTTATTTTATTTTTTATTTTTAGGCATATGAAAATTTATTATGACTGTGATTTCACCGTCTGAACTTAGGTTCTTGGTCTTTCCTTCTTGCCTTTGCATAAGGCCAAAAGAGACACATTGGATACTTTGACAACCTTAAAGAGAACTCCAGGAATGTCACCAACAGCATGACCTTTGCGACCAAATCCAGCAACCAGAACTTCGTCATTTTCCTCAATAAAATTCCAACAACCATCCTTGGGTACAAAGGCTGTGATTTTTTTGCCATTCTTGATCAGCTGGACCCTGACCCACTTCCTGATAGCAGGATTTGGCTGTTTGGCTTCAACCCCTGCTTTTCCCAGCACGATCCCCTTTGCATGGGAAGCGCCTCCAAAAGGGTTGGCCTTGAGGGCCAAGTGGGCCTTCTTGTACTGTTTGTCATGCCACTTCTGATCGCGCCGGTGGCTCCGGAGCTTCCGGGCAGTTCGAAGACCCGACACTTGCCCATCCCGCCGGCGCCATGGGCCTGAGCGAAAGAGGCCTTCTTCTTTCTTGATTTTTGGCCTTATTTTGCTGGCATAGATCCAAACATTGCCATCAAAACAAGAGTTCCTTATTTTCTAATTGATCATGTTCTTGACTCTCCTTTCTGGGGGAAAAAATGATATGCACCCAAGTGACTTTCTTTTTTCTTTAAATATATATTTTTTATTTCAGAGAAGAAGGGAGAAGGAGAGAGAGAGAAACATCAATGATGAGAGAAAATCATTGATTGGCTGCCTGCTGCACAGCCCCCATGGGGAACTGAGCACACTGCCCGTGCATAAGCCCTTGACTGGAATCAAACCCAGGACCCTTCAGTCCACAGGCTGACACTCTATCCACAGAGCCAGACCAGCTGGGACCCAAGTGAATTTCTTATACTTATCTCCCAACTTTTTTCTTAGATCCCATGCACGAAAAGCACCAATATGCTTTTTAAGGTAGTTGTAATGTTAGTTCTGTAATTTAGAGCAACCATTGGTTCTCTCTATGGTGCAATAGTAATCCAAATAAAATGGAGCAACCTAGTATATATTTTATAGCATGTAAATTGCCAGTTCTTATAGAGATTGAGTGTTAGCCTGATTGATTTTGTCAAATGGTCTTTAACAGTATTTTCCGACATCATAGATGGGCTCAATGTAAGGGTGTTGATACAAACATTGTAACTATGTAAAGAAAATGCCTAAATTATAACCAAAATTTGTATTTTTAAATAATGGAGATAAACTGTTATTTAGCCTGAAGAATTTAAGCATATTTTAATGTTTGCAAATGTTTTTGTTTTTAATTGATTTCAGAGAGGAAGGGAGAGGGAGAGAGAGGAACATCAATGATGATAATTATTGGTTGGCTGCCTCCTGCACTGTCCCACACTCGGAGTCGAGCCCACAATCCAGAATATCCCCTGACTGGGAATCAAATTGTGATATTTGGTTCATAGGTCGATACTCAACCACTGAGTCACGCTGGCAACGATGTTACAAATGTTTTAAAAATACTGCTTCTTGCCCAATTGGTTTGGCTTAGTGGACAGAGCATCTGCAGGCCTGCAAAACAAAGGGTCCCGGGTCTGACTCCAGTCAAACGCACATACTTTGCTTACAGGCTCCTCCTTGGCCCTGCCCCAGTCCTACTCAGGGCTTGTGCAGAAGACAACCAACTGATGCTTTTCTCTGACAATGATGTTCAAAAGTGGGCAGTTACGAGCGGGCAAAACCTCTCTAAATCTTGCGACCCCGAAATCCTGGCTACATCAGGCTTATATAGGCAGAATATCACAAAGGTATCGATTACATCTGTGGGTTTGGAATGAGGAACCTGGTTTGCACAAAGCAGTTACAGAAGCAAAATTAAGCATGTTAGTTATCTATAAAGATTAATTATAGTTTTGGATCTTGGGACCACTGTGTCAACCAAAGCACATTATCTGGAGCCATTGAGGCAACTTAGGGTGATTGCGCTCTCCTGGTCTCCGTAACCAACCAGGGAGATCGCTGTCAATGGGACATTCAGACCACCAACAATGAGTACTCAGTTAATTGGAACTGCATACTTAAGTCCAGAAAATCAAAATAACTTCTACTGTTTTAGCAAGCAAATATGTACAGAAGCCAAAACAGCAGGATGAAAGTTAAACTGCAGTTTCTACCCAAGATTATTGCCATCATGCTTCACTAACTGCTTTACTCTTGCTGCTTTTAAGATTCTCTTTTTGCCTTTAACCTTTGGGATACAGTCAATTGATGTGTCTCTCTCACATTAATGTTTCTCTCTCCCCCTCCCTCCCTTCTACTCTCTCCGAAAAGCAATGGAAATAATATCCTGTGGTGGGGGAAAAAAAAAATCCAGCTCTTCAGAAAGTGCGTCACACCCTGGCTGGTGTGGCTCCATTGGTTGGTGTCACGCCTCCTTCTGAGCACCGAAAGGTTGCCAGTTTGACTCTCCATCAGGGCACATGTCTGGCTGCAGGCTAGATCCCCAGTACGGGGCATGCAGGAGGCAGCCCATGAATGTTTTGCTCTCTCATCAATGTTTCTCTCTCTCTTCCTGGTTTGTCCTCTCAATTTTTTTTTTTTTATCTTTAAAAGAAACTGGGTCACAAATGTAAAACTTTAGCTCCGGAGGAGAAGTTATGCCACATCCTGAGAAACTTGGAATAAAGTAGCAAAGCCAGTGGACTCCTGAATATGTACTCTGCATATCTTATTAACTGGGGTTAGGGCTGGAGTCTCAGTGAAAGGGTAGGTGCCAGG
Source organism: Antrozous pallidus (assembly GCA_027563665.1). NCBI lineage: Eukaryota > Metazoa > Chordata > Mammalia > Chiroptera > Vespertilionidae > Antrozous > Antrozous pallidus. The sequence continues at coordinate 57,419,818 of CM050523.1, read as the reverse complement.
AGCGAGGGGGAGGGGAGGTAAAGTCTATTGATTGCATCAGCCAGGGTTCAGTGCAGGAAACGGATGCCATTGGAAGTGTTTTGAGCCTGAAGGGATTTGTTGTACAGATTTATGTGCTTAGAAAATCTTTGAAAGGGCTGAAGGATCAGGTCCTAGGCTGGGACTTTAGGAATGAGTCCTGGAACAATACAGAACTGACTCACCAGGAGGCTGCCATGTGAGACCACCACCAGGAATGACTGCGTGCAAAATCACAATATCATGTAACTGGACAATGAGTCCGAGCTGCCTGTCCCTACTTGAGCCAATTAAGCAGAGACCGGGTTGAAGCATACATGAGCATTTATTCCAATACTGCTAGGAGTATGGGAGAGCAGCAAGTCATCCACAAAAGTCTGCTCTGCAGTCCCCACATACACCAGCTGCATATACAGGGTAGGACAGAGATTATATGGGAAAGTAGGGATTACAGGCATGGGGGATAGGAGTCTGGGGTGGAATTGTTTGAGCAACAAGGTTATCAATCTTTCCATGATAATAAGCAGTTCTTGCCAAAACAGGTCTGGCTCAGTGGATAGAGCGTTGGTCTGAGGACTGAAAGGTCCCAGGTTCGATTCTGGTCAAGGGCATGCACCTTGGTTGTGGGCACATCCCCAGTAGGGGGTATGCAGGAGGCAGCTGATTGATGTTTCTCTCTCATTGATGGTTCTAACTTTCTATCCCTCTCCCTTCCTCTCTGTAAAAAAATCAATAATATATATATATTTTTAAAAAAGCAGTTCTTGAATGAGAATGGACCGCATTCTAAGGTTGACACACAGGTCCTGGAAGCACACAATTGCCAGCCAGGTTAGAATAGTCTTTCTTTAAACAGAACAAGGCAATCACAACAGAGCATGACTATATTACCAACTAGAGGCCTGGTGCATGAAATTCGTGCAACAAGGGGGGCGTGTCCCTCAGCCCTGCCTGCATCCTCCCCAATCTGGCACCCCTTGAGGGATGTCCAACTGCCCATTTAGGCTTGATCCCTAAACAGGCAGTTGGACATCCCTCTCACAACCTAAGACTGCTGTCTCCCAACTGCTCACCTGTCTGCCTTCCTGATTGCCCCTAACCACTCCCCTGCCAGTCTGATTAATGCCTAACTGCTCCCCTGCCAGTCTGTTTTCCCCTAACTGTCCTCCCCTGCAGGCCTGGTCCCTCCCAACTGCTCTCCCCTGCAGGCCTGGTCACCCCCAACTTTCCTCCTCTGCCAGCCTGGTCACCCTTAACTGCCCTCCCCTGAAGGCTTGATTGCCCCCAACTGCCCTCTCTTGCAGGCCTGGTCCCTCCCAAATGTCCTCCCCTGCTGGCCATCTTGTGGTGGTCATCTGGTGTCCACACGGGGGCAGGATCTTTGACCACATGGAGCAGCCATCTTGTGTGTTGGAGTGATGGTCAATCTGCATATTACTCTTATTAGATAGGATAGAGACCCGGTGCATGGGTGGAGGCCAGATGGTTTGCCCTGAAGGGTGTTCTGGATCAGGGTGGGAGTTCCTTTGGGGCGTGGGATGACCTGGGTGAGGGGCCTGTGGTGGTTTGCAGGCTGGCCATGTCCCCTGGTGACCCAAGTGGAGGCCTTAGTATTTGGGATTTATATATCTTTTACAATTGAAACTTTGTAGCCTGGAGCAGAGCCAAGCCTTCTGCTCTCTTCATGGCTGCTCCCATTTCTGTTGAGATTCTATAATTGAAACTTTGTTGCCTTAAGCAGAGGCCTGAGCCAGCAAGGGTAGGTGGAAAGCTTGGCCTCCTCCATTCGCTAGGGAAACCAAAGCCTCCCCTCCTGTTCTCTGTGGCTAGCAGCCATCTTGGATGGGTTTATTTGCATATCTGCTCCTGATTGGCTGGTGGGCATGGCTTTTGTGGGAGTGGCTTTGTAGCGAAGGTGCAGTCAATTTGCATATTACTCTTTTATTAGATAGAATAACCATAGCTAGTTCACAATATTCTATTTTTGCTCCTAATAGCATGATGCTTTTCAGGGTTCAATAATTAAACATGGTTCCTTGCTACAGTATCTGTTATAGGCAGCAGGAACAGCACCAAGGTGTTAGGCTGCTGGGGTTAAACTGAACCTGGGTTCAGCCATGTCGATGGATGAGTTCTGGCTAGGAAAGAAGAATTCAGAGCCAAGACTCAAAACTCTAAGAGAACATTTATTTTGAAAATCACAGAGATGGAAGAAATAATATGTAAAAGAAATGGACTTAGGAAGCAAGTAATAGAGGCAGAGGAAAGGCCATAGGAGCTTGGGAGGGAGGAAGGTAAGGGTAATGTCCTTGGGGAGCTTGGGGGATGGGGAAGGGGAAGGGAAAGGGGAAGGGAAAGGGAAAAACATGGGTGTGCTCCCTGGAGGGAGAGTGCACTGGGTCCTCCTCTTAAAGGTTTAAGGGTAGAGAATTTAGGGGAGGTCCCAAGGGAAAATCTCATTATAATATTCAGCAGTTTTCCAGGTGTGTCCTTTCAGGGTCTAGGTCTCCATTGATTTCTTGGTCAGCTCCAGGGCAGGGAGTCACTCACTATTCAATGCAGCTGCTCCTGAGGTCAGCCTTGGTGTTACTTGTCTGGTTTTGCTGCTTTTCTGGACTTGGAGCTGAAATACAACTGAAGCTTTGATGTTATCTCTATGAAGGAAAGGTCACATGACCAGTAATATATAGAGGAGGAAAGGTCACCCTGAGGGTGAGGTTCCAACAACCTACAATTGTCCTTTGTTAGGCACCCAGGGCTTTCCACCCTGGTGACCTTCTGGACCTGCTCCAAATGTCAGCTAGTGGCCAGGTGCTGTGCAGGGTACTGAATTCAAGAGCAAACATTTTTCTATGGTGTAAAAATCACCATGGGCTTGATTTACTTTTAACTGTTAGTGCCTTATTACTCCAATGCTTCTCTCTTCAGAAAGCTGCTTTTGTGAATAGGTAATATATTCCTAATCTTGTACATATGCCATGTCACAAGTCGTCAGGCACAGCCGTAGGACATCCCCAGATGTGGAATTGCTGGTACGTAAAAAAGCACACTGCCCGGCCCATGTGGTCCAGTGGTTGAGCACTGACCTATGAACAAGGAGGTCATGGTTCCATTCCCTGGCAGAGTGCATGCCCTGGCTGTGGGCTCCATCCCCAGTAGAGGGCGTGCAGGAGGCAGTCAGTCAGTAATTTTCCTTCATCATTGATGTTTCTAGCTCCCTCTCACTCTTCCTTCCTCTCTGAAATCAATAAAAACACATTAAAAAACAACAAACAAAACACAAACAAGAACATGGACTAGAAATTAGGAGGAAAACCCAGAGGCATTCAGACACGTCTGCAGAGTAAGGTCACCCTAATGTGTTGAGATTTGAGTCACTCTGTGGCTGCAGTTGTGAAACCCAGGTTTCACTTGCTTGCTTGTCCCTTAAGCTTCCATCCAATTAACTATGATAAACTTTTCCTTTAAAATTAAAGTAAAATTTCCTTTTGTAGGACAGTTTAGTGATATGTAGCCAAATAAATATTGCATGTACACTTCACCCAGCAATTCCCCGAGAATCACCATAGTATCTAGCAATAGCGTCTGGTTAAAAAACATTATGGTTCATAGAGTCAGTGGCTTACTGTTGTTGTATAGAAGAGTGAAACAGCTTTTCATAAACTGATATGGAAAGATCTAGAAACATCATTAAGCAAATAAACAAGCTGCCGATAATTATGTAGAGTATGCTTCTAGTTGTGTGATAATAAAGAGGATATATATACTGAAATTTGATTGTAAATGAATATTTAAAATGTCTAGAAATGATAAATACAAAACTAACAACAGTGGTTGTTAGTGGAAGGGAAAGAAAGCCAGGCAAATGAAAGAGTGAAGAAAAGGATAAAGGGAGGAGAGGAAGGAGAGGGAGAATTGATTTTTTTTAAAAGAAGTAGTATAAAATATACTTTAAGTAAAACAATACAGAGGACAGTATACTGATAAACCCAACATTATTCCAAAACCTCTAGAAATTTCTATGGTGCCCACATATCTCCTAGTTGCCTCTGTCTTTGAGTTCTTGCTTCTGCTGATTTTTCTTTTTTCTCTGCCTTTTTTTTTTTTTACCTCCCAGTGGTGGTGTCCCTTTGCAGTCTTTTTAAAAAATATATATTTTTATTGATTTCAGAGAGAAAGGGAGAGGGGAGAGTTAGAATCATAAATTATGAGAGAGAATCATTGATTGGTTGCCTCCTACACATCCCTTACTGGGGATTGAGCCCACAACCTGGGCATGTGCCCTTGAGGAGAATTGAACCCAGGACCCTTCAGTCCCCAGGCCAATGTTCTATCCACTGAGCCAAACTGGCTAGGACTCCCTTTGCAGTCTTATGTCACAGCTGTACATCGTGGTGTTTTATTCAATTTCCACAGGCTGTCTGCAGCACACCTTTACTAAAGGGGGTACATTATGGCCCAACAAACAACCTCAACTTGGATCCTTTTCTTTAAAAGTTCCTCAGTCACTCCCTCCTTACGATTGCCTCTCCACAAAGAGCCTTCAAGCTGGGTACTTGTCTCCTCTTTGACCTTCTTCCGACTGTCCTCTGGTGTCACTCCCAAAATTATTCTGAATTTCTTAGGCAATGAATTTTGGCTTTCCTTTTGCCTCTCAATCCATTCCAGAGGGCCTTAACCAACTATTAAGGATGTGTGTGTGTGTGTGTGTGTTTGTGAGAGAACTTTTTATTTTGAAATGGTTTTATACTGATACTACAGTTGCAAAAACAATCTTTAAAGTTCCTGAATATCTATCACTCAGTTTTCCCTAATGTGAACATCTTGTGTAACCATAGTGCATTTATCAAAATCAGGAAATTAGCACCAGTAACATATCATTAACTACATGACAGACTTGTTTGGATTTCATCAGGTTTTCATTACTGTCCTTTTTCTGTTCCAGGATTCAGCATTGCATTTAGTCATCATGTCTCCTTAAATCTTCTCCAATCTGTGGTATAGTTCCTGCCTTTCCTTGTCCTCGTGACCTTGAAACTTTTGAAAAGTACTGTTATTTTGTAGAATGTCTCTTAGTTTAGATCTGTTTGATGTTTTTCTCATGATTAGATGGAGGGTATGCATTTTTATTCTTTTTATAATTATTTTATTTAAAAAATATTTTTATTGATTTCAGAGAGGAAGGGAGAGGGAGAGATAGAAACATCAATGATGAGAGAGAATCATTGATTGGCTGCCTCCTGCACGCTCCCCACTGGGGGTCAAGCCCGCAATCTGGGCATGCGCTGGAATCAAACCGTGACCTCCTGGTTCATAGGTCGACTCCCAACCACTGAGCCACACTGGCCGGGCTGCAGTGAAATAGTCAGGTGGCAATAACTTCGATCTATGGAGAGTCATTAAAAAAAAAAACAGTACCTCCTAAATATGTATTAAATTCATAAGCCTGATTTTTTGCACTAGATCAATATTTGAGCTAACATGCTATTATTCCCCCGACAGCATTTTCCTCCTATAAATCATCAGATTTATATCCCAAATATACACATCTGTAACAGGCCTAGCTTTGGCCTCTTTCCAGGACACCAGAATATCATTGAGATGAAACAAAACTGTACCTGGATAAATTGGGGGTGGGGAGACCCTAATCCCTTCTTAATGATGAGAAAAAAATGTGGATTTTGTTCCTCTTTTGACAGTAACATTTTAAAACCTTTAAAAAATTAACCATTTTAATACACTAATTTTTAGAAGTTTTTGATTTACAAAAAAATTGAGCATATGGTACAGAGAATTCCTATACCCCTTTCCCTGCACCCAGTTTCCCCTATTATTGTTATTTATATATTTTTATTGATTTCAGAGAGGAAGGGAGAGATGGAAACATCAATAATGAGAGACAATAATTGGCTGGCTTCCTTCTGCACACCCCACACTGGGGATGAGCCTGCTACCCAGGTACCTGATCTCACCAGGAACCGAACCTGCTCGTAGGTTCACGCTCAACCATTGAGCCACGCCAGCTGGGCTAATAATAGTTTCCCCTGTTATTAACATCTTGCATGTGTATGGCGTGTTTGTTTTAGTAAATGAACCAACCCTAATACCCTATTATTAACTAAAGTCCAGTTTACACTAATGTTCCCTTTTTGTGAGTATATTCTATGAGTTTTGACAAATGCATAATATCATGTATCTACCATTATAGTATCACACAAAATAGTTTCACTGCCCTAGAAATCCTAATCTCCATCTATTTATCCCTTCCTCCTTCCCAGAAATTGCTGGCAACTACTTATCTTTTTACTCTCTCTGTAGTTTTGCCTTTTCCAGAATATCATCTATACAGTTTCCTCGTGAGGCTTCTTTTACTTCAAAATACGCGTTTACGTTTCCTCCATGCCCTTTACAGCTTGATCGCTTATTTCTTTTTATCACGGAACAAGAATTTTTATGGATGTACCACAGGCTGTTTCTGCAGTCACTTATTAAGGTGCCCTGACTGGGAACTGAAACGTGACTTCCTGATTCATAGGAAGATGCTCAACCACTGAGCCACCCCGACTGGGCTCCATCTTAGCTATTTTTAAAAAATATTTTTATTGATTTCAGAGAGGGAGAGGGATAGAGAGATATAAACATCAATGACGAGGATCATTGATTGGTTCCCTCCTGCACGCCCCCAACTGGGGACTGAGCACACAACCCTGGACATGTATGTGCCCTTGACCTGAATCCAACCTGGGACTTTCCAATTCTCAGGCCAATGTGTTTCTATCTACTGAGCCAAACCAGCCAGGGCACATTAGCTATTTTTAAGTGCACAGTTCAGCGGCATTAAATACATTCACATCCACCCACGGGATTCTTTTATCTAGCGAAATAAAAACTCTTACTTTTTTAAACAATGTCTCTTCATTCCCTTATCCCCCTCACCCTTTTAAACACGATTCTAGTTTGTCTCTATGAATCTGCCCACTCAAGTCTTCATATAAGTGAATCATACACTATTTTTCCCTTTGTGTCTGGCTTATCTTAGCATAAAGTCCTCAGGTACAGCCACCTTGTTATTGATACACTTGGGGATCGATAACTTAGCTATTGTGAATAATACTGTTCTGAACATGGGTGTACAAATATATCTGAGACTCTGTTTTCAATTCTTTTGAGTCTATACCCAGAAGTGGAATTGCTGGATCATACAGTAATTCTATTTTACATTTATACTGTTTTCTATAGCAGCTGTACCATCTATTCCCACCAACAGTGCACAAGAGTTCCAATTTCTTCCCATTGTTGCTAATATTTATTTTCCTTTTTAAAAAATTGTTGTCATCTGCCCCAGCCGGTTTGGCTCACTGAAACTGAATCCTTCAGTTTCTCCAAATAGAGCATCAGGGACTGAAGGGTCCCAGGTTCAATTCTGGTCAAGGGCATGTGCCTTGGTTGGGGGCACATCCCCAGTGGGGGGTGTGCAGGAGGCAGCTGGTTGAGGTTTCTCTCTCATGGATGTTTCTCTCTATCCCTCTCCCTTCCTCTCTGTAAAAAACCAATAAAATATATAAAAAAAAATTGTTGTCATCCTAAAGAGTGCCAAGTGTTACATCACTGTTGTTTTGTTTGTTAAGAGTACATTCACTTGCCGAAACCCGTTTTGCTCAGTGGATAGAGCTTCAGCCTTCGGACTGAAAGGTCCCAGGTTCGATTCGGGTCAAGGGCATGTACCTTGGTTGCCGGCACATCCCCAGTGGGGCGTGTGCAGGAGGCAGCTGATCGATGTTTCTGACTTTCTCCCTTCCTCTCCGTATAAAATCAATAAAAAATATTAAAAAAAGAGTACATTAACTTGACTGGAGTTCCCACAACACCCACGGACACTTAACAATTCATGTCAGTCTAGACGTAAGTCTAGTTGTGTGGAAGGCGGTAGAGAAACGAGACTTAATTAGGAGCTCCCCCGGCTTGGGACTTTTACTCAACAAAAAGATTCGGAAGTTGGGGGGTGGGGCGTTGCAGTAGGCACGGGTTTGGGGAGGTCGTTCCGTTTCTCCAAATCCAGACCAGAGGTTTTTAACCGTCTATTCTGATTGGAGCCGCGGCCCAGGCCCTGAGGTTTCCTTCCGGCCGCCGGGCAGAGCGAGCGGCGCCCCGCGCGAGTCGGGGACCGTTCGGGCGCGGCTGGAACCGAGCAAAGGGCCTCGGGCGTCGGACAGGTGGCCCCGGCGGGCCCCCGCCCAGCGGAAATACACAGGCGCCCCACCTCCCTCGCCCGGAGTCTGGGCGCGGGGCGGAGCCCGGCCACGCCCAGGGCTCACCGAAAATCTGGGACGTTGGGGACGCGGCGCTGGCCGGACCCGCGGCGCGTGGCACGCGCGAGGCCTCCGCGCATGCTCCCGCCGCCCCCGCCCCGCTCCCTCGCTCTCTCGCCCCCTCCCCTCCCCCGCCTGCCTCCTCCGCGCAGGGCCCCTCGGAGCTGGGCCCCTGGGGGGAGCGCGGCCGACGTCCGGCGTGCGTGCCGGCGCCTGACTTCACTTCCGGCTAACGCGCTCGCTTGCCCCCTGGCCCCGGATGGTGACTGGCGGCGGCGGTGCACCTCCCGGGACTGTCACTGAGCCGCTTCCCAGTGTGATTGTGCTGAGCGCAGGCCGGAAGATGGCGGCTGCGGCTGCGGCGGCCTCGGGCCCGGGCTGCTCCTCGGCGGCGGCGGGGGCGGCCGGGGCCTCGGAGTGGCTGGTGTTGCGGGACGGCTGCATGCGCTGCGACCCCGACGGGCTGCACAGCCTCTCCTACCACCCGGCGCTCAACGCCATCCTGGCCGTCACCAGTCGCGGGACCATCAAAGTCATCGACGGCACTTCAGGGGCCACCCTGCAGGCCTCGGCGCTCGGCGGTGAGTGTGCGGCGCGCCGGGCGGGGGGCCCCGTCCGCTGCGGGAGGGGCCGGGCCCGCAGGATGCCGGGGAAGGAAGCCGCCCAGCCCGCGACTCGCCTCCCCGGAGGAGGGGAAGCGGCGTAACGGGAGCGGGTGGCGGCGGAGGGCAGGCGGGGGCGGGGGGGCGGCTCAGGCCTGGCTGGGCAGGGGGGCCCGGAAGCTGATGGAGGGGGAACGTGGGACCCGGCTACTCGGCGCTGCCGCCGCTTCGGAGAGAGCCTGGCGAGTTGGGGAGTGGTGGGAGTTGCCTCTCGGGCCTTGAGCGTCCGGGGCAAGTGGGTCCTCCGGGAGCGGCGAGGAGGCCTCGAATCTGTGCCCCGAAGAAGGCCAGGTCCCCGGGTAGGTCCTGGAGACGTTGTCGGTACTGCCTTCAGCCAAAGGCTGGGCTCCCGAAGAGAGAGGCTGGCGGCCGGAGGCGAGCGTCCTTGCCAGCATCCTGGCTCCCTGCTGGAGGATGGGAGCGGGTCCCCGACTGTTCGTTCCGAGGACCTGCAGGTGCCGGCGGGCTCAGCGCCGGGAGCGGGGCTGGGGGTGGGGGTGGGGATGCGGTTGGGGGTGGGAATGGGAATGGGGTGGGGGTGGGGGTGGGGGTGGGATAGGCTGCCCTGGAGTGGGGGTAGGGAGGGAAGTGGGCGGACTAGCTGCCTGAACTGCCGTCGACGACTTTGGGACTCTGGCGGACGCCATGGGAGACGAGACCTTGTCCCCTCAGTGACGAGAAACTCGGCACCGCGGTGTGCGAACGTGTCGATTCCCTCGGGTTCCCAAGAAGGGGAAACTTCAGGCCCTCTCTGTTTGCCTTACCACCGTGAGCGAAAGCTGGGACTCGGCGGTGCGTGCGGGTCTCACCGGGGAGGAGAGTCGTGGGGGCGCCTTACACGGCGGTCCCGGCCCGGACTTGTAGCCTGCGGGGGGGGGGGGGGGGGCGGGCGCTCGGGGCCCCCGAGTGCAGTGTTTTGGGGCCGCCTTGGCTGGCCAAGTGACGTTTGGTGGAGGTGACGTTTCGCTCGAGGTTTAATGAGCGACTTAATGTGGATTTATAAATTGAGTCTGAAAAGGGAGCGTGTATGAGCGCGTTAGATTCATGCACAGATTTCTAATGTGTACGGCTGTGCCTTTAGGCAAGTGGAAATAGTAACGTGGTTCCTACCAGCTCGCTTGTGCTTTCCCACAGACAAATTGGGAGAGATCGTTATTCTAGTTTCCTGTGTGAGTAAACAAGGCACTTCAGTAAAGGGCGATTTAGAGATACGGCGATACAATAAGGGATTTAGTTTTTGTTGATGAGAGAGTTGTGAAAGGAATGGACTGTGTATGGCTCTAGAATATAAACCTGGAACCCTATCTACGATATGTCTAAGAGAAAGTTTTTGCTTTTAATGTTTCTTTTCTTGGCTTAAGGAGCAGGAGGGGTGCCCCAGATAGAGCAATGAGCAGTTACTGCATCTTGGACATTATAGTTTATATTACCAATCATTAGTAATTGGTAAATTACTAATTCACTAAATTACTAGTAAATTCACTTAAATATTTCAAATTTGAGAGGGTATAAAGAATTATGATGTCTCCCCCACTCGATTTAAGAAATAAAACTTGATAAAGAGAGTTGAAGCCTCTTCTGTGTCCATTCTGGATTGTATTCCTCCAACCTCCCTCCTTCCATGAATATTATCTTTAATTTGGTTTTATCATTTTCATGCATATCTTCATGCTTTTTAGTATATGCTTGTAACTTTAAACAATATCCAGTACTGTCTTCCATGATTTTGAATTTTGAGTACATGGTATTAATAGTATATGTATTTGGACTTCTATCAAAAGCTATATTATCAGAAGCCTTAAAAGTGTTTTCCACAAAAACAGTAGTCTCACAGAATTTTATAATATCTGGAGGCCATGTTTGAGGAAAATATGTGCTAGAATTTGTTATAAGTGGTTGGGGGAATTAGATATATATGTATGTACCTCTTCATGAAAGGGAAAAAAAGTAGTCACACTTATGGTAGATTACTAAAGGGGAGGTTTTTAGGTGCATAATATAAGTGTAAAGGTTAGATGCATTGAACTGATTTGGGATGACTTTGATGGGGCATTTGTTAATTAGAGAGGAATGGGACTGGGTACAATTGCAGATGCCTATACATCGAGGATTGAATATGTATAAATAAAAACATATAGGCCCTGGCTGGTGTGACTCGGTTGGTTGCAGCATGATCCTGTATACTGAAAGGTTGCAGGGTTCTATTTACTGTCAGGGCACATACCATCTGATCCTGTTTGGGGCCAATGGGAAGGCAACACATCAATGTTTCTCTCCCTCCCCTCTGTCTACAATCAATAAGCATGTCTTCAGGTGAGGATTTAGAAAAATATCCTATATGATAAAACACTAATATGAAAATTGTCCCCTTGACTGGGAGTTTGACCAGGGGGTGGGGCTTGCTGGCCAACTGCCCACGGCCCCTCCCCCTGGCTGGCCTGGCCTGCTGGGCCCAGATCAGGGAGCACCAGCTGAATACCACCTGTGCATGAATTCATGTACTGGGCCTCTAGTTTACATACAAGAGTTATGGCAGCCCTAGCCAGTTTGGCTCTGTTGGTAGAATGTTGGCCTGTGGACTGAAGGGTCCCAGGTTCGATTCAAGTCAAGGGCACATGCTCGGGTTGCGAGCTCGATCCCCATTGTGAGGCATGCAGAAGGCAGCTGTTCAATGTTTCTCTTATCATTGATGTTTCTATCTCTCTCCCTGTCCCTTCCTCTTAGAAATCAATAAAAACATTTAAATATGTAGATATATTAAAAAAACAATAAAGTATTGTTGCCCTGGCCATTGTGGCGCGGGTGTAATCCCATACGCCTAAAGGTTGCCAGTTCCGATGATTTTCCTTCATGCCGGCTTGATCATTGGTGGGGGGCATGCAAGAGGTAGTTGATATTCTGCTCTCACATCCATATTTATGCTTCTCCTTGCCCCTTCTTCTCTCTAAAAATCAATACAAATCTTAAAAAGGTGAATAAAGTATTGTTAATTTGTTCAGTATTTTCTTATTCATTTAATTATTGCTGGTGGTGTTTTCTGTTCCTGAAATAGCTCTCCATGTATATACTTTTATAAAAATACTAGGGGCCCGGTGCACGAAATTCGTGCACTGGGGGTGGGTGATCCTTCAGCCCAACCTGCCCCCTCATGGGGCTGATGGCTGGTTCTGCCCTGGCTGCCTTGGCCCCACCCCCCCCCAGCCCTGGCCACTGGCGACTGCCTGGCCCCCGGGGTCCCACGCTTTCCAGATGCCTCGGCCCCGCTCCCGCAGCCCAGGCCTTGGCCACGGTGGCAACTGCCCAGCCCTGTGGGCACCCTGCACTCGCAACGGCCTCCCGTGCACTGCTCGGCCCGCCCCTTGCACCCCTTGGCCCCGCTTCTCTCACCGCTCGTCTCTGCCTCTTGAGCTACCCGGCCCTGCCCCTCATGCCCCTCGTGCTGCTTGGCCCCGCCCCCCACTTCTGATTGGCTGGTAGTGTAGCAAAGGAATGGTTAATTTGCATGTTTTTTGTTAGATAGGATTTTTATTGATTTCAAAGAGGGAGGGAGAGGAAGAGAAAGATAGAAACATCAATGATGAAAGAGAGTCATTGATTAGCTGCCTTCTGCATGCCCCACAGTGGGGATCAAGCCTGCAACCTGGACATGTGCCCTTGACCAGAATTGAACCCCAGACCCTGTAATCTGCAGGCCGATGCTCTTTCCACTGAGCCAAACCAGCTAGGGCTGTTTTTGTTTTTATAGTTTTTTTGAAAGCATGTGGTAAGAGAATGGGCTTTTAAGTTTTAGGTAGTCCTGAATTTTGAATTTTAGCTCACTAACTCACTATCTAAATTTCATGAACTTCTGCTTCATTTGTAAATTATGATTAATATTTCATATGGTTGCTGTGAAGACTAAGTGGTAAACATATTTTTTTTTAAATATATTTTTTTATTGACTTTTCACAGGAAGAGAGAGGGATAGAAAGTCAGAAACATCGATGAGAGAGAAACATCAATCAGCTGCCTCTTGCACACCCCCTGCTGGGGATGTGCCTGCAACCACGGTACATGCCCTTGACCAGAATCGAACCTGGGACCTTTCAGTCCGCAGGCCGACGCTCTGTCCACTGAGCCAAACCGGCTTCGGTTAAGTGGTAAACATATTTAGTGTCTAACAGTTTTTGGCATAAAGTATTTCACAATTCTTGTACCTATTTGATATCGTAGGTGTACAATGAATGCTAATTCTCTCGTCTTATAGGTGCTTAATATTAACATGTTCCTTATTATTTATTGCTTTAAAAATGTTCACTGACTTAGTGTTTATATACAGAAGATAAATAGATATCATTCAAATGTAGATGGAAATATAAATGTTGGTAATGTATTTCAGTGTATTGGTGTGGTTAAATGTCAAAATGAAATTTAGTCTGTTGTAATGTTAGTTTTGTCTATGGATTGTTCCGGGTAGTATACGTATATAAGTAAAAGAAGATATATGTGTATATTAACCAATGGATATTGTAATACAGTATGTGTATCAAAAATTCATGGCTCTTCAGTTTTTTAAGGGGGTTCTAGATCTTTGTAATGGTAAAAACGAAGAACTCCAAAGCTGCTTATTGTTTTTAGATAAATACTCTGGTTTTACATTTCTTTATGAATCTCTCCCTTTAACTTAAAAAAAAAAATATATTTTATTGATTTTTTACAGAGAGGAAAGGAGAGGGACAGAAAGTCAGAAATATCGATGAGAGAAAAACATCAATGAGCTGCCTCCTGCACACCCCCTACTGGGGATGGGCCTGCAACCGAGATACATGCCCTTGACCGGAATCTAACGTCCGCTGGCAGACGCTGTATCCACTGAGCCAAACCGGTTAGGGCTCCCTTTAATTTTTTCCTAGATTAGGGCTGGGGCATCTTTTTTCTGCCAAGGGCCATTTGGATATTTATATGTCATTCACTTATTATAATTCACTTAACGTAAATTTATGTTGCTTTGCAAAAAGCTACTAGATTTATTGAATTTCAAGTCCTGCCTGCGGTTGCCTTGGCAGGGCCAGACCAAATGATTGTCCCAGGTGGCCCACAGGCCAGGCATTCCCCACCCTTGTCCTAGATAGGCATTGACTTTGATTTGATTTGAAAAGTTTGTATAGTGATCATAAATGAGAAAAAGATCATTATATTCCAGTTGCAGCAAAGTTCAGATTAAGAGAATTCTTATTGATTATCTGACTTATAGCCCAGAGCTTATAGAATGTAGAAAACTAACCAGGTTAAACTGCATAGTACTCAAGAAATAAATTTTATGGGTAAAACTCATCACTCACTGTGTTAGAGTCAGAAAATATTACTACTGAATTGGCATGTATTCATGCATTAATTTGGATAAAATGTAAAATTTTCTGTATGTCTGCTTTGGAAATTATGATTTAAACCATTTCCTGTTCCCTGACTAACCTTGGTACATGCTACCTTCCTAGTCTCAATTATTCTTCAACGAAAGGTAATAAACACAGTATAAATTAGAATTTTAATAGCCCCAGAAGATAATTACCTTTATGTGAGTTCTTTATAAAAAGTAAATTCAACAAATCTCATTGTGGGCTATGAATACATACATTGGTTTGGTTTCAATTGATTGAGTTTAGTAATACTATATGATGCTGTATCTTATGTCAGAGATTTGCTTTAGCAAAAAATAGTTTTATAATGAATGAATGGATTTATATAAGACTTGCATTTTTTAAGATTGATTTTTATTTTAAATAAAAAATATTTTTATTGATTTCAGAAAGGAAGGAAGAGGGAGAGAGATAGAAACATCAATGATGAGAGAGAATTACTCATCAGCTGCCTTCTGCATGTCATACACGGGATCATGCCTGTAATTGGGACATGTGCCCTGCTCAGGAATCAAATCCTGGTTCACAGGTCATTGCTCAACTACCGAGCCACACTTTTAAATTGAGTTTTAGAGGAGAGAGAGAGAGAGAGAGAGAGAGAGAGAGAGAGAGAGAAATATATCTGTGTGAGAGTGAAACATCAGTTGGCTGTCTCCTGCATGCCAACTACTGGGAATCGAGCCTGCGGCCAAGCCTGTGCCTGACCCGATATCGAACTCACCACCATCTGGTATACAGAAGAATGCACACCAGCCATGGCCATAATATGTTTTCCTAAGAAGTCAATGGTAGGGAACCATTGTAGGTTATGACATGGTCAGATTCATTTTTAGAAAGTGTTGAAGCTAATGCCCAGTTTTGAGAAGTGATGAGAGTATCGTTAAGTTAGTTTGAGAGTTGGGAACATGTAGAGATGAGATTGAAAAGATGACAATTATTCATACTTAGGTTCCTACTTTGAGTAATGAGTGGTGTTTATTAACCCAAATAGGCAATACAGTAGTCCCTCTTATTTATGGTTGTGCTTTGCATGGTTTCAGGTGCCTGTGCAGTTAGCAGTGATCTGAAAATATTAACTGGAAAATTTCAGAAGTAAAGAATGCATGAGTTTTCAAGTGTGCCTTGTTATGAGTAGCATGATGAAACGTCAAGCTGTTCCTCTCCATCTCGCTCTGGATGGTAATCATCCTTCTGTCCTATATATTGGTACTGTATTATACACTACCCACCCATTGTATAGGTAGTAGCCATTTGGTGTATCAGTGCTTGTCATGGTATTGCAGTGCTTGTGTTCAAGTAACCCTTATTTTACTTAATAATGGCTCCAAAGAGTAGTGATGCTGGTAATTTGGTTATTCCAAAGAGAAGCTATAAAGTGAAAAGATGAAAATTCTCAAGGAAAGAAAGAATCCTATGCTAAACTCGCTAAGATCTATATAGTAAGATTGAGTCTATCTGAAGTTGTGAAGAAGGAAAGGAAATTTGTGCTAGTTTGTTGAGAGAGATACCACATTCACATAACTTTTATTACACTATTTTGCTATAATTGTTTTATTTTATTACTAGTTATTATTACTAATTTCTTCCTGTGCCTGATTTACAAATTACATTTTATTATAGGTGTGTATGCATAGGAAAAGATAGTATATATAGGATTAGGTACTGTCTATGCTTTCAGGCATCCACTGGAGGATGTATTCCCACACATAAGGGGGACAAGAAAGTGTGGTGAGTAGCTTTTGTTGGCTAAAGCAAAAAGGAGATAGTGATTTCAGTTGTGTTAATTTTGAAGGGCATTCCAGTAGAGATATCCAGAAGTATTTGGAAATTCAGGGTTGAAGTTTGAAAAATTGGGAATCCAGATTTGGAAGGCATTGGCATTTATAGAGAAAGCTTAGTTTGATGGTTAAGAATATTGGCTCTGGAGCCAGACTGAGATCCAATCTGTGACTCACCACTTAGTAGCTGTGCCCATAGGCAAGATGCTTAACCTCTCTCTGTACTTCATAATTAATACCTAATTCAGTGGGCTATTGGAAAGATTAAGTATGCTGATATTTGTAGACACTGCTTGAACCACCTACCAAAGCACTCAATAAATGGTGTGTGTGTGTATGTGTATTTCTGCGAGGAAGGGAGAGGGAGAGAGAGAGAAACATCAGAGATGAGAGAATCATAGATCAGCTGCCCTGTGTACGCCCCTTACTGGGGGTTGAGCCCACAACTCAGGCATGTGCCCTTGACCAGAATGGAACCTGAAATCCTTTAGTCCGCAGCAAATGCTCTATCCGCTGAAGCAAACGAGCTAGGGCTTGGTACCTTTTTTTTTTTTTTAACAGACTTAATTTTAAAACATATTTTTAATGATTTCAGAGAGGGAGAGAGAGCTAGAAACATCATTGATTGGCTGCCTCCTGCATGCCCCCTTCTGTGGATCAAGCCCGATAGATACCTGGGCTTATGTTCTTGACTGGAATCAAACCCCATGACCCTTTAACCACAGGCCCATGCTCTATCCACGGCCAAACCAGCTAGGACAATCTTGGTGTTTTATATTTATACTAGAGGCCTGGTGCACAAAATTCATGCCCGGATGGGATATGTCCCCTCAGCCCAACCTGCATCCTCTTCAGTAAGCGATCCCTCAAGGGATGTCCTACTGCCGGTTTAGGCCCGACCAGACTGCCAGGGGGGCAGTAAGGGACGACCAGCCCGTAGAGGGGAACAGTCGGACATGGACATCCCTTTCACAATTCGGACCATTGGCTCTTAGCCACTTGCCTGCCTGATCACCCCTAACTGCCTTCTCCCACCCCTGCTGGCCTGGTCGCCCTCAACTGCCCCCTCCTCTGCTGGCCTGGTCACCCTCAACTGCCCCCCTCTGCCAGCCTGGTTGCCCACTCCTGCTGGCTTGGTCACCCCCTAATTGTCCCCTGCCAGCCTGGTCACCCCATGCAGGTTGCTGTTAAGTCGTTTGGTCGTCCCTCAGTAACCCATTACTGACCTGGTCGCCCCACGCAGCCTGCTGTTCATTTGTTTGGTTGCTCCTCACTAATCCCCCTGCTGGCCTGGTCTCCCCATGCATCCTATTATTCAGTCATTTGGTTGTCTCTCCCTAACACTTCTGCTGGCCTTTTCGCCCCATGCCTGGTTCTTTCTGTCATGATGGCTTCTGGCTTTTTATATATTAGGATTAGGACTAGAGGCCTAATGCACAGATTTGTGTACCAGTGCAGTCCCTTGGCTTGGCCTGCAGGGATCAGGCAGAAACCAGCTATCCAATATCCCCTGAGGGGTCTTGGATTGTGAGAAGGCACAGGCCAGGTTGAGGGACCCCACTGGTGCACAAATCCATGCATCGGATCTCTAGTCCTATATAATAAAAGGCTAATATGCAAATGGACTGAATTGCAGAATGACCAGTCGCTATGATGTGCACTGATCACCGGAGGGCAGACACTCCACACAGGAGCTGCCCCCTGGTGGTCATTGTGCTCCCACAGGGGGAGTGCTGCTCAGTCAGAAGCCGTGCTCATGATTGGTGAGTGCAGCAGCAGTGGCAGGAGCCTCTCCTGCCTCTGTGGCAGTGCTAACAATGTCTTACTGCTAGCTTAGGCTCGCTCCCCTTGGGCAGCTGGCTTAAGCCATCAGTCAGACATTTCCCAAGGGCTCCCGGAGTGCAAGTCGTGTGCAGGTTGGGCTGAGGGACCCCCTCGAGTGCAGGAACCTCGTGTACCAGGCCTCTAGTATGCATATAAGAACTTTGGTTAATCTTTTTCTGCCTTCCCCCCTCGCCTCTTTCCTCTGAAGTTCATCAGTTTGTTTCATATTTCCATGCCTGTGTTTTCCTGCTCCTTTGTTGAGCATCTGCCCCCGGGTGGTCAGTGTGTGTCATAGCTACTGGTTGGCCAGTCACTTAGGCTTTTATATATATGTAGATAGAGGCCTGGTGCATGAAAATTCATACACTGGATTGGGGGTTCCTCAGCTCAGCCTGCCCCCTCTCATAGTCTGGGAGCACTCAGGGGCTGTCCTACTGATGGCTTAGGCCTGCTCCCTGTGGCTGGTGAGGGAAAGAGCTCCTCTGTGGGAGGCAATCGGACCAGTCAGGGGAAGATGCCTCCCCTATTAACCCGATCCTGCTGCCACTGCCAGCTGCTGTGGCTACCAACCCTCAGCCCTTGACCCTTGCTGTTTAGTGCTGGCCCTGCCCCTGGCCCACTGGTGGGTGGGATGATCTGGGCTAGGCTAGCTGGGGGAGGGCCTGTGGGAGGTTGAGGCCTGTCTAGCCTCTGTGGAGGCTCCAGGACTGAGGCGTTGGGGCCTCTCCCGCGCCACCTCTGTGAAAGGGGCCATGCCCCTGGACTGGCCTGACTTTTGGCCCTCGCAGCTATGGAAGGACATCTGGAAGATGTCTGGTCTAATTAGCATATTACCCTTTTATTTGTATAGGTGGTTCAGTCCAACAAGTGTCATTTGAGGTAATAAGATGAATGCCAAGTTATGTATAAGAGATGACATATCAATTGAGACTTGAAAGAAAATGAGTTAGTCAGATAAGGAAACAGCATGAACAAGAGTACACAGGTAGGAAGTTGGTAATATTTGTTACAAGCAGTTTGTCATTGGAGTACAAAGCATACAGAAAGGACTGATCAGAGAGCCTGAGGATCTAGACTTGTCCCTCCTGGGCTATACTTATCATATTTTTAAGTAGTATAAGAACTCCCAGTTTGAAGTACAAAAAAGTCTAGGGCCTTATTATGATTAGGAGCTACATGTTCAGTATCAGTTAACACTTCTGGCTGGTTTATCTTTTAGATTTTTATGGAAACAAGTCAGTTAATACTCTTCCAACTATTCTCCAATTTCAAAAATTTTTTGCTATCATATTCTCACTTGTTCCTTTTTTCTTTGTGGGCTTGATAAGGCCCTCTTTATCTCTTCACTGCCTTTGCTGTGGGACCTTGGGAGGGAGCAGAGGCAAATGTGAGTGTATTACTAATCTTCATTGTTTAACTGGGAAGTCGTAGTTGTAATGGTACTTAAGTTGTGCGTTTGTTACTCTCTACTTGCGAGTGTTGGCTATAACTGTAGCTAGAATGTGAACAGTAATAGATTTCTGTAATGCAGTATGC
The DNA here is from genome assembly GCA_027563665.1 of Antrozous pallidus. Lineage (NCBI taxonomy): Eukaryota > Metazoa > Chordata > Mammalia > Chiroptera > Vespertilionidae > Antrozous > Antrozous pallidus. The sequence continues at coordinate 57,400,295 of CM050523.1, read as the reverse complement.
AAGAACAGAGGGGAGATCGGTGGGAGCTGCCTCTCTCATAGTGCGTTGTACTGCTCATGACCTTATGCCTCTTGGTGCCTTTGGCAAGACACTTCTCTGACTTACTTTCTTTTTCTTTTTTCTTTAAAAATGTTTTCATTGATTTTAGAGAGAAGAAGGGAGAGGGAAAGAGCTAGAAATATCACCATCGATTGGCTGCCTACTATTGAGTCCACAGTCTAGGCATATGGCCTGACTGGGAATTGAACAAGTGATTTCCTGGTGCATGGGTCGGTGCTCAACCACTGAGCCACACCAGCTGGTCCTGAATGGAGAAATTCTTTGTAACCTCTAGAACTTTAAAAATGTGAGATATACAACAAAGTTAAGATAAACTCTTCGGGTATAAAAGAGGAGATAAGAGAGGTATAAAAAATGAAAAGAAGGAAGTATAGAGAGGAGATAATGGATGTACAAATAACAAAGAGAATAAAGTAATTGCTATATTAAAGAGTTTGTGAAAAGGGCAGGGCTCCTAAAAAGTAGTGTGGTCTAGTTTGAGTGTGTTAAGTCAGGGCTGTATTTTAGAGGATATAAATATTAAGCTTTTTAGAGGAAATGATAGAAATGTTTTATTGAGGCAGATAGGAATCCGTTCTTTGAGATTTGTTGTGGGCCCCAGGAATTTAAATCTTTGTGATTCTTTTCTCTACTTTTACTTTGATTTATGAAGTAGGAAAGAGAGAAGTAGGACGGGGGAGATGGCAAAGGGCAGAGGTTCTCAGCCTTGGTTGCTCATTAGAATCATCAAGGGAGCTTTTAAAAAACGCTCTGGGCCCAGTAGTCTGGCTTCAGTGGTCTGGAGTGCAGCCCAGGCGAAAGCACGCCGGGTGATTCTGATGCGCAGCTAAGTTTAGAGGCTCAGACTAACTAGGATCTCAGCAAGCACGTTTATTTGATATGCTTGGGATAAAGAGAAACACGTTTCATTTGAACTGAATAATAACTATTTTGTCTTAACTTTTTTTTGGTAAGAATAACCTCCTAAATTAGTTTGTCTGCTAATAAAACCTATCTCATTATAGTTTAAGTTGCATTCAGTTAATATATAATGAAACAGTGCATGAAAGAGCCGGGATATTTCAATTACTTTCAGTTTCTGTTACTTTCTACTTTTTCCTTTCCTTATATCAGTTTTGGTTGATTTTTTTTTTCTTTCTTTCCTCTTCTTCTTTTTTTTTTTTTTTAAATTACAGAGCACTCTGGTACTTTTTCAACAAAATGCCACTACAGCTTAGAATAGTGACTATACTGGTAGGAGAAGAGGAGGTAAAAAGGGACAAGGAGGATAGAGATGGCCAGGATTATCTGTTCCACATCACTAGTTTCATACCTAAAATATCTAAGTTACACATATACTAAAATAATTGTGAGAATACTGCATTTTGCCACATTTTAGTTTTAATATATTAAAAAGTTCTTCAAAACTAGAAAATACCTTTGCGACAGCAAAAATGGTCCTGGAGATTATTATACTAAGTGAAGTATGCCAGTCAGAGAAAGACAAATGTCATATGACTTCAAATATCACTTATATGTTTAATCTAATGAACAAAATAAACTGAGGAACAAAATAGATCCAGAGACATGGAAGTATGGAACAGACTGGCAGATCTTAGAGGGAAGGGGAGAGAGTAACCAAAGAACTTATATGAATATATGCATAGCCCATGAACACAAACAGTAATGCGGTGAAAGCCTGGGTTGGGGTGGGAACCAGGTTGAGTGGGGAAGGAGGTAAATGGGGGACATCCATAATATTCTTGACAACAAATCCCCCCACTTTATATAGAAAATAAGTCATTTATTTAAAAACACTTATTTTGTATCAAGTACAGCAGTTAAAGTCTTTCTTTCCTAGAGCTCATGGTTTAGTGGGAAGAGATGTATTACACCCTCCCCCTCCCTGACACATAAGAAATTAGACTGGAATGGAGAGACTCACAGATAGAGAGCAGGCTGACAACTGTGGCGGGTAGGTGAAGGGATTGAGCAAAAAACAACTCAAGGACAGGGACAGCAGTGGTAATTGGGGGAGAAGGAGGTGGGTGGAAGTGGAGGAGGGACTGGGAGGGGATAAATGGTGAGGGCAATAAATGAATGAATAAATAGCTATTTAAAAACAAAACAACAAAACAAAGAATAGTGAGGAGGTCAGGCTTAATGTTTTGTCAGGTGAATGTGGCTGAGAAAGTGAGTAAAACAAAGTTTATTATGATAATGATCAGAGCTGGATATGGAAGATAGCTAGAGTCAGGTAAATAAGGACATAAAATAATGTTGGTCAATGAATTGGGGGACAGAGTGGTTGGAGTTTGGGGATTGGAATGGCCAAGTGAGCAGTGCTCTAGACTGAGATTAGGTGTGACCATGGGAAGAAGGTGCTTGACATGAGGCTGAAGATAAGATCAGTGGAGGTGAGCCATTATGGAACAGAGAAACCAGTACCTTAAGATGATCTTTGTGGGTATTGAAATTAACCTGGTTGTAAAACAGTGATTCGAGTGCTAAAATCTTCACAAAATTATAATCTTCAGAACACTGCAACAAAGAGTGAAATAACACATATTAGAGCTCATTAACAGCTTCAAAAAAGCAGGGAGTTAGGTAGAAGGGAGGTATCCTATCTAATAAAAGAGTAATTTGCAGGTTGACCATCACTCCAACACACAAGAGGGCTGCCTCCATGTGGTCAAAGATCCTGCCCCTATATGGACACAAGATGGCCACAACAAGATGGCCAGCAGGGGAAGGCCATTGGGAGGTTCCAGGTTTGCAAGGGAGGGCAGTTGTGGGTGATCAGGCCAGCAAGAGAGGACAGTTGGGAGGGAGCAGGCCTGCAAGGAAGGGCAGTTGGAGACTATCAAGCCTGCAGGGGAAGGCAGTGAGGGGTGACGAGGCTGGCAGAGGAGGGAAGTTGAGGACAAAAAGGCTGGAGCAGTTTGACATCAATTATGCTGGCAGGGGAGCAGTTAGACATCAATTAGGCTGGCAGGCAGAAGCAATTAGGGGCAATCAGGGAGGCAGGCAGGTGACTAGTTTGGAGCCAGCAGTCCTGGATTGTGAGAAGGATGTTTGACTGCCCTGTAGGATTGGGCCTAAACGGACAGTTAGACATCCTTCGAGTGGTCCCAGATTGGAGAGGGTGCAGACTTGGCTGAGGGATATCCCCCGGCCCCCGTGCACGAATTTCGTGCACTGGGCCTCTTGTAATGTCAATAAGGAGTAGCGATACCCAACCCATTTCCAAGACCAAAATGCTGTGTGAGTGGAAAACAGCCACTCCTGAGAAGGCTATGGTTGCCATTTTGAGCAAGAAGTGGATGGGGGATAGAAAAGCCCTTTAGGGATTTCAGGTCACATAGTGAGCGTGACTTAGAGGTCTTACGCTTCTCCTGAGGTCTGAAGTAAAAAAGGGATGCAGAGCATGATAAAGTTCTGTGTTTTCTGCAGAGGAGGTCAAAATTCAGTTCTGACCATTCACTACTTCTCAGATGCCGAGAATCTGTCTCAGCATGCAAGGAGCATGATGCACTCCTTTGCGGAGTGTGTCTGGGGGTAGTATGGGGGGGGGGGTTGGGGGTTGTGTGTGGGAATGTGGGGATTGGGCGGGGGGAGGGGATAGATGCTATGATTTCCTGTATCACAGTAGCCAAATATCTGAAATCCGCTTTGTTCATATGAGTCTGTCTTGACCATAGACCTAGTCATATGGTCATTCATTCAGGGGCTAATATATTCCCCCACATATACACATATATTACTTTTGTTCTATTGAATGTAAGTTGTATATATCGTACTCTTCTACCTCTTAATATTTTTGTTTATTTCTAGGAACAGTGATAATTTTCTTTTGTAACAGCAGTGATAGTTGTTATCAAGTTGATAATTTCACATTGATACTTTGATCTACAATATATATTTCAGTATAACCAGTTGTTCTTATAATGTTCTCTGGAGCAATTTTTTTCCAGTCCAGGATTCTATATTGTGTTTAGTTGCCCTGTAAACATTTATCTTGAATGGACTATTGGTCTTAAAATCTTAAGTGTTGAATTTTTGTTCTTTTCACAGCTAAACCAGGTGGACAGGTGAAATGTCAGTATATTTCTGCGGTGGATAAAGTTATATTTGTGGATGACTATGCAGTAGGATGTAGGAAGGACCTTAATGGAATTCTGTTGTTAGACACTGCTCTGCAAACTCCAGTTTCAAAGCAGGATGATGTGGTTCAGCTTGAATTACCCGTTACAGAGGTAAGTTAAAATAAGTATCAATATATTTTTCTGCTTAATGTAATCTCAGACCTATTACCTGTTAAATGAAATTGGGTTGTCTAATAAGAACGAAGAATTAACTTACTGATCACAACTTTATTTAAAAATTTGTTTTTCCTGTGCATGATTAATGCTTGTTGAAGTGGCATTTAAATGTGAACTATATAGATTAAACCACTGTCAGAGAGACCTCAAAACACAGTGCCTTCAACAGGATAATTTCTTTACAGCAGCAGTTCAGGGCTAAGTGGAGAGGCATCTTTGGTTACCTCCGTTCTTATAGCTTTCATCTTGTGAGTGTAAGACAACTGCTCTAAGTGTCATTATTTTGTAGTAATAGTGACAAGGAGGATAAAGGCCAGGAGAGCACAGTGTGACACGACTTTCCAATCTTACTTTTCTTCCACCTTTCCTGTGTTTCTCTCTCTTCCCTCGTCTCTCTGTCTCCTCCTCCTTCTTTCTTCTTGAGCTCTTTCACAAAGTCTCTTACATAGGCCTTTTTCATATTTACCCCTTTGGCCAGAATGTAGTCATATGATCATATCAGACTAAGAAGTTTGGGAAAGATCGTTATTTTTAAAAATTTTTATTTCTTGCCGAGACCGGTTTGGCTCAGTGGATAGAGCGTCGGACTGCAGACTGAAGGGTCCTGGGTTCGATTCCGGCAAGGGCATGTACCTTGGCTGCGGGCACATTCCCAGTAGGGGGCGTGCAAGAGACAGCTGATTGATGTCTCTCTCCCATCAATGTTTCTGACTTTCTATCACTCTCCCTTCTGCTCTGTAAAAAATCAATAAAATATATTTAAAAAAAATAAAAAATTTTATTTCTTTTTACTTTTTAAAAATTATTTATTATTTAATAAATCTTTATTGTTCAGATTATTACAGTAGTTCCTACCCTCTCCTATCTCCCCTCCACCCCATTCCCACCCCACCCAATGTCCTTACCCCCCTCCACTGTCCTCATCTATAGGTGTATGATTTTTGTCCAGTCTCTTCTCCCTGTGCCCATTACACCCCCCCCCCCAAGGATTGTCAGTCCACTCCCTTTCTATGTCCCTGATTCTATTATATTCACCAGTTTATTCTGTTCATCAGATTTTTTATTCACTTTGATTTTTAGATTTACTTGTTAATAGATAGGTATTTGTTGTTCATAATTTTTATCTTTACCTTTTTCTTCTTCTTCCTCTTCTTAAATAATACCTTTCAGCATTTCATGTAATACTGATTTGGCGGTGATGAACTCCTTTAGCTTTTTCTTATCTGTGAAGCTCTTTATCTGACCTTCAATTCTGAATGGTAGCTTTGCTGGGTACAGTACTCTTGGTTGTAGGTTCTTGCTATTCATCACTTTGAATATTTCTTTTCGCTCCCGTCTGGCCTGCATCGTTTCTGTTGAGAAATCCGCTGACAATCGTATGGGTGCTCCCTTGTAGGTAACTCTTTTTCTCTTGCTGCATTTAATATTCTCTCTTTGTCTTTTGCTCTTAGCATTTTAATTATGGTGTGTCTTGGTGTGGTCCTCTTAGGATTCCTTTTGCTTGGGGTTCTCTGTGCTTCCTGGACTTGTAAGACTTGTTTCTTTCACCAGGTGGGGGAAGTTTTTGGTCATTATTTCTTCAAATAGGTTTTCAGTATATTGCTCTCTCTCTCCTTCTGGCACCCTATAATTCGGGTGTTGAGGTTGTCCTAGAGGCTTCTTACACTATCTTCGTATTATTGCATTCTTTTTTATTTTCTGGTTGGGTGTTTTTTGCTTCTTTATATTTTAAATCTTTGACTTGATTCTTCTGATCCTTTAGTCTGCTGTTGAATCTCTGTGTATTATTCTTTATTTCAATCAGTGTATGCTTAATTTCTAGTTGGTCCTTTTTCATATCCTCAGGGTCCCACTAAATTTATTGGCAGTTCCTAGAAAATTCTTGAAAAACCTTATAACCATGGTTTTGAACTCTGTATCTTCCATTTCTGTCATTTGTGACCTGTTTCTTTGTCTTCTCATTTTGGCTGCTTCCCTGTGTTGAGAGAGTGCCTTTGTGTGCTAGCTGTCCTATAGGGCCCAAGGGCTTAGCCTCCCCAGTTACCTGAGATGGATATTCTTGGTGCTCCCTTTTGTGGGCTGTGTGCACAGTCTTGTTGTAGTTAAGCCTTGATTGCTGTTGGTATCACTGGGTGGAATTGACTTCTAGGCCAATTGGCTGTGAGGATTAGCTGTGTCTACGCTGGGAGACACCCTTATGAGGCAAGACTTGCTTCAGTAGGGCTTTGGTGCTCATTAAGTCTGCCCCCTGAGTGTGTCCATTATGGGTACCCACTCTGTACCCACTCTGACCATTGGATACACTGGCTCTTGGACCTCCAAGGAGGTGCTAATTTAGCCTCTGCCTGAAGCCACCCAGCAGTAGCTGTAGAGAGATCTGCAAATTCCTCTTCTTTGTTTGGGTTTTGGAGGTCCCCAGATGAGTGTTAAGTAATACAAGCTGCTGTGGGGCCTTGGACCTTCTTTTGGATGGTCTGAGTCTCTCTGACTCAGCTGCAGTTTGTTAGGTACTTTTAGATTTCAAAGGATCAGGCCATTCATATGCAAAAGGTTCTGCACACAGCTTGGGTAGGGCGGGGTTTCAGGGTGGAGCAAACATGATGGTTTTCTGTCAGCCCTGCCCTAAGAGGCCCCGGGGTCTCAGTGCCTTGTGGTAATAGCAGCAAGCACCTCTGAGAGAAAGCTGCCCTCGAGTTCAGTTTCTCCCAGTATGAGTCTGGGTCCCCAGAGTGTCACCCAAAATTGGACTTCAGAGCAGTCAGAAGCTTGTGTCTTCCTCCTGATTGAGAAAGACAGCCATGTATTCAGTTGCCAGCCCTCTTCATGAGCGCGCCTCCGTACCTCTGCACTTTACTTCCACATCTGTTCTCTTGTTCTGAGTCTCAGTGTGCTTTTCTCTTTATCTTCTAGTTGTAGAGTTTCCACTTAGCCATACTTCCAGTGGTTCTGGATGATTCCATTTTGTCTTTTGGTTGTAGTTTTGAAGTGGTTGTGTGAGGCAGCAATTTCAGGTGTTTACATCTGTTGCCATCTTGGTTTCTTTTTTTTAAGTATTAAAAAAGGGAAGGCTTAAATATTAATGGAGAACCAATAAGGAATATACTATGTATCATATCGCTTAACAATTCCAATATAGAATTTCAGCTATATGCATTTTTATAGTGTTATTATTAATTAATTTATAAATGTATCCAACTTACACATTTTAAACATTTTATTTATTTATTTTATTTATATATTTCTATTGATTTCAGAGAAGAGGGGAGAGAAAAATAGAAATATCAATGATAAGAGAGATTCATAGATTGGTTGCCTCGAGCCTGCAACTGGGCATGTGACCTTGACCAGAATTAAACCTGGGACCCTTCAGTCCGCAGGCCAATACTCTGAGCCAAACCAGCTAGGGTTCAAACTTTTTTGTGTGCATTCGTATTCATGTCATGTAATTTAAAAATACCTTTTAAAAAATTTTGTAATTTAAATGGAATTAAATAGAATATAAAATATTATAATGCTGTGCTCCCTGAAAAAAGTGAGATATTAGTTCTGTTTCTTTTTAAAAAAAATTGGTTTAAGAGAGGAAGAGAGATAGAAACATCAATGATGAGAAAGAATCATTGATTGGCTGCCTGCTGCATGCCCCCTACTGGGGATTGAGCCTCTGACTCAGAGGTGTTCCGTGACCAGGAATTGATCCTTGATCTCTTGTTTCATAGGTCAAGGCTCAACCACTTGGCCACACCAGCCAGGAATGAGAAATGTCAATGTGTTAGGTGTTTTTATTCTTACTAGGTGGCATTTTAAAATAATCAACATATATCCACTTAGATTTCACACTTAGTGTCATAGTACAGTTTTCTATTATATGTTTTTTTTCCTGTTATATTTTAATACTGAAATCATGTGGCTGGAAGTTAGAATTCTGAAAACAGCATAGCCATCTTTTATTAGAATATTTGGATATGGGGGTGTGTCTAAAATCTTTGAACAGAGAATTAATTAGTTTTACTTGTTTTGAACTTTTTTTTCCTCCTAATTTAAGGAATTTAGACAAAGTGATATCTTAAAGCTGATGCCTTATTAAAAGATTTATAGTATATTTACAATGGAAGATAGCATTATACTGTTCAAGTTTAAAACAAACACACTGCAGAATCACAATAGAATATTTGAATATTTATATGAAATAGACCCCCTAGTCAGTAATTTTTCAACTACACTGACTAAAATACTAGGTATATAGCTAGGTCTTTTTATCACCTCACAGACCTTGCTGGCTCTTAACATTTATTGCTGGATTTCTCTCTTTTTACCTAAATGATTACAACTCTGTTATTCACATAATATATTATTTGTAGACCATCCAACACTCCAGGCATCCTTTACTACACCACATTAGTTTGTTGCTCTCTTTGATCAAAGTATGGGGTCCTATGTTTGGTTTGGTCAGAGTGGATGTATTCTTTTCCATATAATAACTGCATATTTCTGTTAAGGCAGTTCATATTGAATATATGCACACCAATTCGAAGGGCTTTTTAAAATATATCATGGTAATTTAGTGAATGAATGCCTTCTCTGATGGTTTTGCATAGCCTGAATATTTAAAATTCTTTGAAGGACTAGACATTGATGTCTTCAAAATTTTACCGCTATTATTTTTGTTCATGGTTTTAGTTTGCCAAGTTTTTTTGTTTGTTTGTTTTAACTTGCTTTGGTTTATGATAGCTTCTGTGTATTGAAACTTTTCCTGTGTGGGGTAATACACTGAATTCATATCATTAAATTTTGCACTGCCCTTTCAAATCATTTAAGTTTGTTAAGAAAAGTATAAGTAGGCAAGCTTTGGTATAATAACTGTTAGAATCATTACAAATTAAACTATTTGAATGAGAATTTGAACTTAACATTTTTTGTTTAATTTTCTGTGTTCATCTTTTTCATTTAGGCACAGCAGCTCTTATCAGCATGTTTAGAAAAGATAGATATTTCTAGTACGGAGGGTTATGATTTGTTCATCACACAGCTTAAAGATGGTTTAAAAAACACATCTCACGAGACTGCAGCAAACCACAAAGTTGCTAAGGTAAGAAAATAAAAATAATATTTTGGAGTTATAATAGAAAAAAAACCCTCCATACTTTCACTTTTTTTTCTATACTTTTACTTTTCTGTCCTTCTTTTATCCCAACTGGCATAGATTCTAGGTTTTTCTCTTTTTAAAACAACGTGCTTATAAGTCATCTTAAAATGGAGACTATTTTTACTTAAGTTTGACTTCAGTTTGTGGGAACTGTTTTGGTGACTTTGTTATTAAAGCTTCTGTGCTTGATGAACTTGTATTGCTCAAGAGGCTGATGAAAGAGATCATGTCAGGTTATCAGCGTCGATGAGAAATGGTATATATCTCAGGAAATGGGTTTTCTTTGTAATTAAAAAAATAAAAAAAATTTTCATGATTAGGATGTCTGTGAGAGATAGTGCTTTGACTTAAATCCTCCATGGGTATGTTTCATTAATTTCTTTTGCTTTTTTTTTTAAAAGGTCTTTTTAAGTTATAATTGTAATACATGTAAAATTTCTATACTGAAGAATATAACATAGAAGGTAAAAGCCATTTTCCTAAAAATAACTTTTACATTTATAAATTTTTTTTTCTCATGTATAATTGTAATTATTCAAAAATACTGTGATATACTATCTTAGAATACCACTGACTGGGTAGCTTATAAAAAATAAGTTTATTGCTCATAATAGTGGAGGCAGGGAAGTCCAAGAAGAAGTCAGTCTTACCTGGTTCATAGCTGGTGCCTTCTCACTGTGTGCTCATGCAGTGGAAAGGGCAAGGGATCTCTCTGGAGCCTTTTTTGTAAAGACACTGATTCTATTCATGAGGGATCAAAGGCCCACCTACTAATACTATCACTTTTGGGGGTTAGGATTTTAACAGATGAATTTTGGGAGTATGGGGGATACAAACATTCTGGCTGTAGCATATAGCCTTGTGTTTTATTTTTTTTTTTTAAAATATATTTTATTGATTTTTTACAGAGCAGAGGGGAGAGGGATAGAAAGTCAGAAACATCGATGAGAGAGAGACATCGATCAGCTGCCTCTTGCACGCCCCCTACTGGGGATGTGCCCGCAGCCAAGGTACATGCCCTTGACTGGAATCGAACCCGGGACCCTTCAGTCCACAGTCCGACGCTCTATCCACTGAGCCAAACCGGTCCTGGCTAGCCTTGTGTGTTTTTTAACTTAAGAATGTATCTTTAATATTTTTTCTTATAAATCCCCATGGATTGTATTTTTATGTTGCTTATGTTTACATTGGATTTTATTTTCTAGATTTACTATGACTTTATTAACCCTTATTCCAGTGATAGGACATTTTATTTAGTAAAACAGAAACCATACTATACATTCAAACAGAGAATGTATCGTAAGAAGTTGATTTAACATGTGTTTGAGAACTATAAAAATGAACAGGAAATGCTGAATTGACACAGAGAGGATACCTACAGGAAGCAGCTCTCATGTAATTTGGAGAAACAAGAGGTTAGGTTTGCTGCACTCTACAAACGTAGAGAAAGGGTCCTGTGGCTCTGGGACCCAGATTTCTAAGAGGAGTTGCTGCCCAGCTGATACTGTGGCACGTGAAGCTTGTGACATTGAGACCTATCTCTGCAGAGAGGTGCTGCTTGGCTGATGTTAGTACCTGTGTTGGAGCTCTGAGGGACCTCTATGAGACTAGTTCTGGGAATCTAAGAAAACAAAATAAAAAACTGCTGTTGTCAGGTCTTTTGTTGAAACAGTCCTAACAGCAATGACAAGAAATAGCAAGGTGCAAGTTTTTCTCCCCTTACTGTGCTTTCCATTGTCCATCCCACGTGCCTTTTGTCAGAACCATCAGCCAGAAAACTGGTTGGCAAAGAAGTAATATAGTTTATGTAGAGTTCCAAACCCAACATGACAGAGAAGAGAACTAGAGGGTAGGTTTGGTGTTTAGAGACAGTAGTTTAATAACAGGGACAGCCTACCATTTTGCCTACTCAGCCACTCCATACACACAATATATATGTATTTGAACAAAAATATTACGCTTTTACTTAACAATGGGAACTATTTCTTTTTATCACAAATGAAAAATTTCTTTCCCCATTCCCCAGAAGGAGAGAAACAAGCTTCCAACAGAATTTTATTCATCCCTAGATAATATTAACTACACCTAAAATTTAGTTACAGGCTCAAATATTTAGGTAATAGAACTCTGCTACCTAAAGACTAAATTAGCTATAACTAAAAATTCCTACATAAAATAATCCTATTTAATAAAAGAGCAATATGCAAATTGACCATACCCCACTACACCCACAAGCCATGCCCAACAGCCAATCAGGAGAGAGTAGGCAAATTAACCCAACCAAGATGGCTTTGGCCATGGAGCAAGCAGGAAGCTTGCATTTCCCTGGTAATGGAGAAAGCCAAGCTACCCGCCCAACCTGGCTGGCCCTGGCCTCTGCTCAAGGCTACAAAGTTTCAATTATAGAAGATAAATAAACCCCAACAAAAAAGGCAGCAGCCACAGAGCTGGAGAGAGCAGGAGGCTTGGGTTGCCCTTGGTGATGGAGGAAACCAAGCTGCTTGGCCCGCCTTGGCCTGCGCTCAAGGCTACAAAGTTTCAATTATAAAAGATAAATAAATCCCAGATACCAAAGCCTCCACTTGGGTCACCAGGGGGTGTGGCCAGCCTGCAAACCACCACAGGGCCCTCGCCCAGGCCACCCCCAAGGGAACCCCATCCCTGATCCAGGACAACTTTCAGGGCAAACCAGCTGGCCCCCACCCATGCACCAGTCCTCTATTCTATCTAATAAGAATAATATGCAAATTGACCATCACTCCAACACACAAAAGGACTGCCCCCATGTGGTCAAATATGGCTGCCCCATGTGGACACAATGGCTGCCCCATGTGGACACAATAATATATGGACACAAGATAGCCACCGCAAACAGGCTGGCAGGGGAGAAGTTAGCGGCAATCAGGAAGGCAGGCAGGCAAGCAGTTGGGAGCTAGCAGTCCTTAATTGGAGAGGGTGCAGGCTAGGTTGGGGGACGCCCTCACCCCCACCCCATGCACGAATTTTGTGCACCGGGCCTCAAGTAAATATATATATGTGTCTGCATCTAAATGTGGGGTGGGGAACCTTTTTTTTTTTTTTTTTTTTTTTTTGCCAAGGGCCATTTGGATAATTGTAATGTCATTCTCAGGCCATTCAAAATTAGCTTGCTATATTTGGTCAAACACTTAATTAATTCACCCGTAATGCCTTGGCAAGGCCACACCAAATGGTTTCTTTCTTTTTAAAAAAAATATTTTAATTTTTATTGTTCAGTTTATTAATTACATTGTTCCCCCCCTTTTCTCCCCCTATAGTTCCCACCCTGGTACCCATCCCACCCTCCGCCTTTACCCCCCCCCGCCACTCCACTGTCCTCTCCCACAGGTGCATGATTTTTGTCCATTCTATTGCTGCACCTCCCACACCCCTTTTCGCCTGAAGAATTGTCAGTCCATTCCCTCTCTTTGCCCATTATTCTATTATATTCACCAGTTTATCCTGTTCATCAGATTTTTAATTCACTTGATTTTTATATTCATTTGTTGATAGATGTGCATTTGTTGTTCATAATTTTTATTTTTACCTTTTTCTTTATCCTCTTCTTAAAGAATATCTTTCAGCATTTCATATAATATTGGTTTGGTGGTGATGAACTCCTTTAGCTTTTTCTTATCTGCGAAGCACTTTATCTGACCTTCAATTCAGAATGATAGCTTTGCTGGGTAGAGTAATCTTGGTTGTAGATTCTTGCTTTCATCACTTTGAATATTTCTTGCCATTCCTGTCTGGCTTGCATAGTTTCTGTTGAGAAATCCGCTAACATCGTATGGGTGCTCCCTTATAGGTAACTAACTGGTTTTCTCTTGCTGCTTTTAATATTCTCTCTTTGTCTTTTGCTCTTGGCATTTTAATTATGATGTGCCTTGGTGTGGTCCTCTTAGGGTTCGTATAAATTGGGGTTCGGTGCACTTCTTGGACTCAATTTCTTTTACCAGGTTTGGGAAGTTTTTGGTCACTATTTCTTCAAATAGGTTTTGATTGTCTTGCTCTCTCTCTTTTTCTGGCACTCCTATAATTCTGATGGTTGGTATGCTTGAGGTTGTCCCAGAGGCCCCTTACACTATCTTCAATTTTTTGGATTCTTTTGGTTTCTTGCTTTTCCAGCTGAGTGGATTTTACCTCTTTGCATTTCAATTCTTTAACTTGGTTCTTGTGGTCCTGTAGAGTACTTTTAGGTCCTTGTATAATATATATTTTTTATTTCAGTCAGTGTATGCTTAATTTCTAGTTGGTCCTTTTTCATATCCTTGTAGGTCTTGTTCATTTCCTCGTAGGTCTTGTTCATTTCCTTGTAGGTCTTAGCCTCTTGAAAAGCCTCATAAACGTGGTTTTGAACTTGATGTCTAGTCGTCTTTTTTCCTCCATTTCTTTCACATCTGACTTCTTTCCATTTCTCTGCATTGTGGCTGCTTTCCTGAGTTGGTCCATTAGCATTAGCTTTGTGTGGTAGATGTCCTCTCAGGGACAGTGGCTCAGCCTCCCCAGTTACCTGAGGTGGATATGGGTCGCACAGTCTTGTTGAAGTTAAGCCTAGATTAATCGTTGTTAGCACTAGGAGCGTTTGACCTCCAGGCCAATTTGCTATGAGTTTCAGCCGTGCTCAGGTTGGATGGGCGGAGTCTCCGGGCCTAGCAGGCAGCATCAGCTCTGCCCTATGTGGCCCCAGGGAGTCTGTGCCAGTGGCAATGGCCACCAGCACCTCTGAGAGAGAGCTGCTGCCGAGCTCCACCAGCTGCTGGAGAATGGTCTGCACACCCAACGTCTCACCCAGGGTCGTAAAACAATGCAGTCTGGTGGTTTCCCGAACGAGAGAATAAGTCACGAGTCTTCTCTGCGCAGTCATGCAGCTGTGCTGTTCCCAAGTTCACGCGCACTCTGCACAAAATAGCCCTCTCCACAAGCTTGCAGACCCTTGTAGCCCCTGAGTTTCGGCGTGCCTCCCCACTGTCCAGTTTTTACCTCGTATGATTGTGGGTTCCCTGGACTTCGCCCGGAGCTGGGGAATCAGTGCAGTGGGACATCTTTGTCTCCCCGTTGGAGAAAACTGGATGGATTTTCAGCCGCCTGCCCTATCCGCTGGCGCACGCACTGCTCCAAACCTCTCTCCGTGTGTATCTTTAATGCTGTCTGCCACTGCTCCTGGGAGTCACAGTGTCTTATCTTCACTTTTTTTTTTTTAAATATATTTTATTGATTTTTCACAGAGAGGAAGGGAGAGGGATAGAAAGTCAGAAACATCGATGAGAGAGAAACATCGATCAGCTGCCTCTTGCACACCCCCCACTGGGGATGTGCCCGCAGCCACGGTACATGCCCTTGACTGGAATCGAACCTGGGACCTTTCAGTCTGCAGGCCGACGCTCTATCCACTGAGCCAAACCGGTTTTGGCTTATCTTCACTTTTATTTGTGGAATTTTCACTCAGCCAGCTTTCTGGTGATTCTGGATGGTGTTTGTTCTTTCGTTAAGTTGTAGTTTTGAAATTGCTGTGTATGGCAGCAAGATAGGTGTTTACCTATGCCTCCATCTTGGTTCCTCCTCCCAAATAATTTCTTGCTCCTTATACAGCAGGCCGGGTATTAGCCTCACCCCTGAAAATCATCCATCCATTTATCCAGTCATCAAGTGGTAATAAGGGAAGAAAATATGCATAGTTGCTCTGTCCCTCAATTTTATAATGGTGAAGAGGACATTTATATCCTTCTGCTTCAAGTACTTATTCCATATTCTTTTTGTCCTGAGCCAGTACCTCATCTGATCAGATGTCTTACATGATGGAGTGACACAAATCTTAACTTTTGCAGGATTGAAATCCTTAGTGGAGCTTTGTTAAGTTGTAATCATCCATTCACTTTTACTAGTGGACATAGGACTTAAGGACATCCTAGAAAATCTCCTGGGTTTTAACTAAGTTCTTGCCTTTGCTACTTAGCAGCAATCCAATTTTCCTTGTCAGTCTGACTAGTAATCATATCAACCAGTAGGATAACCTCTTTTTTTTTTTTGTCCAGTGTTTGGTAGCAGTGTCATGTAATTCAGTGGAACAAATATTGTATCCTGGTGGAACCTTCTTCCCTAGGGACATAAGATTTCCAGAATATAAATCTTAAAAGCTTGAGAACTGGTTAAGTATAATACTGACCCTGCTCAGGAGTAACAGTATCATATATTGTTAGTTGATTCAAAGAATAATCCTGTAAGGTACAACTCCAATCTTTCAAGCATGTCTCCCAGTACACAGTGACTGTAGTGAACACACAGATGCCTTTGGGCAAGGCTGGGAATATGATTTAACAGTGTAGAGTTGAGGCATTATTGTTGGATTCTTTCTCAAGGGATTCAGTCTACCTTTCAACCAAGAGGCTTTGGATATATGAATAGTTTAGGTCTAGAAACAAAGTAAGAGGCTTTGATTCTCTCTCTTAGACATTTTTATTTTATTTAAAAAGTTTTTTAGATTGGTTGTAGAGAGAGAAACATCAATTTGTTGTTTCACTTATTTATGCATTCATTGGTTTTGGGGATCAAACCTGCAACCTGGGTGTATTGGAACGATGCTCTAACCAACTGAGCTACCCAGTCAGGCAGGGCCTCTCTGTTTTTGTTTTTTGTAGTTTAGCAATTCAAATTATTTCTGGACACAAGTTTTCCAGTTATCTAGATAAATAATACTTTAAATAGGATGCCTAGAATATATTAGAGATTGGAAATCATAGGTGAGTGGGAATAGGATATAAAGATGAAATTACTTTATAGATTTCTGGGAGAATAATGCTTAACATAAAAGTCTAACTTTTTAAGTAATTTTAATATTAAATTATTATGGTTAATATTTATTAAACACCTACTTTGTTAAACATTGTACCAGTTCTCACTTGAAATCTCATAAGAACATTATATGAGTAAGTATTTGTTTTTCCCCATTTCACATAAGCAGGAATCAGAAGTTAATTTGGCCAGGGCACCATTATTAATGGTGAAGATGGGCTAGGAATCCAAGTCTGTGTGACTGTAGATCTATTTTTTAGTTATTTTTGCTGGTTTATGATGACAACAACAACATGTATAAGAATATACTAAGACAAAGTAATTTCTCAACTACCTTAGTAATAATAAATTGTACAAATATTATTTTTTAATCCTCACCTGAGGATATTTTTCCATTGATCTTTAGAGAGAGTGGAACTGAGGGAAAGACAGAAATATTGATGTGAGAGACACACAAACATTAGTTGCCTCCTGCATGAGCCCCAGTCAGGGCCCACCCCGTGCCGGGCGGAGAGGAGCCTGCAACCTTGACATGTGCCCTCGACCGGAGTCAAACCTGGGACTCTAGTTCACAGGCCAGTGCTCTATTCTCTGAGCCAAACCGGCCAGGGCTATAATCATATTCTTATGAATCGAGATGATTGGAGATACTTGAGTGCCTAGTTTATGATTAACATTGTATATATGCTGGAGGAATATAAAAAATTACAGATGATTTTTTTTCTTAATTGTTGATAGGATATGTGAGAAGGTGTTTTACCACTGGTTCTTAACTGTCTTTTTGAGGCTGACTAATTGAGATTTCACTTCTTATGTAATTGCAAGTTTCTGCTTTAACTGATGAATTAATGGAATAAACTGACTTGAAACTGATAAGTAGTTCTTTATTTAATACTAGAGGCCCGGTACACAAAATGCTAGAGGTCCCTCAGTCCAGCCTGCACCCTCTCCAATCTGGAACCCCTTGAGGGATGTCTGACTGCCGATCGGGCCTAAACGGGCAGTCAGATATCCTTCTCACAATCCAGGACTGCTAGCTCCAAACTGCTCATCTGCCTCCCTGATTGCCCCTAACTGCTTCTGCCTGCCAGCCTGATCACCCCCTAACTTCTACCCTGCCAGCCTAATTGATGTCCAACTGCTCCCCTGCCAGCCTGTTTGCCTCCAACTTCCCTACTCTGCCAGCCTGGTCAACCCTAACTGCCCTACCCTGTAGGCCTGATCCCTCCCAACTGCCCTCTCCTGCTGGCCATCTTGTGGTGGCCATCTTGTGTCCACATGGGGGCAGGATCTTTGACCACATGGGGGCAGCCCTCTTGTGTTTTGGAGTGATGGTCAAACTGTGTATTATCCTTTTATTAGATAGGATAAAAACATGGTGCATGGGTAAAGACCGGCTGGTTTTCCCTGAAGATTGTCCTGGATCAGGGTGGGGGTTCCCTTTGGGTGAGGGGTAGCCTGTGCTAGGGGTCTGTGGTTGTTTGCAGGCCAGCCACATACCACAGCGACCCAAGCAGAGTCCCTGTGATCTGGGATTAATTTATATTCTACAATTGAAACTTTGTAGCCTGGAGTGGAGCCAAGCCTTCTGCTTGCTCCATGGAGGCCTAGACTCTAAGGCTGCAAAAGCTATGCTTCCTCCATCCCCCTGGCAACCCTAGCCTCTGCTCTCTCCAGCTCTCTGGCTGCCGCCATTTCTGTTCGGATTATGAATCTTCTATAATTGAAACTTTGTAGAATTGAGTGGAGGCCTAGGCTGGCAACAGTAGGCGGAAAGCTTGGCTTCCTCAGTTGCTGGAGAAACCCAAGCCTCCATTCTGCTCTCAGTGGGGGCAGCCATCTCAGTTGAGGTTTATTTGCATAATTTGCTCCTGTTTGGCTGGTGGGAGTGGCTGTGGGTGTGGCTTGATCAGAGGTATGGTTAATTTACATATTACTCTTTGGATTAGATAGGATGTATAGATTATGGTTTTGGTTAAAACTGTTGCTTACACTCCCTGTTTTCTTTCAGTGGGCCACAGTTACATTTCATCTTCCTCATCATGTGTTAAAGTCCATTGCCAGTGCCGTTGTGAATGAACTCAAGAAAATAAATCAAAATGTTGCTGCCTTACCTGTGGCGTCTTCAGTGATGGACAGATTGTCTTACCTCTTACCTAGTGCACGTCCAGAACTTGGAGTGGGGCCAGGCCGTTCTGTGGACAGGTATGACTTTGCTTATAAAGAGATACAACACTGAGATTAAGTTGATTCATTTTTGAATTAACCAAGAACAACTGTAAATTTGATTATGATTAAAAGATTTTCACAAGTTTTTGAAAGCCATTTAGATGGTTATTTCTGTCAAAATACTGAAGTGGCCCTAGCTGGTGTTGCTCAGTGGATAGAGCATCGGCCTGCAAACTGAAGGGTTCCAGGTTCAGTTCTGGTCAACATGCCCAGGTTTTGGGCTCGATCCATAGTGTGGGTGTGCAGGATGCAACAAATCAATGATTCTCTTCATTGATGTTTCTAGCTCTCCTTTTCCCTTTCTCTCTGAAAAAAAAATACTGAAGTGAACTACCACTTGAATTTTTATTTGTTTTGGTACCTGGAAGGTATTTAAAGGTCTAATAAAACTATATTTTGAAACTTAAAAATATAACTGAAGTGAACTACCACTTGAATTTTTATTTGTTTTGGTACCTGGAAGGTATTTAAAGGTCTAATAAAACTATATTTTGAAACTTAAAAATATAACTATTTACTATATAGATTGTTTTTTCTCTTGAAATTTTGTGATCTTTTAGATAAATTTTTAAAAATTGATTTGAGAGAGAGAGAGAGAAAGAAAAAGAGAAACAAACATTGAAATGGTGTTCCACTTATTTATGTAATCATTAGTTGTTTCTTCTATGTTCTCAGACTGGGGATGGAACCTGAAAGCTTGGAGTTTTGGGAAAATGTTCTAACCAACTCAGCTACTTGGCCAGTGTGGGAAACCCCATCATGTCCAACGTGGTCCAGGGCTCCAATATCAGGGTTCAGCATCTGGATAAGGCTGCACATAAATGAAGAGAGACTAGAAAATAATTAATTTGGGAATATTGGGGGCCAGGTGTGAGTCAACCTCTGGGGGGGATGGACTACCACTAGCTCTGGCCTTGCTATCCCCTTTTATTAAGACCATGTGATACATATCTTTTAGGTCAGGAAATTCCAAAAATGAGTCAATCAGCACGAATTAACATAAGACTAACAAGTGGAAGCTTCTTGTTAACTACCAATGTGTCAACTAAACAATGAGCGAGTAGCTCTGACCTTTCATAGCTATTAAGGTTAACCAGCCTTCCTGATTATTCTATTTACATCTCTATTAGTGAGGCAGTGACTGGTTTTGCAGGCCAGGGCCTTTGAAATAAATTTTGATAAAAAACTATGATGGAATCTGACTATAAGAGCTATATATTATTGAAAATCATAAAAACTATTTTTAAAACATTAATTAGGACTATTTCGAATTAAGATTTTCATGCTGCTTGGCCTCGATTTAAAGAATATTATAGCCTCGTCAGTGTGGCTCGGTGGTTGAGAGTTGACCTATGAGCAGGATGTCACGGTTTGATTCCTGGTCAGGGGACATGCCCTGGTTGCAGGATGCATCCCTATGTGTGGCATGCAGCCGATCAATGATTCGCTCTTTATCATTTACAAGGGGCCCGGTACACGAAATTCGTGCACTGGGGGTGGGTGGTCCCTCAACCCAACCTGCCCCCTCTCACATACTGGGAGCCCTCAGGGGATGTCCACCTGATGACTCACCCCAGCCTGCCTTGGGTACCCAGCCATCGTCCTGCTCAGCTCAGCCCCTGCTGCCTGCGACCACCCAGTCCCTGGGGCTGGGTGCTCCCCACCACTTCCGCTCACAGCGCCCGGGGGCGGGGGTGCTCCCTGCTGCTGCCACCACCGCTGCTGCTGCCACAGCTTCCCCTCACAGAATCTGGGGGCTGGGCGCTTCCTGCCGCAGCTGTTTCATCTCCACCCCTGGGGCCCGGCGCCTGTGCCACTTGGCCCCGCCCCCACTCCTGATTGGCTGGTAAGCATAGCCAATCAGGAATAAAGTTATGGTCATATTTGCATGTTTCTCATTTATTATATCGGATAGGATGTTTCCATTTCTCTCTTCCCCTTCCTCTCTGAAATCAATAAAAAAATAGAGTATTATAAAAATCATACCTCAACCATTATTTTCTTTAATAAAGATTTATTGGGGTTCTGCTACGTGTCAAACTAATTGAAAAGCTAGTAATGCATTCATTTAAAAACAAATAATTTGTTGTTTGATGTAACATCAAATTCTCATTAAAAACACTAAAATATGAAAATGCTATACTGAAATACTGAATTTACCTGTTGTGATTTAGGTTCATTTTTGCCTTTACATGCAGAATTTTGTGGTTTTACATTTTCTTGGATGTGAATTGTAACTTTTTATGCTTTTTAAAAATATATTTTATAGATTTTTTTACAGAGAGGAAGAGAGAGGGATAGAAAGTCACAAACATAGATGAGAGAGAAACATCGATCAGCTGCCTCTTGCACACCCCCTACTGGGCATGTGCCAGCAGCCAAGGTACATGCCCTTGACTGGAATCGAACCTGGGACTTTTCAGGCTGCAGGCCAATTCTCTATCCACTGAACCAAACTGGTTTCGGCTATGCTTTTTTTTGAAGTACGCTTAGAAATAGTACATACTCATGTTAGCATTACTGAATGAATTAATTTGTAACTTTTATTATCTTCAGTATGGCTCTTATATTAGATTGCAGTACTTATTAGTTTCTCTCAGTAAACTGAGATTTTACTTAATCAGTTGGTTTTTAAAAGTGATGTTATTCTATAAATAACTTATGTTGGTTGTATTAAAATTTGCAAAGAATTTTTATATTCCACTAGAGGCCTGGTGCACTAATTCGTGCACAGGTGGGGTCCCTTGCCCAGACCTGATGGGTGTTGATTGGGGGGACCTCAAGAAAGCTACAGGGGGTGTTTGGCCCTCTCCCCCAGTCCCAATTGGCTGGACCCCACAGCAAGCTAACCTACTGGTCAGAGCATCTGTCCATTGGTGGTCAGTGCAAGTCATAGCGACTGGTTGAGCGGTTGACCAGACAGTCGACCCATCAGTCACTTAGCATATTACACTTTGATTATATAGGATAGTAATATTGTTATCTCTATCTTTGGGCAAAATGTAGAAATACATTTAAAATATATTTTATTTCAGAGAGAAAGGGATAATAATAATAACATCAATGATGAGAGAGAATCATTGATTGGCTGCCTCCTACACACTTCCCACGGGGGATCAGCTTGCACTCTGGGCATGTTCCGTTCATTAGAATTGAACCTGGGACCCTTCTTTAGTCGACAGGCCAATGCTCTGTCCACTGAGTAAAGCCGATTAGGGTTAAACTGTTATTTTTAATGTGGTAACTGTAGGTGATATGTGTTGGGACTGTCCTTAAAATATTCTTTGGAATGTTTGGTGGGGGAAGAGAAAGGTGTACTTAGAATAAATGTTTCTTGTCTGAGAGCTACACCTATCTTGAAGAGATTATAAAACAGCTGCTCAGAGCTATTTACATTGCAAACAATAGCAGGGTTTCTAAAGAAAGCAGTGGTAAATATTTTATTTTAGGAGGCATTGATTAGATCGGATATGCAGTGTTTCTGGAGGTGTTAATGTCTCAAAATATTAATTGTGATTTACTCTGTTTCATTACAAGTGAATCTAGGAACCTTATTTAGGACCTTGATGAATTTAGATC
This sequence comes from Antrozous pallidus, assembly GCA_027563665.1. Taxonomy (NCBI): domain Eukaryota; kingdom Metazoa; phylum Chordata; class Mammalia; order Chiroptera; family Vespertilionidae; genus Antrozous; species Antrozous pallidus. The sequence continues at coordinate 57,378,173 of CM050523.1, read as the reverse complement.
TGTTGGAAGTTTGAATTAGGATTGGGTAGATGTTATTGCTCTTCTGTTTGGTAGTATAACTAAGGAGACAGCTTGCCAAGACTGACACAGGTCTGGAAGACTTATATAGCCTATAAAGGATAAGGCTTTTCTCACCCAATGGTGTGTTTTCTTTTCAAACCAGAATGCTGCAGTCTTTTTTGCAGCTAGGGTTCAGGATCACGGAGAAGGGCTGTGCGTAAATGGATTGAGAACAGACATGAATATAAATTTGGGAGGCATGGGGGAGCCAGGGGAGGCTCCATTTTCTTATGAAGTGGGCTCTCCAAATCTCAGGACCCAAGGCTTTTTATTCACACATTTTGCCCTTTAGCAAAGCAGATAGACATATCAAAGGTAAGGTTTGGTAAACCATAAGGGACCATCAGTTTGTGGTAATTGCCTTCAGCTGTTCCAGCAGCAGGTAATAACATACAGATGTCCAGCCCTGCTGAATATGTCCATTCAACCTTTTGAGGACTTCTCCCATCTTTTTTGACTTGCTCCAGAACAAGAAGATAACTATGAGTTAAACCTAAAATCACTAGCAATATTAGATTGTGTACTAACTTAAGGAAAAATTATTTTTCTGATCTCATTGTCATGATCTTGACACCCTGCCCCCACCCCCGTTATCAGTTACTCATTAATGTTCGGAAGAGTAAGCTTTGCTCACCAGTTCTTTCTTACTTGAAACTATTTAAACTTTATCTAATTTTGATATGATCGATTAAAGAAATACTTTAATGTTCTGTGTGTTACAGGTTCACACTCAATGAGCTCACATATTTAAATATGAAAACATATAAAGATTTCCCTTTTTTATAATTCCATGGAGAATACAACTTTCCTGGAAAAGAATTTCTGTGAAAAAACAAAAAATTGGTCTCTACTAAAAAAATATTAAATTAGATAATATTTTCTCAATATGGATGAGATAAAACCACTGTTTCTTTGGTTGTAATTTTACCTACTTATATAAAACTTGGCAAATGCCGAGACTGGTTTGGCTCAGTGGATAGAGCGTTGGACTGCGGACTGAAGGGTCCCGGGTTCGATTCCAGCAAGGGCATGTACCTTGGCTGCGGGCACATCCCCAGTAGGGGGCGTGCAAGAGGCAGCTGATCGATGTCTCTCTCTCATCGATGTTTCTGACTTCCTATCCCTCTCCCTTCCTCTCTGTGAAAAATCAATAAAATATATTAAAAAAAAAAAAAAAAAAATAAAACTTGGCAAATGATGAAGGCATACGACTCTGCCTCTACATTTCCAGATTTTGTGTTCTTGGCTTGGTAATTATGTAACATTGGTTAATTAAATCTATCCCTGGAATTGTGTATAATTTGAGGCTATTACTCAGGCTTATTTTTTCTTACCATATTTAAGAGAAGTTCCTTATGGTGATTGTTTCTAGATTAAAATACAAATTTGAAAGTGGTTATTACACTATTACAAGTTTTTATTGACAATCTAGTAAAGTTTTTCATTAGTGTGAAATAGGAGCGTCACACTATCATTTGATGCTTAACTTCGATTACATAAAGTATGTTTACTTTTAGATCATTAATGTACAGTGAAGCTAACAGACGGGAGACATTTACATCATGGCCTCATGTGGGCTATAGATGGGCACAGCCAGATCCCATGGCTCAAGCTGGATTCTACCATCAGGTAAAAAATATTATAAAAAACTGAGTTTTTTGTTTTTTTAAAAAAAACTTTTTCAAAAACTTACTTTGTATACCCTGTGTGCTTATGTGTATGTCTTTATGTGAGTTTTTTTCTTCTTATACTTTTGATCATAGTATTGATTGGCTACTATGTCATATATTGTGCACAAAAAGGAAAAAAATGTGTTAAAAGTAACTGAGTTAATGCTACATAACTATTTTCTTTTAAAAGTAGACAATATTCTTCAGAAATGCTTCTTAAGAATTGTTCTCTTTGGATGTATATTTTCACTTTTTGACTTCATGCATAACAGAGAGAAAGTACTTAGGGTAATTCAATAAAAGCAACACATTATTACTGAAATTCTAATTTTATTTAGGATAAAAATTACCCATATACTAGATAACTATAGTAGCAACATTATGTGTAATAAAATGTAACCCTAATACATAAAGTATTGAAAAATTGATTATGACATTGCACAGGAAGAGGAGGAATTAGTCAAGGAAAATAGTCATAGTTTTATACAGGAAAAGAGGCATGCGTACAGTGTAAGGATTATTGTGGCAAAAAAACATCAGAATGGGACACTATGGAGAGCTTCACTGAATAAAGTAGAGGAAAGGTAAGAAAAAATAGGTTTAGATAGGAAAAAATATACTACTTATACTGAGTACAGTGTAGACTGGCTTGCCATTGTTTTATCCCTGCTAAAGAATCTAAGTTAACATTTACATGTAAGTTTTTCATTAAATTTGCTTATTTAATTTTAGAATTTCACGAAACTTCGAAATACATTGAAGTTACTATTACAAGAATTTGCAGTGATTATTCCTTAGTTCTCTTAAAGTGTTTCTGAATATGTTAATTAAAATTCAGAATGTCATATATATTTGAATATTTAAAGTTTTTTAGATTTTTAGTTAGAATCATTTGGAATCTGGCTAATATTAGACTCACTTGAAATAATTTCTTAAATTAAGGATTAAATATGGACCATTTTCCCAAAATTTTTACCTTCTTACTAAAGGCCCAGTGTAGAAAATTTGTGCACTTGGAAGGGGATGGTCCCTCAGCCCAGCCTGCACCCTCTTGCAGTTTGGGAATCCTACGGGGATGTCTGACTGTGGAGCAGGCCTAAGCTGTCAGTCAACATCCTTAGCACTGCTATGGAGGCGGGAGAGGCACCTGCTCCTGCCTCTGTGCTTGCCAGCCATGATCCCAGCTTCTGCACTGACCATTAGGGGTCAGCTCCTGCATTGTCTGCCCTCTGGTGGTCAGTGTGAGTCATGACTCACATAGCAACCAGGTGTTCTGCCATCGGGCTGAAACTGGATCTCTGATATCCCCCAAGTTGTTCTGGATTGCCAGAGGGAGCAGGAGGGCTCCAGGGCGTGTCAGGCCCATCTTGCTCAGTCCCAATAGGCTGGATCCCAGCAGTTAGCTAACCTACCGTTTCAAGCATCTGTGCCCTGGTGGTTAGTAATGTCATAGTGACTGGTTGACTGCTTAACTCTCTGCCCCCTGGTGGTTAGTGCAATCATAGCACAGCGAGTGGTTGAGTGGCCTTGGCATATTAATTAGCATATTATGCTTTGATTGGATGACTGGACACTTAGCATATTAGGCTTTTATTAAATAAGGTTTAGTGTCGTTTTCTAAAATAGTCTCTGAGAAGGGAGGTTAACTTGATATTTTTCCTGTTGAATTGTTCATTGTGTTACTTCTTTGCCCAGAGGTAAAATTGTAGCTTTTCTAGAAACTTCTGTCTGTGTTAAGGGTTATTTATCTTCAATCTTTTAAAATATATAATAAATTTATACCTTGTAGACATGATAAGTGCTAATTAGAATAAGTGATAAAAATAATAACATTGGTTTTTTTTTAGAGGTATGTTTCAGTTCAGGTTTTGTTTTATTTATATGTAGCATGTAATCCCATGTGTCTTGTAGAATATTACACTTGGTTCCCACTAGTTTGCATTTCATTTTTACTTGCCTTTGTATGGTTGTATGGGATTCAGTTTATAATAATAAACCTGTTAGTTATTTTCTTTCTATACTTAACTATATTTCAGATACTTTAGTAATATAATCAGTAGTATAATTCATATACGTAAAAGCCCAGCAATCATTATGGCGGAATTACCAGAACAATCAGTCAGTATGACCAACCGGTGCACTGACCACCAGGGGTAAGATGTGCAATGCAGGAGCTGCCCCCCGGTGATCAGTGCGCTCCCATAGTGGGAGCGCCGCTCAGCCAGAAGTCGGGCTAATGGCTGGCGAGTGCTGTGGAGGAGGTGGGAGCATCTCCCGCCTCTGTGGCAGCGCAAGGAATGGCGAGCCAAGTGGTAAGGAGCAAGCAGGCGGTCGATTAGTGAGGGGGCCCGGATTGCGATAGCATATCTGGGCTGAGGGACCTCCCCTGCCCAGGGCGTCTAATTTTTTAGTAATAATAAACCTGTAATATGCTAATTAGACCATATGTGCTTCTGGACGAAGCTGGGGCTTCGAGGGAAGCCAAGGAGCCAGTGCCTGCTGGTTGCCAGAGGGAAGCTGTTTCTGGCAGCTGGGGGAAGGAAGGATTACTCTTGCATGAATTTCATGCATCGAGCTTCTAATCAGTAATAAATCTGAGGTCATCTGTGTTCTTCTATGTTTGATGAGTGGCCATTTTCTGATGAAACACAGTTTTTCAAATAAAGCAGCAAGTTTATAAACATTTAGGGATTCAATATATTGCTTGTACCTAATAGTGAAGGCTAATTTTCTTTTTTCAATAAAGAAGTTTTTATTAACAAAGTTATTTTAATGTTGATTAACCTTGTCTGTCTTCTTTATAACTTTGCAGCCTGCCTCATCTGGAGATGACAGAGCCATGTGTTTTACTTGTAGTGTATGCCTTGTTTGTTGGGAACCTACTGATGAACCTTGGTGAGTCTTGCTTATTCTGTACATAATAGCTAAATTAATCCGATATTTTGAACCATGTCCAGCATGGCCAGGGAGGAACCTGAGGATGGGCGGTGAAGGATTAAAGAAAACAGACAAGAGAACACAGTTGGAACCAGGGGGATCACTGTGCATAGATGAGGAAATAGTGACAAAGTCTGTAAGCCGAACCTTTATTTTATAGTCAGATCACAGAAAGCAAAACAAGGGCAAGGTGTTTACAATGTTCTTGTGATTTTCAAATCTGCTTCTTTCCTGTTGTCATTCTCTGAATTCTATCAACGTTTAGGCAGCACTTGCTGCACACCCCTCGCAGCCCACATCCCTTGGCTACCTAGGACTGCAGGGTTGGACTATAATTGTGCTGGGAGGGCTTTGCCCTCCAAACTGGAACTTGTATGTGGCTTTTCCACAAGTCAGTCCAAGGCTTGAACCTGTCTGAGCACTGTAGCCGCTCTCTACAGTATATGTGCTTCCAAATTGTGCTTTTCTGATTTAGACATAATAAGATTCATGTCTTTCTGCCATCAGTATTTTTTCCCTTGTCCCAAGAGGATGATGTAGCATTGTCTGTGCTCTATAACATCACTTGGCATACAGTATTGCTAAGATCTTTCACATCCTAAAATCTGTACATATAAGTGCCAAAGAACAGAATCAGACTGTGAAAAGCAGGAGACTACCTATCTACTAAGAGTAATATGCAAATTGCCTGTACCTCTGGTCAAGCCATGCCCACAGCCACGCCCATCAGCCAATCAGGAGCAAATTACACAAATAAATCCAACAAAGATGGCTGTGGCCACTGTGAGCAGGAGGGAGACTTGGGTTTCCCCGGCAATGGAGGAAGCCAAGCTTTCCGCCTGCCCATGCTGGCCTAGGCCTCCACTCAATGTTACAAAGTTTCAATTATAGAAGATACATAATCTCAACTGAAATGGTGGCAACCACAGAGCTGGAGAGAGCAGAGGCTAGGGTTGCCCAGGTGATACAGGAGGAAGCCACGCTTCTGCATCCCTGGCGGGCCTAGGCCTCCACTCAAGACTACAAAGTTTCAATTATATCTCAGCCAGGGAGCCAGCAGAAGGCTTGGCTCCACTCCAGGCTACAAAGTTTCAATTGAAGAACATAAATTAACCCAGATCCCAGGGCCTCTGCTTGGGGCACTGGGGGGCGGGGGAGGCCTGCAAACCACCACAGGCCCCTCGCCCAGGCCAGCCCGCACCCCAATGAAACCCCCACCCTGATCCAGAACACTCTTTAGGGCAAACCAGCTAGCCCCCACCCATGCACCAGGCCTCTATCCTAGCTAATAAAAGATTAATTGGAAAATTGACCATCACTCCAACACACAAGACGTGTGCCCCCATGTGATCAAAGATCCTGCCCCCATGTGGACACAAGATGGCCAGCAGGGGAGGGCTGTTGGGAGGTTCCAGGCCTGCAAGGAATGGCAGTTGGGGACAGTCAGGGGAGGGCAGTTAGGGGTGACCAGGCCAGTAGAGGAGGGAAGTAAGGGGCAAACAGGCTGGTAGGGGAGCAGTTAGACATCAATTAGGCTGGCAGGGTAGTGGTTAGGGGGTGATCAGGCTGGCAGGTAGAAGCAGTTAGGGGCAATCAGGGAGGTAGGCAGGTAGCGGTTTGGAGCCAGCAGTCCTGGATTGTGAGCGGGATGTCTGACTGCCCTTTTAGGCCCGATCCTGGCAGGATCAGGCCAAACGGGCAATCGGACATCCCTTGTGGGTCCCAGATTGGAGAGGGTGCAGGCTGGGCTGAGTGACACCCCCCCCCCGCCCTGCCTTGCACAAATTTGACATGAGTTTTTACACGAATTTTGCCTTTGAGTTTGACATGCTTGGGTTACACTGTTGCATCTTTAAAGAGCATTCAAAACTTTGGCAACCCAGTTTGCAACCATCCTATATAATAAAAGAGAAACATGCAAATTTGACTTACCTTCGCTCCTGATTGGCTATGGTACCAGGCAATCAGGAGCAGGGGCGGGGCCAAGTGGCTTGAGAGTAAGCCCCAGGAGTGAAACAGTGGTGGTGGCGGCGAGCGTCCAGCTCCCGGGCGCTGTGAGGGGAAGCTGTGGCAGCAGCAGCCGTGGTGGTGGCGGTGGCAGCAGGAAGCGCCCGGCCCCCAGGCTCTGTGAGCGGAAGTGTTGGCAAGTGCCCAGCCTCCAGGGCTGGGTGGTCGCAGGCAGCGGGGGCTGAGCTGAGCAGGGCGATGGCTGGGTGCCCAAGAGCTAAAGCCTTCTGGGCAGGCTGGGGTGAGCCATCAGTTGGACATCCCCTGAGGGCTCTCAGTATGTGAGAGGGGGCAGGTTGGGTTGAGAGACCATCCACCCCCAGTGCACGACTTTTGTGCAACGGGCCCCTAGTGATAAAATAAATGAAAAGAGCATGATTAACTTCAGCTGTATAATAGTGATCTGTTGAGGGCAGGCTGTCAGTAGGGAATCCACAGATGAGGGTCTTCTGATTTATGCTTACGAATTTTATATTAATTTATATTTTTAATCTTAACTCAAGGATATATATATTCTTTTGATTCTGTAGAGTGAGGAGGGGGCGGGAGAGAGAGAAAGGGAGAGAGAGAGGAGAGAGAGAGAGAGAAAGAGATATGAGAAAAACATCCATTCGTTGCTTCATATAATCATGCTGACTTGTGTCTTTCTTTTTTTAAAAACAATATATTTTATTGATTTTATTACAGAGAGGAAGGGAGAGGGATAGAAAGTCAGAAACATCGATGAGAGAGAAACCTCGATGAGCTGCCTCCTGCACAGCCCCCACTGGGGATGTGCCTGCAACCAAGGTACATGCTCTTGACCATAACTGAACCCAGGACCCTTCAGTTTGTAGGCCGAGGCTCTATCCACTGAGCCAAACCGGTTTTGGCTGTGTTTTTCATTTTCTTTTATTTAATGGATTTAAAAAATTCTTTATTAATGTATTTCATGTGTACATATCTTCCCATGACCCCCTAACCCCACTCCTATACATGCCCTCACCCCCCAGTGTTTTGCATGCATTGGTTATGCAGATATGCATGCATACAAGTCCTTATCTACCCCACCTCTCCCTAACCTTCTTGCTGTAATTGGACAGTCTGTTAGGTTTTAATTCTTCCTTGAATGTTCAGTAAAACACCCCTGTGAAGCCGTCTGGCCCCAGACTTTTGTTTGCTGTAAGCTTTTTGCTGACTGCTTTAATTTCTTACATAGTTATTGACCTGTTGACAGGTTTAGATTCTTCCTGATTGAATTTTGGAAGATTATATTTTTCTAGGAATATGTCCATTTCCTCCAGTTTGTTCAGTTTGTTTGAATAGAGTTTATCATAGTATTTTTTAACAGTCCTTTGTATTGCAGTGGAGTCTGTTGTTATTTCCCCTCTTTCATTTCTGATTTTGTTTATTTGGATCCACTCTCTGCTTCTTAGTGAGGTTCATCAATCTTGTTTATCCTTTCAAAGAACCAGCTCTTGGTTTTGTTGATCTTTTATATTATTTCTTTGATCTCTATGCCGTTTATCTCTGCTTTGATCTTTATTATTTCCTTCCTTGTGCTTACACTGGGTTTTTCTTGTTGCTCTCTTTCTAACTCTTTGAGTTATAGGATTAAATAATTTATTACAATTGTTTCTTTTTTTTTGCAGTAGGTTTGTAGAGCTATGAACTTCCCTCTCAAGACTGGTTTTGCCGTGTCCCATAGATTTTTTGTGTTTTCATTGTCATTTGTTCCCATAATGTTTTTTTACTTTTTCCTTGATCTCTCTGGTCACCTAGTAATTGTTTAATAGCATGCTGTTTAGTCTCCATGTGTTTGATTTATTTGGATTGTTTTTTATTGTAGTTGATTTGCAGTTTTATGCCACTGTGACTTGAGAAGATGCTTTATAAGTTTTTTGTCTTCTTAAATTTGGAGAGACTTTGCCTATGAGCAAGTATATGGTCCATCTTTGAAAATGACCCATGTGCACTTGAGAAGAATGTATATTCTGTGGCTTTGGGGTGAAATGTTCTGGTGATGTCAATTCCATCTGGTCTAGTGAGTCACTTAGGATTCATGTTTTTTTGCTGATGTTTGTTTAGAGGATTTGTCCAATGGTGATAGTGGGGTATGAAAGTCTCCTACTATGATTGTATTGCTGTCAATCTCTCTGTTGATAACCTCCAGGAGTTTTTTTTAATGTATTTGGGTGTTTCTATATTGGATGCGTATATGATTACCAAAGTTATTTCTTCTTGTTGGATTCCTCCCTTTAGTATTATGAAGTGGCCTTCCTTATGTCTTGTTATGTCCTTCACTTTGACATCTCATTTGTCAGAAAAAAGTATTGCTATTCTAGCTTTTTTTTTTCATTTCCATTCACATGAAAAACCTTTTTTCATCCCTTCATCTTCAGTCTGTGTGCATCTTTTTTCTAAGGTGGGTTTCTTGTAGACAGCAGATATATGAGTTGTGTTTTCTTATCCAGTCTGTTACCCTATGTCTTTCGATTGGAGCATTTAATTCATTCACATTTAATTTTCTTACTGATAGATACATATTTGTCACCATTTTTATTCTATACCCCTGTTTTCCTTCTTCGCTTCCTATTTCTTCTTCTTCTTCTTTTTTTTTTTTACAGCAGACCCTTTAGCATTTCTTGCATTCCTGGTTTGGTGGTAATAAATTCCCTTAGTCTTTTTTTGTCTGTGAAGCTCCTGATTTCACCTTCAATTTTGATTGATAGTCTTGCTTGGTACAGACCCTTCCTTTGCATGACTTTGTATATTTGATTCCATTCCCTCTGGCCTGATGAGTTTCTGTTAAGAAATCAGTCACTAGTCTGATGGGGGTTCCTTTGTAGGTAACTCTCTGTCTTTCTCCGGCTGCTTTTAAGATTATTTTGTTGTTGGTATTTGCCAATTTAATTATATTGCGCCCTGGCATTGGTCTTTTGGGGTTCATTTTGCTTGGAACTCTGTGAAATTCTTGGATTTATGTGGGTTTTTTCTTTCCTATATCAGGGAAGTTTTCTGTCATTATTGCTATAAAGTTTTCTAATCCTTGCTCAGTTCCTCTCCTTCTGGAAGTGTTATTATGTGGATGTTGTTTTGTCTCGTGTTGTCCCAAAGTTCTCTTATGCTCTCCTCCTGCATTTTAATTTTTTTTCCCACTAGAAGTTACTGTATTTGGGTATTTTTTTCCTACTTTGTCTTCTAGCTCACTGATGCGGTCCTGTCCTTTTTCTAGTCTACTCTTCATGCTTTCTATTGAGTTCTTTATATCAGCAATGTTATTTTTCAGTTCTTCTTGGTTCATTTCCTCTTGGTTCTTACTCATATTGTTGAATTTGTATTCCATTCTTTTCAGCCATCTTATGACCATTTCTCTGAATTATTTCTCTGACAGGTTGCTTGCCTCCATTTCATTTACTTTCTTTTCTGGTGATGTCTGCTTGCTTTTCTTTATTTGGGAGCTGATTCTTTGTCTCCCCATGGTCTCTCTTTTCTGGGTTTCTGGTTATGAAGTTCTTTTTCTCCTTATCCAGGCAAAATCCGATCTTTTCATAGTGGCGTGTAGAGCCCCTCTGAATCCGTGTTTCTATGCCAATTGGGGATCGGTGTTCTGGTGTTTGCAGCTGCCCGGTGGGTGCTGTAGCCGTATATTTTCAGGCTTCCAGTAAGATCCATCTTCCCTTCAAGATGGCGCCGTCTCCGTCGATAAGTTACACTCATTTATTTATTTATTTATTTATATCTTTATTGTTCAGTTTATTAATTACGTTTTCCCCCCAAAGCTCCCCTCCACCTGGTATCCATCCCACCCTCCGCCCTCACCTCCCCCCCACTGTTCTCTCCCATAGTTGCATGATTTTTGTCCAGTCTCTTGCTGCACTTCCCACACCCCTTTTCTCCCCAAGAATTGTCAGTCCATTCCCTCTCTATGTCCATGTTTCTGTTACATTCACCAGTTTATCCTGTTCATCAGCCTATCAAATCACTTGATTTTTAGATTCATTTGTTGATAGATGTGTATTTGTTGTACATAATATATCTTTTTACCTTTTTCTTTTTCCTCTTCTTAGAGAATATCTTTCAGCATTTCATATAATATTGGTTTGGTGGTGATGAACTCCTTTAGCTTTTTCTTATCTGCGAAGCACTTTATCTGACCTTTATTTCTGAATGATAGCTTTGCTGGATAGAGTAATCTTGGTTGTAGATTCTTGCTATTCATCACTTTGAATATTTCTTGCCCCTCCCGTCTGGCCTGCATCGTTTCTGTTGAGAAATCCGGTGACAATTGTATGGGTGTTCCCTTTTAGGTAGCTAACTGTTTTTCTTTTGCTGCTTTTTTTTTTTAAAATATATTTTATTGATTTTTTACAGAGAGGAAGGGAGAGGGATAGAAAGTCAGAAACATCGATGAGAGAGAGACATCGATCAGCTGCCTCTTGCACGCCCCCCCACCGGGGATGTGCCCGCAGCCAAGGCACATGCCCTTGCCGGAATCGAACCCGGGACCCCGCAGTCCGCAGTCCGACGCTCTATCCACTGAGCCAAACCGGTCTCGGCATCTTTTGCTGCTTTTAATATTCTCTCTTTATCTTTTGCTCTTGGCATTTTAATTATGATGTGTCTTGATGTGGTCCTCTTTAGATTCCTATATTTTGGGGTTCTGTGCACTTCTTGGGCTTTTAAGTCAATTTCTTTCACTAGGTGGGGGAAGTTTTCGGTCACTATTTCTTCTGGTACATTTTCATTGTCTTGGTCTCTCTGTTTTTCTGGCACCCCAATAATTCTGATGTTGGTATGCTTGAGGTTGTCCCAGAGGCCCCTTATACTATCTTCAATTATTTGGATTCTTTTGGCTTCTTGCTTTTCTGGCTGAGTGGATTTTGCTTCTTTGTATTTCAAATCTTTGACATGGTTCTTGCGTCTTCCGGACTGCTTTTACGATTTTGTGTAATATTTTTTGTTTCAGTCAGTGTATGCTTAATTTCCAGTTGGTCCTTTTTCATATCCTCATAGGTGTTGTTCATTTCCTCATAGGTCTTGTTCATTTCCTTGTAGGTCTTGGCCTTTTCTAGGAGCCTCTTGAAAAGCCTCATAAACATGGTTTTGAACTTGATGTCTAGTCGTCTTTTTTCCTCCATTTCTTCCACATCTGATTTCTTTCCATTTCTCTGCATTGTGGCTGCTTTCCTGAGTTGGTCCATTAGCTTTGTGTGGTAGATGTCCTCTAAGGGACAGTGGCTCAGCCTCCCCAGTTACCTGAGGTGGATATGGGTTGCACATTCTTGTTGAAGTTAAGCCTAAATTAATCGTTGTTAGCATTTGGAGGGGTTGACCTCCAGGCCAGTTGTCTGTGACGTTCAGCTGTGCTCAGGGTGGATGGGCGGAGTCTCCAGGCCAGGAAGGCAGCGTCAGATCCTCCCTATGCGGCCGCAGGCTCTCTGTGCCAGAGGCAACGGCCGCCAGCACCTCTGAGAGAGAGCTGCTGCCGAGCTCCACCAGGTGCCTGTGAATTCAGACTCTCCCCAAATGAGTCTGCACACCCAACATTTCATCCATGGTCGCAAAACAATGCAGTCTGACAGTTTCCTGAATGAGAGAGCAAGTCACGAGTGCTCTCTGCACCGTTCCCAAGTTCATGCTCACTGTGTACAAGCTCGCCTTCTCCACATGCCCTCAGACCCCTGCAGCACCCGAGATTCGGCGTGCCCTCCCCACTGTCTAGTTTTTTCCCTGTATGATTGTGGGTTCCCTGGACTTTGCCTGGAGCTGGGGGATCAGTGCATTGGGACGTCTTTGTCTCCCCTGTTTGAGAAAACTGGCTGGATTTTCAGCCGCCCGCCGTATCCGCTGGCGTGCGCACTGCTCCAAACGTCTCTCCATGCGTATCTTCAACATGTCCGCCGTCCTTCCTCTGAGTCACAGTGTCCTATCTTTACTTTTTTGTGTGGAATTTTCACTCAGCCAGCTCTCCGGTGATTCTGCATGGTGTTTGTTCTTTCTTTAAGTTGTAGTTTTGAAATTGCTGTGTATGGCAGCAACATAGGTGTTTACCTATGCTGCCATCTTGATTCTCTCTAAATTAACACTCTTATTTGAAGAACTGAATCTGCTTCTTGTTTCGCCTGTGTTCTGCACGTTGGCTACTCCCTCTTCTGTTCAGCACGTATCAGCAGTCTGAGCCAGCTTTATGAATCTTGGACAAAGTAAATCTATTCTAGCACTGTTTCTTCATCTCCTCAAACAAATACATGAAATCTACAGCTTGGAACAACTCTCTATTTCCTCCAGAGTTACCATGGGTAATTTTCATAGTATTTCCATATTGTATTTCAACACCATCTCTTACTCTTGCTGGAAAGGCACTTCTGCTCCTGACTGTGTTTTTCAAGCTGAATCCTCGGCGTGTGCCCTGACCCAAAATTGAATCTTTTGGTGCATGGGATGATGCTGAACCAACTAAGTCATGATTATAGGTTCTTTCTTTTCATTACAGGGTTATTCTTTATATACTGTAGCATTTCTTAGTTTCTATATATATTTATTGATTTTTTTACAGAGAGGAAGGGAGAGGGACACAAAGTCAGAAACATCAATGAGGTAGAAACATCGATGAGGGAGAAACATCCATCAGCTGCCTCTTGCACACCCCCTACTGGGGATGTGCCTGCAGCCAAGGTACTTGGACTTCACTGGAATTGAACCTGGGATCTTTCAGTCCACAGGCTGATGCTCTATCCACTGAACTAAATTGGTTTTGGCACAGGGTTATTTGTAAATATTTCTTTGTAGATATATCTTTATTGACTTTAGAGGGAAAGAGAGAGGGCAGTAGAAATACCATTGACTAGCCGACGCCGGTTTGGCTCAGTGGATAGAGCGTCAGCCTGCAGACTGAAAGGTCCTGGGTTCAATTCCGGTTAAGGGCATGTACCATGGCTGCGGGCATATCCCCAGCAGGGGGTGTGCAAGAGGTAGCTGATCGATGTTTCTCTCTCATTGTTGTTTCTGACTTTCTAGCCCTCTCTCTTCCTCTCTGTGAAAAAACAATAAAATATATTTTAAAAAAAAGCAAAAAGAAATACCACTGACTAGAGAATCATTGATGAGCTGCCTCCTGCACACCTCCTATTGGAAAATCAAGCCCCCAATTTGGGCAGGTGTCTTTGACTGGAGTCAGAATTGAACTTGAGACCCTCCAGCCAGCAGGCTGATCTTTTATCCCCTCAGCCAGTCTGGCCAGGACTTCACACAATTTAAATATACAATGCAGTATTAACTGTTGTCACTGTACTCTGCATATATGGAGAATTTTAAGTCTAAACAAAGTAGTTACTCATTTAAAGATGTAGGAAACCATCATGAAGCAATATCAGTATGTTAAGCCATTTAATCAGTATTTTAATACAGCATAAATTATACTTTAGCATTTCTTAGATTCTTCTGAGATTATATTTCTATTGAGTTAAAGCATATAATAACTGCTATTATGAAGTTCTGGTTGAACATGTTAGATCATGTTGAATGACTTGTTATTTGAGTCTTTAATAAGGAATACCTGTTTTTGCAAAAAGAAAAGATGATCCTGATGTTCTATTTTAATGTGCAAATTTAGCTGCTTTGTTATTCATTAAACTTTTTTCTTTCTTAATATATGTAAAGGTCTGAGCACGAGAGACATTCCCCAAACTGCCCCTTTGTGAAAGGTGAGCACACACAGAATGTGCCATTGTCAGTCACTCTCGCAACAAGTCCTGCACAGTTTCCTTGTTCGGATGGAACTGACAGAATATCTTGCTTTGGTTCTGGAAGCTGCCCCCATTTTCTAGCTGCTGCAACAAAACGAGGAAAGATCTGCATATGGGATGTTTCCAAACTTATGAAGGTATATTTTAATTTTGATATAACAGATTAGTAATTGATGAAAAAGCAGTTGTAAACTTAGTCTTTTCATTGTTTAGGTGCACTTAAAGTTTGAAATTAATGCATATGATCCAGCTATTGTACAGCAGCTTATTCTGTCAGGAGAACCAAACTCAAGAGTCGAATCAAGGAGACCAACTTTGGCGTGGCTAGAAGACTCCTCTAGTTGCTCAGATATACCAAAATTGGAAGGAGATAGGTATGTGAATTTGTTTCATTGATATTTATAGACATTAAATATTTTCTTAAATTGTATATTCTCTTAATTTTAATTAGAGAGGCAGAAAATTATTATGTTAACAAATTAAATAATAAGTGTTTGGTTTAAAATCTGAAAAAGCTGTATAATTCTTTCAGAAATGCCATAGTCTGTAAAATATACTTTATTTTGTACATTAACCTGTGCCATTAATTGGACGTAATTGCTGCATCGAAAAATAGTGGAAATAATGAAAAAACACACCTTTGATTAAGTTTGTAATTTCCCCTTCTACTAAATCTTTTCATAATGCACTAGGACTAAATGATTTTAATTTTTCCTTTTTTAAAATTAGCACTTTAAAATTTAGACACCTTCATGAATAATGACATAACTGTGGCTAGAGAGGAAGACCTAATTATTTAAAACAATTTATTAGTAGCCAGCAAAGATTTGAGACAAAATCATTGCTATAGAAACATTTTATTAAAATTTCTGTGCTGGATTCTCTTCCATTGGGCTTTTCTGGCAGATTCCTGATTTCTATAGGATTATTTGATCTATGTGGGGAAGGAGAATAAAAATATAATCCCATTTCACTCATTTGTTTCCAAGAAACTGCAATTGTAACTCTGAAGTGGGCTAGGATTACAGAGCAACACCTGTAATATTCTCACGTAGGCAGAATGAAGGGTTTCACAAACCACTCAACTTGTCTTAAGTTTTAACAGCTCCCACCCTCCTTTTTCTTCAATTTTATTTTCTAATTTTAAATATTTTGTTTTTTAATTACCATTGATGTACAATATTATATTACTTGCAGATGCAAAAACCAGTGATTAGACATATACTAGTGTATGACTTATAAAGTCATAAGTTTAGTACCCATCTAACAACTTACATAATTATTACAATATTATTGACTATATTTTATGCTGTATTTACATCCCCAGAATTATTCTGTGAGTACTGATTTGTATTTATTAATCCCTTCACTCTTTTTATTTCTCCTGCTACCCTCCAATCTAGCAATTGTCAAAATGTTCTCTGTATCTATGAGTCTGTTTCTGTTCTGCTTGTTTATTATTTTGCTTTTTCTTTTTAGATTCTACATATAAGTGAAATCATATAGTATTTGCCTTTTCTCTGACTTACTTGATTTAGCACAGTACCCTCTTGAGCCATCCATCTTGTTGTAGATGGCAAGATTTTTTTATGGCTGAGTCAAATTGGATATATGCACCACTTTATCCATTAATCTGTTGATAGACACTTGTATTGCTTCCCTATCTTGGCTATCCTATCTAACTAGTGACCCAGTGCATGAAATTCGTGCACATTGAAAGGGCATTAATTAGAAGAAATATTTTAATATTGCTATTTGCCCTTTCTCTATAATAGAATTGTCAGAGATGAAAGAAAATTAGTAAAACATATATGAAAACCTTCTTCCTGTCAGAGCTTGGGGCACATCACAGGACCCAGAGTCAAGTCCCTGCCCATCTACATGCACCTCAAAATTGTGTGAGACCCAGACCCGGCTGGCCCTCCCATTGGGCTAGATCCAGACCCAGCCAGTCCCACCCTTGTCAAGCCTTGCCGGGCAGGGGACATAGCCTCAGGTCCCCTGGCCTCGTGCCAGGATGGGGGCTGCAGCCTGAGGTCCCGAAGCCTGATGCCAGGGTTGGGGCGGTGCAGCCTGAGGTCCCCTGTCAAGCCACACGGGTGGGGGAGGGTGTAGCCTCAGGTCCCTGCTGATTGCTCATTAAGACTCCTCATGGGGTAGGGTGTAGTGTTAGTCTCTGCTGATCGCTCATTAAGGCTTCTCATGGGAACTTGGCCTTACCTGTGGGTGCAGCCATCGTTGTGACTGAGTGATGATCAATTAGCATATCCCTCTATTGATAGGATGAAGAGGGAATATGTTAATTGACTGCCCCCCCAAGATGGTGGTGCCCATAGCTAATAAGGAGGGAATATGCTAATTCACAGCCTCAGCTTTAAAGATGGTGGTGCCCATAGCCAAAAAGAAGGGAATATGCTAATTGATTGCCTCACCCTTTAAGATGGTTGTGCCCACAGCCAATAAGGAGAGAATATGCTAATTGACTGCCATACCTTCAAAGATGGTGGTGCCCATGCCCCTCATTCCTGCTCCCGCCTCACGCCTGCCTCTGGAGTCCCCCATTCCCTCAGCTCCCCAGCCACCCAGGGCACAGGAAAGCCTTAGATGGTGGCTGCCCAGCTGCCCAAGGCTCAGGTAACCAGGGCTGGCCAAGGCTTGCATTACTGGTAGTGGGAGCAGCAGAGGTGTGATGGGGCATTGCCTTCCCCTGATCGCTGGGTCGCCTCCTGACCCTGAGGGCTTCCGGACTATGAGAAGGGGGCAGGCCAGGCTGAGGAACCCCTCCTCCAGTGAATGAATTTTCATGCACTGGGCCTCTAGTTGTAAATAACGTTGCAGTGAACATATGGATGCATATGGCTTTTCTATTTCGTATTTTGGGATGTTTGGATAAATACCCAGAAGTGGAATTCCTGGGTCCTTTTTTGTGTCTTTGTTATGAAATCTATTTTGTGTGGTATAAATATTACTACCCCAACTTTTTGTTGTTTCATTTTTATGAAATATCTTCTTCTATCCCTTCACTTTCAGTCTGTGTGTTTTGATCTCAATAGATAGCAGTGTAGGGTCTTACTTCGTTATCCATTCAACAATCCTATGTCTTTTGGTTGGAACACTTAATCTATTTGCAATTAAAATTATTACTGATAGTATCTATTGCTATTTTATTCATACTTTTGATCTGCTTTTCTTTTTCTTCCTAAAGAAGACTCCCTTTAAGAAATATTTTTATAGCCGAGACCGGTTTGGCTCAGTGGATAGAGCGTCGGACTGCGGACTGAAGGGTCCCGGGTTCGATTCCGGCAAGGGCATGTACCTTGGCTGCGGGCACATCCCCAGTAGGAGGCGTGCAAGAGGCAGCTGATCGATGTCTCTCTCTCATCGATGTTTCTGACTTTCTATCCCTCTCCCTTCCACTCTGTAAAAAATCAATAAAATATATTTAAAAAAAAAGAAATATTTTTATTGACTTCAGAGGGGGAAGGAAGAGGGAAAGAGATAGAAACATCAATGATGAGAGATAATCATCGATCAGCTGCCTCTTGTATACCCCATGCTGGGGATTGAGTCCATAGTTTATCAACACTGTTTAATCAGTTACGGTCTCAGACTAGTTATAAATAATTTAAGTTAGTTTTAATGATGCTTATATTCCAGATGTAAAGCAGTGTGGTTCTTATAACATTGTACTTTTTTTCTGTCTCACATATATACATTTTTTGAAATTCAAATTATATTTTTACTTTGTCTTTTAAGTGATGATTTACTGGAGGATTCAGATAGTGAAGAGCATTCCAGATCAGATTCTGTGACAGGTATGTAAAGAATGTTAGATGATCTGTTTCTAATAGAGATCTTCAGTTAGTAGTGCGTAGTGTTTCCTACTTAACTTTAAATGGTACCTATTTGAGCCAAAGGAAGTAAAGAGACAGCTTTATCAAATTTTTGTTACTGACATTGAGCTCTTAAGAATGTGTTCAATTTATTTCTTAAAGTTTTCTCTTTTTAAATAAAAGTAACATTTAAATTAAGATAAAAGGTGAATAGAAAATACATTGTTATATACAAAATCATAGACTTTAGGGCTTCAACTACATGCTACCTTATTCATTATCTTTTGAAATACTAAAACAGTATTTTTCATATTTAATATAGTAATAGTATGGGCAAGGCTAATAGTGCTTTTCAAAATAGTTTTACTGTGTCAGAATTAAAATGTTGTCATTTAATTATAGTTTTATAGCAGTTTTCTAATATATAAAATGGTGATGCTAACATCGGTTAATTAGCATTTTTTGGATTAAGATAAAAATATGTGAAGCATAGTCCCTGGAAGTAGCAAGTGTGTTTTAAAAGGGACTGTTATTACATTGTGGCTCTTCTCTACATGATTTAAGGAATGTATAACTTGTTAAATTTCTATATGAGACATGGTTTTATATAGTATAGTTGTTAAAAGTTATAATTAGTTTAGAATAGCAAGTGCTTATTAAAATTCAGTTTGTCATGAAATCCTTTTTAAAGACACCAAACAATACTGGTCTGGTTTTGGGTTAACCCTTAGTTGTATTTTGAGATAGTTGTTAGAAATGAAAAAATAAAAAATCAACAAAAATGTAGGAAAATGCCATGAGTGATGTACAAATGTATAATTAGCTCCCAAATAATAAAGATTTCATTAAAAGTGTTTAGTCTAATGCTCTTAATAATTGTTCCCATCTTTGTTGTCCTTTTGCAAAAACAGAAAAGGGCTATATTGCGTATTCTGAATTTGATAAATAGTAAACTGGTCATTGGTCACCTGGAGTCTAGGTTAGAGCTTGATCTGTTCTACAAAATAGTTCTTAGATCTTGTCAAGTCACTTTAACTTCCTGGCCCTCAGCTTTTCCTTTGTACACTGAAGTGTTTGAACTAAATTTTTCTTTTTCTACTCTGAAACTTTTGGATTCTACCTATAACATTTTCTTTGTATACTATAGCTTTGCTCTTTTCTCTGGGTCTAAGGATGTCAGTAGGTATTTTTGTAATTTTAATGTTACTTTGGTTTGTATCTTATACCTTTTCTAACCTTTATCTTTTTCACCTATGCCTGGTTGATCTTTCACTCCTCCTGTAGAAACTATAGTTCTGTTTACTTGACATCCCTGTATGTGAAAAATTACCATATATCATTGACTCTGTGATACCTCAGTAGGGTTGGGAATGTCCTCATGTAGTCTTTAAAGATAGCATTGGCAATAGAAAAAATTCTTCCAGTTCAAAAACTTTAGTATTGACTCCTTTGGAGATTTGTAACTAGCTCATTTATTTGTACTAAAATATGTATCTCCTAAGCTAATTATATTGATATTAGAGGGTCCCTTGGCGTGGCCTGCGGGGATTAGGCCGAAACCAGCAGACCAATGCTGCCTGCTATTCCTGCCTGCCACTCTTGCTTATCCTGCCTCCTGCTAAGCCTGCTGCTGCCGCCACTCGGTAGGCTCCGTGCTGCTGCACTGCGGTCTCTGGACTGCAGTGGCCAGCTGTGAGCTCTGCATGTGGTGCCCATCAGTCAGCCGAGCAGCGCTCCTGCTGTGGGAGTACTCGGACCATCAGGTGGCAGCTCCTGCGTTGAGCGTCTGCCCCTTGATGGTCAGTGCGCGTCATAGTGACTGATCGACCGGTTCTGTTGTTCGGTTGCTTAGGCTTTATACAGATAATGCATTGACTAGATGAGTAAAAATGAAAATTAACCAAAACTTTGCACTAGAGATTTTGATTTACATTCAGAAGGCCATTGATAATGAGTGTTGTTTCTTTTCGCAGGGCATATATCACAGAAGGAAGCCATGGAAGTGAGCCTTGATATAACAGCACTCAGCATTCTCCAGCAGCCAGAAAAACTTCAGTGGGAAATTGTTGCTAATGTGCTTGAGGATACTGTTAAGGATCTTGAAGAACTTGGGGCAAATCCTTGCTTAACAAACTCTAAGAGTGAAAAGACAAAGGAAAAGCACCAGGAACAACACAACATTCCTTTTCCATGTTTATTGGCCGGAGGTTTATTAACATACAAATCTCCTGCTACCTCACCCATTAGTAGTAATTCTCACAGGTCATTGGATGGTTTAAGCAGAACTCAGGGTGAAAGTATATCAGAACAAGGGTCAACTGACAATGAATCCTGCACTAATTCCGAATTAAATTCTCCTCTGGTACGGAGGACTTTACCTATTTTGCTTCTTTATAGCATCAAGGAATCTGATGAGAAAGCAGGAAAAATCTTTTCACAGATGAACAGTATAATGAGTAAAAGCTTGCATGATGATGGTTTTACAGTTCCACAGATTATTGAAATGGAACTGGATAGTCAGGAGCAGATGTTGTTGCAGGACCCTCCTGTGACTTACATTCAGCAATTTGCAGATGCAGCGGCCAACCTTACCTCTCCAGATTCTGAGAAGTGGAACTCTGTGTTTCCCAAGCCTGGGACTTTGGTTCAGTGCTTGAGACTGCCAAAGTTTGCAGAGGAGGAGAATCTCTGTATAGACTCTATAACTCCTTGTGCTGATGGAATTCATTTGTTGGTAGGACTGCGGACATGCCCTGTTGAATCCTTGAGTGCAATAAATCAAGTAGAGGCCTTGAATAACTTGAATAAATTAAACTCTGCTCTGTGTAGTAGACGGAAAGGAGAGCTGGAATCCAATCTTGCTGTAGTGAATGGTGCAAATAGTAGTGTAATCCAACATGAATCACCAGCAGATGTACAGACCCCTTTGATAATTCAGCCTGAGCAGAGGAATGTTAGTGGTGGATATTTAATACTTTATAAAATGAATTATGCCACTCGGATAGTGACCTTAGAAGAGGAGCCAATAAAAATCCAACATATCAAAGATCCCCAGGATGCAATTACCTCGCTCATTTTGCTTCCACCAGATATATTGGATAATCGAGAGGATGACTGTGAGGAACCTATTGAGGAAATGCAATTAACTTCAAAGAATGGCATTGAGAGAGAAAAAAAGTCTGATAGTTCTACTCTTGGACACCTGGTAATAACCACTCAGGGAGGATTTGTAAAAATATTAGATCTTTCAAACTTTGAAATTTTGGCAAAAGTGGAACCTCCCAAAAAGGAGGGCACTGAGGAGCAGGACTCATTTGTGTCTGTCATTTACTGCTCCGGCACAGACAGGCTGTGTGCATGCACCAAAGGTAAGTGGTCTGTTTGTTGGGTTTCTCTACTTATAAAGTTATTGTATATGGCATTTGTTGATGTGCGAATTTTAGATCCACGTAAATAGACATTTATTTTATAATGAAGTAGTAAACCTTTTAACTTTTAAAACTGATTTTAAAACTATTTTCCTAGATAAGGATTCTAACTGTAAATAAGTTAATAAATATCTCAGAAAGTATTTTCTTTGCTTTAACCTCAAGAAAATAACCTGATGTTCTTTCTGTGAGTCCTGACTCTGTATTTGCTTAAATTTGTGGCCTTGGGCAAGTTACTTAAAACTCAGTAAACCTTTGTTTCTTTATTCATAAACTAGGATATAAAGGCTTATTTCCAGGCTTGTTAGAATTAAATAAAATCATATATGTAAAGTTTCTCGCTAGGTATTCTCATTTCCGCCTGAAATAAAAATATTTAGCAAATAATTAGTATTTTTGCCAGTTTTTTAAAAATTTATTCCTACCTTTGGTTGATAGTGAAATCAGTTTTGTAACATCTGAGGCTCTGTATAAATTATATACTATGCATTTTTTCTTTTTACATAATATATATTTTAAGTCAGAAAGTAAAAGCTATTTTTGAAAAGGATTACTGACAATATCAGACAACATGTATAGTCCTGTTGACAGTTTAGTAGGAATTTAAGCCCAGGAGATACTGAAGTCTAGGTAACTATAGCTACTACTTGGACAGAGGAATTAGGTTTGAAAAGCGTTATATATCTCATGTATTTCGGGTAAAAATTAGCCTCTTTTTTCTCTCTTTAAAAATATATCAAGACTTTAGCTAAAAAGAATAATGGTTTCTTTCAACAATAAAGAAATTAAATTAAAAAAGTAAAGCAACGGATGACGTTAAAGAAGTAATGGTGAATATAATGGTTCAGGTTCCCTTCTTTGACATATATCAAGTGAAATAATAAAGGGACAAATATCTTCAAATGCCAGTGTTAATTTGACAAATGGCAAGGCATAATAATTTTAGACTAATAACACTCTGCATTAGGTAATCAAGTTCAGAAAACACATTAAAATACTAAGCAATATGAAGGGTAATATGAATTTATTGATCATCTATGGCCAGTTCATTGTTAGATCTTTACCTCTATTAATTTGTTCAGTCATCACACCAACTTATGAGTTATATGCTATCGTCTCAATTTTTAGGTAAGGAAACTGAGGGAAAGAGAGGTTAAGTAACTTGCCTATAGGAAGCTAATCAGTGACCGAGTTGGCATTCATACCTGTTGTCAGTCTGTCATCAGAGTGATTAACTAAGTTATACTGTCAAAATGTACCCAAATCAGAAGACACATTTGGTTGACTTTTGGAATCTTAATCTGAAAGATTTAAAAAATGGAAAGGATTTAATTTGCCATTTGGCATGTTATCACTAGTGCCTTGATATTTTTGAAAATATATAAGATGATCCCCAACTTAAGATGGTTTGACTTAGGATGTTTTGACTTTAAAATAGTGCAAAAGCGATATGTGTTCAGTAGAAACCAGCTAGGCTAACTAACCTATGTTCAGTAGGTTACGTGTATTAAATGCAATTTTAATATTTTCAATTTAGGATGGGTTTATCATGAGATGAGGCACATAGTTTTTATTTCTGGAGTTGCAGTTTTAGTGGTTTAAGTTGCCACAATCTATTTCAGAGTAATGCTGACTTAATTTTAGTAAAATATGGAAAATTTTCTGTAATTTTTTAATGCTACCTTTGTGCTACTGTTGTTTTAAATATAATATTTAGATGTTATAAATCCAACCAAAAAGTGTTATTTTATAAAATCTTTGTCTCATAAAAAAGTTAACAAATCAGAAAAAAACATTTTTGATTACCTAATTGTTATTCCTATTTTTTTGTGTGTATCTGAATTTGGTATTGTCTTCTTTTATCTTGAAGGACTTTCCTTTAGTACTTATTAATAGGCAGGTTTGCTAGCAAAAAATTGTTATTGTTTATCTGGAAATGTCTGGAAGTATCTTTTTCACCTTCTTTTTGAAGAATAGTGCTATATATGTAGATTAGTTGTTGACTTTTTGTACATGTCATTCTTTTGGGTCTGGTGTCCATTGTTTCTGATGTCAGCTGTTAATTTCCATTGTATTTTCCATGTCTGATGAGTTATTTTTAACTTGCTGCTTTGAAGATTTTCTCATTGACTTTGACTGTAATGTATGTATATCTGTAGATCTTTTTGTAGTCAGTCTACTTGAGTTTAATTGAACTGATTGTATTTGTATAATGTTTTTCATCGAATATTGGCAGTTTTTTCCCATTATTTTATAAAGTTTTTTTGTTTGTCTTCTCTTCTCTTTTTTTGAAATTCCCATTACATGTATGTACTTACATTTGATCTGACCCATATGTCAATGAGATGCTTTTTTCATTTAATTTTTTTTTCTTTCTTTTATTTAGCTTCTTTGGTTTCTACTGGTCCATTTTTATTTAACTGATATTTTTCTACTGCCACTGCAAATGTACTTTGAGCCTCTCAAGTGAACTTTTAATTTTAGTTATTTTACCTTTCAACTCCAGAATTTCCCTTTATTCTTTTAGAATATTTCTTTGTTGTTGTTGTTGAGATTCATAATTTGTTGAGTCACTTTTTCCATTTGTTCCCTTAATTCTCCTTATCTGGTTTCTTATTTTAGGAAAATATTTACAATTACTTACTTGAAGTTTTTGTTCGCCAAATCTAATTTTGGGCACTCAGATATTTCTCATTGATTTTGTTTTTCTTAAGCATGGATTGCTCTTCCTTTGCATGTTTTATAGTTTTTAATTTAATTTAATATTGGACATTTTAAATGACATCGGAGAAACTCTGGGTCCTGATCCCCGCTACACCACCTACCTCACTCATCCATCC
The DNA here is from genome assembly GCA_027563665.1 of Antrozous pallidus. Taxonomy (NCBI): domain Eukaryota; kingdom Metazoa; phylum Chordata; class Mammalia; order Chiroptera; family Vespertilionidae; genus Antrozous; species Antrozous pallidus. Next base: position 57,353,671 of record CM050523.1, on the reverse strand, counting down.
CTCTTGATGGTTGTTCTTTGTTTGATAACCCACTTGGACCAGTCTGTGAAGTATGTTTCTTTTGCAATGTGTAGTTGCTGATGACTCTTGTTTGTTTGTTTAAACTTTAAGCCTTGTTTCTTTTTTATTGTTAACTCTGTGTCCACAATACCGCATTTTCCGCCGTATAAGACGACTGGAACTGTGATGATAGGAGGAAGATAACAAACAATAGAGAGAGAGAGCAAGTGCTGGGCAAGTCCCTGGCAAGTTAGCAATGCCCATCAAAACTACAAGCTACGGTATTTTTACAAGATGACCCTCGACTTTTGAGAAGATTTTCCTAGGTTAAAAAGTCATCTTATATGCCGGAAAATACGGTAGCTTAGTATTCAGCTAAAGATTTTGATATGTGGTTGTGCCCAAATACCAAATACATTTACCACTAAGGCTGTGTTCGTGTGTGACCTGACTTTTATTTTCTTTATTTTTGTTTTCTGTCGAGCCCTCTCGGTTCTTCCCTGCATAGGCATTGGGGGCTTGTTTGGGAATGTGTTGATGGCTTAGGCCTAGTAAGGTCTTTGCTGCACATGTGTACAACCTGTAATCAATGTAGGATTAATAGAGACTTTACCAAGCCCCCCATGCCTTTATCACGTCTTTTAAGTTAAAATTCCTGATAATTTCCAGTGTTTTGCTTGCCCCAGGATCCTGACTGCAGGTAGCAGAGTTGATGGGCCTCATTATAGTTGCCACTGAGCTATTTTAAAATGACAGCTCTCCCAAATCAATGAGCTTCCTCTGGCAATAGAAGTGAATCAACTTTTTTTTTTTAATAATATATATATTTTTTGATTTTTTACAGAGAGGAAGGGAGAGGGATAGAAAGCCAGAAACATCGATGAGAGAGAAACATCGATTAGCTGCCCCCCGTACACTCCCCACTGGGGATGTGCCCGCAGCCAAGGCACGTGCCTGCAGCCAAGGCACATGCCCCTGACCGGAATCGAACCCAGGACCCCTCAGTCCACAGGCCGACGCTTCATCCACCGAGCCAAACTGATTTCAGCTGAATCAACTTTTTTTCACAACTTGCCCCACCCTGGTTGAATGACAATTTTGTCCAGGTTTATATAAAGTTGCTTTTCAGGAATAGACTTTATTTTACTCCTTATTCTGTAATTCTGGAAGTGACTCTCAGAATACTTTTGCTAGCATATGTTTTTTTAAAAAAATATATTTTATTGATTTTTTACAGAGAGGAAGGGAGAGGGATAGAAAGTCAGAAACATCAATGGGAGAGAAACATTGATCAGCTGCCTCTTGCACACCTCCAACTGGGGATGTACCCGCAGCCAAGGTACATGCCCTTGACCTGAATCGAACCTGGGACCTTTCAGTCTGCAGGCCGACGCTCTATCCACTGAGCCAAACCGGTTCGGCTAGCATATGGTTTTATTCTCTCATTTTTGTCTTAAAATTTTGCTAAGTTTGTTTTCAGTGTTTTTCTGTGATAGAGGTATAAAAAATAGGGATACCATTTCATTGTGAAATTAAGACTTTTTTACTTCTTCCCCCAACCCCTTCACTGATTTTAAAGAGGGGCGGGAGGAGAGAGAAGAGAGAGAAAAACATTGATCGGTTGCCTCCTGTATGAGCCCTGACTTGGGGATCAAACCCACATCCTGGGTATGTGCCCTGACTGGGAATCGAACCGCTTGGCCCTTTGATGCATGGGACAATGTTCTAACTAACAGAGCTATGCTGGCCAGGTTTGTTATTGTTGGGATTGAGATTGGCCCTTGATCCCAAAATAGCTAGTGTATTAGTTTCCTTATCTGTTAAGTGGCTCTAATGTCCCAATCTTAAGGTTTTTGTGAAGACTAAATGAATTAATTTAAGCATTTAAAATAGTATCTTACACATAGCAAGTAAATACTAATCCAATAATAATAATTATTATTATTATTTTAAATATATTTTATTGATTTTTTACAGAGCAGAAGGGGGAGGGATAGAAAGTCAGAAACATTGATGAGAGAGAAACATGGATCAGCTGCCTCCTGCACGCCCCCTACTGGGGATGTGCCCACAGCCAAGGTACATGCCCTTGACCGGAATCGAACCCTGGACCTTTCAGTCCGCAGTCGACGCTCTATCCACTGAGCCAAACCGGTTTTGGCCCAATAATTACTTTTAAACATGTTTGTGTATTTGACATTTTCCTAATTTAACTTTCAGTTGGCAGTTACTTGGCAATTTAACTTCTAAGTTCTTGGAAATAATATCACTTCGTTGATTTGAAATGTGACCTTCTCATAGGTCAGTGCTCAACCACTGAGCCAAACGGGCCGGGCTGTTACCCTTCTTTAGCTGACTGTCAAGCGATAGTAAAATACATTTTCTTAACTAAGTAAAGTGCACTTGTATGTGTTCCCATCCGTGTATGTATGTTGATGAAATATTACTGCACTGTAGGTGGTGAGCTTCATTTTCTCCAAATTGGAGGAACTTGTGATGATATTGATGAAGCTGATATATTAGTGGATGGATCTCTTTCTAAAGGAATAGAATCATCTTCAGAAGGATCCAAACCTTTATCAAATCCTTCAAGTCCTGGCATTTCAGGTATGGTATAAAGTTTTATTTTTTTAATAGTTATTAAGTTTAAAATTATTTTTAAAAATGCAAATTCCTATGATGCTCAGAGTTTTCTGAGTCTGTTTTTTAAATTTTGTTGTTAATCCTCACCTGAGGATATTTTCTCCTTGATTGTTAGGGAAAGTGAAAGAGAGAGGGAAAGACAGAGAGAAACTCGCTGTGAGAGAAATACATCGATTGGTTGCCTCCTGAATGCAGAGACCAGGGCCTGGGCAAGGGAGGAGCCTATAACCAGATACCAGAATTGAACCAGAGACCCTTTGGCCTGCAGGCTGATGTTTTATCCACTGAGCCAAACTGGTAGGGCTGAGTCTGTTATCTTCCCACACAATATTTCAATTTTTATAGTCGACTCTTGCTTACTTTGCTGAGAGCATTAATTTCTATACTGGCATTCTTTTACTAGGCTTGTTTTTTTTTGTATTATTTTTCCAGTAGCTGGAAAATGTTACAAACGTTAAAATAGGTGATTCTCAACTTCGGGGAGGTTGACCAATACTGGTCCAGTTATCTAAGGAAAAAACATTACATTGGTTATTAAGGAGCTTTTGGTTTAGTAAGAGAAGAAAAATACAACAACATGGAAAAGAGATTTATTAAGTAAGTGTAAAGTCAGTAGAATGGCCTATATTAGTAATATTACTAATATTACTATGGAGTTGAAAAGTCAAAAAAATACTTTCACTCTGCAATTGCATATTTAGACCCTAATTGCACCATTGTGAAACTTTAGATATCCTATATATTAAAAGCCTAATATGATAAGTGTCTGGTCAACCCCATCGGCTGTTCAACCAAAGTATAATATGCTAATGATAATCTAAGGCCGCTCAACTGCTTACTATGACATGTACTGACCACCAGGGGGCAGATGTTCTGACTGGTAAGTTAGCTTGCTGCTGAGGTCCAGCTGATGGGGACTGAGCAAGATGGGCTAGACAGGCCCTGGAGCCCTCCCGTGATCCCTCCCCAGAAGGCCAAACTCTCACTTCCCTCCCCAGCACCGGTTATGCACCGTTGGGGTCCCTCCAATCTGGGACCCCTTGGGGGATGTTGGAGAGCTGGTTTTGGGCCGATCCCGCAGGCCAGGCTGAGGGACCCCACTGGTGCACAAATTCATGCATTGGGCCTCTAGTATGTTTATAAAGGAGCTGTAAAATTCCTGTTGCATAGTGATTTCTTAGCTGTGGTAGCACTACTGGTACAATGCATTCATTACTCAGGTGTTTGTGATTATGCTGGTATAAACAAATCAACTGTGCTGCCAGTGATATAGAGTGTAGCACTTTGTAGTCCTATACAGTATATATTTCTTTTTTTTTAATTTTTAAAATGTTTTTATTGATTTCAGAGAGAGGGAGAGAGAGAAACATCAATGATGAGAGAGAATCATTGATTGCTGTCTCTTGCATGCCCCTTACTGGGGATCGAGCAGCAACCCTGGGCTTGTGCCCTCACCGGGAATTGAATCATGACCTTCTGGTTTGTGGGTCAAAGCTCAACCACTGAGCAACACTGACCCAGCTATCCTCTACTTTTAATTATTATTTTAGAGTGTAATCTTTCTACTTCCAAAAAACAGTTTGCTGCACAGTTTGCTGTGTAACACTAGCAGTAATCTCACACATCTCATGTTTGCCATGTTTCTTGATTGCATTATTTTCTCTTGTGCTTGATTTACTCTTATTTTGTACAGTAATATGCTATACATACCACATAGCCTAAGTGTAGTTGAGGAGAAGTACACCATAATACATAGCATAGGTATGTAATAGACTATACATCTATGTTTGCATAAGTGCACCCTATGATGTTTTCACAATGATGTAATTATCGAATTATAAAGGAGCTGTAATATTCTTACGTATTTTCTTAGAATGTATCCCGTTGTTAAGCAGTGCATGACTATAAAGAAAAGACATTGACATGGTGTTAATATTTACCAGCAATTTAATACAGTTTCAGTGAGATTTATAAAGTGCTAAGCTTTGAGAAAAAAAATGTGGTTTGAAGTACACTTAACAATTTTATGTAACTTGGTTTACATTTTCTTTGTGAGCATATTCTAAACCTATTAGATTTTGTATTTTAGTCTTCATTTAAGCTTTTATTAATTGAAACAAAAACAGCCTTTTAGCTTTCTCTAATGTTAGAGATTTCACAAATATGAATACACATATTTGTTAAAAAAACCATCCTGTCTGAAGCTAATTGTTACTCTTGTAATGATGATGTGTATATATGATATTCTCAACTACCATCGAAATGGAAAAAAGACTTTTTAAAGGGCAGATGTTACATGTTAGCAATTTTTTTCATGAATAAGAAAATCTAAAATTTGATATTTATCTGATGTAAATTAGACTTTCATTTTAGCACCATTACTTTTGTTGCTCTTTCTAATTTAGGGCGACCTAAGGTTAGTGAGGACTTTTCTAACAGGTTGACTTTGGGTTTCTCCAGTAATGAGTACCTTTCCTATAATTTAAAATATTCAAGATATATTTTTCTTAAGCTTCTTATGTAGTCAGTGCTAGTTACTTTAGTTGTGTGTAGGTATCTGAACCAACATTATTAACTTTCAGGATATTTAGTAAATGTTGTAATTTGAGTAGATAATAACGTTAATTAAAACATTTTTTAATAAAACCTACTTCAAATTCTTCATTCACTGTTATTAAGGAGTTGATTTATTGGTGGACCAGCCATTCTCCCTTGACATCTTGACATCATTAGTGGAGCTAACCCGCTTTGAGACTTTGACTCCACGGTTTTCAGCTACTGTTCCTCCATGCTGGGTAGAAGTTCAACAGGAACAACAGCAAAGGAGGCATCCTCAACATTTGCATCAGCAACACCATGGAGATGCTGCCCAGCATACTAGAACTTGGAAACTACAGACTGACAGGTAAAATATTCTTCCAGGTATCAAACTGGAAATCCATATAATATATTTTTTAGAGGCAACAGAATTCTTAGATATATATTACTGATTCTCTTTTTATATTAATAACTTTTGTTTGTTTATTCCTTGCCTTAATTTTGGAAGTTGCTATATTGGTACTTATAGAATAAAATAGTGAAAATAATACTAGTTTGGCCACAGTCCACAAATTTAACAGTTAATGAATGATGGAATTTATATTGTAATAGACAGTAAGCAGATATTAGCTATTTCAGAGTCATAAAAGATACTGAAATTTTTAAAAAGCCATATGGGTATAGAATAGTTTTGTGTGTACATGTGTGTAAGAATGAGATGTAGAGAGCGCAAATTTGTCTAATATTTATAATGTAAGGGGCCAAAGAAAGGCCTCCATGAAGACATTATTTCAGAGACAGTAGGAATGCAAAGATAATGAGGAGTATGTTTTATGAATTCTAGAAAGAGCAAGAAGACCATTAGTTGGAGTTCAGTGAACGTAGTGGGATTGGTAGGAGGCCAGGTCTAGCTGGTAATCAGATTGTGAATGTATTTATAGGCCACAGTGAGAATTTTATGCTGAGTGAGATGGGAAGATGTTGTGATATAATTTATATATTAGAAGGATGCTGTAAAACTGCTGTGTTGACTGTAGATTGAGTGGTTATGTTGTGTGTGTTAGGCAGTAGTGATGGAAGCAAGGATTCTAGTTGGGATGCTATTGTGGTAATCCATGTGAAATGTTGAGGGTAGCTTGGAGCATGGTGGTAGTTGATGGAAGTAGTGAAAATAGTGATCAGCTTCTAGATATGGATAAATTTGGAGATAGAAGGAACAATATATGCTGATGTAATGAACATCTGATGTGAGAGAGAGTCAGGGATGACTTTAAGGTTTTGGGTTGAACTAGTTGAAAAGTGGAATTTTGTTTACTGAGTTTTGAATGGATAATCAGAAAGTTTGGATTTATGATAAACTTGAGCTGTCTGGTAGACATTTGGATATGAATCTGGAATTTAGTGGAGGAGTATGCTTTGAAGATTGTTTTTCAGCACATATATATATATTTTATATATATAAATATATATAATTTAAATCAGAATGGACACATAAGAAATACAAGAAGTTCATGTTTTAAAATGCAGATTCCTGGGGTCCTACTCATAGATTTAGTGTCGGGCACAGGGACCTACAGATAGCTCTGATGCATAATAGCCCATCCTGTAAGCAAAAAGGGTTTATGTAATGTAAGTTCCCAAGGCAGGTATTGATTCCTAAGGTAAGATGATTCATGACCCTAAGTGACCTCTGTGTTGGGAGCTGCTTATCTTCTCTCCTGATATGGAGAAGCATGAAGTTTTGTTGGGGGTTAAAAATCAGAGTGTAAAATGTGATATTAATTGTAATATAATTATGGCTGAAGGAAGATTTTTATTTAATTTAGCATGATCTTTCTTTTTAACAGCAACAGTTGGGATGAACATGTATTTGAGTTGGTTCTACCAAAGGCTTGTATGGTTGGACATGTGGACTTCAAATTTGTTTTGAACTCAAACATCACCAATATTCCACAGATACAAGTGACACTGCTGAAAAATAAAGCTCCAGGCTTAGGGAAAGTCAATGGTAAGAATGAATAAAAATTTATATTTGAAGATTTTATCTTGTAGTTGGTTTCTTTAAAAAACTAATTTGTTGTCTAGGATTGCCGGTTTCCTCTTCTGCCCTCATCACCAATACATTCTGTTCTACTTTTGGTGATTTTATTTACAAAAGTTAATCCTGGGATGACTTTAGAGCTTCTCAGTAACTCAGTATTGTTCAGAATTGCATAAACTTTTAATTAATTTAATTATGCATTTTGGGGAAATACAGTTAGCTCCTTTGTGAATTAGTTTCACTTTTAGCATTATTAAACTTGATACATTACTCTTTTTAAGAGAAGAGTTCATTGGGAAAGGTCTTTTTATGGAAGTCATATTCTTGTAAGGTTACTAGTGAACCCCAACCTTTCATGTCACTCTAGAAACATACCCATTTCTGTTTATCTTTTTCACAAATTTATAATTTGATATATTGAATTATAAAAAGATTCTACACATTTAGCATATTGGGAACTAGATTTGACTTGTCAGTCATTTCTTAATAGGTTAATTGAAAAGGCAGAGGGTAATTTTACAGTAAAATGGCTACATTACCTAGGGGGTTAAAGACAACAAAACTTTTCCTATTAAAAAAAAAAGTGTGTGTGTGTGTGGGAGAGAGAGAGAGAGAGAGAGAGAGAGAGAGAGAGATTTTGTGTGCATTTTTTTGAAATATGACAGATTCTGATTTAATTTAATCTTTAAAAAACTGCTGATGCTTGTACTCTGCAGCCTAGGATAAGAATTTTTAGTTCAGTTGTCAGAAAATTATTTCTTCAGGTGAATATTTTACCATGATTAAAAAAGAGATGAGTGTATGAACAATTAGTGGAATCTAATTTTTTTCTTTCTGACGACCATTTTGTAGCATCTGTGATGGAAATCACATCAGTTCCCAGTTTTATAGAAAATTTTAGAGTTTTGGGCACATAAATCATTGATATTAAGTAAAATTAAGTTTACTAATATTTTTATCCTCTAGAAACAGCAGTAGATAGGCAGATCACCTTTCCTTTGTCTCCAGCTCTTAACATTGAAGTGGAACAAAATGGAAAACCATCCCTGGTTGATTTGAATGAAGAAATGCAGCACATGGATGTAGAGGAATCACAGTGTGAGTTAAATTATAGAGCTATTGTCCATGATAGTAAAAGGATCAGTGACCAAATGTATTGGGCTGGGCACAGATTTCCTTATGGCTTGCAAAAACTTGTTTTTAAGAACATGATTAAAAAGTAACCTATAATTGTGCTTTGGCCAAATGCTTTAACTTTCAGCTCATCTTTTTTTAACAGAGCTGCGCTATTACTTGCATTATTGTTTTTTAATATCTTGGGATTTGAAATTATGTCATGCTTTTATATTACTATTGAAAATCAAAGTGAATGTAAATAAAATGGGAATGGAAAAAAACCATAAAATGTCAGGTAATTGATCATTATAGTTCCTTATGATAGTGAATTCATATTTGAACCCATTCTAGGTATGGTATTTTGTGTGGTGGTAATACATGCAAATGGGATGGGTATTTGTTTTTTAAATATTACTTTTTAAATTATCAACTACTTTAAAAGAAAATGTATATTTTTCTTTATAGGTCTTAGATTATGTCCATTTTTAGAAGATCATAAAGAAGACATTCTATGTGGGCCAGTATGGCTTGCTAGTGGCCTTGATCTATCAGGGCATGCTGGGATGTTGACATTAACAAGTCCCAAACTTGTTAAAGGTAAAGTAACATATTTTAACAAAGTAGAATAAATAATGACCCAATTTAAAAAATAGAAATAAAAAACCCCTGATCTAATAAAAAGTAAGATATTGTTTTATTTGGGGATTTTATTAGCAATTCCATCAATTTCCTCTCATAAGTTACTTAAAAAAAATATTTGTATTGATTTCAGAGAGGAAGGGAGAGGGGGAGAGAGAGAAACATCAATGATGAGAGGGAATCATTGATTGACATCTCCCTGGGGATCTAGCCTGCAATGCAGGCATGTGCCCTTGACCAGAATTGAACCCAGGATACTCCAGTCTGCAGGCTGATGGTCTATCCACTGAGCAAAACCAGCCAGGGCATAATTGACTTTTTATGTGAAATTTTCTGACCCTACTTTCTTTGTCTCAGAGGGCTTAGTCCTTTTTGAAAAAGCATAAAGTGCACACAGGGGACTTGAGTGTGATACAACAAAGCTCTTTAAAGTTGCCAACTATGCCCTGACATGTATGCCTTTCCCATCAATTGGAGAGTTCTGTGTCTTTGGCATGTTTATTGTATATTGTTATAATATAGGGTTTTTATAGAAGAGTGTTCTTGATAAGTATCAGATGTAACAATTTGAGTGTCTCAAATAAATTATAATTAACGCATATTTAAAAATAATTGGCAACTATATAAATAATAGATATTGCAATAGGGATCTTATTTCAGCTTCTCCCAGTCTTGCAAGCGTGGAGAAAAAAAGCCAACAAACAAAATACCCCTTATTATTGAAATAAATTTGGAGGTGGGGTGGGTTGTGGAGATCCTTTCCCAAACCAAGAAATATCTGACCATCTAAATAACTTTTATATATGCGTCCTTCAAAATGTTTATCTATATTCAAACATTTACCTTTAGTTCTGCTCAAGGGCATATACTTGGTTTGCAGGTTCAATCCCTGGCCCAGGTGTGGGAGGGAACCAATTGATGTGTCTCTCACATCGATGTTTCTGTCTCTCCTCCTCCCTCCACTCTCTAAAGATCAATGGAAAAATATCCTTGAGTGAGGATTAACAAAAAACAAAACAAAAGAAGAAGGGGATAATATTGTAGTGCTAGTATGGTAGATAGGTGGCATATCTGTGGAAAACAGCAAAGGTTACAATCACAGGAAAATTGAATGCTGTTGGTGCAGCAATTGGCTGATGGTTTGCTGATGAGTATATTAATTTGATCCATGGAGTTACATGTTTAAGCCACCTTTGAGGTCGGTATTATTATTTTTATTTTATGTTTGAAGGAACTGAACCTTAGAGGTTAATTTGTCATATGCCAGGTAATGACCCTAAAGCCTTTGCTTTTTCAACTGTTAATACCATAATGTTTATTTGTATGGGTGTGCATGGATGTGTAAAAAGATTGTGTGGATACATATATGGATGGTGCCTTAATGACAGTTTTTTCCTTTGTGTTTTTCTGTGATTCATAAAAATTTGTTATTAGAATCAATAACCTTTTGGGGAAAATATGCCCAACAGTCAAAAATTTTTGTCTTATGCTACTCATGTAACTCCTATGATTCTTATTCTTTGGTTACCAAATGAATATAGGAAAGTATTGAATTATACTAAAATGGCAGTGTAATTTGAAAGAATTCTGATCTGAGTTTTTTCAAGTTATTTTTTTAACTGAAGATAAAAAACAATTTGCTCTTTTGGTGATTCAGTTATTTATCCCATTCTACGCTGCTCCTCTAGGTATGGCTGGAGGAAAATATCGTTCGTTTTTAATCCATGTCAAGGCAGTGAACGAACGAGGAACAGATGAGATGTGTAACGGCGGTATGCGTCCTGTCGTAAGACTTCCATCCCTGAAACACCAGAGTAACAAGGGTTATTCACTTGCTTCACTCTTGGCAAAAGTTGCAGCAGTCAAGGTATGAAACAGTTATTTTGAACTAAGTCCTGTTTTAGACATTGTAGATGAGATTTGACACTCTATTGCAAGTAGTATGACCATAGTTTTTTTTTTTTTAAAGCAGATCATTGGTTTGTATTTTTTTTATTACAGTGACTTAAAAAATATTGAAAAGAAAATATTTTGAATTAACTTGAAGCAAACAATGTAAATTGTATAAGGTATATTTAGTAAGGAATAATTGTTAGCTAGTTCCTCCCTTTACCTTATTTTAGGTCATAATATTTATTTCTTTAGGTGAGAGAGTTTGATTTAATGCCTGTTACTGGTAACTCACTTTCTTTTTTCTTTTTAGTATGTAGAAAGAGAAGTTGGGAAGTGATTTTAGAGATAAATTATAATATTTATGGTTGATTTTTCTGCAACTAGTATCTTCATAATTATCTGATCTTGGATTTTCCTGGAATTTCAGAGATTTTGTTTATTACCATTATTCATAGGCAACAGTAGCAATATCAGTAATACCAATCATCTTATGTTTATATAGGTTTTCTAATTTTTCAAGGACTTAGTTGCACTTTACCTGACTTGAGGAAAATAACTGAGATAGGCAGAGCAGGTGCAAGTATTATTTTTATTTTTCAAATTGAGAGTGTGTGAACCGTCGGGCCCAGGTGGGTCAGTTGGTAGAAGCATCTACCCTTGCAACACAGAAATTTGCAGGTTTAGTTCTCAGTCAAGGCACATACCTAGGTTGTGGGTTTGATCCCCAGTTGGGGCACCTCCGGGAAGAAACTGATGGATGTTTCTCTCCCACGTAAATGTTCCACTCTCCCCCTTCCTCTCTCTAAAATCATTGTAAAATATCTTTCAGTGAGGATTAAAAAACATTTTTTTTTTTTTTAAAGTGAGTGAACATTAGATATTGGGAGCTATCATATATCATGTAGCTTCTAAGTGCTGTAGCAGGGACGTGGATTCAGGTTGTTGGCAATGTAATCTTAACCATTGGATACTAACTTTATTTTATTTTTTTTCATCTTTATTGTTCAGTTTATTAAGTACATTGTTCCCCCTTTTTCCCCCCTATAGCTCCCCTCCACCTGGTACCCATCCCACCCCCCGCCCTCACCTCCCCCCTACTGTCCTCTCCCATAGTTGCATGATTTTTGTCCAGTCTCTTGCTGCACCTCCCACACCCTTTTTCTCTCCAAGAATTGTCAGTCCATTCCCTCTCTATGCCCATGATTCTATTATATTCATTAGTTTATCCTGTTCATCAGATTTTTAATTCACTTGATTGTTAGATTCATTTGTTGATAGATATGTATTTGTTGTTCATAATTTTTATTTTTACCTTTTTCTTCTTCCTCTTCTTAAAGAATATCTTTCAGCATTTCATATAATATTGGTTTGGTGGTGATGAACTCCTTTAGCTTTTTCTTATGTGTGAAGCACTTTATCTGACCTTCAATTCTGAATGATAGCTTTGCTGGATAGAGTAATCTTGGTTGTAGATTCTTGCTATTCATCACTTTGAATAATTTTTGCCACTCCTGTCTGGCTGCATAGTTTCTGTTGAGAAATCTGCTGACAATCTGTTCACTTTTAGGTAGCTAACTGTTTTTCCCTTGCTGCTTTTAATATTCTCTCTTTGTCTTTTGCTCTTAGCATTTTAATTATGATGTGTCTTGGTGTGGTCCTCTTTAGATTCCTATATTTTGGGGTTCTGTGCACTTCTTGGGCTTTAAGTCAGTTTCTTTCACCAGGTGGGGGAAGTTTTCAGTCACTATTTCTTCAAGAAGGTTTTCATTATCTTGCTCTCTCTCTTTTTCTGGCACTCCTATAATTCTGATGTTGGTATACTTGAGGTTGTCCCAGAGGCCCCTTACACTATCTTCAATTATTTGGATTCTGTTTGCTTCTTGCTTTTCTGGCTGAGTGGATTTTGCTTCTTTGCATTTCAAATTTTTGACTTGGTTCTTGCAGTCCTCTGGACTGCTTTTAGGACTTTGTGTAATATTTTTTATTTCAGTCAGTGTATTCTTAATTTCTAGTTGGTCCTTTTTCATATCCTTGTAGGTCTTGTTCATTTCCTCGTAGGTCTTGTTTATTTCTTCGTAGTTCTCATTAAGTTCACTGACCTTTTCTACGAGCCTCTTGAAAAACCTTATTACTGTTGTTTTGAACTCTATGTCTAGTCATCTTTTTTCCTCCATTTCTTTCACATCTGATTTCTTTCCATGTCTCTGCATGGTGGCTGCTTTCCTGAGCTGGTCGATTAGCTTTGTGTGGTAGATGTCCTCTAAGGGACAGTGGCTCAGCCTCCCCAGTTACCTGAGATGGATACTCTTACTGCAATCCTTTATGGGTTGTACAGCATTGTTGAAGTTAAGCCCAGCTTATTGTTGTTAGCACTAGGAGGGTTTGACCTCCAGGCCAATTGGCTATAAGGCATTCTGTGTTCAGGTTGGATGGGCGGAGTCTTCAGGCTGAGCAGACAGCGTCAGCTCTGTCCTATGCAGCGTGCGGGTCTCTGTGCCGGGCGGTAACGGCTGCATACACCTCCGAGAGAAAGCCGCTCCTGGTCTCCACTTGTTGCCAGACAACTCTGCCTCTCCCCAAATGAGTCTGCACACCCAAAGTCTTGCCCAGGGTTGTAAAACAAAGCAGTCCGGTGGTCTCCCGAACGAGGGAGCAAGTCATATGAGTCCTCACTGCATGGTTACACACTTCTGTCCCCAAGTTTATGCACAAACTGCTGTTCCAAGTTTACGCGGATTCTCCTCAAACTCGCAGATCTCTACCATGCCCGGGTTTTAGCGTGCCTTCCCCGGACCTCGGACCTTGTCTGGAACTGGGGAATCAATGCACTGGGACACCGCCGCACTCCCCGTTGGATAAAACCAGTCGGGTGTGCAGCCGCCCGCCCTTTATTGCTTGAGTGCGCACTGCTCCGAACCTCTCTCTGTGCGAATCTTCAAGGCTGCACTCTGCTGCTCCTCTGAGTCACGGTGTCCTATCTTTACTTTTATTTGTGGAATTTTCACTCCGCCAGCTTTCCGGTGATTCTGGATGATGTTTGTTTTGTTGTTAAGTTGTAGTTTTGGAATTGTTGTGTGGGGCAGCAAAATAGGTGTTTATGCCGTCATCTTGGTTCCTCTCTGCCTGGGTACTGACTTTAATAACTGTGTCTTTATCTCTTCTATTATAATTCTGAGGGAAATCAGTCATTTACTGAATATAAGGTAAAAACTCATTTTATTTTGAGATTTATGTTACGATAGTCATAATTCAGTTATTGTCCTTTATTTGAAAACTTAATAATAAATACTTTTTAGTATCATTTGTTCATTCAATTATTCATTTTTCTATATTTAGGAAAAATCATCTAATGTTAAGAATGAAAATGCAAGTGGCACTCGTAAGGCTGAAAACCTCCGGGGTTGTGACTTACTTCAAGAAGTGTCAGTCACAATTAGAAGATTTAAGAAAACCTCAATTTCTAAGGAAAGGTAACCGCATTCCCTTTTCCTACTATTCTTTTAGTAATAAACGTACATGCAAAAGAGGAATAAATATACTAATACACAATATTTTAAAATCTAATAAAAATCTTTTAAAATTTTCATTTCTTTTATTAAGAACTTGTAATCTTAGTCAAAGTGTGAATTGTCTTTCTACTTCATTGGTTTAACCCTAGTGTCTGTATACTGCGTGGTACATACCAGGAATACAATATTTGTAGCATGAGGAAAGAAAGAAATAATTTTAATTTTACTCACTATGTCAGAATGTAGTACATTATCATAAATTTTATTTCTTTTAAAAGTGTCTAAAGCCCACTTGCTTACATGCTATTTTAAATCTTTTATTACCATAACATTAAGTTCAGGGGCTGACATTCCACTGTAACATTTATTTTCAGAAGTTCTTTTTTAAAATTGTGACATTCATGATTTTGCCCTGGCTGTGTTGCTCGGTCGGCCGAGCGTCAGCCTGTGCACCACGGTGCTGCTGGCTCCATCCCGGTCGGGGCACATGACCGGTGCAGGCTCCATACGCAGTAGGAGGTGTGCAGGAGACACTGATGGATGTTTCTGTGTCTCATCGATGTTTTTTTTAATCTCTCCCTCTCACTACCTCTCCCTCTGAATATAAAAGTCTTTGAAACATATTAAAAAATTACAATATTCATGATTTAAAATGAAACATATGACCAACTTTTGATAGCTTTTTGTCTGTTTTATTTTAGTTGTTGATGTATTTATATTTTCTTTGTTGTAGAGTACAACGATGTGCCATGTTACAGTTTTCAGAATTTCATGAGAAGCTTCTTAACACCCTTTGCAGAAAAGCAGATGATGATGGCCAGATCACAGAACATGCCCAGAGCCTCGTGCTGGATACTCTTTGCTGGTTAGCAGGAGTGCATTCCAATGGACCTGGAAGGTTAATAATTAAGATTTTATTACCATTGATGATTGCTTTTTAGATGTTATGATTGCAAGTTCAAATGTGTGCTATTGTTTTGCAGCTCAAAGGAAGGAAATGAGAGCCTGCTTTCAAAAACACGAAAATGTCTCTCGGATATTGTGCGTGTTTGCTTCTTTGAGGCAGGTCGAAGTATAGCCCATAAGTGTGCCCGGTTTCTAGCCTTGTGCATTAGGTTAGTGTTTTTTAATTTTAAAGTATACTTTGCAGATGCATCTGCAGTTTGGCGGGTGATACCTTGTCTCTAGTGTAATATGAACCTTGTTCAATGTATAACTTAAGAGAACTTGTAAAAGTTGATGAGTTTCTAAGAAAGAATTTAAAGTTTTTAGGGGGAAATGTATGTTAAATAAGCTTATGAGTAAATAGGCTTCTCTGCTTATTAATAGCAGTTTAGGGAGTTTGGTAAGGGGAACTCTTTCCCCACCTCCATTTTTATTCTCCCTGGTTGTCTCCGGCTCTTTCACCCGAGGCCTTGTTCCCTGTTATATGTCAGTCTTACCAGGTTTATTTGTAATATTGACCAGATCATTTTCTCTAGGCCGTGAGACTCCTCTTACCTAGGAGTATTTAAAAGCTAACAGTCAATATTGATTATACCTTCTTATCGGTCCCTTTTGGTCAAGTGAATGGTTTAATGCATAAGAAAACAGTTACAAAGACCCTTAGTAAAATTAGTCCCTACTATCTTTTTGCCTCTTTATAGGGCTTTAAGGCAGATTTTTATTGTGATCATTATGAATACATTTAGAAGATTTTAAAAAGAATTATACCATCTTTCAGTTGAATTAGAACCTTGAGTATCAATGCATTTAAACTTTTTCTTTTGAAACTTTTCAGTAATGGGAAATGTGACCCAAGTCAACCAGGATTTGGAGCTGTTCTGTTGAAGGCTTTACTTGATAATATGTCATTTTTACCTGCAGCTGCAACTGGTGGTATGTGAAATCAGTTTAATCATTAGTAACTGTAGTCGTAGGAAATATTTCACAATATATTTAGGATTATTTTGTAACTTTTTGGTGTATTTTCCTTTTTTTACTGTATCTTATCTTTTTAAGTAGTTGTGTTCTGGTTGGGTGGGCAGGTACTTTCTGTTTAGTAATATTGCTAGGAAAAAGTGGGATAGATAAGTATAAATATCAAGTAATCTTAATATATACATTTTCTAATTTAATTGAAATCATTGAGTTTGGTGGTTTTTTTACTGACTATAGATCAGATATCACAAACTAAAATGCTAGTAAGTGATCAGAGAGGTGTATGATTGATAGTAGCTATAGACCACTGAAATTCTCTAAAAGGGGCCAGTGGTTTTTTTTTTTTTTTTTAGCACCTGAAGACTGTGGTAATATCATTTGAGAATGAATGTAATTATCAAATAGGAATTGAGAAAGCAATCCCCTAAAATAGCATATGCATAAGGTAATGAAGATTAAATTTTTTAAAAATGTCTTTTGCTGTTTTATGTTGTTATTGTGAAAGGATACTGATAAACCTTTTTAAACCTAATCCAGTATTTTTAGTAGCCATTTATTACTATGTTTTCTTTTATAAATGACCAACCCATTCAACATGTTATCTCATGAGATAAATATATTTCATAAGGATTTGACCTTTGGGTATAACAGGAAAAAAGCTTTCTCAAAGTTATTTGGTAAATGGGTATTTATCACTATCTTAATTATTTTTATTTTTTTAAAACATATTTTTATTGATATCACAGAGAAAGGGAGAGGGAGAGAGAGATAGAAACATCACTGGGGATCAAGCCTGCAACCTGACCATGTGCCCCAACCGGAATCAAACCGTGACCTCCTTCATAAGTCAGTGCTCAACCACTGAGCCCCTTTGGCCAGGCGCTGTCTTAATTTAGAGTCTGTTTACAGTTACCTTGAACATACAGTGGACAGAACTCTTAACTCTGTGTTATACAGAGGAGGATATTTTGGACTTGGTTTATCACTTTAATAGTTTTCTTTGATTAAAATATTTTGTTGACAGTAGTCTGAGAGATATAATGCTTAAATTTTTGTGTGTACTTATTTAGATATCTCAAATTTTATAAAAGAGTGTTAAAATACATCACTGATCTTTTAAACAATATTGGTCTGTATTTAACTTGCAGTATAGAATAACTATACTGCATTCACTTGCTTATTAAGGTGTGTTAGTTGTAACTCAATGATGTCATCCATTGTTCTTGAAAATGTTAGTGCTACAGAGAAACGGTATTTCAGGATGGATGGCTTGAAGGCCCTGACATCTTTATACTTTTCTAACTATTCCAAAATGTCCCTTAGAGTCATCTCATGTTATTGAAAATCTAAATGTGTTGTTAGGAAGTCGGTCCTTTTTTGTAAACTGCAAGCTGTAAGAAAGTTTGTCTAGGACAAGGAGACACTGATAAATAAGTAATCTGAAGTTTTCTTTGTTAGAGAAAAATGAGGAGATGTTGATTTTTGTTGTTTTCAGGTTCTGTCTATTGGTATTTTGTCTTACTGAATTATGTTAAAGATGAAGATTTGGCTGGGTGCAGTACAGCTTGCGCATCTTTGCTTACTGCTGTGTCCAGACAGTTACAGGACAGGTTAACGCCAATGGAGGCTTTACTTCAGACAAGGTATTTTAATAGATACAGTGACTAATAGTGGGCCTTTCTGGACATGGTACTACCTTTGCATAGTACTGTCACATACATATTTGCTTAAAAACCATTTTTCTTACAAAAATATATTGAAATTATACCCAATCTTTTCCCAAATGATATTAGCCTTTTTTTTTTTTTTACCCGTCTCCCTCTCCCGCTCCCTCCCGAAATGATTCTGTTTAACAATTTTGGAAGTCCTGAAGATTGTTATTCATAAGACTAATAATAATAAAATATTAAAAAATTCTATTTCTTGATAATGAAAGAAGGATTTAAGTTAATTTGTCTCTCTGTTGTTAAAACTTTGTAGGCAGAATTATGTAAGTTACTTATAGCCTTTGGCTAGTATTCTTTATCTCCTGATTAATAATCTAAAACTTCAGTGAAATAAATACATAGAGTTGCACAATGGTTGTGTAACATTTTTAAATTGGAAATCTCGATTTTGATGAAATTTTACTCAAAGCCTTTGTACTTTTTCCTGGGTAATGTAGTGATTGTGGTGAGAGAGGGCTGCCTTATATATCTTCTATGCTTCAATGTACAGAAGAAGATTCAGTTTGGATTCGTTAGCTGCCAGCTTATTGGAATAACATTTGTTGACTCTGGACCTTGTCTTTTGGAGTGTAGGTTTGCAGGGATCATAATTGAGATTCACTGAATTTAATGGGTTAAACCTATTTAGCATCTCCCTCTGCCCTGTCTCAAACTTCGTTTAAAACCAAGTAAATAGATAATTTGTTAATTAGACGGCTGACAGGAAAATTTTTAGGACATTATTTTGTTTTTCAGATATGGATTATATAGCTCACCATTTGATCCAGTACTCTTTGATTTAGAAATGAGTGGCTCTACTTGTAAAAATGTATACAATAGCAGCATTGGTGTTCAATCAGATGAAATTGATTTGTCGGATGTCCTTTCAGGTAGTAACTTCTTTTATTAAAGGAATTTCTGAATTTTAAAACTTGTATTTAAGCTAACATTGAATTTATACGTTATAGTTGCTGTATTTTGCCTTTAAAAACTAAAATTTAGTACTTAACATGTGTGAATCATTAAACTATTTGCCTTTACTACTTAATCTCCTACCCCTCCATTATTAAGGCTATTTTTAAAAGAGATGTGAACTTGTTTTTTATGACATTGCATATTGGTTGATTTTAATACTCAAAAGAGACTATTTAAAATTTTATTATTTGTTGTAGTCTTTTCACTTATATTTGTTGCGCTTTTCCTTTCTTTAAAATCAAAGAACATATTTCATATTAAAAATAAAATTAATATGTACTTATTGTAATAAGCAGAGATGCAGAAAGAAAAATAATTTTCTGCATTACCATTACACTCTACTGAGGAAAACTTTGTGCATAGTGTTGTATACATTTCTGAAGAAAATACTTTTAGGATTGAATGGATTGTAACATCTATATATCCCTTCTAATAAAAGAGTAATATGTAAATTGACCGTACCTTCACTAAACCCACAGGCCATGCCCACCAGCTACTCCGGAGCAAATAAACCTCAACCAAGATGGCTGCAGCCACTGAAAGCGGGAGGGAGGCTTGGGTTTCCCCTGCAATGCAGGAAACCAAGCTTTACTCCTGCCCTTACCTGCCTGGGCTTCCATGTGTCTGTTGTGTGTAATAGAGGCCCGGTGCATAAATTCATGAATGGGTGGGATCCAGCCAGCCTGGCCAGAGGAAAGGGACATGGGCAGTTGTCCAGTCTGCCTGCTGGTCAAACACCTGTTCAAGGGGACAATTTCCATATTAGCCTTTTATTATATAGGATATACACTGAATGGCCAGGTTAATCTGATCATCATAATCTCGCCAGTCAGTGTATATGCTAAATTAAACTGTTTGTGTGATTATAAAGTAGTATGCCTCATTTTAGGAAATTGACAATATATATAAAATATAAAGAAACATTTACAGATTTTGCTCATACTTTGGAATGTTTATTCATTTATTTAGTGTCATCTATACAGTTGATATCATAGAGTGTATTCTGACTTTATACATATTTAACAGATTGGGCAATAGCTGTTGGAAGTAGCTGGTTAACTATTTTTCTCTCTCACTTAAAATCTATATCACTCGTTATTGTTTTTTATTAATTTGAATGGACATTGAGTTTTTTTATGCAATTCTGTTTTTGTAATAAGGACAGTATCTTCTGCTTGTGAGTTTTCTTAGTGTCATGTCAATTATGAAGCGTTATGTACGGGTTGTGTGTTTGTTTATACACCTTCTGTAATTAAAGTTGGACTAGCACTATTATTCTCATATGACTGTTGACTTTTAAAGACTTATTCACATATTGTAAAACTCATGTCTTTTCTGAATTAGGAAATGGAAAGGTCAGTAGTTGCACAGCTGCTGAGGGTAGTTTCACGTCTCTCACTGGACTTCTAGAAGTTGAGCCCCTGCACTTTACTTGTGTATCTACTAGTGATGGAACCAGAATTGAAAGGGATGATGCAAGTACGTTTACTGGTATATACCTTCTTTTATTATTTACATTCTTTTATATATTATAAGTTGTATAAATATTAAGTGACATATAAGGATTTAAGTATCTGTTTACAGTAATTATAAGTTTCTTAACTGTCATGTTAAGCAGAAATTTATTAATAGGAGGGACATTTTGGGGAAAATTATGAGTAGTTTTATACTTTATGAATCTTCATAAATTTTTTTCTACCCTTTAATGCACTATTTTATATTTTATGTTTTTTTTATGTGTGTATATATTAAGAAGTTTTTTAATTTGGAAAATATTAAATGTAATGAAAATAGAGGGAAGAGGAAGAGAACAATAGACTATATTTCCATTATTTAGCTTCAATAATCATCAGTTGATGTCAGTCTTGTGTGTTTGGCATCATATTATTTTATTTCTTTCAGTTGAAGTTAAAGGTATACTATATTTGGTGCAATGCTTTGAGAAGTGTGAGATGAGTAAAGAGGGAGTACTATTTTTCCAGCTAGTTTAAAGCAACTTCAGATTTATGAACCAACTAGGGACCCGGTGCATGAAATTCATGCACTGGGCGGTGGGTGGTCCCTCAACCCAACCTGTCCCCTCTCACATACTGAGAGCCCTCAGGGGATGTCCAACTGATGGCTCACCCCCAACCTGCCCAAGGCCCTGCTCAGCTCAGTCCTGGCTGCCTGCGTCCACCTGGCTCTGGGGGCTGGGTGCTTGCTACCACTGTTGTTTCATCTCCACCCCCAGGGCCCCGCGCTCGCGCCACTTGTCCCTGCCCCCGCTCCTGATTGGCTGGTAGCAGAGCTAATTAGTAGCGAAGGTACAAATTTGCATGTTTCTCTTTTATTATATAGGATATTTGAGTATATTGAACAGTGTGGTTTTGCTGAGGTTTTAAATTAATAATTAATGGGATGTCTCATTTTGAATATCTATTATCTTCTAACACTTGAACAGAAAGTAAAATCAATTTATAAGAGAAGTCATGAAAAATTTAAACTTGTCCTTGGCTTCAGAATGGCAAAAGAGTTTTTTGTTTTTAAAAAAATACATATTTTATTGATTTTTCACAGAGAGGAAGAGAGAGGGATAGATAGAAAGTCAGAAACATTGATGAGAGAGAAACATCGATCAGCTACCTCTTGGACACCTCCAACTGGGGATGTGCCCGCAGCCAAGGTACATGCCCTTGACTGGAATTGAACCTGGGACCTTTCAGTCCACAGGCTGACGCTCTATCTACTGAGCCAAACCTGTTCAGTGGCAAAAGAGTTTTAAAAAGAAACGTATTAGTTCTTTATTTGAGTACTCTTTATACAGAATCATTTTATATCTTCCAAATGTGGCAGTAATTACTAAGTGAAATTCATGGCTTATGTATAATGATGATAGTTTCAATTTAAGAATAAATTAAATTGTAATGTTTCTTTTATATGTAGGTGCCAAAAGGGTCAAATTTTGTTTTTGTTTTCTTGGCCTATAATAGTCACTTTTGTACAAATTTATTTTTATACTATAATAGAATGACAAGAAATTAAACTTTCAGATAAATTCTTCCTTAGAACTATCATAAAATTATCTAAGATTTTTACTTTAAGAAAAATTTGAATAAGAAGTTTTCAAAATGAAAACCTATAAAAGAGTAGGTTTGAGAAATGAGAACATTCATTCACATTGCTCACCATTTCCTCTCCTGCAAAGGAAGCCATGGAATTGTTTTTTTGTGTTTCTAAAGGTAGTCAATGCCTGTATAAGCAATTACCACTGTATTCTCTTCAGGCTGAGACTAGCGAGGGATTTTTATTAAATACTAGTAACCCGCGAATGAATCCATGTGCCAGTAGCTCTCTGTGGGGCCTGGCCACTCCGTGCCCACTTCCCAGAGGCTCTCCACCGCCCAGAGGCCCATCTGTGCCCCGGCCTGGCCAGAGGCCCGTCCATGGCCGGGCATGGAAAGCTTGCCTCATTGCCGCCGTGACAAAGCAAGCATTCCGCCAGACCGCTCATGCTGCCTGCTCGTAGCAGCCGCCCCTTCTTCCTCCTGGGACTGGGGGACTCCAGCGGGGCTGAGAGGACTGGATGCCACCATCTTTGTGATGGCATGATGATTAATTTGCATATTACCCTTTTATTAGGATTTGGGCAAAATCCTGCATTTTGTTCATCATTATGATTATTAAATTCATATCATTGCATGTATGTACTTAGACCTTTTTCCTTGTAAAGTAGCAAGATTCTATTGTCTGAATAAACTAAAATTAATGTATCCACTATTGATTTTGTATACTGTTGATTAACATTTGGGTACCACTGAAGGTGATTGTGGTCTCTGAATGTTCTGTTTACTTTTTCTGGGGAAACATGTTTGTCAAATGTAATGTCCATACAGTAAAGTGCTGAAAACAGTTATTTAGGCTAGCAATTGATATCTCAGCATACTAGTAAACTGATATTGTGACCACCAAATCAAGAAATAGTATTTCTAGTACTCTTAACGGGTGTCATTATGTCCTGCAACCAAGGTACATGCCCTTGACTGGATTTGAACCTGGGACCTTTCAGTCTGTAGGCCAGTGCTCTATCCACTGAGCCAAACCAGACAGGGCAACATTGTATATTCTTTAAGATATTTACAGCATCAATTTCTCTTGGTAATGTTTTGTAGTTTTCAGTGTAAAAGTTTTGTACATTGTTTTTAGATTTTACCTAGCTAGTTGATTTTTGTGCTATTTTAAGTGATACTTTCCTTAGTTTTATTTCCATTCTTTTGTTGCTAGTGTATTAGACATACTGCTTTGTTTATATTAGTCTTGTATCTGATAACATTCCTATATTAATGTACTAATTCTAATAGTTTGTAAATTCCTAGGGTTTTTTAAATATACACATCTTTAATAAACAGAATTTACTTTGTTGTTTTTCTGATCATTATATCTTTTCTTTTTTCTTACTTTTTTGTGCTTCCTAGGACTTTCTGCATGATATAATACAAATGGTGATAATATCTGTCTTGTTCTCATCTTTATGTTTTTGTTTCTAGTTTTTTAAAGCTTTTCTTATAAAAATACAAAAGGGTATTGAAAAACTCAGACATGCAAAAGATTTTAAAATTAATTCTGTGGTAGTATGATGACTTATTTTTCTTGGATTGTCTCTGTCTCTTATGTGTTTGTTGTAACAGGTTTCTAATAAGGCTTTGGGCACAAGATTTTAAAGTTAGTAAAGGGCTAGATTACACATGGTTAATATTGAAAATCACTTAAATCACTCCACTCCCAACAGTTCAAGTACAACATATATGCTTCAGTAAGTTCAGTATTTTCCCTCTAGAGTTGCGTTAGTTGAACACTAGATGGAGCAGAGAGATGGATTTTAGTTTGGGGCACACAGCTTATATGAGATACTAGTGGCTCGGTGCAAGAAATTCGTGCACAGAGTGGGGGGGGTTCTCTCAGCCCAGCCTGTACCTGCTCCAATCAGGGACCCCTTTGGGGATGTGTGATCCCTAACCACCTCTGCCTAGCTGCCTGATCGCCCCTAAGTGCTCCCCGGCTGGCCTGATTGCTCCTAACTGCCTCTGCCTTGCCACACACCTGGGACCCAGGCTTCCCTCGCTCTGGCCAGCTATAGTCACCCAGGACCTGGGCTAGCTTCACTCAGGCCAGCCGCAGCCACAGGCACCCAGGACCACAGGACATGCTGCCTAACTAACCACAGGGCCGGAAAGGGCTCCAGCCTCTCCATGTGCCTGCCTGGTCGAGTCCTTCTACTCTGACTGCCGTGGCTTAAAGAACTTTGCCATATATGTTCTCCCCAGACTCCTGGGGAGGGGGTGTGAGCTGAGAAACTGGAGATGCTGCAGCCCAGCTGAGGGCCCGCCTTCCTCAGCATCTCCAGAAGCCAGAGCACCTGTTTGGAAGGCTCCTGGCTCAGATCCTGGCCTGAGGAGGTGGGGAGCTGTGGAGTGTGTGTGGTGCTTGGGGAAAGGGTGATCTTACTGGACTCGCCCACACTGCCACTAACAATGGCATGAGGTCATGGAGACTGAAGGAGCAGAGAAATGCATCCAGAACTGTGGGGTCCCGCGCCAACCCAGGAGGTGGGCACCTCTCTGACAGCACACCTCGCAGACAGCGTGCCCCACAGCCCCAGGCGGGCCTCCCGCAGCAGGCCTGCCCCTCTGTGGGGCCCCGATCTGGGGAGCGCACACTGCACTGTGGCCACACCCCGGTATGCCTCGCCAGCCTTGCCTCCTGTCCTACTGGTCATGCCCCCTGCTCCTGATTGTTTAGTAGCATAGCCAATCAGGAGCCAAGGTATGGTCACATTTGCATGTTACTCTTTTATTAGGATGATTGCCCCCTTTTTTGCTTTTTTTGGTCAATCTTCACCAAAGGGTATTTTTTTTCCATTGATTTTTTTTTTTTTTTAAAGACAAAGTGGAAGGGAAGGAGGAGATTCAGAAAGAAACATCAATGTGAGAGAGATACTAGTACATCAACTGGTTGCCTCCCACATGTTCCCCGACTGGGAATTGAACCTAGGACCCTTCAGTTCTTAGGCTGATGTTGTAACCACTGAACCAAATCATCCAGGGGTAATTGCTCTTTTTTTTAATTTTTAAAAATTTTTTACTAAGTTTGAATAGTTGCATTCATGTAAGTTAAATGAGGTGTGGTATGGCTGCATTGTAATAAATATGTATTTGTGAGTTGAGGAAAGTTTTTAATTGTTAAAAGGCTGTTCACAGTTTTGTTGTTACTGCTATCTTGTTTAGTGTAGCTTAATTTTTTAATAGTTTATATGTGAATCCTGGTCTAAGATAACCATTGTTGGATGTTAAGATAGACTATCAGATTACCTCCTCTTTTTCCTTTCAAGGATTTATGATCATACTTCTCTGAATTTTAGGTTTATTATCTATGAAGTGCATAAGAATAGAATAAATGATATAAGTTTTATGCTTGGCACTGTGCCTCACATTGACTTTGGTATATTGCTTTTGGTTCTAATTTTAATTTAACCACCCTCAGCTCTACAGAGTAACTTCTCTGTGCCAAAAAACCCAGAATCATAGTATCTGCCCCTCAGGATTGCTCAACTTTAAAATATAGTAGTTAAGCAAAACTGTGTCACTGGTAATGCACAGTAAACATTGGCTATTATTGTAGCAATTGTCTTTCCCCAATATAACTTTCTAGAAAATGCCTGTTATAATAAGTATTAATGATGTTGATTAGACTTGGCCTTTATTTCTTGTTTTGTGATTACCTCTTTAAGTTGTAAACTTGTTTTTATCCCAGCTTTTTTTTCTATATTTTAATTTTTATTGTTCAGTTTATTAATGACAATGTTCCTCTTTCCCCCCCTATAGCTCCCCTCCACCCCGTACCCATCCCACTCTCTGCCCTTACCTCCCCGCCACTGTCCTCTTCCATAGGTGTATGATTTTTGTCCAGTCTCTTGCTGCACCTCCCACACCCCTTTTTTCCCCAAGAATTGTCAGTCCATTCCCTCTCTATGCCCATGATTCTATTAAATTCACCAGTTTATCCTGTTCGTCAGATTTTTAGTTCACTTTATTTTAATTTTATTTTATTTTAAGGGGAAGAAGAATTTTATTTTTATTTTATTTTATTTTTTTAAATTTATTGATTTTTCACGGAGGAAGGGAGAGGGACAGAAAGTCAGACACATCGATTGGAGAGAAACATCGATCAGCTGCCTCTTGCACACCTCCAACTGGGGATGTGCCCGCAGCCAAGGTACATGCCCTTGACCGGAATCGAATCTGGGGCCTTTCAATCCGCAGGCCAACGCTTTATCCACTGAGCCAAACCGGTTCGGCAGTTCACTTGATTTTTAGATTCATTTGTTGATAGATGTGTATTTGTTGTTCATAATTTTTATTTTTACCTTTTTCTTCTTCCTCTTCTTAAAGAATAACTTTCAACATTTCATATAATATTGATTTGGTGGTGGTGAACTGCATTAGCTTTTTCTTATCTGCTAAACACTTTTATCTGACCTTCAATTCTGAATGATAGCTTTGCTGGATAGAGTAATCTTGGTTGTAGATTCTTGCTATTCATCACTTTGAATATTTCTTGCCACTCCCATCTGGCCTGCATAGTTTCTGTTGAGAAATCTTCTGACAATCTTATGGGCGCTCCCTTATAGGTAACTGTTTTTCTCTTGCTGCTTTTAATATTTTCTCTTCGTCTTTTGCTCTGGACATTTTAATTATGATGTGTCTTGGTGTGGTCCTCTTTGGAATCCTATAGTTTGGGGTTCTGTGCGCTTCTTGGACTTTTAAGTCAATTTCTTTCACCAGGTGGGGGAAGTTTTCGGTCACTGTTTCTTCAAGTAGGTTTTCATTATCTTGCTCTCTCTCTTTTTCTGGCCCC
The DNA here is from genome assembly GCA_027563665.1 of Antrozous pallidus. Classification (NCBI taxonomy): domain Eukaryota; kingdom Metazoa; phylum Chordata; class Mammalia; order Chiroptera; family Vespertilionidae; genus Antrozous; species Antrozous pallidus. The sequence goes on along the minus strand of CM050523.1, from coordinate 57,326,798 downwards.
CCTGTAATTTGGATGTTGATATGGTTGAGGTTGTCTCAGAGGCCCCTTACACTATCTTCAATTATTTTGGATTCTTTTTGCTTCTTGCTTTTCTGGCTGAGTGGATTTTGCTTCTTTTATTTCAAATCTTGGACTTGATTCTTGCAATCCTCTAGACTGCTTTTAGGTCTTTGTATAATATTTTTTATTTCATTCAGTGTATGCTTAATTTCTAGTTGGTCCGTTTTCATATCCTCGAGGGTCTCATTCATATCCTTGTAGGTCTCATTAAGTTCATTGGCTTTTTCTAGGAGCCTCTTGAAAAGCCTTATAACCGTGGTTTTGAACTCTATGTCCAGTCGTCGTTTTTTTCTCTCCATTTATTTCACATGTGTTTTCTTCCCATGTCTCTGCATTTTGGCTGCTTCCCTGAGTTGGTCGATTAGTTTTGTGTGGTAAATGTCCTCTAAGGGACAGTGGCTCAGCCTCCCCAGTTACCTGAGGTGGGTAATCTTGGTGCAGCCCTTTATGGGTTGCACAGTTTTGTTGAAGTTAAGCCTAGATTATTGTTGTTAGCATTAGGAGGGTTTGACCTCCATTCAATTGGCTGTGAGGATCAGCTGTGCTCAGGTTGGATGGGCGGAGTCTCCCGGCTGAGCAGGCAGTCTTGATTTCCCATCAGCTCTACCCTATGTGGCACCTGGGTCTCTGTGCCTGGTGGTAATGGCTGCACGCACCTCTGAGAGAAAGCTGCCGCCAACCTCTACCAGCTGCTAGACAATTCAGCCTCTCCCCAAATGAGTCTGCACACCCAAAGTCTCACCCAGGATTGTAAAAGAATGCAGTCCCGTGGTCTCCCTTCTTTCTTTTTTTTCTCCCGAACGAGAGAGCAAGTCACGAGTCCTCTCTGCGCTCTTGCGTGCTTCTGCACTTCTCAAGTTTACGCGCCCTCTCTGCAAGTTCGCAGACCTCTGCAGCACCTGACTTTCAGCATGCTTCCTTCTTATGGTTCAGTTTCTCCCTGAATGAGTGTGGGTTCCCCAGACCTTGCCTGGAACTGGGAAATCAGTGCAGTGGGACGCCTTCATCTCCCTCCCTGTTCGAGAAAACCAGCCTGGTTTGCAGCCGCCTGCCCTTTCCACTTGTGCGCATGGCTCCGACCCTCTGACCCTCTGACTCTGCATGTATCTGCAACTCTGCCCTCCGCCGCTCCTCTGAGTCAGTGTCCTATTTTTACTTTTATTTGTGGAATTTCTACTCAGCCAGCTTTCCGGTGATTCTGGATGATGTTCTTTCTGTCTTTGTGTTGTAGTTTTAAAGTTGTTGTGTTGGGCAGCAAGATAGGTGTTTACCGATGCCCCCATCTTGGTTCTTCCTATCCCAGCTTTTTTGAAACTTTTTCAAAAATATTTATTTCCATCAATATTTAATGGGGGAAATAGTTCTTTTATAATCTGTATTTGAATAACAGTGAAGTGTCAAGTCAAATTTTTTAACTTGTAGGATTTTATAGACCTTTAATGATGGTAATATTCATGAGTAAGATGTATGGGCCCTACTATTTGACTGTGAATTGGACATGCCTCTCTCTCTTTTAGTGTTCTGGGAAGCTTATGGTAGGAAACTGGTTTACATATTCTGTGCAAACCAGACTCTGTCTAGGTTGTGTTTAAAATGAGTAAGTAAGTGTTAGTCATTTTAAATGATGTTCTTGTAATTGAGGGTTTTTTGAGCTTTTTGGGTCTGGAGGGAGGAGGAAGTATTGTTGCTAGTCAGAAATCTTTGTAAAGCAAATTTCAGTTTATTTCTTACAAGGTCACTCATTTTTTTTATTTTATTTTAAATTTAGCTATATTAAATGAAGTTTCTGTGCTGAAAATATTTTTTAAAATAAATTATTACTTATCAATTATAGTTGACCTACAATATTAATTTCAGCTATACAACCCATTGATTTGACATTTATATAACTTAAGAAGTGATCACGCTGTTGAAATCTAGAATCCACTTGAACATTGTACATGGTTATTACAATATTACTGACTATATTTCCTATGCTGCACTTTACATTTCTGTGACTATTCTCTAACTACCTATTTGTTCCTAATCCCTTCACATTTTTTACCCATTTCCCTAAAGCATCTTTCACCTGGCAATGATGAAAATGTTCTCTTTATATATGAACCTGTTTCTTGTTTTCTTGTTGTTTTTTTAGTATCTATTCCACATATAAGTGAAATTATCTGGCATTTATCTGTTTTTGTCTGAGTTACTTTACGTAGCATAAAACTATCTAGTTCTATCCATGTAGTTGCAAATGGCAAGATTATATTCTTTTTTATGGCTGAGTCATATTCCATTGTATATATGTACTACTTTATTCATTTATTGATGGACACTTAGGTTGCTTCCATATCTTCGCTAATTGCAGTGAACATATGGGTGCATGTCTTTTTGATGTAGTGTTTTGGGTTCCTTTGTATAAATACCAAGAAGTGGAATTGCTGGGTCCTTCTTTTCCTCTTGTTATAGACGATGCTGAAAATATTTTTACATTTAAATGTATATGGACTAATTTTTATTTGATTTAGAAGTCATTCCTGGCTCACTTAAACTTGAATAATATTACTAATAAATAGATTTTTACTATTAAGATTTCCTTATCTATACTCTAGATTTCTGTCTTTCAAAATGAAAATTAACTATAGTTTTGTGTCACAATAGTATAGTACTTTGAATGTGTTTCTCTGTGAACCTTTTCTTCATCCTGTTTTTTTCCCCCCTTGTCTTATGCCAGTGAGTTCCTTCGGGGTTACTCCTGCAGTAGGTGGACTATCAACGGGGACAGTTGGGGAAGCTTCGACAGCCCTGAGTTCAGCAGCCCAGGTAGCTTTGCAGTCTCTCTCTCATGCAATGGCTTCAGCCGAGCAACAGCTACAGGTGCTGCAAGAGAAACAGCAGCAGCTTTTGAAGCTTCAGCAACAGGTTGGAGACCATTTGGCTCTTTGTTCATGCTGTCTCTAAACTTCAAAAGCTGAAAAAGTACTGTAAAAATGACCATTATTTTCATAAAGGAACGTAGGTTGGCTGTTTTGAGCTAAGCATTTTCTACAAAAATTGAGGTAAAGTTTTTGTGATAAGCTTAACTAAAAAATTATATAAATACACGTTATTTGATATACAGCTTAGGTAATATAGTTGATGATTTTTTTTGCAATCTTTATGTAAAATCCATTCTTACATATGTTTCACCACTATTGGTCAAACATTGTAGTTACCATTTGCTACTTATATGGATTGAAGAATCTAAAACAATATTTTAACATGATTTAAAATTTAGTATTAATGACATGTTTCGGAGATTTCATCATGGTTTAAAATAGTGTATACAATTCCAGGTGACAAATTGTAGCATACAAGAGTCCATTTCCTGTTAATATATTGTTTTTAGAAGAACTTTGTTATCTTATTTTTCTTCTTCCTTGCCATCTTTGATTTGAGAAAGTCCTAGTTCCCAAATGTTCATGAAATTTATATCATATTTTAAATGAATATACATAGCAAAGGAATACCCTTTATGTGTGTTGTCCATTTTTTATTTAATTTCATTTTTATTCATCTAGGATACAGTTATTCATGTTTATCTTCATCCTATATATCCATGTACTATTCCCCACAATTTAGGTGGGCAGGGTTAGTCTATATTTGTTGCTTTTCCTTTTTTTACAGAAAGCAAAGCTGGAAGCCAAGTTACATCAGACAACAGCTGCAGCAGCTGCGGCAGCCTCAGCAGCAGCAGCAACGTCCGCAGCCGCAGCAGTAGCAGTAGCAGCAGTCGGTGGTTCTGTTCACAACTCTGTGCCTTCCAACGCAGTGGCAGCCCCTGGATTCTTCATTCATCCATCTGATGTTATTCCACCCACTCCAAAAACAACACCTCTTTTTATGACTCCACCCCTCACACCACCTAATGAAGCGGTTTCCGTTGTGATTAATGCTGAACTTGCTCAACTTTTCCCAGGCTCAGTTATTGATCCCCCAGCAGTCAATCTTGCTGCACATAACAGAAATTCCAACAAGACCAGAGTGGTAAAGTATTGTATTTTAAATAGGTATTTGCTTAGACATTTAAAAATAACTTGAAATACATGCTAATTTTAGATTGCAAAATTTTATTTCACCAATTTAATGTAGCAAATTTGATTTGTTTTTATAAAATATGTATGTTAGTGAAACTTGTTATTTTGATATTAAGGTTACTAGTTTTTCTAGAGCAAGAATAATATCAATATAGAGGTATACTTTTTTCTTTTCTAGAATCCACTTGGTTCTGGTCTAGCCCTTGCAATTTCTCATGCTTCACATTTTCTTCAACCTCCACCTCACCAGTCCATTATTATAGAACGAATGCATTCAGGTAATCTTTGTCTTTCTTAAAATATTTTTCTTGCCTAGTCTGTTAGTTTTTTGAAGACTTAATATTTTGTGGTTTGGTTTTTTTTTTTTTTGCAAATACATTTGTTTTTGTGTAAGTACCCTTTATCAAAGGCTCAAGATATGTGCTTACCAAATTGAAGGGAACAATGCTGCAGAATAAGTTCACTAGTTCTGTCCAACCAATGGATTTGATTTTTTTAAATGAATCTTGCCTTTTGAACTATAGTTAATAAATATTTGCCTTCAATGTAGCTGCTCAAATAGCATTACAGTAGAAATTTCACTGAAAGAGGTAGTATTTCTAAGACTAGCATTCTGTTGTTGGAACCATTTCTTGAGAATAGCAGAAAGATTTACTGCAGATTATAATAGCCAAGTAAAATTAATAATACTTCATAGTCTCTGGATAATTGAAATTTTAACTAAGTGTATACCCTGTTTTATATGGTAGAGTCCTGTGATCCTGATAGGTGGTTTCAATTAGATCATGTTTACTAATAAGCTATCGGCATTCTTTATCTTATAATCCTTCCAATTCTTTGTTGGGTTTGAGCAGCAGTGGAATTCAACAAAATCCTTAAGCATATTTTATAGGAGGCAGTACATGAATATATTGCATATTGTATTACTTTTTTTTGTTTATTTTAATCCTCACCTGAAGATATTTGCCATTGATTTCTAGAGAGAGTGGAAGGGAGTGGGAAAGACAGAGAGAAATACTGATGTCAGAGAAATACATCGATTGGTTGCCTCCTGCACACTCCCTGACTAGGGCCTGGGATGGGGGGCATCCTGCAACCAAAGTAGGAGCCCTTGATGGGTGTCAAACCCGGGATTTGGTCCTAAGGCCAATTCTCTAGCCACTGAATCAAACCTGCCAGGGCCTGTGTCACTTTTTTTTTAAAAAATATATTTTATTGATTTTTTACAGAGAGGAAGGGAGAGGGATAGAAAGTCAGAAACATCGCTGAGAGAGAAACATCGATCAGCTGCCTCTTGCACGCCCCCTACTGGGGATGTGCCCGCAGCCAAGGTACATGCCCTTGCCGGAATCGAACCCGGGACCCTTCAGTCCGCAGTCTGACGCTCTATCCACTGAGCCAAACCGGGTCTTGGCCCTGTGTCACTTTTTATTATATAAACAGTTGAACCTTATTTACTCTTTTCTTTAAAAAAAAAAAAAAATATATATATATATATATAATATTATATATATATATATATATATATATAATATTGATTTTTTTACAGGGAGGAAGGGAGAGGGATAGAAAGTTAGAAACATCAATAAGAGAGAAACATCCATCAGCTGCCTCCTGCAACCCTCCTCCCCCTCCCCTTGACATACATGCCCTTGACCGGAATCAAACCTGGGACCCTTCAGTCCACAGGCCAGTGCTCCATCCACTGAGCCAAACCGCTTTCGGCGAACCTTATTTACTCTTGCATATTTATTCTCTGTGGAAGAGAGTTGTTTTTTTTTTAATAGCAAAACTTGAAATCGTGTTTTCTGCCAATTTATCATTGGTAATAATGTTAGTGTGTATAATATTTAAACTGTAGTTGCTTGTGCAGTCTTATGAAATGTGAACAGTATTTTACACTATGATTTTTTTTTTATCTATGGAATTGACTTTGGGGACTAAACATTCTAAGGAGGAGAATTTTTGTGTATGTGTGGTTTAGTAGTTTTTCTGTTTAGGAAAATATTGGTAAATGCATGTTTTCTTTTAAAACAACTTCATTGAGAATGACTTTAGTTGGGTTTATTTACTTGGGTTTCTTTACTGTAAAATGTAGGAGTAAAGATTACTAGCTGCCCCTTACTCCAGCCCAATAAAAAGTAAAAAAGAATTAAAGTATTATTAATGACTCTGCTTTGTGTTTTACTAATTGAGTTTAATCCTGAAGTGTGTGTGAGATGAATGATTCAAATCTGCTCTTCCTTTCCTTTAAGATCATTCTTGCCTTTCCTTAGGGTGAGCATCTCATGCTGAGTATCATTCTAGTGCTTACATAAAAACACATATTACCTTTTTCTCTGCCCCTTAACATTCAAGTAAACCATCTACTTCATATGGTACAGAGCTTAAAAACAGGGATGTATCAGGACTGGGGTGGTGGTGGTGGTGAAGAGGAAACAATGTTTGAGATAAGCTTCCATCTGTCTCCATTAGAGGACTTTGCAAAGGGATTTTTTTTAACATCTATTATTTTTTATTTTTAAATAACTCTTTATTGTTCAGATTATTACAATTGTTCCTCTTTTTCCCCCCATATCTCCCCTCCACCCAGTTCCCATCCCACCCTCTGCCCTAACCTTCCCCACATTGTCCTAAGCCATAGGTGTACGATTTTTGTTCAATCTCTTCCTGCACCTCCCACACCCCTTTCCCCCCAAGAATTGTCAGTCCATTCCCTTTTTATGTCCCTGATTCTATTATATTCACCAGTTCGTGCTGTTCATAAGATTTTTATTCACTTGATTCTTAGATTCCCTTGTTGATACATATGTATTTGTTGTTCATAATTTTTATCTTTACCTTCTTCTTCAAGAATATCTTTCAGCATTTCATATAATACTGGTTTGGCAGTGATGAACTCCTTTAGCTTTTTCTTATCTGTGAAGCACTTTATCTGACCTTCAGTTCTGAATGATAGCATTGCTGGGTAGAGTAATCTTGATTGTAGGTTCTTGCTATTCATCACGTTGAATATTTCTTGCCACTCCTTTCTGGCCTGCATAGTTTCTGTTGAGAAATCAGCTGACAATCCTATGGGTGTTCCCTTGTAGGTAACCAACTGTTTTTCTCTTGCTGCTTTTAATATTCTCTCTTTGTCTTTGCTCTTGGCATTTTAATTATGATGTGTCTTGATGTGGTCCTCTTTAGATTCCTTTTGTCTGGGGTTCTGTTTGCTTCCTAGACTTGGAAGTCTATTTCTTTCACCAGGTGGGGGAAGTTTTCAGTCATTATTTCTTCAAATATATTTTCAGTATCTTGCGTTCTCTCTCCTTCTGGCACCCCCATAATTGGATGTTGGTATGCTCGAAGTTCTCCCAGAGGCTCCTTACACTACCTTCATATTTTTGGATTCTTTTTTCCTTTTGTTTTTCTAGTTTTGTGTTTTTTGCTTCTTTGTATTTTAATTCTTTGACTTGATTCTTGCGACCCTCTAGTCTGCTGTTGGATCTCTGCATATTATTTTTTTTAGTTCAGTCAGTGTATGCTTAATTTCTAGTTGGTCCTTTTTTGTATCCTCGAGGGTCTCACTAAATTTATCAGCCTTTTCTAGAAAATTCTTGAAAAACCTTATAACCGTGGTTTTGAACTCTATATTCAGTAGTTTGCTTTCCTCCATTTCTTTCATTTGTGAGCTGTTGTTTCTTGGTCTCCACATTTTTGCTGCTTCCCTGCGTTGATAGAGTGGCTTTCTGAGCTAGGTGTCCTATAGGGCCCAGTGGCTCAGCTTCCCCAGTTACCTGAGGTGAACACTCTTGGTGCACCCCTTTGTGGGTTGTGTGCACAGTCTTGTTGTAGTTAAGTCTTGATTGTTGTTGATATCACTGGGAGGAATTGACCTCCAGGCTAATTGGCTGTGAGGATCAGCTGTGTCTATGATGGGAGAACTTCTGTGCTGGAGACAGCCTTATGAGACAAGACTTGTAAAAGCGTCTGTGTTCAGTATAGATGGGGCAGAGTCTCAGGGTGGAGCAGACAGCCTTGGCTTCCCATCAGCCCTACCCTATGAAGCCCCTGGGTCTCAGTGTCCCGTGGTAATCACTTAAAGCACCTTTGGGAGAAAGCCGCCCCTGAGTTTTGCCCACTACCAGACAGTCCAGTTTCTTCCTGAATGAGTCGGGGTCCCCATTGTCTTGCCTGGAACTGGAGTTTAGAGCAGTCGGGAGGTTTTGTCTCCCTCCCGCTGGAGAAAGCCAGCCACATACTCAGTTGCCAGCCCTCTCCGTACGTGAGCCTCTGTACCTTTACCTTCTATAGCTCCTTTGAGTCTCACTGTGCTTTTTTCTTTCCTTCTAGTTGTAGAATTTCCACTCAGCCAGCTTTCCTGTGGTTCTGGATGGTGTCTGTTTTGTCTTTTAGTTGTAGCTTTGATATTGTTGTGCAAGGCAGCAGTTTTGGTTTTTACCTATGCTGCCATGTTGGTTTCTCTCCCTAAGCAATTTTTTTTAGTGATAGTAATGACTACAGATTATTTCAGCCTTACAATTTTACCTTGCATTTTATCCCCAATGTAAGTTGTAACTCCATAAGAAGTGAAACAGAGCTTAAGAAAACAAAAATCAAGTATTACAATGTGATATTGTTAATATCTCTAGTTGTGAAATTTTTAAAGAAAGACCAACTGGCTGAAAGAAGAGTAGATTGGTACTTTGTAGAATTAATCTGTATTTTATTTATTTTTGTTCTGATATTTTAAATTGAGTCTTTATGTGTAGTTGATTGCCTATGTAATAACAACTTACTATTGTGTGTGTGAATATATATATAAATATTTTTATTGATTTCAGAGAGGACTAGAGAGGGAGAGAGAGAACCATCAATGATGAGAGGATATCACTGATTTGTTGCCTCTTGCATGTTCCCCACAGGGGAGTGAGCCTGCTACCCTAGCATATACCCTTGACTGGAATTGAATCTGGGATCCTTCAATTCCCAGGCTGATGTTCTATCCACTGAGCCAAACCAGCTAGGGCTTTTAAACTTATTTTTATTTAAGTCTTGGTGTTCAAAGTAACATAGATTGAGGTTTCAGGTATTTTTTGAATGGAAATTATTAACTTCTCATTTATTTGTATTTAAATAAGTTAATTTCATTTTTTAAGAACTTTTTTTTAGTATATCTTCTGGTTAATTGATATATGGTATTTTTGATCAATTGATGTTACTTTTTCTCTGTCTCTCTCTCAATAGGAGCAAGAAGGTTTGTGACTTTGGATTTTGGCAGACCAATACTATTGACTGATGTATTGATTCCCACTTGTGGAGACTTGGCCTCCTTGTCAATTGACATTTGGACATTAGGAGAAGAGGTGGATGGGAGGCGACTGGTGGTAGCAACTGATATTAGCACCCATTCACTAATTCTTCATGACTTGATACCACCTCCTGTGTGCAGATTCATGAAGGTAAAGAACTTCAAGAAAGTGATAGAATTGATAAGTTTTCCATGTTTCTGATAAATTATGATAAATACTGAGACATATAATTAAATGTATAACTATATCAAATTTTTAAATACATTACTCAGATTTTTATTGTTGAAGGTGAGTGTATATTTATGTATATTTTTTATTTCAGATCACTGTCATTGGACGTTATGGAAGTACAAATGCCAGAGCCAAAATTCCATTAGGATTTTACTATGGTCATACCTACATCTTGTCTTGGGAGAGTGAACTGAAGTTAATGCATGATCCTCTAAGGGGAGAAGGAGAATCTGCAAACCAGCCAGAAATTGACCAGCATTTAGCAATGATGGTTGCTCTACAGGAGGATATACAGTGCAGGTTGTTAGGAAATTGCAGAATATTTTAATCTTATTGAAGTAATTTTATATAAAATAGAAACGCACACATATATACATATATATATTTAAAATATTTTTATTGATTTCAGAGAGGAAAGGAGATGGAGAGACAGAGAAACATCAGTGATCAGAGAAGCACTGATCAGTTGCCTCCTGCACAACCCCTAGTGGGGATTGTGCTCACAACCTGGGCAAATGCCCTTGACTGGAATCAAACCCAGGACCCTTCAAGCCACAGACCGACGGCTCTACGTGAAAGTGGGAAGATGTTTTGAGCACACTGGCTGGGACAAACCATTATATTTTGTATAATGCCTTGCATGTATTTACTAAGTAATGTCTGTTCCTAGTGTACAGAAAAGAGCAGAAGGAAGTAGGTTATTAGTATATTAGAATAATGTATAATGCATTGAATATTGCGATTAAATAATTGGCTCTAGTACTTAACAAATTATTAATTTTTTTTAATGGTTGTTAACATTTTTAGAAATTTAAGTTTTAGTGTTTATTTATAAATGTATATTAAAGGACATTGTACGAATGATTTTGTTCAATTATTTTTTACTTACAGGTATAATTTAGCTTGTCATCGACTGGAAACTCTTTTGCAAAGTATAGATCTTCCTCCTCTAAACAGTGCTAACAATGCACAGTACTTCTTGCGGAAGCCAGATAAGGCAGTTGAGGAAGACAGCAGAGTTTTCTCCTCCTATCAGGATTGTATTCAGCTACAGCTTCAACTTAATTTGGCTCACAATGCAGTGCAGAGGCTCAGAGTAGCTCTAGGTGCAAGTAGGAAGATGTTGAATGAAACATCAAACCCAAGAGACTTAATTCAGACGTCTTCCACAGAGCAATTACGTACTATCATCAGATATTTATTGGACACTTTACTCAGCCTTCTTCATTCTTCCAATGGTTTGTATTTGGCTTAAGTATTTTAAAGACTGGGCATATTTGTTGTGATCTAGTTGAGTATTTTACTGTTGCCTTAATATTTCCTGGGTAGTATTAATTGTGATATCCATTCCAATGCGAAGATGAAATCTGTTCTTTAGGTTAATTCATTTTTCTCCTGTATTTTTTTTAAATGGATTCTTTCTTTCTTTCTTTTTTTTTTTAAATGTACCTTATTGATTTTTCAAAGAGAGGAAGGGAGAGGGATAGAAAGTCAGAAACATCAATGAGAGAGAAACATCGATCAGCTGCCTCTTGCACAACCCCTATTGGGGATGTGCCCGCAGCCAAGGTACATGCCCTTGACCGGATTCGAACCTGGGACCTTTCAGTCCACAGTCCGACGCTCTATCCACTGAGCCAAACTGGTTTTGGCTGGATTATTTCTTTTCTTGATTCTCTGCCATTGTTGTGCCAAATTGGTGTGTTACTGGCAAAATAATAAATATTGTTTAAATGTGCAACAAGGAAAATTTAATAGTTGTTCATCTAATATAGAGCTTTAATTTTCTCTCCAAGAGCTATATTTTATTATTACTAATGCACATACAAACACACATACACAGCCATCTGGTATATCCATCTTCACATACAAGAAATTCAATGGAAAAATTAAAAATAAGCCTGGCCAGCATGGCTCAGTGGTTGAGCACTGATCTATGAACTAGGAGGTCAAAGTTCAATTCGCAGGCAGGCCACATGCCTGCGTTGCAGGCTTGATCCCCAGTGTGGGGCATGTAAGAGGCAGCCAATCAATGATTCTCTGTCATCATTGATGTCCTATGTCTCTCGCCATCTCCCTTTCTTTCTGAAATCAATAAAAATATATTTATAAACAACAACAACAAAAAGAAATTCAGTGGATCTAAGTGGGAACTTTTCCCTTCCTCATGTATTTAGTAATTGAAATCTTACCTATAAGTAACAAAATAAAAATAATATAATTTGTATTGATTGCTGGTAAAGAAGAAAACATGTCTAGGCATGCTGGTTTTGATATCACAGCATACACTTAACTAGGAAATTTTACTGTTTTCTTTTTTCTAACAGGACACTCAGTTCCTGCAGTTTTGCAGAGCACATTTCATGCCCAGGCTTGTGAAGAACTTTTTAAACATTTGTGCATCAGTGGAACTCCAAAGATACGGTTACATACTGGTCTTCTACTTGTTCAACTCTGTGGTGGTGAAAGATGGTGGGGTCAGTTTCTCTCTAATGTTCTTCAGGAACTGTACAATTCAGAACAGCTTCTCATCTTCCCACAGGATAGGTAGGTCAGACAATATTGGACTTACTTTTTATGAATGATTTATGCTTATCCTGGTCTGTGTTCAGACTTTGTAATCTGTATGTTTATACTGAATGGAGAAATTGAGCATGTAAGTCTATTCAGAGGATGGAGCATGCTCAGTGAAGGGCATATTGAAGGTTATACATGATACTATAGGCCCGGTGCATGAAATTTGTGTACTGGATGTTGGAGGGTGCAGTGTGTGACCCCAGCCCAGCCTGCACCCTCTCTAATCTGGGACCCTAGAGGGAAATCAGACATCCCTCTCACAAACCAGGACTTCTGGCTCCCAGCCAATCACCTGCCTGCCTGCCTGATTGCTCCTAACTGCTTCTGCCTGCCAGCCTAATCACCCGTAACTACCCTGCTAGCCTGAACAAGGCCTAACTGCTTCCCTGCCGACCTGATTGCCCCTGCTGGCCTGGTCACCCCTAACTCCTCCACTGCAGGCCTGATCACCCCCAACTGCCCTCCGCTATTGGCCTGGTCACTCCTAACTGTCCTCCCCTGCAGTCCTGATCACCTCCATCTGACCTCCCCTGTTGACCTGGTCACCCCTAACTTCCCTCTCTTACCAGCCTGGTTGCCCCTAACTGCCCTCCGCTGCTGGCCTGATTTCTCCTAACTGCCCTCCTCTGCAGGCCTGGTCACCCCTATCTGCCCTCTTCTGCAGGTTTGGTCACCCCCAAATGCCCTCCCCTGCAGGCCAGGGCCCCCCCCCCCCCCCAACTGCCCTTTTCTGCAGGACTGTTCCCTGCCAACTGCCCTCCCCTTCAGGCCTGGTTCCCTCTAACTACCCTCCCCTGCAGGCCTGATTTCCCACAATTGCCCTTCCCTGCAGGCTTGGTCCCTCCCAGCTGCCTTCCCCTGCAGGCCATCTTGTGGTGGTCATCTTGTGTCCACATGGGTGCAGCCATCTTTGACCACAAGGGGGAGGCCATCTTGTGTGTTGGAGTGATGGTTAATTTGCATATTACTCTTTTATTAGATAGTATAACTAGACTGTATACTTTAGTTTCCTAATTGAATCATGCACTTTATAGATTTGTATATATTAATATTTTCTATCAGATCGTGCTATTTTATCTGTTAAATTATGTGTTTAATATGTTTTTTGAGGATATGCTACACTTCCCTCTACCTGCTTTCTTGTGGTTAAAGTTAGAAAATACAATCAATACCTTGATAAGCTAACTAACATTGTACCTATAAAGAACTTGCATAGAACCAGATATTTTATCATTACTCTTAAATTTCAATTTAAATATTTTTTTGAATTAACAGTTAAATAGAATCATGATGACTATTTTATTTCTTATTTTTAGGGTCTTCATGTTACTTTCCTGCATTGGTCAAAGATCACTTAGTAATAGTGGAGTATTGGAAAGCTTACTTAATCTGTTGGATAATTTATTGTCACCTCTTCAGCCACAGTTACCCATGCATCGGAGATCAGACGGTATTATTTGAAGAGTTATCCTTAGTAGAAACATAACATCTCTGTAAACATTGCTTTAGAAATTAGTTAGGCTGAACTACTTTTAAAAAATATTCAATATTGCACATTTTGTTACTATTTTTATAATGTAGACTTTTTTGGATGACCAACTTTCATGTGATTGACTTCCATATAGTCACTGCTTTTTCAGTCTTTTCATTATTTGAGTTTGAATTTGGAAATTATTATGTGTTTCTTCTATGTTGTCATAACTAAAATCAAACTTTCTTACTTAAGTTTAAGATTTAAAGTACCATTGTTGTTGTGGTAATTGAAAACAAGTTGAATTTGAGGGAGAAAAAAAATTTTTTTTGAGGGAGAAAATTTTTATTGAAATAAAAGCCTTAGAGAACATATGATTTTTAAAATTTTATAACTTTATTAATCATAATTGAGAGATTTTTTTATTTCAGTCACCTGTAAGTATAAGGATATTATACCTTGTTGTCTAGTTTACAATTTATCTCTTATATTCAAACTATATTTAAGATTTTATTTTTGTACCATGAAGCATTGTTTTCCATTACAGTTTGTTCCTTGATTTGTTATCTTAAGTTCCAATTTTTAAGCTTAGTGTAAGTAAATGTTAAGTGCTAGTAATGATATTGTATGTTTTAGATTTATAAAGTTTATAAGATGTTTTATCTTATAATTATTTTATTTGATAACATTAGGACTTTTAGAGTCCCCTGATTATATTTTAACCTGTTGTCTCTATATAGGTGTACTAGATATTCCCATGATCAGTTGGGTTGTTATGCTGGTATCCAGGTTGCTGGATTATGTGGCAACTGTTGAAGATGAAGCAGCAGCTGCAAAGAAGCCATTGAATGGTAAAGACAGGGAGAGGTTTCTGACAGGTATCACAAGTTTATAATAATCTGTTGATTGGGTTTTTGAGAGACACAGAGTTGTTCTAGAGCTAGTTATTGGCTCAGAGATTCCAGCAGTATGTAATTTATGTAAAATATGAATTACCTTTACCAGGAATCTTTATAAGGATAGAATTCATTTTTGAAGAATATTATGGGCAAACCTCTTGTCTCAACATGACTTTAGTTTCTAAATACAATTATGACTTTCATTGAGGTTTCCCCCCATACCCATTTAGTTTATAATAATAACAACATACTTAAATGTGAAGTTTTTATTTATTTATTTTTTTTATTTTTATTTTTTTATGTTTTTATTTTTTAATATATTTTATTGATTTTTCACAGAGAGGAAGAGAGAGGGATAGAAAGTCAGAAACATCGATGGGAGAGAAACATCGACCAGCTGCCTCCTGCACACCTCCAACTGGGGCTGTGCCCGCAGCCAAGGCACATGCCCCTGACCGGAATCGAACCCGGGACCCTTCAGTCCACAGGCCGACGCTCTATCCACTGAGCCAAACCGTTTCGGCTATGTGAAGTTTTTAAAAAGGAGGAAATATGTGAAGACTTCTTCTGTTTTATGTTACTTTAGTGTCATTCCATTTACCATTATAAAGTGCAGTTCTATTAAT
This sequence comes from Antrozous pallidus, assembly GCA_027563665.1. Taxonomy (NCBI): domain Eukaryota; kingdom Metazoa; phylum Chordata; class Mammalia; order Chiroptera; family Vespertilionidae; genus Antrozous; species Antrozous pallidus. The sequence continues at coordinate 57,311,582 of CM050523.1, read as the reverse complement.
CAACTACAAATGGCTTTTATGCTTCCAAAAATTCTGAGATTTTTATTGTAATAGTTTTCCATAGTCTTGAGGCAACTTTTCAAAAGAAGGGAAATCAAATTGTAAGATAAATTGTTTGCTTCCAAGTTAAAACGTTATAAAAATGAAGCTATTTGAAAAAGCTGTGCTTAATATGTTAATATAGCTAACAAGTGCCATAAAATTTGAAATTTTAAACATTGTCATGTTCCTAGTATTAAAAAAAAGATTTCCTGGAGTGTTTTATACGTGAATCAATTGATTATGGTATAATTATGTTTGGGGTGTTCTTTTTATGTACAAAAATTTGTCTAGGTTCTTATTTTTTAGACAAATGCTCTATGTCAGTGGTCATTTTACTCAATTTTAGGATTAGATGTAAGACAATTAAACATGACTATAATATGAAGTTGAAATATAACAGTATTGGAGGTCTTAAGTTTTTATTTATATTATTTAGAGATTATGGAAATACATTTGTGGAAGACTTTTTTGGGGGGATTTTAAGAATTTATACTGACTTGACAAATGGATAGTAGAGAATTGAAAAAGATGTCTTTGGTTAATCAAATAAACAAATAATTGGTTGGGTTAAGTGTCAGAATAAGCCTGAGTTGAGCAGAATGACACTTAAAGAATTGCCCAGATACATTGAAAAAAAAAAAAAGAGAGAGAGAGAGAGAGAGAGAGAGAGAGAGAGAGAGAGAGAGAATAAGGAGAATTATGCAGCTTGATAACTTGAATTACTCAACCTTATTTTTGCAGTCATTCTGTGAAATTAATTGAGTTTCGTTTTTGAGGCATCTGCACAAAAGCATAGGAGTTGGAAATTTAGGCAGGATTAAATATTCTTGTTAGATTTGAGTGACATTTTCACCATTGTATTATACGGAGATTAATCTTAATTGTGGATAAAGTTGGCTGTTATCTGGAAGGGTTAGAGAAAGAACTCTGATTTTAGGGTCTCTTAGGGCTTAGTTTAACCTTTCCAGGGTGAAAATCTTAGCAGTTTCTTTACAATGGTTTTTTTAATTTTTAAAACTGCTTTGTCATGATTGACACATTTATAATTTTGTGTTTACTGATTATTAAAAGTACTTTAAAATTACATTGAACATAATTATTAATAAAACTTTTCCTTGTCCTGTAGGTAACCAGTGGAGTTTTATTAACAATAATCTACACACTCAGAATATACACAGGTCTTCCAAAGGCAGCAGTAGCCTGGACAGATTATATTCCAGGAAAATCAGAAAGCAGCTAGTTCATCATAAACAGGTAATTTTTAATACCTGTTTTATTTTAATATTTGCGAACATTGCTTTACAAGTTGCATGGGTTATACTTGCATTAGGTTTGGCAGTGAAGAGCTAAGTAGGCAAATTACTAACACTCTGAGACTGTATTTCCTTATTTGTAAGACTGCAACAATTTGCCACCCTGTCTAATAAAAGAATAACATGCAAATTGACCGTGCCTTTGCTACACCCAATAAGCCATGCCCACAAGCCCCGCCACCAGTTAATCAGGAGCTATATGCAAATTAACACTGAACCAAGATGGCTGCTTCCCAAAGTCGGTGCTGGGGCAGAGCCAGCCAGCTATTAGCGATGGGTACCATGGCAGGGTGATTGCTGGGTTCCCAAGGCCAGGCTGGGTAGGGTCAGCCAGCCATCAGCGATCAGCCCCACGGCAGGGTGATCGCTGGGTTCCCAAGGCCAGGCTGGGTAGGGTCAGCCAGCCATCAGCAGTCGGCCCGGTGGCAGGGTGATCACTAAGAAAAAGCCTCTGCCAAGAGGCTTTTTCCGGCCTTGGGGCGGGCTGGAACCAGAGAGAGAGCTAGCCATTAGAGATGGGTCCCATGGCAGGGCAATCGCAGGAGAAAGCCTCTGCCATCCCCTGAGGGCTCCCAGTATGTGAAAGGGGGCAGGTTGGGCTTAGAGATTAACCCCCCTCCACCCCCCTGGTGCATGAATTTTGTGCTCTGGGCCCCTAGTTTATAGATATTTGGTGATTTTTTTAAACTACCTCCTATCTCTCTTTACTACCACTTTAAATGAGCGCGTCATTATCCTTTGCCTAGTCAAAAGGCCTCTCTGCCTTTGTTCTTTCTTATTCTAATCCGTTTTTCATGTTGCCCCTAGGGAGTTTTTTTAAAAAATAACCATTGGATTATCTCACTCCTAATTCTTAGTTTCTTACAGTTGACCTTCTAATGAAGGTTAACTTCCTTAACATGGCTTCAGAGCATCTCTTACCTGACCCTCTGTCTAACTTTCAGGTTTGAATTTTAGTCTAGCCACTTTGGATTTCTGGACCAGTTTTCTCATTCAGAATTTTGGTTGTGCTGTTTTGACTTGTTTTATTTTTCCTCGAAACAACATACTTTTTCTCTTGGATAACCTAACTTATTTTTCAGGTCTTTCCTGGTTTCTAAATTAGGATACTATTGCATACAATATGTTCCTAGTGTATTGTAAATTTTTCCTTTCATATGCATTATATTTTTTTATAGCAATTCTTTTATTTTGTGAACATGAGATTTGAGAATTTCACTGAGTAAATGATTTCTTACAGTACTACTAAAATCATGTAGACTGTGTACTCTTTTATTCCTGGCCTTTTATGCTCAAAACAATATTTATCTATATTATTGAGTGTATTAGTGGTTCTTTTTTATTCATTACTACAATTACATTTTTGGAATGTTCCAAAACCTGCTTTTCCACTTTCCTGATCATGAAACCTTTAGTGCTTGGTTTATTCTTTAATTCTTTTTTTTTGAAATATAAATCTCTGCTTCTTCATTGTGCAAATGCATGTGAATTCATACTTTTTCTTTTTCTTTTCTTAATACCTTTCAGCACTTCATATAATATTGGTTTTGGTGTTGATGAACTCCTTTAGATTTTTCTTATCTGTGAAGCTCTTTGTCTGATCTTCAATTCTGAATGATAGATAGCTTTGCTGGCTAGAGTAACTTGGTTGTAGGCTCTTGCTATTCCTCACTTTTAATATTTCTTGCCACACCCATTTGGCCTGCATTGTTTCTGTTGAGAAATCAGCTGACTATCGTATGGGTGCTCCCTTGTAGGTAATTAAGTGTTTTTCTCTTGCTGCTTTTCAAATTCTCTCTGTCTTTTGTTCTTGGCATTTTAATTATGATGTGTTCTGGTGTGGTCCTCTTTGGATTCCCTTTGTCTGGGGTTTTTTGCGCTTCCTGGACTTGTAAGTCTATTCTTTCACGAGGTGGGGGAAGTTTTCAGTCATTATTTCTTCAAATAGGTTTTCGGTATCTTGCTCTCTCTCTTCTTCTGGCACCTCCATAATTCTGATGTTGGTATGCTTGAGGTTGTCCCAGAGGCTCCTTACACTGTCTTCAAATATTTGGATTTTTTTTCTTTTCCATTGGGTGCTTTTTAATTCTTTGTATTTCAAGCCTTTGACTTGATTCTTTTGATCCTCTAGTCTGCTGTTAGGTCTGTTTAGTATATTTATATTTTTAATGTATGTTAATTGATTTTTTTACAGAGGGGAAGGGAGAGGAAGAGAGAGTCAGAAACATCGATGGAAACATCAATCAGCTGCCTCCTGCACACCCCTCGCTGGGGATGTGCCTGCAACCAAGTTACATGCCCTTGACCGCAACCGAACTTGGGACCCTTGAGTCTGCAGGTTGATGCTCTGTCCACTGAGCCAAACCAGTCAGGGCTGTATCATATTTTTTATTTCATTCAGTGTACGTTTAATTTCTAGTTGGTTCTTTTTCATATCCTTGAGAGTCTTGCTAAATTTATCGGCCTTTTCTAGGAAATTCTTCAAAAACCTTATAAGCATGGTTTTGAACTCTATCCTCCATTTCTGTCATTTGTGACCTGTTTCTTTGTCTCTGAATTTTTGCTGCTTCACTAAGTTGATAGAGTGGCTTTGTGTGGTAGGTGTCCTATATGTCCCAATGGCTCAGCCTCCCCAATTACCTGAGGTGGACACTCTTGGTGCACCCCTTTGTGAACTGTGTGCACAGCCTTATTGTAGTTAAATCTTGATTGTTGTTGGTATCACTGGGAGGAATTGACCTCCAGGCCAATTGGCTATGAGGATCAGCTGTGTCTACACTTGGGAGAACTTAGGAGACTATGCTGGAAACACAACTTGCAAAAGCCTCTGTGCTCAGCTTGGATGGGCGGAGTCTCAGGGCAGAGCAGACAGCCGTGGCTTCCCATCAGCCCTAGCATATGAGGACTCTGGGTCTCAGTGTCCCTTGGTAATCGCTGCAAGCACCTCTGAGAGAAAGTCGTTCTCAAGTTTTGCCCTCTGCCTGACAGGCCATTTTTTTTCTGAATGAGTTTGTTTTTCCAGAGTCCCGCCCGGAACTGGAGTTCAGCGTGGTTGGGATTTGCCGTCTCCCTCATGCTTGAGAAAGCCAGCCGCGCTCTCGGTTGTTAGTCCTCTCTGTGTGCACACTACTTGGGAACTCTGCCTTCTGTAGCTACCCTGAGTCTCAGCATGCTTTTCTCTTTTCCTGGCAGTCCAGATCCCCCCTCCCCCCATGAGTCTGGGTTCCCAGAGTCTCACCCGGAACTGGAGTTCAGCACAGTCGGGAGCTGTCGTCTTCCTCCCTCTAGAGAACAATCCACACACTCAGCTATCAGTCCTCTCCCCGCATGCGCGTATTCGTACCTCAACCTGTTTCAGCTCCTCTGAGTCTCAGTGTGCTTTTCTCTTTTCTCTAGTTGTAGAATTTACATTCAGCCAGCTTTCCTGTGGTTCATTTTGTTTTTTAGTTGTAGTTTTGAAATTGTTGTAGGAGGCAGTAGTTTAGGTGTTTACCTATGCTGCCACCTTGGTTTCTCTTCCATTTTTCCTTTATTTAAAGAAAAGTCTATTTGTCTCAATGGCTTATATGAGAAAATTTCTGTTATTTCTCTTCTCTCATGAGATAAGGAATTGATCATTTTTTCATTATAAAATGGAAAGATATTATTGGGCCTTAGATGATTTGTCTTTTTATTATTGTTGTTTTGTTTTTAAAATCAGCAGCATATTTAAAATTAGGTCTTTCAGGGTATTGGATACCCAAATCTGCATATGCTTCGCACTTAGATAAAACAGCATAGTATTTACACATACCATATTTTCTGGCATATAAAATGACTGGAACTGATGATATCAGGTGGAAGATAACAAACATTAGAGAGAGCAAGTGCCAGGCAAGTTCCTGGGGAGTTAGCAATGCCCATCATAACTGCAAGCTACGGTATTTTTACACCTGGAGTATAAGGTGACCCCCGAATTTTGAGAAGATTTTCCTAGGTTAAAAACTCTTCTTATACGCCAGGAAATATGGTAACCTACATTCGCCTGTATACTTTACATTACCTCTAGAGTAATACAATGTAAATTCTATGCAAAGAGTTGTTGTATTGTTTAGGGAATAATGGCAAGAAAAGTATGTTCTGTATATGCTCAGTATAGGCTCAAGTATGGTAGTTGGGCTTAACTATGGTGCAGATCAGCAACAAGGTTACATTTGTACTAATTACATTAGTTTCATGTGTGAATTCTATGAAGAGTATAATAATTTATTTTGTTGTTTTTAACATTGCTATCTATAAGAGGTTTTTTTTTTTTTTTTTTTTTAAAGCAACTTAACCTACTAAAAGCAAAACAGAAGGCTTTGGTGGAACAGATGGAAAAAGAAAAAATACAGAGTAACAAAGGATCATCATATAAACTTCTGGTAGAGCAAGCAAAACTAAAGCAGGCTACTTCAAAGGTATGATTTTTAAAATTTTAAATGTAATTATCTTAGAAAAGTTATTTCCCCTTTTATTATTTCAAATTACTTGAATAGATAAGTATCTATCTTCTCTCTCTATAAAACCCTAAGTAACCAGATGACCATATGACCAGCCGTCCAGACAGTAGCTATTAATGTGCATTGACCATGAGGGCAGCAGACGCTCAATGCAGGAGCTACCTCCTGGTGGTCAGTGTGTTCCCACAGCAGGAGCACTGCTCAGCTGACCAACAGGCAACAGACACCACTTGCCAGCCATGGTGGCGTAAGCCTCTCCAGGGATATTCCCCCTATGCACTCCCCCTTCCCCCCACCGTCCTCCAATGAGCTGGTTGGTACGGCTGGGCTGCAGAGACGCAGAGGTCCACTGATCCCTGCAGGCCAGGCCAAGGGACCTCAGTGATGCACAAATCTGAGCACTGGCCTCTAGTCTTTAATAATGACCAGGAAACGTGAATATATGTTATTCAGCTTATGATGGGGTTATATCCCAATAAACCGACTGTAAGTTGAAAATATTGCTAAGTTGAAAATGCAGTTGTTGTACCATCTTTCTGTACTGCCACAATGGTATTCACAAATGTCCTGGCTGATGCTATCAGAGTGTCAACAATGCTGAAAATCGAGACAGATGGCAGGTTCTTATTAGGCCATGCTCAAAAGTCATTGTCTGGTTTCTCACTGTGATGATGAAGCATGGTTACGTTGGTGAATTTGAAATTATTCATGGCCGTAGAGCTGGGACGTTTGTTGTGAACCTCGCGAGCAGATTAAGTAAGTGTGGAATAATTAGCCCCGGATTTGATGTGCAAGTAAAAGGTCTAGAGAAATGGTGGAACAACCTTCTCTGTCCCACCACTTTGGTGCCATTGTGCTGACAACCTCAGTGGGCATAATGGACCACGAAGAAGCAAGTTAAACCCAGCCAGAAGGGAAACACTCGGCATTCTTTTCCTTTTTTAAATTTATCTTTATTGTTGAAAGTATGACAGATGTTCCCCTTTTTCCCATATCTGACACCTATATGTTCATGTTGACTGGTGTCACCTCAACCAATTTAATAATAAATATGTAAAAAAACTTACGTATTTTTTAATCTAGTGAGGATAATATTCATATGTAGCAACCAAGTTTGTGTGCTGTGTTTATATAAATATGAAATTATACTTATTCCCTCAGATTTTGAAATTCATCCTTTAAATTATAGAGGTTTCTTTAACGTCTACCTTTTATGAATTATGTTTTGGTAGTGTATATTTAGGCCGTTATATTTGACCTAATGTATTCTTTTTGTAGAATTTCACTTTTCTGAAATTCTGTTATGTATCCCACACTTACTGTAAAATAGGAAGTTAGGTATATCAGTCAGTATAGATTTTAGTAATCTTACTTTTTGATCTTTTCATGTTTTAAACTTCCTGAGTGAATATTTTCACTATCTACGTTATGTAAAAGCCTTAAGTGACTGGACTGCCAGAAGACCAGCTGGGAGCTATGATGTGCACTGACCATGAGGGGCAGTCAGTGCGCTCCCACAGCGGGAGCGCCACTCAGCTGACAGGTGCCAGACACTGGGCTGATGGCTAGTAAGCTCAGCTGTGGCAGCAGGAGCTTCTCTTGGGGACATCACCTGAGTGGTGGCTGTAAGCACATCAAGATGAGTTGGTGTGGTGCAGCACCTAGCCTGGGCTCGAGCTCCTCCCCTGGCATCCTGCTGCTTCCTGCACTACTTCGTGCTGTGCAAGATCGATGTGGACAGGGGGCTGGAGCCCGATGAGCTGGTGTGTAAGGCTGGGCTGCAGGCAGCTGCGTAGAGGTCCACTGATCGCCACAGGTCAGGCCGAGGGACCCCAGCTGTGCATGAATCTGTGCACTGGCCCTGTAGTATAAATATATTTATACTGAAAGAATTTTCATCCAATAGATGTTGACTTAAATATTGTAAATTTCTGTGTACAGCACTTTAAGGATTTAATTCGATTACGTCGGACAGCAGAATGGTCTCGTTCCAATTTAGACACAGAAGTTACAACAACCAAAGAAAGTCCAGAGATAGAACCACTTCCATTTACCTTGGCCCATGAACGCTGCATTTCAGTAGTCCAAAAACTTGTCCTGTTTCTCCTCTCCATGGATTTTACATGTCATGCAGACCTTTTATTATTTGTTTGTAAGGTAAGTAAATTAATAGACGTGATTTATAATTATAGATTTATAGGGTATGAAAAGAATTAGGAAAAACGCAGTTTTTAATTGATTTTTAATTAAATTACGGTGTTTTTATTGGTTTTTTCTTTTATGCAGTTTTTTTTGTGCCTTGAAGTATTTAATAAATATTTTGTCACTGATTTCTCAGGAGACCTGATTTATATTTTAATCTAGTTAAAGCTAGATTAATGTAGATTTGAAATGTATATAATTTGGGTATGTCAGACATACTTTTTAAAAATAATTCAAATAGGAAATATACCAGTAAGTGCTAAGTTACAGTAATTAGGGGGTTTTAATTCTCTGAAGCATATTCATTATTCATAGAAATTATTTTTAACTATTCATCCCTGTTTTTAAACAAGATTTAATATTTAATTCATGAAATTACATTTCTTTTTCATTTTGTGTTAGCCAATTATTTCAACATATTAAAAATATCTCATTGAAAACTACAATGCTTTGACTTTGGGAAAAAGCATATGTAATTGCTCACTAAGTGTATGATTTTATAAAATGTATTGCAGGTTCTTGCACGCATTGCAAATGCCACGAGGCCAACTATCCATCTGTGTGAAATTGTAAATGAACCCCAGCTGGAAAGACTGCTATTACTTTTGGTTGGAACTGACTTCAATAGAGGAGATATAGCCTGGGGTGGTGCTTGGGCTCAGTATTCCTTAACTTGTATGCTACAGGATATTTTAGCAGGTTTGTCAGGATTTATTTTTCGTAGGACTATGTCAAAATTAGCTTGTCATTGCTCTGTTAAGTAAACTTTAAAGGGAACTGTGAACCCCAAAGTAGAAAAGGTTTCTTTAATGTTATAGCAACAACAACTGTTCACATTACTTTTGTTTAGTTATGGTGACTTTTGTGATAACTCTAAGTCTTTTTGGAGGAGTTAGATTAAGTGCTGGGATATTGGAGTTTGTTGGCCTCATTAATACCAGTAGTGGGCCACTTAGTAGTTCTCTGTGGCCTTGAGGAAAGGGTAATCTCTGTGCCTTCATATATAAAATAAGAATAATAGTCTCTTCATGTGTAAAATAGTATCTTTCTTATAAAGTTGTTTTGATGAATTAATACATCCTATCATTCTCTAAACTGGAGGAAAAAACATGCTTTAATATGTTTTGGATGTCTATTTATAAATTATTCAAGCAGTTAGAACTGTTTCATTACATATAGGAGAATTGCTGGCACCAGTAGCTGCAGAAGCCATGGAGGAAGGAACAGTGAGTGATGATGTGGGTGCAACAGCTGCCGAATCCGATGACTGCCTTCAACAGTCTTCAGTGCAATTGCTAGAAACTATAGATGAACCTTTGACACATGATATAACAGGTATATTCTTTGTATTATGTTTTATGTCAAATATCCTTCAGTTTTTTTCAATGAAAATGTTTCAAAATTAAGAATGTTAGTGAACTATAGAATTAATTTTTCTGTTTTTTTTTTTTGTTAGGGTTTTTGGCCTTAGTAACTATATCAGTTATTTTCCTAAAGATTTTATTTTGCTTTGACTCTGAGTGAATGTTCATAATAAAATGTTATCTATTCATAATGTCTTAGTTATTTCTTTGATACGGTTTGATTTGACTGTGTTGAAGAAATTACAAGCTAGAAAACTTTAATCTTCAGTGGTTAAGAAAATAGGGTTAAAGGGTCTTTAAGATTTACTGTTTGGGTATATTTGCTTCTTCTCTTTTCTTTGTTTTTTTCTTGCTTTAAAAAAAATTAACTGTAGCTTAGCCTGCGCAGTAGTTTGTGGGATACTCCTTACTTTTCAAGACTAATACCCTATGTATGCCAATGGTGAGGGAAGGGAACATCCATGTGTGACAGAGAAACATCAGTGTGAGAGTGGGACAATGATTGGCTGCTATCTGCAAGCCTTTTTCCTGGCATTGAGCCGAAACCCAGTCTGTCATATGCCCTGACAGGGAATCGAACCAGCAACCTTTTGGTTGATGGGATGATGGCAAACCAACTGAGTGAACCACACTGGCCAGGACCATTTGTCTTTATTTTATGTATGTATGTATTTTACATTAACTTGTTTTTTTAATTTAATTTTTAAATTTTTTATTGTTGAAAGTATTACATATGTCTCCTTCCCTCCCTCCCCCCCAATCACCCCACCCATTGACTTCTCCCCGGCCTCCTCCTCCCCCCTCACCATTTGTCTTTCTTTAATCTTCTGTTCTCTAATGTTATTATCCTTTCTACTTAATATTCCCTTTATTTGGATTAGAGTATCTCCTTTAGTTTACATGAAGAACTCCTTATCTAATATTCAAACAATACATGCCCTTTCCCAGAAGCTTTTTCCAACACCACCAGTAGTGTTGGAGATTTCCATCAGTGGTACCTTACACTTGATTCTCTCTGATAACACTTAGTAGTTGGTTTATTGTCTGTACTATACCCTCACCTCTGAACCTCTATTAATTTTTAGAGGCTAGAAAATTAAATTGTTTTATTAATCTTCATATATTCTAACCCTAATGCAGGCTGGCATTTGCTAGGCATTCTATAAATCTTATGTTTACTAAGAGGGTTGGAACTTATGAGAAGATAAGATTTGTAAGGCATAGAAGGCTAGTTAAGACAAAAATATTTTCTATTTCATTATAGAAAATTAGGAAAATAACAGTTTACTAACTTGAATCTTTTTTGCTTTTCACTGGTTTCAGTTCCTGAAAAATTAGATGTTACTTAATGAATTTCTTATTGGAGGCAAAAGAATTAACAACATTTAAACTTGATGCAACTTAATGCAACAAAGGTTAATTCCATGGTCTTTTTCCTTCGGAATTGTATTATTTTTTTAAAATTGTGTAATACAGAGCGATATATTTGCATAACTACTAATAACTAATTGTCAAGATTAAAAACTTAGACATTTTTATATTGATAGAAACATATGCTACACACAAGTGAAATAACTTTTACTATAATTAAAAGCAATATATTGGTTAAAATTAAGTTATTTACTCCCACCAGTAAAATAATTTTCAATTGTTTGAAGGTGCACCTCCTCTTTCCTCTTTGGAAAAAGATAAAGAAATTGATCTTGAGTTACTTCAAGATCTAATGGAAGTTGATATTGATCCTTTAGATATTGATTTGGAAAAGGATCCTCTTGCAGCCAAAGTTTTTAAGGTATGATACAAAATAGTATTTGCAAATAAAACCTTTTATATTTTCTTTTGGTTTATTCATTAATCAACAGAGGGAAGTGTACATATTTATCACCAAATTCACCCAAGATTTAATGTACTCAAAATCTGTTAAATTGCTGTAGGTACTATAGTATATCAAATGAATAGTATAAGGAAAACTTGCATCATTTTGTTAATATCTGTATTAATATCACAAATAAGAACCACTAATAAGCATGGGGAAGTATATTTGTGGATTATAAACATTTCATGCAGCGTTTAATCTTATCCAAGCTGACTTCATTGAAGATTTTACTTCTGTGTTAGCCTTAACTTTTCTAAGGAGAAAAATGCCTAATCCTATATAACAAAAGAGAAACATGCAAATTTGACCGTACCTTTGCTCTTGATTGGCTATGCTACCAGCCAATCAGGAGTGGGGGCAGGCCATGTGGTGCTAGCGCCAGGCCCCGGGGGTGGAGATGAAATGATGGTGGCGGCAGCAGGGAGCGCCTGGCCCCTGGGTGCTGCAAGTGCCCAGCCCCCGGGGCTGGGTGGTCGCAGGCAGCTGGTGCTGAGCTGAGCAGGGCGATGGCTGGGTGCCCAAGGCCTTAAGCTTTAGGCCTTGGGCAGGCTGGGGGTGAGCCATCAGTTGGACATTCCCTGCGGACTTACCAGTATGTGAGAGGGGGCAGATTGGGTTGAGGGACCACGCACCCCCAGTGCACGAATTTCGTGCACCAGGCCCCTAGTAATTTATATTGGTGCTTTTTGTGTGTAAGAGATCTTATTCAGGACTAGAGGCCCTGTGCATGAAATTCATGTGTGTGTGTGTGTGTGTGTGTGTGTGTGTGTGTATGTGTGTGTGTGTGCGCGCGCCAGCTGGCTCCCAACCAGACCTCTATCCTATCTAATGAAAGAGTAATACACAGATTGACCATCATTCCAGCACACAAGAGGGCTGCCCCCATGTGGTCAAAGATTCTGTCCCCATGTGGACACAAGATGACTGCCACAAGATGACCAGCTCGGGAGGGCTGTTGGGAGGTTCCAGGCCTGCAAGGGAGGGCAGTTGTGGGCGATCAGGCCAGCAGGGGAGGGCAGTTGGGAGGGCCCAGGCTATAAGGAAGCGCAGTTGGGGACTATCAAGCCTGCAGGGGAAGGCAGTTAGGGGTGACCAGTCCGGCAGAGGGGGGAAGTTGGAGGCAAACAGGCTGGCAGGGGAGCAGTTAGACATCAGTTAGACTGGCAGGGCTATAATTACGGGATGATTAGGTTGACAGGCTGAAATGGTTAGGGGCAATTGGGGAGGCAGGCAGGTAAGCCAGCAGTCCTGGATGGTAAGAAGGATGTCCGACTGCCCATAGGATTGGGCCTAAACAGGCAGTCGGATATACCTCGAGGGGTCCCAGATTGGACAGGGTACAGGTTGGGCTGAGGGACATCCCCTACCCCCCCCCCCCCCCCCCCCCGTTCATGAATTTTGTGCACCGTGCCTCTAGTTTTGTATAAAAAGAAGAGAATGTTATTGATCCATTCCTCTACATCATTTGGATCATATGTATGCTTTGCGGAATATAAAAGGTAGAATGATTGTTTTGTATCCCTGTGTGAGTTTAAGTAATATATATAATAATGTCAGTCTTTCTAAAGAGGCAAAAGTAAACTGTGCTTGTTTTCCATTTTTTTTTAAGCCGATAAGCAGTACATGGTATGATTATTGGGGTGCTGATTATGGCACCTACAATTACAACCCTTATATTGGAGGTCTTGGAATTCCTGTTGCAAAGCCACCTGCAAATACAGAGAAGAATGGATCACAGACAGTTAGTGTTTCAGTGTCTCAGGGTAAGTGTGTGTTTATATTTTAAGACATATGCTATTTTTAGAAGTAAGCTCTAAATTTATGTTTTCTCTCTTGAGAAATGGAGCCCAAGCGTGTTCTAGGAGGGTTTAATATCACAGGTGTGCCATGATAGTGACATTCAGAGATGTGTGTTTCTGTCAGTAACTTTTGAGGAGCTTCACTTTATGGCCCAAATTTCCCCCCCTCAAAATAACACTTATCAACATAGCAAATAATGTTTGTAATTGTGTTTGTCAGTGATTTTCAGTAAATCTTTTATTTTTTAATGTTAATAATAAACTTTTGTATTTGTCAATAGAATAAAACTGTTTTGAATATTTGACACTCTTCTAGTCACATAAAATATATCAATTTATTTTTTACATTTTGAATCGATAATTTATCAGAGAGTTGCAAGTATAATATAGAGAACGAGTTGTCTTAATCCAATAAGTGTAAGTTGTTAATTTGATGTCATTTTTATTTTGTTTTATATATTTTACAAAGTAGGTTATTCTTCTATATAAACACATCAGAAGGCACATTTCATCAAAATCAGGAAATTAATATTAATAATGATAACGTTCAGACCTCATTCAAATTTCGGCAGTTGTGTCTAATGTCCTTTAATAATACAGAAGAATTTAGTACAAGAACATGCAGTACATTTATCTCTTCAGTTTCATTCAGTCTGCCACAGTTTAACTTTTGTGATCTTGATGCTTTTGAAAATTACAGCCTTGTTTCTTTATAGAATGTCCTCCAGTTTGGGTTTGTATGCTATTTCCTCATGACTAGATTGTAGTCATGCATCTTTGACAGAAATATCGCGAAAGTGTATGCTCAGGTTTTCTTATTGCACCCCATTAGGTGGCTCATAATTTTAATTTGTATCACTACTGCAATTTTAAGTTTATTTTCTTAATTAAGGAGGTATTTGCCTATCTTCTCCATTGTAAAGTTGTTCTTTTCCCCAAGTAAAATATTTTAGGGGTGTGGTGGCAGAATTCTTGGAAACTGTTCTTTAAAAAAAAAAAATTATTAGTTTATTCATTTACTTTGAATAGACCCTTGGTTTGCTCTTTTACTCAATGGATTTTAATTCACTGTTATTATTATTCACTTGTTTTTTTTTTATTGAGATAATATATAAATAACATGAAATTGACTGTTTTAGCCTTTTTAAGTGTGCAGTTCTGTTGCAGTAAGTCCATTGTTAGTGTTGTCATTATTTATTTTGATGTTAAAATAGTCTCAGATTTGACCAGTGCTATCTTTTCCAAGCCGGGTCTCTCTTATTTTTGCCATGTTATCATTTTTCTTTGAGCACTTTCTTTTTCTCTGGCACAGCAAGATGTCAAGGCTGATTATTTACTTTCCCTTCCCCAGATTGAGAATCAGACATTTTAATAAGGTAAAGCAATTTCAAAACCTTTTAGAGGATAAATTGTTACTTTAAAAAACAAACTTTGATTGCTAGATAGATCCCCTACTGGGGCTGGAGCCTACAACCCAGGCATGTGCCCTGAGCTTGAATCATAGGTTGCTGCCCAACCACTGAGCTACATTGGCTGGGCTACTTATTGCTCTTTTGATGGCAATGGCCTCTAGGTGGACCAATGTAGGAGAGTGTGTATGTGTGTCTATACACATTTGCATCTATATTCATTTCTATGTCTATGTAGAATGCCATGAGTTCACATTGATACAACACTTAATCTAACTTATCCAACTTCAAATTCTTCATTTTAATAGTCCCCATTTTCATAATTGTATCTTTTCTCTGACAGTAAGTAACCTGGTTCTCAGTGTTCTTAACGTATTCATTACATTAGTATTACTTCACTTATTTGATCCACCTCTTTCTGCTTATTTACTTTCCCATCCCTGGACTTCTTTGTATGTACAGGTATTATTAGCTGCTTTGGCTATAATTCCATGCCCAGTTGTTCTTACATGAGGACACATATCCTACCCAGTTTTGTGTTTGGATATCAACATTTTATTGTAGGAAGAGTAGGACATGAGTAAGTCTTAACAAATTATCTTCTTAAAAAATTTTTTTCATTGCTTTTCTTTAGCCCTAGATGCTCGTCTAGAAGTTGGACTTGAACAGCAAGCAGAACTGATGTTGAAAATGATGTCTACCTTGGAAGCAGATTCTATTTTGCAGGCATTAACAAATACATCTCCTACATGTAAGTAAAAATCATTGTTCTTAGAGTATGGCAAAACTGATTAATCTGCTGATTATTTTCAGGTGTAACCAGCAAGGACAGATTTTTAAATTTTATGTCTGATGTGAATCTGCATGGGCTAAATATAAAGCACCTCTCTTGCTAAATTAGTAGCAAGTTGAGTAATAAGACAAAGGATTAACAAGTTGAGAGAGTGAAGGGGAACAAAATATCTCCATATGATGCTCTTAAATTCAACTTAGAAACCTGAGTCATGTTTTTGTTATATTGTCTTGTGAGGATAAGTAAATTCCTAGGGAAGGCTGTTAGCTAGCTGTCTGTGAGTTATTGCATTATATCTAAATCATTAATAAAAGTGGCTTTTGTATTAGCAGCATCTTTATTATTCTTAACGACTAGGATGGAAGACCTAGGTAAGGATGATAGTCAAATGGGCCTAATTGCACTGCAGAATTGAAAAGATTTACTACCTAATTATAGCAAAGGAAGACAAATTTTTTATAATAAGGAACCAGATTTAAATATTTTAGGATTTCTGAGCCATATAGAGGGCATTATAACTACACAACTCTGACCTGGCGATAAAGCAGCCTTAGACAATAACAATATGAAAATGAATGTGCATGGCTGTTACAGAATCAGGTGGCCTGCCAGATTTGGCTGTCAGGTCATGGTTTACTGACCCTTGATGTAGAGTGCTAGACTTGGGTAGATCTGCTTCTCTCAGGTGAGTACATTTTAGATAGCAGCCTGTTTTTCAAAGGCAAAGATGGAGGAGAAGTACTGAGAAGATAATTGTTCCCCCCCACCCACGTAGGCCTAGGAATCACTTTACCTCCTCTGTGACAAGGTGACAATGGGCTGGTCATAGCAGTTAAAACCTAGGGAGAGCATCATGTTCCTTTAATCAAAGTGAGTTAATTCACAGTTCATTTTAATAAAAGCTGGGTTTTTTAGTTCTTTCTGTGTTAAGTTAAATTCTTTTCTTGCAAAACTTCTTTACTGCTTATCTTAGATACAGAAAAAATGAGAAGATGCTGTTCTGTCATCTCAGTATTGGTATTCTAATATTGTTGTACATTGTCTCCTATGTAATAATGTAGATCCCTTTTGCTGGGTCAGCCTTTCCATCACCACAGCTCAATACTGCCCCAAATAGCGCTTTTCTTTGTTAGCCATTTAAAAAACCCACAAAAATATTTATTAGAAGTTCCTTTTGTAATTTGTATCAACTTCTCAGTTGTCTTTTGATTATTGTCATGTGCAGAACTGTGTCTTCCCCTTCGTTTCTCCCCTCCCTTTTGATATAATAACTTTCTATGAAGAACTGCTCTTAGAGTCACTATATATCTCGTTCCTCATGAATTATATTTATTTAATTAGTTGGATGTGTGGCTTGGCATCAGGATTTTTGGGTGCTTCAGGGTTAAGAATCAATTGAATAGATTGTCCATTGTAATCCATGCTGGTGAGCTTTTGGCCTGCCAGGTTTCCCTTCTGGACCAGAGCACCCTAGAAACGTCACCTGGAGAAGAGAGCACAGCTCCAGTGGGCTTATGCCAGGATAACTTCTCGATACTCATGGGAGGAGGTGGAAGAAAGAGAGAAAGGAAAAAAAAAAAAAAGTCAATAGGCTACAGTCTAGATTATTCTAAAACTACCTTCTTAACAATTAATCAAGATTCTTCTTCCTCTCCCTTTTCTTTTCCTCTTATTAATTAGGAGAAAATTTAAAATAAAAATTGCTAGAGAGAAAAGTGAAAAAAGTTCCTTTCCTTTGGTGGACAAATCCTATGATTTTGGAGTTTCTCTGTTGATTGTCTTTTTTGACTTTCAAGTAATGTGATTAAAACAAGTTTTCAAATAATATTGAATTATTTTAAAGAATACAGTTTAAAAAAAAAGCAACAACAAACCACGACCTTCACTTACCTATACATAGTAATAGCTAGTTAGCAGTTCTCCTGATATGTGTATAAAATGATACTTGTGTTTAATTTTCAGTATCACAGTCTCCCACTGGAACAGATGATTCACTTCTAGGGGGTTTACAAGCAGCGAACCAATCCAACCAACTTATTATACAGTTATCATCTGTCCCAATGTTAAATGTTTGTTTCAACAAACTTTTTTCCATGCTTCAAGTCCATCATGTTCAGGTATGACTTAAGGAGAAATGATGCATTTTTAGACGTTATTAACAGCCGGATGTGAGATGAAAGTGACTGGGGAGAGCGTTCTCAACCCAACGGGATGATTTCTTTAGAGTGCTTAGCTGGAAAAATATCAGAGATGCTTTGATAGCCACAGCTTTTCAGTAATAGGTTAAATATAATTTTTATGATTCTTAAGTTTTATTGATTAGATCCCACTACAGTTGACTCTTGTAAAACACAGAGTTGTTAAGGGCTCTGTCCTCCCCCACAACTGAAAATCACATTTAACTTTAGACTTCCCCAATTTAAACTACTAATTGCCTTATGTTACCCAGAAGCCTTAGTGATAATAGTCAATTGTATTATTACAATAAAATAAGCTAGAGAAAAAAAAGCATTATTGAGAAAATCTTAAGAAAAATACAATCACATATTATTGATAAAGTCTGCATGTAAGTGTTTCTGTGCATTTCAAACTCATGCCATTCAACGGTCAACTGTAAATATTATGTTTTAATACATTTGCATTTAAACACTCGAATCATCTCTTTTAAGTTAGAAAAGTGTTTCTATTAGCTAAATTTTAAATTTATATTAGGTACATTATATATTTTAATTCACTTAAGTTTTGATTCCTCAAGAATTTTAAGATTGCTTGTCAACTAAATTGAAATAACTGAAGTATTTAATAGAAAAATTACTTAGACTTAATCATAGGGATTCATACGGAAGAATTTTTAAATAGTATTTCATAATATAACAGGTACTTTTTTCTGTCAATTTTTATTCTTTTTCAGTTGGAATCACTTCTCCAATTGTGGCTCACATTGAGCCTGAATTCTAGTTCATCTGGAAACAAAGAGAATGGAGCAGAAATTTTTTTATATAATGCTAATCGAATACCTGTCATTTCATTAAATCAAGGTAATATTTATTATTAGGAAAATTATTTTCATAGCAATAATAAACTAAAATGATAATGATTAGGCTAATATATACTTAAACTTTGTCATAAGGGTTGTGTTTTAGTAAAAGAAAAATATTTTTATACACTGACTTAATAGTAGGAAAGAACAGAATTACAGAATTACATTCTGTAATCTGTGTTATTTTATGCCTTGAGTACACCTGAAATTGGCAATATTCCATGAATCTTTTTTTTTTTAAATATAGTAGCCACCTGCATTCTTTTTAAAAAAATATATATTTTATTGATTTTTTACAGAGCGGAAGGGAGAGGGATAGAAAGTCAGAAACATCGATCAGCTGCCTCTTGCACGCCCCCTACTGGGGATGTGCCCGCAGCCAAGGTACATGCCCTTGACCGGAATCGAACCCGGGACTTTTCAGTCCGCAGTCCGACGCTCTATCCACTGAGCCAAACCGGTCTTGGCTCCATGAATCTTTATATTGGATTCCCATAAAGTAGTATCTTAATTTGCTTTTAGGGGAATTGGTAAGTTGGAGAAGGATATTAATTTGCCATGGAAGTTGTGTTCATTTTTTTCTTGGCATATCCAAGAATGTGGAAACTAGAATAATATCTTCAATAGAACTAGCTTTTAGATCTGGTTATAAGAATTTATTTTAGTTATATCTTAAGAAAAGTGAAAATGATCTATTTCTGGTGTTTTCTCCCTGTGGAGGGGTATCTTGGATCTTGCCTGGCTCTCACATGAACTGAACTGTCTTTCAGTCTTACTGACATTCACGCTGGGTCATGGTCCCACATATGTTTGCATTGTTTCAGCAAGACCAGCCTGACTTTATTTGGCTTACATATTTTCCTTTCATTAATTATTATTATTATAAATTTTGCTCTCATTTTTTACAACTTTGTTATTGTGAAAAATATTTAAAAAGGGCAGATAGAAAAGTAATGATTCCTTACTGTCATCAGATAATCTGGTTAGTATTCAAACTGACAATTATCTCAATTTTTATAATTAAAAAATTTTTAATTTGGATCTATATAAGGCCTACACATTGTAGTTAATTATGTTTCTTCCTTTTAATCTCAGTATGTTCTCTGTGTCTTTTTTATTCCCTTATAAAGTCATTTGTCAAGGAAATATAGTTGTATGTTTCCCAAGATTCCTGGGTCCTGTTTCTTTGTGATTGTATCTCCACTGTATCCTCTGTATTTCCTATAAATTGGTAGTTATTATAAATTGTAGTAAACTGAAGCTTGATCTCATTTGAGGTTTTGAAGGCATTTTATAGGTTGTCTGTCTTTTTAACAAGTATTGATATTTAATGCTTAGAGTCATTAATAATTCACTAGATATTTCAAAGGAAGATAGTTTAACTCTGTTATTCCTTCTTTCTGTATTAGCTGAAATATTCCCATGAAGAGAAACTTGTTTTTATATGCTATTATGTCACCTTTTGATGTTATAGTTTGTATAAAAAAAAACAGGAAAAGTGCTAGAAATTTTTTTCTTTTGTAGAATTAGTTTTAAAAGTGACCTAGTTCATAAATAGTCTATAATTGCAAGCTATAAGTTTCTTTAATAAATATCTGTATGAGTTTATGGACTTAAATATATTTTTAATGCTTCTTTTATAATTCTAATTTTTTAAAGAAAGGGTTATAAGTACTTGATTTTTAAAGAAATTACATTAAAAATTTTAAAATTCTATATTGTGAAAATAACAATTATAATTCTTATTGATGGTGATATTGTGCCAATTGTGGCTGGTAAGAGACTTTTTTTAGTAATTTATTTTGGGGCAGAAGGGTGTAATTAAAAAAAAAATTCTGTTTCTGTTAACTTTTAACAAATATATATTTTATTGATTTTTTTTTTTTACAGAGAGAAAGGGAGAGGGATAGAAAGTCAGAAACATCAATCAGCTGCCTCCTGCACACCCCCACTGGGGATGTGCCCGCAACTAAGGCACATGCCCTTGACCAGAATGGAGCCTGTGACCCTTCACAGTCCGCAGGCCGATGCTCTAGCCACTGAGCCAAACCGGTTTCGGCTCTGTTTCTGTTAACTTTTAGTATAATAGGTGCCCAGACTCTATATTTCCTTTCTGAGGTCTGGAATGATCCATTTTTACAGAGTGTTCTAACAGCATACTCTCTGCACCCAATTATGTTTGTGCATTTTCAGTAGCTGTTTTGGCTTCTCTAGCTGGTACAGGTACTCCTTATCTTATTTGGGCTTCTTAAGCAACCTTACTATGAATTTACTTTGTGCTTTGTTGGGAAGTTACATTTCTTTTTAATTCTTTCTTTTAAAAAAAATACATTTTATTTCCTTCCCAGCCTTTATTTCTTTTTTTTAAAGAAAAAATGTATTTTACTGATTTTTTTTTACAGAGAGGAAAGGAGAAGGAGAGAGAGTTAGAAACATCCATGAGAGAGAAATATCAGTCAGCTGCCTTTTGCATACCCTCTACTGGGGATGTGCCTGCAACCAAGGTACATACATGCCTTAGACCCGAATCGAACCTGGGAGCCTTGATGCTCTATCCACTGATCCAAACCGGTCAGGGCTTTTTATGTCTAATAAGCTTTATTATTTTTAATTTTGGGTTTTGCAAATATGATGATTTTTAGTAAAACACAAATTCTGTTTTCAGTAGAAATGTCTGTAGTTTGGAGAAAACAATAAATTCATGATGATAATTTATGTGTCATGGGTTGAGCTTTACACTTAGCCATAAAATGCTATTGATGCTTACTTAATCCTTTCATTCTTTTTAATGTGGAACTCTTTCATTTCTATGGGGATGCTTACTTAATCCTTTCATTCTTTTTAATGTGGAACTCTTTCATTTCTATGGGGATGTTAGATAGTGACTTGATTTACAGAAATATTTTTGAATTCTTTCTGTTTGTTTTTAATTCTGATTAAACATTTGCTTTTCCTGAGTAGAAATTTTCCCTTTTCTTTTCTCTGCATAGCATCAATAACTAGCTTCCTCACAGTGTTAGCCTGGCATCCCAATACCTTGCTCCGAACATGGTGCCTTGTGCTTCATAGTCTAACAATGATGACGAACATGCAGCTTAATTGTAAGTAAAAATTTATTCTTTTAAGCCTATTCGTTTCTTTAAGTCTCCGATATATATAATATACTTGCTTTCTAAGAACTGATATAGTTATGACAATTACTGAATTTATTTGAATTGTATTTTCTGAATTTGTTGCTGTATATGTATTTGTTGGTATATATTATATACTTTGGTCTCAGCTTTACATTGATAATATATTCTCCCATTATAAAATTAAGTTCAATTTTTACCTTCTAAAACATAATAGTTATTAAAATAAAATTGATTATTTTAGAGTAGAAAATCAAGTATTTAATACTTATCTGTGTTTTATGTTAATTATTCTATTAAAGTACCTTAGTATTTTAAATGACTTATCCTATCTAATAAAAGAGTAATATGCAAATTTGACCGTGCCTTTGACATACCCACCAGCCACGCCCACCAACCACGCCCACCAGCCAATCAGGATGAAATTATTCAAATACACCCCAACCAAGATGGCTGCCGCCACTGAGAACAGGAGGAAGGCTTGGGTTTCCCCTGCAGTGGAGGAAGCCAAGCTTTCCACCTGCCTAGCCCTCAACTCAATGTTACAAAGTTTCAGTTATAAAAGATACAGAAATGGAGGCAGCCACTGAGCTGGAGAGAACAGAGGCTTGGGTTTTCCTGGCAATGGAGGAAGCCAAGGTTTCAGTCTGCCGTTGCTGGCCTATGCCTCCACTCTAGGTTACAAAGTTTCAAACAGAAATGGCTGCCACCCCGGAGAGAACAGAAGGCTTGGCTCCACTCCAGGCTACAAAGTTTGAATTATAGACATAGATTAGTCCCAGATCTCAGGGCCTCCACTTGGGTCGCTGGGGTGTGTGGCTGGCCTGCAGACCTCCATAGGCCCCTCGCCCAGGCTGCCACTCACCCCAAGGGAACCCCCACCCTGATCTGGGACACTCTTCAGGGCAAACCAGCCGGCCCCCTCCCATGCACCAGGCCTCTGTTCTATCTAATAAAAGAGTAATTTGGAGATTGATCATCATCACTCCAACACACAAGAGGGCTGCCTCCATTGTGGTCAAAGATCCTGCCCCCATGTGGACACAAGATGGCCACCACAAGATGGCCAGCAGGGGCGGGACATTGGAGGTTCCAAGCCCTGCAAGGAAGGGCAGTTGTGGGTGATCAGGCCATCAAGGGAGGGCAGTTGGGAGGGACCAGGCCGGCAGAGGAGGGAACTTGGGGGCAAACAGGCTGGCAGGGGAGCAATTAGACATCAGTTTAGGCTGGCAGGGTAGTGTTTAGTGGGTGATCAGGCTGGCAGGTAAAACTGGTTAGGGGCCATCAGGGAGGCAGGCAAGTGAGCAGTTTGAAGCCAGCAGTCCTGGATTGTGAGAAGGATGTCTGAGTGCCCGTCTAGGCCCGATCCTAGTAGGGCAGTCAGACATACCCCGAGGGGTTGCAGATTGGAGAGGGTGCAGGCTGGGCTAAGGGACATCCTCCGCCCCCGTGCATGAATTTCGTGCACCGGGCCTCTAGTTCATTTATAATACTCATTAAGTTAAGATACCTAAGGAGGTAAAAGACCTATACCTGTAAAAATACATGACACTGAAAAAAAGAGATAGAGGAAGACATAAACAGATGGAAGAACATACCATGTTCATCAATTGATAGAATCAACATCATCAAAATGTTCATACTACCCAAAGCAATATATAAAATTCATTGTACTTTCCATTAAAATACCAATGGCATATTTCACAGACCTAGAATAAATTTTCCAAAAATTCATCTGGAATACAAAAAGACCTTGAATAGCTGCAGCAAGCCTCAGAAAGAAGAACAAAGTAGGTGGGATCTCAGTACCAGATATCAAGCTCTATTACAAAGCCACTGTTCTTAAAACAGCCTCGTACTGGGATAAGAACAGACATTATAGATAAATGGAATAGAATAGAGAACCCAGAATTCGATCCAAACCACTGTGCCCAATTTGACAAAGGAGGCATGAACATACAATGGAGTCAAGACAGTTTCTTCAACAAATGGTGCTGGGAAAATTGGATAGATACATGCAAAAAAATGAAACTAGACCACCAACTTACACCATACACAAAAATAAACTGAAAATGGATAAAGGAAATACTAGAATCCTCAGGCAACAAAATCTCAAGACATACGCCGAAGGAACTTCTTCACTGATACTGCTCCTAGGGCAATGGAAGTTAAAGAGAAAATAAACAAATGGGACTACATCAAAATAAGCTTTTGCACAGCAAAGGAAACCATCAATAAAACAAGAAGAAAGCCCACTGCATGGCAGAACATATTTGCCAATGATATCAACGACAAGGCTTTAATCTCCAACATTTACAGAGAACTCACACAACTTAACAAAAAGAAGATAAACAACCCAAACAAAAAATGGGCAAGTGATCTAAATAGACAGTTTTCGAAAGAAGACAGAAGGAAGGCCAAGAGACATATGAAAACCTGCTCAAAGTCACTAATCATCAGAGAGATGCAAATCAAAACAACAATGTGGTACCATCTCACACCTGTCAGAATCCCTATCATCAACAAATCAACAAATGACAAGTGTTGGTGAGGATGCGGAGAAAAAGGAACTCTTGCACTGCTGGTGGGAATGCAGACTGGTGCAGCCACTGTGGAGAATAGTATGGAGCTTCCTCAAAAAACTAAAAATGGAAATCCCATTTGATCTAGTGATCCCACTTACAGAAATATATCCCAAGAAACTAGAAACACGAATCAGAAAGGACATATGCACCCCTAAGTTCATAGCAGCACAATTCTCCTTAGCTAAGATTTGGAAACAGCCTAAGTGCCCATCAGCAGATGACTGGATTAAAAAACTGTGGTACATGTACTCAATGGAATACTATGCTGTGGTAAAAAAGAAGGAACTCCTACCATTTGCAACAACATGAATGGAGATGGAGAGCATTATGCTAAGTGAAATAAGCCCGGCAGAGAAAGATAAATATCACATGATCTCACTCATTTGTGGAATATAATGAACAGCATAGACTGATGAACAAGAACAGATCCAGAGACTGAGAAACATTGACCATAATGTCAAACCTCAGGGAAGGTGGGGGTCGGTGGGAGTAAGGGGGAAAGATCGACCAAGGGACTTGTTTACATGCATAAGAACCTAGTCAGTGGACACTTGTGTGCATGCGTATGAAACTAATCAATGGACACTTGTGTGCATGCGTATGAGCCTAATTAGTGGGGGTTGGGAGGTAATGGGGAAATGACACATGTAAAAAAATATATACATACATACATACATAACTCATATGCCACAGGAAAAAAAATACTAATTAACATATATAACTAGATTCTTCAGTTTTTGTTTTTTTACATTCAAAACCTATGGTGAGTGAACATAATTTTTTCTCAGATTCAAATGCCCTATTAAGTTTTTATCTTTCCATCCCACTCCCCCCCCCCCTTTTTTTTTTTTTACCATTTTAGTTAAGATAGTAAAATAATTTCTGAACATTTCTCAGAAAGGAACTTTTATTATTTTTTTGTGCTTTTGTTTCTCTCAAATCATGAAAATATTCTCCTATATTATCTTCTGTAGTGCTTACTGTTTTTTAAGTTTAATTCTAGGTTTTTATTTGGCATTCTTGAGATAGTTCTGAGGTAGGGATCAATGTTTGCATTAGAGGGCATGAACTAGCTAGCCATTTGTGAATTGAAATCTTTATTCCAAGGGACATATGTAGTACTTTCAACAATAAAGATAAGAAATCTTTATTTTATTTGTAGGTTATGACAAAAGGAGCGTGGATGTCTTCCCCATTCTGTTTGGACTTAATTTTGTAAATAGAAAGCTCTTTGACATTGATAAAGATTTAAGTCATTGCTTAGCATGAAAATTCCATTTTCTAATTTGGAATATGTTTTCCAAATATGGAAACCAAAGCATTATTATGTGATGCTGATGAAGATAAATTTAATGCAAAGGATGTCTTCTTCAGTTCAGAAAACATGTGTTTTGCCTATGTATCAGTTAACAGTTTTTCTTTCAATTTTAATTTAAAAAGCTGGATTAAAATTTACCTGAAAAGCTGATCTCTATTTCTGGAAGAGAGATAGTTCACTGAAAGTACAGTAAACAATTAGTTATTTATTTTCCAGTTGATTATACATAGAACAGGGTATTTTTCACAATTGAAGTAGGACAGAGAGGAGATCTGTCAGAGATGAAAATAATGAGGCCAACTCAGTTAATTCAGAACTATTTAAAAATCTGTAACATCCAGGAATATGTGAGTTTTCCTTAAAACTAAAAAATATTAGTTACTACATTTTTATTGTTTCTTAATGTTTTCCAGCTGGATCCAGCAGTGCCATTGGTACTCAGGACAGTACTGCCCATCTGTTGGTTTCTGATCCAAATCTCATTCATGTTTTAGTGAAATTTCTTTCTGGCACCAGTCCACATGGAACAAATCAACACAGTCCACAGGTAATACGAATTTTGAAAAGCAGTGATAGGCCTATGCTATAAAATTAAAATTTTTGTAAAGAAAAACTTTAATGTATCTAAATATGTAACATTGTGACAGTATTAAATGATAGCCTTTGATGTATTAGTGTAATAAAATGTTTTGAATTATTAATAGTAGGGGCCCAGTGCACGTATTTATGCACCTTGAAAAGGAACTGTGGGCTGCGAGGCTGCGGTAGGCATAGGAGGTGGTCTTGGCCTATCCTCTGTGCCCCTGTGCAACCCCTCCCACTGTAGACCTGGTCCCGTCTGATGGCAGCCCCACTCCCACTGCTGCTGTTCCCATGAGCTGATGGCACCAGCTCTGCTTGCACCCACTGACAGCGCGGAGCATTTGGGGACGGCACCAGCAGCTGGTGCAAGTGGGGCCAGAGTCATCAGCAGGTGTGAGTGGCAGCTGCTACCCTGATCTCCCATCAGGAACAGGGGAAGGTGGTGAAGCCCTGGGGGGCAACCAGGACCAGCAGTGGGTGTGAGCGGTAGTTCTGGCACTAGCTGTGGGTGTGAGTGGAGCGCTGGCAGCCGGGCGGGACCATGGTGCACAGGAACAAGGAATTTTCCATGAGAGGCTCGCCCTTATGACAGCAACCAGCAACCAACCCCGCCTTTGTCTGGTGCCCCTGTTCACCTGCTTCACCATTTTGCCTCGGCCAACACCCGCCATGTTCCACACCCGCCCCCTGATGGTCAATGCATGTCATAGCGATTGGTTGTGTGGTTGTTCTGGTTGTGCCACCGTTCGTTTATTTGCATATTAGCCATTTATTATGTAGGAGTATTAGCTATGTTGAAATTGAATTATAGGGGGATAATGTTTTCTGTTGTATTTTTGGCATTGATTTTATATTATTTAAGCAATATTCTGAATAAATACCTGAAAGTCAGGGAAGTGTTTAAAATATTTTGGAATTAAAGCTTTTAAAATTTATGTATCATTTGTAATGACTTTTATAAGAATTGATAATTCATGTAATTTACTTATTTTTTTAATATTAGCTATTTAGTTTAACAAAAATTAAGATGTACCAAAACTTATAAACATTTTCAGTCTTACAACAGGTTTCTTTTATGTCATTCTAATTTCTTGATATATTGTACTACTTTAAAAAATTTATACTTTATTATATTTCTTTTTATAGAAAAATATATGTAATATTCATAGCATTTTTAAATGGAAGCTATTCAAGATTATATTGCAGTATTATCTTTTTTATCTTTTGTTGTTAATCTTTACCCTAGGATATTTTTCCATTAGTTTTTTTTTGAGGGAGTGGAAGGGAGAGGTAGAGACACAGAGAGAGAGACATTGATGTGATAGAGACACATCAGATGATTGCCTCCTCACCCTGACCAGGGCCAGGGATCAAGACTACAACTGAGGAATGTGTCCTTAGTCTGTGAGTCTACACTCTGTCCGGACACTGAGCCAGTCTGGCTACGGCTACATTGATATCTTTAATGCTTAACTATATGGTAGGCTAGGTATTGTCTTAGGTGCTAGGAATATAAGTAGTTACCAAGAATAAGTCTTACCTTCTTGGAGCTTACATTCTAAATCTGAAATTTCCTATTTATGAATATTTAAAAGTGAATCTGTTTCCTATTACTAATAATATTTTTGTTCTTCAAATTAAAGTTACAACAGTATAGTATTTTATTTAACGCTTGAGACTTTTTAAATGAATAATTTCTTAATTGGTATCAGTAAGCACTTTTCAATGAAATTTCATTTCTTTTCAGGTTGGGCCAACAGCTACACAAGCTATGCAAGAATTTCTTACCCGATTACAAGTGCATCTTTCTTCAACCTGTCCTCAGATATTTAGTGAATTTTTACTCAAGCTAATTCATATACTTTCAACAGAAAGGTATATTTCAGTGTATGCGTATATTTCTGATGTGTAATATATATTACTCCATTTCTTTGAGGTGTCTGTCTGGGAGAAGATAAACAGTAGGATATTAAGATTAAAGAGGAAGGTCCTGGCCAATTTTTTAAGTGGCTAGAGCGTTAGCTTTTGTTCTGAGCAAGGAGAACATTTCCTTCTCTCCACGTGGTGGAAAACAGCAGATGGTGTTTGAGGATTTGTTGTTTTTTTCAGACACTAAATACATGGTGTCTTCCCAGTACCATTTTTCTTAACTGACATCAATTGATATCCTCTTATTCAGTACTATACTGATGCTACCAAAAGTTACCATCAAATTTACAGGTTTAACTGCTCAATTCTGTAAGACTGCTCTCATTTCAGAGGGTAGTTGCAAGTACCAGTTCCCAAGGTTATATGTACTAGTAAGTTAAGGTAGATTATAATGGGAGGTGGGGAAAGGATGTATATCATAAATTGAGGGCAAGCACTATAATAAAATTTAGTTATTAATAAATAATAAGCCAGTAGTGGAAACAAATGAAATCATCAACTTAATCCAAAAAGTATCCAGAAAATGATTTTTAAAAAGGAACAAAGACTAAATAGAAAAATAGCAAAGTGATAAATTTTAGTCCACTATATCAATAATTACATTTAATGTAATTAAGTCATAGTCTACCTTAACCTACATAGAATTATAACAGTGTAATTCCAATTTCTCACTCAAATGTCAGAACTTTACAACAATATATTTTCAATTTCTTTCTCCCGTCTTTTCTCCTGTCACATGTTTTCTTATGCTGTAAACACAAAAATATATTCCTATAGGTTTTTGCTTTAGATAAACTCATAGCCTTTAGGCATTGAAATTAATAGTATTTTTTTGCCTGGGAGGACATAAGACTCTGCTAGGGTGATCAGTGTGAATACTTGAGTCACTCTTTTTAGAAGCTGAGTTTGGATTGGGCTTTCTTGTTGCTATGTTTAACCACACATGTACAATTTGACTACAAATTGAGGGGTTCTCACAATTCCTTACGTTTGCTAATTCTCTAGGACAAATTATAGAACTCAGGAGAAACATTTTATTCATGTTTACTAGCTTATTAAGTATCTAATTCAGGATCAGCCCAATGGAATTGAAGCATAGACTAGAGTACATAGAGGTGGTTGTGAAGGATGTTGCCTTTGAATGGATATGAACTCCAAAGATTCTACATTGAGTGGCCAGATTATAATGATCTCTGAACGCATAATAATCTGGCCACTCAAAGAGTCTGTTAGCTTTTGTTAACATAGCAACAAGAAAGCCCAATCCAAACTCAGTTTCTAAAAAGAGTGACTCAAATATTCACTCTGTGTGTGTGTGTGTGTGTGTGTGTGTGTGTGTGTGTGTGTGTGTGAATTCATGCATGGGTAGGGTCTGGCCATGGGGAGGGGACATGGGCGGTTAGCCAACCTGTCTGCTGGTCAAACTGCTGGCCGAGAGGGCAATTTGCATATTAGCCCTTTATTATTATAGAATATACACTGAGTTGCCGGATTACTATGCGTTCAGAGATCATAATAATCTGGCCACTCAGTTTATGTCATCACACTCACATCCCTGGTGTTTAGAAATTTAAATACTTTAGTGCACTACTTCTTACTCATTTGTATATTGCCAATGTCTCTTATTAATTCTGCCACAGGAAAGCCAATGCTCATATTCTATCTCCTTGGAGGTGACTGTCTTTTTATAAATGTCAGACTTTTTGGTACCCCTTGACCTCAGGGATCTGATGAGTTCAAGAAGAGTTGACTTTATAGTCAAGTTAGCTTTTTCTTAATGAGTTGTGGGCGATGATTTTAGGCATAGCATTTAATTCTGATGCATAAGAATTATTTGATTGAATCTTAATTTTTGAGATTAAAACCAGTAGGAAATGTTTAAAATAGCAACATTTGAGGCTAAAATATAACAGCTAATTTTATTAGGAGGAGTAACTTGTGGTGTACATATTTTATTCTGTGGCTTGAGAATCACTTGTTTGATTTACTTGTCCTTTAGTTTTCTATTTTGAAGTGAAGTCATTTTTTAAATTTTGTATAAAAATAGAGATAAGAACAAGGACTCAGGAAAACATGGAAACCATTTGCTACCAAATGAAATATTGAATACCATGAGTTTAATTTTTGTTTAGCTTTATTGTTTTATGTTGTTGACTTCCCCGCCCAAAGATCTTAAAATGGATTAATTTTTAATTATCTTTGTCTGCAGGGGTGCTTTCCAGACTGGCCAAGGACCTCTTGATGCCCAAGTAAAGCTCTTAGAATTTACTCTGGAGCAGAATTTTGAAGTCGTTTCAGTTAGTACTATTTCTGCTGTGATAGAATCTGTCACCTTTTTAGTGCACCACTATATAACTTGCTCTGACAAAGTCGTGTCTCGAAGTGGATCGGATAGCTCAGTGGGTGCTCGAGCATGCTTTGGGGGACTCTTTGCCAACCTCATTCGTCCAGGTGATGCAAAAGCAGTTTGTGGAGAAATGACAAGAGATCAACTCATGTTTGATATGTTAAAACTGGTTAACATTTTAGTACAGCTGCCTCTTTCGGGCAATAGGGAATACAGTGCAAGAGTTTCTGTGACCACCAATACGACAGACAGTGTTTCAGATGAAGAAAAAGTTTCAGGAGGCAAAGATGGTAATGGAAGCAATAGTAGTATTCAAGGATCACCTGCATATGTCGCTGACTTAGTGTTAGCCAACCAGCAGATAATGAGCCAGATTTTGTCTGCTCTGGGCCTGTGTAATAGTAGTGCCATGGCAATGATAATTGGTACGTATTGAGACTATTAATCTTATTCTTCTTTTGGTACTATATCTGTTCTCTTTAGCAGTGTATAAGTTCATTTTCTTTTCACTTTATGCTGTAGCGGTACTTGTACATTTCTTAACATGGTTGGTTTATTAGTGAAAATTTAGGTAGTGTGGCTTCAATCAATGAATTAAATTGAAATACTGGAAAATTTTAAGTATTTGGAAAATACTGACAAAATAATGTCAATTAAGAAAAAATATCATCATAAGGCAGGTACCATAATTTATAGGGACATATTTCTAGTATTTTAAAGATGAAAACTTTTACATCAAATTTGGTATTAGGAAATCGGTAAGATTTATTTACATTTTCTTAAAACGTGAAATATAAAATTTTATTCAAAATTTAATAGTTTCTATGACACATATCAATGAAAAATGTATATATTATTGCTTAAATTTTCTACCTCTTCAAAAGCTAACATGTTAATTTTTTTAAGTAATTGAATTTTTGTAAATTGTGACAGCCTTTCCTGATATATTTTTTCTTTTTGTTATATATATATATATATATATATATATACACACACACACATACATACCTGTGCATGTATATATATATTGTGAGTGGGTGTGTATGTAAAACAGTCATTTTTTTAAAAAGCATTAGCTGTTTGAAAGTAGTTACCTATAAATATTACTTATTTTTCTCTCCATTTTCTTTCTGCTTCATATATAACTATGTGGTATTATGTTCTTTGATCATATAACATAACAACTTCTTTTTATTGTTACCAGCTATAGAGATAACTCATGTATCTCAGATTACCAAAAAGCATGCTCTATTGAATATTTTATTAGATAATTTAATTTATAAGTATACCTCCCATCCCCTCCACAAGCACAGACAGCTGCTAATATACTCATCATTCAGTGGTTTCAGAAAAAATGACCATTAAGTATATTTTAACATTAAGTGTATTTTAATTATTACTGGTTTTAAGAATATACTCTTAAAAAATGTGTAATCTTTTTATTTAAACTAGGGGCAAGTGGATTACATCTCACTAAACATGAAAACTTTCATGGTGGGTTAGATGCCATATCAGTTGGGGATGGATTATTTACCATACTGACAACCCTCAGTAAAAAAGCTTCTACAGTGCACATGATGCTGCAGCCAATTTTAACCTACATGGCTTGTGGATATATGGGAAGACAAGTAAGTTTGATCCAACATCACTTGCACTTTAAAAAAAAAAATATTTTATTGATTTTCTTTTTTTTTACAGAGAGGAAGGGAGAGGGACAAAATTAGAAACAATGATGAGAGAGAAACATCGACCAGCTGCCTCCTGCACACCCCCTGCAACCAAGGCACATGCCGTTGACCAGAATCGAACCTGGGACCCTTCAGTCCATAGGCCGACGCTCTATCCACTGAGCAAAACCGATTTTGGCAATAGTTGTAGTAATTTAAGTAGTTTCTAACAGTGGAAGAGACAATTATTTAGAGGATTGAGATGAATAGAGTATTCATATTATAAATTGGAAAATGAACAACATCAAGAGATGAGAACAATAAGTTATTAGTGGACATTGGAGAATAAGATGTCTTTGAAGAGTTAATTTTCAAAGACAACCACAGTGATATAGTTGTCGTATTCTTAAATTTTAGAATTTTTTGCCATTGTTCCAAAAGGTCTTTCCTTCCCCCCAATAGCGTAGTTTGAATACTAAAATACTGTTTTTAGATATCACATATGAAAATTTAATGAGTATTTTTTCAAGCTTATGTTGCATATTTAATTTCCGTTCCATTAAAATTCAAGATTAGGGTAATTTTAAAGGGAAAATGTTAGAATATGATTGCTTTTCATATTTCCTTTTTTAAAACGTGATTTTTAAAACGTTTAGTCTTTCAAATGCAGATTTTAAGAACAATTTTGTAAAGTTTATATGTCAGTGTATAATTATCATTTTCTTAAGTATTTATTACATATGGAAGATACAAATATATTTGGGATGGATTAATTTTTTAAATGAAGCAAAAATTAATGCACATTAACTTAAGGTAAAAGTGATAATAGTAGTTGAAGACAGATGCTTAAAAATGTGCTCTGAATTCAGAGAGGATGTTGTTCCTTTTTATTCAAGTGAGACTTGTTATATGTTTTAGTAGACACTTTGTATGTAGGGCAGATTAAGGGTGTCATTTTATAGTAGACTATAAAGGAATATTACATTTAATAAGAAATTTAGTTGTCCTAATTTACTATAAATTAACAATCACTATTTTAAATTTATAATGTACATGTGTATTTTTTTGTTTTATTAGGGCTCTCTTGCTACTTGCCAATTATCAGAACCATTATTGTGGTTCATTTTGAGAGTATTGGATACTAGTGATGCCTTGAAAGCATTCCATGACATGGGTAAGATAAAATTCCATTAATTGTCCTTTAAGTGTAATCATTTGATAGTATGGTATGTTCTCATTTGGGTAGTCCTTAGAAAGGTTAAGTTGATGTCCAGCTATCCTAAGATTCATTTAGTGTTTTTTTGGTGAATTTAGGTGGTGTTCAGCTCATTTGCAACAATATGGTAACTAGCACAAGAGCTATTGTAAACACTGCAAGAAGTATGGTATCAACTATTATGAAATTTCTTGACTCTGGTCCAAATAAAGCTGTGGATAGCAGTTTGAAAACAAGAATACTAGCTTCTGAGCCTGACAATGCAGAAGGAATTCATAACTTTGCACCACTAGGTAAGAAAATAATTATTAAATCATACTGGTATGAATTTATCGAGTTTACTAACTGGAATATAACAAAAATAGTTGTTGAAATAATTTGATAATTCTATGTAATAAAAGGCTAATATGCAAATCAACCAAACAGAACGACCAGTTGCTATGACATGCACTGACCACCATTGGGCAGATTCTCAATGCAGGAGCTGTCCCCTGGTGGTCCATGTGGTCTCACGGGGGACACCGCTTAGCCAGAAACTTGGCTCATGGCTGGCTAGTGTAGCAGCGATGGTGGGAGAGCCTTTCCTGCCTCCGTAGCCCAACGTAGGGAGTGAGCCTGAGCCATCAATCAGATATCCCCTCAGAGCTCTCAGTCTGTGAGAGGGTGCAGTTCTGGTTGAGACTCTTCCCTTCCCCCTGGCCCACTTCGAGTGTACAAATTTTGTGCACTGGGCTTCTAGCATTATAATATAATTTTAGTGAAAAAACACTTGATTTTAAAGGTGGTCGTTTTTGAAACTTTCTACTTATTAGGAGGGAAGTTTTAAATAGTTCTTTAGCAGTAATATTTGTTTTTATTTTGAGTTTAAAAGTGTAATGTAGAAGACTAAATAGAAGAGTTATATCAGTTTTCACTGTAAATGCAAGTATTAATGAACTTTTTCCTTTTTTGTGTGGTATTTTTCTTTGAAGAAGCTTCAGATTAAATATTTGCTCCATTTTCCAGTCTGCGTAGTTTCTTTCATATTTTTCATATTTGTAACTCCATGAACATTGCCATCTTAGAATAAAAGTGATTATTTTCGCCTTTGCCAGTTTGGCTCAGTGAAATAGAGCATTGGCCTGTGGACTAAACGGTCCCATGTTTGATTCTCGGTCAACAGCATGTACCTAGGTTGCAGGTTCGATCTCTGGCCATACATAATTGATGTGTCTGTCTTACATCAATGTTTCTCTCTGTCTCTCCCGCTCCTTCCTATTATCTCTCAAAATCAATGGAAAAATATCCTCAGGTGAGGATTAACAAACAAAAAAATGATTGTTTTCCGTATTGGACATTGTGTCTTACTTAAATTATTTGAGGATTACAGTGCTAGATTTGTTGTTACTTTAGTTTTTATTCAATAGGTGAGTATAAAGAAATTAGGCAGCAACTAAAAGTGAACTTGTCATCTCTCAGTTGACTAGGTGTTGTGATATTTTGTGAATATTGTGGCAAATCATGCTGAGTGTTTTAACTATATTCATAGTATCAAAAATATTCACGTTTTTAATTGAATTTTCTAATATTATTATGATCTGAATAGTTCTTGATGCTTTATTGGGTTTCTTTTGTATGTTTTCATTTAAAATGTCTTTTGTAGGTACAATCACATCTAGCAGTCCTACTGCCCAACCAGCTGAAGTGCTTTTGCAGGCTACACCACCCCATAGAAGAGCTCGCTCTGCTGCTTGGTCCTACATCTTTTTGCCAGAGGAGGCTTGGTGTGACCTTACCATTCACCTTCCTGCAGCAGTACTTCTTAAAGAGATACACATCCAACCTCACCTTGCATCTCTTGCAAGTCAGTAATATTTTTTTGTAAAGAAGCATAATAAAAGTAAACTATAATATAGAAACATAATAATGAGAAAAGTATTTAGCAAATGGTGAAAAAATGATGATTTCTAGATTTGTTAATTTTGGAATTTTTAGTATAATAATTGACATTACCACCAAATCATTTCCCATAAAAAGAACCAATGAGTTTATTCCTCAGACAAGTAGAATGTTTGATGAAATTCGCATATATTCCAATTAATGGTCTATTGTCTTTTCTTGTCCCCCAAATTTATTAAACTATAGCATTAAGTTGAAATAAATGAGTTTACATACTTGTAGAAAGCAATCTTCGTTTTTCTAGCATGACACTCAGTACTAGCCCTGTAATGTGAAGTTAGCATAGGCTCATGTGTGTCCACTTCCCATTGTAAAGATAATTACAATTGTAAGGAATTTTAAAATAAAAATATTTTGAAGGTAATCCTTTGTAATATTTTGAACATTTGAGTTAATTTTTTTGTTTGATAGTTTGAGTATTATTAATTTAATCCTCTTTCATTGAATATTTGTTATATCTGCAAGGTAAATCAAATGAATTTTTAGAAAATAAGTTATGCACTAAGAGAAACAGGAATTCTTCAGGTTTTTATAAAGTAGTGTGAAATACTAGTTTGTATATATGAGGTCCCCCAAATTCTTTAAGTTTAAAATATAATTTTTTAAAATACATTTTATTGATTTTAGAGAGGAAGGGAGAGGGAGAGAGAAATAGAAACATCAATGATGAGAGAGAATCATTGATTGGCTGCCTCTTGCATGCCTCCTCCTGGGGATCAAGCCCACAACCCAGGCATGTACCCCTGGCTAGATCCTTCAGTCCGCAGACTGACGTTCTATCCATTGAGCCAAACCAGCTAGGGCTAAAATATAATTTTAATAGAATTATTGAGATTTTCACATTTATGTTTATTGATTGATATCACTTAATAATGGCATGAAGAACTATGGGAGATTTTGTAGATCCCTGGCATATTTGGAAGAAAAAAATATATTTTAGATTAGACTACATTATACCCTAATATAGTTGTGCAATCTCCTTTTGGATAGAAACAGATATAATGAGTAAAATGCAGAAAAAAGTATACTAATCCTCAGGTTTTTAGCAGGTCAAAAAAAAAACTATGTGCCTTAGCTGGTTTGGCTCATTGCATAAAGCATCAGCTTGTGTGCTGAAGTCCTGGATTCAGTTCCAGTCAAGGGCACATGCTTGAGTTGCAGGCTCAATCCCCAGGAGGGGACCAGTTGGAGACAGCCAATCAGTGATTCTCATCATTGATGTTTCTATATCTCTCCCCCTCTCCCCTCCTTTCTGAAATCAATAATAATAATAATAATAATAATAATAATATATATATCTTATATAATAAAAGCTTAATATGCTAAGTGTCCATTTGTCCGGTCGTCCTTTCTACTAATCAAAGTGTAGTATGCTGATGATACGCTAAGGCCATCAACTGCTTACTATGATGTGCACTGACCACCATGTGGCAGATAGTTGACTAGTTGACCAGTTGCTATGATGTGCACTGACCACCCAGGGAATAGGCGCTCCGACTGGTAGGTTATCTTGCTGCTAGGCTCCATCCTGTTGGGATGGAGCTGCCCTGGAGCCCTCCCGTGTTCCTTTCCCAGCTGGCCAACTCCAGTGTCCCTCCCTGGACCTGATTGTGCACTGGTGGGTTCTCAGCCTGGCTTGTGCCCTCTTGCAATCCGGGACGCTTTGGGGCATGTCAGAGAGCCGGTATTAACCCGATCCTGCAGGTCAGCCTGAGGGACCCCACTGGTGCACGGATTCATGCATTTGGGCCTCTAGTATATATACAAAAGAACTATATTACATGGTAAAATATAAGTCAATGTAAGGCTTAAGGGGTTAATCTAAGATGAGGAAGAAATTGCTTTTATTTGGAATGAGAAAGTGGTTCATATAAATGGTGGCTTTGAAAATATAGCCTGAATTTGCATATGGGGTTTGATGTAGGAAGTATGATATGAAGGAGAGCTTAATAAAACATTTTGATTTTATTATTGGTTTGGAGCAGAAATTGAAGATACATTGTTTTTCAGTAGAAATAACCTAGGCTTTAGAATCAAACATATACTAAAATGTAAAATGTGTTATTTGTTAATGTGGGGGTTTGGCTTACTTAATCTCTCTTTGACTTTGTCAATTTGTGTAAAATGTGGATAATACTTATCTCAAGGTTTTGAAGATTATATTTAATATTCGATGTGACTTGTATAGTCTTACTGTAAACCTGGTGTGTAATTGGTGTACAATAAGTGTTACTTCCTAATTTTACAGTCGGAATAAAATCAGAGTTCAAAGTTTGTTGTAATTAATAGAGAAATTTATTATGTGGGCTTTCATGTTGTTAGAAAAAAAGAAACACTTCCCCATAGCAACTGCCAATTGTTACTTCATTAGGCCTCCTTAAATTTTAGATGGAAATTATTTTATAAACAACCCTTCAGGATATTTGGCTAAGGTTTGAAAGAGAAACAAAAAAATAAGAGGTGAAAGAAATTTCTGAACTCAATTATATTTAAAATCATTGCAATATGGTAACAGTGAAATAATGAGTTGGTGGAAAAGCAGTTTTAAAAAATAATATTTTTCTCAAATTGTTGACAACAGAGAACATATTAATCAGATGTCCCGTATTGTTGGAGATAATTCTAAAATAGAAGTACTAGAAAGTCAAGTACATGTGGGCTGAATATCTTTTTTGATGTGAATATTAGAATTTTTTAAAAACAACTTTTATTGTATTTTAGATTTTATATTATATGTTGGGAAATAGCTCAAAATAACTTACGGTGAGAGTCAGTGAATGATTTGGTGTATAAATGCTCTTTTGACAACATCGTTGTGAATATAACTGAAAGCTGCTGTTTCACTGGAATTTTCACTAACCTCTGAAGGCTAATTTACTTATTTCGTTAGTAACTGTTTCATTTTCTCTTCTGCAGCCTGCCCATCCTCGGTGTCTGTTGAAGTGAGTGCAGATGGGATAAATATGCTACCTTTGTCCACTCCTGTGGTCACAAGTGGTCTCACCTACATAAAGATTCAGCTTGTGAAAGCAGAAGTAGCCTCTGTCATCTGCCTTAGGCTCCATCGTCCTCGGGATGCCAGCACGTTGGGGCTTTCACAAATCAAATTGTTGGGCCTCACTGCTTTTGGCGCCACTTCTTCAGCCACAGTCAGTAATCCCTTTCTACCCTCTGAAGACCAGGTGTCTAAAACGAGGTATGTTTATTTCTCATTGTAAAGAAAGCTTTCTATGAAATTATTCTGTAGTTTATTTACTTACTTATTTAATTTAAATGGTTTTATTGCTTTGAGAGAGAAACAACGTGAGAAAACGCTGATTGGCTGCCTCCTATTTGTCCCCTCCTGGGGATAGAGCCTACAACCTGGGCATACGGTTGACATATGCACCAAACGTTGACATATGCACCAAAGGTCACTGGGAATTGAACCGGTGACCTTTGGTGCATGTGTCAATGTTCAACCATCTGAGCCAGACCAGGCAGGGCTGTGGCTTTTATTTTTTAGGGTTTAGGAATTTCTTTGTTGAATAGGTATCTATATAAGAGCATTTTAAAAATATATTTTATTGATTTTTTTACAGAGAGGAAGGGCAGGGCTAGAAAGTCAGAAATATCGATGAGAGAGAAACATTGATCAGCTATCTCTTGCACACCCCCTACTGGGGATATGCCCGCAGCCAAGGTACATGTCCTTGACTGTAATCGAACCTGGGACCTTTCAGTCCACAGTCTGACGCTCTGTCTACTGAGCCAAACCGGTTTCGGCAAGAGCATGTTTTTTTGTTTGTTTGTTTTTTAAGTGTAAGAGAGACAATGCTATCAAAGCAGAACCTTGAGGCTAGTTAAAATTTACATTTATATGTATTTCATCCTTGAGATGATCTTTAATGTGGTATATGTA
The DNA here is from genome assembly GCA_027563665.1 of Antrozous pallidus. Classification (NCBI taxonomy): domain Eukaryota; kingdom Metazoa; phylum Chordata; class Mammalia; order Chiroptera; family Vespertilionidae; genus Antrozous; species Antrozous pallidus. Next base: position 57,272,649 of record CM050523.1, on the reverse strand, counting down.
GATATGGATTCTAGTTTCTTGGATTGGAGTCTTAACATAAGAATATCTAGCCTGGCCAGTGTGGCTCAGTGGTTGAGCATCAACCCATGCACCAAGAGGTCACTAGTTTGATTCCCATTAGGGCACATGCCTGGGTTGCAGGCTTGATCCCCAATGGCGGCATGCAGGAGATGGCCAATCAATGTTGGTTCTTTCCCATCAATATTTCTATCTCTTTCTCTCTCTATAAAAACCAATAAAAACATATTTTTAGAAAGTATTCAAGTGCTTATCACCAGGAATCTATCTAAACCATAGAAATTGACCACATAAATTGATCTAGTCTTATATGGTAATTTCTAAACGCCAGTCAGCAAAAGGGTTGTATTTGAACCATACAAATACAATGAATATATTTTTTAATTTACATTTTTCTGATATATTTTGTTGTTTGGAAATTTTATAAACTGGTTTTACTGAAAGCTTTGCCTGATAAAAAAATTTAGGGTATCTTTTTAATTCCCAAGCTGCCAAGACTTTACATTTTTTCAAGCCTATGGTCCTACAGTTTAATGTATAAATAAAAACGCTAGGGGCCTGGTGCGTGACTGGCACACTCTCTAATCTGGGAGCTCAGGGGAGCCCTTTCCCATCCAGGAGTTTCTGTTTGTTTTGTAATCATATGAGCGAATTTTCTGAGACCCCAACCCAGTTTGGTTTGGTGCTCACAGAATAATAGAGGTCTTTTTTTTTCTTTTTGTTTGCTCCATTGGTAGAGATTTCCTAGAAGTTGTAGGATATCTTTCCTTTAATTTTTCCTCAACACTATGACTTTACTTATGTCTCTCACCTTTGCTTTCCCCCCATTCCCCACTGCAACAGTAACTTGCTCCAAGCTCACTTTGCTCCAGTGTCTAGGAGATCCCGCAATGCGTCTGCCATCAGAACTATGATTTCCAGCATTCCTGGTGCTCCCCGGGCTCTGGGCTTCGCTTCCATTCCGGGGGCTGTCACCAGAAAGATTCCAGAATTCCTGGTGTTCCCTGTGCTCTTGGTTGCCACCTGCGGTCCAGGGGCTGCACAAATGAAAAGGACTGTGAACTCCAGCGGCTCCAGGCCAGGCTGACAGGACCGGACACTCCAGTGGCTTCTCTGGGAGCCTAGATACCTGGCCCCAGAACATGTAGGCCTGGAGTGGCCACAGGTTGTTCTGGGACCCCAGTTCCCCTGGCCTACATGCAGGCCTACAGGCTCAGAGCCACCTGGCTCCAGCAGGTCGCTTGGCGCCTGGTGCGTGGGCCTGGATGCCCGGAGGTCGTTCTGGGACTCCGGGCCCACATGCAGCCCTGCAGGCCAGAGCAGCCTGGGCTCCAAGGATACCCATCCCTGAGACCCAGGCTGCTTGGTGCCATCACGTGCGAAAGCAACCGCCCTGCCCCCAGCCACTCACAGCCTGCACATGCAAATTAACCTGACATCTTGGTTGGGTTGATTTTGTACTCCTGATAGGCTGGTGGGTGTCACAAAGTGACGGTCAATTTGTTTCTTTCTCTTTTATTAGTGTAGATTTTATGACCTTAAAAAAGAAGCAAGCACATAGTTTTAAAATACTATTATCACATAAATATTTTTATGTATTCTGTCACAGGAAACTTATTGTTTAGTTAATTCTTAATTGATAGTGCAGTATTCTAAAAGTTTTTTACATAGATTGGTGCTATTTATGTAACATAGCATGCTGATCTTTCTTTAAGAAGTTTTGTTTTACTCCTGAATTAATTTGAGCTATGTAAATTTATGTCACCTTGTGTTGTGTATTTCAGTATTGGATGGTTACGGTTATTACATCATTGTCTAACTCACATCAGTGATCTGGAAGGAATGATGGCATGTGCTGCTGCACCTACTGCTAATCTGCTACAGACTTGTGCTGCCTTATTGATGTCCCCATACTGTGGAATGCATTCACCGAACATTGAAGTTGTGCTTGTAAAGATAGGCCTGCAGTCCACTAGAATTGGTCTGAAGCTTATAGACATTCTGCTGAGAAATTGTGCAGCATCAGGCAGTGATCCTACAGGTGACCATTAACTTTGATATTTTAGTTTTTACATTTGCAAAGCAATGGCTTGAATTATGTAATTTGTGGTGATTTCTGCTTCTGAAATTAACTTCCATTTATGCCCTTACTATTTTTGGAGTTTGCTTTTTTTCTTGGAATTTATAGAAGAGTTGTTTTTAATGAATAATTTAACGTTAAATTGAGCAAATCTCATTCCATTTGCTTCTTTAACAACTTTTTCCTTTCGGTTTTTTATTACAAGATTTAAATAGCCCTTTACTTTTTGGAAGACTGAATGGGCTCTCTTCTGACTCTACTATAGATATTCTTTATCAGCTTGGAACAACTCAGGACACTGGAACAAAAGACAGGTATATAGTCTTATTTTTTCAATTAAGGCCACACAAACATACAATCACTTGTAGGGAATTTATTTGTAATACTTTCTCCTTAGATCATGTTATAAAAGTTAAGACCATTTATTATATATTCACCTGTATACTTTATATGATGCAATTTCTAGGGATTTTTATGAGCATTAAACAAATTCTCACATATACCTTCCTACTCCTATCTCTCTTAACTAGAAAAAAATCTGATGGTTTAACATATAAATTTGAAAGCAAATAAATACAAATATAAATAGTGTTTTAAGAATGGGCAATGTATCTTTTCTGTTTCTTAAACTTCAAATCACTGTTGCTTTAATCATTGTTTTACTCTCAGTTACTGCTCCCCAGCTCCAGGGGATTGAGAGTAGGGGAGCACTAATAAAAGGACATATGTTGGGCTTATATTCTGTTTTCAAAATGAAAGAGGGTGAGTGGCTGCTACTAATATTAATGGATGGGAACAAGATTTATGAAACAGGTTATATTACATGTGATTCTGCACAATGAAGAATTAGCCCCAGATTATTCCTCTAGGTTGTATGGATTTGTTGTGAGAGGAAATTTAGAAGAGATGGTGAGTTTGTTAAGTTGTGTATGTACTATAATTTTAGTTATATATTTTGTTATAAATTAGGTAGGAATTAATGTTTATTTGAATTATAGTTATTATCATATATTTTCATCGGTTAAGATTGGAAAGCTTATTGGAAAATTAGATCTAGTATATATATCCTTGGTGCTTATATAATTCATTTCCCCTTCTATTTTAGATGAAAACTCATGAGAATAATTAATATGTTATTCTTATAAATACATTTCTTTCAGACAGTGGTGATATTTATCCATATTAAATGTTAGTTATGATATAAGTAGTTACTTGAATTTCATTTTCTTCTTTTAAGAATTCAGGCCTTATTAAAATGGGTCAGCGATTCTGCAAGAGTGGCTGCTATGAAGAGAAGTGGCAGAATGAGCTACATGTGCCCTGCGTCTTCAGCAATAGAATATGGTCTTCTAATGCCATCTCCTTCTCATTTGCACTGTGTAGCAGCAATTCTGTGGCACAGCTACGAACTCCTTGTAGAGTATGATTTACCAGCACTGTTGGATCAAGACCTCTTTGAGTAAGTATGATATGTGAAATTCTTTTTCCCTCCAGTACTAAATCGCTTTGGTTTTCACTTGAAATAGTATTTTATATGCTTATTGGGATAAAAATAATACTTTGAAAGTAGTGGGTAAATATAGTGAGGTATAATTTTGAAATGAGATGTTATAAAAATTTAATTTATCTTCATGTATTAGGAAGATATATTAATTTCATTGCCTGTTTTTCCAACCTGAAAGTAGAATGTTTAATGTATATGCTCCCTACATTTCATAGTGTTTATCTTATTTGCACATTTACCCATCAGATTCTTTTATCTTTAATGTGTAATGGGAAAAAAAGTATAGCTGGAAATTTTGAAAGACTTGCTATGTCAGAAGGGTTTTATGATTAACTGTTTTTACTACTACATTTTAGAAGCTTGTTAACAATTGTTCTTTTGATAAATAGTTTCTACTACCCAATTTTCTTCATCATACTTAGCTAATGCATTGTTTAGCTTACTGCCTGATAACTCCTAAGTCTCAGCAGAATGTTATATTTACTTTTGAAGAGTCTCATAACTGAAAAAAGGTTGGGCTTTTGTCGTGGTGACAGTCATTGTGATATTTGCCCCTACCAGTTGGTATAATCTGCGATTTATTAGTGAAAGTCACTAATAAATTTTGATTTGCAAACATGTAAAAATTTTCTGGGTAAACAATTTTATTGTTTTTTAAAGATCACACAGAGAATGGTCAGCCTCTCACCTCCCTCTGATCGTGCACCAGTTGGTCCCTCGGCCTGGCCTGCATCCTCTCTCAATACAGGGCCCCTCAGGGGATGTCAGAGAGCTGGTTTTGGCCCGATCCTTCAGGCTAGACCAAGGGACCCCACTAGTGCACAAATTTATGCACTGGGCCTCTAATTTTAATATAGCTCTCTTGGTTTTTTGTTCTCACTTTATACTTTTATTCTACCTTCTAATTTACCTAAATACTTATTGTGTATTATAAGCCATCTTCCTGAAATCTTATTATGTAATAATATTTATGTCAAATAAAAAATATAGTTTTCATTAGTTTAGATTGATCTCTAGTAGAAATATTTGTAATAAATATAAGACTATAGTAATATGTATATATACATATACATTGTTAACTTGATATCTTTTATTTCCCTAGGTTACTCTTTAATTGGTCCATGTCTCTTCCCTGCAATATGGTTTTGAAAAAAGCTGTTGACAGTCTACTTTGCTCAATGTGCCACATACATCCAAGTTATTTTTCTTTGCTGATGGGCTGGATGGGAATTACACCTCCTCCAATGCAGTGTCACCACCGACTATCTATGACAGATGACAGCAAAAAGCAAGATCTTAGTTCATCTTTAACAGATGACTCTAAAAACGCACAGGCTCCACTTGCACTAACTGAATCACACTTAGCAACTCTTGCTTCCTCTTCTCAATCTCCAGAAGCTATCAAACAATTATTGGACTCAGGTTTGCCATCACTTCTTGTGAGGAGTCTGGCAAGTTTCTGCTTTAGCCACATTTCTTACTCAGAAAGCATTGCTCAGTCAATAGATGCATTTCAGGACAAACTCAGGCGGCATCATGTTCCACAACAATGCAATAAGATGCCTATCACAGCAGACCTGGTTGCTCCTATTCTTAGGTTTTTGACAGAAGTTGGCAGTAGTCATGTTATGAAAGACTGGCTTGGTGGTTCAGAAGTCAATCCCCTATGGACAGCCCTTCTGTTTTTATTGTGTCACTCTGGGTCCGCTTCTGGAGGACATAATTTAGGTGCACAACAGAGCAGTGCAAGATCAGCTTCTCTTTCTTCAGCTACTACAGCAGGATTGACTGCTCAACAGAGGACAGCAATCGAAAATGCAACGGTGGCATTCTTCCTGCAGTGCATTTCATGCCACCCTAATAATCAGAAACTGATGGCACAGGTAAGAGTGGAAAATCGGGCTTATGTTTTAGGTTATTTTGATATGTTTTCAAATAGTACTAGTGAAATTAGTTAAGGGGCATGTATTATATAAGTGGTAAAGTTTGGGATTGGGTATGTTTAATGTATGAATTTAAACCATAATTAAAATACAGTACTGGAGAAAACAATAACAGAGTACTGATATCTTCTCCTTCTTCCCCTTAATTGTCACATATATCAGTTAATCTTTTTGATATGAGATAGTGGGGGAAATGACAGAAATTCTAGCAATACAATGCGCTCTCCTTTTTAAGAACCCCCCAAATATAAAGACTACAACCTCCAAGAAATAATTTAGCTGCTGGAATAGGATTGACCACTTCAGGATGGTCATTGAGTGCCTCATCTGCACTAAGGCATTGCGTTTTGTTGTAACCGGATTGTTACAATTATTGGTTTGCTTCGCATGGAGAGTAGCGTTAACATGGGAGACACCTGACAAGTCACTTTAAAACTGTAAAAGATTATTTTATTACTGGAGGCCCCAGTGCATGAAAATTTATGCACTGGAGGGGGTGTGTTCCTCAGCCTGGCTTGACCCCTCTCATAGTCTGGGAGCCATCAGGGGTGGGAGGTGACCACGCAATCAGGGGAAGGCAACACCCCTATCACACATCTGCTGCTGCCATCTGAGGCTTGCCTGTGTTGGGCAGCCACCACCTGATGCTTGCTTTCTCTCCCGGATGACCCTGGGGGAGATGCTTGCTTTCTCCCCCAGTTGGCCCTGGCTGGGCAGCCGACATCCAAGGCTTGTCTGTGCTTTGGACTGGCCTTTGGGGGCTGGGGAGCTGAGGAGATGAGGGGTACTCCGGAGGCAGGAGTAAGGAGTGGCTGGACCCACCTGCCATCCCAGCAGGGCTGAGGGAAATGGGTTCCGCCATCTTGTGGCTGAAGGCACCGCCATCTTTCAGTACGTGACAGTCAATTAGCATATTCACTCCTTATTGGCTGTGGGTGCTGCCATCTTTGTGAGAGTGTGATGTTCAATTAGCATATTCCATCTTTATTACTTAGGATAACAGTCACCTGGTGCACAAAATTTGTTCTCAGGTAGGGTCTCTAGGCAAGGCCAGAGATCAGGGCTGATCTGTGGGGCGACTGACAGCGCCCCCGCTCGCACATGCCTTGGCTAGCCTGGGACCTGTGGGTTGGAGGCAGCTCCTTCATTGGGTGTCTGCCGCCTGGTGGTCAGTGTGCATCATAGTGATCAGTCGTTCCATCAGTCATTCCACTGTTCGGTTGATTTGCATGTTAGGCTTTTATTATATAGGATAGGATTGTATTGTAACCACATAGATATTGACCAGTGCTAACAGTAAGTTAGTTATGTTGGGTATTTATTATTTGAAAATTCTATAGTGGTAATTTCTCTTATCCATAGAAATTTTTGTTGCACTTCTTATCTACTTCTATATTCATGCACTTTAAGATGAAGTAATGTATTAATTACTAATATGGTATATTGAAATATACTTATTAATTCACACTCTTAGTTTTCTTTTTTTAGTTAAAATACAAAGCTGCAAATAAACACTGCATTTAACTATATTTCTTGTCTTGCCAGGTTCTCTGTGAACTGTTTCAGGCATCTCCTCAAAGAGGAAACCTGCCTACATCGGGGAATATTTCAGGGTTTGTACGTAGATTGTTTTTGCAATTGATGCTAGAGGATGAGAAAGTGACCATGTTTCTACAGTCTCCCTGTCCAGTGAGTATTTAACAATTAAATTTTAGTGATTAGCTGTTTGTAAAGATACTTTATAGTTTCACATCAGAGTTTGCAGTGATTTCTACATTCTAATTTTTAAGAAGGAGAAATTAGAAAAACTTGAATAATCTAATTACACATTAGTAGAATAGTATAATTTGATTTAGGAAAAAGTAACATAATATTAGGTACAATAATGCTAATGTAAAACTTGACCTACAAATCATGGGCAGGTAACTATGCACATTTAAAGAAACACATTAAGTAAGCCCTTTATATTGTGTATGCATTGTAGAATTTTTATTTTTTTATGGTGTTTAAATTTTTAAAAATGATATTTATTTCAAAAACCCACATTTTGATTTATTTTAATTTAATTTGTAGCTATATAAAGGTAGAATCAATGCTACTAGCCATGTCATCCAGCATCCAATGTATGGAGCAGGCCACAAGTTCCGGACACTTCACTTGCCAGTGTCAACAACGTTATCAGAAGTTCTTGACAGGGTGTCAGGTAAGTCAGACTTAAGTTTTCTTTAACTTTATGTTAGATGTATTTGGCATTTTATTACTTTGATTACCGTTTATTTTACTGTCTTCATTTACTCAGCAAACATTTAATGGCTAAAAAAGGTCAAGTTATCTTCACTTTATGAGGCATGAGTAAGGAGCTGGAGAAAAAAAATGTATAATACAAGTTAGCAGCTATATTTCTTTTGGTGTGATGTGTGTTATGTGTAGCAATGACAGATGGGGTTGTTGGATATGTAGACATGCTGTGGATAGCCATTGATATAATTTTCTCACAATAAGCCTTCTGGCTGCCCGGTGCACGAAATTCGTGCACTGGGGGTAGGTGGTCCCTCAACCCAACCTGCCCCCTCTCACATACTGGGAGCCCTCAGGGGATGTCCAGCTGATGGCTCACCCCAAGCCTGCCCAGGGCCTAAAGCCTTGCCAGATGCCTGCGACCACCCGGCCCTGGGGGCTGGCTGCTCGCTGCCACTTCTGCTCACAGCACCTGGGGGCTGGGCACTCCCTGTCGCCGCCACCACCGCTGCTGCAGCCACCACTTCCCCTCCCAGTGCCCGGGGGCTGGGTGCTTGCCGCCACTGCTGTTTCATCTCCCCTGCTGTGGCCGGTGCTCACTCCACTTGGCCCCGCCCCCGCTCCTGATTGGCTGGTAGCATAGCCTTCAGGAGCGAAGGTACAGTCAAATTTGCATGTTTTTCTTTTATTATATAGGATAATTCAAGAGTAATAAAAATCACAGTAATAAAAATTTACTAAATCTATGGAATAAATGAGTGTTCAGAAGACAAAAATAAGGTAGAATTGATTGGTAAACTAATTGTTTCTAGTAGTTAGTGAAGAAAGAAAATATAACTTTTCCCCTTGGTTTCTTACCTGTATTTCAATAAGCTCTCACATAGTACTTTTAAACAACATTTACTAACTACTAAAAACTTAGTTTTTGATGTAAGAATTCAAATTGACTATGGATAGTTTGAGTTTATCACCAATCCTAATCAGTGAATGAATTCATGCTATTAGTAAGCACAGTAGTTTGTACTAGGATGTAATAATGAGCAAGACACATAATCTGCCCTTAAAAGTATTTATGATCTTATTATATATGTTGACACATTAAAAAACAAGCTAGAAACGTAACTGTTATTTTGTAATGTAAATATAAGCATGCGTCTATTCATTAGGGTGTGCTTCAGTTTGAAGCAACAGTGATAACTGAAGGAAGTTTACAGTATCTCAGAAAAAGCTGCTGATGTTTATCAGTTGTTAGTACAAATCTAAGCTTAAAGTAAAAGGCTGGGTTGAAGAGTTTGGGAATTGTTACCATTCATAAGTGGTAAATTAAACCATGAGAATGGATGTGATTATTATGAGAAATAAGGTAGAAAAGATCCTTTTCGGGTTTTAGTTACCACCTCTAATATGCGTAAAATTGTAATTCTTTTTAAAAATTATACAATACAATGATAGAATCTATGTAAATGTATAAATAATGCTTATTCTTATTTAAAAAACTAGAGGCCCGGTGTGTGAAATTCATGCACATGGGGTTGTGTCCCTCAGCCCAGCCTATACCCTCTCCAATCTGGGACCCCTAGAGGGATGTCTGACTGCCTGTTTAGGTCTGATTCTGGTAGGATCAGGCCTAAATGAGCAGACGGACATCCCTCTCACAATCCAGGACTGCTGGCTCCCAACGGCTCTCCTGCCTGCTTGCCTTCCTGATTGCCCCAAACCACTTGTGCCTGCCAGAATAATCAACCCCTAACCACTTCCCTGACAGTCTGATTGATGCCTAACTGCTCCCTTGCCAGCCTGATTGGTCCTAACTGCCCTCCTCTGCAGGACTGTTCACCCCTAACTGCTTTCCCCTGCAGGTCTGGGTCCCCCCCAATTGCCCTTCCCTGCAGGCCTGGTTGCCCCGAACTTCCCTACTCGGCTGGCCTGCTCACACCTAACTGCTCTGCCCTACAGGCTTGATCACCCCCAACTGCCCTCCCTTGCAGGCCTGATCCTTCCCAACTGCCCTTCCCTGCTCCTGGCCATCTTGTGGCGCCATCTTATGTCTACATGGGCACAGCTATCTTGTGTTGGAGTAGTAGTCAATTTGCATATTAATATTTTACTAGATAGGATAGAGGCATAGTGCATGAGTGGGGCCTGCTGGTTTTTCCTGAAGGGTGTCCCGGATCAGGGTAAGGTGGCCTGGGCGAGGGCCCTGTGGTGGTTTGCAGGCTGGCCACGCCCCCCCGAGACCCAAGTGATCATTTCACCTTTCTGAGACATTATATAATAAATCATTGGGTCATAATTGTGTTAAGTTAGGAAAGTAAAAAGGTAATTTATATTAATCACATTCACTTAGTGAAAAATATTTCTAATATCAGAAAACTTCATCAAGCTTTTTGGATTTCTTAAAGACTGAATCAGATCATTATATGACCTCCATTATTTTCATGATTTCCAACAGCATGCCATATTCTAAAGTAAGGAAAGAAAATATTAATTCAGTAATAACTACCTTCAAAAGTACATAGATTTATGTTGAAGTACTAGTAAAACATATTACTTTGCTATGTAACTTTTCTAACTAAATAAAAATAGCAAAACAAATCTCTGTGAATTAAATTTATTCCTTTATACTCCATTTTTAGAATAACTAGAAGTCTAATGCTTTAGGATGTCTCTTGAACTTGAATTTTGTATTTGCTCTTTACACATTTTCAGCCTGTTTTTTTTATTTTGAAAAGAATTCTTTCTTGATGAGCATATTATAAGGAACAGATTATATTTAGGTGGCAAGTAGATTGAACTATATCTAAAATAAAGCAGATTTTCATGGTAATGATTGTTTTGCCTTTAGAAGTAATATGTATTATTTTCTTGAGATTGTATTTTAAGTATGCAGATTTAAGAACAGTAGTGAAAAAAAAAGAACAGTAGTGAGTTTTCCAGACTTTGTTTTAAAATATTTGTCCTAAATCCATTTATCGACAGTTATTGGTAGTATAATGTTATATAATCTTACCTGGAGATATTTATCACTTTCATTCTTAGTGACTTTGAAAAGCAATGTATTTTACATAACATAATATTTCCTCACAGATACACCAAGTATCACTGCCAAACTAATTAGTGAACAAAAAGATGACAAAGAAAAGAAAAACCATGAAGAGAAAGAAAAAGTTAAGGCAGAAAATGGATTTCAGGACAATTATAGTGTTGTTGTTGCTTCAGGTAAGCTTTCTGTTTTTTTTTTATAATCTTGACTAGAGGCCTGTTGTAGGAAGTTTCCTGCAAGAATAGGGCTTCCTCAGACCTATTCCTGCAACAGTAAGGGTTTCTGTGGTCAGAGCAAAGCAGAGAAAGGAGTGAAGCCAGCTGAGTCTGCTGCCTCACTCCCTTCCATGTCCGCTGCCTCTCTTCCCTCCTGTCTCCACGGCCTCGCTCCCTTCTCCACAGCTTTGCTCCCTTCTGCAGCGCTTGGCTTCCTTCTGCGCTGTCTTCAGTCTTTGCTCTGTGCTTGTGTATGCAAACTAACTGCCATCTTTGTTGGGTTAATATGCATACTCGCTCTGATTGGTTGGTGGGCACAGTATAGGAACTGTCAATTTGCATATTTCTCTTTTATTAGTGTAGATTTTGTGTTTCTATGCAATGTAACAATTTATATTTCTAGGAATTTCATGTAATAGAGTATTAATGCAAAAAGCTGACTTATAATGATGTCTTAATACCAAATATAAAACTAGTATACTGGAAATCTGTTATTCTTTGGCAGTGAAACTTAATTTTATGTCTGAAGCTTGTAATATGTCATCAAGTATTGAGCTTGTGTGAATAGTTTACATATTGCATTTCAACCTGACAGTGTATAGAAAATTATACTCTCACAAATCTATTGTGTTAAGGGAGTTTTGTGTAACCTCCCTGTTTTTTTTTTTTTTTTTAAACAAAAGTGAGATGGAAAAGGATGAGTTTTTATTAATGATATTATGTTCATTACTTAACATAAAATTAGAAAAATAATAATTGAATGGAAATTGGTTGAAAAATGAGTTTTTGCCCTTAGGTGCAGGAAGAAAAATGGCCAAGATAACTTGTAATTTGGGAGCATATATTCCTTGGCATAGGTGTGATGATTTTAGTTCAAAATACAAAGTCCACTTTACTCCTTAAATAATAGACCTCTGTATTGGTCTATCTATTCTGTCAGAGAAAAATTAAGAATGTGAGAATTCCTACACATATTTGCACGAAACTACTTTACAGAGTAGTAAATGGATAGCTATCTGTATCATAGAATACAGTAGTTGATAATATTTTTTAATTTTTTGGAAAACATTTAAAATGCAGTCGAATGTATTCACGGAGTTTCATGAAGAACAAATAGAATCAGATCAGATGTTAGATTAGAAGAAACATTTCTATCTTTTTGCATTGGTTATGAATGTGGTGCTTTATTAAAATATTGTAGAAATACACTTTTACTTCATTAGTGTGTTGGCTGTATACAATTTTACTGATTCTTTACTTCTAGGGCTGAAATCCCAGTCTAAACGTGCTGTGTCGGCTACCCCACCGCGCCCACCATCCAGGAGAGGGAGAGCGATGCCCGATAAAATAGGAAGTGCTTCCTCAGCAGCAGACAATGCCACCAAAGTAATTACTGTTCCAGTGTTTCATCTGTTCCACAAACTTTTGGCAGGTAATGTTCACAATAATAAGATATTTAAGAAATTTTAATAATCTTAGGACTATATAAATCAGATGTGTACTCACAAGAATCATCTTTAATTCTGTGCTTTTGATGAGATAAATGAATTACTGACTTTGTCCATGCAGTTCCAAGAGAAGAAGTGAGACCATATCCTTTTTAACACTACTGTATTATATTGCACACTTAAGCTGTACTTTCTACATTTTACTGTTAATTTGCCATAATATAATCAGTCAAACTAATACTTTAGAGAATTCACAAGTTATATAGGAAGTGTGGTGAGGCAACTTTTAAATAATTAGTTGTAGTAGTAAAAGCCTTAGATGTATCTTTGATAGTTAAGCAGTATTTTCTCCCCAGCTAAAACATAATTCTTTGAACAATATACTTTCTATTGGTCAAGGTCATAATCCATTTTGTCTCCATTTTTGTACTGTACTGTTACAAATCAAATTTCCAACTAACTTTAAATAGGTTTTCCTTCTTAGCTTTACCTGGCTGATTATAGCAGAGGTCAGCAAATTATGGCTGGTTAACTGGAAACCTTTTTTATAAAAATATTTTTAATTGAAATCTATAGCTAACCCCATTTAATTATATAGTGTCCATAGCTATTTTCATGCTACAATGGTAGAGTTAGTAGTTGCAGCAGAGACCTATGGCCTTCATAGAGTGAAATATTTATTATTTGGCCTTCAATAAAAAAGCTTTGCCAACCACAGATTTATAGGAATGTCTGTGTTTTTTGGTTGTTTTTTGTTTCTATTTGCTGTGGCTCAGAAGATCTTAGTGAGATTGGTTAGTAACTAATTAACACTTTCTATAGACATTTATTGTTTACACGTGTCAAAAACATTTTAATTTTTTAAAACTTTGTAAGGGTTGATTTTAAATTGTTTTGAATTTGGTGTCAGAATCAAACTTCATTAAGTAACTGAGTAAAGTGAATCTAGTAAATAAGTGTATCCCATTTGGATTATAGATTTAACTTAGTAATGTCATTTATAGGCCAGCCATTGCCTGCTGAAATGACGCTTGCTCAACTTTTAACTCTTCTCTATGACCGAAAACTTCCTCAAGGTTACCGCTCAGTAGATCTGACTGTTAAATTGGGGTCAAGAGTTATCACAGACCCAAGTCTGTCAAAAACAGACTCTTTTAAAAGACTACACCCAGAGAAAGGTATGTGTATGATATTCCTTTAAAAAGTATAGTCTGTAATCTGAGGAGGCTTACGTTTTTTTTTTCTTACATTAACATAAAGATATTTTTCTTTATGACATTTGTTTGTAAATATAAAAAAATTGCCATTTCCATTGGAAATTAATCTTAATACCTTGTTATAGTATCACTTGTTTTATCAGCACCTGTGCTTTAATTTCAAATTTTATTTCTGCATGAACCATGTGAATTATTTATAATTAAAGCGAGAATTTCAATTCAGGATTCAATTTACTGATAATTTAGATAAAGTAGTATTTTATGCTGATAAGTATTTTTTTCCTCAAACAAGAAGTGGGATGAGACATTTTCTTACAATATTATTTTTACTTATTTTCCATTAAATATTTCTAAATACTCATTTTTGTTGCCTATTTTTTTTCTTGTGGTTAGAATAAAGTTGATTTTTTTCCCCAGTTGTTGAAAAATTCTGATTGTTTCCTGTTTTTTACTACTATAAATGCTATTTGAGCAATGACTTTCATAGTGTGCATATGGTATAACCTTATTTTAACTTCAGTTTTTCCCATGATTAAAGTTCAATATTTAATTATTATTACTCTTGTATTCTTTACTAAATTTTAGCTTTTTTTTTCAGCCCAAAATAATTTGTCTTTCTTAATGTTTATTTGACCTTGTTATTGTGAATATACTAACCTTTTAATTTTCCTTTGTGAGTGATTCAGAGCTAAACCAGTATGGCATAATTTTCTGTTTTCAGTAAGAAGTCTATTATTATTCATTTTTTTCCTATTTGAATGCCTTAGAGCTCAACATATTACTATTTGCTGTGAGTCTCTAACTTATTTAGACGATGCCAATGATACTGGTCTTTGGGCCATACTTTGTAGCAAGAGTATAGGAGGCAACTTCAGAAATCACTTAAACATTTTTTATAGCATCTAGCCTTAATGTAGCTATAACTGAATAACTTAAGATATTTATGCTCTTTTTTTTTTTTTTAATTAGGGAGATGACAACTGCTTTGTAAATGTAAGAGTACTAAAGAAACAGATTCTTTCTGACCTATTTTTTAAATCTAGATCATGGAGAGTTACTTGGTAGCTGTCCAGAAGATGAGGCTCTCACTCCAAGTGATGAGTGTATGGATGGGATATTGGATGAATCTTTGCTTGAAACCTGTCCGATTCAGTCACCGTTACAAGTTTTTGCAGGAATGGGTGGACTGGCTCTTATTGCAGAAAGACTACCCATGCTATATCCAGAAGTAATTCAACAGGTAAGATAAGATTCCTAATTGAATGTATCATTCCATGACAAAGCCCTTTGTTATTTTGTTTGGCTTTTCATGTACTAGTTCTTTTCTCAGTTTTATTAGGGAAAAAAAAATATATATGAATTTATATTAATCTTTTGGAAGTACCCTTTGACTTAGTCTTTGAGTATTGTACAAATCTTTATGTGAATTAGGTGGTACTGAAGAAATGTTGAAGATTGAACATATTTGCCAAACTCATTACACTGTAGCATTTACCTTGATTTTATAGTGTCACACTGTAACATTTTTGTTTCTATGATGTTTTAGGTGTGATATTAATTTCTGGATCTTACTGCAAATGGGAGAGTAAAGTAATACATTGTCTTTTGGTTTAAATTTTTTTCTTTTAGGTACCACTTATGTTTTAGGCGGTTTATAAAACATTATTTTAACCTTTCACCTGTTCATTAATATTGCTGTTATTCTTTTATTAATGGGGGGAGTGTGGTACATATGAAGAGAGTTGTAAATATAAAGCTCTTTGTTGAACTAGGTAGGAAAATGATTCTCTCTAATATTACATAATTAGTGTATTATATGTACCTGTTTCAATTTCCTAGGGCTGCTGTAATAAATGATTACAGAGTGGCTTATACTGTGCAAATTTTTCTCATGATTTAAAAAGCTGTAAGTTTGAAATCAAGTGTTAACAGAACTATGCTCTCTGTGGTGGCTTAGGATAACTGTCATTGGATTTAGGGTCTACTGTAATCCAGTATGACCTCACTTTAACTTGGTTATATCTGAAAAGATCCTACTTCTGATTAAGATCACATTATTAGTTCTTGGGCTCCTGGAAAAATTCTAGGATTGGGGTAGGGAATATACAAGATCAGTCTAGATTACAGAAACCTGCTTTAACGGGATCCTACTGATCAAATCTGATTCTACTTGGGCATTGAATAAAATAATAAAGTATTGTAATCTATAGGATAACAGAATCTATACTGGTATATACATCAGTAAATGCATGAATAATAAATAGATGGGGAAGAAGGAATGTTTATAGTTCAGTACCAACTAATAAATGTAGAAGGAAACATTTAGAAAATCACCTGACAACCATTGTAGCAATTATTGTTTTAGGCAAGAATTATAAAAATACTAGTTGTAATAGATCCAAGTTTGATGAGAAATAAGATGTTTAAGTAGTCTCAAGGAATCTACTTAATTTAATTAAAAAGGATTTAATAGAAATTTTAAACTAGAGATACATGGCAGACACCACCGTACTTATACCATATAACTCCTCAATGTTTGGAAGCTTTTAATTAAAAAAAAAATTCCTTTATTGATCTTATATTTCTATATTTTAAGGATATAATTTGAAATCAAGTGATTAATTTGAACCTGGTTTTGAAACATGCAAATAGCCAAACAAAGATTTCTTTTTTCTTTAGGTGAGTACCCCAGTTGTAACATCCACCACTCAGGAAAAGCCAAAGGATAGTGATCAGTTTGAATGGGTGACAATTGAACAATCAGGAGAATTAGTTTATGAAGCACCAGAAACCATTGCCGCTGAACCTCCACCGATCAAGTCAGCAGTACAGACCATGTCTCCTATCCCGGCCCATTCTCTGGCTGCTTTTGGATTATTTCTTCGTCTTCCGGGCTATGCTGAAGTGCTACTAAAAGAGAGAAAACATGCTCAGTGCCTTCTTCGATTGGTGTTGGGAGTGACAGATGATGGAGAAGGAAGTAAGTGTTTAGTGTTATTAATGAAATTTAACATAGGTGGGTTGTGTAAATGTTACCTAGTAGTCATCATTTATTACTTTCAAAGTTAAGCTATTACATGATTTGTTGTTGGCAACTTAGTTCCAATAATAGATATAATAAATCTTTTTTTAATCTTCATTTTATTTATAATAAATCTTTAAATAAAATAATTAAATTCATTCGTTCGTGTTTATAAAATTGCTGGGCATCATTCGAGGGATTTAAAGATGAAGGTGGTATTTAGACCCTATCTTCAAGTAGCTGGTGTCCTCCAGTAATAGGCATGTGTGTAAACATACAGACCTCACAAGCTGTAAAGGCCTGAGATCCCGGCCAGTGTGGCTAAGCTGACTGTCCGTCCTCCGGCGCACTGATACGCTGCTCGTTTGATTCCTGGTCAAGGTACATGTGCAGGTTGTAGGCTCAATCCCCAGTAGGGTGTGTGTGAGGCAACATAGCAATATTTCTCTCTCTCGCTCAAAAAAAAAAAAAAAAAAAAAAAAAAAAAGCATTGAGAGAGCTATTATGGAGTCCCTCAGGTGTGAGATGATTTTTTTTCACTACCCAGTGATGTGAATAAAGTGGCATAGCAGGATTTAGTGGAGCCATGAAGGATAGTCAATTGAGGTTGTGATGAGTTATTTTAGAAATAAAGAATGGTTTGAGCGGTATTTGTGTTCTCAGAATACAGGGTATAGCTCCCAAATGTATACACACTTGAATAGGTGATAGCTCAATTATGAAAATGAAATGTATTTTAAGAAACACTGCTTTTATAATTATTCAAAGTGTATATATGCATTTTTTGGAGATTCCTTGTATATGAAAAATGATAAGATAGCTCATGAAAATTTGCATAAAAAGCAATAGTGAAAGTTCATTTTAAAAGCTAATATAGCTAACAAATCATGGAAAGCCTTATAAAGATTTTATTCTAAAAAGTATTAAAGATTTATTATTAACATTAAAGTAGTAATGTGATGAAAATTTTTTAAAAGTGAATTTGGCAAAGATATTTAAATTACAGCAAACAAACGAGGAAAATAACAATATACAATAATGTGTTTTATAATAGAGGTCTGGTGTACGAATTCGTGCATAGGTGGTGTCCCTTGGCCTGGCTGGTGATCAGGGCCAATTGGGCCAGACTGGCTGAGGGGAGCGACCGTGGGACATTGGCTGGCCCCGTGGGAGGTTGACTGTGGGAGTGCACTGACCACCAGTGGTAGCTCCTATGTTGAGCATTGGCTCCCTGGTGGTCAGTGCACTTCATAGCTACTGGCTGGTCATCCTGTCCTAACAGTCGCTTAGGCTTTTATATATATAGACTAGTGGCCTGGTGCACGAAATTTGGACAGGGTTGGGGCTGTGGGGTTCTCTCAGCCCAGCCTGAACCCTCTCCAATTGGACATCCCTCTTGCAATCTGGGACCACTGGCTCCGAACTGCTCACCTGCCTGCATGCCTGCCTGAGCACCCTAACTGCCTTTGCCTGATTGCCCCTAACTGCCCTCCCCTACCGGCCTCTTTTTGCCCCTAACTGCTCTCCCCTGCTGACCTGATTGCCCTTAACTGCCTCTGTCTTGGCCCCCATCACCATGGCTTTATCCAGAAGATGGCTGGTTGCCTGGTCTAATTAGGATATTACCCTTTTATTAGTATAGATTATATAGGATAGGATTGCTTATGTGAGGGGGAGGGTTTCAGTAGGAGGAGATACTCTTGGCAGACAAAAATACATAATCCCTATATCTGAACTGATAGCCAGCCATATGCAGTATACTGCCAAACTGGTCATTAAAAAACTGAACCGCTTTCTTAACACCATACACCAAACAGCTGTTGCTCCTAAAACCCCTCCTCAGCCCCGACCTTATATTCTGCCTTCTCAGTTCACCCAGACTTGGTTCTTATTGGTCAGTTTCTATGCCAGTCAGTGTCTCCAGGCTTATCTCCGGGCCTGATCAGAGAGGCGGGGCTGATCAGCAGCCTTCCCAGGCTACTGCTGGCAAGCAGGCTGAACTGCTGACCTCTTGGAGAGAGAGAGGGTCAGCCCCTCGCCAGTCCCTGCCCACCTGAGCCTGCTGCGTTCAGACTGGAATTTGGTCGTCCCTCTGGTCGTTTTTTAACATGATGGACTCTGAGTTTTTTATATATTAGGATTATATATACATATATATACACAAACACACACACATACACACACCTATATATTAAAGATTAATAACAGAAAACTATGGTGATTATTTCCAGTGGGCTGATAATTTTAATAGAAAGAAACAAAGAAAAATCCCAGTTAGGGTAGTAGCCCCTGGCAAGTAAATTTTCATTTGGTTTGCCTCTAATTCTTCAGTTAATGACAATTAAATTAGAAAATTGGTACATTTTTATTATTTTAAAGTCACAGACTATATAGTAGCTATAACCTTAAACAGAAAAGGAAATAGAAATGCCTTTATGCTATTTCAGACTATTTTTAGTTACCATACGATGAGTGGTTATTAAAAATCACAATTCTGACATTCCTTTCTGTGGTGATTATCTCATCCACAATTCATGTGACTGACTGGTTTTTGATGTTTGTTTTTGTATTTAAACACTCCTTTCTAGCTAAAACATATTAGAAAACTATATTGCAAACAAAACAAAATAGTTTACCTTTATTACCTGTTTATGGTTTAAACTGCTTCCAAGTCAAGCATTTACTTTCATACTGTTGTATGAAACTTTTCATGTTTTTTTTTTGACTTGTTAGATTTTAGTATAAATTCTAACTTTATAGTAAATTTAACATAGTCTAGCTATTAACTATCATATGAATATATTTTACTATTTTTTGTACTTTTATGATGTCTTTCATAGCTTTTCTAGACATTTATTATTAAATTTTAAGTTATTCCCTATTATATTTGTAGTATTTGGGTTGTTGCCTAATAAATATAGTGATACAATTTTCTAATTGTCATTATTTGTGATCCTGTATATGGTTTCTTATTGTGTTTTAATATATGTTTAATTTTGAGTTCTTTTTAAATCTAGGTCATATTTTGCAGTCTCCATCAGCCAATGTACTCCCAACCCTCCCCTTCCACGTCCTCCGTAGTTTGTTCAGCACTACGCCTTTGACCACGGACGACGGCGTGCTCCTGAGGCGCATGGCGCTGGAGATCGGAGCCGTACACCTCATTCTCGCCTGTCTCTCAGCTCTGAGCCACCATGCCCCTCGAGTCCCAAACTCCAGCCTCAGCCAGGCAGAGGTGGGTTCAGTTTTAACTCTTTAGATTATGGAACGTGATTTAGTTCACGGAGCACAGGAGGTATTTTTCCCCCAACTAATCAGGACGGCAAGTTCATTAATGTCATAAGCGAAATTAATGAGGATACAATATACAGGTTCAAAAATGTAGTTACAACATAACTTCCATCAATAACATAAAATGAGCTTATTAATGATACTTTTTAGACTAGCAGCAAAACAGAAAACATCTATAAATCTGAAAAATACATGTACTACTCTCATAAAATTTATAACATTTTAAAAAAAGAAACACTATTACAAACTTTTGTCAAAAGCACTATTAATAAATGAAAATGAAAACTACCAAATGAGACACTATGTTTATGTATATATGATAAGGACTTTATATCCAGAATATTCAGAGAACTTCAAAAATTCCCAAAAGGCAGGAAACCCAGTAGGAAAATAGATGAAAAGTTAGAATGGGCATTTTATAAGAGGCAATTTAACCAATAAATGTGAAAAAGTGACTTGTTTTCTTGGTTATCAGAAAACCTCTAATACACAATAATTGCACACCCATCAGAATGGGTAAAATTACAAAAAAACACACAAATATTATCCTATTATCATTTGTAATAATGTAAAGGTAATAAGAATAAATGAAATAAATAGTAGAATGGATAAAGTAATTATCTACTATGTAAAGGAATAGTATACTAAAATAATGAAAGAAAACAAGTATAGCCAACTACACATAACAGTATTGATTAATTTGACAAGCAAACTAAAATTCTAGACAGAAAAGCATATATGCAGCATGGTCCACTTAGATAATGTTAAAAAATTAGAAAAAATGCAACTATAGTGACTAGGGTGTCATGCTTAGGTAGTAAAAGTATAAAAAGAATGAGGTAGTTATGAGTATAAAAATCAGGAGGATTCTGTCCAGTGTGGCTCAGGAGTTAAGAATTGAGTTTTGAACCAGGAGGTCATGGTTCCATTCCTGGTCAGGGCACATGCCCAGGTTGTGGGCTCGATCCCCAGAAAGGGATGTGCAAGAGGCAGCTGAGCAATGATTCTCATCATTGATGTTTCTATCTTTTCCCTTCTTTGAAATTGACAAATATATATATTTTTTAAAAATCAGGATGAATGAGGTTATGATGAATAGGAGATGGAATGAGGGTAATTTCTTACATGTAATGATCTCACTTTTGACTTGCATGGTTAAAATTGTGTTTATAATTAATTAAACTTGATCTGTTTGTTTTATGTTCCTTCTGTATATATATTATACTTCACATTTATACACTTTTAAAAAATAACTATTTTTATCAGTAACCTTAATTATTCTATTGGTAATTTTTATATGGTAATAAAATTTTATGATTTATTTATCAGTTTATTTTATAAAATGTGAAAGATGGAATTTCTTAGTCACAGTTCCATAAAATTATTTTGCAGATCAGTTCTGAGAGTATTGTTTGTATATAATATTCTTCCTTTTATTTTTTAAAATAATAATTGCCAATGATATGAGGGTACTAGTATACGAAATTTAAATGAAAATTATTTAAAGGAGGTTTGTTATTATAGAATTAATTTAAAATTCACAAAAGTAACAACAAATTGAATTTTACAGTTTGAGATTATTTTTAAAAAACCAATACGTCTCATTCATTTTTTGTCTCTATATCATTCACATTTTTAATATATTCTCTATTCCCAAGATTTTTTTACACATCACTTTCTGAACAAGAAAGAAATTAAGAATTACTCCAAGAAATAGAGGCAATCTTGCTTAGTGTTACTGAAACCTTGTGACAGCCGAATTCTCCTGACGGATGATGCTTTATTATATTCTTAAGAGATCTGGTTCACATCCTTATTCCTTCCACTGTTTCTCTTACCTAATTTGAGTCATTGACTCTCTTGGCATTAAGGTGCTTTACTCCATTTTTTCCTAATATATATATTTAATCTTTATTGTTGAGATTATTACAGAAACCCCTCTTTTTTCTACCCAGTTCTCACCCCACCCCAAGCCCTCGCCACCCAAATGTCTGTATCTATAGGTAATGCATACATGCATATAAGATCTTTGTCTATTCTCTTCACACCCGCATCTCCCCAACATCCCCTTTCCTTTGAGAAATGTCAGTCTGTTCTATTTCTATGCCACTGATTTTGTTCCATTCACCAGTTTATTCTGTTCATCAGATTTTTTATTCATTTGATTTTTAGATTCACTTGTTGATAGATACTTATTTGTTGGAGTCTATCAGTATTTCATAGGGCTGAATTATATCCCATTTCATGTTTATACCTCAATTTGTTTATTCATTTATCCACTGATGGGTTGTTTCTACTTTTTTGCTATTGTAAATATTCTTTTTTTGAACATGTGTGTACAATTATTTGAGTATCAATTTTATTTTTTTGGATATACCAGGATCACATAGTAATTCTTTATTTCATTTTTTTGAGGAATTTCCAAACTGTTTTCATTAGCAATGAAATGTATTTCACTGATAAATATATTTGAAGATAAATAAAACCAAATAGTGATACATTTTTATGTTTTGTAATAAGCCTCAGGTATCAAGCTCTCATAACCCTGCGTCAACAGAAGAACAGCAGCTATATTGGGCCAAAGGAACTGGTTTTGGGACAGGCTCTACAGCTTCTGGATGGGATGTGGAACAAGCTTTAACTAAACAGAGGCTGGAAGAGGAACATGTTACTTGTCTTCTGCAGGTATATTTGTAAAGTTGATATTATCAGTGATAATAAATTATTTTTTGTATTTGTATTGATGGCTATCCAAATCATCTTCAGCTACTTTTATGAAGCCCATATACTTCCTGTTCTAAGTTCTCTTAAGAGACCACTGGATAAAGATTGCTTTTTCCTGCTGGTAATTCTAAATTTCTTCCCTCTCAATTACTTCTTCATTGGGAGTAAAGTGACAAGAATGAAATTATTCATCAAGTGGAAAATCTATCTCTTTCCAGTAATCTCAACTTAAGTGCTGAATATGGACTCTTAAAACTATTATTTATCTACTTTTATATATCTTTGTTTCTCACACTGTCTATAACTTTTCTAGAATCAGGGAAGTTGAACTAGTAAAGAAAGTCTTTAATACCATAGAAATGAGAAGAGGAAGTACATCAATCAAATGATTAATATTGGTGAAGTCTTTGAGCATTTGTTTGCGGCAATTTTAGAATGAACGGGTTATTTTAATATAAAATTCTAAGATTGTGTTCCCCTCAAACTGTATGGTGAATTTATTCAATAAAATAAATAATATCAAGAGTTGCTACGAAAGCTTTAAGTTTTTGTTCTTAGGTGGATTGCTTCTGTATGTCTAGTCATATATAGGGTGGGGCAAAAGTAGGTTTACAGTTGTATGTGAAACAGATTATTCTTGTGTTATTATTTATTGTTGTATTATTTTCCAAACAAACAACTGTAATCCTACTTTTACACCATTTTGTATAGTGCCTCATGCAGTTTATTCTTGTTATTATTTATTGTTGTATTATTTTCCAAACAAACAACTGTAAACCTACTTTTACACCATTTTTTGTATAGTGCCTCTGCAAGTTTAAAGAAAAAAATGCTTTCTTTTTAAATCATACAGTGCAAGGGATTGAATGAGTTGAAAAAATATATTCTTGGAATTCAGACTGAATATCTAACACAATATATATATTTTTAATTATATGCAGCTTAAATCCAATTTAAATTCAGCTTTTTTTTTTTTTTTTTTTTTTTAAGGTTCTTGCAAGTTATATAAATCCTATGTGTGGTGCAGTAAATGGAGAAGCTCACTCATCTCACGAGAGCAGAGGACAGAATAGTAATGCCCTTCCTTCTGTACTTCTAGAGCTGCTCAGTCAGTCCTGCCTCATCCCAGCCATGTCATCTTATCTAAGAAATGATTCAGGTAAATCATGTTTTAATACTCCTCTGAGATATCTTTGTGGGCATGTTCTTTTGCTTAATTTTTTTGTCATTATCCGTTTAAACAGTAAAAATATATGGTGATTTACCCCAGTCTATGTCGGAATGAGTTTAATAGATTTATTTAAAAATTTTTTTTCTGGAAATAATTAGTTTGTGTATGTGCAGGGAGGACAGGGGCCCTAATTTGATATTGTGTAGTCATCTCTCCTAGAACACAACCTGGAAAAGACCTCCGTGAACTCTTAGTGTTCTAACTTGGTTTTAGCACTTTGGATTAATATGAAATCAGCAACATAACATAACTTTATTGGCTAACTGTATGCAATAAACTCAGTAATTTAAAAAATAAAATTTAGAAAAATTTTTTTCAAAGAATTTAATTCAATTAACTATCTTTAAGAGAGTTGTTACAAAGATTATACAAAACAAACTTTGCAGCCATAGTTTCAAGGTACCTGGAACAAATAAGTGAATTGTACATTTATTAGGATATTTTACCTTTAATATTCTTAAAAGGAATGATAAAAACCCTTAAAGAGAAAAAGTAGTTGATTAATTAGATACAGTGGCTTCATTATTTCAATTTTTAAAATATATTTTCATGTTATACCAATAAATGTACTGACTGCCACAATGTACTATCTGAACTACTTAATTTTATGTGCAATATAACTATATAGTTACTTAATTCTTGGTCTCTCCCCAATTCTATGCCTTATTTACTTTTTATTTCCTAAATGTGCTTATTATTATACTTTCTATATTGATGCTTTATAAACATTGGTATTAATCTATTTACTAACCAACCAATTAATCTTAAGATTCAAATAGAAGCTATATTGCTGTGGGCTTACTGTTAGATTGCCCTTGTTCTCATTTTATACCTGCCCTCTCATCCTTCTTATAGTGCTCGACATGGCAAGACATGTGCCACTGTATCGAGCTCTGCTGGAATTGCTCCGAGCCATTGCTTCTTGTACGTCCATGGTGCCCCTATTGTTGCCCCTTTCTACAGAGAATGGTGAAGAGGAAGAAGAACAATCAGAGTGTCAAACTTCTGTTGGTACATTATTAGCCAAAATGAAGACCTGTGTTGATACTTACACCAACCGTTTAAGGTACTATACTTTTATTCATTTCTCTTGTCCTTTGTCTTTTCTGATATAACTTTTAGGGTTTTCTAAATGATGTATGCTTATTAAACATAAATACACCCAGACAGTGTATAAAACTCCAAAGAAAAATATCCACTGAATCCTACACTCAGGAATGTTTGTTAGCATTGGCTTACCTAGCATCTCCGTATGTGATGATAGTTTTTCTTTTTTTCTTTTTATATATATATAAAATATTTTATTGATTTTTTACAGAGCGGAAGGGAGAGGGATAGAAAGTCAGAAACATCGGTGCGAGAGAGCCATTGATCAGCTGCCTCTTGCACGCCCCCTACTGGGGATGTGCCCGCAGCCAAGGTACATGCCCTTGACCAGAATCGAACCCGGGACCCTTCAGTCTGCAGTCCGTCGCTCTATCCACTGAGCCAAACCGGTCTCGGCGGTGATAGTTTTTCTTAAATACTGGTACATTTTACCAGTTTTCCAGAGAGATGCTAGTTTTACCCAAAATTGAAGTCAAAGACATCTTTTAGTATCAATAAATATGTATTGCTAACAGTGTACATAATACTTCTAGTTATGCATGTTAGATGGTTATGTAAAATACAGTGTACACTTGGGTTATCATATCCTCAGACATGCATGTTTTGGGGCATCTAGAAATCTGCATAGTAGATTCATAGATGTGGAATTATTGAATGATGGGTTAGTCCAATTTCATTTTGATACATATAATTCATGCTATAACCTTTTTTTCTACAAGTCAGAGGTTCAGTATTTCTTGGAGTTATAAAGTACTTACCTTCATGAAATATTGAATTTTTAAATAAATCGTTAGTATAAGTTTATACCTCACTAGATTCAGATGATGTGTTTTGTTATCATAAACTCTTTTAAATTAACCTAGTCAACCTTTTCTGTTAGCAGAATCTATTTGGTGGTGGTTAGTTTTACTGAAAGATGGCTTAATTTTGATTTTTAAGGCATTTATACCGCCAGTGGGAGTTTATTCCTTTGTCAACAGTCTTTTGAGTCAGTGTTCTTTACTGTCATTGTAGTATATTTTGTTCTACCTATACTGACTTAAAGAACTTAAAATTTGAGAATAACGGTATCCGTCAAATAATGGCAGAGAATTGGTCACTGGAGGAATAGTTTTTTTGTCAGTCTTCACCTTTCAGGAAGAAGTCAACTTCTCAGATAATCCTGGCACTGTTAGTTTATGTTTCTGTCATGATCACTTTAAAAACTAGTTGCTCACTGCCAGGCAAAAGGATCATAAATTAGAGAAGAGGTTCAAGAAGAATCAATTAGTAGTGATAAAAAGCTGTAGGTTTATATTATTCTTTTATCAGGGTAGGAAAATGTAAAGGCACATTTTCTTTGATATTATGAAATTTACTTCTCTTGTAGAGAAGAGAATGTATTTAATCCAATCCTTCATTGTGGCAAAAATATTTCTAAATAGTGACCTCATTAGCCAGTTTAATTACAGCAAAATAGTTTGGTGTCACAATTGAACTGAAGATACAATTTTCTGATTGAGTTAATGTCTCATTGAGAAATGCCTAATTGAGCATTATATTTACTGCGTTGGCCACATGTGTTTGTTATTCCCATTCAATAAACATATAATTTTAACAGAGCAATTAATACAAAATATACAGAGCTTTGAAATTGCCCTTATGTATTTTTAGGGGGAATTTTGCCTTGTGTTTCTGTATCTTATGTTTCTGTATTTTGAGATGTAATATTAGTAGTTTATAACTGAAAATTGCAGGCCGACGCTCTGTCCACTGAGTCAAACCGGTGAGGTCTGAATTGGCAACTTTTTGGTGCATGGGATGACACTCCATCAACTGAACCACTCTAGCCAGGGTGGCCTAAATTCCATTATAACACTGATTCAAAGTCTAAAACTTCCGCCAAAACCAGTTTGGCTCAGTGGATCGAGCGTTGGCCTGTGGACTCAAATCCCAGGTTCGATTTAGGTCAAGGGCATATACCTTGGTTGCGGGCACATCCCTGGTAGCGGGTGTGCAGGAGGCAGCTGATCGATGTTTCTCTCTCATCGATGTCTCTAACTTTATGTCCCTCTCCCTTCCTCTCTGTAAAAAAATCAGTAAAATATATATATTTTTTAAAAAAGCAAAGTGTAAAACTTCCCCCTCTTGCCCACCACCTACTCCATTTCCAACTGTATTTAAAAAACAAACAAAAGGCTACTCTGAGAAGAGAGTAGTCAGGGCAAGTATGTCCTGTTTATATATCATTTATAGGTTATGCTTTATTGGGGTTTGGAGTGTATGTAGGTATGTATCCCAGTTTAGAACAGTTTTACACTGTTTTTGTCTTTGCACTCTTAATAAGAAATGTAAGGGTGAATAAAGTACATCTAGTTAGTATAAGGATTTTTTAAAAATATATATATATATTTTATTGACCTTCCACAGAGAAGAAGGGAGAGGGATAGAAAGTCAGAAACATCGATCAGCTGCCTCTCGCACACCCCCAACTGGGGATGTGTCCGCAACCAATGTACATGCCCCTCACCGGAATCGAAACCGGGATCCCTCAGTCCGCAGTCTGACGCTCCATCCACTAAGTCAAACCGGTTTCGGCAGTATAAACATTTTTTAAAATTAGACAAAACAAGTACTAGTTTACTAGTTTTGTTTATATACCTTATTCCCTTATGTTCTTCCTCTTGTTAATTTCTCAGTTGTGTCCTTTTTTGAAAAAAACACTTAAGCCACGCAAATTTTTATTTATTTTTGCTTCAAATGAAGTTTTAATATATTTCACTCTTTGGTCATTTTAAAGGAAACAGATATGGTGTTTGGTCTGCAGATGATTTTCATTGAAATTATTTCTTCTGTGCATGTTATATTTATAATTTTTATCTTTTGTGGATGAGAGAAATTAAAATGTTTTGCCCAGTACAAAGAGGAAGTTAGCTTTTGCTGGTGGGAATAACCTAATTTAGATTATCCTATTTTTTCGTTATCTTAGTGTTCAGTTTATTAATTACATTCCCCCCCCCCCCCATAGCTCCCCTCTACCCAGTACCCATCCCACCCTCTGCCCTTACCTCCCTGCCACTGTCCTCTCCCATAGTTGCATGATTTTTGTCCAGTCTCTTGCTGCACTTACCACACCCCTTTTCTCCCCAAGAATTGTGAGTCCATTCCCTCTCTGTGTCCATGATTCTGTTATATTCACCAGTTTATCCTGTTCATCAGATTATTAATTCACTTGCTTTTTAGATTCATTTGTTGATAGATGTGTATTTGTTGTTCATAATTTTTATTTTTATCTTTTTCTTCTTCCTCTTCTTAAAGAATATCTTTCAGCATTTCATATAATATTGGTTTGGTGGTGATGAACTCCATTAGCTTTTTCTTATCTGCGAAACATTTTATCTGACCTTCAATTCTACATGATAGCTTTGCTGGATAGAGTAATCTTGGTTGCAGATTCTTGCTGTTCATCACTTTGAATATTTCTTGCCACTCCCATCTGGCCTGCATCGTTTCTGTTGAGAAATCCTCTGACAATCGTATGGGTGCTCCCTTATAGGTAACCAACTGTTTTTCTCTTGCTGCTTTTAATATTCTCTCTTTGTCTTTTGCTCTTGGCATTTTAATTATGATGTGTCTTGGTATGGTCCTCTTTAGATTCTTATATTTTGGGGTTTTGTGCACTTCTTGGGTTTTTAAGTCAATTTCTTTCACCAGGTGGGGGAAGTGTTTGGTCACTATTTCTTCTAGTAGGTTTTCATTATCTTGCTCTCTCTCTCTTTCTGGCACCCCAATAATTCTGTTGTTGGTATGCCTGAGGTTGTCCCAGAGGCTCCTTACACTATCTTCAATTATTTGGATTGTTTTGGCTTCTTGCTTTTCCGGCTGAGTGGATTTTGCTTCTTTGTATTACAAGTCTTTGACTTTGTTCTTGCGGTTGTCTTGACTGCTTTTAGGACTTTGTATAATATTTTTTGTTTCAGTTAGTGTATGCTTAATTTCTAGTTGGTCCTTTTTCATATCCTCGTAGGTGTTCATTTCCTCATAGGTCTTGTTCATTTCTTTGTAGTTCTCATTAAGTTCTTCGGTCTTTTCTAGTAGCCTCTTGGAAAACCTTATTACTGTGGTTTTGAACTCTATGTCTAGTCATATTTTTCCCTCCATTTCTTTCACACCTGATTTGTTTCCATTTCTCTGCATTGTGGCTGCTTTCCTGAGTTGGTCCATTAGCTGTGTATGGTAGGTGTCCTCTAAGGGACAGTGGCCCAGCCTCCCTATGTGGTTCGCGGGGTCAGCTCCACCCCGTGGTGTCAGCTCCACCCTATGCGGCACGCGGGTCTCTGTGTTGGGTGGTAATGGCTGCAGGCAAGTTCCAGAGAAAGCCACCGCTGGTCTTCACCCGTTGCCAGACAACTCTGCCTCTCCCCAAATGAGTCTGCACACCCAAAGTGTCGCCCAGGGTTGTAAAACAAAGCAGTCTGGTGGTCTCCCAAACGAGAGAGCAAGTCATGTGTCCTCTCTGCTCGGTCGCACACTTTACATGCTGTTCCAAGTTACACGCACTCTCCTCAGACTCACAGACCTCAGCCGTGCCCAGGGTTTTAGCTTGCCTTTCCCGGACCTGGGTCCTTGCCTGGAACTGGGGGAATCAGTGTTGTGGGAGGCCTCCGCCCTCCCTGTTGGAGAAAACTAGCCGGGTTTCCTGCCGCCCGTCCCTCACCGCTTGCTCTTGGAAGGCTCCAAACCTCTCTCCTCACGTATCTTTAAGGCTGCGCACCGCTGCTCCTCCTGAGTCACAGCGTCCCATCTTTACTTTTATTTGTGGAATCTTCACTCTGCCAGCTTTCCGGTGATTCTAGATGATGTTTGTTTTGTTGTTAAGTTGCAGTTCTGGAATTGTTGCGTGGGCAGCAAAATAGGGGTTTACCTATGCCGCCATCTTGGTTCTCCTCAAGATTATCCTATTTTGAGGCCATTGTTTAAACCCAGCTTACCTGGTTCTCAGGATCCAAAGAATGAATGCTGTAGGACTCTCCCCCAGCCTGGACTCTCTTTGAGAGGAAAGAAGGGATTGCTAAGAAGCTGAAAAGGCAGCTCATGCACCTTGCTTTTAACTGATTTGTGCAGTAGAAATTTTTTTTATTGTATTTAGATAAGTGAAATCTGACCTGGTAATAAGAGCATGACTGATTTGTTCATTTAACAGATATTTATTGAGTACTCATGGGACCACAACAGGAAAATTGCATCCTCTTTCTGAGGGACTGTCAAATTGTGGAAATAATAACTAGCCAGTTTCTATAATAGTTTGTGGTATATTAGATGTAGAAGAATCAATCCAGATTTGGAGACCTAAACATTAAGTAGGGACTGGCTAAATGAAGAGGGGAAGGGGCTGGCATACCAGCCTGTAGGAATTATGTTAGCAGTAAAAAAAAAAGCAGCACATATTTTGGGAAGCTTAAAATGTTTGGTATGCCTGGGTGTAGCATGGGTGGATAGGGGAAAGAAATGAGGCTATAGATGAAAGAAGAGGCTAGAAGATGAAGTGGTGTATTATAGTTACTTACACTTAAATGTATTATAGTTATTCACTCTTAAATGTGATGAGCACTGAAGGCCTTATGAAAAGGCTGTTTTGCAGCAGCTGAACGGTGGTGGTGGGAGTTAGGACAAGACTGAACTGCCCCGGAAGAGGTTTTCATCCTTCCCATCTCAGGAGTGGAGTTGAATGCTTCCTTCTTTGCCATTTCTGGGAATGTGCATGTGGTTATTCGCATTCTTGCTCTTGTATTATGGACTTAAAGAGAGAGTTAGAGCCTAGATAGAAATAAAATCTGTGTTCCAGACGTTTGACTTAAAAAAGCAATTATGTAAATCACTTGTTAACTGCATTATTTTGCGTATGTGTTAATGTTGGAAACTGCACATTTATCCCTGCGTAAATGCGCGGTTTCCTTTGTTCACACATAGGGATCTGAAATCTATAATCCCAGGCAGAAGTTTTCTTTTTAAAAAAAATTATATTTTATTCATTTTTTACAGAGAGGAAGGGAGAGCGATAGAGAGGAAACATCAACAAGAGAGAAACATCCATCAGCTGCCTCCAGTACACCCCTTACGGGGCATGTGACTGCAACCAAGGTACATGCCCTGGACCGGAATCGAACCTGGGACCCTTCAGTCCACAGGCCGATGCTCTATCCACTGAGCAAAACCGGCCAGGGCTCTATTATTTTCTTAAAGCTGTTATCCAGCTATAAAATTGTAGATGTGGAAAACTTATATAAGGAAAACTTACAAGTAAGTAGGTTTTAGATAAAATTTTTCTGGAGACTTTTCATCTATATTATTTTAGATTTCATCTAAATATAAAAAGAGCGCTCATAAAATAATCATTTTATTAATCTGATCAATAAGTTAAACTGTTTTCATGTTTGGAAACTGAAGGAAATTCTTCTTGGTAGAAATTCCTTATCAGGGCAAAAACCGCAGCATTTATAAAGAGAACTTTCAGATCTTATATCACCTATGTTATTGTTAGAATCTTTCTTTATGCCTGCTGGTTTTGTAATTATTGCTGAAATTTTGCTGTTTAGAGTAATATATGTGACATATCATATGTGACTATAACAGCAAAACAAATTTTTCTTAAATATATAATATATTGTATAACATGCATATGCATGTTATATATTAATGTACATACATCTGAAAAGAGCTTCTGAATTTTATTTTTGAAACCATACATTTTAGGGCATTTCTAATTTTCCTGAATTATAATTATACCTTAATAATGAAATGATTATCTCTTAGGGTTGAGGATTCATTTGGTGACTAATAATTGCATAACTATAAAGAGTTTGTTAGTGTAAGCCAGAGCATTACTCAAGGAATAACCACATGTTTTTTATGTTCATCTTTCCTGGAGACATGGCAGTGTGACACCTAGGAGTGATTTACTGTGATTTCATCTGTTTTTTAACAGTTGACAGTTTCCAGGATATTGTTAAGTATGTGCTGTACAAATTGCATTAAGATGACAGTGTCTTAATATTATTTTATTCATAAGTCCATGGTTTTACTATCCAGCACCTCTTAATGCATCCTTTCAAGATGCACAATTACTAATAATTGCATAGAGTTAATCGAGTCTAACAGTTAATGTAGACAAACTAACATTGCTGCTAGCTGGTTATTACTAAACAATTTGATTAAGATAATTCAGGGATAACATTTCTTTTGGAAATGCAAAAGGCGCATCAAAAGTGTTATTAGTTCAAAATAGAGAATTTTACATTCAGCACTTTCTAGCTTTTGTCTGAAACATAATTATCAGCATTTTGGGAGAAATCTTTAAAAGGTATATGGCATGTTTGTGTATTTTCCTTTTTTATTTTTTAATTTACATTTTTTGTTATTTTGTATTAGTTTCAGGTGTACAGCATAATGGTTAGACATTCATGCTGCAAAGTATCCCACCCTGATATTTCTGGTATTCACTTGTCATCAGACATAGTTTGTATATTAGTCTTACAGCATTTGAAAATACACTTTAACTGTTCATGTAAGGTAAAATATTGTTGTACTGGCTATTGTCATTTTTTATTTGCCATTCAATTAAAAGAGGAATGGCAAGGAAAAGAGGTCATTGCTCCTGACTAAGTAGTCAGGTATTGCCTGTTTTAAAAATTCTTATGGCACACTGGTTGAAAATCGCTGGTCTAGTGTGAAAATTGGTCTGTTGTCCATAAAATAATCAACTGCAAGATGTGACCCCTCAGCTTTTATGTGCCGTCATGGTGAAATCCGTCTCCTGCCGGCTCTGCCAGCCTGTGTTATCTCCAGATGAGGTCAGACTACGGCAGTGGTCGTTCGGTTTCACGTTTGAATAAGTGTGATATTTCTTAGCTTCCTTGGAGTAGGAATAAAGGCATTGTTTTGTCTTTGATCTTCTGTGCAGACTTTTCCTGATGGACTCCAACAGGCAAGTAATCATAGTTAGTATTTGACAGGTTCACCAAGAGTTTGAAGGAGTGACTTGCTGTTAAGCAGTCTTAATTGGTTAGGAGGGCCTGACACAGATGACTGCATATTTGAGTGTAAGGTGTGGACGTGGAGCTTCTCTTTTACAGCAGTAAAGCAAGTGTTCGTTATTGCCTTTCCTTTGGCTATGTTAAAGCGTTTTCCTGGTGCAAAGATGTCTATCATATTTTAAAATCACAGGATTCTCTTGTAGAAATAAATACCCAATTCCTTTTTATCTAAGCAATAAGATTAGTGGACCTACTTCTTCAAAGGCATATATAAACATTTTTTTTTTTTATCAAACTCTTACTTTAACTCCCGTAAGCCAGTTATATAGGGCTTTAATCCGTTAAGAATTTCCATTCAAGTCCTCCCACTACTTTGTTTCCCTCGGAAAAACATTTCCTAGTTTCTTCTCTTTTTCCTCTGCCTTTCAAAACCTACAAAATTAAAAGAGCATGATTTCCTAGCCAAGAAGCATTTGTTTTGACCATAAAGTTCAGTTGTTCATCAACCTTTTACTGGGTGATTGAAAATAGCATTGCCAACATTTATTTTAAAGTTCTTCCTCAGTTGGATTGCCCTTTGGCAATGTATATTATTTGAGACAACTCCATTGCACACAGTATCTTCATTGTCATCTGATGTTTAATGTGACCTAAAAGTTACTATATTTTTATCTAATCTAGAAATTAAGGTTTTATTTTTAAAGGGTACTCATACCTTTGTTTTGAAAATTTCTTCTCTCATACTGTTTACTAATGCTTCCCAAGAAGAGGAAGCTTTTATTTTCAACTTTGATTTAAACCATATTGAAAACTACAAGTGGCAGTTTGTTTGCAAAAACTTAAGCAAAAACAAAAGGGAATCTAGAGATAAAAATGATAAAAATTAAGCTTTAAATAAATCACAGAAAATATTTCATCTTACAGTGATCTTTGCCCTATTTACTGGTGCCTTTCAGTGGTCACTTTAATGTCTTCTAGAGATATGAGAAGCAAATAATTGTCCACAGTAATATTTTTAAAAAATATTTTTGCTTACATTTAATATTAATATCTTTAAACTGTAATTCCTGGTGAAGAGCTTTAGAATTGTGAACTGTGACACAGTATCTTTTATAGGTAAATGTAGAAGTTTCATTTTCCTGTAGTTTTAGAATCTTTCCTTAAGATGCTGATTCTTAATAGTCCTGAATCTGGACATTTCAGAATGTAGTCTCCAGATTACTTCTTCTTTAAATTGTTATTTCAACTGCATGAATGTTTTGACTTTAGAATTAGGAGTGCAGGAGTTGAAATAGTCTTCTTTCATGTTCTAAGAAAATAGCTAGCTACATTATGCTGTTTTCAGTTTAGAGATGATTAAAAAGAACATAATTCTGGTATTTTTTTATTTAGTCTTACAAATATCCAACTTAATTTGGGTGATATTAGCAGAGGCAGTTTAATATAACTGAATGTTGAGTTACGGTTTTTTCCCCCCTTTGTTTACACAAGAAAGATTTGCCCATTTTGCTCACATCCTAGTTCAGATTATGTCACAGAGCCAGAATATGATTAATTTGTTAGCTGTTTAGTTGGAATTCACAGCAGAGTGGAAAATGTTTGCAGATAATTCTGTGCAATAGTAGAAACTTCAGTTGATTCCTCGTATTTCTTCAGGGCAGTGATCACAACCAGATTCAACGTATGCACAGAGCAGCGGATACCATGGTAGCGGCCGTCGCTGATTGCTTTTACCATGTTGGATCCATTGTCAGTCTCAAAGACCTACTTCCAGCTAGGTGCCTTGAACTCAAATAGCTTTTCACACAGACTTCAGGATGTGAGCTAAGGTATGGCCTTTTTTCATGAGCTGGGCCTACATATGGGTTGACAATAACCTGCAACTTCAATAGAAAAGAGACTACTGGCTGTAGCAAAATGTCAGACAAGGACTAGTTGTAGTATTAGGTAGGTAGCTTGTATTCTTCCTATATTTGAATTACTATTTTTTTTTTTTTTTTTTGGAGAGTGTCTCTTTTTCCCCCATATGTTTTTGCCAAAAAAGACTGTTGACATAAAAATATCTCATTCGAACCTGGTTGTAAAGGTCTAAGTGAACCATTGTCTTCAATA
The DNA here is from genome assembly GCA_027563665.1 of Antrozous pallidus. Lineage (NCBI taxonomy): Eukaryota > Metazoa > Chordata > Mammalia > Chiroptera > Vespertilionidae > Antrozous > Antrozous pallidus. The sequence goes on along the minus strand of CM050523.1, from coordinate 57,237,444 downwards.
TGAGAGATAGATGATCATTTCTTGTACATATTTAGTGTAAAAAATAATATTTTTAAACTTCTGTGGATGCTAGCACTTTTTCATTTTTTATTTTCCTGTAAAAAAGTTATAATAGAATTTTCCATTCTAATTAGTTGCACCATTTTAATAATAGGGATTTCTCCTATCAGTCATCTTTCCTAAACTGGAATTAGAAAATTGGTATTCATGAATAGGGCTTAAAATTTAGAATCAGTACTTTTCCAGGGTAACTTGCCCTAAATTGCATTGATACAGTTTACTCTCGAGACCAAAGGTTCTTGTTTCTTCAAGGTGAAAATACCTTCGTTCTGGAAAAATGAGCTTTACTCCCCTGTCTTCCTTCTCTGCTTGGCAAGATATGCTTCTTTAAGTGAATCTTTATTTAAGGTCAAGTGATTGATGGTAGATTTTTAGAAAACCATCTTTTAAAGCTATTACCATAACTCTTCGGTGTTCTCAAACTGTTTACTGTTGTTTTCCTGTTATTCTTGAGTGGCCCTGTTAAGAATATTTTAAGCCTTGCTATAAGGGAGAGAATTCTTTTTAATTGGGGAGAGAGAGTCCTTATAAATTCAAAGGAGGTGCTTACACACTTTTCTTGACTCTCTGTGCTCGATACTGATTATGAATAGCTATTTGTAAATACAGAAGTTGAGACTGTTTGGGCTTGTCTAGCAAAATCATATCTTTAGTAAGAAAATGACTCACTATTATACTATAGCCTTGTCTTTACTTTATAGGTTTAAAAGATGCATAACCTTTGATTCTAGCAGTAAAAATGACATTTTAGTTTTAAAACATTCACTATATTTCCTTTCATACATATGTAAACATATATATTTATATACACCTACACAAATAGAAGTTGATGACTAAAATGGTATATAGTATGAGATCTATCAAGTGGTTTCTGAGTGACAAAGGACAATTGGCCATGTGTTCTCTCTGACTTCTTATAAGGAGTCAGGGAAGTTAAGAGAGGCTAGGAGAAAAGGTATTATTAACCTAGTGACATAGTATCTTTCTTCACTTAAATCACCTTGTCAGGTGATGTAGTATGGACTTTATAGTTAAAAACATCTTGGGAGCCCATTCAAAATACATGCACACTGTATCCTTCTACACTTGCTACGCACTGAGTGGCTCTTCTTAATTTACCTCTTCTTTCCCGAGCAGGCTCTTGTCTCTGTGATAAAGAACAGTTCATTTGTGCATAATAATGATTATTTTGTTACGGGCTCTTCTACTTTCTGGTAGTCTGCCATAGTTCTCTAAGGCTCATGCCCATTGTGTGAAATACTAATGTAATAGTTAAGTCCTTTTGTTGGTAGCTGTGCAACTAGATAAATAAATGATGTGTAGTTTAGATCAGATCTTAGCAGGAATACTTTAAACATTTGATTTTTACTTGTTTAAAATTATTTAATAATGAATCAGCAAATATGTAGGTTTTTAGTACCTAAGCAGTAGTGTAATGATGTTTATTGTGTGAATAACATGCTGATAATTGGAGTAGGAAAAAGGCAATTGATATTTAGTTTTTATTTCCAGTGAATCTTGTAGTAAATACTACTGGACACATCTAGAAAATTTTAAGAAACATTTTGATGCCTTATACATACACTGAAATCTTATTATGATACACAATTTGATAGAAGGTTGGTTATACTTTAAACTCTGAATAGGGAGTAGGAAGATTATCGTTTAGATGATTATGTCCTAGAACTTGGTGTTTATATTAAGTTTAAGTATATAGAAGCACACTGTGTTAATAGTGAACCTGTACTTTACTAAGGAATACCCACCCCCCACAACCTGGGATATGAATATACCCTGAGTGAAATATAGAAAGAGTGAAATTTAAAAGTATATATGGTTCTTTGGTTCCTAAATCTTAGAAGACAGGATAGATACCTATGACTTTTACATATAGACATGATTTTTCTATTTCTAGATATTTATACTTACTAAAAGTATGATTTTTAAAGTTGTGGATTCAAAGACACATCAGGTATCTTGGTCTTTTTACAGTATGACATTTCTACAATATTTATCTCTTATTTGTTTTTACATTTGGAGGGGAAATCTAGCCAATAATTTATTTATTATGCTAGCTAAGCATTATTGGATCAGAAGCAATCTAATTTAAACTACTGATATATATCATGTGTATATCAAATGAAATGCACACTATCATTTTGATTTTTAACTACTTTTGTTGACTTATGGAGATACATATTTTTCAATCCTAAAATCTTAATGTTCTTTCCTTTTTTTCCAAATCAAAAAATTCATTTAGATCTAAAAGGGAAAATGCTAAAACAGGAGTAAAACCAGATGCATCTGATCAAGAACCAGAAGGACTTACTCTTTTGGTACCAGATATCCAAAGGACTGCAGAGATCGTTTATGCAGCCACGACCAGTTTACGGCAAGCAAACCAGGGTACAGCTCTGCTTCTTTCACGCTGCTCCATTACTTACTGAAAACTGACTCTCTCTTTCCTCTATGCTAATAGTGTTCATTTACCTAAAGTGATTTTTCTGCGTCATGTTTTTAATTATGAGTAATCTCTAAATATTTATCTACTGTGTATGATTGCTAACACTAAATTTTAATCTGAGCACGCATCATACATTTTTTTCTCATTAAAAGTCATGAAATGGAAAAATATCATTGTATGAGATAGAACTTGATTAGCATTGGCATTTTCATGTAATAGCAACAGAAGACATAAATGACTGAATTATCTATTTCTGCCGTTTTGACTAAATGGATGAAACCTAATTACCATTTCACGGATTTACGCTTTAAAATTGGTGAGGTTTTTAAAGCCCTATTAATTATGTTATGAAATAAAATTTTCTTAAATTCTTAAAAGTGTTCAGTAGGAAGACGATTGTCAAGAATTTGGTGACTTTTTAGAATTCAAAATTTGAACTCTTGAAGTTAATCATTTTTTGTTTTAATCTTCTAAAATTAATAGAAAAGAAACTAGGTGAATATTCAAAGAAGGTGGCAATGAAACCCAAACCTTTATCAGTATTGAAATCACTTGAAGAAAAATATGTGGCTGTTATGAAGAGATTACAGTTTGGTAAGCTGGAATTTTAATCTTCATTTCTTTAGATTTAATTTCAGATTTTTTAATGGTGCTTTTGAAATGTGTTCTAGTAAATTAAAGTTTTTAAAACTTGCTTGTACCGTGAATTATTCATTTTCTCCCTCCCTCCCTCTCTCTCTCTCTCTCTCTCTCTCTCTCTCTCTCTCTCTCTCTCCACACATACACACACACACACTTGTATCTTTTTATCTCTTGGAATTCAGAGCTATAGTTATATTTGGAAATCATGATTCAGTAGAAACCTAGAAAAAACAAAAGCCAGATGTCTAACAAATAGGCAGAAAGTTGTATTCTTCACCTCTATTTCTGTATATCTTGGCCTGGACGAAGGCACAACTATAAGCTCTTTGAAGGCAGATATATTTTCTGATTTATCATTTAACCCAAACACCCTACCTAGAAACTTATACTGACTTCTTGGTAAGATTGATATAATACTAATTATAATATAGCATTAATTTTTTTATATACTTAGAATTATATAAACACAAGATCAAAATTTATCATTGCTTTGTCAAAGTACTTAGAAAATAATCTTAATATTAATCTTTTTTTATTCTATTAACTTAAATTTCAGAAGTAATACAAGAGTAAACTTCAGCCTGGAATTTTTGATTTTTAGATCAGGGGAAATAAAGACTTCCTCTATTTTTTAGTTTTTTTAAAGAAATATAATGAGGATACTTTATAGTGATTTATTTGTGATTTTTGTCATTAGAACAACTATCCTCCATGCTGGTTCTTTTTTTATTTCAGACTTTTTCTTCTCTGTCTTTTTAGATACATTTGAGATGGTTTCTGAAGATGAAGATGGGAAGTTGGGTTTTAAAGTAAATTACCACTACATGTCTCAGGTGAAAAATGCAAACGATGCAAACAGTGCTGCCAGAGCACGCCGCCTTGCTCAGGAAGCGGTGACGCTTTCGACCTCACTGCCTCTGTCGTCCTCGTCTAGTGTGTTTGTGCGCTGTGATGAGGAGCGACTTGACATCATGAAGGTAGACAAAGCAACTTTTCCCATATTTCCCTATTAAAATATTCATACAAAGCACTAGACATACGTGAACTTAAAATTCTATTGACCATTTTGGAGTCAGTGAAAGTTCTTTTCTAATGTTAGTTCAGAGTATGTGAATGAGGCTGCTGTTCAAAATAAAGATTTAGAAGAAAATATTAAAATACCTTTGTTGAGCATAATATGAAAGGATTTAATGCTGACCAGTAGAAAAAAAAAGTTATAGAATTTCTTCCTTGTCATCCAATATACTTCTCTCATGTTCATATTTTTTCTTTTCTTTTTTAGGAAATTTATTTATTTACAGATCGATAAGATCTATGAATTGAGTAATGGTAGTACAGTAATAAGTAACTTTATGCTTTAGCTCTGGTGATTTTAAAGAGTTAGTACCTGAGGAGGTGCTTTCTTTACATTTGTGATTTAATTCATAGGTTAAATGTTCTGTCTTCCTTACTCTGCTGAAACTCTCGACCCATTGATTTGCAGAAGTTTTTTGTTTGCTTGCTCTTTTTTGTTCCATTGCATATTTTTTTAATAGAAATTTCATAGACTTTGCCTGTATGGTCGCACCCTTGTTTCTTGTTAAAAACAATGGAACCGATTATAGGTTGATTATCTAGGGAATTATATTATCACTGAATTGATCACATAAATTCAAACTTGTGACTTTGTTAAGCAATAAGCTATACCTAATATAAAGGATCCCATATTGGAGTCCCAAAGCAAAGATCAGAGTTATCACAGATAGAGACCAGTGCCTCTTACCTCCACAGGCAGCTTTTCAGAAACAGAGGCTTTGCTGCTCAGGCATTGCACAGTAAAGAATGGCTCAAACAAAATTTGTTAAATAATCTGACACTCACTGTTGGGTTCTTTGCTATATTTTGGACTACCAGAAATCCTAAGGGAAATACCTGCTGTTCTCTCAAAACCTTTTTGTCATAAGTTGTTACATGAGAACCTTTATTTCTGTTATCTACTTGCCTCCTCCCAGAGGAAAATATTAAAAGTAAGTTATTTTTAAAAAATTAACTTATCTGAAGATTAAAGCAAAAAATTAATCTCATAACTTGGAGATATGATAATGATTGTACCTAGAATCTCAACTTGTTGAAAATGCTATAGAGACTATTATGAAGGAAAGCTCTCAGGAAAAAAAGTGACTTAATTTAAAAGGTATTTGATATTAAGGTAAGCTTTCCTGCTGCCAATAAAAACCTATCTTTTAACAGTCCATTTTTATCAAACCCAAATCATTTGTTCTTAATTTAAAACCATGTCCTTGTCTTGTATTCATTTTAAACATCTAGTAGAGAGGTATATATACAATGTCAGAAGGTTATTCTTCTGTGTTGGATTGTGTTTTCCTACATATCAGTGTTGAACAGTAACATAGACTTTTGTGTGTTTGTTTATGCATACTAGGTTCTAATAACTGGTCCAGCAGACACTCCTTACGCAAATGGCTGCTTTGAGTTTGATGTATATTTTCCTCAAGATTATCCCAGTTCACCCCCTCTTGTGAATCTAGAAACAACTGGTGGCCATAGTGTGCGATTCAATCCAAACCTTTATAATGATGGCAAGGTAATATAATTAGTCTTTCGTTTCTAGTACCAAAGTGTTGTGACCAAAGTTTCTTTGTAATTCGAACAAAAATTTTGTTTTGGTTATATTTTCATGCTACACAGCTTTCTTCAGACTTCTCTCCCTGTGTGCAAAGATTAGCTTAAGGAATGAGAGAGAAGGAACTGAAAGGGGGCAGAAACACACAGTATTAAGAAGCAAGTACCATCTTAAGTTACTGCAGTACTAATTTATTTACCGGTACCTTGGCCAATGGAGAGCTTCCTCCCATCTGGAGATAGGATAGCCAGCGTCTGTCTTTGCCTCTCACTTTACTTTCCCTATCTCCAATTCCAGTTACCTTTTCACAAGTGCCTGAAGCTAGGTGAATGACAAACATCTGTGTTCCTTTTTTTGCATGTAATAACTTTCTCTTGCTATCATAACTATCCAGTTTTTTCCCTGTGGTAGAAATAACTGTGAACTTTAATTTATAAGATGTTTTATATTTTCTTATAAATGATAAGATACATTCCTATCGCCACCATCACCCCAAAAGTTGACAAACGAGTATAATAAAAATTATTTCATAAACCTTCTAAAATCTGACTCAAAAGAACAGCCATCACTTTCCAAAGTAATTTTGGACAGTTGGATGAAATTTCAACATAAATTTCATGCTGAGAGTATTTAATGTTTGGAAGTCAGAAGGTCAGAAAAAATTTATAGACTTCACATGCAGACTCTACTTTGATACTATGAGAATGGCAAATGCTAGAAGTTGATTGGTATATTAAAGATGACTCAAGATTTCCCTTGGTTTTGCCTTTTTATTTTCAAAAGGTACAGCCTGCCTCAGATCTGGGCTTGCAAGTATCATTTTGTCTTCATCATGTAATAAAACTGGAATTTGTTTTTTGGGTTCATTTCAGGAGATTTAACCACAGATGAACCTACTTTCTTTGGGAAAGCAAAGCAGGTCTTTTATAACTAAGCAATGAAGAGGAAATAGCAAGGCTGACTTGAGAGAGAGAGAGAGAGAGAGAGAGAGAGAGAGAGAGAGAGAGAAACCTGAAAAGAGTTTTAGTGTAAAATGTTGAAATTTATTTAGGAAGTTACTTTCTCAAGACTTATTGGTATGGAGAAAAGGGTAGGGTAAGGGCTTGAGAGTCTAGTATCCTGAATTATATAGTTTTTGTTCTGTTACATACTGGTAACATTTATTCTCCATCACTAAACATTTACTTGGGTTCAAGATCTATAGGGATAAGAATATCTGCCATTGGTAGCCACAGGGATGCTTTTGATATCAAATGGAATGGTATATCTGACAATCCTCCTATCTAATAAAAGAGTGATATGCAAATTTGACGGTACCTTCGCTACACCCAAAAGCCATGTCCACAGCCACGCCTACCAGCTAATCAGGAGCCGCTTATACAAATAAACCCCAATCAAGATGGCTGCCGCCACTGAGAGCAGGAGGAAGGCTTGGGTTTCCCCGGCAACAAAGGAAGCCAAGCTTGCTGCCTGCCGCCTGCTGGTGCTGGCCTATGCCTCCACTCAATGCTACAAAGTTTCAATTATAAAAGATACAGAAATGGTGGCAGCCACTGAGCTGGGGAGAACAGAGGCTTGGGTTTCCCTGGCAATGGAGGAAGCCAAGCTTTCCGCCTGCCATTGCTGGCCTAGGCCTCCACTCTAGGCTACAAAGTTTCAAACAGAAATGGCTATCGCCATGGAGTGAGCAGAAGGCTTGGCTCCGCTCCAGGGTACAAAGTTTCAATTGTAGAACATAAATTAATCTCAGATCCTAGGGCCTCCGCTTGGGTCACTGGGGGGCGTGGCCAGCCTGCAAACCTCGACAGGCCCCTCACCCAGGTCGCCCCTCACCCCAAGGGAACCCCCACCCTGATCTGGGACACTCTTCAGGGCAAACCAGGTGGCCCCCACCCATGCACCAGGCCTATGTCCTATCTAATAAAAGAGTAATTTGCAGATTGACCATCACTCCAACACACAAGAGGGCTGCCCCCATGTGGTCAAAGATCCTGCCCCTCAATGGACACAAGATGGCCAGCAGGGGAGGGTCATTAGGAGGTTCCAGGCCCTGCAAGGGAGGACAGTTGTGGGTGATCAGGCCAGCAGGGGAGGGCAGTTGGGAGGGAACAGGCCTTCAAAGGAGGGGTAGTTGGGGGTGATCAAGCTTGCAGAGGAGGGCAGTTAAGGGTGACTAGACAAGCAGAGGAGGGAAGTTGGCGGCAAACAGGCTGGCAGGGGAGCAGTTAGACATCAATTAGGCTGGCAGGGTAGTGGTTAGTACATGATTAGGCTGATAGGCAGAAGTGGTTAGGGGCAATCAGGGAGGCAGGCAGGTGAGCAGTTTGTAGCCAGCAGTTCTGGATTGTGGGAAGGATGGGCAGTCGGACATCCCTCGAAGGGTCCCAGATTGGAGAGGGTGCTGGCTGGGCTAAGGGACATCCCCCGTCCCCCGTAAACAAATTTCTTGCACCAGGCCTCTAGTCTATAATAAAAGGGTGATATGCTAATTAGACTGAACATCTTCCAGACATCATTCTGGACATCGCTCCTAACCAAGTTGGGGCAGGAGGGAAGCCAGCCCAGGTTCTGGTGCCTGCGGGCGGCCCCACGCCCTGGCTGCCTGCGACTGGAGGAGGGAAGCAGCCTGGGTCCCAGGTGCTAGAGGAAAGCTGGTGCCAGCATTGGGAAGGAAAGCCTACTCTTGCACCAATTTTTGTTCATCTGGCTTTTAGTACTTTAAATAATAACAAAGTCTTTTAAAACTACTCATGAAATTACCTGTTAAATGAATTCATTAATAGAACAGCAGAGAAATGAACTACTCTGCTTTTCAAACAACTGCTTATTTTCCAACAAGTTTACAAGAATAGATAAAATGTCCCTGGTTTTAGTTTTCCTCAAAGCAGTCCATCCCCTGCTATTCTCTTAATGCTCTGTGAAAGCAATACAGCAAAATATGTGGATTTTGCAGTATTGCTTTATGTTGAACTGTTATATTGGCAAATAATTTGAGTTCATTCTTGCTGTCTGAGTGAACAAGTATATAATGTCTTAAAGTTTGATCCTCAAAACCTTTTCATGGTATCTGAATCCTCTCCTTTCCAAATTGATGATCATGTGAGGCCAGATTTTACCTATCTACTTCAACCAAAACAATATATTGCAACAGATTGAATGCAGAGGCAGATAAGAAGTCAGAATCTGTGAAGTTAAGCCCAAATTTCAAAATTTATAAAATTTAAAAAAGATATTTAAAAATGAAGAGTAGTACCACTTTTCCTCACTGATTTTTATTTGGAAAAGTTATTTTTTAAATTTAGAAATGTTAATTGTATTTAATGTATAGTAGGTATTGATGCATTTTTCGCTATTGCTATTGAAAATGTTAATTTGTTTTAACAGACTAACCCTTAGGGTTTAGATAGGGGACATAAAACTGAGATATTTTGACATATTAGCATTTCACTTTTACTTTTAGTTGTGACAGTTTGCTTTTAAAAAGCACTCCTTTCAATTCTGCCTGTGCTTTTCTCTTTATTCCTCAGGTTTGTTTAAGCATATTAAACACGTGGCATGGCAGGCCAGAAGAGAAGTGGAATCCTCAGACCTCAAGCTTTTTGCAAGTAAACAAATTTTTCTGAGTTTCACTTAGAACATGTAGAGCTACTTACATTTGAAAAAAATACTTTAGTGATTGACAATAAATAATAAACCAAACAAAAAAGAGATTTATAGGAAATCAATATTAAATAGCTAATAGGTAAGCAGTTGGTACATTGCATCTGGAGTTTAGAATCAAAATCAGACATAAGACAGAAATTACATTTTGTCAAAATTGTCTTTTAAAAATTCCTTAAGTTACCTTTACACTATGACGCAACAGGTAAGACAGATTATCCCATGTCCCAGTCACTTATAGGGCTTCAACTCAGGTAAGTAGACTTTAATTCTGGTATTATATATTTCGAGGATATAGTTCTTCTGTAATCTGGTTAGTAATGGAATTCATCTAAGGCTCAGAAGTACTGTCTCAAATTTTATAAGTTGGTTTTCACACACCATTTGAGCACAGAAAATAAAGTATTATTTAATATCCCATCTAATGTTTCTTGCTGATATCTTAATAGTTCTGGATCCTAGCAAAGAAATGAAAAAATAAGCATATTAATTACATGAATTAACTTTGTTACTTGTTTATTAATGAAACAAATTGTTGCTACATCATAGTTTAAATTCACATATACAGTTTACTGCTTATTTTAAGAAAGACCATCATAAATTATCCTCAGGTAAGTAAACCTACTAAAGTTGACCTACCCTGAGAGGATTCTTTTCCTACTTTCTTATTTTGAAATAGTTTAAAGAAGAAAATGAAAAGTTTTTTAGGCTATCACTTATTTTTGACTCTCTAAAAAGACCTGTCGCATCCTATGAAATAGAGAAATAAAACTGTAATTTTTTCCTTTTTGCCATTTTGGAAACCAAGAAAAAAAGGTTATGTAATTCATACAGAGTAATTAAGAAACTTAATAGAATATTTCTCCAAATAACTACTACTTCATTTTAAAATAATTATGTCAGTTCTATTTAAAAAAACTCCAATACCTTCAAATATGTTTTCTGTGTGCCCATTACTCTTGACAACTTAAACTAAGCTTATGAGTTTTACGATGAAAGGAAAATCAGAGATATCCTATTTAGACTTATATGTGACTTGGAACCACTTTTTAAAAAAGAATATTTTTATTGATTTCAGAGAGGAAGGGAGAGAGAGAGAGAGAGAGAGAGAGAGAGAGGAGAAAGGGAGAGAGAGAGGGAGAGAGAGAGAGAAACATCAATGATGACAGAGAATCACCGATTGCCTGCCTCCTGCATGCTCCCCCCCCCCGGGGGGGGGGGATTGAGTCCGCAACCCAGGCATGTGCCCTTGAATGGAATCGAACCTGGGACCCTTCAGTCCACAGGCCAGTGTTCTATCCACTGAACCAAGCCAACTAGAACTGGAACCACTTTTTAAATTTTAATAAAATTTATATAGTTTTATAAATACATTTATTACTTTTCAAAGTTTTCTAGTTCAAAATTTGATTAACTTTGACCTTGCCTATATATCTATATTATTATACACTAGAGGCCCGTTGTATGAAGATTCATGCAATAGGCTTTTCTTCCCCTGGCTGCCAGGACCAGTTTTCCTCTGGACCCAGTTTTCTGTCTCTTCACTTTCATCCATTGTGTGTCTTTTGTTTTGAGGTGGGTCTCTTGTAGACCCAGGCCTTCCCTCTGGCTGTTGCCTTCCGTTTTTGCTTTGGCCGCCTGGAGCCTTCACTCCAGCCGGAGCCTTCAGTCTTCTCTACTCTGGCTGGAGTGCCACGCTGCCGCTGCCTTGCCGCCGCCACCAACTCAGCTTTGTCTTCGCCCCCAGGGCCGGGCGCTCATGCCGATTGGCCCTACCCTGCCCTCCCCCCCGCTCCTGATTGGCTGGTAGCATAGCCAATGAGGAGCCAAGGTATGGTCACATTTTCATGTTACTCTTTTATTAGGATACAAATTTTTGTAAAATCTATACTCAAGGGTTTAAATTTTACAAATTGGGAAACTTAACTACCCATACATAAAAATGATTTTTTCAATATATTCCCTTTAAGGTTTTTTGTCATATACATGGTTCATATAATCTTAATTAATATAGTAAATATAACATGGTAAGTAATCATTTAACATTAGAGCATATCCTTTAAAATATCTTCTAATTTTTTAATTTTGTAAATAATACTGTTGTTATATGACTTTCTTTATATTTTATGTAGTTTCCTGAATCTAGGCTTGCAGATTGTGATGGAATTGGCTTGGTCAGGAACAAGAAGTGGCTGTATCTTTTCTGTAGCAAGAGTGAATAGGCTTGTCTTCATCCTGAGCTTAGGGGGAAATCTTGCATTCTTTTCCATTGAGGACGATGTTAGTTGTGGATTTTCCATAAATTCCCTTCATCATGGTGAGGACATGTTCCTCTACACCTACTTTGTTGCATATTTTTATCATGAATTAGAAACTTTCTTCAGAAGCAGGCTACACAAAAATTGTAGGAAATATTAAAAATCTGCAAATAACTGATTACTTCATTATATTCTAATGTATAGTATAGTATATTTTCTCCCCCTCTGGCTCTGTTTTTGTTCATCAGTTTATGTTCATTATATTCCATAAATGAGTGAGATCATACGATATTTATCTTTCTCTGACTGGGTTATTTCACTTAGCATGATGCATTTAAAGTCTTATTTTGTCAAATATGAATATTGCTACTCCAGCTTTTTTTCTTTTCCATTTGCTTGGAAAATTTTTTTCCATCTCTTCACTTTCATCCATTGTGTGTCTTTTGTTTTGAGGTGGGTCTCTTATAGACAGCATATATATAGTTAGGTCATGGTTTTTTATCCATTCAGCTACTCTACACGTTTTGATTGGAGCATTTAATCCATTTACATTTAGGGTTATTATTGAGAGGTGCTTTTTTATAGTCATTTAACAGAGGTTTCTCTCTATATTTCTTCTCATCAGTCAATCCCTGACAGCAATCCCTTTAGTATTTCTTATAATGCTTGCTTGGTGGTGATGAACTCCTTTAGCCTTCTTTTTGTCTGAGAAGCTCTTTATTAACTGTCTTGCTGGATATAGTAATCTTGGTCTCAGATTCTTGCTTTCCTTCATTATGAGTACTTCGTGCCATTCCCTTCTGGCCTGTGGAATTTCTGATATCATACTATGTTAGTATAATTTTGGTAATATTATTATACTTAAAATCCTTTTATTCTTGAAATATTAATGCTTATTGTTATATGTAAGATCATTTTTCTTGAATAATGGGTGTTTATTGCATGTGACATATTTAAAATCATTTTTCTTGAGGTATTAATTGATGTTTATTGCAAGTAACATTGTATTTAAAATTGTTTTTCTTAAAATAAAAAAAATAAATAAATAAAAGGAAGAAGAAGAAGCATGCTACAGGGTCTCAGGAAAACATGATTTCTTTTTGTTAGAGTTTGAGACCCAAAGATGTTTTACACTTTCATTTATCATGTACAGAAAGGATAAAAGTACTTTTGCCAGCTTGGAAATCTTCCACAAAAATATTTGAAGGCTCTATATAACTAAAAAGATTCCCAAGCCTGGCTGGTGATGCTTAATGGTTGAGCATCAACCCATGCACCAAGAAGTAGAGGGTTTGATTCCTAATCTGGCACATGCCCTATTAGGAGGCATGCAGGTGGCAGCTGATTAATGTTTCTGTCTCTCTAAAAATCAATAAAAGCATATTGCCCCAGTAGGAGGCATGCAGGAGGCAGCTGATTAATGTTTCTGTCTCTCTAAAAATCAATAAAAGCATATTGAAAAATCCCCAAAATACTTTGAACAGTGATAGTCATTGTTTAGATTCTTAAAAGAATAATATTTATTTAATAAAAATACCACATATTTTAGTCTTATGCCATAGGTCTCATCTAGCTATAACCTAGTAATTGTCTTGACTATTTGCATAATTTCAAATCAAATTCATAATATTCATTAGAATTGCCACCAACAATCACATTTTATCTGTAGCACCAAATTTTGATATTGATCATGTAACTGGTTTTTAATGTCCTTATCTATCCTATCTAATAAAAGTAATATGCAAATTGACTACCTCTGAGCAAGCTACGCCCATCAGCCACACCCACCAGCCAATCAGGAGCTGGAGTGGAGCCAGCTGGCCAGCACACAGGGCAAAGGCCTGGGCTGGGGGTGGGGCCAAGGCATGTGCAAGGCGGCTGGCAAGCACGGGGTTCCCGGGGCTGGGCGGTTGCCGGTGGCCAGGGCTAAGGCCTGGGCTTGCGGGGGGGGGGGGGGGGGGGGGGGCGGTGGGGGAGGCTGGAGGTGTGGCCGGCAAGTGCATGAGGCAGCTGGTGAGCGTGGGGGTCCCCGGGGCCGGGCGGACGCAGGCAGCCAGGGCTAAGGCCAGGGTTGGGGGTGGGGAGGGGCCAAGGTGACTGGGGCAGAGCTAGCCATCGGCCCCATTGCAGGGTGATGGCTGGGTGCCCAAGGCCGTGGATGAGCAGTTTTGGACATCCCCTGAGGGCTCCCAGTATATGTGAGGGCAGGTTGGGCTGAGGTATTACCCACTGCCCCCCAGTGCACAAATTTTGTGCACCGGGCCACCATATATATATATATATATATATATATATATATATATATGAGAGAGAGAGAGCGCCTAAGTGACCAGTACTCCTAGATGGCCAGCCAGTAGCTATCACGAGCATTGACCACCAGGGGGCAGATGCCCAACGCAGGAGTTTCCCCTTTGTGGTCAGCGTGCCCCATAGCCAACCTTCTGTGGACGGCCAACCTTCCACAGCCCCTTCCCCTGGCCGGCCTACCCCAATTGGCCCTCATCGCTAGCCAGGCTGAGGGACCCCATCTATGCACTAATTCGTGCCACCAGGCCTCTAGTAATGTATATAATTTCTTGTGAGAGGTTTGTTCCAGTTGGATGTTAATAAAGATGTCATATGCAAGAGGAGTTAAACATATTTAATAGTTCAGATCAACCATTTAAAAGTGGTTATAAATATTAAATATATAATAATATTTTCTTGAAATGGGAAATTTTTGAAATCAGCCACTGATCACAATCTTATTCAATGGCATAATTTTCCAGAGAGACTTAAAAGACTGTTTTGAAAGACTTAAGGCATTTTACTAATTTTAATTCTTTCTTTTCCTCACCCCAAACATGTTACTATTATTTCACATTATATCGCTTTATTGACATTAATGTTTTGGATTGTGTATTTTGTACTTTCCTGTGTTTGAAATGTATATAAAACTTTTAATATATTGTATAAGGTCAAAGAATTAAATCCTTGACAAGACATAGCATGAAAATAAAAGAAATTCAAAGTTAATAATTCCTAATGTGAGTGGGGCAGCAGGAGGAATATGGCAAAGTGGTGGATATTCTAAAGATAAGAATGAGTTAACAGAATGGATAATGGTGGGACTATGGGGACCAAATGAATACATAAAACTATAGGAGACAAGATTGCTCACTAGTTGAGTGGTCTGGTAGACCATAAAACGGTTCACTTTTTTGTTTTGACAAATATATTTTTTGATTTAGTCAGTTCTTAAACAAATTACAGTGAGAATTTCTTGTAATTTTTTGAATGCTAATATGAAGCTAAATAGGAGAGGGACAGTAAATTCAACCTATTAAAGTCTAGCTCTTGACTTTATAAAAATATCAAAGAATTGACTAAGAATCAGTGAACCTACATTATATAATGAAATACATTGTTTATTAAGTTAACTTAAACATAGCATCCTATATAATGAAAGGCTAATTTGCAAATCGACCGAACATGGAATGACTGGATACTATGACGTGCACTGACCACTAGGGGGCAGATGCTCAATGCAGAAGCTGCCCCCTGGTGGTCAGTGCGCTCCCACAGGGGGAGCTCCACTCAGCCAGAAGCTTATGGCTGAGGAGCGCAGCGGTGGTGGTGGTGGAGGGGCCTTTCACGCCTCCATGGCAGCACTAAGGATGCCCATGGGGAGGGGCCTAAGCTGTCAGTTGGACATTGCCCCGCGGGCTCCCAGACTGAGAGGGCACAAGCCGGGCTGAGGACCCTCCCTCCCCCGAGTGCACAAATTTCAAACGCCAGTCCTCTAGTATGTAATAATATACTATGGTATGCAGAAGACCTTTTTTCTGTTAATTACCAAATCATTTTGAATTCATATTTTAAGAAAACTCTTTGTCCACATATAGCTATGATAAATACTATTTCTTCATTTGAATCCAGGTAGCTCTTTTTTGTTAATCTTCACCGAGGATATTTTTTTCCATTGATTTTTTTTTAGAGAGAGTGGAAGGGGGTGGGGGGAGAGGGAGAAACAGAGAGAGCAACATCGATGTGATAGAGACACATCTCTTGGTTGCCTCCTGCATGCTTTATGCTCAAGACTTTACCCATTTTAATTTTGCTTTAATAATAAAGTAGTTCAGTCTTATAATTATTAAGATTAATTTTATGCTGATAATATGTAAAAGAAAATCCTGGTTGATAAAGCAGATACAGTTTACCATTAGTTAAAATTTCCCATTATAAGTATTTTTAATTTCTTTGTTGCTCAGGTGTTGGTGTCTGTTCAGTCTCTTATATTAGTAGCTGAGCCTTATTTTAATGAACCAGGATATGAACGGTCTAGAGGGACTCCCAGTGGCACACAGAGTTCTCGAGAATATGACGGAAACATTCGACAAGCAACAGTGAAGTGGGCGATGCTAGAACAAATCAGAAACCCCTCACCATGCTTTAAAGAGGTATGTTCAGTAAAATCAATGGAATACTTTATTAAAGACATTATAAAATATAGTTTATTAGGATTGTACTTGCCTTTATATTTGGAGTATTTACAGTATACTAAATTTTATTATAGTTTTTAGTTTTTAAAAATATTTTACAGATTTTTCACAGAGAGGAAGGGAGACGCATAGAGTTAGAAACATTGATGAGAGAGAAACTTCAACCAGCTGCCTCCTGCACACCCCCTACCTGGGATGTGCCCACAACCAAGGTTCATGCCCTTGACTGGAATCGAACCTGGGACCTCTCAGTCTGCAGGCCGATGCTCTATCCACTGAGCCAAACCAGTCAGGGCTATTATAGTTTTTAATAAAAAATCAGTATTAATGAATTTTAAAACCACCTACTTCCTAAAAGACATCTGATTACATTTTGACAGTTTTCTGTTGTCAGTAGTTTTCTAATTCTTTTCTCCTGGTCATTCGTTCATTTACATTCACCTTCTGAATATATTGCATTGTATTATATAATCCTTATTCTCTCTGGATAGGATTGAACTATTTAAATCTGTTTGGAATTAGGCATTATTTTCTGCCATAGAACTGGGAGATTTTACATATATTATGTGATGTCATAAACCTAATTTTTCCCTGTTAATAATGTAGAGTTCACTAAATTGAGTTTTATGGAGAGGAAAAATTGCATTGTCTTTTAAATTTCCTTTGTAATGCTCTACATACTTTGTCTTTTCATTTCTGACCGGAACACATTTTGTTCCCTTGCTTGTTTTATTTTTAAGGTTATACACAAACATTTTTACTTGAAAAGAGTTGAGATTATGGCCCAGTGTGAGGAGTGGATTGCTGACATCCAGCAGTACAGCAGTGATAAGCGGGTAGGCAGAACCATGTCTCACCATGCGGCAGCTCTCAAGGTGAGTTCGCCTCCGAGCATGAGCCCTGCTGCTGGCTTTTAAAGAAGAGTTGTATATTCATTGACAGAACCATGGCTACCTGATGGTAAAGGATGGGAGGGAATCAAAGAAATGTAAAATTTAAGTTCAGAGGTTTAAATTGATACTCAGAAGTCTATTAAAAAGTTATGTTAGTTTCCACAATGAATCAACAGTTCCTTAAATAAAAAAATGTGTGCAGGAGCTGTGTTTTATCCAGGAGTTTGAAGGTGATGACAACAAAATATACTCCGTAAATAAATTTTTTGCTCCTTTAGCTTTTCCTTAGGCCGCTTACCTTCCAGAATTTTATTGAAGTAAAGAGGGAGATGGTAGCTGTAGAACCTCCAACAGCTAATTGGTAGAGGCATCTGTTATACAGATCTGTTCTGGGGGAGGTGAGCAGTTGTTTTCAGCCTGGGCATTTATGAAGTGGGCATGTAAAACAGGATGGTTTTGGAGATTTTTTTTCTCCTGCCTCATAATATTTGTTCTTATTCCCCCTGTTTCTTTCATCCTCCACAAATTACCTTCCCTCTTCCTATTTTAAATTTTCTCCATTCTACTGGATCCTTCCATTCTGACTTTAAGATATCTATTTTTAAAACTTTTAGAAATAAAATTATTTTCCTCTTTAACATTTGCATCCCCTTAGCTACTAGTTTTATTTTGCCCCATTATTATAGAACTGTTTCTCTTTTTATCAAACTATAGCAATGAATACTTCTGCCTCCATTGTAAAACCCTACCCTCTCACTAATCTCTTGCCATGTAATTTTCATTCTACCATGCTACTCAGGACTTTTCAACATCAATCGCTCTGAGAGGTGTTTTGCCAATTTTGTCCTCTCTCTGTGACAGTAGCATAAGAAAAGTGCTCAATAATTATTTGTTGGCCTGTGCTTTGGATTTTGTTTTAAACCTAACTCTTCCCTCAAACGATACTGTGTTAGAATTCCTTGGGTTGCAGTTCTGACATCACTCATTTCTCTGTAACAGCGTCACACTGCTCAGCTACGGGAAGAGCTGCTAAAACTTCCCTGTCCTGATGGCTTGGACCCTGATGTTGAAGATGCCTCGGAAATGTGCAGTGCCACAGCAGGTGCTGAGGGGACACTCATGCACGATCAGGTCAAACCCAGCAGCAGTAAAGAACTCCCCAGTGACTTCAAATTATGAGCTGCATTAACATGGACTTCATAGACACAAAGGCTTTGAAGCACAAGCCAAATATGTCAATATTTGTATGTAAGAAACTAATTATGTAATAGGTAATGAAACTGAAACTATACTATGCCCTTAAGGAGATCCAGTTTAATTCAAGGTGATCTTTTATTTACCTGTACAAGAGTGTAAACTTTTTTGTGCTTTTATTTTTCAATTGTGAGAACCACTGATTGGTATGTTGAACAAATTTGTGTATACAAAGAAATGGATAAATCACTGATATATAAGGGAAACTACCTTAGGAAAGAATGTTTACTGAATGTTTATTTTTTTTTTTTTTTACTGTAGAGTGAGAGATTGTTAACAAAGAATATATATTGGTCATTCTTACAACTACTATTTGAAGTCAGCAACTTTTCACTGAATTTGATAGATTTTATGTTGGCCATATCTTCATGCTCATATTTGATTTCTGAAGACCTACGTACACTTCAATAAAAGTTAATTGACATACTCCTTTTTTGATTTACTGGTACATTTTTTAAATTATAAATCTGCCATTAAAAATGTGTTATAGTTGGACACTTGCACTTGTATCGATGAATTTATTACATTCAACATATTTAATTTTATGCCTTCTAATTGCAGAAAAATAAAATGAACATGATTTTATTCTATGCCAATATCTGGGCTTGAGAATGTATTTGTTATTTGAATTTAAGTATATGAAAGGCATAGTCAATTTGAAAAGTCACCTTTAAACTGATTTTTTCCCTAAAGGGCTCCTTTTCTTCCTGGACTCTGAGTTTTATTACTAAAATTACCTGTATGCATTAAACACAGGCTCTGTAGAGCAGAGAGGCGGTTCCTCTCTGGTGCTGTTACAGTACATTCTGTACCTGCCATATAGGCTCATTTTCATGCAAACTTTCTAGAGCCAAATAAATAAAGACTTAGGTGTGTTAGTATGTCTTATTTCTAAAACAGTTTGCTGTGTGTGAAATACTTGGACACAAAGAATTGGACACTTTCAAGACCTAAGCATTGGAAAGGAAAGGATATTGTTATAAGACCAATTATCACAGGAAATGCTAAGATGATTTTTGTCAGTATCTAAAACTGAAGGCCTGGTGCACGAAATTTGTGTGTGTGTGTGGGATTGTCCCTCAGCCCAGCCTGCACCCTCTCCAATCTGGGACATCCCTCTCATGATCTAGGACTGCTGGCTCCCAACTGCTCCCTGCCTGCCTTCCTGATTGCCCCTAACCGCTTCTGCTTGCCAGCCTGATTGCCCACTAACCACTCCCCCTGCTAGCCTGATTACCCCCAACTGCCCTCCCTTGCAGGCCTGGTTCCTCCCAACTGCCCTTCCCTGCTGGCCATCTTGTGTCCACATGGGGGTAGCCATCTTGTGTGCTGGAGTGATGGTCAATTTGCATATTACTATTTCATTAGATAGGATAGAGGTCTGGTGCATGTGTGGGGGCCAGCCGGTTTGCCCTGAAGGATGTCCTGAATCAAGGTAGGGGGTTCCCTTGGGGCTTGGGGTGGCCTGGGCGAGGGTCCTGTGGTGGTTTGCAGGCTGGGGACACCCCCCAGTGACCCAAGCGGAAGCCCTGGCATCTTGGATTTATCTTCTATCATTGAAACTTTGTAGCCTTGAGTGGAGGCCAGGGCTGGTAGTATTAGTCCTCAGAATACTATTTTACAAAAAGGAAAGTAACAATACCAGTACTATAAGGTCCAATCCATGTACATAGTGTACAGGTTCCTGCAGATGAGAGTTGAAGGACACATGAAAATACAATGTCAGTGCAGTACGCTAAGTTCTCTGATGGTATTAGTTGCAGGGTACTGCTGGGAGCACAGAGGAGGGACAGCTGCCTCAGGTAAATGATGGGCACTAAGGTGATATGATCAGGGAACACTTCCTGAAGAAACATATCCAGAGTCTTGAGGGGTGAGAATAAAGAAATTAGCCAGGGAGAAAGAAGTTGTTCCAGACGCAAAAGAGCAAAAGGAGAGCTCAAGTTGATGACACCACGTTAAATATATATATTTCAGAAAGGAAGGGAGAGGGATGGAAACATCAATGAGGAGACTGCACTCCCAGCACTAGGGATGGAACCTGCAACCTCTAGGTCAAGGCTCAATCACTGAGCCAAGATAGCAGGGGTGGAGGGGGTAAATTTTTTAAAAAATTGTTTTTTCTTCCTCCTCGGAGTGGGGTCATCTGGAGACGTATTGCCTTAAATTCTTCCATGAGTCCTGTGTGGTGAGGCCTACCCTGCAGGCTTCTCCCGGTGGGACCCTCAGTGCAGGCTCCAAGTCCACGACAAGCCTCGGAGCTTCGTTTTCACCTAGCACAGTGGTCGGCAAACTAAGGCTTAGAGCCACATGTGGCTCTTTGGCCCCTTGAGTGTGGCTCTTCCACAAAATGCCACGACCTGGGCGCATCTATTTCGAAGAAGTGGCGCTAGAAGAAGTTTAAGTTAAAAAAATATACTCTCAAAAGAAATTTCAATCATACTGTTGATATTTGGCTCTGCTGACTAATGAGCTTGCCGACCACTGATAAGAGCACTGCTCTGAAGATTAAAGGCGCCATGTGCTCAGCAAGCAGGCACGCAGGGTGGCAGGTTTCTGCAGCGTTCAGCTTATCCTCCAAAAACTTCCCTGCATCAGCGGCTGGCCAGCTGTCCTCTTTCGGGCATACTTTATGTAGTGGCAACATCAAAACCAAATACTTTACTTCCACTTTAATTCATTAAAAGAATGCTTTTTCTCTGCAGCCGGGGTGCTTAACCTGGGGTTTAGGGACTCCACAGGGTCTCTCACTTCCACTGATGGTACCCAACTGTTGGTAGTATAGGCACACGTGCATTTTGCGGAAAGAAGCACTACGTCTTTCATCAGGTAGCGAGGAGTGTTCAGACCCAAGAAGGTTTGGGAATTAAAGCGGTAGAACCTCCAAGGAGGGCCAGCTGGACCAGAACGCCGAAGTCCGGAGGGAGCGGCCCCTGAGGACCTCACGCCTCCCACGACTCCATCGGCGCGGGGCTGGTCGGCCGCGCCCTCCAATCCCGTCCATCCCCCTCTCGGGGCGTGACTGAGATCGGCCGCGCCCTCCAATCGCGTCCATTCCTCGCTCGGGGCGGGGCAACTCTACTGGGCATGCTCAGTATCGGGGACTTTGGGTTGGTTTTCTAGGCGGAAGCCGGTGTGGGGTCCTTTTTCCCAGGGTGCCCCGCGCTGTCATGGCCGCCTCCCTCGGCCGTTATTAGCACATGGGGTTAGTTTCCACAAGAGTTGTCGCCCCTAGACCAGCGGCTGTGGACCTTTTTCCCCCACTTTATTTTGTGACTTCTGTGTGACCGTTTTGGTAGCCGGTTTGGGCTGGGGCGATGTCCGGGGAGATGTGGACCCCGGAGCTGGCAGTTCTGAGGGGCTTCCCCACTGAGGCTGAGCGGCAGCAATGGAAGCAGGAGGCAGTCGCCGGCTCAGGTGAGCGCGGCGCACTTGCCAGGCACTCAGGCCAGCGTCGGGCTGGGAGGAGAAGGGGTGGCAGTGGCTGGGCTCCGATCCCTCCTTGTCTTCTTTTATTTTCCTACCAAAATCTTGTTGATTGCTCAAGGCTCTGGCTTGTTGCTTACTTGACATGGTGGGCGTGTCCTCATCCTCCGAGCTTGCCTTCCGCCCAGACTTCTCCTCGCCCAGGTTCAGAAATGATAACAGTGGCAACATCAGCTGCTTTGCTGACTTTTATTTAGTCATTTGAACTTTTTTCGTTTTTTTTTTTTTTAGTTGTTTGATCTTCATAATAGACACGACAGGTAGATGCTACTTTAAATTTGCTGATGAAGGCATTTAACTACTGATTGGTTAAGTAATGTATTCAAGGTTGCACACCTCGTAAGCAGAAACACTGTGATTCTTCTGAGCAATGCACATTTAACCGAGAGTTAAAGAATTAAAAGGTACACCTAGTGGGATATAGGCACATTTGATTGTGGTATTTAGTCTGGACCCTGAAGAGAAGTAACGTTTATGACAGTGTATAAGTGGTGTGCATGTGTGTACACACAAAATAGGTGCATCAGGCTGGGTAGTTTCTGAAGTCTTGTCTGGAACAGTTTCATCGGAAGAAGTAAGACTTGAGCTGATTTTTGATGAAAGGATAAGCCTGAAAGGCGGAGAAGAGCTCAGCGGAAGAAACCACAAGTGTCAGAGTGTGGAGGCGGGGATGTGCATGAGATTCCAGAGGAGCAATGAATGAACCAGCTTTTTTCAGAGGGTGAAGGAGAGAAAGGTGTAGCGGCAGCCAGGCTCTGACATGTCTTAGAACTCTATGGAAACTTTTACATTGTTGGTAGGAATTTCTTTGAATTCCCAGGAGAATATTTATTAATGAGGAACATTATTTCTGGGTCTAACTTCTACTTTGCTACTCATCATATAATGTAGATGAGCTGCTAATTCTAGGCGAAGTAATGTTTGTAGAGTGATGGGAATTGGTTCAATGCTTTTTGATTAATGTACAACAAGCATTCTAAATATATACTCTTTTGCATACTAAAATGGTAGATTTACTTAAATAGTATTATCCTTTAAAGTGTGAAAAAATTGTTCTTTTGGATTATTCATTTAATTGTTTATATTGCAGAGAGTGGATCATTTCTACAATTGCTGCTAGAAGGGAATTATGAGGCCGTATTCTTAAATTCATTGACTCAAAATATTTTTAATTCAACAAAGATAACTGAAGAAAAGATTGACAGCTACCTAGAGAAGCAGATATTAACATTCCTGGATTTCTCACCAGATTTGGACAAAACCCAAAGGTAGAATTTTATTAGAAGTTTTCATAGAGAATGTGCATCTTAATATATTTAATAGAGCTTTGACAGTGTTAGGCACTGATTTTAGCAGTTATTGAAAAACCCAGCTTTACATTTATTTAGGGCTCATAATGTATCAAATAATCAGTGTAAGAGCTTCTGTCCAGGGGACCATTAGAATGAAAAAGTAAAGTGATGTAGGATATAAGGGTTTTGTGTATGCAATTGGCATGTAATTGGATGGTAACTGCTAACTCACTGAGCTTCAAATGCTTAGGTCTGATAGTTTTTACCTATAAGGAAGACTTCAGACCATATTTCCTTTTAACTTGAAAGCATATCCTGTTCATCTTGTTATTTCTATATTGCTGAGTAATACTTAATAACTGTTTTTATTATGTTTTAGACTGTTAACTTTCTAGAGATCAGGAAACTTAATGCATTTATTATGGAACCCTTGTTTTACCTTCTTCCACTAAAGTTGGCATAAGTTTTTGGGTTTAAGTATAATAGTTACACAGCAGTGAAACCTAATTTTTACTGTTGTAAATTTGTTGATATACTCCTTTCTTTATTATCTTGGTATCCACATCAAGTTTTAATTTTCTTTAATATGCATACAATTTTGTTTTAGCGTTATTTCTAGGCAATGGCTTTGTTTTTTCTTCAGCAGAATACTGTATTAAATGTTGAGGTTGTGAAGAGGAATAAGACATAATTTGTATCCATAGGAAGTTCACAAAAGAATGTCACTGTAGGCATTTTATTTCATTTTAAAGATTAATATCACTCCTTTTCAATTTTATGGTTTACTGGTAGTTTACCAGTACATTCCTGAAATGGCTGTCCTGGTTCTTATTTTGCTGTCTGAAGTATGTGCCAGTATCATAGAAACTGGCTTTGCAGTGCACATTAAAACATCCACACGTACGTTAATCACTGGGAGAGCAGAATTCCAGCTTGTCATGTAGAGCTGAAAAGAAAGATTTCAGTTGCCTCATTTTGAAGAATTTGAAATTAAACTGTATATGCAGTTGGCTTTAGGGACTTAGATTTTTTGTTGTGATGGTTAGAGTAAGGCTTTAAAATCTTGCTGTACCCCTGTTTTCCCCAAGTTTCCTAACTTTTAACGAAGCAGGCTCTTTGGTCACCTGTTTCCTCTAGTACTTCTCTTTTAAAAGAAACACATATTTTTATTGATTTCATCTTTAAATCATCTTTAAATAATATTTTACATCATATTTTTTCTTTTAAAAATATGCTTTCGAAACATCAATAATGAGAGAGAATCATTGATTGGCTGCCTCCTGCGTGCCCCCCCTCTCGGGATCAAGCTCACCTGGGCTTGTGCCCTGATTGGGAATGAGCCGTGACCTCCTGGCTCATAGGTTGATGCTCAACCACCAAGCCACACTGACCGGGCCAGAAAAATTTTTTGGTAATACTCCCCGATAATCTCAAATATTGGTTGATATCTTACATTTTGCTTATTAAAACTGAAATGAAATAGTACGGTGGTTATACAGTGGTTCACACTCATTTCTTTATTCTGTGCAGACAACAATTGATATTCCTAATTGGTGTGAGCAGTTTGCAACTCTTTGTTCAGAGTAACTGGACGGGGCCTCCGGTTGATTTACGCCCTCAGGAATTCTTGCCATCTGTTTTGTTCCAGCAATTCAGTGAGGTATGCTTCTTGGAAACATCATATGTAGTTATTATGTTGTGATCTATTCTTCAGGGACTGGTCTTTAGAAACTGGAGTTACCAATTAGTGAGAATGAATTCATGATTTTATAGCTTGTATGAAACCTGCCAAGGATGCTTGTTCCTCAGTCAGATTTTTGACATATTTCCAGAAGTCTCATTGCCAGTCTCAAGCTCCTCTTCAGACGTCCCATTTTCTGGAGCTCTGTGAGCTGCTCTGTTTTTACAGCACAGGCAGCTGGACCAGTTGCTCATATATATACTAGTAGATGCACATGTTCCCACAGTTATATAAAGGTGTTTTCTGGCAAAGCAGCAGATCTGGAAATCTTCTGAGGTAAGTTTTGCTGCAGTGCTTAGGAATGGTTCCCAGGGATGAGTTCCTTTATCTTAAAAATACTGACTTAAGTGCCTGCCACAAAGGTCTCCCTGTTGATATTCTTAAAAAAAAATTTTTTTTATTGATTTTTTTTTACAGAGAGAAAGGGAGAGGGATAGAGAGTTAGAAACATCAATCAGCTGCCTCCTACACATTCCCTACTGGGGATATGCTTGCAACCAAGGTACATGCCCTTGACTAGAATTGAACCTGGGACCCTTCAGTCCACAGGCCGATGCTCTATCTACTGAGCTAAACCAGTGGGGCCCTATTGATATTCTTATTCTCCATATATGAAGACAGTGTTATTGACTTGCATCAGTAGATCATCAGTAGAGCTTGCAGTTTGAATTCCTCAGGCATTTTTTGAGCACATATGCCTAGGGCTTGGTGAATATGACATTCTCCCAAAAGAAGTGTGGTAACTTTGGTTTATCCAGCCACCTCAGAGATATTGATCATAGTAATTAGTCACTCAGCCTGGAAAAAGGGTCCTTTGACACTCAAAGCCTATACAGCAAAAGGAGGCTGATTACTGTTACCCGGTGTCTCAATTAGAAATAGCAAATGAAAGGAATGGAGTTATTGAGATAAATGTTATAATTTGCTGGTGAGGTAGAAAGAGAAGAGATATAAAAGCAGCCATAATCCGAAAGCCATTATAATTAGTTGTGTGTACATTAGTTTACTGAGTCATTGTATTACATTGCAGCAGAGTAATTGAAATTCATAATGCTGACCCTAAGTCATTATGAAAGGTTAAATGATCAAAGACCTTTTAGTTGGGAGTGGAACTTGAGTTAAAACCTGCAAGGCTCTGAGGAGATGAAGAGTAGGGGAGAGGAGGGAATGCATTCTAATACGATTGTAAGAGCAGACATTTAGAGGGGAGACGAGAGTGATGTTTGTGGGGAAAAATCCATTGAGCCAAACCAGCTAGGGCTAGTTTTACCAATTTTTGAACTTTATATAAATGAAACAAACTATGTATTCTGTGATTTGCTTTGCTCAATGGTATATTTTTGAAATTATGCCATTATTCATTTTTACTGTTGTATCGTATTCTAATTGTATGGATATACTGTAATTTTATATTTCTGTTCTATTCTTACTGGCCATATGGGTTGTTTCCATTTTTTGATATATATTGTTAGGAAATTATTTGCAAGTTTCAAAGCACAGCAGATTTGAAAAATGATAGTGTTTGTTTGGTACAGTACACCAAATGGAGAAGGTTGTTTTATTGGCCGCAGGCTGTAGTTGGGCAGAGGGGATCAATATTTCAACACACTTGTCAACTATCTGGTCAAGGGCATGTACCATGGCTGCGGGCACATCCCCATTAGGGGGCATGCAAGAGGCAGCTGATCAATGTTTCTCTCTCATCGATGTTTCCTACTTTCTATCCCTCTCCCTTTCACTCTGTAAAAAATGAATAAAATATATATAAAAAAATAAAATAAAAGGAGCATACAATTTATACTCTATACCAGCAATCTAAGGATTTATTCAGCCACCTGGATAGAGGATTTGGAAAGATGGAGTTGAAATTTTTAAACTGGGCAGTATTTTGTAGTTATCATTTTCCTATACTGATTCATGTTTTTCTTTTTATAAAGACTTAATGGTTTTATTTATATTGTTTTTAAATTTTATTGAAATGATTGGGGAGCCATTGCTTATTAAAATTATATAGGTTTCAAATGTGCAATTCTATAATATATCATCTGTCTATTGGATTGTGTGTTCACCACCCGAAGTCTAGTCTTCTTCTGTTACCATGTATCTGATCCCCTTTACCCTTTTTTATCCTCTAATGCCTCCCATTCCCTTTGGTAATCGCAGACTGCTGTTTGTGGCATGGGTTTTTATTTGTTTGTTCATTTGTTGCTTTTAATTTTATCGATCTTATTTTGCTAAGTGAAATAAGTCATATAGAAAAAGTCAAGAACTATATGATTTCACTCATATTGGGATATAAAGCTGATTCATCTTTCTTAGCCCTTGCAATGCACAAATATTTGTGAATATACTTTATGGTCATGGAGTCTAGTCACCAAAGCCAGATTAATTTCCCCTGCCTCTAATTTATGGCCTTGTGTCATAAATTCTCTTCTCTTCTCTTCTCTTTTCTTCTCTTTTCTTTTTCAGCTTTCTGTTCTTTGCTCCTTGGTTGTGTGCCTGCTCAGCACTTAATATGTAAGACCTTGTTGGCTTGATAGAATATATGAGGGCATGCGACATGGGAAAGGGGAGGTGGGGGGGGAGGTCAACACGGGGGGAAGGGCATATATATACTACTATATGTAATACTTTAAACAATAAAAAAGAGAGAAACAAACAAAAATAAAAGAAATGGTGCAGATGACATTTTGTTGTAAGTAAATCTATAAAGTCCTCATGCCTCTTCAGTGTTAGTATTGTCTTGAGCTCCCTGTTCCTCTGAAGCACAGCAGATGGGTGGCTGTCTGTCAGGGCCGGCTGGATTTGTGGATCCCTAAGGGCGTTTATGATGTTATGATTCTGCCCAGTGCCAATTACTATGTAATAGATTAATGTCTTTGCTTCAGAACTGGAGTAACTGGAAAATAAGTGTAATTACAAGACATAAAGATTAATGATATTTTGTTAAATTATATCTTCTTAGCTTACAACTTTTTTTTTTTTTTTAGATGAAAGGACTGGATGCAGTTGTTCTGAGTCTGCTCACTCTTGATGGTGAATCAGTCTACAGCCTGACCTCGAAGCCCATCCTGCTGTTACTAGCACGCACTATCCTAGTGAATGTAAGACATAAACTGGCAGCGCTTCAGGTAAGGGGAGACAAGGAGCCAGCAGTTTCAGTCCCAAGTGTGACTTTGGTGCTGATTAGCATCAGATTTTAGGTGTGATGTTGACGATATCTTAACATATTTATTGCCTAAGTTGCCTTGTAGGTATTTAATTTTAAAACCTGATGAACATAAGCAAAAGCTTTCCCCCCTCATGATTTTCATCTAGTATAAAATGAGATTATGTTGAGCCTCTGTAATAGGTTTGTAAGTATGTGTGTATGTAACGTGTGCCTGTATATAAATGTTCATTCTTTGAATATGAAATATAGGTTTAAAAACATCATAGTCTTTTATGAATTTCATGTAAGACAATGAGCAATAGAGTTTAGCACTATCAATTGCAGAGGATCTTAGTTACTGTTTCCTGGCTCCCGAAACCCACCCTTGTTTTGTTATTTGGGTTGGGTCTAGTAGAGTGTTTGTTGAGTATCTGACATGGTTTCCTTAAGTCATGTGTAAATTAGTGAGAAGAAGCCTGCAGACCAAGCTAAACAGGCAGTAGTAGCAGGCGACACAATCACAAGAAATACAAAGAAAGTCCTTGGAGGTTTAGAGGAGGCGTCACCTGTGCTTTGTGCAGTCTCTATTTTAACTACTGGAGTCTCTATAACTGTTCAGCTTTGCATTGTGGTGTAAAAGCCGCTGGAGACTGTGTGAACAAATGGGTGTGACTGCATTGTACCAATAAAGTTTTATTTATGTTCACTAAAATTTTAATTTTAGTCTCAGCAGTTGGCTCAGTTGGAGTGTTGTTCTGTACATCAAAGGTTGTAGGTTTGATTCCCAGTGAGGGCACATACCTAGGTTGTGGTTTCCAGCCCCAGTTGGTATGTGTACAGGAGACAACTGAACAATATTTCTCTTTCTTCCTTTCTCTCTCTCTCTCTCTCTCTCTCTCTCTCTCTCTCTCTCTCTCTCTCTCTCTCTCTCTCTCTCCCTCCCCCCCCCCCCCCTTTCACATGTTACAAAATGTTATCCTTCTTTTGCATTTTGGAATGATTTAAAAATGTAAAGCTACTCTGACCCAGTGTTTTGGGCTGCAAAATACTGGTGGTGGGCTGCATTTGGCCCATAGGCTCTATCTTGCTTACTCCTGTTCTGATTGTTGCAGCTTGAGGACTCAGACCCTGTATTGCCAAGAGTAAATCTAAATTTTATATGAAGTCTCTCAATTTCTAAGTGCTGGCTGAAAAATTTTAAAACACAATATTTCTATGGCAAAATGTAGACTTGGTTTGTACTGTATGAGAGTTTACTTTCACAAGCATTTAAGTTTAGGCAGAGAAGAGGAAGAAGGGAAGTGATACCTCTATCAACAAATCTCATGAGAGCCAGAGATTTATTTGGAATCAGTTGCTCTGGAAGTGTTTCTAATTGATGTGTTTCAACATGTCCTAGCAGATATAAGGTATTATCATTGTTTTCTTAGTGACATTAGTTTGAATTAAAAAATGTCCCCTAGTTGATCTGAGTTAAATGGTCCTATAGACCAGTAGTCGCCAATCTTTCGGACTCCGCGGACCACTGGTTGGCAACTGCTGCTATAGACTAGTATGTACTTGGCTTTGAAGAAAGTATCAACAAGGATGAGGCTACCAGATTACAGGATTTTCTTTCATTTATTAGTAATATGTAAATGTGGTATGAAAATGAGACCAATAGTCATTAATGAGTGAATAAGACAATTTTAAATTTTATTGGTGGAAAACTTTGATCAGCAAGTATATTAATCATCACTTGAATAAAGATGCATGTACTATCAGCAGCTAGCAGAACAAGTTAATATGTGGTCATACATGGTACGGTTGGAGAGGCAAGTTACCTGAATTTCTTGTCATGTGCTTAACTTTGACTTCAGCTTTTAACCCTGTTTTCTTGTACAATTCTATGCAACACAAAGATCATTCTGTGCTGAAACCTGGCCTGTCAACCGAGTTTTTTTTTTTTAATCTTTGAGTCTTGAATACATTATTCTCTAAATGATGATGTTAAAAGTGATTTTAATAAATGAAGGTAAAATGATTACAAAGCAAAACATATTTATCCAAGTTAGTTTTAATCTTTTAAATTAATTTTAAATAAGTTGGCTCCTACGAAATGTTTTAGGTTGTGTATTTCAGTATTATTTTTGTGGAACTGTAAAAGATGATTTCCCTCTGCCCTCTAACTTGTGAAATTTGTAGACTAGTATTAGTAATTTGTAAATGTGGAGTGGAAAGAATCCTGGCTTTGAAATCACACCAGTTTGTCTGGCATTTGTTGGGTGTCTTTGAGTACAGGAATGCCCCTGACTTCTAGGAGGTTATTAACTTCTCCATCAGAATATTCTGTAGTAAGCCCTGTAATCAGGAGGCAGGATCTAGAAACCATCCAAAGCAAGGCTTCAAATTCTCTCATTTATTAACTAGAGGCCTGGTGCACAAAATTTGTGCATGGGGTGGGAGGGAGTGTGTCACCCAGCCTGGCCTGCAGTGACACTAGCGTCACCCCCAGAGGCCCCTCTCTCCCTCCACATGGCTGGGGTGCGGAACACTGGGCTTGTGTCACCAGGGCGACGCTTCAGGGTCCTGCCCCGACCGCTATGGATGCTGCCATCTTTGTAACAGAGGGATAGTTAATTTGCATATTACCCCTTTATTAGATAGGATATTTATTAATGACTCAAATGTTCTATTAAGCAATACTTAGCAAATAGAAAAAGGCACTTTTATTTTCTAGTAGTACATAAGCTATGCTTTGTTTGTTTTGCACCCCCACTTTTACTAGTATATAAAGATTTTGGGTTAAGAATTAGTTTTATAGATCTGATTAAAATATATATATATTTTTTAAATTTATTTCAGAGAGGAAGAAAGAGGGAGAGAGAGATAGAAACATCAGTGTCTCATTGAGATTCTAGCCTGCAATCAGGACATGTGCCTGATTGGGAATCAAACTGTGAATTTCTGGTTGGTAGGTCAATGCTCGACTACTGAGTCACACACCAGCTGGGCTAGATCTAATTTTTAAGAGTTCCGCATCTTATGTTGTATGTTTTCTTACAAAGGCAGTCTCTTTGGATCTATCTAAATTCCCATATGTAGAAAAGGAAAGACTCTGCTGCCAAACCTGACTCACTTATTGCTGACAGAGGATAAGGGACAGATAACTGATGTGTACACTGACTTCATTAGCTTTACTGATAGGAGCAGAATGAGGCAACACCCAGGGAATTACATTAAAAATGATGTGAAACTTCTTCCGATTAGATAATTCTATCTTTCCTTACATGGACAGAGGAAAACGCATTAGTAATTAGAAAGCATTTGTCATAGAGTCAAAATTTATTTGTGATTGTATCATTGTTACAACTGTTGTGGTGTACAGCAGTTTAGAAGGGGAACCAGACAGTTTTACCTCTTAATCAAATGCAGATGTTAAGTTCAAGTAAAACTTTGTAATTAAGCATGACCACCCATTAGTAGTTATTGCTTTTTCATAAAAAGGAAAATTAATTTCTCACAGCTTTACACAGTATAATTCAAAATAACAGCTTTACTTTAGATGATCTAGTGCATCATCATGTTTAATGCTTTAATCTATATCTATATATAAAAGCCTAAGTGACTGTTAGAACCAGTCAACTGAATGACTGGTTGACCGGTCGCTGTGACGTGAACTGGCCACCAGGGGGCAGACGCTCAATGCAGGAGCTGCCCCCTGGTGGTCAATGAGTTCTTACAGCCAACCTCCCACGGCTGGCCAACCTCCCCCAGTCCCTCCTCTGGGCCCACCAGCCCAGATAGGCCCCCATCACTGGTCAGGCCGAAGGACCCCACCCATGCACGAATTTGTGCACCAGGCCTCTGGTGAGTCTATAAAAAATAGAACTATACACACATGCACATTCATAGAGGAAGATGTCGAACATGACAAAGGCTATGAGGACCTATAATAAATCAAAGAGTATGAGCCTTTGTCATGGATTTTTTTCTGAGAAAGAACGATGGCGTTGGGGCAGCAGAAGAGAGATGTTCCCTCTTCACTGTGTTTGCTTATGTATTGCCAATTGTTGTTGTTGTTTGTTTTTCTTTTTAAAAATAAAGATGTATTGATAAGTAAGAACAAGCATTAGAGAAGAGAGAAAAACCACTGTGTTCTGAGCCTGTGAGTCAAGATAATGTATAAAATGCAATCTTTATCTCAAAAACTGTATGGACTAGGTAGAGTTGTACACTTGAAAAACAAGAGCTCTTCAATGTGGTGTAACTTCTCAGAGCAGTGAGAAATTCAGAAGTGAGAGTCCAGAGTGTGTCACACTAGTGGGACAGGGCTTCATGGGAGAGGTTTCACAGATGTGTGGAAGGGAACATCCTGGTTTTGGACAATATCGAAATGAATCCAGTGTATTTCTTACTTGGTAGTTTGTGCAAAACCCATTGCTTTGGGGAAGCTACAGAGATGAGTCTATAAAAAATAGAACTCATCTTGTTGAATAAATGGTGGACAACACCAAAAGCTAGGGGTGACATACAGGATCACAGTGGAGTGTGTTTGCAAAGGGAGATACAAGTATCTACTGGGAGTGTAAATGAAGGAAAATGTCCAGCCCCCAGGAGGTTCTCTTTATTATTTTTTTTAATAATATGTTTCTGTTGATTTTAGAGAGAGAGGAAGGAAGAAGGAAGGAGAGATAGAAACATTGATCGGCTGCCTCCTATAAGCCCCCTACTGGGGCCTGCAACCCAGGCATTGAACCAATGACCTCTTGCTGCATGGGACCATGCTCAATCCACTGAGCCAAACCAGCCAGTCTCCCCCTAGAGTGGTCGGCAAACTCCTTAGTCAACAAAGCAAAATATCAACAGTACAATGATTGAAATTTCTTTTGAGAGCTGAAAACTGACTTCTGCACATGGGCCATGAAGTTTCAATTGCACTGTCCGTGCACACTCACACGTGGTTTTTGTGGAAGAGCCACACTCAAGGGGCCAAAGAGCCACATGTGGCTCGTGAGCTGCAGTTTGCCTACCACTGCCCTAGGAGGTTCTTGTGGGAGGCCTTCTAGAACTGTGGTGCTGACAGAAAACAGTGTGGTTTGCAGCAGACATTTTAGTGGAAGAGATGGTGAGTTCGAAATGGAGTCAGGAAGCCTAGTGGAGGAAAAAGAACAGGCTTGGAGAGAACAGAAGAGAGGGATGTTCTTGTGGAAGATGTAGAAGTGGATTTGAGTATTATTACTGAAGACATAGCAGTGGATTGGGAAGCTTATTGAATAAGGTCAATTTCACAAATGAAAAGAAATTCATTTCAATTAATGTAAAAGATATCTTTCCAAAGGGTCCCTTTATTTCAGCATACATGGTGTTTTCTTTTTCTAGAGCTTGCCTTGGTGGACTTTGAGATGTGTGAATGTTCACCAGCAGTTACTTGAGGAACGCTCACCTCAGCTTTTTGCTCTTGCTGAAGATTGTATTGATCAAGGTATGAAGCATGCTGGTTTTTATTGGATGTGGGCATGTAACTCCATTTTAATTTCTTGGCTGAGACATTCTTTTTAGCTTATCCTTCTATAGGTAACTAGGGGCCCGGTGCATGAAATTCGTGCACTGGTGAGGAGGGGTCCCCTCAGCCTAGCCTGCTCCCTTTCACATACTGGGAGCCCTCAGGGGATAGCCTACTGATGGCTTAGGCCCATTCCCCACGGGGATTGGACCTAAGCCGCAGTCTGGCCTCCCTTTGTTGGAGGCGACCAGGCTGATCAGGGAAAGGCACCAGCCCCATCACCCCGCTGCTCCAGCCACTGCCAGTCACCGTAGCCACCAAGGTGTTTTCATCAACCTGGACTCTGGTTCCTTCACCATGAAAAAATGACAACTTTAGGTATTTTCAAGATGTGTCTTTCATAGGATATGACATTTTTTTTGTTTTTCTTTTTTTTATCCTCACCTGAGGATATGTTTCCATTGATTTTTAGAGAAGGTGGAAGAGAAAAGGAAAGACAGAGAGAAACATTAAAGTGAGAGGAACACATTGATTGGTTGCCTCCTGCATGAGCCCTGACCTGGGCCCCAACCAGGGAGGAGCCTGCAACCTAGGTACATGCCCTTGATCAGAATCTAACCTGGACCCTGCGGTTGGCAAACTGAGGCATTATCCACTGAGCCAAACTGCCTAGGGTAGGATATGACATTTCTTAGCCCTCCAGCAGCGGACCTTCGTTTTTTTCTCCAGGAGTGTGATGAAAAAACCCTAGATTACATTTTTGGATTCTTATATCCAAGTTACTAAGAATATTACCAGTGGCATATAGGGATTTTAGCCAATGAGCGGTCAGAAAAGGTGTTTCCTCTACAGTTCACACCTATCCTCTGATCTCTAACTCCACCCCTGCCAAGGCCAAAAGCCTCTGGCCCTGGGTGGGGGATCCCCAGTTAGCTGCGATTGCTCTGTTCCGCCCCTGGCCAAGGCTCTGGCCAAGGCTGTCAGGCTCAGGCCTGCGCGGGGAACCCCCAGTGCGTGATCGCCCTGCTCCGCTCCCGCCCAAGGCCTCAAGCCTCTGGCTGAGGCTCTGAGGCTCTGGCCCTGAGCAGGGGACCCCCAGCTCGCTCTGATCACTGGGCTCTGCCCTGGCCAAGGCCGGCAAGGGCAGGCGGAAAGCTTGGCTTCCTCCATTGCCAGAAAACCTAAGCCTCCCTCCTGCTCTTAGTGGCCACAGCCATTTTGGTTGGATTTATTTGCATATTGCTCCTGAATGGGTTGTGGGTATGGCTTGTGGGTGTAGCGGAGGTATGGTCAATTTGCATATTGCTCTTTTATTAGATAGGATAGGATAGTGACTTTATTTGAGGGTTTTTTTTTTTTTCCTGGAGGTGGAATATTAAATTATTAGGGTGTCAGATTATAGAATTTCTTTTATTTTTGCATTTCTTTTAAAAAAGGCAATCATTATCATTTATGTTACCTACTTAGAAGGAATGATCTGTTCTATGCAGGTCACCATGATTTTTATCATGAATTGCTTAAACGTATTTTAATATTTTCTCTGTTCTTTAAGAGGTCTTTTTGCAAAAGCAAAAACAAGTGTTAGCTTCCTGTATTAAAAAAAATCTTTAACTCAACCTAGAGTAAATTGTGCCAAATTGCATGCAGAATAGGAAATTATTTATCCTATATCTTATTAAGTACATGAAGAAAAGCTTTTTTTTAAAAACTTTTGGTGGAAAATACTTTTTATTGAGGGTGACAGTGGCTAGAGAGACATTTTTACATTTTGTTTAATTATTGTTTTCTTCCTTTATCATCGATTTTTTTGAACGAATTTTTCATTTTTTAATTACAGTTGACATATATTAATTTCAGGTGTACAACCCTGTGATTATACAAAGGTCGATCAGATACACTAGACAGGATATTAATTTGTGCAGTAATAAATATAGTAAACTAGGTGATCAGTTGAAACTAATTTCTTAAATCTTTATTTTGTTCTAGGACAAATACGTAAGTATATGCTAATATTAGATAAAATGAACCATCTATATATGATTCAGTAAGGAAGATATCTGAATCTATAATACTATAGATTTCAGTCTATTGTAACTGCTTCATATGTAGTTTATATTAAGACTTGGTTTATATTCTTTCAGGACTTCAGGTAACATAAGGCTGTGGAATGAGCAAGGGCATTTTAGAATAAACTTTGTCTCTATTAAAAAGTATTTATTCTGCCCTGGGCAGTTTGACTCAGCGGTTTGAGCGTTGGTCCTTGGACGGAAGGGTTGCAGATTTGATTCCAGTCAAGGGCATGTGCCTTGGTGACAGGCTCAGTCTCTGGGTCCTGGTCGGGGTGTGTGCAGGGGGCAACCGATCTGTGTGTCTTTCTCTGTCTTTCCACCGCTTTTCTACTCTTTTTCTAAAAAAATGGAAAAAGTATTCTTGGGTGAGGATTAAAATTATTAATAATAAAATAAATACACTTTTCTTATGTTAAAAAAAGTATTTATTCTGAGCTTCAACTTTGTATATTTAAAAACTTTTTATTCTGCCACTGGATTTAATTATTGTTACATATAATAAATATGAATATTTAAAGAAAAACTATTTTAAATATAATAATACATGCAATAAAAATTAATATTTCCAGAAAAAAGATTTTAAATATAATAATATCACCAAATCTGTATTAACATAGTATAATATCACAAAAGTTGTAGGAAATATTAAGAATCTGCAAATAACAGGATTACTTTTATTATATTCTAAAATATTTTTTTCTCTGGGTCTATTTTGGTTCATCAGTTTATGTTGTTCATTATATTCCACAAATGAGTGAGATCATGTGATATTTATCTTTCTCTGACTGGCTTATTTTGCTTAGCACAATGCCCTCCATCTCCATCCATGCAGTTTGTAAGAACTACTCCTTTTTTACAGCAGCATAGAATTCCATTGTGTAGATGGACCACAGTTTTCTAATCCACTCATCTGCTGATGGGGACTTAGGTGTTTCCAAATCTTAGCTATGGTGAATTGTGCTGCTATGAACATAGGGGTGCATATGTCCTTTCTGATTGGTTTTTCTAGTTTCTTGGGATATATTCCCGAAGTGGAATTACTGGGTCAAATGGGAGCTTCGTTTTTAATTTTTTGAGGAAACTCCATTCTGTTTTCCACAGTGGCTGCACCAATTTCAATTCCCACCAGCAGTGCTCAAGGGTTCCTTTTTCTCTGCATCCTCTCCAGCATTTGTCCTTTGTTGATTTGTTGACAGCTATTCTTTGCCATTGGATCTAAACCTGACATTTAGTTGCAGATAATTTTGTTTGTTTGTTTGTTTGTTTATTTGAGAGAAAGGAACATCTATTTGTTGTTCCACTTACTTATGCATTCATTGGTAGATTCTTTTTTTTAAATTGATTTTTAAAGAGAGAGAAAAACATTGATGTGAGAAAGATCAATCAGTTGCCTTCCATAGTACCCCAGACCAGGGATCAAACCTGCAACCTGGGTATGTGCTGCCCTGACTGGGAATCAGACCAGCAACCATTTGGTGCACAGGATGCTATGTAGCCAGGGTTGGTAGCTAACATTTTTTCTTTTCTGTTAATCCTCAACCAAGGATATTTTTCCACCAGTTTTTATAGAGAGCAAAAGGGAAGAGGGAGAGAGGGAGGGAGGGAGGCTAGGAAGGATGGAGGGAGGGAGGGAGGGAGGGAGAGAAAGGAAGGGAGAAAGGGAGGGAGGGAGAGAGAAACATTGTTGTGAGAGAGACACATTGATTGGTTATCTCCCTAACATGCTATATCCACTGAGCCAAACTGGCTAGGGCTCTATATGTACTTTTTAGGGGGAACTCTTTCTATTAGTCCTACATCTTGATGCAGATTTGAACTAATTTAATTTATGTACAAGAAATTTTCAAAATGGTGCTGGGAGACACCATCTCAAGATTCCAACTTATTCCTTTCAAAGACGAGATCAGTCCAGCTGACACTCTGATGCACTCTATTCCACTACATTGTACCGATACAACATTCTTGTACCAAAAGATAAAGATCACAATTGTTCATAATATATTCCACTACATTGTACTGATACAACAAAAATATAGAAGCATGAGAAAATTGGTCCTATCCAGAGACCATGTGGTACTCTGAGTCATTTCATAATAGTGTTGCTTAGGTGTGGCAGTCTCTTCAAAATGGAATGTCAAGTGGGACTTGGAGAAAACTGAGACCTGATGATGCCTGTTTAGCAGATATGTCTGGTCCTCTTTCTGTTTTTAGTGAAATGAACATGTGTAGACTATGTCTTCCCCCATTCATGTCTTCACATATTTTTTAAGTGCGAGACACTCTGTGCAGGGGGGAAATGAGTGTGTTGTGTGTGTGTGTGTGTGGTGGGGGTGGGAGATGGGGGCGGTAAACAGCTAGTTAATGAAATTGGGTAAAGTTTTGAAAGCCAGGGATGAGTTGAATGTCATTGAAAGTAATGGGGGAAAAGTTGATTTTTTCCCAGAGGATATTAAAAACATTTGGAGGAGGATGGCATCAAGATTCAGGTCCTATTTAATTTTTAAAAAGGTAGTTACAGCCTACTGCATAGGATATTATACAGTTTCCTATGTTTTATTATACTTCCATGAAAAATTTGTAAATGAACAAAAACCAAGGTATCACAGGCAGTTTTTTTTTTTTTTAAAGGAAATGAAGTTTGGTATAGCCATTGATGCAGATTTATTCTATATTATGTAAATCTACATAAATGGCTGTTTCTTTACCATATTTCTGACCAGTGTTCATAAAGATAACTCTTTATTAAGAAAAGAGGAAAATACCTTCTTTATGTACAATTTTTAAAGGCAGGAACCACAATGGTGTATTTTGGAGAGAATTCTAAGAGGTAAAATTAAGTTTCTGAACAAAAAGGGATAATAACTAAGATATTGGAAAATATGACTGTAACTGACTCATTCCCCAAGTGGTCTCAGTTCCTTTCTGCAATGTATTGTAGCAAATCATTTGCTTTGCCTTACAACTCAGAATTTTTTA
Source organism: Antrozous pallidus (assembly GCA_027563665.1). NCBI lineage: Eukaryota > Metazoa > Chordata > Mammalia > Chiroptera > Vespertilionidae > Antrozous > Antrozous pallidus. The sequence continues at coordinate 57,198,909 of CM050523.1, read as the reverse complement.
TGTTGCTATTCTAGGCTAATCAACGACATTTTTCATGTTATCTAGTCATAAATTGGTCCATTTGGCTATGTCTAAATAGGTCTGTAGATAGTCTTAGACGGCAACATTTCATAAATAATTTTATTTAAAAAAATGTTTTGTTCTGGGATTTGACCCAAGTGTTAACCGAGCGGTCAGTTATAACTGAAATACTGTTTAGTGTCCGGGGAAGAATATTATATTTGAAATGTTGCCCTTGAGGGATCATCAGAAAGTTGGAAGGATTTTTTTGCAATCTATGAAACAGAGCAAGTATATTATGAACAACTGTGATCTTTATCTTTTGGTCCAAGAACATTGTGTCGGTACGATGTAGTGGAATAGAGTGCATCAGTGTCAGCTGGACTGATCTCGTCTTTGAAAGGAGAAGTTGGAATCTTGAGATGGTGTCTCACAGCACCATCTAAAGCACTCTTGGATGTCACACTCATGAAACCATGGTTCTCTAAAGACTGCTTAAGGCTCTGACCAGTTTGGCTCAGTTGGTAGAGTGTCAGTCCGTGAACTCAAGGGTCTCAGGTTTGATTCCCATCCAGGGCATGTACCTTGGTTGCGGGCACATTCCCAGTGGGGGGTGTGCAGGAGGCAGTGGATCAATGTTTCTCTTATCCCTCTTCCTTCCTCTCTGTAAAAAATTAATAAAAAAAACTGCTTCAGGGTACACAACCATTTATTATAGGCTTTGATACTGAAAATGCATGAGCCATAATATTGCAATTTAGCTGTTTGAAGATGAGCTCATGAAGAAGTCACTGTCTAAGAGAAAACCAGTTAAAATGCTTTGTTCAAGGGTTCTGTTGTGACATCTAAAGGCAGTTGTGTGACTCTAGGATCATATTGTTCCCACATTGAAAGAGTTCGAGAGATTAGTTTCTTGGTGACTGACATATGCGTTTACTTGTAAAATAATTTGATACTTTAGAATGAATGTTATTAATCATGCTAAATGTGATTATCCTATATAATAAAAGGCTAATATGCAAATAGACCAAATGGTGGACCAACCAATCACTATGACATGCATTGAGCACCAGATAGCAGATGCTCAATGCAGGAGCTGACCCCTGGTGGTCAGTGTGCTTCCACCGGGGAGTGCCCCTCAGCCAGAAGCCAGACTCGTGGCTAGAGAGCGCAGCAGCAGTGGCAGGTGGCGGGAGCCTCCACCAAAGTGCTGATATCTGACTGCCATCAGTTGAACATCTCTTGAGGGTTCCTGGACTGCAAGAGGGCGCAGGCCCTGCTGGGGAACCCACTCTGCCCCCTCCCTCCAATGCACGAATTTCGTGCACCAGGCCTCTAATTATAATTATCCATGGGGATTTTATTTTAACATAGCATTCACATAATCTCATGAGAACAGATTTTGGTTTTAGCATATGTTTTCCTACATTTTTTATGAGGAAATTGTAAGCTGATCTCTACATCAGACTTTTTGTATTGTTCAGCTCTTCATAGGTTCACTTGTACTTTGTATCAACACCTTGTGCTATCATATTTTTTTAATAGCAGGATGCAGTCAAGCACTCTAAAACAAGAAAGAGCAGGCTATGAATAATACCTTCTAGGATTGTTTGGAGTTAAGGAGGTAACCTGCATAGTGTCTTTAGCTTCCTGCTTGGAACATACATGCACTCAGCAAATTTTAGCTGTGAACTATTTTATGAATTCTTATCTTCCAGATTTAAAATTCTTTAAGAGCCAGGCTAATGTAATATATACTTCACATATTATGGACTCAACATTTTACTCATTAATATAATTTTTTTCTCATCATAGTTTTTAATGTTTGTCTTTTGTCTTGTAGTGATGAAGCTAGAACATCTGTTTGTAGATGATTCAGGTCAATATTTGGCTATTCAGTTCCATCTGGAATGTGCATATATATTTTTATATTATTATGAATATAAAAAAGCAAAAGATCAGTTCAGCATTGCTAAAGACATCAGCAAATTACAAATTGATTTGACAGGTAAGACTTTATTTTTTGTGGCTAATTGATTAATTTTTTTGATAAAACTAATATATACATTGGTAGTTTGGCTATATTGTTTGGTTATATTTGATTTTCTATGTCCTATTCTTTGCTTTACAAAAATGGATTTTAAAGATTTTATAAGTTCATAGTTTTACAACAAACTTGAAATTATATATATTTTTTATTTCTCAAGATGCCCATTTAGTTCCTAATTTAGTTAGATACATGCTAATAGTAGAGAAACCAGGTAGGACACAAAGGAACTTTCAACCCCTCCCTCCTGATTCCCAAGTTTGGTTTGGCCTTCCTACATTTGTAAATGCTCATCTATGGCTTCTATCCTGCTTTTTTTGTATTCCTTAAGACCAGATTTTTGACTGTTGATTAGATGTTTATTTAGTGCCTTACAACACTATCTGGCATAGAGGAGGCACTCAATAAACATTTGCTGAGTGAACACGCAAATTACAGAATTTCTCCTAAAGCCTCTCTATGTTTCTTCTGGATACCAAATAAAAACATTGGTTTCTTTTTATGTGTCACTTTGTCCCTAGTGTCTGACAAAACATAATTGGCATTCAGTATTGAACACATTAATGAAAGTCAGACATCACCACTTGATCACACTGTTTATACCTGTTGCACCTGGGCTCAGCATACCTACCTGTGACTCCCAATCTGTGGTTGAAATGATTCAACTTGTTATGTCTTCTGTAGGCTAGATCTAGATTATCTCTAAGGTCCATTCTTAGCCTTCAAACTCAATATTTATCATTGAGCTACATAATAAAATCCTTCAGGTATATTATGTGTTAAATATGACTTTGTGGCCTGCCTAGGATCCTAGCCATCTTTTATTGCTGTTTGTGTAGGGAAAATTATTAAATATCCAGCTTACAATTTTTGGAACAATGGCAGTATACAAGTTGAAATCTTGTCTGTGTTTGAAAATAAAGTTATATGTAGTAAAACTTGTGAGGTTATTTTCAGAGATTATGATTTTGAATATTGTGGATTTAGGGGATTTTTTTTTGGATCACTTGAAAAATTAATAGCATAGTGCTATTTATGGTCAACTTTAACTGTTGATGTATTTACTGCCTAGTGTTCACAATTTTTTCCAAGTTAAGAGTGAAGAACTTAAAAGTACAAATGTGGTACTCACAAATATAAAAGGAGATTCACATTATTTTTCCTGTTCAGCTATAACCTTACTGTAAAAATTATAAGCTGTGTTAGACCATCTCAGTAGCTGTTTTTAGTGTAACATGTTTAAAATGTTGATGTATAACTTGGAGCCAGACTCATAGCAGGATAAAGTCCAGACTTCTTAGACTGGCCTTTGTTATCAAGGATCTTGGTAACCTGACTCTTACCAGAAAATGGATGTGAGCACTTTTGCTTCTCTTAAAGCTATTCTGCAGCAAGTTAGTTCGGTTACAAAAGACAAAAGGTTTGATGTCACCTGAAGTCAGAGAGGAAGCCTGGGATTTAGAGCCTGAAAACCTGGCTTTAAGCTCTGGCTCTGATACTGAGAAGCCCCCGCATCTTGAGCAAGTGACTGAATCTCAGCCTCCATGTTTTCGTCTGTCATATGGAGATGGTAATATTTCTTTTCCCTGCAGCACTTAATGGGTTACTCTTTTGAGGATGTAGATAGTGTGATGTGGACTCTCTTGGCAGAAATTCTAGGATTGAATTCTGGCCCCATGGCTTATTGGCTTTATAAATTTATAAGTCATTTAAAGTCATCACTGAAACTCAGGTTTCTCTTTGTGAAATGGAGAAATACTTTATAAACTCTAAAGCACTCTGAAAATGGCTCTTTATGATTGAACAGTAGGTCTGATCAACAAATCAAAGAATATAATTTTGTATTTTTTTCAGGTGCTTTGGGCAAAAGGACACGGTTCCAGGAAAATTATGTGGCTCAGCTGATTCTAGATGTAAGAAGGGAGGGAGATGCATTTTCAAATGGTGAATTCAGTCCAGCCCCGACTCCTCAGGAACATTTAACCAAGGTGAGGAGGATCCTGAGTTATTGAATATATTTAAAAGTATACATATACACATATATATGTATACTAGTGGCCCGGTGCACGAAATTTGTGCACTCGGGGAGTGGGGATCGGGGGGGTTGTCTGTCAGTTCGCGCTGCATCCTCTCCAATCTGAGACCCCTATGGAATCGGGCCTAAACTGGCACTTGGACAACCCTCTTTCAATCTGCTTCTAACTGCTCATCTGCCTGACTGCTTAATCACCCCTAACCACTCTGCTTGCTGGCCTGATTGCCCCAACTGGTCCCCTCTGCTGGCCTGCTCAGTCCCAACTGCCCTCCACCACCAGCCTGATCACCCTCAATTGCCCTCCCCTCCTGGGCCTGATCACCCCCAACTGCCTTCCCCTCCTGGCCTGATCACCCCTAACGGCCTCTGCCTTGGCCCTGCCACCATGGCGATCTGGGACCCCCCGGCGCCCATGGCGAAGCGCGGTGGTGGCCGGTCTTCCCCCCAGCCTCCTACAGCCCCGCCCTTCATGCTTACCAGTGATCTGGGGCCCCCGTGCATGCCTCCTTCACGATCTGGGACCCCCACACGCAAGCCCTTTGCAATCTGGGACTCCCAGCACCCGCAGCGAAGTGCGGCAGTGGCTGGCCTTTCCGCCGGCTTCCGGCGTGGCCTGGGGAACAGGCGCTGTGGGCCTGCCGGGACCATCAGGGCAGCAGTCAGCCCTGCCGTGGGCGCTGGGCTGGGGGTGTGGACCCAAACTGCCGCTTGGCTTCAGAACTCGTGACCCAGCGCCTGGGCCTGACTACTCACAGCCTTGCCTCGTGCTCATTACCCAAGGTACCCTGGGGGCTCATTTGCATGTCTCACGTGACAGGTAAACCCTGCAGCTCAGTCGCAGCCTAACTATCACAACAACCAACATGCGAGCCTTGTGAGGGGATCCCGTGGCATCAAATTCCCCTAACCGTCTCGAGGTCACCAGGAAAAGACGTGACTCAGTCACTGTAACTGAAGAGGGATCTCGCCAGCCCTTAAATACTGTGCTGGAGGAGCTTGTACTGTGCTCGCTTCGACAGCACATATACTAAAATTGGAATGACACAGAGGCACTCCAAATTTTGTACCCAGCTCTCGTGCAATAGGCCTTCTTTCCCCTGGCTGCCCAGCATCCCGTCCTGTGTGCCACAGCCATGCCCCATGCCAGCCTCCGGCCTCCTGTCCCATGCCTGGCGTGCTGTGGCCACGCCCCCACTCCTGATTGGCTGGTAGTGTAGTGAAGGTACGGTCACATTTGCATGTTTCTCTTTTGTTATATAGGATATGTATTTTACTGATTTTTAGAGAGAGGGGAAGGGAGAAGGATGGAGAGACAGAAACACCAATGAGAGAGAATCATTGATTGGTTGCCTCCTGCAACCCCCCACTAGGAATGGAGCGTGAAACCTGGGCTTGTGCCCTGATCGGGATTCAAACCGTGACTTCCTGGTTCATAGGTCGATGCTCAACCACAGAGCCCACTGGTTGTGCTAAACTTTTTTCCTTGAATTTATTGTGGTGACACTGGTTAATAAAATTATATAGGTTTCAGGTATACAGTTCTACCATACATGATCTGTATATTGTATTGTGTTAACCAACCCAATAAGTCAGGTCTCCTTCCATCACCATTTATCCCCCTTAAACCCTCCCCCACTTCCCCCACCTCCCTTTCCCTCTGGTAACCATCATACTGTTGTCTGTCCATGAGTCTTTCTTTTTCTCTTTGCTTAATCCCTTAAGTGTGGCATTTAAAAAACTTAAAACTTACATATGTAGCTGCCTTTTAAAAATTATGAAAGGCCTGTGTTGAAAATGGATGGCCACCAGGGTGTGCTGTGCATCTGCCAGTCTGCCCTTTGAAGGGTGCTAGTCCTGAGGAAGAGGCATTGTTTCTGTGGAAACTAAGCAGCAGCCCAATTTCTGTGTTTCTCTCATCAGTGGTTCTTGAAGATGCAGTACTGTTTCTTGAAATCTTATAGATAGAGCTGGGCCTATAGCTAGAATGAACCTGAGGATAAACAAGGAAAGCTGTTCTTTTGGGCTGTGATGTGGGCAGAGGATTGCTTACCAGTTAAGAGATTACCAGTTAAGAGGTTGACCTGGACATAGTTTTGAGCTTTCTATGGGGTTCTGCCCAGCTCCACTGAACTCCTAAACTCTTTCTAGTTTTAGCTACTTTTATTGAATTACTAGGGGCCCAGTGCATGAATTTGTGTACCTTGAAAGGAACTGTGGGTCTCGAGGCTGGAGTAGGCACAGGGCAGGTCTCAGCCCATCCTTCGCACCCCTGTGTGGCCCCTCCACTGCGGCCCCTGGTCCCGTCTGCCGGAAGCTCTGCGCCCACTGCCACTGCTCCCACGCACTGACGGCACCGGCCCTGCTTGCACCCGCTGACGCACCGAGTGATTGGGGCTGGCACCAGCAGCAGGTGTGAGTGGGGCCTGCTCCATCAGCAGGTGAAGCAGCGGCTACTGCCTGATTGCTCCTCAAGAGGAGGGGGCGGTGGAGAAGCCCTCAGGGGTAATCAGGGCTGGCAGCCACTGCTCACACCTGCTGATGGAGCTGAGTGATCGGGACCAGCACGGGGCACTGGCAGCGGATATGCGTGGCAGTTCCGCTGCTGGCTGCGGGTGTGAGTGGTGGCTCCAGCACCAGCAGGTGCGAGTGCCAGGCAGGACCTTAGTGTGCGGGAGCAAAGAATTTTCAGTAACTACCAGAGCCTCACTCTGATGACAGCGACCAGCACCCCATCTGGGTCTGGCGACCCCACTCACCTGCTCCACCACCATGCTGCGATCAATGCCTGCCATGTTCCACACATGCTTCCTGGTGGTTAGTGCACATCATAGGTTTCCGCTGTTTGGTCTATTTGCATATTAGCCTTTTATTATATAGGATTAGAAAAAACAATTTGAATCAAATTTGTTGAGGAAATATTTAAATATGATAATATATACCTATTTTAAATGTACAGTTTTGGTGAGTTCTGATAAATAGAAACACATGTAACCATCACTGTAATCAAAATATAGAACCATTTCCATCATTCCAGAAAAGTACACACATATTCCTACAATCCCTTTCCCTCCCACTGATCTGTTTTCTGTCACAGACTAAATTCTGTTTTTCTAGAATTTCAAATAAATAGAATCATTCAGTATGGCTCTTGCGTCTGGTTTCTTTCACTTTGTATAATGTTTGAGAGTCATTGATATTTTGATAGCAATCGTTAGTTCCTGTTTATTGCTCAATTGATTGCACAATGTGCTTATCCATTCCCCTGTTAGTGGACCATTGAACTCTTTCTAGTTTTTGACTATAAAACTACTTGGAAGATTTGTGTGTAAGTCTTTGTGTGAACATACCTTTTTAATTTTCGTGGGTAAATATCGAGGAATGGAATGACTAGGTTATGTGGTAAGTTTATTTTTAACTTGGTGAAAAACTGCCAAATTGTTTTCCAAAATGGTATCATTTTATATTCCCACCCTTAAAGTTTCAAGGCACCAGTTGCTCTACATCCTTACCAATGCTTGGTAATGTTTGCCGTTCTTCTGAATGTGTGTATCACATTGTGATTTTGCTATTTTTTGATAATTAATTAAAAAACAATTATATTGAAATATTACTGACATAAAAATTAACCCATTTTAATTGTATAGTTTGATGGGATTTGACAAATATATCTTCTATATATATAAAAGGCTAAGCGACTGGCCAGTGGGTATGATGTGCAGTGACCACCAGGGGACAGACTCTCAACGTAGGAGCTGCTGAGCTGCGGTGACTTGACAGTGGTGGTTCTTGGATGACGCACCCCAGAGCCAGAGAGGAGGGAGCCCGATTCCTTTCGGGGCCATGCAATTCCACCTTAGCCGTGGGTTATGTTGTTGCTGGGGCACTGTCAGCCCCGAATCTGGTTTTACACCCTTACATTTGCATTCCACACCCTATATGACAGCAACTTTGCAGAGTGCCCTCTCTCACTCTGGGACCCTTTGGGGGATATTAGGGAGTGGGTTTTGGCCTGATCCCCACAGGCCAGGCGAGAGACCCCACCTGCTGGAGTGACCCTGCTCACTCCACAGATGCCCTTTGAGCTGGGGCGCTGCCCCCTGTGCTGCCAGCCTGGGAGGGACTGCAGGAGGTTGGCTCCAGGGTGTGTCCAGCTCGTTTCGCCCAGTCCCATCCCGTTGGCCACCTTTTAATTAATATTCTTTCAATTGCACAAATCCGTGCACTGGGTCATGTATGTGTGTGTGTGTGTGTGTGTGTGTGTGTATTTGCAAATACACACACACACACACACACACACACACACACACACACACACTACAGACCCAATGGACCCACTGCAGCGCCACCTGCCTCTGCCTTGGCCCCTGCTGCCATGACTTCATCCTGAAGGTCCTCCAGAAGGATGTCCAGAAGGACATCCGGTCTAATTAGCATATTATGCTTTTATTATTATAGATACCCCCCACACACACATGCACACACACAACCATTACAGTCAAGATCTGTTTCGCCACCCGAAAAGTTTTACCATACCCTTTTTAGTTAATCCCCCATACTCTGGCCCTAAACAATCATTGATCTGCCTTCAGTGACTCTAGATAGTTTGGCTTTTCTAGAATTTCATATACAGTATGTACTCTTTTGTATTTGGTCACTTGTTAGCATGATGTTTTTGAAATTTTTGTGGTTGTGTGTGTCATTAGTTTCTTTTATTGCTGATTAGGATTTCATTAATGGGTATATGTGTATTTAAAAATATTACCTGTTGAGAGACATTTGAATTGTTTCCAGTTTGGAGCTATTACAGATAGAATTGCTGTTAACATTTAAATGCATGTGTTTGTGAGGACATATGTTTTCATTTCTAATGGGGAACTATTTAGGAGCAGAATGGATAGTTCACGTGGTAAATGCATATTTGTTATATAAGAAATTGGCAAACTGTTTTCTGTGGTGGTACCATTTTAAGAAAGTTCTAGACCTTTGTCGACATTTAGAATTGTCAGTCTTTTAAATTTTATCCATTCTAATGTACTAGTACATTTCTGATTTTAATTAGTATTTCCATGTTGACTACTTTGTTCAGGATATTCTTGTGTGCTTACTGGCTATTGGTATATCTTTTCTTATGAAGCATTTATACAAATCTTTTGTCCATTTTTATATCGGGTTATCTTATTTCTGGGTTGTAAGACTTCTCCATATTCTACACACAATCTCCTTTTTAGATATTTCTTTTGTGAATATATTCTCTGAGTCTGTGACTTGGCTTTTCATTTTCTTAACAATGTTTTCAAAGAGCAAAAGTTGTTAATTTGATGATGTCCAACACACTAAGTTTTTCTGTGATAGTTCAGGTTTTTTTTTGTTTTGTTTTGTTTTTATTGTCTGCCTACCCCATTGTTGCAAACCTTTTCCCCTAGGGTTTCTTTTAGAAGTTTTTTACTGTTTGCTTCTATTTTAAGGTCTGTGATAATTTTTGTTTAATTTTTGTATAGGGGATGAGCTAGATGTGAGGGTCATTTTTTCCCCCTAAATGTATATCCAGTTGTTCCAGAGTCATTTATTGAAAAGACTTTCCTGTGTACTTTGTTGAAAATCAACTGACCATATAATGTGGAGCTAAAATTTTAGACTCTGTTCTATTCATTCAGATATATGTCTGTCTTTATTCCAGTAACACACTGTCTTGGCTTTGTAGTCATTCTTAAAATCAAGTATTCTATCAAATCCTCTAGGTCTTCAGATTTTATTCTTTTCAAACTGTTATCCTATTCCAGCTCCTCTTGAGAAATAGAGTTGGGAGTTGATGTTTAGTTTATAGTGTAGAAGCAAAGTAGGAAGAGTACAGGAGGCTCAAGCAATGATAACTGTTATTCTCAATTGATATTGTCAATGTATTCCTGAGGTATAGATGGCCTGTCCTCTATTTCTACACAGTAAGATGTCCTTAAATAAGTGTTTCAAGAGAAAGCCTATTAAACATAGGTAGACATTGTATAATTTTAAACAAGATATTTTATCCTTCCCTAGCAATCAATTGCAATATAGTCTGCTGAATGAATTCGATTTAATTTTGGTCTAAATATTTTCCTTTGTATTCCACCAGAATCTTGAGCTGGATGATGATACTGTTCTAAATGAGATAAAGTTAGCAGATTGTGAACAGTATCAGATGCCCAGCCTGTGTGCTGAAGAGCTGGCTGTTATCCTTGGAATCTGGTAAGTTAGTGACTTACTTGGCTACATTGAGCACCTTGCATGTGGGTTCCCTTGAGTTGGGGAAATCTTTATTCAGGAGGTCCCAAGAGTTCTGGGTGAAGAGGGAATCTTGTAATGCTGCTCAAGATCCAGAATAGTTGGGTAACCAATCAAAAGGTTAGAGATTAGAGACCTCAGGAATCTCCTGGGAGTTGGTATTCCCATCCTTCTCCTCCCTTCATAAGCAACATTTCTTTGGTTAGCTTTAGCTAGAAATAGACTCTTAATAAAATATTTAGCATAGATGAGAATGAGTATTTTGAACTTTGGGGATATTTATATCTCAAAAGGTAGACTTATTTTTGAACACTATAGAACCTTATGTGAGGTGGAAGTAGATTTTTATTTTATTTTTATATTTTCTCTATTTTTAAGTGATTTCACATTTGGAAAAAAGTTGCCAGGGCAACGCATTGCAAAGTATTTAAGAGAATCATCTTCAACATGATGCTCTCGTCACCTGGAGTACTTTCGTGTGTGATTCTTGCAAGCGAGCGTACCTTTGTACATTATCACAATATAGTTTTCAAAACCAGGAAAATAACATTCATACTTATTCTCCTTTACTACGCAGATTCCATTCCAGTTTGCCAGGGTCCCAGGAACCTCCTCTGGGGCATAGGAGCCTGTCTAGATGTGGGTTGCAGTTAGCTGTTATCTTCTTAGTTTTGGTCAATCTGGAACAGTTGCTCAGTTTTACGTGGCTTTCATGATATTAACACTTTTGAAACTTAAAAAGCCACTTATTTTGTAGACATTCCCCGAGTTTCTTTTTTTCCCAGTAAAATAAATTAGGTTGACATTTAGTGCACTAAGCACATTTTGTCAGTATTTTACTACTTTCTGTATTTATCTTTGGCAAACTCATATCTACATTTGTATATAATATAGTAATATTAAAATATGTGCTTTCAAATATATGAAATAAGTTTACTTTGTCTTTCAAAAATTATATTTCATTAGACACAACATGCATTTTAGGAGTAATTTATCTTTTTTTTTTTTTAATTTAAAGCACAAATTTGCAAAAGAATAACCCAGTGCATAAGTTAACTGAAGAGGAATTGCTGGCATTTACATCGGTGAGTAATGTTTTTCTTCTTTCCATTGTCTTTTCTTTTTTTTCTTTTTTTAATATTTTATTGATTTTTTTACATAGCGGAAGGGAGAGGGATAGAAAGTCAGAAACATCAATGAGAGAGAAACATCGATTAGCCGCCTCCTGCACACCCCCTACTGGGGATGTGCCCACAGCCAAGGTACATGCCCTTGACAGGAATCGAACCTGGGACCCTTCAGTCCGCAGTCCGACGCTCTATCCACTGAGCCAAACCGGTCTCGGCTCCATTGTCTTTTCTTAATAGATTGGTTTGCCTCTGGTATATTCTTGCCTCAAATTGCTCACTTTGGGACACTGTCACTTGAGGAAATTAAGGGAACAAAAACTCATCATTTTAGTTTCCAAACTAAAATGGCTTTGAGGGCCGTGACCAAATATTTCTTGTTCATTTTTGTTCCCAGAGTGTCACACAGAATAGGTACTCAATAAATACTGAAATGGGTGCTCAATGTTGAATGAATGAATGAAGTGACAAGAGCAGAAGTTTGAATCTTCACTCCAGAGCCTATCTGGTATATAGCTCGGTTGTAAAAGCCAGGGTGATGCCTACCTGGGTGTGATGAGTAGAGGATTTCGGTGAGCTAGGAGCCAAACCAGGAGAACATGGGCCATAGAGCCTGGGGAGGGAGGTGATGGTCAAGAGCATGAGGGGTGCTTGCCAGCATTCGACAGCGTAGAGCGGTCAGGAGAAAAGGCTGTGGGCTTTGGTCGTTGGAGTGCATTGCTTGTCTCTGAGGGGACAGTTGCAGTGGACTATTTGGGTAGTCATTCTAGAAAATTCAGCAGGGAATGGGGTATGAGAAAAATAAAGTTGATAAAGACCACAGTTGGAGAAAATGGCAGTGAAAAGGAAAGAGTAATAGATGTTTGAGGATTTGAGATCAAAGAAGGCTTCTCCAGAAGAGAAAGATCACAGATGAAGAGGTCACTCAGTATCTTTTTAGCTTTAGGAAGAGAAAGAAGATACGCACATCTTTAATGAACACAAGCTGCTTAAGATACATAACTTTTCTTTTTTCAAAGACATTTTTATATCATGGTTGGGACTTATGCTAGAATGCTAATGTTTTATTCCTTTAGTTATTTTTTAGATAAGGCAAAAATAAAGTATTTTATCTGCTACAAAGAAAAGCTCGCTTACTTTGTACTGTAATATAAATTTTGTAAGTAACTGTTTTCTACAGATTACTGTTGGATGTTAATCCTTTGAGTCCTCAGGGTGCCCTTTTTATTTTTCCACTTATTAGAAATCTTTGGTGTTTATCATTATAGCATGTCTGTGTTTAGATTACTATGTAAAAATCTCATTATTTACTTGTTACATATGCTATCAGGAATTTGACAAGTAAAGTGTTACAGACATTTTTAAAAAGATACATTAAAATAATTATGCATTTCCCATCTACTTATGCAGCTAATATTTATTGAAAACTTAATATGTATTAGGTATTGTGCTGGTCATCAGGGATTCAGCAGTGAGCAACAGTCTTTTTCCTCTAGGAGTTTACCTCAATTTACATTGTTGTGGGGGGAATACACAGTAGACAGAGAGAAATGCGTACTAAATAGAAGTGTGCGGGAGAAATACAAAGCAGGACAAGGGGATGAAAATGGGAGCTGGACGGTGGTGTTAGACAAGGTGGTGGGGAAGGCCTCAGTGGGAAGATGCTGTGGAACTCACGTCAGCATGAAGTGAGGCCCAGGGCAGGATGCGGGGCTCTGGAATGGTGCTGAGCTTGAGTCAGTGTGAGGCAGTACAGAGCTGGAGGGGGACAAGTGATAAATGAGGTGATAAATTAGGACGAGGACTCTTGGGTTTCTTCTGATGACCGAGGTAAACAGGAGGTAGCACATGCTAGGAAGTGTTCCTGCTGGCCTCTAGGGGAGGATGGTCAGTAGCAACATCCTCTCGGGTCTGGTCTCATAAGCAGTTTATTGTGGAACATATATCATCCATGGTTATCCTGAAAAGACATTAAAATACTCTATTTCCATTCAGTTATTTAATTTTCTTTTTAGCTTTTCTTGTGGGTGAGAGTATAATTCTTCTCTTTTAAACCTTTCTTTTTCTACTACTTCTGTGATTCTCTAGTATTATAATATTTTATTTCTTTTCCCATTGTTGTTCCTCTAAATTGTGAGGTGCTTCTGAAAAGAACTTCTGATGCTCATTACGTCATCCTTCCTGGTTTGCAGTGAAGGTCAAGGTCCTCAATTGAAGTTTCATACTGTTCCTTCAAGGGTTTTGTAACACACACACACACACACACACACACACACACACACATGCACGCACAAACATTTTTTGTTTTCTCCTCCTCCGGTTCATTTCCAAATCAGAATTGACGCAAAGACTGATTTCCTTTTGTAGGAAAGCTATTTGATCACAGGGCTTCCTAGTGCTAAACCTAAAGAGATGAGTGTGTGAATCCCAGGTAAATCTGTAATTGGTAAGAAGTAGGGCATGGAACTAATGTGTGAGGAGGGCTTTTAGGAGCCCCATATGTACTTTGGGCTTTATACCACCTCATTCTTTTTTTAATCCCAAAGAAAGTACACAGAATACAGCAGAATACCCAAATCAGCCCTTGTCAACTATTCCTTCATCTCTCAGTACTTCCTTTTATCCCTGCTTTGTACATGATACTGAACTGGATAATAGTGAATTAGGAGTGGCTTCTGGTATTAATGAAGAGTTCCATTGATATTGACAACTTATATAACTATATATCCTTATAAAATATCTTTTATTTATAATTTATTATTTATAACTCCAAAGGAGTATTTGAGTAAGAGGGAACTCTTTTAGGTGCTACCCCACTTCTGAAATCTTGAACTTTCGTCTATGATTCCCTGAGCAAGAATTATCTTTGGGCTTATGTTATAATTACTTATGTATATGTTCTATCTTCCCCACAAGACTGTAAACTCCCAGTTTTAGTGGCTGGTTTCTATTCTTTTCTGGGTCTTCTACAAGGCCTGGTACAATGCTTCAAGGTTTTACTCATAGTTGTTACTAAATAAATGTATGTAGAGTAAGAGAATGAATGAAATACAGGTTGGGGCTAAAGTGGGGGAGCCTGAACCCAGTCATGTACCCTGACAGGGAATGGAACTGGCTACCTTTTGGTGCATGGGACAATGCCCAAGCAGCTAAGCCATACAGGCCAGACCAAAAAGGAATAGGATTTTTAAGTGGGTAAAACCTGTTTGGAATTGGCCGTAGATGTGGAAGAGAAGGGGACAGAGAGGAAAGAAGTAGCATGCCCTTTCTTGCTGGGTAGTCCTGCTCTGTAGCAGCGTTGGCAGCCTGGGACAGGGGTTGCGAACTACTGAGATTATGAGGTGTCTTCCTTTGCTGATAGAAGAGCAGGTAACAGCAGAAGTCTTAACACTCCCACCAGACACTTTTGTAAACATCGGAGGTATAGGACATGGTTATTGGACATTGGTAAATATTCATTGAATAAACAAATGAATGGCTTATTGGTTCTGAACTTCATTTAGTTTTAATGAACTGTCCTAAAGTTTATTACAAGGCGATCTCTTTTTTGGAGAAGTTTTTTCCAGTGTTTTCATGTTGGTGCAGCATGTTGAAATATATGTGAGATGTTTTGGGAAAATGTTTTAATTCAGCAGTGTCAGAGCTTGTCTTAAAAGGAATACTTTTTCTTTTTTTTAAGTTGTCATTATGTAGTGCTATTCCTGAGATATATCTGCACGTTTCAGGAAAACTGAGTGAGTCATAGTAAAAATAAGCCAATCTGTTTTAGAGAGCCTGTATGTCATATCGGCTTGATAATTTAAAATTAGCAGTTATCTACGTTATTTCCTTTCAGATAAGCCAAGTCAGTTCCATTCAGTAATGCTTTTCATTTCCTCTCATTGTTGAAAATGAGAACAATTTTGTTAATCCAGACAGGTGTTTCAGTTTTAATTGGCAAAAGTTTTGCTTAAGTGTGAATTGATATTGGCAGCCTGCCCTCTGACTGTCTGCCCAAAAGCACAAGGTCACTGGAAATGAAAAAAGGAGAAAGAAAGATCTTTGGAAGTTACACATTACATACTATTTATTTTCTGCTATTAATTTTAGAACTATTTAATAAATCCTTACGAACATAAAATCATTTGCTAACCACTTTCACAGGTTTAAATGATCACCTATTTTTCCCTAGAGTATACTCGTTTCTTAATTTTAATTTTTTAAGATAGGTGATATAACTTTGTGGGATAGCCACAACACTTCCGATAGTTTGTGTTAGCATTACATGAGGACATGTTCTGTATTAAGTGGGATAGCTCAGAATTTTGATTTTCTTTGTGGTTTGAATGCTTGTCTTCCAAAATGCTATTCTGTATATTTAAATTTAATAGGTATTTATTAATGATCCTCAGCAATTGACTGAGCAAGTAGACAAAGACAGTGAGTAAATACATAGATAATTTGGACAATACTAATAGCCAGCTTGACCTAATTGGTATTTATAGAATAGTGCACTCATCATACAGTCATCCCTAGGTGTCTGCCAGGGCCTGGTTCCAGGGTCCTCCATGGATACCAAAATCTGCAGATGCTCAAGCCTTTTCTATAAAATAAAATAGTATTTTCATATAACTTACACACATCCTCTTGTATAATTTACATAATCTCCAGATAACTTATAATACCTGATAGAATATAAATGCTGTGGAAGTAGTTGTCACACAGTATTATTTAGGGAATAATGACAAGAAAAGTAAGTCTGTAAATGTTCAGTACAGACACAACCCTCACAGACCTAACTACATGTTAGAAGTCCGCAGCAACATAACATTTTTTAAAGAGTATTTTCGATTCATGATGGGTCGAATCCACAAATGTGGAACCCTTAGTTATGGAGGGCCAGTTGTCATTTGAACATATTTCTTTGCAAGTATACATGGTATGTTCAGCAAGACCATATGCTGGGCCAGTAAAACATGTCTCGGTGGATAAAAATAAACATCATAAGGAATATATTCTCTTTCTACAAGAATTAAATTTGACATAAATAAATATTAGATATCTGTAAAATCTCAAAATATTTAGAGTCCAAATAATTAAACAACATACTTAGTTCATAGATCAATGAAGAAATCACAAAGGAAAATTATATGTAAAAGACAACTGTTAACCTAAATCATTGGCCCCAATGTTACAACAATTTTCTCATGTTCTCTTAAAGTAAAATTGTTGTGATATTGGGGTAATGAAGAATTTTTAACTAGAACACTAAGTGCATGAACCATAAAAGAAAAATTGGGTGAAAAGATACATTGGACTTCATTAAAATTAAACCTTCTGCTCTTTGAAGGATATTATGAAGACAAGGAATAGAAAAGGCATAGATTGGGAGAAAATGTTCACAGTACATATATCTTGTAAAGGACCTATATCCAGAGTAACTCTTCCAAATTAATAATAATAGGACAAAAAAAGGTAATTAAAAATAATAGGACAAATGATTTGGACATTCTACCAGAGGAATAGGAATGACCAATAAGAACATGAAAAAGGCTTAATAGCATTAATCATTGGGGAAATGCAAATTAAAACCACAACAAGATACCACTTTAAATTAAAGACTTACAATACTGTATAGGATAGTTGGAATTCTCATACATTGCAAATGCAATGTAAAATGGTACAACCACATTGGAGCACAATTTGGCATTTTCTCATATAGTCAATTCCCCCTCTAGGTATTTATCTATTAGACTTACATACCAATGTTCACAGTTATTCAACCCATAATAGCTTAAATCAAGAAACAACCCAGATGTCCATCAATAAGTGAGTGATAAATAGCCTTATATTCACCTAAAAAAATAATTCCCAGCAATAAAAAGAAATGAAGTACAAATACATGTAAGATGGCGGGCGGGCCCCCTCTGCCCTGAGCCGGCCATGGCGGTGCTGCGGGTGGCGGGGTCCCCATCGCAACCCCAGCCCCATTGCCAGCAGGAGGCAGGCTTAGATCAAAGATAACAAACTCTGCCCCCTGGGCTAAATCTGGCTTTCTGCCTATTTTTGGTCAATGAAGGAAAAAAAGAATGTTATTTTGTTACATGAAAATTATATGAAATTCAAATTTTAGTGGCCATAACGTTTTGTTGGGACACAGCCATCCCTAGCTTTGCATGCTAGGACTGCAGAAGTTGAGTATTTGAGGCAATGGATAGCCCACAAAAATTGAGTTGCACTCTGGCTCCTTACAGCAATGGCATTTGGCCCCTGCCCTAGATAAATTCTGGGGTGTTATTATGTGAAATGTGCATACTGTAAAATATAGGCTTATAAAATGAAAACATTTTACTTCACTGTTCATAGTCATTTTAAAGGGCACTTTTATTTGTAGCAAATTCAGTTTTCATGGGATTTGTAGAGCCCAATGCTGGGGAGCGGACTCCACGTGCAGGCGGTCCTGGCGCTCTGCAGCGTGGCGCCCGCTCCAGCCTCAGGAGGTGGGCCCCAGGCTGGGCAGGGGAGCCCAAGGCCAGGCTTCGCACGGCTCTCGGAGTAGTAGCTGCGGCTCTGGCAGCCACGGGGGGCACAGCGTTCTCTGGCAAGGGCCTTTCTTGGTGGTGGCCGTGGGACCTCTCTTCTGTGGTCCAGGGTCACCCGTCCCCAAAGCCCGGCAGCGCAGCCCTAGTTCCCTTTCTTCCCCATCCCCCCCATCCATCTCCTGGCTTCCTTCAGCCGCCTACCTCCTTGCAGCCTCTGCCATTCCTGCTGCGACCAGCCCGCCTGCCCCACCCGCCCCGCCTGCCCCAAAGGGAAGCTGTGAGGCTGGCGGGGACTGAGCTCGTTGCCCCCTTCCCTACCTGCATTCAGGGCGTCCGGATCTGGTGGCGGTGCTAGCGGCGCCTGCAGATCGACTGGTGCTGGTTCTGCGGTGCGGGGGGGGGGGGGGGGGCAGGGGGGGTGACTGTGGCCCACCAGGGGGAAGAGGCATCGGCCTGAGGAGCTGACGCTGCATGCAGGTAGTCCCAGCTGGCCTGCAGCACCCCGTGGAGCGGACTGCCGCTTGGCTCACAGGCCCACCTTGCATCTGGCTGTCATTACTCAAGGTGCCCGGTGCTCATTTGCATGTGATTCAGTCACCATAAGTGTAAGGAGGGATCTCACAGCCCTTAAGTACCGTGGGGGCAGAGCTTATAGCATGGTGCTTGCTTACGCAGCACTGTGGCCTCACCCCCGCTGGCCATGCCCCCTGTCTGTTGGCCATGCCCCTGGCCACACCCCTATCTATACCCCCTGTCTGCTGGCCACGCCCCCTGCTCCTGATTGGCTGGTAGCATAGCAGAGGTACTGTCAATTTGCATGTTACTCTTTTATTATGTTACTATACTTTATAACTTAGGTTTTAGTTACTTTTAAACTTCTGATATATCAGATAACAAACAAAAAGCAAGATCATTTATTTTTATTTTTTTAAAACATTTTTATTGATTTCAGAGAGGAAGGAAGAGGGAGAAAGAGATAGAAACATATGATGAGAGAGAACCACCGATTGACTGCCCTCCACACACCCCCACCCTCCCCCCACTGGGGATCAAGCCCACAACCGAGGCATGTGCCCTTGACCAAAATCGAACCCAGGACCTTTCAGTTCGAGAGCCAAATCGGCCAGGGCAAGATCATTTAAATGTTATTTGAAAAACCATTTAAAAGATGAAACAGTACTGATTTCATTGAATACATACTTTTAAAGTGAATCTTATTGTATTTCATCAAGCTGGTGAGAAGCAGAAGCAGTGATCATTAGAGAGCAATAATAAAAGAAAGAAAACCAGTTAGTGGGGCTTATGGTCCCCAGACAGGAGAAATATATAGGACTTAAAAGATGGCACAGCATTTAATATTAAGACATCTTGTCAGACTCATGGCTGTGTGCTTCTGCTTTTGGCCATTATCAGAGCGAAAGCTCTCAGACCTTTTGACATTATGAAATAACATGGTATTGAAGGGGAAAAAATGCAGTTTGAAAATGGTATATATGTTTTAAATAGGTCTGCTTTTGTGGCATTGTGAAGGGTGCGTCTGGTCGTGCTGATGAACTGGCACCTCCAGAATGCAGACCTGCCTTGTTGAGGTAGCCAAGTGGCCAGCAGCTGATCTCTCTGGTGTCTGCCTTCTGCATAAAAATTTGCAGAGACAGGAAAGAGCTTTGAAAGCATTGTACCAGCAGGAGATGCAGAATCTCCGGATTTGCCGCACATGCTACTAGATATGGTGGGAGAAAGGAAGGTATAAAACACAGAATTTGCTTTATAGAATTTTTAATTTAGCCAAGATCAGATAAATTTAGAATAATGCAATTAGCAATACCAGGCAGTTTAAACTACAAATTGATAGCACAGATAAATGAATCCCTTAACCATTTGGAAAAGGAGAACATATTGAGGGCTGAGCAGTCAAAGAAGGCTTTGTTCACTAAGCAGGGATTTGAGTCAGGCCTTGAAAGACAGTTGGGGTTTAGATGGAGTGATAGCAGGAGCAAAGGCAGGACATGGGAAGGGGTGAGCCGCACTGGGTTCCTTTAGCTGAGATGGAGGATTTGTTTGGGGCAATAGTGAGTCGTTGGGAAAATAGATTTGAGACCGGTTTTAAATAGTCTACAGAACAAGGATAGGGGATTTGGACTGCTGTTCCACTTCATGGGGAATAATTTACAGACTTAAGTTTGGAATTTAAACTTGTCATTTGGTACTGATTTGAACAATGAATGCTCTTTTAAATAGATCATTAAGGAGGGGAGTGGCTTTGCTTTTTATAGTATTTTTTGTTCCATGTTTTGTAAGGTTAGCCTGACCTGGGTGGGCACCATCCGATTTGGCTTTGTTGTAACAGCCTTACAATTTGGCACCCACAAGGAGAGCCCTGAGACAGCTTTGATGTATGTGTGGAAAAGCAGCTCTTTGGAAGCTCCTTAAAGGGGCAGACTGGCTGTCTTCATACACCGGACCCTAGTGACCTCTGGAAGAAGATCATGTGAAATGTGCAGTGATAAGAATGAAAAGGAAATTTGGTTTTAATAGGAACAACACTCTGGTGTTGGTGTTACAAACTTTTCTTTGCCACTTTTCTGGGAATGCGGGTTGTGTGGATGTTGTCAGAAATTGTTAGCTATATAGTGTGTGTCATAATATTAAAATTCACTTTTTAGTGTGAGGTAAAGCAGTATCCATTGAACTTTTCATTCCAAGCAGTTAACACTTTCCTCAGATGTTAGATGACCGTTGTTCTTTTTTTTTTTTTTTGTCTGAGTCCTAGAGTCAGCTCAGGTGGCATGTCTTGAAGTGATGTGTTGTGTTCATGAAAGACTCAATATTGTAAAATGTCAAGACTCCTAAAATTAACCTACATAATTAACGCAGCCCCTAACAAAAGTGCAGCAGTTTTATTTTTTGGTTGTTGCTGTTGTTTTTGGTTTTGTGGAACTCAAGCTGACTTTAAAATTCACATGGGCTAAGAATAGGTATGGCGGAGCTGAAGAGCAGCACGAGAGCACCAACGCGGCCCGATAGCAGCCCTAGGAGGACACTGGATCAGGTCAGAGAGCACTCAGCATATGTGGTCGGACTGGCCGCCTCAGTGTCACCTGGGAACTTGTGAGAAATGGAATTTCTCTGGCTCCACCTCAGCCCCAGAATCAGAATCTCCGGGATTAGGGTCAATGAGACTGTGTCTTAACAATCTAGGTTATTCTAATGTACTTTAAAATTTGAGGAACACTTAATTAAGACATTTTGACATAAGAAAATCCAAGCCAATCAGTGGATCAGATAGAGTCCAGAAACAGACCCACGTGCGCATGGTTCTTCTGAATTACGAAGTTGGCATTGCAGTGCAATAGGGATAGGGTAAGCTGCCAATAAACTAAATGATTTGTATTCGTATGGAAGAAAGCTGTCTTAACCCCTGTGTAGTACTATCCTTGCACTAATCAATTTCAGAATGAATGTGTAAAAGTGAAAACTGTAAAGCTTTTAGAGGAAAAGTATAGGAGAATATCTTCGAGAACTTAGGACCAGCAGGAAAAGAAAGCTCTAACTATAAGACAAAAATATGGACTCTATTCATATTAAACACTTATTTTTATCAGAAGATACCATTATTGTTTGTAAAGCACTTTGACCAGTGCCTCGCCAGCACATAGTGTGTGTTATATTTGTCAAATAAGTAAATAATAAGTTACCCTCCCATTAAATATTATCTCCTCATCCCCTTCCCCCCTCCTCCACTCCCGGCCTCTGGCAATCACCATTCTATATGAGTGTCACTGTTCTAGGTACCACATGCAATTGGAATCATAACACATTTGTTCTTTGTGTCTAACTTACTTTACTTAGCTTGTTGTCTTCAGGGTTCATCCATGTGTACCAGAACCCCCTTCCTTTAGAAGGACAAGTATTCCGAATTGGATGCAGCGATAGAGAATCACTGGGGAGAGAGTCACTTTGGGGGGTGGGGATGGAGATGGCATTTAAGCTGAGACAGAGCCAGCAGGGGCAGTGTGTCCTCATTCTCAGGTCCAGAACTGAGTGGAATGCGAGCAGTAACCCTCGTTGGGACAGTAGAGACTGGATCAATCCCACCCACCCATTGGACAGATTACAGCTCGAGTCCTCACCTGGCCTGCTACTTAGGTAGTTGGGTTGGTGTTCTTTCTATTGGGTTTGTTTACTAAACTGTGAGACTAAAACTTTTAAAAAATATATAATTTTCTTCATAAGTCAGTAGAGCATTGTAGCATATCTCCTGTTTAGTTGTCTTTTTCTTTACCTAGTATTTTGTATCATGATTGATTTTTACCTTGTGAGCAGACGTGTTTTATAAAATAAAGTCTAGCCTCGCCTCTACCTCCTTTCAGAAAGATTTTCCTTTATTTGTGTATTCTTTGCCTACTCTTCTTCTTCCGCTATCCCTTTAACAGTTTACCTTTAACCTTTACTACCCCCACCCACTCCCTCTACATTCATTGTTATTTTCTTGCATATATTGTAATCTGTGAAATAAAAAGATTTATTAGTTTAAGATTTGATATATTCTAACTGGTTAGATCATCTGGAAGATTATGATTCATTCTTTAAGTAATTTATTCAATAGACTGAGTCAACCAGGTTAAGTAATGACTCTGCTCCAATGACCATATTCTTCACAAGAATATTTGAAAGCACACGTTTTATTGTTTTTCACTGTGATTTTCAAATCTTCATTCAGCTGTATGCTGACGTTTTTTGAAATAATTTATTTTGTTAGATTCAGAGTGAGATCACCCCAGCCTATTCCTTCTTTCTGTGATTTTTATTTTATTTATTTTTCTCCATCAGTGTTTGCTTTCACAACCAAAGTTTTGGGCCATTCAGACATCAGCCTTGATCCTGCGGACAAAACTTGAGAGAGGAAGCACGCGCCGAGTGGAACGGGCAATGAGGCAGACACAGGTAGGAGGGATTCATGTGGCAGTTTTTGTTTTTCTTTCAACTCTTTATTGCTATCAATAAGCATGCATGTCTGTCACAAATCTATAAGAATGAGATAGCTTTCATTTTGCTCAAATACTTTGTTATTGTTTAGAGTATGGATTTTATTTTATTATTTTAAATTTAAATTTATATTTTTTTACCTTTTTGTAATTAATTTTTTATTATTTTTTTGCAGTATAACTTATATTTAATAGTAGTATGTTTTCCTTTTTTCCCCCTCCATTATCCTCCCCCCAGCCTCCCCTACCCCTCAGCACATGTCCCCACCTGCCCCCTTCCCCGCCCCAGTGTCTTTCATTCATTGGTTATGCTCATATGCATGCATACAAGTCCTTCGGTTGATCTCCCCCAGCATCCGCTTCCCATCCACCCCAGCCTTCCCCCTGTAGCTTGACAGTCTGTTCAATGCCTCCCTGCCTCTATGTCAATCACTCTCCCCTGTTTCTTTTCTTCCAAAATATCTTGCCTCTGCATACTAGAAATAAATGTATAAGAACAAAAAATGTTTGAGTCTCAGTTTCAATGTCCAACTGTTCTGACTCCCAGTTTCATTGTCAGATAGTTCTTTATGTGTACATGTCAGCAATGGTATCCAGATGGTGGACACATCGTGGCAATGCAAGATCCATCCTCTCTGGTTTGGTCCTGGGCTGCCTGCAGCCATGCACAGCTGCCGACTACTAGCATGGCAAAGTGTCGTCAATGTCCCCCATCTCTGGACCATCCTTGTGACTGGAACAGATCCGTCAGTTCCTCAGAGTCGCAGGAACCCACATGGTCTTAGAGTTGTTCTCTGAAAACACACAAACACATTCTCGACCAAAAGTTAACAAAGGGATCCTCTCTGCAAAATAGACTTGGGATTCTTTTTATTTTTGCCTAAATGATTTTCCTTTGGCTTATTTTGACACCATGTGTGTTTTTTCATGGGTGTCCTGCTGTTGGCTTTACAAATAGAAATTACTTTTCTGGAATAAGAATTTTCTAGATGTATTTTACTTACAGGATATTTTTCCTTACAGGATATTACCTCACTATCCCCCTCTTTTTGATTAATGGGGGCTTTTGGAAATTTTATATTGCAGTCTTGGTAATTTTAAATTTTAATTTTTGCACACAAATATGACCTCTTTAGGTTCTTTGGATGTTAGAGTATGGATTTTAAAATTTGATATCAAATGTATGGGTCTTCACACCAAAGAATTCTCTACTTTTGTGTGTGCACCAACTGGGTGCCCTACAATTTAACTCAGTCCTGGCACTGAATTAGTACAGATCCCACTGGTTAAGAGCTCAGTCCAACACACTGTCTTCCACTTCAGATGCCAATTGCAAGTCTGGGTACTTCTGACAGTCTGGCTATAAACCGAGAGTTCTCTAGACTCCGTCCTCGAGTTTTATAACTTGCTAGAATGGCTCACAGAACTCAGGGAAACACTTTACTTACTATTTCTGGATTATTATAAAGGATATTTTAAAGGATACAATGAACAGCTGGATGAAGAGGTACATAGGATGTGGTTCAGAAGGCCCCCAGCACAGGAGCTTCTTTCTATGCTTATGGAGTTTTGGGTGTGACATTTTCCCAACACTTGGGTGCATTCACCATCCTTAATGCTTTCTGAATCTGTTTTAGATATTTTATGGAGGCCTCATTATATAGGCATGATTAAGTCTCTGATCATTGGTGATTACCTCAACCCTTAGACCAGTGATGGGCAACCTTTTGAGCTTGGTGTGTCAAAATTCGCCAAAAAATTGAGCATAACTCGGGTAGTGTGTCACTTCGAGGAAAAAAACCCCATAATTTCACAATATTTATAGTTTAAGTAACAAAAATGTATAATTGTAATATATAACTATTTAATAAACCAAAAACTAATTATTTAACTTACCTGCTTAGTGACTTCTTTGTTCATCTGTCAGTGAATCCTACCTGGGCAAATAAAACCTACTGATGGATAATACAATGAAAAGGCACAATCGGATGTCCAATAGCTTCCGTAAACAATTTGACAAATCTGACTTTTTTCCCCATCATGTTTGGTGCCCCATCTGTCGTCACTGACACAACTTTAGAGATATCAATGCTTAGGTCACGGAATGTTTGTATAACAACCTTACATAGTTTGCTTCCTGATGTACTTGTTGGTACTGATACTAACTTTATCAACTCTTCTCTCATTGTGAGACCATCAGAATATTGCCCAATAATGGCCAACTGAGCATATGATGTGACATCAGTAGTTTCATTAAGAGAGACTGAAAAATATTTGCAATTACTTATGTCTTCTTTAATTGATGTGGTATGTTTGTATTCAGTCTCATTATTCAGTCTTTTATGATATTTCTACTGAGTGGTAATTCAGATATTCTCTTAATAATTGCATCTTTATTCTGCATATCATGAAATAGAACTGGTGCACATCTTAGGAGAGTTTCTTCAATAAATTCTCCCTCACTGAGTGCTTTTCCATGCTGAGCTACCCTCACTGATTGCTTTTCCATGCTGAGCTATGGAGTGAGCAATGCTCAAACTTGCAGATGTTAAATTTGTAGAGCCTTTTATAAATTTAAGGATGGAATTAGATTGGCTCTTATAAAGGTGTAGCTGCCTGGAAATGTATTCCTCCCTTTCATCCTCACTTTTTTTCAAGAGCTGGGAAGGATTAGTTTCAAAATGTCTTATTTATATTCTACGTTTTGCTTACTACTGTTTCAGTACATAGAACACAAAATCACCTGCCATTTTTTTCTATAATGCCATACATCTCGGTCCATGTCTCTTGAAGGGGTCAGCTACTGCTACTACCACTTCCTTTACTTAACCTTGGTTTTTTATTTTCTGGGTTCTCCCTCCAGGGGGGCAGTGACAGAAGACAGAATTATAGATAGCCTGTTAGCCCTGTAGGCAATTAGGGGTTAACTAGACTAACTGACCACAAGATGGCACATGTAACTATCTTTTAGGGAAAGGCAGGGTTAATAAGCAGAATAGGGATTAATAAGGATGCACAACAGTAATAGTGGTGAAATGGAGTCTGTACTATGCTGCAAAATGACATTCCTTATATAAATTAAGATGGCTGCCACTATTTCTAATGGCGGGAAACTGCACCCATAGCATAGGCCCTCGCCTCTCCCGGCCTCCCCCTCACTTATCTCAGGAATGATGGTCAATTAGAAATCCACGACACCCCATAACAGTGGATTGGATGATGGTTGCTGGTAATGGTGATCACAGAGCCCCCCCCCCCCCAGATGGGCGTCCCCCGTGGCATTCCACTGCTCCCTGCTCCACCAGCCAGAAGTGAGGTCAAAGATCCCGTAATGGCCTAACGGGAAGTCCCAGAACTGGACACACTGTGCCGGAGTTCTGTTGTTTTGGCCTACAGACCTCCGGCACGGGGTGTCTACACTACACTACAGCAAATGTTTCATCCTTGGCTACTGCACCTGGCCGTGCAGTAGCCAAGGATGAAACGTCCTTCCCGGCGTGCGGCCCCATAGTTCTCTGTATGCGACTGCATGCGGCCTCGTGTCATTAAAAATGGCTACGCGTGTCAGTGCTGACACGCGTGTCATAGTTTCGCCATCACGGCCTTAGACCCTCTCCGCTCCTCAGCTCTGATGTTGGTTCCTCTGACAACCAGCTCCTGCCCCCCAAGAGTCACTTCATTAGCATAAACTCAGGTATGGTGAAAGGACCTTATTATGAATCACAACTTCACAGCTCTAAGCCTCATTGTCATCATCTGTAAAAAAAAAAAAAAGTAATAGTACTGACATTAAAAGAAGCAGTATGAGTTAACTTAAAAAAAATAGGCAGCTCCACAGGTAAGATTGTATAAGGACATGTAAGTCTTTCTAGCACAAAAATACTCACTAATGAACTGACCACATGTACCATTAATCTTCATTCAGCATTATTCTCCATTTAATACTAATGTTTATTCCTGTCTGCTGACTCAGTAGGAGATCGTGCCTTTCACAGATTTTCTGATAAACTATGCATGATGCAAGTTGCCGAGAAAAAGAAAAAATCTTGCAAATGATGTAGGATTTTATGCAGCCGATGAAGTGATATTTTTAAAATTTTGTTTTTATTTTTAAACAATTCCAAACCACTTAAAAGTTTTAAGAACATTGTAAAGAACTCCCCTATACATGTCACCCTGATGGTTGCCAAGTGGTAATTTTCTAATTATTTAATGATGTATTAATTGCTATTGTGCTCTAGGGAAGAGCTTTTTCTTCTTTATTCTTCCACTCATTTATTTATTAAAGTGTGGATTCATGAATTTGTATTTTATATCAATGGGATACGTTCTTATATTGCCATTACTTATGCATTTTACTCTTTTTATTTTGACAGAAGGTCAGCTCATGTGCATAAAGATAAGCTTAAGAATAGAATATATTATTTGTTACCATATTAAAAATAAATGCATAGGCAGGATGCTGTGGTGAAAGCAGAAGTGGATTCTCTGTGTCAGAGAATGCTGACTGTACCCAGCTGTCCATTCTTCCATTCCCCTTTAGTAACAGAACTTCCTGAATTTATCGAGGTAGATGCCTTCCATCCTCCTTTGCAGGTAGGAGGGGCCGTGTGACTTAGCTTAATTCTGAATAGTGAAATGTATGACTTCAAGGAGCTTACATTCTAAAGGCAAGATTATTACTCTTGGAATTACTTCCTACTCCATCCCCTCCTCCTCTTTTTTCAGATCACACCCTCTCTCAATCAAATACTACACAGTTTCCACGTGCCTTTGCCTTTCTTCCTGCAGAGTTCGAATCAGGGAACATTTTATTGAGGGCTTAGTATGTGCTTCATAGTTTGTCTCATGCTGTCATCATTTTGCCTCCTTTTACTAATTACCGTCTTCAGGCCCCTTTATATGATTGTCACAGCTTGTTTTTTCCGTAGCAGTGAGACAGAGCTAGGGGTGCCAGCTTTATTAGGTTTCAATGCCCTTTGGGGAGAATTAGGAGGAAACAGGATTGGGTAAGGAAGAAGTCACACTGAGGGACAGGCCCAACGCAGCTCAGGGCATTTCCTACCTGCATGTTCCCTTTACCCTCTGTCTCACTTCTCCCTCCTCCTCCCCTTTAATGGGTTAATGAAGGTGAAATCTCAGGTTAGGTGTTTTCTATAACTGAGGGGAACTCTGAGACAGCTGTCAGCCTGGGGCAGGCTGCTGACCCACTCCCCACAGCTGGGCCTAATACAAAGTAAAGAAGTTTCATGATCAGCATCTTAAATTATTCATGAAGAATTGCCACTATTGCATTGAATTCTACTTATTAAAAATTCATTTCACAATAGAACATCAAAATGTTGAAATGATCCAAATGTTAAAATGATCAACTATGCATATTTTATTAAGATAAGTGTAGGATGTCTTGTTCAAGGAAACCACATAGTACCTTTTTGGGGGGAACAGGGACAACCAGTTTAAATATCTTTTAAAATTTTGGCCTTCTGAATGCAAATAATACTAGAACACATTAATTTATTAATGAAGGACATTCTGACTTAGAAATGATTTACTTTGTATTCATTTCTTCCATTTGGCATATAAAGTAATAAGCATTTAATTTTTCGTTTGTAGCAGCAATTAAACAAAAAAAGGTATAGAAGTAAATTTGTTTACAGGTATATATAATACATCTTTTCAATTCAAAGTCTGCATCATTCTAAGAATTGTGCAGGTTATGTTTTTAGACATCAAACAACAGGGATGTGCTTTGGCTGGGGCAAATGGATTTAAAGAACGAGCTGAATCACTATGCTCTAGCATTTTGCCTGTCTTAGCCTTTATATACCTGGAGTCTCTTCATCTTGCTGACCAAATGCTGCGTTATGAGGGAGTTGTTATTTCTGCCTCTGCAGGGTGTATCTCAAAGAAAATCTTTTCACTCTCCAGTTAAGAATTTTTGGAAATTAGCCAGATCATAGATAAATATGAAATTTATCTAATTTTCTATCATTGTTGAACCATTTACCTCATAATTTAAACTTTTGTCAGTTCCTCTGATCAGAGTGTGGTAATACTGTGCTTGTTGAAATTACTGCATACCTGAAGAATAAGAGGAAAATAACTTGAAAAATACTTGTATATATAAAACAACGCTTCAAAAAAGTTTACGTTTCTGTGAAAATTTGTTCCCTTCCTCAGCTGTGTAAAGTGATAAAATGATAAATTGTTAAAGTGGAAAGAAGAATAAGCTAGAAGGAGCTCTTAGGGCAAAGCTTAATCCTGTCATTTTGCAAGTTGGGAAAATGTAGGTGTGACGAGGTCAGCTGCCTGGCTCCACGTTGCCTGGCTGGTTACTGACACGGCCTGGACTGGAACTTTCACAGCAACAGGCCATTCCATGGACAGATCCAGTGGCAGGTCCTAAAGATGGCAGGTTTGCCAAACTTATAGAGGAAGTAGTGTATCACAGCTCAAGATGCATAAACCAGCACCATAAGATCACACAGAAAAAGGGGCTCCAAGTTGAGGACCACCCATTAAAAACACTCTACCTTGAGGAAATTCTAGGCTGGAGTTCTTCATTTATTGCATGTTCAGTATTTATTGTCCAGTGCTTCTTTGTACCCTGCTTCTTGCCTAGTGGTGTATAAAGTAGTCCTGTTCTCTATTGTCATTCAGTTTTCCCCTCCCAGTCTGACCCAAATCCAATACTAACCTTTTCATTTTTATAACCCCTTTTCTTGTTTTCCTTCATTGTGGTGACAGCAGTTCCTTACGCGTATAAATCCAGATATGAAGCAAATTAATTGAACACATACATTCAAAGAGATCATCTTACTTATGTCCCAACCAAAAAAAATTGTGCAAACCAGTTGTCATCGTCATCTTCTGTCATACTAACTGCTTTAACTTAGTGTTCGATAAACTGAGCTCAGTCATTGAGGGTTAATGTGAGATTATGTTCATTATTAAAATAATCTTGCTAATGAATGTTATTTAACCTGTTAATTTTGACTATGACGTTCTGCTCCTGTCCAGGTGGTTTTGCCTCTGAGGACAATTACCTAGCAGGGATCTTTTCTGGAAGGACATTGCATTGAGTTGGGAATTTGAGATTATAGCCATTTTCTGTTACTAGAGACTGTTAACACTGTAATTTGACTTTGTAACTGTGGTAGGTAGTTAATTGAGATTTCACAATTTTTAAGCATTTAAAAAATCTGATTTTGGTTACTACTGTAGCTTCACTTAAGCTTTGAAGGAATTGGGATTTTTATGGTTAATTATTGGAGGGAAGAGGATGCAGACCTGGGTGATTGGTACCATTGTGGAGATTATTGCTCTGTGTAGGTTGAAAGATTTCTCTTTTAGAATTAGGTCATTTATATAACTATTTGTTTCTAAGTAATGATTAAGGGCATGTCATAACAAAAGCCTTAATTGGGATGAAAACTGGCTACAGTAACATACACTAAACTTTGTACTTTTGTTTGAATAATTTGAGGCAGAGATCCTTTAGATTATTTTTATATGGATGAAATGCCATACTCTGTTAGGCATTATGAGTAACATCTGGACTAAGCATATGGTTAGTAATGGCATAGTGTATTTTTGCTTTTTAAAACTGTGTCACTGTTCCTAATTGTTTTAATTATAGAAACAATACCTGGTCATTATAAAAAAATGTAAGCAATACAGGAATGGAAACTAAAAAGAGCTCCCCCCCCTTTGCTTGCCTTCCAATCTCAACAGTTTATATCCTTCTAGACCTCTTTCTATTTACAAGTAAACAAATATGCTTTAACATCAATAAGATCATGCAATCTATATTGCGTTCTATCTTTTTTCTTTTTCCCCCACCAGAGGATATTTTTTCCATTGATTTTTAGAGAGAGAAACATCAGTGTGAGAGAACACACATTGATTGGTTGCCTCTGACCGGGGCCAAGGATAGAAGCTGCAACTGAGGTACTTGCCCTTGACCGAGAATTGAATCCTCTACCCTTCAGTCCGTGGGCTGATGCTCTTAACTACTGAGCAAAACCAGTCAGGGCTCTACCTTTTTCCTTTTAACATACAGCTTGATCAACTGCATGCCAATGCCTGTGCATCTAGCTCTTTCATTCCAACAACTGTATTTCACTCTGTTAAATGGAATTTATATAATTTATTTAACCAATCCCCTATTTTTGAAGGTGCTTTTTAATTAATATATTTTTATTTTAAACTGCATATCAAAAACTTTAATAATGCACATAGAAAAACTTAGTTTACTCAGAAAGATCTCAAGTGAAAGATTAAATTCTCCTCCAATTTCCAGTTCATTTTTAAAATTTTTTATTTATTTTCTAAAGTTTTACATATGTCTCCTTTTTCCCTGATTGACCGCCTCCCCCAGCCATTCCCACCCTGGTCAAGCCCCCACTATCCCAGTGTCTGTGTCCTTGGTTATGCTAATTGCATGCATACAAGTTCTTTGGTTGCTCTTTAACCTCCCTACCCCACCTTTCCTGCCATTTGTCTATCTATTCTTGTTCATCAAATTATGTTGATCATTATGTCCCACATGAGTGAGATCATGTGACATTTATCTTTCTCCGACTGGCTTATTTCACTTAGCATAATGCTCTCCAGTTCCATCCATGCTGTTGCAAATGG
The DNA here is from genome assembly GCA_027563665.1 of Antrozous pallidus. Taxonomy (NCBI): domain Eukaryota; kingdom Metazoa; phylum Chordata; class Mammalia; order Chiroptera; family Vespertilionidae; genus Antrozous; species Antrozous pallidus. Next base: position 57,167,293 of record CM050523.1, on the reverse strand, counting down.
TAAAAGGTTCTTTTTTATAGCGGTGTAGTATTCCATTATGTAGATGTACCACAGTTTTTTAATCCACTCATCTGCTGATGGGCACTTAGGTTGTTTCCAAATCTTAGCTATGGTGAATTGTGCTACTATGAACTTAGGGGTGCATACGTCCTTTCTGATTCATGTTTCTGGTTTCTTGGGATATAGTCTTAGAATTGGGATTACTGGGTCAAATGGGAGTCCAGTTCATTTTTTAGCACATTCTCTCTGTCTCTCTCTCTCTTTTTTTTTTTTTGTAGTGATTTCCATTATAACTTTAAATATTTACACTTCCCTTATATATCTTTAAATGCTATAGTTTATTTCTTCCATTCTAGTTCTATACATAACCTGGATTGATAACCATGTGTGACATTTGAAAGTTATTGATAAATATTGACTCATGTGACTATACCTATGCTTTTATTTGCGGGAATAATTATAGTTACTACTGTTTACTCAGTAAGTACCATTTGCTGAACACCCATATGCCAGGAGTTAAATAATTCTAGTACTGGCTTAAAGACGAAAAAAGCTATCAGTATTAGACTTCATCTGTACTAGTATAAGGCACCATCTGGAGGAAAGGGGTTGAATGAGTATTGGCAGGAAGAACTGCATAGAAGCTTTTGTGAGAAAGGCTTGGGTTGCAGAAGTCAGTGCCTCAAGGCCTATGGTTTAGGTGAATGGGGAGGGAAATGAGTGCACACAGTATCAGGATGTGGTCCTGTGGGAAAGGACCTGCAAATGGTGAGTGCACTGGCTCCTGTGAAGGCCAAGAGGGGGGGCTGCCCAAAGGGATGCTGATGGGCTGAATCCAGGATATGCGCTTCAGGACAATAGCTTGGTAAAAACAAGCCATAATTAGTTCAGAGATAAGTAGGGTAAAAGAATGGGACAAGTGATATACAACACAAAATAAGCTTTATTATCTATGGTAAAAAACAAACAAACCCAAATCTTGGAAAGTTACAGAAAAGTAAAGAAATAGGAAGTAGCCAATAAATTTACTAATGGGATGGAGTAAAGCGTACCCACTTAAAGCACACTTCCAAAGGCACTAGACCACAGCCTCAGTTAGATCCAGGCAGGGACACACTTAAGTCCTTGGGTCAGAGTCACTCACGTTGATTGAACTGACACATTGGCTTTCCCTGGGAGAGCACCCTTTGTAGATCTTAACAGCTTTACGCAATATTTCCCAGATTTGCCGGACCCTACAAGTTGCTTATTAAAATAGGGCTCTTCAGTCTAGCTCTCTGAGATTCTGGGTCCAAAAGGTGGTGATTGTGGACACTTTTGGAAAAGACTGCCTTAGGCAGAAGAGCACTGTTAATCTTTAGTAGCTCCAGCCATACCATCAGTCAGATGTATTTTTTTAAATTTAATAAATCTTTATTGTTCAGATTATTATAATTGTTCCTCTTTTTCCTGCCCATAGCTCCCCTCCACCCAGTTCCCACCCCTTTCTCTGCCCTTACCTCCACCCCACTGTTCTCATCCATAGGTGTACGATTTTTGTCCAGTCTCTTCCTTCCCACACCCCCCACACCCTTCTCCCCCTGAGAATTGTCAGTCCACTCCCTTTCCAGGCCCCTGATTCTATTATATTCAACCAGTTTATTCTGTTCATCAGATTTTTAATTCACTTGATTTTTAGATTCACTTGTTGATAGATATGTATTTGTTGTTCATAATTTTTATCTTTACCTTTTTCTTCTTCCTCTTCTTTTTTTAAAATATTTTTTGCAGTATAACTTAGATTTAATAGTAGTACATATGTTTTCCTTTCCCCCCCCCATTATCCTCCCCCCAGCCTCCACTACCCCCCAGCACATGTCCCCACCTGCCCCCTCCACCCCAGTGTCTTTCATTCATTGGTTATGCTCATATGCATGCATACAAGTCCTTCAGTTGATCTCCTCCAGCACCCACCCCCCACCCTCCCCAGTCTTCCCCCTGTAGCTTGACAGCCTGTTCAGTGCCTCCCTGCCTCTATATCAATCTTCTTCCTCTTCTTAAAGAATACCTTTCAGCATTTCTTATAATACTAGTTTGGTGGTGATGAACTCCTTTAGCTTTTTCTTATCTGTGAAGCTCTTTATCTCACCTTAAATTCTGAATGATAGCTTTGCTGGGTAGAGTAATCTTGGTTGTAGGTTCTTGCTATTCATCACTTTGAATATTTCTTGCCATTCCCGTCTGGCCTGCATCGTTTCTGTTGAGAAATCAGCCAACAATCGTATAGGTGCTCCCTTGTAGGTAGCTAACTTTTTTTCTCTTGCTGCTTTTAATATTCTCTCTTTGTCTTTTGCTCTTGGCATTTTAATTATGATGTCCTCTTTGGATTCCTTTTGTTTGGCGTTCTGTGCACTTCCTGGACTTAATAAGTCTATTTCTTTCACCAGGTATGGGAAGTTTTCAGTCATTATTTCTTCAAATAGGTTTTCAGTATCTTACTCTCTCCCTTCTTCTGGCACCTCCATAATTCAGATGTTAGTATGCTTAAGGTTGTTCAGCGAGGCCTCTTACACTATCTTCAAATTTTTGGATTATTTTTTCTTTCTGCTTTTTTGGTTGAGTGTTTTTTTGCTTCTTTCTATTTCAAATATCTGACTTGATTCTTGTGGTCCTCTAGTCTGCTGTCAGGTCTTTGTATAACATTTTTTTAAAAAATATATTTTATTGATTTTTTACAGAGCGGAAGGGAGAGGGATAGAAAGTCAGAAACATCGATGAGAGAGAGACATCGATCAGCCGCCTCTTGCACGCCCCCTACTGGGGATGTGCCCGCAGCCAAGGTACATGCCCTTGCCGGAATCGAACCCGGGACCCTTCAGTCCGCAGTCCGACACTCTATCCACTGAGCCAAACCGGTCTCAGCTGTATAACATTTTTTATTTCAGTCAGTGTATTGTTTATTTTCTAGTTGGTCCTTTTTCATATCCTCGAGAGTCTCGCTAAATTTATTGGCGTTTTCTAGGAAATTCTTGAAAAACCTTATAACCATGGATTTGAACTCTATATCCAATTGTTTGCTTTTCTCCATTTCTTTCATTTGTGATTTGTTTGTCTCCACATTTTCGCTGCTTCCCTGAGCAGAGTAGAGTAGCTTTGAGTAGCTATATGGTCCAGTGGTTCAACCTACTCAGTTACCTGAGGTGGACACTCTTGGTGGACCCCTTTGTGGACTGTGTCTATAGCCTTCTTGTAGTTAAGTCTTGATTGTTATTGGTATCACTGGGAGGAATTGACCTCCAGGCCAATTGGCTATGAGGATAAGCTGTGTCTATGCTGGGAGAACTTCTGTGCTGGAGACAGCCTTATGAGACAAAACTTGCAAAATTGCAAAAGCCTCTGTGCTCAGCTTGGGTGGGGCGGAGTCTCAGGGCTGAGCAGACAGCCTTGGCTTCCCATCAGCCCTGCCCTATGAGGCTCCTGGGTCTCAGTGTCCCTTGGTAATCGCTGCAAGCACTTCTTTTTTTTTTTTTTGGATTTATTTTATTTTATTTTATTTTTTTTTATTGTTCAGTTTATTAATTACATTGTTTCCCCTTTTTTATCCCCCTATATCTTCCCTCCCCCCTGTATCTATCCCACCCTCCGCCCTCACCTTCCCCTCCCCAATATCCTCTCCCATTGTTGCAAGATTTTTGTCCAATCTCTTGCTGCACTTCCCACAACCCTTTTCTCCCCAAGAATTGTCAGTCCATTCCCTCTCTATGTCCATGTTTCTGTTATAGTCACCAGTTTATCTTGTTCATCAGCCTATCAGTTCACTTGATTTTTATGATCATTTGTTGATAGATGTGTATTTGTTGTTCATAATTTATATTTTTACCTTTTTCTTCTTCCTCTTCTTAAAGAATATCTTTCAGCATTTCATATAATAGTGGTTTGGTGGTGATGAACTCCTTTAGCTTTTTCTTATCTGCGAAGCACTTTATCTGATCCTCGATTCTGAATGATAGCTTTGCTGGATAGAGTAATCTTGGTTGTAGATTCTTGCTCTTCATTATTTTGAATATTTCTTGCCACTCGCGTCTGGCCTGCATCGTTTCTGTTGAGAAATCCGCTGACAATCGGATGGGTGCTCCCCCGTAGGTAACCAGCTGTTTTTCTCTTGCTGCTTTTAATATTCTCTCTTTATCTTTTGCTCTTGGCATTTTAATTATGATATGTCTTGGTGTGGTCCTCTTTAGATTCCTATATTTTGGGGTTCTGTGTACTTCTTGGGCTTTTAAGTCAGTTTCTTTCACCAGGTGGGGAAAGTTTTCAGTCACTATTTCTTCAAGTAGGTTTTCATTAACTTGTTCTCTCTCTTTTTCTGGCACCCCAATAATTCGGATGTTGGCTTGCTTGAGGTTGTCCCAGAGGCCCCTTACGCTATCTTCAATTATCTGAATTCTTTTTGTTTCTTGCTTTTCCAGCTGAGTGGATTTTGGTTCTTTGTATTTCAAATCTTTGACTTGGTTCTTGTGGCCCTCTGGACTGCTTTTAGGACTTTGTGTAATATTTTTTATTTCAGTCTGTGTATGCTTGATTTCTAGTTGGTCCTTTTTTTTATCTGTGAGGGTCTGGTTCGTATCCTCAGAGGTCTTGTTCATTTCCCTGAGGGTCTCATTCATTTGCTTGTAAGTATCATTCATCTCCTTGTAATTCTCATTCATTTGCTGGTTGGTCTTGTTTATTTCCTGGTAATTCTCATTAATTTGATCGGCCTTTTGTAGGAGCCTCTTGAAAAGCCTTATAACCGTGGTTTTGAACTCAATGTCTTGTCGTCTTTTCTCCTCCATTTCTTTCACACCTGATTTCTTTCCATATCTCTGCATGGTGGTTGCTTTGTGTGGTGGATATCCTCAAAGGGACAGTGGCTCAGTCTCCCCGGTTACCTGAGGTGGGTACTCTTACTGCAATCCTTTATGGGTTGTATTCAGTGTTTTTGAATTTAAACCCAGGTTTTTGTTGTTAGCCCTAGGAGGGTTTGACCTCCAGGCCAATTGGCTGTGAAGGGAGACTGTGTTCAGATTGGATGGGCGGAGTCTCTGGGCTGCGCGCAGCGGCAGCGGTGGCGGCGGCAGCTGGGTCCTATGCGGTGCTTGCGCGCGGGTCTCTGTTGGATGGGGATGGCTGCAGACTCCTCCAAGAAAAAGCCGCTAGTCTCTTCCCCTTGCCAGACAACTCTGCCTTTCCCCAAATGTGCCTGCACACCAAAAGTCCAGCCCAGGGCTGTAAAATAGATGGTTTCCGGAACCAAGTTTCCAGGGGGCAAGTCGCGGGTTTGCGCACCGCGCCCCGCTTCCAGGATGCATCCCCCGGACCTCGGACTGCGCCCAGTTCCGGGTAATCTGTGCAGGGGGACCTCTCCTACCCTGGATCTCGGACCTCGCCCGGCTCGGGAAATCTGGGCAGTGAGACGCCTCCGCCCTTCCTCGTGGGCGAAATCCGGCCGGTCCCTGCTCCAGCCCCAGCCCGCGCGCGACCAGGGCGGCTCCTAACCTCTTTCGGTCTGGAAGATTGCGCTCCCGCTGGTCCTGAGTCTGTGTCCCACCTTTGCTCCTATTAGTGGAGTTTACATTCAGCCAGCTTTCTGGCGATTCTGGGTGCTTGTCTGTTCTGCTGTTATGTTGTAGTTCTTAAATAGTTGCGCGGGGCAGAACAATAGGTGTTTGCTTATGCCGCCATCTTGGTGTCCTCTCCCTGCAAGCACTTCTGAGAGAAAGCTGCCCTCGAGTTTTGCCCGCTGCTTTCTCCCCCAATGAATCCGGATTCCCAGATTCTCACCCAGAACTGGATTTCAGTGCAGTCGGGAGCTTCTGTCTCCCTCCTGCTAGAGAAAGCCAGCGACACACTTAGTACTCAGTCCTCTTTGCATGCACTCACACATGCCCCTCCAGACCTCTGCCTTTTGCAGCTCCCCTGAGTTTCAGTGTGCTTTTCTCTTTTCCTGACAGTTCAGATTTTCCCCGTATGAGTCTGGGTCCCCAGTGTCTCACCTGAAACTGGGGGTCAGTGCAGTTGGAACTGGGGGTCAGTGCAGTCAGGATCTTCTGTCTCCCTCTCGCTAGAGAAGGCCAGCCAGGCACTCAGCCACTTGTTGTCTCCACATGCGTGTTTCGGAACCTCAGGCTTTTGCAGCTCCTCTGAGTCTCCGTGTGTTTTTCTCTTTCCTTCTAGTTGTAGAATTCCCATTCAGCCAGCCTTCCTGTGGTTCTGAATGATGTCCATTTTGTCTTTTAGTTGTAGTTTTGAAATTGTTGTGCAAGGCATCCGTTCAGGTGTTTATCTATGCTGCCATCTTGGTTTCTCCCCGCCACTCATATCCTTTAGATTGTCAGCTAATTTCTTCTTGGCTCTTCAGAAAGCTGATAAAGACTGATATCATGCTAGAGAGGATGAATAGCCTTCAGTGCAAGGGTAGATCTGTTCTTTTAAAGATATATCTGTACTTTTAGATATGAGCATATAAATAAAGACCTGGTTCACAATTGTTCTTTTATGCCGAATCATTCCCTGTGTGCCGATTTTAAAATGTAGTCTTGCTTTTCTCTATTTTTTTTTTTGGGGGGGGGGAGTTTTTCCTCTCCAGAGAACAGAACATTAAGAAGAGAGGACACATCACTGCTTTTTGGGGGTTATTCTCTCATTCCCCAGTCATAGCAATACCCTCTGACTGCGGTACTATGGCTCCTGAAGGTTGGAGCGTTGTTATTGCATGGGGCTAGGGAATCCATGTGTCCAGGTAACCTTTTCTCAAAGGACACTCAAGGTATAAATGTTTTGAGGTGAGGTTTGGGGGGAAAACAACTTTTTAAAAGGGGGTCTTAGAACTTGAAGACAGCCTCATATCACAATAGTGATACAACATGAAGTTGTCTTTGGTTGTGTTCTCTTTGTGCCCAGACTGAGCCCTTGTCTTGTTCCTCACTCTATTCATTGTCATTCCTGTTTATCCATGTCTTCTGTCACCCTCCTAGAGTACACTCTGTCTTTCAAATTCGTCATGATTGGCTTAAGGTATATTTGCTCTCTCCCCATCCCCACCCCACCCCCTTTAAAGACCACCTCCAGATTTAACTATAACCAAGTGCTCGTGAAATTCATAACATTTAGAAGCTGGAAAGAGAAAATGGCAAGTGAAAGGGTGGGTGGGACACTGGTCTAGAGGCCATTTACCTAAATTTTTGGGTGTATGTGAAAGCTTGCAAAGTGCTGTTTTCTCCCTGAGCACATTGTTTATGCCCATGTTCATGAACATATATATATACACACAGTAGTACCTGAGGCTTCACTTTCCTTCAGTCCCATTCTCCTAGGACTCATCTAGTGTTCACCACCCTACATTCTTTTCCAGGATATTTGGGTGCTTGGTTCTCCCTAACGAATGTCTGTATACTTGTGTTCCACTAAGGGTGGCTAAAACCAACTAACAGACCCCAAATGCTTGAAATAAAGCAAATACTCTTTTGAGAAAGCCATATATTCAGAATATTGGGGATCGCAGAGATCATGTAGGACATCTAGGTGAGTGTCATTGTGGTTAGCTGACCTGCTTGATAAACCCAGAACAGAATCAGGTCACTTCACTTACCAGCTCTGTTTCTCCTGAAAGGACTTCAGTTTATTTGTATAATGGAATTATTCACTGTGTCTGTATGGGATTCTAATTTGTTTGAATATAATGGAATTATTTAAGAATGAGTTGCTAGAAATAATTCTACTCTGAAAAAAGTAGAGCTGTGCTGTAAATATGCTCCTCTATTTGTAGTAACTTTGCAAGTAAAAAAGAGTACTTTGAATCCAGTAGGGGAAATATACCATCACCCTTAGTTGGTAGGTGGATCTTATTTTGGTGGTTGTCTTGCTTAGAGTGCAAAGAAGTATATTTTGTGCAGGAGTAAAAATAGGTTAGAATTCTGTTAGAATTCTTTACCATACATACTAGTGGCTCGGTGCATGAAATTTGTGCACGGGGCAGGGGTGTGTGTGTCCCCCTTAGCCTGGCCTGCATCCTCTCTAATCTGGGACCCCTGTGGGATCGGGCCTAAACTGGCAGTCAGACAACCCCCTCACGATCCGTGACTACTGGCTCCTACCTGCTCACCTGCCTGCCTGCTTGATCTCCTCTAACCACTCTGCCTGCTGGCCTGCTTGCCCCCAACTGCACCCCCCTGCCAGCCTGATCACCCCCAACTGCCCTCCCCTCCTGGCCTGATCACCCGTAACTGCCTCTGCCTCGGACCCGCCACCATGGCTTTGTCTGGAAGGACATCTGGAATGTCTTATGGTCTAATTAGCATATTACCCTTTTATTAATATAGATGGTCTAGTCAAGTTCTTGTGAACCGGGAGTGTACCTGTACCTGGGCTTATTCATGGGCTCCAGCTCAAATAGGTTTATTTCCCTGCCCTTTCTCTCTCTGCTGTGGTCTTTGCCTTTGGAGAGGATTTGAGACAATCAAGGACACTTACTCTGAGATCATCTAAAAGTATCTTAGAGTATCTGAAATACATAACAAAATTATTAATAATCACAAAGTGTTTACTGAGTGTTTAATATGTTTAAGCTAGACGTAGTAATTACAGCAAACGAAGTGAGTTTTGCTTGAAAATAAAATGTTTTTCATGTAATTAGGACTTCATAAAAGTAAATTTATTATTATTAAACAAGCATTAGTTACTTTTTTTCCTTCCAGAGAAAGAAAAAGAATTTGATAAAAAGAACAGTTTGCCTCCCTTTTGATGAAGTAATTCAGTGAACCTTTTATTTATGTATTATAACCATATGTATTCAGCCAGAAGTTTTTCTTCTCTTTGCTCCTTCTTACAACTAAACAGCTTTGGGCAGAAGCATGCAACCTTTTTGCTATTAAACTTCTCTGAAGTAAGGCCAGAAAGCTTTAAAAATATTTTGACCAAGATGGTTTAGGAGTGTGGTTATGTCTCAATTTGTTCTGACTAACTTGATGGAATAATATCTTGGATTGTCAAACAAGTGATGTAATGAATAACCTCTCATTCTACAGGATATTCTTAGGCTAAGCATATATTTCCCACCTAGGATAATAGAGAGATTCTCCCAACTGAGGAATGGTTTCCCTGCTCAGAAACTAGTCTCCTTGTCCTGTGCTTTTGCCTGAGATATGTTATATTCATGTCTTTTTCTTCTCTTTCTTCTGAGGAAGTTTGGATTTGCTACTTATTTCTTTCTCTCTCTCTTTTTTTAAATGTCAATTTTAAAAATTAACTTTTGTAAAAGCTTGAAAGAATTTCAAGCTTTAAGTTTCAGGTACTGCACAGCTATTTATTTTTTTTTTATCTTGAAGTATTGGAAACTAAGTTGCCAGCATGGTGCACAACCATCCTTAGATACAAGGACATTCCATTCTCCTACATAACCATAGCATCGATATTAACACCAGAAAGCCAACCTTGCCATGTTGTTATTATCTACTCCTCACGAGACAGGGCTGTGAAAAATAGTCAACTGGCAAGGAAATAAAATTAGACTACTATATTATCCCAAAACAGTTACAGTTTAGAGGAGGTCTAAATGTATGTCAGAAAAAAAATATTTGCTATAAACTGAATGACAAATTAAGAGACACATGAAGATGATTATGATAATGGAGCTGCTGTCCGGGTGTTTGCTTAGGAGCTCCAGAATATGTCTGCATTCACTTAGATGCTGAATATGTGGGTTCTTTTGATGGCTGACCACTTGACCACTGGATAGTGTAGCCCTTGACTTTTAGTTGGCCATGGTACCTTTTCTCAGAGTCAGCCCCTCTTGGTCATATTGGTCTGCTTCCCAATGTAGTTTCCAGATACTCAGTTATTCAGTATCTCTGATGTCAAACTCGTGGCCCACGGGCCTCATGAGGCCCACAACTATTATTTTTGTAGCCCAGCCAAAGTAATGGTATGTAAGAAACGTTTTATTTTAGCAGCTGATGGCTACGGCATTAGTCTTAGATTGTCTGGTTTGGTGTGTGCAAAGGAAATATTTCGCTTTCGTAAAACAAGAAAAATAGATTTATTTGCATTATGCTTACTAATCTGTGCAGTTATTCAGTGTCTGGTAAGTTAATGTTTAAGAAAATATTAATTTTTATTAAAATGCTCTATTATTTTACATTAAAAATTACTCATTTATTTCAGCTCTTTGTATTCAGCATGTCTTTATCGAAATAAATCTAAGTTTCTATGAAAATTGAAGCTTTGTTTTTTGCAGCCCACATAAACTTAAATCTTGTTTATTTGGCCTGTGTTAGCCTTTGCGTTCGACATGCCTGTTGTAGGTATTTCAGTTGCGGTGTGTGTGTGTGTGTGTGTGTGTGTGTGTGTGTGTGTGTGTGTGTGTGTGGTGGTGGTGGTTCTTCAGTGTACAGGTGCACACCACTTTTCAGTGTCCACTATCCCTTAAGGGTGGTCTTGCATGAATGAATGTCCAGCCTTACAGTTCTGTTGCTGAAGAATAAGAAAGCTCACTTTCTGTGATCAATTAGATCCACCTTTCACTTTCACCTTGTCCCTGAGAAAATAGTCCTAAATGAAGATTTTTAAAAAAAATATATATATATATATTTTATTGATTTTTTTACAGAGAGGAAGGGAGAGGTATAGAGAGCCAGAAACATAGATGAGAGAGAAACATCAACCAGCTGCCTCCTGCACACCCCTCCTGGGGATGTGCCCGCAACCAGGATATATACCCTTGACTGGAATCGAACCCAGGACCCTTCAGTCCGAAGACCGATGCTCTATCCACTGAGCCAAACCGGTTAGGGCTTAAATGAAGTTCTTTATATAATTTTTCTCCAATTCATAGAGAGGGCCATGGTCAATGTGACATTAGGGTTGTGAAACAGATACACTACAGAACAGTTTTTCTCAGAAAAAGTAAAAGGGCTGGTTAATAAGGATAGTTCTTTGAAGGAACTGTTAGAGGAAGTCTTAGTTGTTGTTTTTTTAAAAATATATTTTATTGATTTTTTACAGAGAGGAAAGGAGAGGGACAGAAAGTCAGAAACATCGATGAGAGAGAAACATTGATCAGCTGCCCCCCCCGCACACCCCTCACTGAGGATGTGCTCGTAGCCAAGGCACGTGCCCCTGACTAGAATCGAACCTGGGACCCTTCAGTCCGCAGGTTGACACTCTATCCACTGAGCCAAACCAGTTTCGGCGGAAGTCTTAGTTTTAAAAACATTCTGATAGCCGAAACCGGTTTGGCTCAGTGGATAGAGCGTCGGCCTGCGGACTGAAAGATCCCGGGTTCGATTCCGGTCAAGGGCATGTACCGTGGTTGCGGGCACATCCCCAGTAGGAGGTGTGCAAGAGGCAGCTGATCGATGTTTCTCTCTCATCGATGTTTCTGACTTTCTATCCCTCTCCCTTCCTCTCTGTAAAAATCAATGAAATATATTAAAAAAAACATTCTGATAAGTTTTAATGTACATGTTTGTGTAAATGTTGATTAAAGTTTTTTTAATATTTAAAGAAATTCAAGAAAAAAATGTACACACCCCATCACTTTATCACCATGACTTATGTTTTTTTTTAAATTGTTTCTTTGTCCACTTATATAACTTTTACAAGAGAATCTTGTTTAAGTTAAAAAGATTTTATATATATGTAGATTCTGATTAGGATGTTTGCTCTTAAGGCTCTTGCAGACCAATTTGAAGATAAGACTGCCTCTGTATTGGAGCGTCTGAAGATTTTCTATTGCTGTCAAGTACCACCTCACTGGGCCATTCAGGTATTGTTGTTTGTCGTTGGGTATCCTTTGCTTTTGAAAGATAAACGTATTAGAAAATAATGATTTCCAATTTATGTCTGTTTTCAGATATTTCAGTGAAAAGAATTAAAATAGCTGGGGATTATCCATTACTTCAAATAGCCATTTTGATTAAAGTGATATTAGACTTTTAAAACATTTAAAAAAGAATTTAAAACTAGATAAACATAATCCTTGAAATTAAATAATAGGAGAACTACAGGAGCTTTCATTTTCAAAATAACTTTTTACACTTAAAAGCCCTGTGAGGACTTTCTGCCAAATAATGAACCTTTAAATCAGGTTATTTACGGAGTATAAAAGAAAGCATTTATTTCATACGCTATTGTAAGATATCCTTCACTACTTTCCTCTTCTTGAGGATATGAGATTACCTATTGTAGCTCCTAACCCCATGTTGGGGTGGAGATTCTGACCCCCTGACCCATTCATTGATGCATAGTTCTCCTGAAAATTTTTAGCACTGAAGGTGATTTAGACACTTGGACTAATTTCTTAATTTTACAGAGGAGAAAATTGAGGCTTGGTAAAATTAAGTACACTTTTCCAGTGTTGGTCACATAGCTGTTCATAAACTAGATCTCTGGTTTCCCAACTTTTAGTCCAGTTTACCTCCTTTCCTTACTTCTTCATATTACAGCCATTAATAACAACTTTTACTGCACACTTAGTATGCGGCATCCATTTTGTTCTACATCTCAAACATATGCTCTTATTTTATTGTAACAATTTTGTGAAATGTCCCCATTTTGCTGGTGAAGAAGCTATGGCACAGAGATGTTAGGTATAGCCAAATTATACCAGCCAGAGATTCCTAGGTGAGTTAGTAAATTTTGTCATTTGAACCAGCTTTAGAGTTATCAATGCCAACCACTAGTTAGTGACTCCGAGTCCCCATTGTAAGACTTCTTAAGAGTCATTTACTCTGAGTGGCCAGATCATTATGATCTCGGAACCCATAATAATCTGGCCACTCAGTGTATATCCTATATAATAAAAGGCTAATATGCAAATTGTCCCCTCACCAGGAGTTCGACCAGCAGGCAGGCTGGCCAATTGGCCATGTCCCCTCCCCCTGGCCAGGCTGGCCGACCCCACCCATGCATGAATTCATGCACCGGGCCTCTAATACACACACACACACACACACACACACACACACACACACGCACACACTGAGTGGCCAGATTATTATGTGTTCAAAGATCATACTAATCTGGCCACTCAGTGTATATTAAGCACAGGGGATTTAAGGGTTTATTATACATTGGAATTCACATTATCTATTGAAGGAGTCTTGATAAAATGTTGACACTTAAAAAGCTGTGTTATATCATTGAAAGGAGAACTTCTTTTAAAAAATATTTTTATTGACTTCAGAGAGGAAGGTAAGAGGAGGGAGAGATAAAAACATCAGTGATGAGAGAGAAACATTGATTGGCTGTCTCCTGCATGCTCCATACTGGGGATTGAGCCTACAGCCTTGGCATGTACCCTGACTGGGAATCAAATCCTGACCTCCTGGTTCATAGGTTGATGCTCAACCCCTGAGCCACGCCGGCTGGGCAGGAGTAGCTTCTTCATAGAGAAAGTTTAACAGCTAGGACTTTTGGCATGCTGTTGACCATGATCTCTGAAATGTCGAAGTACTCTGTACTGTGTGATTTGTGGTGGATAAATGTCTCAGACTCTGCTGTTATTATGACAAAACATGTCTGTTGAGGATGTAGCTTTTAATCTGTTTTTGAACAGAAGCTTAAATTATATACTGTTCAAATAGAATTGAGGCTAGTTAAATACTGTTCAAATTGAATTTAGGCTAAATATTTATTTTAATCTGCTTTGGAAGCTGTGGATTTTAGGGTTTTGGGGCAGTTACATAAACATCCTCTTTTATTAAAAAATTAAGTCACTTTTTCTCTCATTATAGAAAGTAACCATATCTTTAAGTATTATTTTCAAAGATCAAGAAATAACAACATAGTTTACTATAAAATGATAGTCTTTACTGCTTGCCAGCCATATGCTTAGATGCCATAATTTTCTTTATTAAATGAAAAATTTAAACTACTGAACTGTATGGATTTATTCCACATACCATGCTCAGTTTTATTTTTTTTAAGACTTTTTCTGCTATAGGTGGGAGAAACTATTTTTTTATATAAATTTTTTTTATTCTTTAAAGTATTACAAATAGTAGTACATACGTTTTCCTTTTTTCCCCCCATTGTCCTTCCCCCAGCCTCCCCTCCCGCCAGCACATGTCCTCACCTGCCCCCCTCCCTCGCCCCAGTGTCTTTTATCCATTGGTTATGCCTACATGCATGCATACAAGTCCCTGCCCCTCACTCTCCCCATCCTTCCCCCCATAGTTTGACAGTCTGTTCAATGCTTCTCTGCCTCTATATCAATCTTTTACCCCTGTTTCTTTTCTTTAAAAAGATCTTGCATCTGCATACTGGAAATAAATATATGAACAAAAAATGTTTGAGTCTCAGTTTCAATGTCCAACTGTTCTGAGTCCCAGTTTCAATGTCAAATAGTTCCTTATGTGTACATGTCAGCAATGGTATCTGGATGGTGGACATATGGTGGCAATGCAGGTTCCACCCTCTCTGGTTTGGTCCTGGGCCGCCTGCAGCGATGCACAGCTGCTGACTGCTAGCATGGCAAGGTGTCGTCAGTGTCTTCCATCTCTGGACTGTCTTTGTGGTTGGAACAGACCTGTCAGTTCCTCATTGTTGCAGGAACCCCTATAGTCTTGGAGTTGTTTTCTGAAAATATACAAACATATTCTCGACCAAAAGTTAATAAAGGGATCTTTTCTGTAAATTAGACTTGGGATTCTTTTTTATTTTTGCCTAAATGATTTTCCTTTGGCTTATTTTGACACCATGTGTGTTTTTCATAGTTGTTCTGCTATTGGCATTACAAATGGAAGTTACTTTTCTGGAGTAAGAATTTTCTAGATGTAATTTACTTACAGGATATTTTTCCTTACATGATATTACCCCACTATTCCCCCCCCTTTTTAATGGGGGCTTTTGGAAATGTTATATTGCACTCTTTTGTCCAGTACACTTAAGTTTTCTTGAGTATTCATTTATTTCACTCGCATGCTCAGATTTTTTAAAATGTCCAGTCAAATATTCTAAAATCCTAGCCAAGTTCTCTTAAACTTTACTAGAGGCCCGGTGCACGAAATCTGTGCACTGGGGTGTGTGTAGGGGGTACCCCTCAGCCCAGCCTGCACCCTTTTGCAGTCCAGGACTCCTCAGGGTATTGGGCCTAAGCCGGCAGTTGAACATCCCTCACACTCCTTACCACCCACCTACTCGCTGCTCCTTACTGCTCCACTCGCTGTTCCTTAGCACTTTCATGGAGGCAGGGGAGGCTCCTGCCACCACCACTTCACTAGCCAGCCATGAGCATGGCTTCTGGCTGAGTGGTGCTCCCCTTGTGGAAGCACATTGACCATCAGGGGGCAGCTTCTACATTGAGTGTCTGCCCCCTCGTGGTCAGTGCACATTATAGCAACTGATTGTTCTGCTGTTTGGTTGATTTGCATATTAGGGTTTTATTATATAGAATATTTCATGAGATACAAAAGAATTGGACCAGCCTCTCTATTTATTTTGATAATGTATTATAGTTTTCAGGTATATTTCATTTGGTCAATCCCAGATTTTCCATATCTATTAACTTCTTAGCTGTTTTTATTATTATTATATATATTTTCATTTATTTCAGAGAGTAAGAGAACGGGAGGGAGAAATAGAAACATCAGTGATGAGAGAGAATCATTGATCGGCTGCCTCCCACATGCCTCACACTGGTATCAAGTCTGCTACCCGGGCATGTGCCCTGATTGGGAATTGAACCCTTGACCTTCTGGTTCATAGGACCATGCTCAACCACTGAGCCATGCTGGCTGGGCAACTTCTTAGCTCTTAATGTGCATTAAAACTTTTCTAATATTTTTTTCATTTCCTTTGAATAAATACCCAGAATTGGAAGTGCTATATCTTTTGGTAGTTCTATTTTCAAATTTTTGAGGAACCTCCATACTATTTTCCATAGTGGCTATGCCAATTTACATTTCCACCAACAGTGCACAGGGATCCCCTTCTCCACATCCTTGACAATACTTGTTATCTCTTATACTATCTAATAAAAGAGTAATATGCAAATTGACTGCACCACCACTATACCCAAAAGCCATGCCCACAAAGTCACATCCAACAGCCAGTCAGGAGCAAATATGCAAATAAACCCCAATCAAGATGGCTGCAGCCATTGAGAACAGGATGGAGGCTTGAGTTTCCCTGACAATGGAGGAGACCAAGCTTTCCACCTGCCCTTGCCAGCCTAGGCTTCCACTCAATGCTACAACGTTTCAATTATAGAAGATGCATATATCCCAATAGAAATGGTGGCCACGGAGCTGGAGAGAGCAGAGGCTAGGGTTTCCCTGGCAATGGAGGAAGCCAAGCTTCTGCAGCTCTGGCCAGTCTAGGCCTCCACTCTAGGCTAAAACATTTCAATTATAGAGGATACATAAATCGTGACAGAAATGTCTGCCGCCACAGAGTGAGCAGAAGGAAGGCTTGGCTCCGCTCCAGGCTACAAAGTTTCAATTGTAGAACATAAATAAATTCTAGATCCCAGGGCCTCCACTTGGATCACCGGGGGGGGGGGGGGGGGGGGGGGCGGGGCGCGTGTGGGGGGGCGTGGCGCCGGCCTGAAAACCACTACAGGCCCCTTGCCCGGGCCACCCCACACCCCATCCTGATCCAGGACACTCTTCAGGACAAACCAGCTAGCTCCTACCCATACACCAGGCCTCTATCCTATCTAATAAAAGAGTAATATGCAGATTGACCATCACTCTTAACACACAAGATGGCTGCCCCCATGTGATCAAAGATCCTGCCCCCATGTGGACACAAGATGGCCACCACAAGATGGCCAGCAGGGGAGGGCAGTTGGGAGGAACCAGGCCTGCAAGGGAGGGCAGTTCGGGACAATCAAGCCTGCAGGGGAGGGCAGGTAAGGGTGACCAGGCCAGCAGAGGAGGGAAGTTGAGGGCAAATAGCTTGGCAGGAGAGCAGTTAGACATCAGTAATGCAGGCAGGGGGTTGGTTAGGGGTTGATCAGGCTGGCAGGCAGAAGCGGTTAGGAGCAATCAGGAAGGCAGGCAGGTGAGCAGTTGGGAGCCAGCAGTCCTGGATTGTGAGAGGGATGTCCCAGATTGGAGAGGATGCAGGCTGGGCTGAGGGACACCCCCCTATGCATGAATTTTGTGCATCAGGCTTCTAGTCTTTTTTATAATAGCCTTTCTAAATAGGGTTTTAAAAATTGATTTCTTGGTTCTCAGCTTTACAAATCAGAGATTGTCATATATAAAATCTCTAGGTAAGAAAGAAATACTGAGTTTGCTTTTTAAATCCTGAGTTGTTGGGGAAAAATGATACTTTTGAGTATTTTGAACTGTGTCTATATTATTTATTAATCCTTTATTTCCTACCAGTAACAGTAGCTATTGAATCATTGCAAATTCCTAGTTAGTTAATGTTGAATTATATAAAGTATACATTTATTGCAAAAGCAGACCCTTGAATGGCAGATTAGGTAAGCATGCAAGTGAAATTGAAATTTATCTTTGCATAAAGAAATGTTCATTATTTTAACTTGATTTTTCTAGCGCCAACTTGCAAGTTTACTCTTTGAGCTAGGATGTACCAGTTCAGCCCTTCAGATATTTGAGAAGCTGGAAATGTGGGAAGATGTTGTCATTTGTTATGAAAGAGCTGGGCAGCATGGGAAGGTATGTATACAACATTCTGTGTGCTGGCAGGAGCCTCTGTCTTCAAGCACCTCCTCACTCTGACTCTTTTTAAGCCTACTTTTGCCAATAGTTCACTTATATCCCTTTTTCTACTCACCCTCCCTCCCAATATCTTTTTAATATTTTCTTTTCCATTGTGTCTGTTTATAAGTCTGCATGGATGATATATATATATACTAATAAAAGTATAATATACTAATTAGACCAGATACACTGGACATCTTCTGGACAAAGGCACAGCAGCTGCAAAGGCTGAGGAGAGTTGGCAGCCGTGGTGGCTAGCAATGACAGCAACAGCAGGTTGATGGGGGTGGCACCTTCCCCTGATCAGTCTGGTTGCTTCCTGCAGAGTGAGGCCAGACTGTGGCTTAGGCCTGCTCCCCGCGGGCCTAGTAGGACATTCCCTGAGGGCTCCCAGACACTGAGAGGGGGCAGGCCAGGCTGAAGGACCCCTCTCCCCAGTGCACGAATTTTTGTGCATCAGGCCTCTAGTATATATAAAAAAGAGAAAAGCCGCCAAAGTTGACATGGTATTTGACATTTTAGAATGAGTATTGAAAGCTTAAAGATGTTTCACATTCTGGTCTCTCCTTTATGACTCTCCCTCCTGGAAAACAACTTCACATGGAAAGATTAGGAGTTATTTTTACTGTCGTTGGGTTGTCTGGTGACCAGAGGCTGTGGGTCTGAAGGAAGGTTGTTTGGAAGAAGAGTGGCTGGCTGAGTCTGTAGAAGGAAATCCAAAGAGTGTGATGACTACTAGGGCAGAAGAGTTATTAAGTGTATAAAGTACATTTAATTCCACCTTAAATTCGGTCAGGAGGGAAAATGTTGCAATATTTGCATCTGTTATTAATCTATTGTTTTTCCAGTCATAAATGAACAGAATTTGAAAAAGAATAAGGGGCTCCATACTGTGAATATTGTTAAAACTGACACATTGAAATCGTATTAATTTTGGATTAAAATTTTAAATGACTAAATTTCTATCATAAGTATAGTATGCAAAAAGAGTAAAACCCACAAATTGGGTCATTTATATCTATAGTCAACCTTTCACCATCATCATCAAAAAGAGAAAGAGCGGTACATGTGTGTCTGTTTTGCAAATCTACAGAGTGTCAATTTTAGACGAGTAGTAGAAGTTACATTCCTTTCACTAATCACTAATGGCAGTGAAGGTCTTTGAGTTGTATTGACTGATGGAGAAACTAGTTTGGAAGTCAAATTTTACTGTTAGAAGATTATGTAATTGCTGGGGACCGGAGCACGAAATTGGTGTAATGGGGAGGGATCCCTCAGCCCAGCCTGCCCCCTCTCACATACTCGGAGCCCTCAGGGGATGTCCTACTGATGGCTTAGGCCTGCTCCCCGTTGGGAGCGGACCTAGGCCGCAGTCTGTCCTCCCTTTGCAGGAGGCGACCAGACTGATCAAAGGAAGGTGCCAGTCCCATCACCCCACTGCTGCAGCCACTGCCAGTCACCACAACCGCCAAGGTATATTCATCAACACAGACTCCATGAAAAAATGACAACTTTCTTTAGGCATTTTCAAGATGTGTCTTTCATAGGATATGACATTTCTTTATTTTTCTTTTTATTCTCACCTGAGGGTATTTTCATTATTTTCCCCCCTTTCCTCCGATCCCAGGCTCAGGCCCTGCCCAAGCCTAAAGTCTCCACCCCAGGCTTTAGGCATGGGAAAGGGACTCCCCTGTCCCTCCGATCGCAGGCTCGGCCCCTTCCCAAGCCTAAAGCCTCTGCCCAATGGCTGGCTGGAAGTGACCTGGGTGCCAAGGAGGTTCCTAGGACCAAGGTATGTATGCAAATTAACCACCATCTTTGTTGGTTTAATTTGCATACTCACCGATTGGCTATGGGTGTAGCGGAGGTACAGTCAGTTTACATGTTTCTCTATTATTAGGTAAGATAATGTTTTCATCCTCTGAAAGAGCTTCTTAATTACCCATTCCAGTTCCCTATTTTTCCACATAAAGAAAGGGATCTCTAATGATTTGCCTCAGGTTGCAAGGCTAGTTAACTTGAGAGGTTGGATGACACAGTGGTTAAAAGCACAGCTCTAGACCCAGGTTATCTTGATTCAAATGCTAGACTTGACACATGCTAGTCATGTGATTTTGGGCAAGTTACCCCCATGGCTCAGTTTTCTCATGTAGAGGCACATAATCTATAATCTTACAGGTTTTAATGACATATGTATATAAAATGCATAGAACTGTGCTTTCCTCATGGTGCTACATGAGTGTTTGCTGCTCTTACTGTTGCAATCTTAGACACATTTTTTCACATTTTAACATCTCTGAATTTGAAATGTATCTAACACTTGATGGCACCTCCCAGTTGCGATCAGTGAGGTGGCCACTTGGCCAGACTGTCATTGCCTGTGCTTGTATAAGACCAGTTGTGGCCATGTTTCATACCATCACTTTGATTGTGTTATGTGCATGGTGTCAGTGCTACATGGGTTGGATGTAATTGCCATTTTAAATATTTTTAGAAAGATCCTATTATGAGTTGGCATTGAGAAAAAAAGTTATTGAACACACAGGAAAGGAGAGAAGCAAAGTAATAAATGTAAACTTGATATTAGGGAAGTAAACATTTGTTATTGGAGAAATCATCACAATTCCATTTAGTTTTCCTTAAAAACAACAAGTAAGTGCTATGTGGAAGCCGAGAAAAGAAGATACCCCAAAATAAATGAATCTTTTTCTATACAGTTATGTATATAAAGAAAGGCCGCCGTTTATAATGTCAAGCAATATACTGAATGAAGGCAGGAAAAATTGCCAAATTTATTTGAATAGATTGAAAAATATATCAAAGCAATGAGAGGCTGATGTGATTCATTCAAGGCATTATGCCATAATTTAATTGAAAGCATTTTTTCTTTATTAGTTAAGAGTTAGTCCTATAATTGATGGCATCCCAAATTTGATGAGATGTAGTGACATGTTTCTTCAGGGTCTTAAAAAAATTTTTAGGGTCCTTTGTCTGGCACTGAAGTAATATAAGACTCAGATGTTTGTTTAACAAAGGAATGAATATCTTGACCCTGCTAGTCTGCTGTACTTCCCATTACATCATTCTTCAATATGCTAGTCTTTTACATTGGTCAGTAAACATAAATAATACTGTATATAAAAATATGGTCTTTTTTGAAATAATTAAGCAAGTTGGTAAATCACAAATACCCAAAGCCCATTTTGAAATATTACATTTATTTAATTATTTTTTAGAAAGTATGGAAAGTAGAGACTTTCTCTAACTGCAGAAGCAAACATATAATGAATCTATCCTTTTCAGATAACAGATTTGACTATGTACTCAAAGTAATTGTGGCATTGTTTTAATTTGCACATGTTTTTAACACCTTAAGAAATGTCTTATAAATAATGATAAATTTCCATGTTTATAATTATTCTAGAAAATGCGCATATTTTAATTTTTAGGAATGCATAATTATTTACTTTATCTTAAGTCTTTTGTGAGCTACAGCCAAACATTTCTCAAAATTCTGATTTTAAAGTTTGATTTTAGCATTTTATGTGCCACATAAAAGACTTTCCTTACCTGTTCTTTGTCATATGCTTATTAGCAGATCAGTTTAACTATAAGATCCTAAAAAGTTTTGCTTCAAGTTGGAAGCAAAAGTTTTATTTCTAAAACAGCTGAGATTATTTTAGTATTCGGTCACGTGCCAGTAGTTGTCACCACCATCCAATGTTAATGATCGAATTTAGTACTTACAGCCTAATTTCTTTTTTAAAGGGCAAATTCGGCAAAGTACCTAATTCTAGTCATCGTGTTCTGGTGCTCATTTTTTCACCGGCTATTGTAGGGTCTCAGATTTCTAATTTAGAAACTACCTATGGAAATTCTCATATTTAATGACCATTGGCAAAACAGCTAAGGTTAATTTTGCTTGATCTTGAGGTCAGACCTGGCTCTCCTCTGTTAGCGTTTAATTTTTGAAAGTTATCTGGCACACTATAGCAGTTCCCCCAACAGGTGGGCGACTGACTTTGTTGAGCACATTTGGTCCCTAAATGAAAGACAAAGACTGCACTGGCTGGCAAAAGATGGGTGTAAGGATGCGGGTGAAGGGGATGGAGGGAGAAGGTCTGGGACCTCTCTTGTTTTTAACAAATAAGGTTTACCTGCGATTATGTAGTTTTTTTCTTCCAATACGCTACATTTGCACATCATTGTTGCAATGGGCTCTTAAATATTGTTCTTAAAGTAGTAAGTAAATGTTTTTAACCTTTAACATTTTAACAGCTGGGATTCTTTTAGCAGTTGGTTTGAGTTTTTTGTTTTTTCTTCTTCTAAGATAGTTTTTTATATGATTGAAAGGATTTCCCACAAGTTATTTTCCCACACTTCAGAGTGATCTTCCTAAAAGACTATTCTAGTCATGTCATTCCCACAGTCTTCAGTAACTTCCTTTTGTCTCCAGGATTAAGTTGAGCTCTTTAGCAGAACTGAAAGTCTTTTATACAAAGTATGACCTTCAATCACAATGAGATGAAATTAGAAATCAATAACAGAATGAAATTTGAGGCAGTCATTAATATGTAGAAATTAACACACTCCTGAAAAACAAATAGGTCAAAAAATAAATCAGAGGGAAATTAAAAACAATTAAATTACATATGTGTTTGTAATTTATGGGATAAAGTGAAAGCATTTCTTAGAGGAAAATTTATAGCTATAAATGCCTATATTGAAAAAAGAGAAAGATTTCAAATCAGTCACCAAATCTTCCACCATAAAAATTAGAAAAAGAATAGTAAACCAAAAGTTGGTTCTCGATACTCCAAGTACTGAAATCAGAAATAAAAGAGGAGAAATTACTACAAAAATAAAAAGGATTATAAGAAAATACTATACTCCACAGGTATCCCACACTTAAAATAGGACCTAAGATGCAGAATATCAAATCCCTTAAAGCAATTGCAAAATAAAAAAAATTACCAGTCTACAAATATTTATTCTACTTCTAATTGGACTGTATTATAGACCATGAAGATTCATCAGAGTCCAAAAGACATATAGCACAGACCTAATATTTGCAACCTTTGTCAAAGAAAACAAAAATTACAAATGGAAGATGATTAGTAAACATGAGAAACTTTACATTTGGAAGCGCTAAGGTACTGAGGATTTCAGATGCTTCCTCCACCAGAATGTGAGTATGACTGTGTTTTGGGAAGAGTCATACACACTTGTAAGAACAGAGAAAACAGAGGGTGGGTGGTAGACAGTTTCTGGTCGCCGAGCAGCCGCATTTCCAGGTGCTGTGTCCACTGGAAGACGGTCCTGGCGGGCCAGAGTGCGCAGCTCGTACAGGTCAGAAACAGCAGAGCGATGACTTGGCCCGAACTGGCCTCTTTGTTCCTCAGGTTCCTGTCCCGCACTTTTCCGTTAAAAGTCAATTCTTCCTCCTAGAGATCTTCCACTTCTTTGTCCTGCCAACAGAATTATCTTTCCCAAAGGCAATGCTTGCAGGCAATGTATTTCTTCCTTCAATTAGTTACATTGCATTCCTCAGTCTTCTTCACTCTTTCCAAATGCTCTCCTACCTCCTCCACTTACTCACTCAATTTACATAATTTATTATCCAGTAAAAAATTACAAAAGATGTGCCCAGTGAACATTAATAAAGCATAAGAGCTTGTAATGTCACTTTTGCAGTATTAAATATGGGAGGCCAGAAACCTTTACAGAATGAAAAAGCTTTGGTATTTATGGCTACGGGTTGCTACTTCCCTATGGGAAAATATAGATGTGTATCCTTATAGGCCGCAAGAAATTTGTCACCTAAATGTCTTTTAAAAACAAATAAATAAATAAATGTCTTTTTAATGGGATAAAAATACATTCCCAAACATACAGAGTCATACTTACATGGGCAACTGGCTGCAATGAATCTGAAGTGCTTGCAAGAATCTTGTCAGTTGCAAACCCCAAAGACCACTTCCCTATGCATACATATATATATGACACATGTAGGCTGTTTCAACAGTCTCTTTTATTTTGTAATTGTATGCAACTAATTATTATTTGTAATACAAGTTTGTGGCAATGACTACACATAGTGAATCTAAGTATAACATTTAGTCAGCCAAGACTTCAGCAGAACCTACAATTATGGCTAGAATAAATTACATTTGATTTACTTTACCTGAGAAAGTGTCTGCTCACAGCGAGGGTCACATTCTCAAATGCCCAGAGGTCCTAGTCAATTGCTGAGAATGAACGGAGCATAGAAAAGGGGAGCCTCGGCTCAACGCCAGTGAATTAATACAATAATGTGGGGACTTGACCAGTGTTTCCACATCATTTGATTCTTTGAGAGATGCCAAGAAATCTAGATTTTTAAATAAAACAGCCCGAAAATGTTTACTCGATAACTTTTTTTCAGGACATGTATAAGCCAAACAAAATACCTCTTACAACTTCAGACCTAGAGCATTAAATTCCCATCTCATAGTGGACACCAGTTGCTTTTTTCCTGCTCAGCAACCCTTCCCTGACTGTCTGATGACAGAACTTTTCCCATGTGGTTCTGTCAGAGACGAGGACAGCATGACTAGGGCCCTTCAGTCTTCAGTAGTACCTTTCCGTTAGCGCCCTGAATTGACTCCATGTTTGCATTGGGATTACTAAACTTGGGCTTCCTGGGCCCCTCTTGTTTGCTCATGGAGGGCTACAAAGGCATGATGACGGTCTCAGCCCCTGGATACAGTTATCACGATAGGTCTATAAGAATTTTCAGGTGCATGAATCAGTAAGTCACCCCCCCCCCCCTTTTTTTTGCCTAAGCTATGTTGGTTCTTTTACAACCAAACACTTACAACACATCCCTAGAAAACTGTTGCATAATCCATTCTACAGTCTTCCAACCATAAGATCTGTGAGGATGTAGGTGCCTTTAGTCCGAAAGGCAGTTCAGATGCCAAAGATCAGTGTTTCTACATCATTTGATTCTTTACGAGATGCCAAGAAATCTAGATTTACTCACTGTACGCTCTTGGCTGTGAGTTGGGCCTTGATTTTGTGAAAACTAGCAGAAGGAACTGAAAATTCTAGTGTATAGTAAGAGTGGCGCTCATCTGCCTTTGCTGTGGTCAGTAAGTATATAGAAATGGGGAATTGGCAAACCAACAACTGTAAGAAGCTCTCCTGGCAAAGAATGAAGGTGGGAAATGAGCTCTGGCCCCAAAGATGGTACTGACTATAAAGAGCTGTTGAGGACTACAGAAATGACAGGGGTTTGTTCCAGGGGGACAGGAAAATGGTAAGGCTAAGAATTTAATGGAGTGCTAATAGTTAGACTTGTCCATCTGACAGTAGCTTTAGGCTTTAAAAAATGTGTGCGTGTCTGTGTGGGTGCACGCACGCGAGCTGGCTCACACATGCTGCTAAATCACCAACGTGGGGCACATTTCCTAATTCCAGCCTTCTTCCCTGAAGCAGAAAGCAACGATGGATTCTGTTTTTTGCTATAGTAGAGGCTAGTTCTCAGGGACAGACTGGCCAATGGAAAGGTGACCCACCAGCCTTAGAGGAAAGGATGACAGGCAGAGCTAAGGGAGCACCAGAGCACCTCTACTCTTATGGTGCCAGCACAATCCTTCTAGCAGGAAGCAGTCTAAATTCTTGATCTAGGAGCAGCATCTGAGAGCTGAAAAGTACAAAACACTTCATCCCGGCCCTGTGGGTCTTTCCCAGCGAGGCTTCTTCCATGTGCGGTGCTGGTCCCATTAACTCTCTCTCTCAGCCAGTTGTTCACTAATTGCTTTGTACATTTATCTGTGTGACCCACAGTGCTCTGGGGCTTGATTTCTCAAAGGCTACTTAACAACATAAATATTCCGTCCAAGATAAAACAGAATAATTAAAAGCAGGCACACTTATCCAATTAGCTGAGCATCTCCTATTTGTATTACCAACTTATACATATTTTCACTTATTTTGCCTATTTTGCTCAGTCAGGTGAAACCAACAGGTTTTAACATACAAAAGGAATATCTAATTTTTTGAAGGTTAACAACAATCATATGGAAGGCAGGAGAGGGGAAAGGAAGGCCTGAGCTCAGATTCCAAACTCTGCAACTCAGCACAGCTAAAACAACTCACACTTTTGTAAGTTGTTATAAATATTACACGACAATGACAGAATAATTCTATAAAGAACATAGTATATTAGAGGCACTCAAACTGCACTATGTAATAAGGAATGGAGGCTGGGAAATTACAGTGGTACCAGGTGTCATAGGAGCACACAGAACACCACCAACTTTGAGAGGAGGCATCAGGAAAACTCACTGTAGGAAGTAACCAGCAAGGAGAAACCCGAAGAAATAGAAGAAGTTAGCTGGAGGACAAGTTCTAGGCAGACAACAGCATGTGCAAAGGTCCTGAGGTGAGGCATGCTGCAGAATCTGGTTTCGTCCTGCTGAGACTTTGGGCACCTGGATGAGAGAGTACAAAAAGGGCTGTGGCGGAGATAAAAAGAGTCAGGGCACAATGCAGTCAGCACTGTACCAGGAGTTAGATCATCATGTGGTGTGTGTTATTGGCCACATAAAAGTGTCAGTGCTTTCAAGTTTGTTTTACAGCCTAACGTGTAGTGCATCCTAGAGAATGTTCTGTGTACACTTGAGAAAAATGTGTGTTCCCTGTTGGATGGAGTGTCCTTTAGATGTCTGTTAGATTTAGTTGGTTTATAGCATTGTTCGAGCCTTCTGTTTCTGTCCTCTGTATAGTTGTTCTGAAAGTTGGATATAGAAGTCTCCAAATATTGTTGAATTCAGGATTTTTCCTTTCAGATCTGTCAGGTTTTGCTTCATGTAATTTGGGTGTCTGTTGTTAAGTGATTATATACAATTATGGTTATTATATCTTCTGAATGGAGTGAAAATTTCTTTGTTCTAGGAACGATTTTTGTCTTTGGTGTAACTTGTCTGATATTAGTCTAGGGCCAAGCATGTCAAACGCATGGCCCATAACTCATGAGTTTTAACATGCGTGATACTCCAGCTCTCTTGGTTTCTGTTTACATGATGTATCTTCCTTTTTTTTTTTTTTTTTTAACACTTTAAGCTGGTTTGTATGCCTGACTCTAATGTGTGTCTTGTAAATAACCTTAAGGATCATTTTAAAATCTTTTTTGCCAATCTCTGCCTTGGATTGGAATGTTTAATCCCCTTACATTTAATTACTGATAATTTAAGATATATGTTGGTCATTTTGTTATTTGTTTTCTGTATTAGTCATATGTCTTTTATGTCCCCATTACTGCCTTCTTTGCTAAGTGGCTATTCCCTTGTCATTTCTTTTACTGTTGTTTTGAGTTATTTTATTAGTCATTTTACTAGAGGTTATTCACAATAGCAGATTTAAATGTCTGTAAAGTCTGTCTTCTGGGTAGCCTCAGAGGTGGTTTCTAATAATTGCTCCCCCCCCCCCCCATGTAAGGGCCATGCTTTCTTGTTTCTTTGCATGCTTTTTGTAATTTTTTAATTGAAAATTTGACACTTAATATGTGGCAACTCTGGAAGTCCAGATGTTGCTATTTGCATTTTGTTTGGTGATATTTCTTAACAAATCCTATAAAATACAAGGAGGGGCAAAAGTAAGTCTAAAGTTGTCATTATGGAAAAAATAATAAAATAATAATACAAAAATAGACTGTTTCACATTGATTAGCTTAATGGCCACTTGGGATATGAGAAAGGTGAAGTGACACAATAATGACTATAAATAAATATTGGTAAATTGGAAATGCACATGAGTAGCCCTAGATTAATCATTAAAAAAATAATAAAATGATGTACCTAGTATAGCTAAAAGGCAATAGAGAAAATAAGACGAATGACTAAAACACACTTGATTAACCCAATCAGACGCCTTACCTTTCAAATGGAACTAGTGAATCTGAAGTCATCTGTACATAATTCAGCAGTCCTACAGAAAATGAATATTTGTGATTGGTTATCTAGTTGGATTTGAAGACAATGAGGATCTGGTGATCATGAGAGAGAACACTACAAGCACTTCTGTGACCAGTTACTATGATGGGCATTGCTTAATTGCTGACCTCAGAATCCACTTGAACTGGTTAAAGCAGGAAAGGACTTATTAAGTGAACTAGCCTTTAGAATTTCTGGGAGGGAGTGGGTACCAACTTTCAGTGCCATGCTGCCAAGAGCATGCCTTCAACTATACTGGAAGATCATTTCAGCAAAGATCCTGCTGTGGCTACAGTCTGTTCCATAATTTGGTTGAAAATTTTTACATATAAATAGAATGTGATATTACAGAGTTAGGGTTAGATACATTAATAACTATTATATTATCTGCAAATAAGGAAATTATATGGATGGTATTTTAAAACTTCATATTTATTTTGGTTATTTTCTTATTCAGCCTGTGTTCTAAATGCATGAACTAACCTGGTCATCTTAAACATTGAAAATGAAGTTTTGGATCATGTGAGTTAAAAGATGTTCACCTTTAAACAATGAAAGCAATTTAGTTATTTCTGTTGTATTTCTAGGCAGAAGAAATCCTTAGGCAGGAGCTGGAGAAAAAAGAAACGCCAAGCTTGTACTGCTTGCTCGGGGACGTCCTCCGTGACCACCGCTGCTACGACAAGGCCTGGGAGCTGTCCCGGCACCGCAGTGCCCGTGCTCAGCGCTCCAAGGGCCTCCTGCACCTGCGGAACAAGGAGCTTCAGGAGTGCGTGCAGTGCTTCGAGCGCTCCGTGAAGATCAATCCCATGCAGGTTAGACAGTTCATGAACCCGTCTGCTCTCAGCGCTAACGGTTTTCTTTTCTTCTTTCTTTTTTTTTGTCAGTCCTCACCAGAGGATATTTTTCCATTGAT
Organism: Antrozous pallidus; assembly: GCA_027563665.1. Taxonomy (NCBI): domain Eukaryota; kingdom Metazoa; phylum Chordata; class Mammalia; order Chiroptera; family Vespertilionidae; genus Antrozous; species Antrozous pallidus. The sequence continues at coordinate 57,138,707 of CM050523.1, read as the reverse complement.
TTTTAGGGAGAGTGGGAGAGAGAGGGAAAGAAACAGCGATGTGAGAGAAACATATCGATTGGTTGTCTCTTGCGTGAGCCCTGGGCTGGGTGGAACCTGCACCCTAGGTACATGCCCTTGACCCGAATCAAACCTGAGACCCTGTGGTCCACAGGCCGGTGCTCTGTCTACTGAACCCAACTGACTAGAGCCTAACAGTTTTCTTTGATTTAGATTTTTCCTGAATGAGTACCCTCTTTCTCTCCTAATGGCTGGTGAGCTTGGATTTGATTGCTGAGAACTTCATCCCTGATACACTTTAAAAAATATATATATATTTTATTGATTTTTTTACAGAGAGGAAGGGGGAGAGATAGAAAGTCAGAAACACTGATGAGAGAGAAACATCGATCAGCTGCCTCTTGCACACCCCCTACTGGGGATGCGCCTGCAGCCAAGGTACATGTCCTTGACTGGAATCGAACCTGGAATCTTCAATCTGCAGTCTGACGCTCTATCCACTGAGCCAAACCGGTTTCGCCTGATACACTTTTTGCTTGTGAGCAAAAGTGGACACTGTTGTGTGTGTGTGTGTGTTTGTTTGTTTGTTTTTATTGACTTTCTGTTCCTTTTGTTAGTGCTGTTAGTTGTGCTTAAGGCAAATACAGCCATTATAAGTAATTCCCATTTTGAAAAGATACATTAGAAAGGAAATGAATAAAAATTACAGACAGTATAGGATTTTGCAAGTAACTGCTAAATCAATAATAAAAGAAAAACTTTTATATAAATAAAATAGGGTAACAGAATGGATCGTCGATCATCTTAAGAAGAAATGTTTTCCAAGCATTTACTATGAGCCAGGTACCTCACTGGACGTTTGGCCAGTATTTGAACCTGAAAGGTCTGTCTCTGGAACCTGCACTTCTTTTTTTTAAAAATTGTGGTAAAAATCGTATCACAAATTTTTTTTTGTCTTAACCATTTCTAAGTGTAAAGTTCAGTAGTGTGAAGTATGTTCACATTGTTGTGTGAGCATCACCACCATCCATCTTCATGTTTTTATCTTGCAAAACAATAACTCCCTATCCCTGTCCCTCTAGTTGCTGACAACCATTCCACTTTCTGCCTCTGAATTTGACTATTCTTAAATACCTCGTATGAGTGGAGTCATCCTATATAATAAAAGGCTAATATGCAAATTGTCCCCTCGACCAGGAATTTGACCAGCAGGCAGGCCAGCCAACTACCCATGTCCCCTCCCCCTGGCCAGGTTGACCGAATCCCACCCATGCATGAATTCATGCACCGGGTCTCTAGTATGGTATATTTGTCTCGAAAATCATCCAAGTTGTAGCATGTGTCAGAATTTCCTTCCTTTTTAAGCCGAATTCCATTGTATGTATGTATGTACCACATTTGTTTACCCATTCATCTGTCAACGGACACTTACTTGAGCTGCTTCAACCTCTTGACTATTGTGAATAATGCTGCTGTGAACGTGAGTATGCAGAAATGGCCATTTTAGAATAAAAGAGCATGTCTTTACATTGAAAAATTATCACAAGTACATTTTTTATGACAGGCTAGGCTGATGCTTACTTTCCTCACTCTGAGTGGTAAATATCTTCCACATCAGGTGCTGGGAAAAGTCTCGTTGTACTCCCTTGAATATTTTAGGCATATCCCTGCCTCATAGATACAGCACTTGCTCTTCCTTTGCCTGGAATGTTCTTCTAGGCATCTGTGTACCTTGCTCCATAGCCTCATTCAAGTTTTTGCTCAAATGACTTTTTCTCAGGGAGGCCTTCCACGATCATTCTATTTCAAATCACCTCCCCCTTATACTCCTCCTTAATTTCCTTCCCTGCTTTATTTTTCTTCATGGCACTTAGAACCTTCTAATATTATAGCTTATATAAAAAAAAATTATGTGTATCCTCACCTGAAGTCCCACGAAGGCAGAAATTTTGATCTATAAGTTTTAATTGTACTTACATAGTGCTGTAACGGTGTCTATAACATTGGATAGTCAATAAATATTTGTTGAATGAGTGAATAAATAATATTTTTAACCAGTTGTTCAGTCAAATATAAACTGATTGTTTGCTGTGCACACAGTTGAGCCAAAGGATAAAGCAGTAGCGACAGATCACCAGATAGTCCTGCTTGTACTCTCTGGTACAGTCTAGTGAAATGAACACAGATAAGACTGGTCAATTACACAAGGCGTCAAAGACCAAGTGAATTATTTATAAAGCACTAATTATATAGAAGCCAAAGAGAATATATCTGCCCCTGGTAGACAGTGGAGAGGATGTTGAACTTGACAAATAGTACTTAAAGAGGCCAGGGAAGGGCTGGGGTGAGAGCCTTCCAGGCAGGTGAACAGTCTGAACAAAGCCTAGAAACAGAAAAAGGTTAGGGGGGTGTGCGGGTTGTGTGTGTGTGTGTGTGTGTGTGTGTGTGTGTGTGTGTGTGTGTCCGCACCTTGGAAGAGCAGAGGGGTGAGTGAATAGGCTGGTTTTTTAGAGTCGAAAGGAATAGAGCAGTTCAGTGGGAAAGCTAGCCTGGAGCCAGATTACGAAAGGTCTTAAATGTGACTTTTTATTGGGAGATAGGGGCCATCGAGGGGTTGGTTTGTGTTTGGCTTTGTTGTTGGGGAAGGAATGCGGTGTGCATGGAGGTAATTTGGGAATATTGCTTTGGCAGCACGCTGTAGGCAGGGTTAGGAAACTGGAGCAGCAGTCTGGCACGGCCTTGTCTGTGTGGAAGGGGCAACAGGAAAGAAGGGATGGGTGTGAGGGAATTTGCAAGGCAGGACTTGACAGGACTTAACCGTCTCATTATATAATTTTGAATTAATTACTTAGCGAGACAAAGAATGACAATTGTTTAAAGCAGTACAAACAGATGTTATGTGAGGGTATTTTGCAGTGTGTCATATGGATCCAATTGCGGCGGGCTGTGCGCATGCCAGAATGTGCCGGCATGTGATCTGCAGTTGTACAGACTCCCGCAGAGGCAGACACTGCGGACTTCTCGCTGGGGTCCAGGTTTGAACGGGCTCTGAAGGAGGACAGCTCCTCTGTGCTGTTCCCGCCTGTGAGTCCTGGAGTGAAAGGAAAGCAGACACTGAATTCCACCCTCTTTTCTCACACTTGCCCATGCAATCAGGTTTAATAACAAAATTTAGGGAAAATGAGAGTGATATTTGGCTCTTGTGCATCATAACTACTTTCTGAAATCCACATGGTATTAAAATACCATCTAAATGTATCATCTCTGCGTCTGTGGCCATTTGTTAGGTGTGTGTGCCATTTACAGCATTCATGCTTTGTAGATTACTGTCTGTCGTTCACTTATGAATTCATCAGAAACGTGTCAGTGACATGGTATTAGAATGACCAAGGAACTGATTAGGATATATGAATGCCTAAGAAAAAATAACATTAATTCTGTAATATATTGCAGAAATGTGCAGATGTCACAAATGTATAGCTTCATTAATGTTCCTTTTGTTAGTTTTAAGTGTCTGGGTAATCAGCATTTAAAATTTTTAAATTTTAATGTACAGTATTTTTATTTTTCAAAAATAATTTTAGTTTTGAAAACAGTTTTCAAATCTTATAGATCCCTGATATAGTAAAACTAGTTTGTTGTTCAATAACTTGTTGGCTAATAAATACAGTCTTTTTTAAGTCATATAATTTTAACTATTTTTAATGTCTCATTTCACTTTCAGAATATTGCAACTTGAACAGTATATTATGTGGTTGCCTGACTACACATTATCAAGAGCCTGCTGTGTACCAGGCATGGATGTGGGAATGAATTAGGCTGTGTCAACCTATCAGGAGAGAACAGAGCGTTTCTGCCCGGAAATGATAGGGACAGAACTCGTTGGTGGGGAGCCCTAAATGCCTCTCTGCAGGGTTATCTAACCCTCCGGATGTGGAAGTCTGTTGTGGTTTTGAATAAAAGCGTGAGTGATAATGAGGGGCAGCACTTCAAGAAGTTTAAATAAAGAAGGAGATCATGGCTGAGTGACCAGTGGCTTTAGTGAGGATGGAAAGGGAGCACAGGTTGAAGCCTCATTACAAAGGGAAGTTTTCTGGGCCATATTCATTGAACTGGTAGGCCTGAGATTCCAAGAGGATGTCAGTTTTCTGAATTTTCTTATTAAAAAGGAAAATGGCACTGTTGATAGATATAGAGATTTCAAGAGGAAGGGAAAGTACATATATTCAGGGGATGGTGCTGTGATTTTGTGTGCTGACTATGAAGAGGTGTTGCTGTGTCTACTAGTAAGTAAAGCTGCCTGATAGATACTTCACTGGACATAGAAACCTGAAGCCCGTAGTGAGGCCAGAACACTATGTGATATATTAGTGTTCTATATATATCAGGAACAGAGCTTCCAGACCAGGGCTTTTCTGCGGAGGAAGGTGAAGCCATGCAAGTGAGTGGATTCTTTATGGAACACTTTTGGAAGAGAACACCAGGCAAAATACTCCACTCTGGACATCCTTCCCCAGCAGCTGGAGGAAGGGAGAAGAGAGCACCAGTGAAATAGGACTCAAACAGAGAGACAGAAGGAAACCAAGGAAGGGATTCCTGGGAACTTTAGAAAGATTATCAGTGTTTCAGGACGATCCAGCACATGACAGAGAGTACGTCTCCGCAAGACCAGGGAATTTTAGAGAAACCGAGGCAGCCCTCCCCAGCCCATCCTTAATCAGACTGCTATAATCCTCTGGTTTTAATTACCCTGGGAGCTTTCACTCTCTTGATTTGTAGGGATTAACTTTATCTTTAATTTTGGTGTTGGAAAGAAGAAAGTGTTATTTGAAATGGAGTTCCATGGTTTCTGTTGGGAACGTGTTAGTTGTGGTGGGAGACTCAGGAGGTGGGAGCTTACATTCCCATGGATAAGACAGAGTGAACATGTGTGAGTAATATGTAGAGAAAAAGAGATTCTTTCCTTTGTGTCCTTCATTTCTCATATTGGTGCGCAATAAAAAATGAAACTCCAAAGGTCTAACTTGCAGAACTGCCAAGAAACACAAGCCCTGGGATAACATCTGGGCCGTGGCTGTGCCTGGTAGGTAGAAAGAGGGCAGGAGCTTTGCTGCCTGGTTCTGAATCCTCATAATCCCAAGGAATATGACGTAGGTGAATCACTTCGTTTTCTGGGCTTCAGTGTCCTCATTTGTAAAGTGGAGGTTATAATCCCTATCTCAATTTTCTGCCGGGAAAATTAGAGCTAAGCTATGTAAAGTATTACCCACTCAGTTCCTGGCTCATAGTAAGTTCTCAGTCATAGATGTTACATAGTGGGATTTTCCCAGCCTGCCTAGTAGTGTGGTAGTAATGGTGGTAGAAAATCTTTGTTGCCTCTTTCTCTGTAGTCTTGTTAGAGAAATATCCCTCTAACAAGAGAGTCTCAAATGCAGATGACAGACCAGCACCTATAATACCTCATGTTGTGCATTCTCTGGAGGCAGCAGATGTAAGAACCGCAGTAACCAAATCTAGAACAGGAATAAGAGGAGGGCATTCAACAATTAATGGCCTGTGTAGTAAAAGAAAAATGTGTGCATAAAATTTCATTGATCCTTTAGTATAAAGGAAGACACTGCTATAGAGGAGAATACTCCTTTAGAGAGAGAGAAAAGCTGGTAGGTTAAGATGTGTTTTTTTAGAGAAAATAACTTGCAACTTAGTAAATGAGAAATCTGGTTACAAAAGAGTTGGTGGTAGACGTTTAGAAAAAACAACCATGATGCATGCCACATCACTTTAGGAAAAGCTACCACCAAAGAACATTGATTATCACTCTTGGATTCAGCTTGGATTCTTTCCTGTTTAATGAAACCACATTCGACAGCTGATCTGTGTGTGGGGTCATGGGAATGTGTCAGGGGTACAGAAAGGAGAGAAAGGAGTGTGAAGCTTGGCTTTAGGACTCCATTAAAGCATGTTAAACTTTATTATATGTGACATCAGAAAAATTCAGACAGTCAGTCCTATAAGGAAAATTAGCAAAAAGTATGTGAAGAAACTGATTATTCATTCTGCAGAAACCTGGAAGGAGGAAGGAATTTTGAGTAGTAGGCTCATAATGTAAAAAAGGAAATTGTAATATATAAACAGATATCACCTATTGCAGATGTGCTTTAAGTGCCCTTGTGAAAATTAACCTTTTAATTATAAAACCAATCCACCCATTGTATAGTGATGCTTAGTGTTTCTGAGCCCAGTGAGTGGCTTTAATTCCCACTTTAATTATCGAGGGTTCATAAGCTTTGCAGTCACTCTCTAAACCACATGTATCTCACACCAGGAATCAGGGACCATTGTTTGGCTTTGGGCAAATTACTTCCTTTCTAGGCCTTGTTTTCCTTTTAGAATTGATTTCAAAGGCCTCTAATTGAACAGATTTCCTTCTAGCTCCTCAAACCTGCAGCTTCTAATTATAATCTCCTTGTCTGACCAGTGTACTTGTTTTGCCACTAGATGGCACTATTGCAGCTTTGAACCCTGTCACCTCTGGGTTTTCAGAATCTGGAGTCCCAAGGAGCCTTGGCATTTTTGTTTATTCCAACCTCCATTAAACAATTGGGGAACTGAGACTCAGAGGTTACGTGACAAGGCCAAGGTCATACAGTTACACAGAATCTCTTGAATGTCAGGCATCCATCTTTCCATTTCACTGTTTCTCTAGGGAACTTTGTGAGAAAAGTTGAGAGACCATATTCTCAAACATTGCTGTCCTTTGGTTAATTATTTTTAAAATAATTTAAAATCATTCTTTAATGATCACATTTCAAATAAATAGTTGGCCTGCTTGTGTTTTGTATTGGTTTGCTTAGGAGAGAAAGCTGAGTGTCAGCTTGTAGAGACGATGGCCCACCGGTGACATGTGACAGTCTTGCCCTCACAGTTCGTAAGCCCTTCAGGAAGCTCAGCCAGAGCCTCTAGCAGATGTTCTTTCTCTGTCTTGCCCAGTCCCTCTGATAAGAGTTCTGCCTTTCAGCTCTTCCTTCCAACCAAACATGGTCATCCATTCTTCTGTTGCATCTTTGTCTGCCCGCCTGCTCAAGAGCGTAGGGGGAGGGGTTTGATATGCCCCGGTTCTTAAAAAATTGATCTTCTCAGCTTTCCAGCACCTGTTCACTGCCTTCCCCTCCTTCATCGTTAGCAAGGATGGTGTTGCCATAAATCATGGCTGTGGGGGCAGGGTGGTAATTATAGTTTATGTAACAATTTAAAATGAAGTAAAAGAAGCAGCATATATCTCCTTAGTCCCCCCAAGTTCTGAGGCCCTCCATTGAAAAGCAAGATATAAATGCATTATTTGTGGTTTAGGGTGGGTCAGCCACAGCAGTGAGAATATCCTAGAGTTTTTTTTCATTTTAAAGCCACTTTATGTTTTTAAAGAATAGTGTATGTGCAAAAGTCATCTCATTATAATTGTTCTAGAGGCCCGATGCACGAAATTTGTGCGTGAGTTAGGCCTCCACAGCCCCAGCTGCCTCAGCCCTCGCAGCCCTGCCCCGGTTTCGTCGGGAAGGTCATCCGGATGGTCGCTCCGCTGTTTGGCCGTTCAGTCAATGTGCATATTATGTTTTTATTATTGTAGATGTTAGCAATTCTAGATGAAAATCTACTAGCAGTTGGTGATTTTAGGATTTTTCTTCTGATGCAAATAATTAAAACAACACAAATGGCCAAGAGTAAAAAGAGAACCTTAATATGTATTAAGTCATCTGCCTGATTTTCATTAAATTTATTTTCATTTTAAGACCCTGATTTATAAAACATTGACTAATTTTTAAAAATTCAAGCTAAATAGTAACTTCATTACCAGCTGTAAGATAGAGAGCTATAAGGTAATTGCTGATTTTAGAGATTTGTAACCTTTGTCTTTTCAGGTGGGTTGAAAAATCAAGTTCTTTATTTACATATTGAATTTGCATTTTCTGTTTTTTTATAACAACACATGTGAAATTGTCTTGTGGGAAGTTTGTTTTTAGCTGATGCAGAAAGCAAGAAGTTTGCATCCTTTTTGAGAACTTTGAGGGTAGTTCTCGTTGATTCTGATTTAGTCCCAGAATGAGGTATCTCTTATTCACAATAAACTTGCTACCATAATTCATTGGCTGTGAGATGTCACCAATTGTAAGAGGCACATTTATTTTAGGTGCCACTTTAATGCTGCCAATAAAACTCCTAACAAGCTATTGCGTATTAAGATGCCACCACATATGGGAATCTACCAGTGAAGGCATAAATAAGTGGAACAACAAATTGGTATTTTCTCCCCCCCTCTCTCAAGTAAATAAATAGTTTTTACAAGGTTAAGAAAAAAGATGCATCTATTTTAGAGATGTTAAATGTTGAAAGGAAATTTATTTTAATAAATAACTGATGTAATAAATACACAGTATTTATAACTGATGTAATAAATACACAGTTTGACTCCTTCAACTTGGTTAGAAGTCAAAGATCTTGTTTGGTTTATTGTTTTATAAGTTAGCATCAGATTTTAGGCTCTCTCACACTGTGTCATATTCGGTGAATGTGGTTTGGTGATTTGGAGCTTTTTTTAATAGATTACATCATATAAATTTGATTCCAAAAATAACCAGACAAAAGCAAAGTGTAATGAGTTAATTTTTAGGTTGCTAGAAATCCCTTGATTCAAAAAAAAAAGTGAATTACTAACTTTGTTTCAACCTGTTACTTCTGCTCCTTCCTCCTCCTACCAAATACACCCCCCTTTCTCAGCTGTCACCTATCCCTCTGACAAAATCTTTCTCTCCACAATTCCTGATAGCAGTTATTTATAGCCTTTGGGGAATCCTAGGCAAAGTGCTATAAACTGCCCAAGGATGTTTGCTTTCTAAGCCTTACCTCTAATTACTGGCTGAAAATCTTCATCTGCTTAAAGAACTTTCAGGCCTCAACTAGCCATTTGGAACAAGTTTTGTGGGAATTCCCTGGGAGAAAAGCTGGGGGGTCGCCTCCTACTCTGCCTCGGTGGAAAGCTATGGGCAGACAGATAACGGAGCACCTCGTTTCCTTTCCCACTCTGAGGTGTTCAACCGAATCCACCTGCTGGCTCGCTGCCTTGGTCTGGAAGTCAGCGGGAAAGGGGACTGCGTTCTGCTGCTGTGCTGACTGTGTCTGAAAGGAAAGCAACCCGACTGTAATAGCTGCGTTTCTGACCACTTTCATTGAATTCTTATCAATTCTATCTTCCCTTTGGTAGAGGCTATTGAATTTTCAGGAAACCCTGCAAAGTAAAGATTTCTTTCGTAATTTCAATACCTACTTCCCAATTTACCTGTTTCCTAAGTCTCTGTGTTTGCAAATCGTACTGAAATCTTGAGCCTACTTTTAAAAATTATTTTCAGGCATGCCTAAGCAGATACATGGTAGGACAGTTTGAGTCTTGGTAAGAGTAGGCAGTGTGACTATTGTGGTCTTACTTAACTTTTCTCCTTAAGTTTGTAGTCCATTCATTCATCAGCTGTGAATCTGCTGATCCTTTGTATACTTTTTATAGAGTTGATGCTCAGTAAAAATGGTAGATTAATCCGAAACATAATTTCAGGGCTTGCATTCATGGAGTTTGATTAACCCAAAGAGTGGTCTTGCTCAGTGAAAGATGTGCAATGATATTATACCTGCTTTGAAAATTATATTGGAAAACTCATCTCCGTTTGCTGCATTTCCATACATTTATGTTCCTTATAAAATGTAAGGCAGATATTTTTTACATAGCTCTATGTTCATCCAGTAGTGTGGGTTGATAGTATTTCAAATGCTCACGCTGTGTCCTGTAACTGTCCGTGTGTTTGAATGACTGGCTTTTGGTCTTGCAGCTCGGGGTGTGGTTTTCTCTCGGCTGTGCCTATTTGGCCTTGGAAGACTACGGAGGGTCGGCAAAGGCGTTTCAGCGTTGTGTGACTCTAGAACCCGACGTAAGTTTGTTTAGTCTCCTTTCCTTATTACAGCTCTGAGTGGGTATTCTCTAACTTACTCAAACTGTACTGGAGTTCAGAACAATAATTCCTATTGGTATATACTTTCAGTTATGCAAGACAAGTGCTAGAGATCCGCTGTATAACATTGGGTCACATTAATCATGCTGTATTTTGCACTTACATTTTTGCAAACGGTAGATACATAGATATCACGTTGTGTTCTCATCACTGTAAAAACAAACAAACAAACAAAAAACAGGCCAAAAATGTTTTCCTTCTCAGAGTTTTATTCCTGGCCGGTTTAGCTCAGAAGATAGAGCGTCGGCCTGGGGACTAAAGGGTCCCGGATTTGATTCCGGTCAGGGGCATGTACCTTGGTTGCAGGCACATCCCCAGTAGGGATTGTGCAGGAGGCAGCTGATCGATGTTTCTCTCTAATCGATGTTTCTAACTCTCTATTCCTCTCCCTTCCTCTCTGTAAAAAAATCAATAAAAAATATTTAAAAAAGAGTTTTACTGTTTTAGCTCTTATATTTATGTCCAATCTGTTGTTAAGACTTATTCATTAAAGTTATCACACTGTGTCATGATGGATGTTAACTAAAATTGTGGCAATCATTGCCCAATATTTACATATATTAAACTATTATGCTACATACCTAACATGGATACAGTCTTATATATCAATTTAAAAATTAAACATCATTTCAGATAATGTACTTTTTTAGTTCAAGAATTTTCATTTGATTTTTACAGTTTTCATGTTTCTGCTGAGATTTGAAATTATGTTCCCTTACTATGTTCATGATTCTTCATATGTTTTATATATTTTTTATTTTTATTGATTTTTTACAGAGAGGAAGAGAGAGTTAGCAACATCAATCAGCTGCTCCTGCACACCCCCTACTGGGGATGCGCCCGCAGCCAAGGTACATGCCCTTGACCGGAATCGAACCTGGGACCTTTCAGTCCGCAGGCTGATGCTCTATCCACTGAGCCAAACCGGTTTCGGCATGATTCTTCATATCTTTGATCATGTTGATAACAACTACTTTGAAGTCCTTGTGTGCTTATTCTAACATCTCCTTCATTTCTGTGTCAAGTTCTATTAACTGATTTTTCCTTTGGCTATGGATAAATTTTCCTGCTTATTTGTATGCATGTCTATCAATTTTTTATTGTGGATGCTATATTGTTGAGTTTCTGGGTTTTCCTTCGGAAGATAGAGTTTTATTTTGGCATTTGGTTAACTTCCTTTTGTGGATCAGCTCAGTTTTACTCTTTGCTAGGATGGGTCTGGAGTTGTCTTTATTCTGCGGTTGCAATCACCCTTCTCTTAAGATAAACCTTTTGGGGCCAGTACTTAATGCCATGGGTGCTCGATGCCCTCAGCATTCTCCACCAGGTTAGTTACTGCCAGCACTTGAGTGACTGCTAGCACCGTGTGACGTCCAGAATTCCATCCAGCTCACCGCTTTCTGGACTTGTTCTCTGCCTGGCCTCAAGAAGTTTTGCCCTGTACATGTACAGCTTAGTATTCAGCCAGGGACTCGATGAGAAGCTCGTTGAGATTTCTGGAGCGTATTTTCTGTGCAGATCTCTCTTTCCTGGTATTTGGCCCTGCAAATTCCAGCCAAATTTTCAGCCCTGAACTTTGATCTCTCCTTCTCCACTTGCTGTGCGTTGTGTGGTTTCTGCCTCCGGAAGCGCCTCTGTTAGCAGTCTGGGTTGGTTGCCGAGATGTCTCACTTGTTCACCCTGTCTCCAGGGATCGCAGTCCTGTGATCCAGGCTGTGGTCCAACTACTGAAACCAGTTTTCTAAAGTTTTGTCCGGTTTGTAGCTTTTTACGGTGGTCAGTCCACTCTGGTACTAACTGCTATGTCTGCAAGCAGAGGTCCACAGTGCCTTGTAATTTTTAAATCATATGTATGGAAATTGAGAATTATATACTCTGTGTTTTATAAAATGTAGAACAAAAAGGAACATTCATATCATTCTTGTTAGAATCAACATTTATATAAAAGTTTTAATTTATTTTTGTCATCGAATAGAAGAATAGGTAGAGAAATGTGTTTGGGGAAATGCTTAGGAATAATATTGGAGAACACACACTCCCTTATTCTTCTATCTGATAAAGGATGATGGTAAAATAGCAGAGGCCTTTCAGATAGGAAAAACAATATTCTGAATATCTTGGGTTTGCAGCAAATCTATATATTGTATAAATTATATTGTAATTGTCCCACTATTTTATAAATATAAATGTAGAAATAAAATCTTAACTAATTTCTAAATTAGTACTTTAATAGTTATATCAATTTGTTGGCTATTTAAGTGATTTTTCATGCTAAATTATAAAAGTTACATTTAATTTACTTCATTTTTCTAATACACCTTTAAACATACCTTAATGAAAATTGTGATTGTAAAAAGCACATCTTGGACTAGGAAAATATGTTATATTTTTGGTTGTAGCAATTATTTTATCTAAATGAGAATAGTCTATAACTAGGTTCTCTGTCATTTCAGAATGCTGAAGCTTGGAACAATTTATCAACTTCCTATATCCGATTAAAACAAAAGTAAGTACATCAGACAAATATGAAGAATTTTGCTTCCAAAATAAACGAATGAGATTTTTTTCAACTGAATACTAAAGCATTGTGCCTTATAGCATTTGACTTGGAAATGTAATTTATTTCTTGAAAACATTTAATGTGTAATAAAATAAGAATTCTTATTTGAAATCTTTACTTTCTACTGAAGTTTCACATTCTAAACTTCCTTACATGAGAAAAGCAAGCATGCCTTTAGTTGGTCAATTCAGTTGATAGATTCTTATTTATTACTTGCTGTGTACTAGACATGATTGAGAAATAGAAATACGAACCACTGTCTTTAGGGAGTGTAGGTGTAAAAAAAGAAAAGATTGTGCCATATTATTAAAAACTGATTAACAATGTAGGTAGTATGGGTAATATTAAGTGAGAAATACGAAGGGGACTATAATGTAGTGGGTGGTATTTGTAGAACACTTATTCTGTGCCAGACATCTCAGAAGAGAGTAGGTGTATGACCCGAGTTCAGAAATACTTTTGAGAGAGTGTTGGAACCAAGCTAAACTTTGAAGAATGAGTATAGGACGCAGAGAAAAGCCATTCAGCTCAGGGGAACTGGATGCAATGCAGAGTGACAGGAATGAAACAACACCTGCGGGGAGAGGAAGAGAGAGAATCAGCTGTGGACCCCCGTGAATCTACAGCGAGAATAAGGTTGAAAAGGTCATTTGGGGTCAGGTTGCAGTATGCTCCGATTATCTGACTAACAAGTTAAGACTATTCTGTTGGAAATTGGATTCCAAGATTTCAGTGGGGTGATTTCATGAAGAAAGAGCTTTTGGAGAAGATTTATCTGGTGGCAGTGTAGGAGACTGACTGGAGAGGAAACTGCGGGCTGGGAATCCAGTTAGGAGACAGCTGTTGTAACAATCCAGGCAGGAGATAACTAGGCTGGAAAAAGAAGGGGCAGATGCCAGTGTGTAAAGGGGACAACCAGCTGGGCTTGTTGACTGGCCACAGAGAGCCTAGGAAAGGACAAAGACCAGGATTGCTGTTTCCTGAGCTATAATGACTGAATTAAAGGATGGATATATTTCTGTTTTCATTTGGCCTCATTTTCAAACTTAATTTAATTTTTCTTCGTGGATTCACAAGATATTTCTAAAGATATCAAGTCCACATTTCACTGACATCATGAAATGCTTCCGCTGCTCTTGGATGACAGTCTACAAAAATAAAGGACTGTTTGTTCTACTATTTTCTTCAGAAAATAATATTATGTTCTTGATTGCAACTGATTGTGTTAAAACTCACTAGAGACCCTTTTGATTGAAAGCAAGGGTCGAGGGAAATCCCTGCCATTGTTATAGAATGATCTCAGTGGGTATTTCCAGTAACCCTGATAGTTTTGCATAAGGATTTCTTAGGCTTTTTTAAACATTGTTTCCCAACTTCTTTTTGATGCTTTCTTGTCTGCATGCAGCTCCATGACTAGGTTTTGGTGTTAAAGTGGGATTTTAAGTTCAGAGGTAAATCATTCCTTTTTTTTTTTTTTTTTTTTTTTTGCTTTTCACTCTTTCCTTTCTTTGCTACTACTGCAGACAGTAATTTTTGACAGTAAATTACTACTGTTCCTCTCAAAAGAATCCTAATCATGCCTTACAGTGACTCTTGAAGCTATCTTGTCTATACTTTTGCCATCACAAAGTTCTTCATTCAAGTTCTTTTCTCTGTTTCATCTGATTCCCCCTGGACATTATGTCCCTTCTGGTCCCTTGGGAAGTCTTTCCATCTTCCTACACAACTTTCACCATGTGGCTTTGATAAGTGAATCCTGAATTGAAATTCCTTCTAAAGAAGCCATATTTACCAAAAAAATTCATTGCAAAAATTCTGAGGCTAGAAAATTACTGATGACATGGACACTTCTTTCCAAATGCTTGTTTTATTTCTACCTAGTTTTGCTTTGTAATTTCATGCTGCTTTAAAAAATTTTTTTTAAATTGTAGGGAAATTTGAGGTGGTTTGGGGTTGTTTGGGCCTCTAGTTCTATTTATTACATGAATAATTAAGCACTGACAGAAAATCCACATCCACACTTAATACACTTACCTAGTAGCTATGGTTTATTTAGCTGTGGTTACTCATATTGTTCTCTTTCAACTTGGACATTCAATAGAGTGAAAGCTTTTAGAACTTTGCAAGAAGCCCTCAAGTGCAACTATGAACACTGGCAGATCTGGGAAAACTACATTCTCACTAGCATTGATGTTGGGGAATTTTCAGAAGCCATTAAAGCTTATCACCGGCTCTTGGACTTAAGAGACAAATACAAAGATGTTGAGGTAGGATATTAATATTTTGTTATTTGGTTTGTGTTTGGTATTAATATTTGATTAAAGGGTATAACTTGTTTCCTTGATTATAAACAGGAAAATTTTCAGTTTACATGAGGCCCTGTTAATAGCTCTCTTTAGAAGTATCATAGGTGCTGGTGGCAGTGTTTACTCCTCTGCAGGTGTGGGCAGGGTCACTTCACAGTGGGTAAGTCATCATTGAGGGAAAGTCTTGACGGCTAGTGATGGGCTCAGTCATATTTAGCTTCATTGCATATTTCTGTCATCATACTTTATGACTACTAGTCAGTGACGATTGGTAGATTGTCTGGAATATTTTTATCTTGGCTAAAAAAATTTTTAACTTAATTTGACTCTAAGTTCAGCAACAGGTGTCTTTAAAAAAAAAACAAAACTCTGATATTCTTAATGTTTGACACTACCTGACCCCATTCTATTTTAATTTGCTTTAAGATTATTTTTATCTATTCTTTTTCTTCTTATTTATAGATGTGATTATTGTTTTAATTTGTGTGTGTGTGTGTGTAAATTCACACTCATTTTAATACAGATGAAGGATAAATTGGCAATGAATTGTTCCCCACCACCACCATTTGTAATGACTTTTTTCTCTGTCTTAATTTTGACTGATGCATAAATTAGCATAGCTCAGAAATGCTTTTCTATAATAGTTGCTATCTATATTTATAGCTAGATTATACATATTTTTACTAATCTATCATAAAACTAATTTTCAAGTAACTGCATAATTAGTTCCTGTTCAGTTTTTCAGTTTTCTGCTATTGCAAATAATGCTATGAATATCCTTGTAGTCCTTGTATTTATTTATGCTCCTTTTCTCAGAGTAATTGTGATGGCGATTTGTTCTTTTTCCCCCCCTTTTTTTCTCTCCCTGCCCCCCTTCCTCCCTTTTATCCACCTTTTCATCTTCTTCTTCCTCCTTTGATAACTTGGCACTTGGGGAAAAGAATGGAAATATTGCATTATTCTACCCCATTTGCTTTTTATTAAATGGAAGGGAAGGGGATTAACACATATTGAGTGCTTACTATGTCCTAGCACTTACATGGTAACCTTTTAGAACATACAGTATTTGAGGAGGATACTAAATATTCCTTATTTTGCAGCAGATGACTGGTGTCTCTGGGAGGTTCTACAACTTGACCACATGGCCGGCACCACACTTAGGCATGCCCCTTTTCTCCTTGTGTTGACTTGAAGTCTTGGGAAGATTTATGTTAAAAAGCACATTTCCCCATCATATTAATGTGCATGTGAACTATAACAAAGTCTTTTTTTCAAATTGGTGTCAGGTTTATATGTAATAAAATGTACAGATTGTAAGTATACGTTTGCTGTGTTTTGACCAGGGCATATTCTTATGCAACCACTCCCCAAAACAGAAAAGAGCGTTGTTCGCACAGAAGTTCTTGAGTGCCCCTTCCAGTCAACTGAGCCCCCGCCCCCCCCCCCCCCTCCCCTGCCTCAGCCACCACAGTTTCTGATTTCTGTCACCACAGTTCAACTTTGCTCTTTCTCGAATGTCATATAAATAGAACCTTGAGTGTCATGTAAATACATGTTATGTCTTCTTTTATGTAGATGTTCTTTGTGTGGCTCTTTCTTTGGGGAAGGAGGGAGGTGGTGTAGATGTGGGTGCGGCAGGTT
Organism: Antrozous pallidus; assembly: GCA_027563665.1. Taxonomy (NCBI): domain Eukaryota; kingdom Metazoa; phylum Chordata; class Mammalia; order Chiroptera; family Vespertilionidae; genus Antrozous; species Antrozous pallidus. The sequence continues at coordinate 57,122,148 of CM050523.1, read as the reverse complement.
GCCAACCAAACTGAAGTCCTGAAACAAGTGGAGGCGGAGCACTACTGAAAGAAAAGGGGACAGAGGACCATGTTTACACAAATACTCTCTGTAGAATAGGATGGTCTCCATTTAACTGGCGCCGTGTCTGAGGCTCAGCTGGGTGAACAATCAGGCCGATGACACAGCTAACAGGTAGGAAAGCCGAGCCTCAGAGTCTGGCGTCTGGTCTGTTTACACTAAAGCTTGTGTGTGTCTTTTCCACCCGCTAAGATTTTTTTCCCCCTGAAGAAGTGAAAAGAAAGTGTGTAACTGCCTATTGCACTCTGGTAATGAAGGTGTGGGGGAGCAGGGGTCGGGGTTATCAGACCAGGAAACAGCCAGATCTTTGGAGAGCTCCAAGTGGGGCAGGGTGTTAGCCAAGCCGGGAAAGCGGGAGTGGCTCCATGCCTGGCCTCCAGCCCTTCTAGATGCTTTTGTAACTGTACCTCAGGCAGCCGATTCCTTCTTGCTTTGAAGACCTCAGGCTCAAAGGCCAATACCTTGTGCGTTTGGCCAACATTTTGGTGAGACTGGCCAAGGACCTCACGGTTTGTGTTGGCGAAGGATTTAGTTGCACTTGCTTTAGCGGAGACCTCAGCATTGATATGAGGATCACTTCTCCTCTGTGTGAGAAAACATCAGCTCTCTTCAGGGGCTGGTGGAGGGGCCCTGCCGTTACTGTCCGCTTGCTTCATCCTCCCATGGGCTATGGAGGTGAGAAATAGGCTGAGGACAGAGAATAAAACAAAAGTTCTCTGTCACCAAAATGAGTTAGAGATGCAGGTTAGGGATGCAGAAGTCATTATGTGGAATCAGTCATGCGACAGAGTACAGGGCTGTTTATACTGATAACAATGAAATCCCTCTAAGAATCTGGACTCAAAAAATAAACTTAGAAAATTTTATGATATACTAAATTAATTTCAAATGGACCAAATATATGCTAAATATTTTTCATCTCATAGAAAAATTAGGAATAGAAGTGATACCAAATTTTCTAAACTTTGAAACAAAAAAAGAAAGCTTAAAGGAATTTTTATGACTTCATTTAACAATGTGCTAAAAATATTTGTAATAAAGAGGAAGATAAAAACCTAAGAATATCCTTGTTATATAAAGAGTTAACATCTGCTACAGGAATGAAATGTTAAATGGGATAGAATAAAGGATTCAGGAACAGACTCAAGTGTGAGAATTTAGTGTATAATAAGGATGGCATTTAAATCGGTGGGATAAAATTGGAGTATTCAACATGTATTGGAATAGTTGACCAAGTATTTGGGACCAAAATTTGAAGCTCTGCATCACTCCTTAAACCAAAATAAATGCAAATGGATTAAATATTTAAATTGAAATGCATCGAGCCGAAACCGGTTTGGCTCGGTGGTAGAGCGTCGGCCTTTGGACTGAAAGGTCCTGGGTTCGATTCCGGTCAAAGGCATGTACCTTGGCTATGTGCACATCCCCAGTAGCGGGTGTGCAAGAGGCAGCTGATCGATGTTTCTCTCTCATCGATGTTTCTGACTTTCCCTCTCCCTTCCTCTCTGTAAAAAAATCAATAAAATGTATATTAAAAAAATAAATTGAAATGCATCGAGAAGCAGGATTACGTTGTAGGTAAGAGTGTAGATTCTGGGGTTAGACAGTCTGGGCTTATTGCCTACTTCTGCCAATCATGAGCTATATGACCTTGGGCGAGACACCTCAACCACTTTGTTCTTTAGTTTCATAAAATCGGGATGATAATAGTACCTGCCTCATAGGGTTGTTGTGAGGATTATATGACATAATGTATATAAAGGGCTTGGTATAGTGCCTGCCACAAGGGTTATTTAAGTGTTGCTATGCTGTCATCATCATCATTACCATCATTAATGAAAAAGTAAAATAATAAAAGCACTAAAATAAAGTATGGTAAATATTTTTTTAAGCTTAGGGGTGGAGGAAACATTTTTAATCATGACACAGTGCCATAATTCATTTAGGAGAGATTTGATATCTAAAATCTCTGCACGTAAGGAAAGAATGACTGACGAGTGAGTTGGATGCTGGAGGTCACAGTCTTCATAGGGGCAGGCTGTGATGTGAAAGCCACTCATGTAGTGCTTCCTGCACTGAAACAGGAAGATGATCAATAGAAGCCTGATCAGTGCCCTAGCGAGAGTTTGTTTCAGTGTTTTCAGTTTTGTCTTGGTCTTTCTACTCAGTTTCCTGGGGCTGTTGTAACAAATTACCACAAACTTGGTGTCTTCATACAATAGAAATTTATTCTTTCCATTCAGTTCTGAAGGCTGGAATCCAAAATCAAGATGTTGGCTGCGTCACTGCTCCCTCTGAAGTCTTCTCCCAGCGTCTAGTGGTTCCTGGCATTCCTTGGCTTATGGGCATCACTCTGTCTGTGCCTCCCTCTTCACCCACTTCTTCACCTCCTCCTCTGTCTCTGTGTGTCCTCTCTACTTCTTCTAAGAACACTAGTCATTGGCTTTAGGGCCCACCTAATCTAGTATGGCTTCAATCTATCTAATTATATTTGCAAAGACCCTATGTCCATATAAAGTTACAGTCTGGGGTTTTGTATGGACAGGAATTTGGGGGACACTATTCTAGTCACCATAACCACCATGCTCCTTTTTAGGGAGAATGCAGCCCCCTCTTTCCCCCCCCCCAAATGCACCTTTCCATTGTCCCCTCATGTAGCCCATAGTGAAGGGAGAGGATGTTAGACCAACTGTGAGATCCCAGAAAAAACACACAATTATTTTACTAAGTTAGTGTGCTTCTTTTGTACATGTAATTATTATTTTAATAAGCCATTACTTTCAAACCATGTTCATTCTTGAAATGTTTACAGAATGAATATTTAAAATGAGTGCATCATATTCATACACTTTCTTCTGTATTGTTACTTTCAGATTAAACTATACATGTGAGATTATAATATAGATTTATTGGCAGAGATAATGTACCTTGACCAAACAAGAAAGAAAAAGCACAATTGAATGTTCTCCCATGGAGTCTTACCACTGTGTATAATTAGGACCATAAGTCTGAGCTCACCTTCCTAAGTGTTCCCGGCCCAGGGGAGCCTAATATCCTCAGGCACCTCTCATGCTGGATTAGAATGCATGAGCAAGACATACACACTGGTTGTATGTCTGTTAGCCACACTTTCTGAAAGAGGTGTGTTCATTCAGCCTTTCTTTTAGGCACAAGTATTTAATGAGGCTGTGCTGAATGCCAGGCACTATGTTAGACCCTGGTGATATAAACTGATGAAACATGGTCCTCTTCCTGAAGTACAAAGTAAGAATAAATGTGTGGGCACCCTCTCTTGGAACCTTGCTACTCAGAGTGTGATCTGCCGGCCATGAGCATCAGCATCAGCATCACCTTTGGGCTTGTTAGAAATGCGGAATCTCAGCCCTAGGTGGATCGATATCTCCATTCAGGGTGGGTATCTATCAAGCTCCTGGTGTTGCCAGTGTTGTTGGCCCATGGGCAAGGCCAGGGTGGATTCCCCATTACAGCAGTCGATGATTGAGGAGGCACTTTCTATGCTTCCAGGAAGCTGCCTTGAGACACGTTGTCTAATACAGATATGACAGATATGTAACCTGCTCTGGGGCTCAGCCCATCTGTCCTCACCCAAAGCATCTGGGATAGAATGTGTAAACAAATGAAAGCAAGATAGCCAAGAAGTGGACAAGTGGTGAGTGGACCTGGGGTAGTTAGAAGTACAAGAGATACTTTCTGGGGACTCTGCGTGCTAATGCAGATGCATTAGCAGTTTATCGTTCAGCACTTGGGAAGAGTCAGGGCCTGTTTAAGGACGAGAGATGGGATCTGTGTTTCACTCGGATAGAGGGAGTGTGAGACGTTGACAGGACATGCTGGAAGGTATGAGGCCCACCATCATGGAGCTCTGGAGAGGAGGTGGGCTGGAGCTGTGCCGACACTGTCAGAGGAGACTTGGTAAAATATGTGAAGCTGCAGGTGTGAGAGAACTCAGGATGAGGAGGAAAGTGCCCTGGGAAAGAAGAGCCCTCTGGGAGGTCTGAAAAGGGACACCAGAGAGGTAGTCAGCATGTAGTTCTGCAGAGAGACTCAGGATGGCTTGACTTTTACTTTATTTTTTAAAATTGTAAGGATGAGCTCAGCTGGTGTGGCTTGGTTGATTGAGCATTGTCCCATGCACCAGGAGGTCACAGGTTTGATTCCCGGTCAAGGCAGATGCCCTGATTGTGGGCTTGATCCCCAAGAGGGGGCATGCACAAGGCAGTTGATTGATGCTTCTCTCTCATCAATGTTTCTCTCTCATCAGCATTTCTCTCTCTCCCTCTCCCTTCTTTCTGAAATCAATAAAAACATATTTAAAAAAGGAAAGTGTAAGGATGATCTTCTAGCAGGTCTCATGAGGTTTGTCATTATTTTTGATGAGGGTGATGGTTGTCTTTGTTTTTTATTGCTGTTTGGTTGTTTCTAGCTTACCAGTTTCTTTGCATTTTTTTAAGATCCTTAAAATCCTGGTGAGGGCGGTGATTAATGGGATGACTGATCGCAATGGAGATGTCGCAACCGGCCTCAGAGGAAAGCTGCAGGAGCTATTTGGCAGAGTAACTTCGAGAGTGACAAATGACGGGGAAATCTGGAGGCTGTACGCCCAAGTCTATGGGGATGGGCAGAGTGAGAAGCCTGAAGACAATGAAAAGGTGAGTCCTTCTTCACTCCTGGCTCTTGTTTGGACATATATCTAGTGGATCTGCTTTTGCATGGTTGGAGAAAAAGTTTAATGATTTGTAAGATAAGATTAATGCGCTTAAGTTTTTAATTTGATTTCGTCTTTAACATAAGCACTTTGAATTGTGGGCAGGTTAAGACTTGTAAGCATTCATCTTTTCTCTGTCTATGACTTTTTCTTATATAAATGTTCTCTGTTTTCTGCCAAAGGGTCTCTAAGCAGCTTTCCTACCTACAGAGCTGTGGCAAACAGCTGGCTTATGTCAGGGGTACCCTTTCTACAGGCTCATTGCTAAGGACTAAGGTAGATTGGGTACAAGGACAAAGGGGTGTTTACATCTGTGATGGGGACTGTGAAAGGGAAAAAAGAGAAGGAGCTACATAAGAATATTGGAGAAGAGCTTGGGGGAGGTTGCCCTGTGGTCTCACAGGCCCCACTTACACTCCAGTTGTGCCTTTGGCCTCCTATCTTAGACCTTGCAGGGGCCTCAAGAGTTTCCAAGTTTGCAGCAATTGTTCTTCTCAGACATCCCCAACAAATCAAGTGTGGTCCGTGTGAGTTTGGAATTAGATACAGCACAGCTCACCTGTGGGATTCTTAGCCACTCTCTCCTCCCTCGGGCTACCCAGCCAGCTTCTCCCAGTGCCTTGTCACCTGGAGAACACATACTCACACTTTCCCACCCACATCTGCTTTCTGCCCTTCCCAGTCTCCTTGAATCCCCTGCTCCCTTATCTATATGGAATTAAGGGTACTCTGAATTCTCTCATCTGTGACTTCTCCCTCCCCTGAGTCGGGTTTTAAAAGAAATATCTTAAACTCTTTTGAGTTTTTTGTTTGTTTGTTTTACTTGTCACTATTTTTATTGTTTCCTGCATGACTGACCTGTGAACTCAGAGTACCAGGATTTTGGTAGAAGTGTCAGTTGAGGATTATCTAGATCAAAGAGATAGTCCTTGAATATTTAGCTCAAAAATTTAAAAAGATTGCCGAACTGGTTTGGCTCAGTGGATAGAGCGTCAGCCTGTGGACTGAAAGGTCCCAGGTTCGATTCTAGTCAAGGGCATGTACCTTGCTTGCGGGCACATCCCCAGTGGGGGGTGTGCAGGAGGCAGCTGATCTATGTTTCTCTCTCATCGATGTTTCTAGCTTTCTATCCCTCTCCCTTCCTCTCTGTAATAAATCAATAAAATATATTTTTAAAAAAATTTAAAAAGACAACAGAAATTTTAATGAAATATGTCAATGAATAAGACATATGTAATTTTTCTAGAGTTTTTTCTTTCAATATAAAAATATATATTATGCACATTAGCACACATACATATATGGATGTACAAATATTAATAACCAAATATTAATCTATACTAATAAAAGGATAATATGCAAATTGGCCATGATGCCCTCACAGTAACAACCGAACAGCAGGCTGCGTGGGGCAACAAAGCTGGCAGTTGGGTTAGTTAGGGATGACCAGACGACTGACTAGCAGGCTGCATGGGGTGACCAGGCTGGCAGGAGGGTTAGCAAGGGACAACCAAACAACTGACCAGCAGACTGAGTGGTGCAACCAGGCTGATAGAGGAGGGGCAGTGAGGGGCAACTAGGCTGGCAGGGGGGGCAGTGGGGGGTGACCAGGCCAGCGGGGGTGGGGGAGCAGTGAGGAGCAACCAGGCCCACAGAGGGGGGCAGTTAGGGGTGACCAAGCCAGTGGGGGGGCAGTTGGGGTCAACCAGGCCTGCAGGGGGGCAGTTAGGGGTGATCAGGCAGGCAGGCAGATGAGCAGTTAGGAGCCAGCAGTCCCAGATTGTAAGAGAGATGTCTCACTGCTGGTTTCAGCCCAATCCCTGGGATCGGGCCGAAATCAGCAGTTGGACATCCCTCAAGGGGTCCCGAATCAGAGAGGGTGCAGGTTGGGCTGAGGAGACCCCCCTCCCCCATGCACGAATTTTACACACTGGGCCTTTAGTTATTAAATATTAATACTAAGCTTATGCTGATTTTAAATTTCAGTTATAACTTTCAAGTTAATGGGTCAAATTATGTGAATTCTTACATCCTCTCTGTCTCCTCTCTTTTAGTTTTGTTTTTTTAATTTTCTTTATTGATTAAGATATTACCTATATGTCCTTATCTCCCCGTGGTCCTCCTACCCCCCACTTTTTGTGAGTTTTCACACCTCTCAATAATTTTGTAGTTTCACCAAGTTCACACCTCCTTCTCTGGTCTCTTAAGCTAATGGCTACAAATGCTCAGGAATTGTGTATACTCTTTGTACACACTTTGTACACAACTGGTCTCTTAAGCTAATGGCTATAAATGCTCAGAAAGTGTGTATACTCTCTGTAGATGTCCAAATTGGGCATTTGTAAACTTCTGTTTGAAGGGAAATGTCTTGGTCCAATGTCATGTGATGTCTTTTTATGCTGATTACTGTTGGATGAGCATCTGAGCCCCTTCTTTGATGAGAGTGAGGGAGACTGTGCTGTGTCCCACAGATGCTGGTTTTCAAGTTGCAGTTAGTTCTATGCAACTTCCAGGGAACAGTTTGAAATGTGAATTCTGTTTGTTGTTCTGAATTGTTGTTCTTTTTTCCGTAGGCGTTCAGTTATCTCTCTAAGGCCTACAAGTGTGACACACAGTCCAGCGGCTGGGAGAAAGATACTGCATTATTTAAGAAACTGGTTCGGAGCGCCTTAGACCTTGCACATGGTATTGATGTAATGTTTGCCATCCATGGCATATTAGAATGTATTTTTACTGATAAGAGAAAGGAGTAGTCAAGAGTCAAGTGTCATTACAAATAATTTCAAATTGTATTGAAATTGTTGTATTTGATTCAGCAAACATTTATAGACCAACTACTATGTAAGAGGCCCTTGCAAGCAACAAGAAGACATAGGATAGAGGCTTAAGTACCATTTGAATAAGTGACTGGTATTAGAAACTCTAAAGATTTGAAAAACCTTTATAACAGTAGTTATCCTTCATGTCACAGTCTGTTTGCATTGATATATAGTATTAAGGATATCTGTTAACCTTTCCTGACTCACACATATTCTTCCTTTATAGATGAAAATATTTATTTATAAAATACACTAGGGGCCCAGTGCACGAAATTTGTGCACTGGGGGTGGGTGGGTCCCTCAATCCAACCTGCACCTTCTCACATACTGGGAGCCCTCAGGGGATGTCCAACTGATGGCTCACCCCCAGCCATCACCCAGCCATTGCCTTGCTCAGCTCAGCCCCTGCTGCCTGCAATCACTTGGCCCCAGGGGCTGGGCACTCGCAGCCACCACCGTTTCATCTCCACCCCCAGGCCCAGGGCTCGTGCCACTTGGCCCTGCCCCTGCTCCTGATTGGCTGGTAGCATAGCCAATCAGGAGTGAAGGTACGGTCAAATTTGCATGTTTCTCTTTTATTATATATGAAAGATTTCTGGAACTTATAGCCCTATACAAAGAGCTGTTGCATTTTTATTTTTATTTTATTTTTTATTTTTTTAAACGTATTTTATTGATTTTTTACAGAGCAGAAGGGAGAGGGATAGAAAGTCAGAAACATTGATGAGAGAGAGACATTGATCAGCTGCCTCTTGCACGCCCCCTACTGGGGATATGCCCGCAGCCAAGGTACATGCCCTTGCCGGAATCGAACCCGGGACCTTCAGTCCGCAGTCCGACGCTCTATTCACTGAGCCAAACCGGTCTCGGCAACTGTTGCATTTTTAAAAGAAATAAAAAATATAACCAAATAGCCTTGAGATATGTAATGGGTGATATTTGAGGGGAGAAGTAACCTTATATGTAAGGTTGTATACCTGTGTGGTAAATATATTCTAGATAAAGGCTGTTTTTAATTATTTGCATTAATAATTTAGTGGTGCATTTTCATATTTATACTAGTGGCCCAATGCACGGATTTATGCACATTGAAAGGAAATTAATTAAAATAAATATTTTAATATTGCTATTCATTCTTTATAATAGAAGTGTCAGAGATGAAAGAATTAGTAAAATATATATGAAAATAATATATATATTAATAAATTGATTAATGATAATGTGATATAACAAAGACATGATACGAAAACAATAAAAACATGACATAAAAACATTGATAAAAACAATGACTGATAAATTGATTAAACTTATTCTAATATCTTCCTGTATACCGCATTAAGAGTAAAAACACTTTCAGAGTGTTTGACTAATTTCTCTTGTGATGAAGTATTCACAACTTTAACATCACACACTCTGAACTCAAGAAAAAGCAACATATAACTGAACATATGGCTCAGGTAGGAATATTCCTACTCTGTCTAGAGTTTGTCCTTGTTATTTATTAATAGTCATTGCAAATGCTGGCATCATGGGAAACTGTCTTCAAATTAATTTAAATGGGAGGCCAGTGTCAGATGCTAATATTTGGTCTTCAGACATTCTGTCGATGCTGCTGCTTTCTTTCAGCTTCTGAATGTCAACAAAAACAACCAAATTCACAATTGACAATGACAGATCTTAACACACCCTGTGCGATTGGTACCAATGAGAGCTTTATATGCACGAGTCAACGTTTATTTTTAAATTGCCAGTGCATGTCATATGTACTGGCTGGTTGGGCAGATGGACGTCTGGTCGGTCACTTAGCCTTTTATAGATACCGATTTGATTATGGGTCTTTGATGCCCTGGGGTTACAGTTCACACCACAGTGTTAGGAACTGAGTCATAAGTACTGTGAACTCATCCTAAAGCCCTCCTCTAAGTTCTCCTGCAACTGGTAATTACAGCCAGTGGGAGCTGTGGTCCCGTCCTGAGTGCAGGCACATCGGTTGTTGATACTCGTTCTCCTGGAGGTGGTGTAAACCCTGAGTGTGAAATCGCAGTGGGAACTGAGCTGTGACTCTCTCTCCTGTCACTTCCTTGGGCTTATATCATCAGCAGTGAGTCCCTTGGTGGTGGGGAAGCCACACTCAGAGCATTATATCTCTGATTTCTGTGTGTGTGTGTGTGTGTGTGTGTGTGTGTGTGTGTGTGTGTGTGTTGTGGTGTGGTGTGGTACGGTGTGTGTGTGTGTGTGTGTGTGTGTGTGTGTGTGTGTTTGTGGTGTGGTGTGGTACAGTGTGTGTGTGTGTGTGTGGTGTGGTGTGGTACGGTGTGTGTGTGTGTGTGTGTGTGTGTGTGTGTGTGGTACGGTGTGGTACAGTGTGTGTGTGTGTGTGTGTGGTGTGGTGTGGTACGGTGTGTGTGTGTGTGTGTGTGTGTGTGTGTGTGTGGTGTGGTGTGGTACGGTGTGTGTGTGTGTGTGTGTGTGTGGTGTGGTGTGGTGTGGTGTGGTACGGTGTGTGTGTGTGTGTGTGTGTTTGTGGTGTGGTACGGTGTGTGTGTGTGTGTGTGTGTGTGTGTGTGTGTATGTTTGTGGTGTGGTGTGGTGTGGTGTGGTGTGGTACGGGGTGTGTGTGTGTGTGTGTGTGTGTGTGTGTGTGGTGTGGTGTGGTACAGTGTGTGTGTGTGTGTGTGGTGTGGTGTGGTACGGTGTGTGTGTGTGTGTGTGTGTGTGTGTGTGTGTGTGGTGTGGTACGGTGTGTGTGTGTGTGTGTGTGTGTGTGTGTGATTCAGAGGGTCTCTTCCCAATGGTCTGCAATTCACCAAAATTTACCTATTTTCCTCAAAATTCTCTTTTTACCAATAAGTTATCCTTCTCAAAGAAAGACAAAGGGGAGAATTATACACATAATTATTATCCTTTTGCCAAATTAAGAACTTTCCATGGAGGAATATTTCTCTACTTTGAACTCTTAAGTACTTGTGAGGGTTTTTTAATCTGTGAGTGATCAGCAGCAGTTTTTATGGATATTTCCCTTTGTTTTTCTCCAGTGGCTGTGAAATGCAGTGAAGGCAAATCCAGTCCCCAAGAGGCCGTGCAGGTGCTTTCTTCAGCTCGGCTCAACTTACAGGGCCTGTCATCTAAAGCAAAGGTGAGGTGGGTCTGGGTTAACTGGTGCTGTCCTGCAGAGAAGGCTGCAATGCCACCGTGCTCTTAAATGTTCCTCTCCATCAGGGCTAATTTTAGGCCCACATTACAGTTTTTATATTAGTTCCCAGGTAGTTAGTTACTTATACTGATGAGGATTTTATTGGCCCAATGGCTAGACCATCCTAAATGTGGCTTAGTTATGGCTCTTAGAAATTAATACAGCCCAACCCTTAATGTTTTCTGTAAATTAAATTCCCTTAGTGCATTCTCTACATTAAATTAAAATAACGCTCTTCTACTTATTATCAGTTTTCCCCAAGTGCAGCATATATGCCACTGATAGCACTTGAGTAACCTTAGGATTTTAATATATATTTATTTCAGTGCATAGTAGAAAAAGCATAACCAGCCTACACATCAGACTTACAATTTTATGAAGATTATTTAGCCTTTTTCTCACTTACAGTAATGCTGAAATGTCTCCTTTGATAAAAGACTTATCATGTGAAAATTGATTGAGAGAAGAAGTAGGTTGTATGTGGATTTGACAGAAATTGTTAAGGTACACAGGTGACTCAGGTTTGGCAACGAAAGCGCACACCTTCAGTTGCCGTGCCCCTGTGGGCAGTGCCCAGGGGTGAGGTGCCTGTCAATCACGAGCTCCTGGCCGGAGGTCCTAGGAGGGCCGCTGCGGAGCCTGTGGTGGTGCTGGCGTACATAGGCTGCAGTGTGCTGCCCACGGCTGTTCCTTTTACAGGAGGGGGCGCATTCATTCTTATTTTATTTTTGCTGGGTCTTTTGTTTTTACCAAATCCTGATCATCTTTGTGACTTCTCGGTCCTAAACTGTAATTAATTTTCAAGTAATTAGCATAAAGGACCTGATTTATATGAATGTGAATATAACATACATATTTTTCTTTGTATACACAGTGAATAGGTTTATTTTGTTTGGATGAATAATATCCTTCATCCACAAACCATCCTGTGACACTGAACTTACCACATTCACGCAGGCATTATGAAGGGCAGCTCTCATTTGAATTTATAAGTTCAGGCCCGTTGTGCTTCTTCCATTCATCCCTTAACTGTTGCAGCTCGTACTTTTCCAGGGTGGTGAGCAGCACAAACACTGCCCTTGCTGCTATAACGTGGCTGTATTATTATGCAAAGGAGTTTTAGTTCTGTACTCTGTCTCTATACATTATTCTAAAGAGATTCTCGTTGTTTTGATTATTCTGCTTTATTCTTTATGCTACAGCAACTTTTCACAGATGTGGCCAGTGGAGAAATTCCCAGCAATTTAACTGACGAAATAGCGGCTATGGACACCCTAGTACTAGATCTCCAAGACCTAAGCAACCAGTTTCGAAATCGGTACTGACTCTGGGGACGGTTCTGGAAAAGGTGCTTTCGCCTGCGAGACGTTCTTTTACACCTGTGGATCTGAGACTGATTTTCACATAAATTTCTCTTTTGTGGCTAACACTCTTATTTTTTGTGATTTCTTCCAATGTTTGAATTTCCTGAAGGTACATAAAGTGAAAAGTTCCCTACTTCCTTAGCTTAATTGAATTCAGTATTTTTTATTATTCTTGAGGCATTTCAGCAAAAAGCAAAACAAAATTTATAGTTTTCTTTTTTAGCATAGGGTTTACTCTCTCTCAGCCTAAAATGAATTAGATCATTCTTTGGAAAAACTTGATCTAAAAAGGAAAAAAAAAAATCATACACTACAAGTTTGTGGAATCATTAGATTGTTTGCTTTAATTATCCAAAAGTGATAGAAGAGTAGATTTGGTGATGGGAACTTTTACACTTCTTGAGATTGTATGTGCATCAGAAAGACTCAGGCTTGGCTGAATGAGAAATGTGGGCATGGTTTAACTTCTAAATCTAGAAAATGCAAGAAAAAAATGACATAACTCAACTTTTGTCTCAACCGTTAGCCACCAGTAACCAGGCCGACCCTTCTTGTATATGCTGCCAGCCCTAAGATGGTTGTTAGTAAAGGTATTGTGAGTAAAGACAGCTATAAATGGTGCCATATTACAAAAATGCCGAAGGAAAATGCTTTCTTAGTAATGTCTATGGAAACAAGTATTGAAGGCAGCAGCTGAGCTTAATAATCTTACTAGAAAAGTCATAGTGAGGACTTAGAATTCTGGGTTTCATGCATAAGTCGGTTGACCCTGGCTTTTTTTCATGTTCTTTTTTATAAAATGTGAATAATTTCCATTCTTTGCATCTTTGTAAGTTTTGGCTGCCTCTGAGCACTTAAAAAATCCATAATCCATAAATATAAGTATTGTGAACATTTTAAAAAACAGTATTTAAAAACTTTCATCAACCAGTTTTGGTTGTGAGTGTTGCCATTCCTTCACCACCTGCTTCTCTATTCTATTCTCATGCTAGCCTAAAACATGTCGACATTTGTCCCAAAACAGCATCTCTTACAGGAGACGTAATAATTATGAGAAAGGCCAAGAACATGGGTAGTAGCATGAGTTATTATATGTTAGCTTAGTCTTTATGGAAGCCATTGGGGAATAGGTGGGTAAATGGGTGGATGGGTAGAGCAAAGTTTTAAGGTGAACTCTTTATCAGTACCTAGTTGGGAACCCCAATAGAAAACAGATAAATACTGAAAAGTGCAAAAAGTTCAGGAAACAAGTGATTGAAGAGGAGCTTCCTCGTTTTAATTTTTAGTCCTCATTTATTTACCTTTGGGTTCAAGGTGGAAAGACATCTGTGAGTATGAGTTGTCACAAACCAGGTCACAAAAGGGTTGTCCTCTCCCAGTCCTGTTCTCAGGTTCTAGACCAGACCAAAGTCTCCAGGATGCACAGATGGCCGTGTACCCTCCTTTACTCCACAATGATCTCACAAAGGAGAGGCCGTTTAGACATCTTCTTCTTAAGATACAAACCTATTAGTTATACTTCATAATCTTATGTGAATGGTTAACAAAACTGAGGAAAACGTGTGGGAAGGTACTATGGTAAAGTAGGAGAAGCTTTTTTTTTTTCCTTTACCAGGCTCTATTTCTTTAAAAAAAAAAAAAATTTTTTTTTTATTGATTTTTTACAGAGAGGAAGGGAGAGAGATAGAAAGTCAGAAACATCAATCAGCTGCCTCTTGCACACCCCCCTACTGGGATGTGCCCGCAGCCAAGGTACATGCCCTTAACCTTCGGAATCAAACCTGGGACCTTTCCGTCTGCAGGCCGATACTATATTCTCTGAGCCAAACTGGTCTCAGTGAAGCTTTATTTTTTATCAAAACCTTGTCTCTACCACCTCATAAAACTTAACACTCAGGTGCTTGATTTCTTCTTCTGTAAAATGAGTGTGGTGATAATAGTACCTTCTGTCAGGTTCTTAGTATCTCTTACAGAACTTCCCCCAGCGTCGCCAGTAACTCCGTGTCTGTTTACACAGCTATGTTTCACTTACTGTAGGGTCTGTGCTGCTTCATGTTGCTATATTATGATTTAAATATATGCTATTTCCAAATGCCTTATCTTTTATACGTTTCAACTTGCGTTTTGTAGTAATTTGTTTTCAAAATTACTTTTTTTGCTTTGTCAGCTAAGACATAGATGTGATTCTCTAGTCTTTTTTTTTTTTTTCCAGAGAGAAGGGAGAGGGAAGGAGAGATGGAAACATCTATGATGAGATAGAATCATTGATTGGCTGCTTCCTGAATGCCCCCACTGGGGACTGAGCCAGCAACTCAGGCATACACCCTTGGCTGGAATAGAAGCTGGGACCCTTCCGTCCACAGGCCGATGCTCTATCCACTGAACCAAACCAGTTAGGGCTGATTCTCTAGTCTTTATGGTATTCCTAGCATGAATAATAATGCTAATAGGAGACGGCCAAGAGGAATATGAGAAAATCAAAGTCACTGATCATCAGAGAGATGCAAATTAAAACAACAATGAGGTATCCCCTCACACTTGTCAGAATGGCTACCATCAACAATTCAACAAATGATAGTCGCTGGAAGGATATGGAGAAAAGGGAATCCTAGTCACTACTGGTGAGAATGCAGACTCATGCAGCCATTATGGAGAACACTATGTTGTTTCCTCAAAAAATTAAATATGGAAGTTCCATTTGACCTAGTGATTCCTCTTTTAAGAATATATCCTAAGAAACCGGAAACACCAAACAGAAAGAATATGTGCACCCCTATGCTCATAGCAGCACAATTTATAACAGCTAAGATCTGGAAGCAGCCCAAGTGTCCATCAGTAGACGAGTGGATTTAAAAACTGGTACATCTACACCATAGAATACTATGCAGCAGTGAAAAAGAGGGATCTCTTACCCTTTAAGGCTGCATGAAGGACTTAAGAGAGTGTGGGACTAAGTGAAATAAGTCAGAGAAAGGAAAGAATCACATGATCTCACTCACATATGGAACCTAATTAACAAAATAAACATGAACGGAGTGGACCCAGAGACATGGAAGCATGCTACAGAGTGCGGAACCTCGGAGGGAAGGTGAGGGGGATGGGGAGGTGATTGGGTGGGAGGTAATCAACCAGACCTGCATGCATATATGCATAACCCATGGACACAGACAGTGGGGTAGTGAAGGCCTGGGGTGGGGGATGGGGGTGGGCTAGAGGACTGGATGGGTGAAAAAGGGCATGTAATAATTTCAACAATAAAAATTTAAAACGGTAATAATAATGCTAATAGGTGCACATCACTGAGTTCTCACAATGTACTAGATAGGTCTGTGATATCACCGGGAAACTAAAGATCACAAACTCTAGAAAGAGGAATAGCCAGAATTCAAAGACTGCGAACGCCTGCATTCTTGCTGCTTGGTCTGTTGAGGCTAGAAAGCTTCTGACAGTCAGCTGTCCGTCTTCTCACGGGGACACCTGGGAAATTTATAAGGTTCTTCAAAGAGAGGAATTCTGGGAGGACTTGGTTAAGATTATTTAAATCTTTTTTAAAAAGTGAATAAATTCTTGCTTAGCCTTTTTCAAGAAGTAGCATAGTGAATGGAGTCCCTAGCTATGAAGAAGTTAAAATCCTACTGGAATATAAGAAACCCCTTTCTCTACACCCAAACTCAAGAGCGAGGTCCTGAGTCTTGGAAGCAGAACCATGGGGTGTGGTTTGAGAGGTGGGGCATTTTGTCGGGCTGGGGTGTGTCAGGGTGGTGGGGTTCAGAATTACAGGGTCCCTGGAAGAATCAGGTTCTCATTTAGGCGTGGGGAGCTGGGACTTGCCTCAGACGGAGGCTCAGGGAAATGGGGACCCAGCATTGGCAGCGCTGACTTGTTTGATGGCATACCCAGGCTCTTCTCTTCGTGCTGTTCTTGCTTCTGTTGGACATGCTGTCAGTGCTCTTCCTGAGCGGAGATGGGGAGAAGAAATGCTACCCAGTGCGTGTAGTAACCCACCTACTTTCCAGACTCCACTCGAAAACCGGGACGTAAGCAGAGAGATGGCTAGTTTGGGCTATTGGTAACCATTTTCCCCAAATCCTGGTAAATGTGTACTACATTCACCATGTGGGTGAGTCTGAATAGAAGTGTTCTTTTTTCCATTTCTGTTTTTATAACATCGCATCGGTCTAAAGCCCTGTTTAGGTAAGGGGACTCCACTTTACTGGCCAGGAGTGAGGAATAGAGCCTGCCGGGGGACGCAGCACACTTCCCTTCCGCCGCGCCCGCCCCGAGTGAGCCGGCAGGGAGCCTCTGTGCGGGGCGGGCCCCACGCTGCGGGGCTCAGACGGACTTCTCACGGCGAGCACAAGTGCTTATAAATAGATAGGTTTCAGTCAACAAGCAGCCCATTCAGGCATGTGCTCAAATATAGTAGCTGCATTCATGAGACAGCCATTTCCACTAATCCCAAGACTAGATCCCAATAAAAGAGGAATCCCTTAGGGGCTCAGGGAGTGCTGACTTGCTTTCAACTCTCCTACGGTCTTTCACAGACCACGGCCTACGAATAATTGTAGCTGCGCTAGGTTTTCACCAAGTGAACTGTAAAGCTGAGCTTATCTTGAAATGTTTTCTGTCCTTATTTTTATAAATTGCAGTGGCTTCACGGACAAAGAGGTGCTTTTTACTCCAGCCCAGTGGTTCTCGACCTTTCTAGTGCCGCGACCCTTTAATACAGTTCCTCATGGCCGAAACCGGTTTGGCTCAGTGGATAGAGTGTTGGCCTGCGGACAGAGGGGTCTTGGGTTCGATTCCGGTCAAGGGCATGTACCTGGGTTGCGGGCACATCCCCAGTGGGGTGTGTGTGCGGGGAGCAGCTGATCGATGTTTCTCTCTCATCGTGTTTCTAACTTTCTATCCCTCTCCCTTCCTCTCTGTAAAAAATCAATAAAATATATTTTTAAAAAAATACAGCTCCTCATGTTGTGACCCCAACCATAAAATTACTTCCGTTGCTACTCCATAACTGTGACTTTGCTACAGATATGAACCGTAATGTAGATATCTGTGCTTTCCGATGGTCTTAGGCTGTACAGCAGCGGTTCTCGAGCTGTGGGTCGGTGGAGAACCGCTAGCAGGGTCGCCTAAGACCAGCAGAAAACACAGATATTGATGTTACAATTCATACCCCTAGCAAAATTACAGTTAGGAAGTAGCAACGAAAATAATTTTATGGTTGGGGTCACCACAACCTGAGGAACTGTGTTTAAGGGTCGTGGCCTTGGAAGGGTTGAGAACCACTGCTGTAGACACTGCAGCTTGGGCCAAAGCCAATTTAGAAACCCACTGCATGTGCGTTTGTGCGCGTGTGTGCCCCGTGGGTGTGTGTTCTCGTTATTTTGTCATAAAGCAGCTTCTCTTTCACTTGGTCAATAAGAAAGACTTTGAGCGGGTTTTGTTTTTTTTCCTTTGACTTTAGGACCCATGACAAGTGAATGTCCATTTCGAGACGATTTACAAACTCCTGCTAGCGAGGTCAGGCTTTGAATCCGGCCTTTTTCTTCCCTGTGCTTGGCTTTGTTCGACAAGGTCTTCACTCCTCCTCCCACATTGTCCAGAGCTCGCTGTGATTCATTCGCTTCGCCGGCGCTGAAATGTGTCCCTTGCCAGTGATGTCAGACCTGCCTTCCTTTTCACTGTTCTGACTCCTCGAGAACCGTGGTCACCCGTGAGCCAGCCACCCCACCCCTGGCCCTGCGCCCACAAGCCGGTCTGGGAGGGGACTCCTGCCAAGGGCTTGGAGGCGGAGAACCAAGTGGTCTTCTGGGTGGTGAGCGTCAGCCCTTTTTGAGTCTTTGTGGCGGTTTTGCCAGAAAGGGGTGTGTGCGTGTGGGTGACTCATGCGGACGTCGAGGAGCTAACTGGTGCGCGGCTTACTTTGCAGCCCGGGGCCTCCGATGCATGTCAGGATCTATAGGCAGACAGGATGTATTACGCAGCGCCATTCCCAGAAGACAGGTGTTTCTTTTCTTTTTTTAAAAATATGTTTTATTGATTTTTTTTTTACAGAGAGGAAGGGAGAGGGATAGAGAGAAACATCGATGTGAGAGAAACATTGATCAGCCGCCTCCTGCACACCCCCTACTGGGGATGTGCCCACAACCAAGGTACATGCCCTTGACCGGAATCGAACCCGGGACCCTTCAGTCCGCAGGCAGACGCTCTCTCCCCTGAGCCAAACCGGTTAGGGCAGAAGACACGTGTTTCTTGAAGACTATCACTGAGGGCCTCGAGGACGTCCTTACACCCCTCTCCCGCCGTAGCCGTCAGCGGTCCGAGGGACAGATGTGAACACGATCTGTGAGGAAGACGCTGGCGGCAGAAATGAAAAGGCTGAACGGAAGCGTGGGTCAGTGTCCTGGGAACCGCTGGGCGATCGGATGGACAGCCTTCTGTTCCCCCAGCAGGAGCCTGGCGGCCTCCAGCGCTGCTGGGCCATTGCCGGCGCCGTGGCTCCCGGGTTTTCCCTCCAGCACCTCTCCCCGTTTCTGGGCTGAGTGCAGGCGGGGAAGGCACGGAGGAAAGGCTGTGATGGATGTTTATGAAGTGAAAGAGAAAGAAAACCAACTTCCTGTCATCAGAATGTCTCAGGTTGGTGCTAGGAAAGGGAAAGAAAGAAGGAAAAGGAAGATGAGGTGGGAAGATGATGAGATGGGAACTGGTGGATTGGAGTGAACTCGGGGTTAGAAGACCTAGATTTAAGCCCCAATTCCTAGCCGTGACTACCCCGAGCCTCCTGGGCCTCCCGTTCCTCAGCTGTAAATGCAAATAGCCACCCTCCCGCCCGGACAGAGTTGCTGGTGGGGCCATAGCAGATGCGGTGTATGAAGTGTTCTGTGAGCAGCTGTGCACGGTTGGTTCTTGTCACGACCAGGAGAAAGAGGCACGTGGAGTCCCTGATGGAGGCATCCAGCAACAAGACTCTGGTTTCCCAATCCCCGTGGGGTCGGAACCCTGGGGTTTGAGAGACAGTGCTGCAGGCGATTCCCGAGGCTCCTGTGTCCCCTCATCGCTCGACTTACTGAATCAGTTGGGCCTATGGGATGTCTGATGCCAGGGTTGATAAAAGGCATCTTGGTGTTTTTACATCTGTCTGCCAAAAAAACCCTGCTTACGCCAGTTCTTTTCCCCCTAAAATATTGGTAGCAGCAGCAGCAGAATCGGGGTGTGGGGGTGTGGGGAGGGAGGAGGCGCGCCACACACCAAGTAGATCTCCCGACTATGACCAGCAGGACACAGGTTGCTCTCTGGGTAGGTATGCCCTGCTCCATGTTCACCTTCCCCCTTCACTAAGTCACACAAGCCATTGTCCACAAGGTAGAAAATACAAATAAGCAAGAAGAAAAATATTAAATCACTCCAGACCCCACATCTGTAGAAGGTAACCATGTTAACATGTTTCTGCAAACCCTTCTTGTCTAGGATGTATATGCCAGAGGGAGAGACAGAGAGGCTTTTTAAAAAAAACACCTAACTAAGCTTTCTAATGAAGCAATGGATGTAGGCCTGTCTAACCTGGTGAGGCTCTGAGCCAGAGGACCAATGGAGACCCACATACCATATATCTAAATAATGAAGCTGTAAATCCAGCTGAGACTGTTCAATAAGACTTCCTTTATGCTTTGATCTGGACAAATATTCCTTTCTACCGACTGGGGAGGCCGTATTTTAATTCAGGACCCTCAGCCCTCAGAATTCCAGACTGGGAGAGGGCGGTGCAGGGAGATCGGCCAGCTGCAGGCCATCCCGCTCTGCAGGGGCCCCGCGTGCCCACGCGTGTACACTGCAGCCACGTCTCCGTCACCAGCCACCCCTCTGGTCTGGGAGGACCAGAGGCCACTCTCTCCTCGGGAACGTGGGCCGGGGAAGAGGCCCCTGCAGCCCCGCAGTGCAGGCCTGGGCCTCGGCTTCACAATGAGGTGCCACGCTCTCCACAGAATGCAGGGACAGAAAGGACTGCATACGAGTGCCGGGGAGGGTGTGGACGTTGCCGACAGGAACATAAATGGACATAGACATTGGAAAACGCACCCTAGGACCCAGCAGTTTTACCCCCAGGTGAGCACACAGGCACAGCCCAGCATGCCGCACCCAAACCCTCCTGTGAGAGTGTGTCCGGCAGCACCGATCCACACTTCTCCCCGCAGGAAGTGGGTACAGACGGGCTGGGACCGCCGTGCAAGAGGATGCGCAGCATCAGCGATGACCACTGCGGCCACCACAGCCACCATGAAGCTCCGAGTCTCAGCCTGCTGAGCAGTGGAAGCCAGACGAGAAGACATACCCAGTCCGAGCCGCTTTGGCTCAGTGGGTAGAGCGCCGGCCTGCGGACTGATGGTCCCAGGTTCCATTCCGGTCAAGGGCACGGACCACGGCTGCAGGCTCCTCCCCAGCCTGGGCCCCGGTCGGGGCGCGTGCAGGTGGCAACCAGTCACGTGTTTCTCCCAGGTAGATGTTTCACTCTGTCTTTCCCTCTCTCTTCCACTCTCTCTGAAAATTAATGGTAAAATAGCCTCAGGTGAGTATTAAAAAA
Organism: Antrozous pallidus; assembly: GCA_027563665.1. Lineage (NCBI taxonomy): Eukaryota > Metazoa > Chordata > Mammalia > Chiroptera > Vespertilionidae > Antrozous > Antrozous pallidus. The sequence continues at coordinate 57,101,402 of CM050523.1, read as the reverse complement.
GAAAATATCCTCAGGTGAGGACTCTACCTGTGTCCGTACATATAATACAGAGTTCAGAAAGCAGACGAAATCAAACCACATCACTCGGTGATGCGGGCTTGGGTGTTGGCCCTGTGGGTAAAGCAAGGAAGTGCTCACAGCAGACAAGAGGACAGTGGTTCTCGGTGCACAGCGGGGATGCCCAGGGGAGGCGGGTGGGTGGGGGGAGCTGCTGGGCAGAGGCTGCATCCTTTATTAACTCGGTCATGATGAACATTGTGCTTTTGCCAAGTCGCCGAGCTCTCCATTCTTGTTCTGCACGGTTTTCTGACCGTGGGTTAAATTTCGCAGTAAAAAAAACGTCCAACTGTCAGGAGCGGTGGAGCCACTTTACCGTGAGCTGCGCCTGCTTTCCCCAGCCCAGGCTTTTAGCGTCTCTGCCTCTGGGCCTCTGGGCCTCTGGGCCTCTCCCTGGAGGAGACCCGACTCCTCAAGGAATTTGCCTTGCAAATCCAAAAGGCGACTTGGGAGCAAGCGTACCGCTTTTCCACGCGAAGGTCTGCATCGCCAATGCAAACGTGACCCAGGGTCACTTTAACTCCCCCTCCGCCTTCCTCTTTAGCAAACACCTCTTTAAGCAAAGCATGACGTGCTGCATGCAGCTCCCGCACAAAACGGGGGGTGATTTGACATGAGCCTCTCAGCCTTGACGGCTTTCGTCTGGCAGTTCCGATCCCGTGCCTCTCCGCGTGGCCCGCACTGACCGAGGGCCCCCGGCCAGCAGGAGTCATTGCTCGAGTGTGGCCCTCTTGGTGACCAAAGCCAGCTTCTCACATTTCCTCTGGAAAAGCGTGGTGTTGACATGTTTAATGTCCTGTGGCGTTTCCTCTGGGCTCTGTAGTTTGATGGAAAAGTCCCTGCTGATGTCTGATGGCCATGTTGACTAGCAAGGCCTCGAGCCCCTGTACCTCCCAGCTCTGGCCGGGCCCCCATTTCCCTGGAGTCTGGAATAGGAATCCCCAGAGTCGAATCTTGGCAGGATCCCCACCCCACCCCAGTCAGGGGGAGCATTTGTGCGCCTGGATGGTTTCTGAACAAATAAAGGTGCAATTTCACCCCCACTTCACAGGGAATGGTAAATCAAAATCCAGACCACTACAGAAAAGAAAATGATAACCCAGGGCTTTAAGCTTTTCTGGAAGAATTCCAAAAACATATTTCAAGGGAATGTCTCAGGGAAACCCTAAATAGGCTGGTGACCTGCAGATCAGAGACACTGGGTTTTATTAGTCGTCTCCGGACCTGGCCGATCCCACTGTCCTCCTCTGACTGGTGCACGCACCCGATAACCCCCCAGGCCCTTCCCTTTCTTCCTGTGAGAACCACAGGGCCGCAAATCATCCCCGACAGCACGTGGTCGCTCGTCTCCAGGAATGTGGCTGGTACATTCTTTATGTGCGAGAGGCATTCCTAGGAAGGGGTCTGAACCAGACGGAACGAAGCGGATCCTGTTTCATCCGCACAGAACAAAAGGGGGCCTTTCCTTTCCCGGAGCCTGCACGCACCGAGGGCTTGACTGAGACCGGCCTGGCTCCGCTCAGCCCCGAGGGCGGGGTCCGCGTGGCGAGGGTTTCGCTGCCTCCTCCGCGGCCGCTCTCACGACAGAACCCCCACTGGCGAAGGGGCAGGAGACAACACGGGGCTACTCACCCTGGCCCGTGACATTCCACCAAATAGCTGCTCGCTGCCCTGGTCGCCAGTTCCGTAGGTTCATTTGTGATACAATCGCTCAGATGGGACGAGTTTCACGTACGTTGGTGTTCAGATTTGGCGAACTATAGGTGAGTCAGGCAGACTCTGGTTTGTGTTTTTAGCACTCTCTCCTGCCCGCAGCTGGGCCCGGGGCCCGAGGGCCCTGAGGTGAATGAGGTGCACACCCTTCCTCCCAGGCCCTCAGCCGGGTGCGGGGCAGGGGCAGGTGAGGCTCACAGGACTGGTTATGGGGGCAAATAATCCAAAGCCTGCTTGGTCAATAGCCAGCGGATAGACCACACCTTCCGTTCTCGTGCTCTTGGCCTCCTGGCATTTATTCCTGGCGTTCTGCCATCTCTTTCCCTTAAACAATTTGTTTCTGCCCAGTAAAATATTGGCCCCGTTGGTGGGATGCCACATCCCTGGATAGGTCACGTCAGACAGAGGCACCAGTCTCTCTAGCAGACTCTCTCCTTTGCTGGTTCTGCTGAATCAGGCCGTCACCTGGCTGTTCGCGTGGTCAGGGACTTGAGAGTGGCCTGGGACTGACCGTCAGCAAAGCCTGGAAGGAAGGAAGAGGGGATCTGAGGAAGGTCCTGTGGTCCAACAGCCCTCAGGACACTGAATTCCAACAAACACACTTTTACTTGGAAACAAGTCCTTCCTCAGTCACACCTTCGGATGAGGCCCTTCCCCTCACCAGCTCCTCGATTCCAATTTGGTGAGGACCTAGCTCAGCTCTCCCCGGGCTCCCGTCTCACAAAGACCGGGACATAACGTATGTGTGCTTCCGGTGGCTAGGTTTGCCTTAGCCGTGTTATACAGCAATAGATAACTAAGTAGAGCTCACCGGTCTTTTTTTTTTTTTTTTAACATTAACCCATAGAATTCACAATCATTACAAAATATGTCTTCTTTGGAAAACCTTTGCACTGTTATTCCTAAGGTGGTAGACTGGCATACAGATTAAACTCAAATGCTTTCACTGTCTCCCATACGCTATCACAATATCATTTGCATTGTTGTTTTTGAGCTGAGAGTGTATGTATGAGGGTAAGCAGTAAGAAGCCCCTAAATGTGGTCTAAATGTGGCTATAGGCCTGACCGGTGTGGTTGAGTGGTTGAGCATCAACCTATGAACCAGGGGGTCACGGTTCGATTCCCAGTCAGAGCACATGCCCAGGTTGCAGGCTTGATCCCCACTAGGGGGCGTGCAGAAGGCAGCTGATCAACGTTTCTTATCACTGATGTTTCTCCCTCTTCTTTTCTGAAAACTGATACACACATATTTTTAAAAGTGGTTGTAGTTAGTTATTATGCCACTACTTTGCCTAAAGACTTGACAGAGTTCTCCATGACATACAAACTCTTTGTGACATTTACAATGTGACCCCAACCATATTCCCACATGTCCTCCCCATTCCACGCCTCCCTGCCCAACCTCTCCTGCTGTGACTCATCCCTTCCACATCTGCGTCTTCTCTCCTGCTGCCCCCGCCCCTCATGTCCTGCCTGTGAGAGCCAAGCCCCTCCAGGAGGTTTCTTCCCGCCTCCGCGTCTGCCCCGCAGCCCGGTGCTGTCTCCCCCTTTCTACCCCACACCACTGGCCTTCCTTGGCCCACGTGGCAGGTGCCGACGTCCTCCTGGCTTGTTTCTGCCTTCTGATTGGGCCCCTGATCTCCCCCGTGAGACCAGGCGCTCCGTGCGCAGAGGCTGTCCGTCCATTTCGGGTCCATCCTGCACCGGGAACATCACCTGGGCGCGTGAGGCAGTCACATGATGGGTCTGAATGTCATGAGGGGCAGGTCGGCAGGGCGCAGCGGCTCCCCGAGCATGCCAATAGGAGTTCCGCTGAGGAAGGGCCCTTGGCAAGAAGAGGAGCCCCTGGGCACATCCGGCAGGTAAAGCCCCCAAGAAGTCCCGCAGTAAAGGAACGGGCACCCCAGTGGTCAGCTCTGCACTCTGCTGGGATTTGGCTGGAGGTTTGGAAGCAGCCTAGATACATGGCTACAGGGCGCGCTTTCAGAGTTCACCTCCCAGCAGACGCCATTTGCTGGGTTTTGTGTTGGTGAGTCTGTGAGTTTGTCATCTTAAATCGTCTGTATGCGTGCCTCTCAATTAGTCACAGGCGATTCCAGAACCATCTCAGTTAAAGACACTCTGGATGGGCACTCGGCGCCTAAACACGGGCTCGTCCCACTGTGGGGACTGAGCCTCCGTCCTGTGTGTGGAGCCGTGTGCGAGAGCTGGTGTGACTTGACCCTGGTCCGCAGGGGGCTTTCTGCTCAGCGCTGCAGAGCCCGCGGTGACACAGTTCAGAGAGAGGCTCACTGTTTACCAGCCTCTGCGGGGATCGATCCTAATGAATGGGTGCTTACTAGCGTTTCCTGTAGGCCAGGCGCTCCTCAGGGTGGGCCCCTGGATAGGAAGCTGTTCCCGCTCCCCGGAACCTAAGAGGCTCTCCCTGCAGTTCCGGGGTGCTCACGCCCTGTCTGCCCCGTGTTTCCGCAGGGAGGGCGAGGCGCTGGCGGGGAGAAGGCAGGCCTCGCATGAGAGTGCGTTGAAAGATGCCAAAAGGCGACTCTGGGAGCAAAGGTGGGGAAAAAAGTCTGAACACGATTTGTGTTTTCAGCACTCCCTCTGTCAGCAGCTCGGGCCCCAGGTCCCGAGGGCCCTGAGGTGAAGAGGTGCAGGCCCTCCCTTCCTCCCAGCCCCTCAGCCTGTGGTGGTGCAGGGGCAGGTGCGGCTCACAGCACTGATTATGGGGGTGGGGTGGGGGGGCCCAAATCATCCAAGGCCTGATTGGCCAATTGCCAGCATAAAGACCAGCGGTCGGCAAACTCTTTGGTCAACAGAGCCAAACAGCAACAGTACAACGATTGGAATTTCTTTTGAGAGCCAAATTTTAAAAACTTAATCTTCTTCTAACGCCACTTCTTCAGAATAGACTCATCTCAGGCCGTAGTGGAAGAACCACACTCAAAGGGCCAAAGAGCCGCATGTGGTTCACGAGCCGCAGTTTGCCGACCACTGGTATAGTCCATGCCTTCAGTTTTAATTAAAACACTTCCTTCTTGCCTCTACTCCTTTTTTTTTTTAAAAGAGCAAACAGCATTCCTCTGATGTTAAGCCCATGGACCAAAAACTAAAAACTCTGAAGATAAGACTTCCCATCGGGTCCCTGGTCACCTCCTCTGGCCCTAAACCCTGCCCCTGCCATCTGCCTCCTCTGGCTCTGCCTCCCTGGGGGTCATGGAAGGGCTTGCCTCTTTCTGTATTCTCAGTGCCTCTCCCTAGGGTCACCTGGAGGGCCTGCAGCGGGGCCACAGCAGCTGCTAAGTCTGGACTCTGGTCGTCGAGGCCGCAGCAGGAGAGACCGATGGCGGTTCTGGCTGTCGCTGTCCTGTGGCCCGGCCTGGCACACATCCCTCAGGCTCTGCGTGGCCACCGGTCTGTGAAGTGGGTAGAAACAAGGCTTCTGGAGTTGGGTACGAAGAGTGCTTATGTGCTGAGCACGGTGCCTGCCTACGGCTCGACAGACCAAGGGGCCTACCCCGCTCCTCTCCCTCTTGCTCTTCATTTATGTAAAACTAGAGGCCTGGTGCATGAAGATTCATGCCACAGGCTTTCCTTCCCCTGGCTGCCAGGACCTGTTTCCTGTGGAACCTGGGACCTAGGCCTTCCCTCTGGCTGTTGCTTCCGTTTTTGCTTTGGCTGCTGGAGGCTTCACTCCAGCCGGAGCCTTCAGTCTTCTCTGCTCTGGCCGGAGTGCCACGCTGCCGCCTCATCTCCGAGCCCCGGGGGCCAAGCGCTCACCGCCACTACCAACTCAGCTTTGTCTTCGCCCCCAGGGCTGGGCCCTCATGCCGCTTGGTCCTGCCCCCCACTCCTGGTAGCATAGCCAATCAGGAGCCAAGGTACGGTCACATTTGCATATTACTCTTATCAGATAGGATGTATTTTATTGATTTTTTACAGAGAGGAAGGGAGAGGGATAGAAAGTCAGAACCATCAATCAGCTGTCTCTTGCACACCTCTTACTGGGGATGTGCCCGCAGCCAAGGTACATGCCCTTGACCGGAATCGAACCTGGGACCCTTCAGTCTGCAGGCCAATGCTCTATCCACTGAGCCAAACTGGTTTCAGCTCCCTCTTGCTCTTTAAATCAGCAAAGTCACACATGTTCCGAGGGTAGAAGCATGTTTTATTTCAGTGTAGGAGTTTAGTCGCCAGAGCCATTCGTTGTAGCTTTTAAAGCTGGATTTTCCTAGGATGCCCCAGCTTAGAAACGGGCGCTCCCCGCTGCGTGCACGCCTTGTGCCCAGCGGCCCGTCGCTCCACTGGCGTGGAGAGGCCGGCGTGCTGGGCGTGTGCCTGCAGCCGGTGACCGCACAGCTCTGTTCTGTTCCGCCGCCTCCTTCTCCAGGTTTCCCTGAGGAACACAAGGGAGTTGGGAGTTGACGTTGGCACGCAGACTCGGAAAGAGCCCATAAAAATGGGTGGGGCCCCTATTCAGTGATGGAGGAGATGTGAGCGTTTTTTGGCTTAAAAATCAATTTCCTGTGCTATTGTCCTCAAGCCAAGGAAGCACCAATTACTTCAGGTCTTTCCTGGAGCCATTAGCTCACCTGGAATCCTTTCTCTCTTCCCTTCCTGGAGTCCTGACCCAGTAACGTTTTTAAAAAATTCTAAAAACCTTTACCAAGGGCCAGTCCTGGGCATACATGGCCCCAGGGGCAGCACCACAGGCAGAGCAGAGGCGATGGAGAGACAGCGCGCATGCGCACACACTCGGCACCCCTATCTGAGTTTGCTGCGCCTGGCCTGGGGGCTCTCAGTACAGGGAAAGCACCCTGGGCCCCAATAACTCAGAGAAGGGGAGTACGTGGGCCCAGGCCCCACAGACCGAGAGGGGAATCAGCAGGATCAGGGTGAGTGGTGGGGCTGGGAGCAGGTGGGCGGAACCGGAAGGAGAGACACAGTGCCATGTGGAGGAGGAGACAGAAACCCAGCCGTGCAAGTGGGGTAGGCAAGGGCCCTCCCTCCTAAACATCTCTGCAGTCTGACCTCTCTCTGGACCCTTTAGCCTCAGCCCGTGAGCTGCTGTCTCTCCATTTGGAGAAGGATCTGGTGCGTCAGGCCTGGAAGTGGGGATACAACAAAGGCAGGGGGCAGGCAGCCAGGTGTTGGGGCTCCCAGTCAGACTCCCGGGAGTCTGAGATCAGGCACTGCCCTGCGCTGGTGATGCAGTAACAGGGTGGCTGCTGTTTCTCCCCCTGGGAGCCTGGATACCGAATGAGCAGTGAGCTGGCGGAGGAGGGGGTCGGGGAAGAGGAGGGGGAGATGGCAGCCAGTACTCCCGTTCCTCAGGCCCTGTGCTCCCGAGGACCAAGTATCTAACTAAAGGTGTGCTTGGGCAGCTCAGCCCACCATAGGGCCAATGACAGCCAGCTCACGTTCAGTGACGTCACTGGTACTCTGAAATCAGCCCTGGTGGGAATGTGTACACCCTAGAAATTGGCAGGAGCTAAAGAACCCAGGCATTTTCCTCTCTAGAAAGCCAGTTGTTAAGCATTTACTAAAACACACGTGTGTATGTGTTTATATACTGTATATTCTCATTTAATTTTATCTTCATAGTAAGCCAGGATTTTAGGCATGAAGTAACAGCCATCACATCACTTTCATATATGTTATGTCGCTCTCACAACAGCCCCACGAGAATTGGTAGGGCAGGTATCATTACTCTAGTTTTATTCATTATTATTATTATTATTATTATTATTATTATTATTTTCCAGTCCTCACTTGAGGATGTTTTAGAGAGAGGAAGGAAGGGAGAAACATCCATCAGTTGCTCCCCCATACGCCCTGATGGGATCACACCCACAACCTAGGCATGTGCCCTGGCTGGGAACTGAACCCACGGCCTTTGGTGCACAGGATCATGCCCTAACCCAGTGGTCTGCAAACTGCGGCTCTCGAGCCGCGGTTTGCCGCTCTGTTGACGAATGAGTTTGCCTGGCCAGGGCTCAGCACCCCACTCCATCCGGCCCCGCAGCAGATTTTTGGTTCCGAGGCCAGGCCTGACTCCATTCGGCTGTCTGATGGCAGGAGTGTCCCCAACCCCGGCAGGTGGAGCTTCATAAATAACCCCTTACTTTGCACACGAGCTTCTCATGGCAAGTTCAGGGCGAGGCCTTGGCTTACAGGCCCCCCATGGGGCTGGCGCTGTGCGGGATCAGTGCTTGCAGAAACCTGCCCTTGGCTGGTGCGGGAAGAGGGAACCTGGAACTTTTTAAACACCCCATTAGGCCTTGGCCGAGGCTGTGGGAATTTCCAGAGCCTTCACTTGTTCTAATTGCAGTAACAAGGAGTAGACATTGCCCGTCTGAGGCTTGGAGATGGTTGTCACCGTGGAAAATCCCAGGAGAGGGGCCCCTCTGAAATGTGGGAACTGCAGCACCAGGGCTGGCACCCTGGGGGTTTGAGGGGGCTGCTGCTGTGCGGACAGGTGGGCTGGGGAGGGAAGGAAGCAGAAATCCCGGGTGCCAGGACCTGCCTGTCTGCTGGTGGCTGACCCAGTGGGAGCTGGTCCCACAGGAAACTCGGGGAAAGGCCTTGTTAGGACAGACTGTCCCCCAGGCCCAGGGCTCAGATTGTCTCCCCCCCCCCCCCGCCCCCAATAGCCACACTCAATTCCGAGGTTGGCTCTCCTGGACTCCCACAGCCAGGCCAGGCAACTCCCTGTCCGCTCTGAAGGATGTCCAGTCCGAGAGCCGGGCTCCAGATGGCACCGCTCGGCGCGCCGGGGAGGGTCTGTGCGGCTGTGGCAGGGAGGGGGCCTGGGGGGTTCGGCCGGGGCGACCGCCCCCCTGCCTGGCTCCGGAGTGAATGTTTGTTGTCTCTGGCGTCATAAACACGTGTTTCAGACGATGCGGATCCGGGGAACCCTGTTTGCTCAAACCCCCTGCCCCCAGGGTCCAGGCTGATGGCTGGGGGCAGGGGCTCAGCGATCGGGGGTGCCTCCTCGGAGCTCCCTGCTGTGGATGGACACAGATGGCGGGCTCAGGGCCGGGGAGGTTGGAGGTGACCGTGGGGACGAGAGCCAGCGGAGGACGGCCCACATTCCCCGAACCTCCCGCAGCTGCTCCGACCATCCGCACCGGCCGCGCCGGGAGCTGTTGGAGGCACATGCAGAGCCCGGCCCGGGACCGAGCCAGTCAGGGCTCCTGTGCCCGAGGGAGTCCGCACCGTGCACGCCTTAGAGGTGTTTGCAGTCCCATGGGAAGAGCCTCTCTCTCTATCTCTCTATCTCCATCTCTGTCTCTGTCTATCTCCCTCTCTGTCTATATCTCTCTCTATGTATATCTATCTCTCTCTCTGTCTCTCACTGTCTCTGTCTATCTCTCTGTCTCTGTCTATCTCTCTGTCTATATCTCTCTCTATGTATATCTATCTCTCTCTGTGTCTATATCTTTATGTATCTCTCTCTCTCTGTCTCTCTCTCACTGTCTCTGTCTATCTCTCTCTATGTATATCTCTCTCATTCTGTCTCTATCTCTCTCACTCTCTCTGTCTATCTCTCTGTCTCTGTCTATCTCTATATATATATCTCTATCTCTCTCTGTCTCTGTCTCTCTCTATCTCTAACTCTCTCTGCCTCTACCTCTCTCTCTACCTCTACCTCTCTCTCTCTCTCTCTTGCTCTATCTATCTATCTCTATATCTCTATCTCTCGATATAAAAATCTGGATTCAGAAAAGGTTTAAGTTTCACACCTAATTTTGTCACTGAATACTTGTGGGACCTCTGCCACGTCTCTGGCTTCTCTGAACACGTGGCCATATCTCTAACTAGGGGGTCGGCGAGGCCCCATGACGGGCGCTTCCAGGAGGTGACAGCAGTGACCATTCACCCCCCACTGAGCCACCCTGGCTGGCCCACAGGGTGTCAGCAATGTTGTCACCACGTCTCCGGTGCGGCCACACGGCCCGCCGATGGCAGGACAGGCCTTGGCCCTCGGCGGCCTGGCTCCCGGCCCCCCTCTGTCCACGCCCGCGCTGGACTCCGGGGAGTGAACCGCAGACGCGTGCAGAGTGCGGGAACGACGGGCGTGAGCCATGCCGGCCGCACCCGAGCCCGGTAAGTTCTGACTCTCCTTATTGCCCGGACGGTGGAGGTGGGAGACGTAGACCTTTATCGGGATTTAGTGGCTTCTCTGAGGCGAGGGAGTGCTGGGGGCCTTTGCTTTTTCTTACCTGTATTTTCCTGACATCAACATGTCTTGCTTTTGTCATGAGAAACAAGACATTTTAAATTCCTTCCTGACTTGCTGACATGACCGGCTCATTCCCAGCAGGAGCTAGCCTCAGCCCAGCTCCACCTGCAGCAGGAGAAACTCCTCCACCTCTGAAAAGGCAGGCACCCCCATGCCCCCCGGCCTCCCCCAAGTCACAGCAAACACCTGCAGGAGGGCACCCCCATCTCCCCCCCTGCCTCCCCCAAGTCACAGCAAACACCTTCAGGAGGGCACCCCCATCTCCACCCCCCACCTCCCCCAAGTCACAGCAAACACCTGCAGGAGGGCACCCCCATCTCCACCCCCCACCTCCCCCAAGTCACAGCAAACACCTGCAGGAGGGCACCCCCATCTCCCCCCGCCCGGCCTCCCCAAGTTACAGCAAACACCTGCAGGAGGGCACCCCCATCTTCACCCCCATCTCCCCCAAGTCACAGCAAACACCTGCAGGAGGGCACCCCCATCTGGGGACACAGGGCTGGCATACAGGAATTGAGGAGACATGCTGGAGCCTCTGACCAGTTCCTCATTCTTTGGGGACTCGTCAGAGTTGGAATACACCCCCATCTCCACCCCCTCCCGCCTCCCCCAAGTCACAGCAAACACCTGCAGGAGGGCAGAGCGGAAGGAACCCTCTTTAGCATCTCCCCCCACCAGGGACCAGAACCTCTGGGGAGGGGGACTGGCCCGTGTCTCCCCCTTCCTCGACAATAAACCTTCCAACGCATAGAGCAAGGGCATGGAATGTATGTATCTAAGACTCGGAGTTAATGACTAAGTGTGGAAAATTCCCCCCAAAGTGTTGCCAAATATAGAAAGCTCGCATCATAAATGACGGGGCTCACAGACCTGGTGCGGCAGCAGCAGGTCAGAGTGAGGAGGGAGCAGGGTTCCCAGCCCCCAGGGCCCGGCACCCCCGCTGTCTTCTGAGCTACCCATGGTTTCCTGTCCGTGCCTGCCATGGGCTCTTTTTAAAAATATATATATTTTACTGATTTTTCACAGAGAGCAAGGGAGAGGGATAGAAAGTCAGAAACATCGATGAGAGAGAAACATCGATCAGCCGCTTCTTGTGCACCCCCTACTGGGGATGTGCCCACAGCCAAGGTACATGCCCTTGACCAGAATGGAACCTGGGACCCTTCAGTCACAGGCCGACGCTCTAGCCACTGAGCCAAACCAGTTTCGGCAGCTCTTTGGAGAAATAATCTAAGTGGGGGGATCAAATGTGTTACTTTACGAGAAGCATCAACAGTGCCCCTAAAATAGATTGCTTCCCCCAGCCTCTGAGAGGTTGGGAATTTCACTGGTCACATTGTTCCTTTCCCTGGTGTCCCTCAAAGGGTCTGTGGTAGGTTTGTTAACAGTTGTCAAATACACAGATGGCATTTTTAACCTGCTGGGTGGGCCAGACTAAAACCACCCCATCCTCTGCTGACTTCATTCACCAAGAGAAGGTCCTTTAATCACCAGCTTCTGGCCCACGGCAAAGGCTGGCCAACCCTCCGACTGCCCCATCTCTAGCTTCTGAGGGAAACCGGCAGGGGGAGGAGAAGGAAGGGCTGTGGACATTTGTATCTCCCTCCTGTCCCCCTGCCCGCCTTCCCTGAAGCCAGGGAGGGCCCAATCTTGGCATAGAAAGGACCCTCCAAGACGCATCAGAAATTCCTCACTTGATGGAAATGATGAGCTGTGTCCCGGGGATCACAGCTGCCCAGACAGGTCTGTTCCAACTCTGACTAGTCCCCAGAGAGTGAGGAACCTGTCATGCTCCCCGCGTGTTTCCTCAAATACCAGAGAGGCCTGGAGGAGCCGGGCCTCTGGGCCTCTGGGAGAGGGGCAGCGTCGCTGGGCCTAGCCCGACCCCTGGCCGGAGCCTGGGGCACGGGACCCGCCTGGGGAATGGACCGGGCACCGCGAGGCCCGTTACCAACAGGCGCCCCCTCAGGAGGCGCTCATCTCCTGAGACACGGGCGGGGAGCATGGGCACGGGTTCCGACTCGGCAAACCCTAGGAGAGGAGAGGGAAAGGTCACCATGTTATTTTAAACACAGACTTGATCCTGGGGTGTAGTAATGGCCTGACATACAGGAGTCGAGAAATGACTCCCCATACCTCTTGCCACTGCTCAAGGCCTCCACCACGTATGTTGATGTCTGGGCTCTGGATGTTGAGAAAGAATAAACTATCCAAAGAGATTTCCCCAAAGAAGGGGAGAAAAGCAGTATAAAAAGAGAGGAATGGAACTGGGTCTTATGCAGATGTTTAAGTGTGCTTGGAAGAAAGCCCCAGGACAATGAGATCTCTGTGTTTAAGGGAAAGAAGGCTGGTTATACAAACAGTGCCGATCTGGTTCCTATTATCAGCTAATTAAACGGTCTTATTGCCAGTCTCCCAGGAGGTTCCATCTGGGGCATTCTAGGCAGCAAGGAAGAGGATCTCCTTCCCTTGCCGTTTGGCTCAGGGGATAGAGCATCAATCAGCCTGTGGACCGAAGGGTTCCTGGTTTGATTCCGGTCAAGGGCACATACCCGGGTTCCGAATCCATTCCCGCTGGGGGTGTGTGCAGGAGGCAGGTGGTGGAGAATCAGGGCTCCGGTCCAGTGAGGATGCTAGAAAAACATGGTGGACGAGAGGAAATCAAGGACATACTTCATCTGAGAGTTAACCAACCATTGAATGAAGGGTCGAAAGAAGAAGGGGGGTTTGTTTCCTTGGGGAGTCTCGAGGATCAGCCACCTTGCTTTAAAGATCCTCTTGTCTGGAGAGGAGGGCTAGTCCAGGGTCCTCTCAGAGGCCACCTGTTTGTTGTTCTGAGCCTTTGATGGGTTAGAACCCCAGGGCAGAACTCTAACTCTGGCCTGAGAGGGAAGGGGCAAATGCAGGGCTCACAGAACCACCCCCAGGGGCAAGGCTGTGATTGATGGGGCGGGGGGGGGGGGGGGGGGGGGCGCACCAGCATTCTCTTTCACTCTCCCTTTTCTGCGTTGGTTTCAGATTGTTGTGTTTATTTCTCAGGTATCAGGAAACGCCTCTGAGAGGCCTGGCTTTACATCTGACTCTTCATCGGGAATGAGGAGCTGCCTCTCTTCCCTTGTTTCCAAGCCAGAACATTCCAGAGAAGCGCCAGGTCAAGTGCACCTCTGAAGGCAGGCAGCCCTTCCCTCGCTGGCGGGAGTGGAGGGAGGAGCAGATGCCCGGAAGGACTGAGCAGACACAACCGTCGATGTCCGCATGGCACCGAGGAAGATGCCACCTTCTAGGTGTGCATCAGCGGGAGGAGTAAGGAGAGAGGAGCAGACATGCCAGGAAGGGGCTGGGAGGAGAGGGAAGGGCCACTGGGCACATAAGCATGCTAATTGGAAGGACAGTCAGTTCTCCTCTTGAGCAAGGATGCCTCAGGCCATATACATTTCTTGCCAACTTCCTTTCAACCTTAAAGAATGACTTTTCCTCCTTCCATTCTGTCTGAGCTAGCTGGCAAAGGGTAGAAACTCTTTCTGTTTATTTGTGCTTGCTTGGCACAGCTGGAAGGACTCCAATGAAGGTTTTTTGCCCTCATCATCTTGTCTGTAAATCTCGACCCTACATGAACCCTCTCTTAGCAGGCTACCTGGGAACAGGAGGCGTAGTGGTACTGCCAGTAGCAGTTACATCCGCTTACTGGGGAGACGATGTCTTCCAGCGCTAACCTCCAACTCTGGGTGCCCTGGTCTCAGGGCAGGGCCTTCGCTGCCCCAGAACATTTTCCAAGTGAAAAAAATTAGGGTCACTTAGAATGAAACCCAATGATATTTGTGCTTCCTAATCTGACACAATGGGAGGATAATTTCTTTTATTACCTTCTGAAAGTTTTTTTAGGACTATCTAGAAATTGGTTTTTGTATATGATAGGAGTCTCCTTTTTTTTTTTTTTCCTAATAGGACACCCAGCTTCCCCAGTAGCATTTATTATTGAAAAATTCATCCTTTCCCCATGGTTCTGCTCCACCCCTGCCGTTCTATTTCAACTACCCATATAATTGTGAGTTTATTCCTGGCTTCCTATTCTGGCCTATATGTCTGCTTCTATTTGGCTGTTGTGCCAATACTACACTCCTCTCATTACCATACAGGGTAACGTGAGAAAGATGAACAGATGCTAAAAACTGAGTAGGTGATCAAGAAGCCAAATAAGTTCTACATTAAAAAAAACTAATAAATAATAATGTAAATAATAAGCTGAATAACAAGTGAAGAAATAGTAATACATTCATACCAAATACACAGAACTATAGAAAAAAAATTTTTTAAAGAATGTCTTATAAGTAGCCTGAGATAAGACAGATTACTTATTAACGAGGGCCATGACTTCTAACACATTGCGTACCACATAGAAATCTCTGAGACATACACCAGGGACTGCACATTTTTGGGCATACTGCACATTATTTAAATCATCGTGAGTACAGATCATAATGCACTTTAGGTGTTGTTTTTCAATAATTATAAGATTTTTATTTACAAAAACAAACAAACAAAGTTCCTAGTACTTTTTTAACGTATGGTACTGCATAAAACATTTCCTCTGTGAAGAGGGACCAAACCAAGTGTACATAGTATCCAGATTCGCTCCTTTTCCATGGCGGCACAAACTCTGCGGCTCTCGTAGGGAATTTTTTCTTTCCACTCGCTGGAGTACACGAGGTTCCTGCTGCTTCGTATCACCTGACAGCCTTTTGGGGGGTCTTTACGAGGTGCTCTCCTTGCCCCCCCAGGGGAAGGGCTGGGCAGATTTGCCTCTGGTTCCGGAGAGCCTTCATTATTGTCATCCGTTATCCAGTCTCTCGCCACCGATAGCAGAAACTGTTTATACTTCATTTTTGCTTGTGGATTGAGGACGTTGTACACTCTAAATGAATTGAAAAGTCCACAGTTTATAGGGTACAGCACTACTTTTTTTGTCCGTTTCATAGTTTTCCTTGAGTGGAACAACAGGAAAGGAACTGATCCGCACGGTCAACACCTTTCATGTGGGCGTTGTATTCCTTGATGCAGGGAGGTTTTACAATATTCTCTCCCGTTTTCTTTTTTCTTGTTCTTCTTGTTGTCGAGACGGAAGTGTCATGGATCATTGATATCATTTGGAGAACCCGCTTGTCTTTCCATGCTAGGAGAAGAATATCGCCTTTTCTGGAAAATATTGTGTCACCTTTCTTCATTCGTGATGTTTTCATTTTCAAATTTGGCGGTAAACCGCTACTCTCCCCAATAGTCCCACAGACTCTAGGTTTGTTCTGTAGCAGCAGTTCAGCAGTAGATGTAGCATTGTAATAATGATCCTGCTAAATATGGTGCCATCTGCCAAGACAGGGTCCAAGGACTGAAAGAACAGTTTCTTGCAATTTCTTTCCTGCAGCAGTGTCTATCTCCACTCTGCAGATACAGCCGGTGTCCCTCTCGCTCACCATCCGAACAAGTAAACCATATCTTGTTATTGTCGCTGGGTTGTTCGTGTGAAATTTTAAACGTCCTCTCCATGGAATCATCCCCTCATCCAAAGACAACTGTTGCTTGGTTTGTATATTGTTCGGAATTTGTGCCGGAAATAATCCAGCACAGGTCAGATCTTGAAAAGTCTCCCCGAGCGACTGTCCACTTTGACATTATCATTGAAATGCCAGAATGTCCATATTTGCTCAAATCTATAGCGACTCACTGTCTGTGGAAATATAGGGATACATATCATAGGACCTGTTGACCAATTCAAGCTATCTTTGCTTGTTGGCCCATCAGAATTATTAGGCTAAAGAATTTCTTGATGTCCTTCTGGGTAACCGGAGACCAGTTCAGTGTTCTAGATGGTGTTTTGCATTTCATTGCGGTTCGATTGTGATAGTTGGACAGCTCTTTGCACAACATCTCAAACAATTCATCACCAAAAAAGAGACTGGTCACAGAGGGTACAGAGTCACACTGAGACAGAAATGTAGTGACCCCAGCATGACCTTCAAACATTTGTAAGCATGATGGTGTGTCAAGGTTCGTGCAATTATATAGTTTTTCGTAGATTGACCTGCGTGGTTTCCACCAATGAGATCGCTTCATTTGATGTGGACAAGACAGTGTGTTGACATCTAAGGTTCATAACAGATGGCATGTGAAAAACGAGAAAACTCGTGAGCGGTCCTTAACAGATAGCATGTGAAACACGGGAAAACTTGTGAGTGGTATGCAATGTGTTAATATGAAGTGTGGAAGCCAGAAAACAGTGAAATTATATTTATGCTATGTTGAAAGAAAACAACTGTCAATTCTATACTCAGTGAAAATATCCTTCAAGAATAATGGTGAAATAAAGATGTTTTCAGATAAACAACAACAGTAGTTTGCCACCTGTGGATATGCACTGGAAGAAGTTCTAGAGAAGATATAGTCATGCAATGTTTAACAAGGGATAAGTTCTGAGAAATGTGTCTTTAGGCGACTTTCTCATTTGCAAACATCACAGAGTACACTTCACACACCTAGATGATCTAGCCTATACAGCTAGTCTGTAGGACAGTGATTCTCAACCTTTTTCATCTCATGGCACACATGAATTAATTACTAAAAATTCTTCAGTGCATCACAAAATATATTATTTTTTTCCATCTGACAAAGAAATAGGTATAATTTTGATTCATTCACAACAGGGGGCTATTGTGTTGGCTATTGTCATTTTTCTATTTGACAATCTAAGGGAAAAGAGGTCAGTGACTCTGACTAAGTAGTCAGGTATTGTACATTCTTGAGGCACACTGGTTGAAGATCAGTGCACTATCACAGGTGATAGAAAATGTTCACCTTCTTATAGTCTACTAGAGGCCCGTTGCATGAAGAGATTCCTGCAATAGGTCTTCCTTCCCTTGGCTTCCAGCACCAGTTTTGCTCCTGCACCTGGGACCCAGGCCTTTGCTCCAGCCAGAGTCTGCCATTTTTGTCTTTGCTGCTTCTCTGCAGACTCTGGCCAGAGTCTGCCATCTTCGTTTTTGCTTCAGACTCCAGAATCTGCAGTCTTCATCTTTGCTGTGCTGGAATGCTGCTCCTGTAGATCCCTTCACACACCCCCCCCCCCCATACCAGGTGTCCTGCCTCATCTAGCCACTCTGCACCTGAAGCAGCTGGGCGGCCACCAACTTTGTCCTTCTAATTTGCATATTCAGTCCTGATTGGCTGGTGGGCGTAGCGAAGTGATGGTCAATTTGCATGTTTCTCTTTTATTAGTGTAGGTGGGACTGCCATTGTATATGCTGCCCATCCTTGACTGAAATGTTGTTATGCAGCACATGACTATACTTTATCCAAAAGGGAGATTATCCTAAGTGGAAAGTCTGAGATGTAAGCACTGGATAGTAAAAAGCTTGGTGGATGTGGCTGTCAGAATTAAAACAGTAACTTGTGTTGTTGTCTTTTGGGGCACAATGACAACTGTTTCATTCTCTGTCATGATTCTGTGTTCTGAACTCAGCAGGCAGTTGTGTTTGTTTCACTCAGAATGTCTCATGTGGTTTCTATTAGATGTTTGCAGGAGCCAGTCATCTGGGGCCTCCGCCAGGACACTCCTATCTGAGCCTCTCCCCACACAGTGTAGGCCCTCTTCTTCTCCTGTGGCCTCTCTAGCAAGTAGCTGGGTTTCTTAGATGGCAGCTCAGGACTCCCCACAGTACAATAGTGGAAGATGCAAGACCGTTCTAATGTTGGGTTCAGAACGTGATCTTCTTTGTTAGTCAGATACAAGGTGGGGTGAAAGGTGGTTTATAGTTGTTTGTATGGAAAATACTGGAATAATTAGTAAATAATAGTACAAGAATTAAACTCTGTGTTTCATGTACTCACAACTGTAAACCTACTTTCTCCAACATATACAGAGTGGCCAGATTATGATGATCTCTGAATACATAATAATCTGGCCACTCATTGTATATCCTCCTATATAATAAAAGGCCAGCAGGCAGGCTGGCCAACCACCCATGTCCCCTCCCTCTGGCTAGGCTGGCCAGACCCCAAATTCATGCACCGGGCCTCTAATATATATATGAGTGGCCAGATTATTATTCATTTAGAGATCATAATAATCTGGCCACTCAGTGTATATATATATAGAGAGGTCTTTTTTTCTCTTTTTCCATCTCATCTTTGGAGACCAGGTGCCAAATTCACCTTCTGCAAAGTCTGCTTATGGACCAAAAGAACAGACGGTTTTCAGCACATAGCTGGCTGCTCCTGAAACTCCTTTGGCTAGAGCTTTTTCACTTTCAAACTTGGAATCATCATAAAAACAAAGGCATCTTGAAGAAGTAACACAATTTATATCAGCCATTTACATCTTAGAGCAAACCAAGGACTTGAGAGACGTGATCTTTACTGCTATAATAAAAAGAGATATTTCAAAGCCTTAACACTCAAGGCGGGAAGGAATTTATTGAAGGATGGGTGGGACAGGTTGGATGGCAAGATCAGTGTCAGAAACTTACCTCACTCACTTTTTAAGTTTCCATAGTAACTGGGGCCTACTTAAGTCCTTGATAGGCAATAATAGCCAGGTGTCTCTTCTCAAAGGGATCTTTAGTGGGAACCCCGGTCCAAAGCCATGATGCTATAATAGCACACTTTTGGACATGCACCAGCAGGAAGGGAACGCGTTTAGGGGAGTCCAAGCCTTCCCAGAGCCCCTAAAAACACAGATTTGTTCTGTAATGTGATCTGTTGACAGCCTCGAATAGACATTCAAGCTATGCTTCCTACAGAACAGAGACTGTATCCTTTCCCCCAAAGATCATGCTGCTCTCAGAGAACGGGGCACATGAGGTTTGGAAACTGCTTTATAAATATTGACATCATAGTTGTTTTGACCCCAGTGATCCAAAGCTACCGGCAATGGGTTCAAAGTCACTGGCCAGTCCGATGGTTTTTCTCTTGGGTTTCAGAAGGCCAGTGATTCCTCCAGTGTTGGTGATGGAAACCATAAATAAGAGGCATTGCTTTCTTCTTACTCGGCCATCTCCCATCGGAGCCCTACTTGGTCTTACCTACACCTCGCTCAGCCTTGGGCATGAAATATTTCATTAAAGAAATGAATGCCCTTAACTGGCTTGCTGATTGTATTTTTCTGCACACATTCAGTGAACTAATTCTATTAGCAAAGGTCGCTGATGGTCTGAGAAACACTGAAGGAGTTCATTTTTTGGCAAACATCCCCAATTTGTGATGTTGGTGGGTACCGCACCCAAGGCTTCCAACTTAATTGGAAACAGTGGAATGTAACTTCATTGTGGCTGTTAATTGAGCTGGTTTGAATGCCGTTAAGATTTTAATGGAAACAAGTCCTCACTAACTAACCAGAGCCACCGTTGGCTGGTAGCTGGTTACGGGGAGTATGTGCGCCGTGGCTCGCCCACCATGCTTCTAAGAGCAGACCCCGCCAGGGCTCCCGGCCCCAGGTCTGGATACATTTGGCATCTAGAAACATCTTTGAAACGGCTGGTGTTTATAATCAAAACCAGAGTCCGTGCAGTGACCAAACACTGAAACTGCTGGAGTTTTGTTTTTCTAGCTGCATTCCCGATGACAAAATATTGAAGGCGTTTTGTTTATTGGCTCTTCCCAGGAGATCGGCTGCTAAGAGAAGGTTCAAACTTTACAACATTGTTTAAAAAGAGAAATAAGCATCTTAAGAATCTTCTTTAAAAGGAAAAAAAAAGAAAAAGACAACAGACAAAAAAACCAATACTTTCCATTTCATTATTTTATTAAAACCATGGTGATTTTGAAAGTCTGATATTCTCATCTGCTAACCTTTGTGGACTGATGGTGGGTTTCTGAGTTTTCTTTTATGTTTTTAAATAGATTTTAGAGAGGAAGGGAGAGGGGGAGAGAGAGACATCAATGATGAGAGAGAATCATTGATCGACTGCCTCCAGTATGCCCCCTACTGGGATTGAGCATGCAACCTGGAAGGGAGGCATCACCTCCATGCTGTGCAGGAAACGGGGAGCCCTGTAGGTGAGGAGGGTTGTCCGTGGAAATCTGTGGTCACGCGGGCTGGGATCTGGCTTCGGACAATGGATGCGGCATCAGCCTGGCAAGACACACTGGCTGGGAAACAAGGAGTCTGAGTGAGTTAGAGCAGCACTTGTCACACTTGTAAAAATGTGGGTTCTAAATATGGAGGTCTGGGCGGGGCCCGAGACTGCATTGTAACAAGTCCCCGGGGAGGCCCAGGCTGTAGGTCCAGGGGCCACTCTCTGAATAGCAAGAAGCGAGAATGCCTCACATTCTCTAAAGTTAGGCAGTGATTTATGACCGCTGGCACTCTGTGAGCATGTGACCATGGTTTCTATGTGTTTCTTCCTTTCTGTTTTAAAAAATATTTTACTGATTTTTTTACAGAGAGGAAGGAAGAGGGATGGAGAGCTAGAAACATTGATCAGTTGCCACCTGCACACCTCCCACTGGGGATGTGCATGCAACCAAGGTACATGCCCTTTACCAGAATCGAAGCTGGGACCCTTCAGTCCGCAGACTGACCCTCTATCCACTGAGCCAAACCGGTTAGGGCTATGTGTTTATTTCTTTAAATCTCCTTCTAAATGGACCGAGAAGCTGGCATGTGGTTAAACTGTGTTTGGTTTCTAGGTTCCAGCTTGACCCATGGGGCCCTCTCCCCAGGGGGGTGTAAATGGACTTTCTGATGTCTAAGTCACCTCGCATAGTCCACGATGTGAGTGACCATCCCCATGGCTGCCCTAGGTTCAGGGAGTGGGTCCCCTCCATTGTTCTAGAATCTTCCCTTCTGGGTGTGAAGGAGTAGAAATCCAGGAAGGAAAGATCATTGTCCTGACTGGAATCCTGGAGTTCGTTCGCAGCCTGGGGTTAAAGTCAAGGTGGTGTGCTTCACAAACTCGCGTGTCATCCTTGCGCAGGTGCCATGCTAATCGTCTCTGTATCGTTCCACTTTTAGTCTGTGTGCTGCCCGAGTGAGCACTGGTTGTGGGGTTTGGACCAAAATGGCAGGGGGAAAGCAGGAATGTCCATTTGGGGTGGGCCATGCCAGCAGCACTGGGTGCGGGGGAGGTGGACCTTCTCCAGGCCTGGCCGCCGGGGCTGCAGCCACTAGCTCTCACGCACACAGCTCCTTCATGTCTGCACCAGAGCCCTGCTCAAGGCCCCACCATATGGGTTCCCATCACAGTCACCCCCAGACCATCCAGGTCCTGGCATAGAGCCGGGGCTGGGGGCCCCCTGTCTGGCCTCATCCTCTCTCTTAGAGAGTTCTTTCTGGTTGGGGGCTTCTGGGTGTCAGTTTCGTCCATTGATCAGTGGTTGGGTGCCTGCATGGAGGTTCTGGAGGTGAGCAGCAAGGGTTTCGAATCCTGCTTTTGCCAAATGGTTTGTGGTCTGCTGATCGGGCCAGGCACGTGGAGGCCAGCCTGACTGCGACCCACCTTCTGAATCCTTGTCTTCCTCATCGTCAGACCCTGGCAGGCTGCTGGCCACTCGATCCTGGGCCTCACTGGCCACCCAGCAGGAACATGGCAGCAACGATGTTACCCCCATCTCCTGGGCTACGGTCAGCCGGGACAGAGCGCGCAGGGAGCACCCCACACTGTGTGTGGCTCGTGGGCAGCGCCCCTAAAGAGGAGCCATTTTCATGAAATGATGCTTATTTAATAAGTAAGGAGTTATGAGTTTTATTAGAAACAAAGTAGGTCCGTCTGCTCCTCGGTCCCTCATCCCTCTGGGAAGCCAGACCACCAGCTCGTAAATGCCGGGCACAGCGTCCACCTGGTGGCCGCATCCCCAAACCTCTCATCAAAACCCGGGAGGAAATGAAAAGGCTTGTAACTTATAACCAACCGAGGCCTCTCAGGGGGGCGCGGAGAGGAGAGGGGAGCACGGGGCACGCACTCCGGGGCTTGGTTTGGGGGCGGGGGGTGCGCAGGCAGCTTGGAAACAAAGCGGCGCTTTGTCCCGGGGCTTTGCTTTGCTTTTTGTCATAATGTTTAATTAATTTTGAATTTCAAATAGCATGAAAGGGGAGTGTGAGATGTTCACATCTGCTAAAGAAGGGAGTGGGGCTTGAAGGCTGCGAAACCGTCTATAACCTGTAAATCGCAGCCGAGCTGACAGGCGTGTGTCCCCTCCAGGGGGGCATGGTGCCCGCACTCTGCCCGCCCGCCCGGTGCCCAGGTCCCTGCGGTGGCGTGGGTGGTGCAGCCCTGCAGCCCTCCCGGTTGGCCCCATAGGGACAAAGCCGGCATGTGCACAGGCCGCTGCTGTGTTCGGGACCCTTCCTTTTACTTAGGATGCTCATGAGCGAAACTGCAACAAATGCTCATTAGAGCCACTTGAAACACGATGCCCCTCACCCCTGAGCCTTCACCATCCTTTAGGACGTGGGCATAGATCCTTTCTGCACTTGCCCCCTGGCTCAACAAAGCTCCTTTGTGTATTTTTTTTCCAGGTTTAATTTTATGTACACTAAAGACTTAATAAAAAATTTAGTTCATAACAAATGGAGAAAAAAAATACTTGCAGAAAAGTGCACAGTGTATGGTAAGCATGTCAAACTTGCGGCCAGCAGGCTTCTTGCCTAAATGAGGAATGTGGCCCGCTGGCCGCGAGTTTGACATGGTTGGTATACGGCTTGATGGGCTGTTGCAAAGGGAAATGAATTGTTACACATGAATCACCAGGGTGCGTCTCTGCCCACCATCCTGTGAGGAAGACGCAGCATCCATGCTGTTGAGTGTTGGTGCAGCTGTCATTGCTGACTGGTATCCAGTGTGTCGGCATCAGGACTGGAGACATCGCAAGGGAGGCGGGCATGTGTCCCCTGCAGGATTGGTCCCAGAGATGGGCATGTGACCTCAGCCGGCCAATTGGGAGTTCCCAGATCAGAAGCAGATAGTATCCTCTTCCTCATGAGAAGTAGTCTGTGCCCCCCAACCCCCAGCATCAGACCTTCTGTGCCTGGTGCTGGCCGTGGCACTTACTAGCTGTGGGGTCAGGTACCAGTTCCTTAACTTCTATATTCCCTGCGTTAGTTTTTCCATTGATCCCACAGGGTAGTTTCAAAGACTAACGGAATGCCTAGAACCTACCAGCTCCTACTAAGTGCCATGGCGGGTTCTTATTCCTGGACTGTGAACTGTGCTGTGTAAGGGCTGTGGCGGCCACCACGCTCCCTGCATGGCCAACACAGTGTCGCTCAGGTGCTCTGCATGGCCCTCCTCTGCCATGCCTCTGAGCCCTTGCACATGCAATTCCCTCTTTCTAATCTGTCCTCTTCCGTTTATTCTCACACTAATGCCCCTCCCTCTTTCATGTCTCAGCCCCAAAGAACGTACCTATTACGTTTCTTATAAAACATCACCCCCCCCTCCTCCCTTCCATCGTGGTACCTAAGCAGCTCTCAAAAGGTGGGCTGAAAATCCCTAGTTGGGGTTGGGGGCAGGGGTGTGTGTTCCCCTTTCCACTGTGCTGATGTTTGCGCTGATAGAAAGTAAGGGTGAGCGAAACTGTAGCTGCTTTCACGAGAATTGAGGCGGTGACACCGAATTGCACGGCTAGACATGGGGTTATTCATCACCAAATACTCATTTTTGAAAAAGCCCATTTCACTTAATGCCTTTGAGAGGGCAGGAAAATGGGTAAATTTTGACCCTTGAATACATCTATTTTTAATTTTCTGTGGCCAAATGGGAGACAGGCATGAAGCTGGGTGGCTGAATCCAGGAAAGGCACCATGCAGAGTTGCCAGCGGAGTTAGCTGCTCCTCCTCCTCCTCCTCTTCCTCCTCCTCCTCCTCCTTCTCCTCCCCCTCCTCCTCCTTCTTCATTGAATACCATTTTCACTTGTAGGAACAAGTTATTCAGATGTGAGTATCTGGCAGATATTTTCTTGAAAATGAATAAAAAGGACCCGTCATAGCAAGGAAAAGAACTTTCCATACTTGTCGCCAAAAGTAAAATTTGGACTTTCAAGTAAAAACTTAGAATTTCAGGAAACATGTAAGTGCCACCATGAGTATGATAGCTTCCCTACTTACAGTGTTCCTGGGGAGATTGGGGAAGATAGTAATGAATGGATTGGGCCAGGATCCCATGTCACTATCTCTGTCTTTTTTTTTTTTTTTGCAAAATATTCAGTCACAGTTGACATTCGGTATTATTTTGTATTAGTTTCAGGTATACAGCATAGTGTTTGACAACTACATGCTTTACAGTGTTCCCCTGGTAATCTCCAGCATCCACCTGGCACCAGACATATGTACACACTACCAGAGGCCTGGTGCACGAAAGTCGTGCATGGGGGGGGGTTTGTCCCTCAGCCCAGCCTGCACCCTCTTCAATCTGGGACCCCTCGAGGGATGTTTGACTGCCCATTTAGGCCCGATCCCAGTAGGATCGGGCCTAAATGGGCAGTCAGACATCCTTCTCACAATCCAGCACTGCTGGCTCCCAACTGCTCACCCGCCTACCTCCTGATTGCCCCTAATTGTTTCTGCCACCAGCCTGATCACCCCCTAAGTACTCTCTGCCAGCCTGATTGATGCCTTACTACTCCCCTGCCAGCCTGTTTGTCTCTCGTTGTTCTCCCCTGCAGGCCTGGGCACCCCTAACTGCCTTCCCCTACAGGCCTGGTCCCCCCTGCCAACTGCCCTCCTCTGCCAGCCTGGTCACCCCTAACTGCCTTCCCCTACAGGCCTGGTCACGCCTAACTGCCCTTCCCTGCAGGCTAGATTGCCCCAAACTGCCCTCCCTCGCAGGCCTGGTCCCTCCCAACCCCCCTTTCTGCTGGCCATCTTGTACCCATATGGGGGAAGCCATTTTGTGTGTTGGGGTGATAGTCAATTTGCATATTACTCTTTTATTAGATAAGATAGAGGCCTGATGCATGGGTTGGGGGCCAGCTGGTTTGCCCTAAAGGGTGTCCTGGATCAAGGTGGGGATTCCCTTAGGGCTTGGAGCAGCCTGGGTGACGGGCCTGTGGTTGTTTGCAGGCCGGCCACGCCTCCCAGTGACCCAAGCGGAGGCCCTAGTATCTGGGATTTATCTTCTATAATTGAAACTTTGTAGCCTTGAGTGGAGGCCTTGGCTGTCCAGGGTGTGAGGAAAGCTTGGCTTCCTTCATTACCGGGGAAACCCGAACCTTCTGCTCACTCCGTGGCCACAGCTATCTTGGTTAATTTGCATACTCCTAATTGGCTGGTGGGCATGGCTTGTGGGTATAGTGGAGATATAGTCAATTTGCATATTACTCTTTTATTAGATAGGATTACTGACCATACAGGATAAAATGGATAAAATGCATATCCATTTTAACAGCTGACAGTTCAATTTTGAATGTGAGATGTACTTTAATAAACACTGCCTTTATCATTATTCGAAGTGTGTGCATACGTTTTTGGGACACCCTGTATTGCCTATGGTGTTCATTCCCATGGCTATTTGGTAATATCTGTACCTTTCAATCACTTCACCTTTTTCACCCAGCCTCCCCTCTGGCAACCATCAGTCTGTTCTCCGTGTCTATGAGTCTGTTTCTGTTTTGTTTGTTTGTTTACTTTGTTCTTTAGATTCCACATGTAAGTGAAATCACGATTCTGGTCTCTCACTGACTATTATGCCCTTCTCTTGACACGTGCCTCCTCCTCTCCCAGTACCAACCCATCTCGCCCACCAGCTTCCTTCCCTCCAGGGACTGTCCTGCACGGCATCCCCCACCTCTGAGCGCCATTGCGGGTGGGACGGCCTGGGTCAGCTGGGCAGGAGGATGTGTGCCGGCGATCACAGCCTTGTTCCCGCCTAGAACTCCATGGTGGGACGCCGCTGGGAAAAGGGGACGTGTGGTAGGCACATTTCTCTCCACTTCTGTGGGGGAGGGTTTATTGTTTAGTGTGTTGTTTTATTTGAGGCCACAATTAGGAAGGAAACTTAGGGCCCCCCATAATCTCACATTGTTAGTGTAAAGGGGAAAACATCTCTCTTAGCCCTTAACGAATCATAGAAAAGTATTTATATTAAGTTCTTATTCATGGCAATTATTGCAAAATGGCTTTTAACTTCCCTTCTGAGGAATATCTTTTAAGACATCAGAAAGCCTTCTGTCTCATTCTTTCTTTGCTTTAGAAACCTTTTATACATATTATTTTGAAATAATTTTATACTCAAAAGAAGGTGCAAAAATAGTGTGATAAATCCCTCTATACCTGTCACCCAGCTTGCCCCAATGATAACATTTTTTTAAAAAACATTTTTTATTGTTTTTTTACAGAGAGGAAGGGAGAGGGATAGAAAGTTAGAAACATCGATGAGAGAGAGAAACATTGATCACCTGCCTCCTGCACACTTCCTACTAGGTATGTGCCTGCAACCAAGGTGTATGCCCTTGACCAGAATCGAACCTGGGACTCTTGAGTCTGAAATCTGACCCTCTGTCCACTGAGCCACACTGGTCAGGGCCAAATGATAACATTTTGTACAGCAGGAAGCTGACATTAGAGCAATGCTGTCAACTAAACTGCAGATGACGTGCGGCCTTTAACCGTAAATTTCACACAACTTATTCCTCGCATGGCCCTATGAGAGGCTCCAGTGATTCTAATCATAGATATTTTTATGAAGTGTAACTTTCATTAAAATAAGAAAATATATTTTTAAAATGAATGGAGTACGTAATAAAGGAGTGGCACAAGGGAATTGCTTTGTGGGAAGAATAAATAAGATCTGTAGCTTATGGTTTTTTTTTCCTTGAAGTGACCCACCACCCAAGTTATGCTCGGCTTTCTGGCGAATTTTGACACACCGAGCTCAAAAGGTTGCCCATCACTGGCCTAGGACGATCCTGCAGGGAGCTGGGATGGCCCTCATTTAGAGTTGTCAGGCCTTGGTATCCTTGTATCAGTCGCTCTCTGGGTGCTGCTGTTGGGGTCAGGGGGTAACCTTGGGTAGGGTGGCTCCCTTTAGCCAAGGGCAAGGCCTGAGGAGCCACTCAGCTGGGAGCTCAGTAGCAACCTTCCCTGCAGCTGGGGGACGAGTGCCTTGCATGGGGGGTGCAGGCAGCGCATCACAGCCTCTACTGCAGCCACTGTCGTCATCATGGCTCTGAGGACGGGGACATCACGAGGGGAGACAATCAGAGGTTTGCCCTCCTCCCCACATGTTCACCACATTAAACCCGGGCACACGAGTGGCTTGGTAACTCCAGGAAAAAGCTGTTTCCTTTCTGCTGATATCATTTGGGAGAGAGAGAAAAACAACAGGTCCCTCTCTTCCTTAAAGTGCAGAAGGGACTTTCCTAAAATTCTCCTGGCCAGCCCTGGGAAGATCCTCTTCTTGTCCGACCTGCCCTTGTCCCACCCTGCCCGACATAAGGCTTGCCTCGAAGTGAGGTTCAGAGGCAGATGTCTTAACGACTTTTCCAGAAGCCCTTTCTCGGCCCGCCAAGGACAAGTTGGTGTCAGTGGCATGGTACGGTAACTGCGTTTGGTTAGGAGCAGCCGGAGGCCTCTGGAGCCTGGCGCTGAGCTAAGGCCCTGAGGGCGGGGGGGGGGGGGGCGGGGGGGCGGGGGGGCTCCCAAGAAAGACACCGAGTCTTCAGCAGGAAAGATTCCTCTGCGCCTCTGTCTCCGTACAGCGGCTGGGGGGTGGGATACACGCTGGCATTTTGGATGCACTCACCTGGGTAGCACCAAAGGGTTACTGAGGCTCCTATCGCCCCCTGATTAGTGCAGCTGGTCTGCAGGCCTCACGGTGGCCCGGCCGCTTTAAGGGAAAGCTCTTTTATGTTAAGGTAAAGCATCATGAGTTGGAGTGAAAACTGGAATACGTTTTCCTGATTTGTTTAGTCTCTTTGGAGCACATTTCTTTGGCTCGGCCTCCAAGTCCCTCAGGGGACATACCTGGCACACGTCACCCCTCGTCTGCTCGCTCCAGGGAAAGGTCTGCGGGTGAGCCAGGTCCGATTTCCCTGTGTGTCCCCAGAGGGCCTTGCACAGATAGAGCTGCTGATGAATAAAGGTTGGAGACTGAATGGACCTTTATGAGCGGTGCCAGGAAGGGAAGATATGAGCTAATCAGCAGCGATGAGCACCACAAATTAGCCCTATTAGAGGCAGCCGGGTTTTGATGGTTACATCAGAGATCTGGGTTCGTTCCTGGAAATTTCACTGGGCAGTTGTCCTCTTTAAATCAGACTCTCTGGTGAACTCATCTAACAGGCGGTGGAAAGCTCTCGGGTCTGGCCGTCAGGAGGCCTGGACTCAGATGCTTCTCCAGCGACGTGACCTCAGACAAGTGTCCAAGTCACCTTAAGGCACAGGTGTCCTCAACAGTTAAGGTGGTTGATCCAACATTACCTCTCCCTAGGGCTTGTTTCATAGGTCAGATGAGCTAATGGCTGAGCTGTGTCAAGCTCACCCCAGGTGCTTAGTAAATGGTGGCTGTGATGGTCATTACCAAGGTAACCACCTCATGTCATCCAAATCAAGATACTTGGACAGGGAATGGGAGGCTTACAAACCATTAGAATGATAACTTCCCCGAAAGATTTATTTATTGACCAACAAGTTGGTTTCTTATATTGGAGGGCCTATAAAATGGTTCTATTCAGGAACTATTTTCAAATAAAAAAACTTTTCTTTTGAAGATATAGAAGAACATATACTGTGCACATTAAAGCAAATTTGGTAATTTTCATTGTGTTGATTATCTGAATGTTAATTTAAGCAGGATATAATTTTTGATACATACAGGGTGGGGACAAAAGTGGGTTTATAGCTGTTCATATGGAACATAATACAATAACTAATAACTAGTAATATAAGAGTAAACTGTGTTTTGCATACTTACAACCGTACACCTACTTTTGCCCTACTCTGTATTTATTGTAATGGAATCAAGTTTCTTAGCCTATCAGTCATGGTATTTTTATATAGAACAGTTTTATTATTTTTACATTTTTCCACAAAATCGTGTGCATTTCAGGTTTCATAAATTTGAAATTGCTAGTATTTTCATTAACTTCTCTATAGACCACACTATATTTAATTGAGAAAATTCTCTCTACAGGTATTAAAGTATTTGGTAAGCTGAGCACAATTCTGTTAAATTAAGACTATTTTCAATTCTAATTTTTAAAAATATTGAAATGTGTAAATAATTCAGTCTAAGTCTTTCCTAGGAAATTCTGGCCTTCATTCAGACTACCTTTCTTGGACAAATATTTTCATGATAACTTGTCAAATAAGTTGTCTCTATTTATGATTCTTTTGAATGGTTCCCCAAATTTAGATGATTCAACATTGTAGGTCTTCTCAGTTACGTCCTATTCTGGGACAGTATCTAAATTTATCTGAATAAAAATAGGAATGCCATCAAAATATTCTTCTCAGAGGTTGAGAAGAATAGAATTTCGGAATTAAATCCTGAATCATTATAGCACTCATCGAGCCCCTTTGCAGGATACATTTCAGTGGCTCCTGTTCGCAGAGGCAGCTCCGAGGCCTGTGCCATCGCTCAGAGCCTCCCCACGTGGGTTAGTGCCCTGCTGCTGCCATCTTGAAATCCTTCCGTTTTAAACAAGGGATTGTGTTTTCATTTCTCACTGAGCCCCAAAAACCAGGTAGCTGGTCCTGCCTGCTTGTCTGCTTGGTTTTCAATGACTGTCTTTCTAAAAGCTTCAAGCTCAAAAGCTGACTTTTAAAAAATTTATTTACTCAGTGCATTGGAGACTCCCAAACAATTCTGAACAAAATGCAGCTAAAATTCAGAGCATTGTAGAACACTTAGGTTGATATATTTTTTAACATTTTTATTTTTTTTCTTTATTTTTTCCATTTTTTATTAAGGTATTACATGTGTACATATCTTCCCATTGCCACCCCCCACACACACACACACACCCCACTCCCAAACATGCCCTCACCCCCCAGTATCTTGCGTCCATTGGTTATGCTTATATGCATGCACACAAGTCTTTCGGTTGATCTCTTATCTCCCCCACCTCTCCCTAACCTTCCCGCTGTAATTTGACAGTCTGTTTGATGCTTTACTGCCTCTGCTTAGGTTGATATTAACAAAGTAGGTCGTCATAAAGACTCAGATATTCTAAGTCAACTGGTAAGACAGGAAGGAGAATTTTATGATCCACTTACTGTGTGTGTGTGTGTGTGTGTGTGTGTGTGTGTGTGTGTGTGTGTGTGTGACAGTTCGGTTTCCATTCCTGTTGGGAGACAACCAGAGCTTGTGTGGACAAAAGTACTAATTAGCTATGGCTTACCACCCAGTGCAAGTACATTTCTGCTCCACAGGTTCTTCATTGGATAACAATATTGCTTCTATGAGGATGCTGGTCATGAATATGTATCACCTCAAAACCAATATGTATCTTCCTCAATGATGAACTCTTAAACTGGATATATGAGAGCAATCAGAGAATAATGCCAAATGTTTCACCCTTTTTTTTTTCTTGCAATAGCATAGAACCTTTATTACAAGCCCGGGCTTGGCCCTCTGGCCCCACCACTGCCACAGCGGCAGGAAGCAAAAGAGAGCGAATTTCCCGAGCATGATGATTTTATAGGGAGGTGGGGCCAGACAAGAACCAATGAGTTGGCCGATTCCAATTGGTTGGGTGATGGCTGGGGCTAGTGACGCAAATAATCCCTAACGCACGTGACCTGTCCTGTCCTCAAACGCACAGTCTTTCATGATTGGCTAATTCAAAGGGAGGGGTTGGTCTTTGGGATTTCAAGATGGCAGCCCCCAGGTAAGTTTATACATCACGCGGCCAACATGGTGGCTGCCAAGTCACGCAGTCCAAAATGGCGGCTGTCTAAACAAATGTTTCACCTTTGACAAAAGAGAGTTTCCAAAGTTTCCATTGTATTCCACAAATTTGGTTTTTAAAAAGTTCACCTTTATTAGAATTACCACATGTCTCACTGAAAGCATCTGAGGGCCCTGCTACAAAGCGGGGGTCATACCCCAGTTTCCACAGGCCCACTCGGAGGATTGTGGGGGCATGCCCGAGGAAACCTGAACATGAGTAAGTTGGTTTAGAAGAACTGTCATTGCATCTAAATGAAAAATGAAGCCTCACAGAGTGACATGGAAACATACCTAGTGCAGCTGCTTGGGTTCATTCATCACTTTTGAGTGTGGTTTACTTCAAGTAACAACTAACTTTTGAAGTAATTCTGATGCTTCTTAGAACATTTGTATTTTCTGGTTTTCATGGATGCTAGGTGTCAGCAAACATTTTATGCACGTTACACATTCAACTGCAACATTTGTATTTTAATTTTTCCCTAAAAATGTGTTTTGATCTTTCAAGATGATTGCTGCTAAAAGTTTATTGCAAGAGAAAAATATTACCCAACAACACTCTAAATAGTTGTTGTAGACACACTGAATAGAAAATGACAAACAGCCGAAACCAGTTTGGCTCCGTGGATCAGAGCGTTGGCCTGTGGACTGAAAGATTCCAGGTTCAATTCTGGTCAAGGGCATGTACTTTGGTTGCAGTCAAATACCCGTAGGGGGTGTGCAGGAGGCCGCTGATCAATGTTTCTCTCTCATCGATGTTTCTAACTCTCTATCTCCCTTCCTTTCTCTCTGTAAAAAAATCAATAAAATATATTAAGAAAAGGACAAACCACTGTGAGTGAGAATGTTCAGACTGCCATCTGCAGCCTCTCTGACAGCTGCTCAGCTTCCATTGCCCGCACATTTCACCTGCACCTGCCTTGTACTTTCTCACGCTTTCCACTGACCCTGCTGCCCTGTGGCCACGACCTCCTGGCCTCAGCAGGGTCGAGGGAGAGGTGATGGGCAGCGAGCTCTCTCACAACCACCGAGTCCGGGGGAACTGGCGGCTGGGCACTGGATATTTTTCCTGCTGCCCATCAAATGGGGAGTTAGTTGTGCCTCATCGGGGAACAGCTGGGGAAAGGAAGAAGCACGTTGCTGGGCACCCTTTGGATTTTACCAGGAGGAAACACTGTGAACTCGGTTTATGCACTTGTCTCATCCCTTCTGTTCAGGATGGGAGGGGCTGGGAATGTCAGGTGGAGGCCTGTCGATCCCATCCCAGGTGTGTAACCCCACTACGATGACTAGTGTTCTGTTTTGCTTTTAATACTCTGCAAGTAACTTTTCTACCTGTTGGTTTTTTAAGCCTCAGGCTATGTTTTGTATTGATTTCAGAGAGAAAAGAAGTGGGGGAGAGAGAAAAACATTGATGTGACAGAGAAGCATCAATCAGTTGCCTGACGAATGCTCCCCAACTGGGGATCAAACACACAACCTAGGTATGTGCCCTGACTGGGAACGGAACCCAAAACCTTTTGGTGTAAGGGACAATGCTCCAGCTGACTGAGCCACCCTGCCAGGGCTGTTTGCCTTCCTCCCTCTCTTCCTCCCTCCTTTCCTTCCTTCCTTCCTTCATTCCTCCCTCCCTCCTTTCCTTCCTTCCTTCATTCCTCCCTCCCTCCTTTCCTTCCTTCCTTCCTTCCTTCCTTCCTTCCTTCCTTCCTTCATTCCTCCCTCCTTTCCTTCCTTCCTTCTTTCCTTCCTTCATTCCTTCCTCCCTCCTTTCCTTCCTTCATTCCTTCATTCCTCCCTCCCTCCTTTCCTTCTTTCCTTCCTTCCTTCATTTCTTCCTCCCTCCTTTCCTTCCTTCATTCTTTCCTCCCTCTCTTCCTCCCTCCTTTCCTTCTTTCCTTCCTTCATTCCTTCCTCTCTTCCTCCCTCCTTTCCTTCTTTCCTTCCTTCATTCCTTCCTCCCTCCTTTCCTCCTTTCCTTCCTTCATTCCTTCCTTCCTCCTTTCCTTCCTTCATTCCTTCCTCTCTTCCTCCCTCCTTTCCTTCCTGTCTTTCTTTCTTTTTTAAATTGAGCATCTGGTATGTGTTAAACAACCCAAGACTGTTCTGGAAAAGCCTGGCGGTATAGCCACACTTATCAATCATTGCTTTGGTTATCCTATGACTTCCTGATGAAACCGAATACTGTACTAACTTTAGAACCATCTCTGCATAACCAAAACGACCTATCATCTCGATGTGAAGGAACGAGTAAAGCCGGTACCCGGGACAGCATGCAGCCAGGAGCTGAAGGGCAGCTCAGCGGGCTCGGATGCGTCTCCCATCCCTCCCCGGGCCGCCGGGTCCCAGGGGCCATCTGATCCTTCCTCCGCCTGGAGCGATGCACACAGAACTGCAAGCCGAGTCCTCGGGAAAGGAAACACTGGGTAATTAATCTTACTCCGGCCTCGGTGAGTGCGGGCCCCCCTTAACTGCGCTCCAAGGGAGGTTCTGGAGAGACCACTTCCTCTGTGTGTGGGGAGGGCACAGCCTCAGACGTACAAAGGTGAAGCGGGTTGTGAGCAGCAGCCTCGTCTGAGGCTCCGTCACCTGTACGGTGGCCCTCAGCGCACGGGCTGCCAGCGCATGTGGGGCGGCACAGCTGGGAGCCATTTTCAGCTGGAAAAATACCTTCTGTGGAAAAGCAGCATAAACTTTCATCATACAGCGGCTGGCTGTAAACGCAGGCCACGTCAGGGAGAGGGCGGGCGGCCTGTTTTTCTCCGGGGCTGTGGTCGTCAGGAATTTCTGGGGCACACGCTCCCACGTCCCAGGAACAGGTCATCATAAAACGAACCGGATCACCCTCTTTCCTTTTTGGGGTCCTTTCCTAGGGGGCCAGGGGAAACACATGCTACAAGTTTCACAAAACTCGATTGCAGCTTTGTGAGGGCTTTCCCCCAGCACCCCGATCTCCGCCATGTGCTGGTCGGGAAAGCTTAGCGAAGAGACTAGTAGGACCCAACACGGTGAAAGCTGGTTTCTTAAAACATAAAACCACGGCATGCGGACTTGGATGAGCAGGTGACCGAGAGGAGAGGCGCCCCAAACCGGAGGAAAGCCATATTGTATAAACTTGGGATTGCTTAGGGTTCTTATCGCCAGAGACCCTGCTCCCTCCTGGTGCAGGGAGCAGGGAGCAGGGAGCAGGAGTGGACGTCCGTCCACAGAGTGAGAACTGGAATGCACACATCCTAGCGAGTGCTGCTGGGGTTTGCATTTTTTAAAAAAATAAAATATATTTCATTGGTTTTTTTACAGAGAGGAAGAGAGAGGGATAGAGAGCTAGAAACATCGACCAGCTGCCTCCTGCACACCTCCTGCTGGGGATGTGCCCGCACCCCAGGTACTTGCCCTTGCCCGGAATGTAACCTGGGACCTTTCAGCCTGCAGGCAACGCTCCATCCACTGAGCCACACCGGTTTGGGCGGGGCTTGCATCTTGTCAGCTCTGCTTGCCGTTGGCCCAAAAGGCAGGAGAAGAGGCTTCTTTTCCCACAATCCCATGGTGCACCCATCCTTGGCTTTCTGAAACCTCTTAAAAAAAAAAAAGGCAGTAAAACATACAAAACATAAAATGGACCGTTTTAATCATTTTCAAATGCACAATTCAGTGGCATTCGGCGCATTCACAATGTGGGGTGACCATCACTGCCGGCTGTTTCCAGAACTTGAGTTCTGTTTCTCTAAGCTTCTCCCAGACGCAGCCCTTGAGCAGAGAGAGAAAACGCGTGGTTGTGCTTTAAAGCGAGATGAATAAGCAGGTGCTTGTTCGCTGTGTTCCCGCCCGGGGATGAAGACAGCTCTTGTTAGGGATGTTTGCGTCGGTCCACGGATTGGGCTTCACCCTTTTCTGAACTCTGCTCTTATCTTGGGACGGTGGTAAACCCGGGGAGGCTACACAAACCCCTAAGTGCTCTGAAAAGAAGAGTCAGCCGGACCGCGCGGCGGCCTGGGAGCCGAGGAGACCTGTATGATGTCACGAGTGTGAGCGCGGAAAGGTCGCTGCGCCTGGCAGAGGTGAGACAGGACTGTGTGTTCATTAAGTCGGGGGACAAGGGGAGCTCGTTTCCAAACTTCTGCAATCCACGTCGTGCCTGGGTGTGATTTAAAAAACGAAGATGCTTGTAGAATAAAGTCTTGGAATATGCATGCAGCCAAGGGAATTCACAAAACACAGACCTGAGTAACCTGAGACCTGCAGTCGCTGCAAACGTGTGATCCTCAGGTCTAGTCCCTTTGATGCTTACAGAGCGTTTATCTCTTCTAGTAGCCCCTGCTCATGGCCCCCCGCAGGCTCCCCCCCCCCCACTGCCCCTGTGGAGGCAGCAGGGAAGCCCTGTGGAAGTCCTGTGTGGAGTGTCTGTGGTCTTTTTCTGAACATATCTCTTCTGTTTTGAAATCATGGTTGTAAAAAGCTCATAACTGATAGATTTAATTGGAAAAAAAATGGAAATGGAACTATGAGTTTAGCAACTTATTTCACACATCAAATAGAGATATCCATCATTAGGATGATATTGAGCAGAAAGATGGCAGTCTGTTAGCATTTGTTCAATCATTATAACTACTACAGGGGGTTGGTTTTATTATTATTCTCTGTACTTTTTCTGGATCCACTATGACAAAAATAAATAAATACAACGTACAGGAATTAATAAAGCAGGGGACACCTTCCCCCTGGGGGAGGCCAAGGAAATGCCAACACCGCGTTAATTTAGAAGTGGCTGGGCTTCCTGGAATAAAGTTGCTTCAAAACTCCCAAGCAGTCTCGTCTGCACATCTTTTGAAAAAGGCTTAATTGTTGCCTCCAGCCCCCAGGACGATCTCATCGCTTTGCTCCAGGGACACTACAGTTCATATGAAAGAACATTTTCAACAAGTACTAGGCATTGTGCCCACAGTGGCTGCTTGGGAAACTATGGTGAGTGAATTCAGAAAATGGGTTGTCATGATTCTTTCGGGCTCCTTTGGACAAAGTAATGAATACCCCTTAGTAATGAACATGGCTTGTGTGTTGTTAGTCCTTTTGAAAGCATCCAAGGAAAGGAAAGAAGCGCTCAGGGGCCCCAAAGGCACGTTGGCACTCACCAAGGCAGCCAGACCCTGAATTACGCAGTGGGGGTCTCGGGCTAAGTCCCATTTCTGTGTTGTTCAGTAACGCTAGGAGACGCGCTTTTAGTTCAAAGCGTTATTTCTCTTCAAGTGTCTTCACGGAGCTTTTGGTAATAATGCTAGAGCAATTTCAATGTACCGAGTGTCTGAGTAGCTGACCAAGGGGATAAAGGTAAGAAAAAGAAAAGGGCAGACAGAGAGCATCTGACCACAAAGACTGAGAATGTCATTGGTTTGTGGGAGAATTCCTTGGCTAGCAGCTCTGGGAAATGGGGTGCTAGTTCTTAAAAACAAAGGGGCTTTGGAGATGCTGTATTAGTGAGGATGCTTATAGCTGCAAGTGACCACAGACCCAGCTCAGGATGGCTTAACCCCTGAGGGGATTTACGATCTTTCGTGACAAAGCCCAAGGCTCCCCAGGGCATGGCTCGCCTGCTCTGTGGACTTCTGGATTTGTCCTTTTCTCTGGTTGGCAGCTCAGAGGATCACATCCACTCACAACAGTGTCTTGTGGTCTTCAGCCCCAGCGTTGGCTGGGAGAGTGCACATTCGTCACAGAATCCCTGAAATGGACTTTGTACCACGAGGAGCTGCTGGAACCAGCTGTGCCTGAGACTGCTGAGGCTGCAGAGGCTGAGAGATGCTCTAAAAGTAAGAGGAACGTGCAAAGCAATAGATCAACTCCAGGTCTTGAGGCAGACACAGCACCCTCAGTCATTGTTTCTGGTTTCTGAGAGAGAGCAACCAGCAGATCAAGGGGAAACAGTGCTGTGTGCTGTGGGTTTTTACTTGGCACAATGCCTTGAGGGCACAGTCTCCCCTCAAGCGTGGTCTTACGTAAAAGAGGTGCTCTCGGCAGAGACAGTGTTTTCCGTGTTCACACAATAACATTGCCTTATATTTTTGTCATAGAAGCATTTTGCCAGCAGTGCCTAGACCATTGACTAGCACAGACAGCCCATCTTTTCCAAACAGTCAAAATGAAAATTGACTACAAAATCCAAAACAGGGAAAACTGCTTCAGTGTAAGCTATTCCAAGAAAAATGGACCCACCACACATGACAAGGGGGATCTGAAGATTGTAGCTGGATCACTATTTTTAGCTCCACCCCCCCGCCCCCAATGCATTAACTTGTAGTGTGAGGGATGTTTTCTTCAGCATGATCTCAGATCACAGACAAGCAAACGGACATTTAAAAAATATTTAGTTAGCTTGCTTGTTCTAAAAATAAAGCCTCTCAACCGTTTGCCTCAAATTATTATTTTAAATTCATTTACAGACATGGAATGCGCTTTCACTCGGTAAGAACAGCAGCTTTCCCATTACACCCTGTTTGTTTGTGGAAACGCTTCATGGGCTGCATTCTGGTCTGACAGTGAAGTAACTTCTTGGATCCAAATGGCCTCTGGATATTAAATTCCACTTCATTCAGCAGTGGTCTCTGTATAGTAGCCGGCATAGATGACACTTTCAAATGGCCTGCAGCTCTGGGGAGGGAGACAATCACTAACAAAGCAGAAAGGAACTTCAAAGTGTCTTCCACAAAGGCCTGGGCCTGGAGGCAGTTGAAAACACTCTGTTCCACCTTCTCCTGTTTCTAGAGAAAATCATCTGGGCGCTGCTGTACCGGCTCCTAAAAGTGCTGATTTTAAAGTCACGTGAACAAAACTAGGTTGAATCCAGCTTGTTTGTTTCCATCAAAATACATATGAAAATTCCTGGTGCAGAAAACTCAACACGTGCCATAATACGGGGCCGAATTTCTGTTTAATCTTCAAAGAACTGGTCTCAACAGCTTAACTTCATTTTTCTTTTATGAGAGTTAAAAAACTGTCTTCCATAAAGCTGCTTTTAAAAAGAGGCAGCTGAGTAAAAGAACAACACAGCCAACACCATGATACAAGTAATGTTATTGGGTTTCCTGAAGTTTTAGAATTGTCTCTAGATCCATACCCCTCCACTGCCCCCCCCACCCCAAGCAATTCTGCATTCATATTATTTTTTCAACCTAATAGTGTCCCCAAGCCTGCCAGTTTCCTTGCTTAGTAGCTGTCTCATAGATTCAGTTATTATTTTTTTTTCCTGTTAGCTTGCAAACGGCTTAATTATTAGCAAGCGATCAACTTCCTGGGAAGCCTGTTTTTTCCCAGAAGTCAGGTGTCCTAGCTGCTATACCGAGCATTTCTGCTGCTCCCTGTCTGATCAGACATTCACCTGAGAAGGCTTTCTGATTCAGTTCCAACTCACTGAGCAGTTGCAGCATTTTAGTGGGGTCACCTGCTGAGGGTCGCCCGTCAATATTTTATGAGCTAAGAAGAGGTCTTTTCCTGAAAGGTGTTTCTTCTTCCTCTTCCTCTTCCTCTGGATAATCCACTGAACTAACCAGACTTCCCTTGGGGGCCGTTACTGATGTAACCGAGTGTGTAGTTTTGGAAGAGGCTCCATGGCACTTGCTGGTGGTGTTGGGGCCATTACAGGTCTGCTCTTGGTGCTGCTTCTCCATCAGCACTGGCCGGGTGGGAGAAAGGAAATAGGAAGCCACCGGAAGCTGTCATTCTGGGACGGTTTTTCCTTGCCTTCACTTTCTTTGGCTTTCTTAGTCTTCACACACTTTTCATAACTACCTGGGAAATCATCTTCTGGCTTGGGTTTTTCCGCTGGTGCCACAACAGCTGCTGCTGCTTCACCTTCACTAAACCCCATTGCTTCAACCTCTTCCCAGGCTTTGCATCTGTAAAATCTGTTACTGTACAGGACAGACGGTACCCTGGTCAATTTCTGATTTTGTCTATCTCTTCCTTGCTCATATTTAGTCTTTAATCCTTTGAATGTCTGAACATATTCAGTCCAAGTGATTTATAAAAAGTCTTCAACTATACGTGCAGTAGAAGACTTTTATCTTCCATTCTTAAAAACGCAAAGAACTCAATGACAGCTGAATTTAACACATTGTACTAAGTCCCATTATCCAGAAGAGCATTTGCAACAGGCCCAAAAAGATTTCTCTTGGTGATAATATAATTTTTATGTGACATGTCTGATGTCCCACACAAGATGTGAGTAGCTCTAAAATTAAGGCAAGCAGCTATGCTGTTTGATAATTATCGGGACAATGGTGCTGTTTGTGTTAGATCCAACTATATTATCCTTTTCCCTTCTGTCTTCTGAAGTTTCGGTAAAAAGTGGTGCTGTGAGGACATGCGTACGATGGTTGGAGAAGAAATGTAGAAATTGATCTTGTCTCAGTTTTATGGGTTGTAGCCGGCATGTTCTCTGGATCAGTTCAAGTACAAAGAAGTCCCATGAACTTAGCAGCACCTCTTAAATCAGGATCACAGGTCACTAGTTCAGTTACTACATTGATGAGAAGGATATGTCACTCTGTGGGCTTTTTGAAAGACAACTTCTCAGGCCATCAATGAACTAAACTCTATTAGGTAAGAAAATTTATCTGTAGCAGTTGATCTGACCTGCAAATTATCCATGCCCATTACAATTTCAAGAGCAGGAAGAATCCTGAACTTTGCCAAAGTTTTGGAAAATGCATTCCTGTTTTGAAGTTATAATGTCAACTCATCATCTGTTAATTGTGCAAAAACTTCTCATGTTCCTGCAACATGCTGACCATCTCAAATTGGTTGAATTAAATAAAAGATGTCAGAGTAGAAAGAAAATTCTCTTCAAAACAGATGGCATAGTCCCGGCAGCTTTTTCTCCGAGGCTCGAGCATCAGCCTGCAGTCTGAAGGGTCCCAGGTTCGATCTCTCCCTCTCTCTTCCTCTCTGAAATCAACAAAAATATATTTAAAAAACAAACAAAACAGAAGGTGTAGGCAAAACGATGTCCTGAACGTACTGTATCCTATAAGTCTGATGTCCTCTCTACCTTCGTTCCGAGCCAGTTATTGGCATAACTTCTTAAACTTTGCTGTTTTGGTCAGGAATTCTCTATGCCTTTTTGGCTGAGCCAAAGCAGGGTCACATTCAAGGCATCCAATGACATTGATGGT
Source organism: Antrozous pallidus (assembly GCA_027563665.1). Classification (NCBI taxonomy): domain Eukaryota; kingdom Metazoa; phylum Chordata; class Mammalia; order Chiroptera; family Vespertilionidae; genus Antrozous; species Antrozous pallidus. The sequence continues at coordinate 57,061,356 of CM050523.1, read as the reverse complement.
ACGGGCAGACAAAATTGCCTTATTGACCTCAAACAGAATTGCCTCATTTAGGAATAGATTGCTTTAATAATTTCATGCCAATGGTGTCAGCCTTTGGTGTTTCCCAGGTTCTCACAAGCGTGGAAGAGCTGCAGTAGTTTTCTAATATAACGCTCATTTTCCAAGGCCAGACTCAGCTTTTCCCTGTGGATAGGTGAGGAGAGAGCTGAGGCAGCTGAGTCAGCAAGCTCTTCAAGTTTACTGAGTTCACATGTGGGCGTATCAGTCAGGTGACTGGTTTCAGGTGTTTCTTCAAATCGTTGAGGCCCTGTGAGACTTCCACGGATGGAGCAGAACCTTGAACGTAACCAGCTTTCCCCAGATCTCATCACAACCGGCTTTTTCCTGAAAACGTAGAGCCAGATTACAGTGCTCAGCTTCTGAGCAAACAGGTAATGCATCTTGCGGTTTCTGATGCGCGGTGTTTGGATTTATGTTTGATTCCAAGAGTAGTGATCCCTGGGGCCCTTCCCAACCCCAGTGACACTCCCATAAGCTCCCCCATGGAAGTGGCAGAGACGGCCCTTGCTTTGGGGGTCCCCTGATCGGCCTTCATTCAGGGCACAAACCTTCGCTCCCACCACCGCAGCAACTAGTACACATGAGCCATCTTGATATAATTTCTGATGGGGGGGTTTGATGAATCATCTTGCTTTTGTTTCATATTTGTCCCATGTGTTCTTGGTTCCTTCTTTCCTGTCCTCTCATAGATTATTATTTCATATCCCTTTTATCTGCTCTTTTGATTCTTAGCTGTGCCTCTTTGTTTTATTTCAATATGCAACCTTAATATATCATTGTCAACATTGAATAAATATCACAGCGCTCCATGGACAAAGCAAGAACCTTAAAACACTACAATTGCATCTTGTCCCTCCATCCTTTAGTGATATTTTTGTCTTGAGTTTTACCTCTACATGTGTTATAATACTTGCCATTATTTTTATTTGAACATTCAGACATCTTTTAAAAATTAAAAATAATATTTTATATTTACCCACAATCTTGCTTTTTGCAGTGCTTTTCATTCCTTCCTGTAGATCCCATTTTCCACACGGATGATGTCCCTTTGGCTTAAAAACTTGTCGAGATTGTAGTGATGTAAACAGGATGGTTTGTTTCTTGAGCTTTGGGTTTGTTGGTATCACATTCTCTCAGATTTTGTTTGAAAGTAACTTTTTTTTCTCCCCCTCATTTTGAAGTGTATTTTCACTAGCTATCAGCTTCTAAGTTGACATTTATTATTTCACCATCTTAATGATGTTATCCTATTACCTTCCAGGTTTCCTTATTTCGGATTAGAAGTCAACTGCCATCTATGTCTCTCCTTCCTCTCCCCCTAAATATAAAGTGTCTCTCTTCCCCTATGGTTTCTTTCTTTTTTTAAAAATCTTTTTTTTTATTGTTTAAAGTATTACATATAGTAGTACATATGTCTCCTTTCCTCCCCCTCATTGATCTTCCCCAGCCTCCCCTGCCCCCTGTCGCATGCCCTCATCCCACCCCCTCCCCAGTGTCTTGTGTCCATTGGTGTGCTTATATGCATGCACACAAGTCCTTTGGTTGATCTTTTTCCCCCCCTCCCCAACACTCCCTAGCCTTCCCACTGTAATTTGACAGTCTGTTCAGTGCTTTACTGCTTCTGTATCTATCTTTTTGTCCATCAGGTTATAATATTCTTTACTTATGAGCTTTCTGCCTGTCTTTGATTTTGCAGTGACCATGACGTATCTAGGAGCGATCTTTGCATTCAGACAAAGCTTGGGATTTGCTGAGTTTATTGCATCTGTGGTTTAATGCCTTTTGTTAATTTAGGGATTTTCTGGCTATTAAATATTCCAATAATTATTTTGCCCAGTTTTTTTTCTTTCTGCCTAGTTTTCTTTCTTTCATTCCATGTATGTTAGATTTTTTGATATTGCCCCTGAGTTCCTAGTATTTTGTTTTTAATATTTTTTTCTCCTTTGTGCTTCTGTTTAGATCCGTTATCTTGACTTGTTTTCAAATTCTCCCGTGTTTTTTTTGTTTTTTTTTCCTCTTTTTCTTTCTGTGCCCAGTGTTCTCAGGAATTTAGTTCCTTTGCTCTTCTTTGTGTCCATAGCTCTTCACTGGTCACTGGCTTTAAAGAATTAAAGCTGGAAAAGGTAAGGAAAAGGATTCTCCCCTAGAGCCTGCAGAGGGGGTGTGGCCCTACAGACACCTTGATTAGGCCTGGTGAACTAATTTTAGATCTGACCATTCTGTCAAGTGTGTGGTAATTTGTTAACAGCATCCATTGGAAACGAATACAGCAAAAATGGAGGATCTTTCTTTCCAGGTGCATTGAAAGTCTGGGGTGTTGGTGCCTACAGGCAACCCTTACCAGGTTTCTAGCCACTCACTCTTCTAGAGGTAAGTACCACGGAATAAGCAATATAAATGAGAATGACATAGACTCTCAGGGCATGCCTGTGGGAGGCTGGGCCCCAGCTGATACACTGCTTTAGAACAAAGGGCTGTTTCCTGAAATAACTGAAGGAGGGCTGCAGAGGGCCATATCAGTACTCCGCTTGATTCCCACAGTTGACGTTGATTCCCTGTCAATAGCTGACCTGACAGACAGCAGGGCTGTGTGGGACTTCCATCCATACATGGCCCTGAGCACACTCCTCGGGAAGCCTGGCTGAGGGCTTTGGAGACTAGAGCAAAATTAAAAGTTAAAACCAAGCGAAGGAAAACTCAGGACTTCAGAGAGCAAAAGTTCTCGAGCAACATGTTCAAGCCCTGGGTCAACTTTTGCTCCCCGGGGCCTGGTGAGAGCCTGTGTCCGGGCTGTGACGGGGACATGGGTAGGAGGCTCCCCACTTGTCATTTCACAGAAGCCCTGGGTCAGTCCTGGTGTGTGCCAAGCTGGGGAGAAGGAGAGACTCACCTTTCTATCCCATTTTCCATGGGCCTCAGGCTATTTTGAAACCAGTGGCTGCGCTTCCCCGAAGGGCCTCTCTTTGTTCCCTGGGCTCCCTTCTGGAACAGTCTCCATGTCTCTGTTTCGCAGGTGCACGTCGGGTGGAAGAGTGTTGCTGAGAGTCGCGCGGGCCGTGTCTCATGTGTTGGACTCGCCCTTGCTTCACCTTACAGTCTTTGCTTCACCTTTTAAAGTGTATTTTCCCAGCAAAGGGCAAGGTGGGGTGGGGCCAGAGGAGGCTGAGAAGGAAAGAAACCCTCACCCTGTCCCACTGGGAGAATTTAAAGTGGCCACGTGCCCCAATCCCTCCTCCCCATTCATTCATTCATTCATTCATTCACAAACATTGATTGAGGACTTGCCTTGTGGTGGCAACTATGTTATGGGATATGAGTATGAATAGGGCAGTTTCGTCTGGTTCTCCCACTACCCCCAGCGAGGGTCCCAGCAGCCTGGTAGTCCCTGTTCTTGGGGCCCTGGGCCGGGCCGCCTTCCTGAAGCCCAAGAGGAAGGTCAGCTCTGGCGAGGGGCAGCCAGGGAGGAGCTAAGAGGAGGTGGGCCAGGTTGTCAGCCAAACCGGCTCCTGCAAAAGTGGACACGAAGCCCAAAAAGGCGGCAGAAAAGGAAAATCAGCAGACAAAAGGTGCAAAGGAAAAGGAAAAGGGGAAGCAAAAGGAAAGCAGGCGCAAGTGGCTGCCCAGGAGCCTACGGAAGATCGGCCTGTGGAAAAGGAGAAACTAAGGGTGAGGCGAGGCCAGCCTCGGTGAAGCAGGAGAGAAAGCAGCCAAGTCTGGTGAACGGCATAGACCAGGCTCTTCAGGGATCCCTTTCTCCCCACTTGCACAATCCAGAGGAATAGTTTTAGCAACTGTTTTGCAAATGCAAGTTTTTTAGTAGCTCTAGATACATTTTTAAGGAGGAGGGAATTCCACCTCATTCCATTTTTTCTTAAGTGTAAATGCTTTCTTATTTATTTAAAGAGATGAAGTGACTTGCTGGTCACTTCTGGCACAACCAGAAACAGTGAGGTATTGAATATGGAGGCTTTGACTGTCTAAGCTGTCAGCCTGACATTCCATAGATGGGGGTCGTTTTTACATCCTACTAGTGGCCCGGTGCATTTCGTGCACTGGGAGTGAGTGGTCCCTCAGCCCAACCTGCCCCCTCTCACATACTAGGAACCCTAAGGGGATGTCCAACTGATGGCTCACCCCTAGCCTGCTTCATCTCCTGCCTGTGACCACCCTGCCCCAGGGGCTGGGTGCTCACTGTCACTTCCGAGCAGCACCTGGGGGCCGGGACCTGCCCTGCTGCCTCCACCTCTGTGAGCGGGGGAAGGGGGGGGCTGCGGGGCGCTCCCAGCCGCTGCCCCTGCCCAGCTGCCTCCACGCTCAGTGCGCGGGGGCCGTGGGGCACTTCCCCCGCCCCACCGCCTCTGTGCTAAGTGCATGGGGGCCGCGGGGTGCTCCCCGCTGCCACCCCCCTCCCCCAGCTGCTTCTGTATTCAGCACTCAGTACTTCAAAGTCTCTCCTACAGTGGGTCTGTCACCAGAACTACATTTCCCAGAATTCCTGGTGCTCCCAAACCGTGCACAAACCAAGAGCACTGTGAATTTTCTCCACCTGGTGGTGGCCACTGGGGTCTCCGCACACCCCAGAGACTGGCAGCAGCCCCCCCCCACTCCCATCGTGGGTGCTGGACTGGGGGGCATGCAGGGACCCCGGGAGTTCATTTGCATGTGATTCAGGCACCATAAGTGTAAGGAGGGCCGGCCCTTAAGTACCTTGTGGACAGCGCTTATAGCGTGGTGGTTGCTTTCACTGCACTGCAGCCATGCCCCTGCCGGCCTCGCCCCCTGTGTGTTGGCCATGCCCCTGCCCTGCCCTGCCCCTGCCCCGCCCCCTGCCCCGCCCCCTGCCCCGATTGGCTGGTAGCGTAGCAGAGGTATGATCAATTTGCATGTTACTCTTTTATTAGATAGGATAATACAAAGCATACAAAATGGCAATTTGGAGTCAGTTGTGCGTTGGCTATGTCTTGAACATTTTAAATTACTTGTATTCACATGTTTTTGGTAGAATTGTTTCCTGAAGAAAACCACTCCTGGGTCTTGGCTCCCTCCCAGGCAGAATGTTGTGCTTCTGTAGCGTCTTTGGTTGGTAGCCCAGCTTTCCTAGTAACTTTGCTAATGTGCTGGGAAAGATGAAAAATTTCATTATGAATTAATGTGGGGGGGGCAGAGGGGAGTATGAACAGGAAAGAGGCCTTGACTGGGGGAGTGCATGGTTTAGAACAATGGTCGGCAAACTCATTAGTCAACAGAGCCGAATATCAATAGCACAACGACTGAAATTTCTTTTGAGAAGAAATTTAAAACTTAAACTTCTTCTAATGCCACTTCTTCAAAATAGACTCGCTCAGGCCGTGGTATTCTGTGGAAGAGCCACACTCAAGGGGCCAAAGAGCCGCATGTGGCTCGCGAGCTGCAGGTTGCCTACCATGGGTTTAAAAGGATAAACAGGTCTATTATTAGTGGGTGGAGGGGCAGGGAGAGAAGCCAGACCTGCTCCCAGGTGGGTGAGGAGCCCCTGCGCCGGCCGGCTGGGGAGACGGAGGCTTGCCCGGTGCCCATTTCACAGCTGAGGACAGGGGTTCCGGGAATCTGTGGCCGAATTAGTCCCACGCCACGGCCAGGGAGGGCATGGCTCCCCTTCAGGGAAGGAAGTCTGGCTCCATTCTCTCAGGGACACCGGGTGACTGCCTGGAAACAGCACCACCCAGGGGCCCAGGGGAGCTTCCAGAAGGAAGAGGTAGGTGGGAGGAACACATGGGATCCTTAGGCGACCGCAAAATGAGGTGCGAGGGCTTTGGGGTTCCAGAACATTCCCTCGGGGGGCAGCAGTAGGGGAGGAAGGTTAAAAAAGATCATGATTTTGTCACAGTTTTAGAAAACCTTCCCCCCCCCCCCCCATTCACAGGCAGGCTCGCAGCACCTGATCACGGTGATGAGGCTCCAGCTGCGTGCTCATTTCATTCCCGCGTGTTCTCTCTCTCTCTCTCTCTCTCTCTCTCTCTCTCTCTCTCTCTCCTTCGTCCCTCTCCCCCTCCCTCTCCCTCTCCCTACCTCCCTCCTCTCTCTCTCCTCTCTCCTCCCCTCCTCCCCTTCTCTCTCCCTCCTTCCTTCCTCCCTTTCTCCCTCTCCCTCTTTCCCCCCCCTCTTCTCTCTCTCTCCCTCCTCCCTCTCTCCCTCTTCCCTCCCTACCTCTCTCCCTCTTCCCTCCCTCCCTCCCTCTCTCCCTTTCTCTCTCCCCTCTCTCTCTCCCCCTCTCCCTCCCTTTCTCTCTCCCTCCTCCCTCCTCCCTCCTCTCTCTCTCTCTCTCTCTCTCTCTCTCTCTCTCTCTCTCTATATATATATATATATATATATCCCCCTTTATCCTTACTCCCTCCCTCTCTCTCTCCAGAGCTAAGCAGCTTGTCCCATGTTGCATCTGGAGTGAGGACTCTGAGCCCAGGTCCGTGGCTGTCACCCTCCAGAGGCCCCGGACTGAGGAAGCTGGGGCCGCCTGCACAGGCTGTACACAGGGAGTGAGTGCACGGGCTGTGTTTACTGATCCCCTACGAGGAGCTCTAGCTTCTCAGTCCTCACGTGTCTCTGAGGACAGCACAGTTATTGCCCCATCTCACAGGGGAGGAAATGGAGGTGCAGAGACACTAAGTCAGTTGCCCGGTCCCCCAGCTGGTGGTGTGTGGGCCAGATTAGAATCCACAGGCGCCAGGTTCCGAGGTCCCTGTACCTGCAGCTGTGATATGGAAATGATGGCAACCAGCGAACGCCACAACCGTGTTTGGGTATTCTAAGTCGGTGGTTCTCATCTGGGGCAGCTTTACTCTCCGGGGGACATTTGGCAGCGTCTGGAGACATTTTGGATTGTCGCAGCTGGGAGGGGTGCTGCTGGCGTCTGGTGGGTTAGAGGCCAGGGTTTCTGCTAAGCATCTGGCACTGCACTGCCCGCCCAAATCTAACAATGTTCACAGGGCCGGGGCTGAAAACCCTGCTCTAAATTTATGTAAATGCCAACACTTTTAGGGAACACAGCCTATTGTTCAATCCGCTGCGAATTCCTTAATTAAAGGTAAAAGAATCCATCCTGATTTCAATTTCCATCCATAACCTGGCTCCTTCTGGAACCTCTGGCAATGAGGCCACCGGCTCCTGTTTGGTTCCCCATGGGGATGGAAGGTGAGAGAGCCCATGGAGGGCCTGCCTGAGCCCCGAGACCTGGCCCAGACTGAGGAGCGCACCTCACCAGCCTCCAGGTCAAAAGCATCAACTCTGACCTCGGTCAATGCCAAGGTCAGGGCTTCTTGGAGGTGGAGCATCTGTTTCTTATTTGATGGTTGTGGGTATTTCTCAGGACAGTTAAGCCTTTTCAAGTGGGAAGAACTTTTTGAATAGTAAACTGTGGCAGGCTGCAGCAGGCGGCTGGTGCAGGCCATACCTCTGGGAAGAGTCGGGCCCTGACCCCTGGCGCACCTTGCTCTAATTTGTACAGTTGAGCTAGCAAAGTCCCAACACTCCACAGAGCCCAGGCTTGACTAACTGAATTTTAAATTCTTTTGATTGAAAAATGTATCCTTATCCCGTAACTACTCTGAATTCAGCAACACCCCTCCTTTTGAAAAATTAACCAAGCAACACCCCTCCTTTTGAAAAATTAACCAAGCAACACCCCTCCTTTTGGAAAATTGTAGTGCCAGAGGTTACTTATTCAGTCTAGTGACAGGGCTTGGCCTGCATGGATTCGGGGACCCTCTGCAGTAGCTCCACGTTGTCCCAGGAGCTGGGGCTGCAGGGGGGACAGTCCTGCCCTGGCTTGTTGTACACAAAGGTCGCTCTATTCCCTCGCTGAAGAATTTATTTTAGGGGCAGAAGGCCAGTTGGCAATAGAGGAACATTTCAAATATTATTACAGAATAAAAAATTCGAGCTTTAAACATTTTCATTCTTCCCAGTTGTTTGGAAAAAATGAAGTCCTTGGATGAAAACCAGAGGCATAACGGCATGTGGAACCCCCCCCCCCCCCCACACACACACACACACATCCAACCTCTTCTTGTCCTGCCCAGATCTGCTGTAGCTCTGGTTTTCCTTCATTTGAAGGTCTTCAGTTGTCTATAGGCTCCCACCGTTCAAGAGGAATACACGGCGGAGCGGCCGGCGTGGCTCAGTGGTTGAGTGTAGACCCATGTACCAAGAGGTCCCAGGTTTGATTCCTGATCAGGGCACACGCCCAGGTTGCGGGCTTGATCCCTAGTAGGGGACGTGCAAGAGGCATCGATGTTTCTATCTTTCTCTTCCTTCCTTTCTCTCTAAAATCAATAAAAACAGATTTAAAAAAAGGATACAGGGAGGGGTAAGAGTAGGTTTACAGTTGTTTGTATGGAAAATTATGGAATAATTAATAAATAATAATACAAGAATAAGGTGGGTTTCACACACTCACAACTGTAAACCTACTTGTGCCCCACCCTATATAACGCAAGCCATGTATGTAATGTAACATTTTCTTTTTTTATTGTTTTGTTAATCCTCACCTGAGGATATTTTTTCCATTGCTTTTCAGAGAGAATGGAAGGGAAGCAAGGGGGAGAGAGAAACATTGATGTGAGAGAGCCACATCAACTGCTTGCATCCCAAACTCGCCAAGACCGGGAGTGAACCCCAAAACCCAGCTATGTGCCCTTGATGGGGAATCAAACCCGTGACCATTTGGTGTCCAGGCCGACACTCCAACCACTGAGCAATATTGGCTAGAGCAGTAATGTAAAACTTTCGAGTAGCCCGCATTAGGACAGTTAAAGGAAAAAGGTAAATTTAATTATAACTATCTATTTGTTTTATTCAGCATATCAAAAATAGTATCTTTTCAACGCGTAAACAATATTTTTACAGTATTGGTAAGTACTAGAACTAACATGTGTGCCGATGTGAGCCCTGCCACCTGAATATCTTACATGATATACGAGTTGGAACCAAGCGTCATCCCACCAAAAGCAGTTTCTGAGTCACAGAAAAGCACGCCCGCTGCTTCCTCTTTAAAATGTAAACACACGGGAGCTGAACGTTCACTCAGTGCCTCAGGCACACTGGCCCCGTGGGGAGTGGCCTCCATATTGGACACACAGCTCTAGACCTTCACGTCCACCCCATCACTACAAGCCAAGGCTTTGGCGAGAAGTTCTAGAATCTTCTCGTGCCGCATTTGCCAGAGCTGTGGTCATTGTTAGGATGCTCTTTCCCGTGGCCTCTGCCCACTTCATGCTGGTGTCCCCGTGGTGAGGAACAGCCTGATCTGCCACCCCGGGCCGGCGGTGAGGGCCACGCAGTGGAAGGCCACTCCCAAGCAGGTGGTTTTCAGGCGGGCTGAAGGGTCAAGTGACTCTGACCTTGTCCCTAGGGGTGTGACTTTCAAAAGGATGAAGACAGGCAAACCCCCAAGGAAAAATGTCATGGGCGAAAGTCAGGCTGAAGCTGAGGAGGGCAGAGGGAGGAAGGGTGCGGGGCTCCATCTGAGGGAGACTCGCCCCCACACGTGGAGGAAGCCCTGTGGTGTGGCCAAAACAGGGAGAAGCAAAGAGCATCTGAAGAGAGAGACATTCAGGCGGAAGAGTTAAACGGACACGGGGCAGCAAACCCAGGGTCTGCGCAGTTGTTATGAAACAGGCCGTGGCCAGTACCTCTGCTGACCTCTCTGGGCTGCTCCGGAATATTTCCGTCCCGAGACACGCCCCGCACAGCTTTAGCATCACGCCACCTGCTGCCTCGCACAGCGGAGCTATTTGTCATCGCATCTGATCTCAGTGTGTGCGTATTATTGGATACCCCGGGGGACGGAATCTAAAAATACGCTCTTTTTCTCTTCTAAATCAATCCTAACCTTACGACGGGGGCTGCGGGCGGAGGTGATGGTATCCGGCTCCCCGTCGCAGGCTGGTCTCGGTCTGTCCGCGCCTGGCTGGGTGGCTGCAGGATGTGTTTCTAAATTAAAGCGCTACTCTTTACCCCGAGCGGCCATCGCATGCCTTTTGGGCTGCCGTTTTCTGTCTTAAACAGAACGGTCCGGGCTCTGCCAATGGAAGGTTCTCAACGGAAGTTATTTTCATCTCTGAGGATTTCTCCAGAGCTGCTTCTGTTGTGAGGGGTGAAAGGGACAAGGGTCACCCCGCTGTCTGAAGTCAGCTCCGTGTCTCTTTAAGCGCAGCCCTTGCCTCCGCCCGACCGCTTCCTTTTATGGAGGAGTCTGCAGCAAGAGCGCAGGGGCAAGGGCAGCATGTTCGCCTGGGCTTGTACTTAAAAAAAATTAATTTTAATTTTAATGATTTCACAGAGGAAGAGAGGGAGGGAGTGATAGAAAACATCAGTGATGAGAGAGAATCATTGATTGGCTGCCTCCTGCACTCCCCCTCTCCCCCAACTGGGGATCAGGCATGTGCCCTGACTGGGTATTGAACTGTGACCTCCTGGGTCATCAGTCGATGCTGGACCACTGAGCCACACTGCCCGGCTGGCCTTGTGCTTGGCTCTTGTGTGGCTGCTGTCTGAGCACCTTCCAGCATGTTCTGAGAAAGCCAATGAAAGCAGAAAGGCCTTCACACCCTCCATTGCCCCCAGTGTAGCTGTTAAACATGCAGAGAGCAGACCCATGCTCCACGCTGCTGAATGCCTTTCTGTAATATTCTCGAAAGCTCTCATTATATTTATTAGAACCCAAGGGCAGGAGTACAGGCTACAAGGTCCGTTCACAGAGAAACGCATGTCTCCCTGCTTTCATGTTCTGTGAGGCACTTATGACAACATGGAATTGTCTCCAGGGTCTAGGACCCTATGACCGTTTTATCTTTGAAAGCTAGATGGTTTAAGAATTTTATTTTTTAAAGTTCTTAAGCCACCCCCAAACCTCCCCCCTACCATGTACATTGCCTCTGACTCTGAAAATAGAAAGTGCTGATTTCCCTCTTGCTTTTGCTCTGTGACTGCTGTGTGCTAGTTGTTTTCATTCTCCAAAAAGAGTTAAACTTCTTGGAGACATTGACCCCGAATGGAAATGATTGGGCCAGGGCCTGACTGGTTCTTTATGAGAAATACAAGACTCTGGGGGGACCCCAGCCTTTGAGAACCATCATGGAATTTGCCCAGGAAGCAGGACATGGGCGAAAAGGGAATATAGGTGCCTTTTACCACGTTTACATGGACATGGGTTCTGGGTTTTACAAATAGAGAAATGTTGTGCGGGCCCCTGGGGATCGTGGGCTGTAATGCAGAGAAAGAAGGAGAAAGGCTCTTTGTATTTTAAGATCAAGTAGTACAGCCAAGTCAGAGAAGTGACACTGTTTTCCCTCTTTACTTCTTTTTGGGGGCATCTCAGCGAGAGAACCCAGTTTCACAATGTGAATGGAGGATGTGTTAAAAGTTTTTAAACCCAGAATTGCCAAACCCACTCTTGAAAAAGAACAAAGGTGGAGATGTGTACTGCCCATTTTCAAAACCTACTACAAAGCTGCTGTAATTAAGACAGTGTAGTGCTGGCATAGGATGGGCATATGGGCCAATGGAATAGAATAATTGAGAGTCCAGAAATAAACCCATTTATCTATGGTCAATTGCTTTTTAACCAGAGTGTCAAGACCATTCAATGGGAAAGAATAGTTTTCTCATCAAATGGTCCTGGGAAAACTGCTTATTCAAAAGTGAATCTAGAACCCTACCTCCCACCACCCATGAAAATGAATTCAAAATGGATCAAAGCCCTAGCTGGTTTTTCTCAGTGGGTAGAGCACTGTCTACTGACTGAAAGGTCTCAGGTTTGATTCTGGTCAAGGGCAGTTGCAGGCCCAATCCCTCGCCCTGGCCGGACACGTGCAGGAGGCAACCAGTTGATGTGTCTTTCTCGCATGAGTGTTTCTCTCTGCCTCTCTCCCTCCCTTCCATTCTCTCAAAAAATAAATGGCCAAAAAAATCCTTGGGTGAAGATTAACAAAATGGATCAAAGATATAAATATAAGGTTTAAAATTATAAAACTTTTAGAGGGAGGGAAGGAGTGATGTCCACATGGGAGAGACTCTGTCTGTCACAGTAACCCCTGGTCACCAGGCAGCGCTGACTCGGAGTGAGAACCCAAAGGGGAGGGCTGGCGTCGGGCTCCTGACAGTCATTCCTTCCTCTGAGGCTTCTCCTGATGCTGAGCTTCACAGGAGCTAGGTTAGTTTTATTTAGGGAACGGTTGTTCCTTATAATCCATGGTTTCCATAGGAGTCGGCGGAGAAGCCGGTTAGAAAGCCAAAGGCGGTGTTTGCTTGCATTGTAGCTGCACAGCCAGGCCAAGAGGTGCCATCATGTCACTGCTTATTTTAAAAATTGGGTTATTTTTCTCTTTATTGTTGAATTGGAAGAATTCTGTATATATCCTAAATGTTAAGATCCTAATCAGATATGGGACTTGCAAATACTTCCTCTCAGTCTGTGGGCTATATTTCACTTCCCTGATAGTGTTTTTAGACATACAGAAGTTCTTAATTTTGATGAAGTCCGATTTATCTTTTTTCTCTGCTGGTTATACAGTGCTTTTGGTATCATGTCTAAGAAACTATCGTCAAGTCCAAGGTCACAGAGAGTTACATCTGTGTTTTCTTCTAAAGAACAAATGTCTTTACTCCAACTGCTGCTGGGTTTCCGGCCTGTCGCCCAGGAGGCCCGTTTAGCTAACTGCTCATGGGCCACCCATCTTTTTCGAGAGACAGTCTGACCAGGGACGGCACGAGGTGAAGCGAGAGGCTGCCTTAACCCACCCCAGCAGGGGAGGAAGCCAGGGTCTGGTCATGGGCACGGAGTTGGGCAAACATTCTTTTAGCCTCTTCCACTCCCCTTGTTAGAATCTCTATCCCTCGGCAGCACATGCTTTTGGTCTGGGGTTTGCCTCCTGCGTGGGGAGGGGAGCTGCCCTTGCTAGGAGGGCCGAGGTGAAGCCAGGCAAAGGAGATACCGTGAGGCATGGAGCGCTACGCTAGGCCGAGAGAACGCTCTGGCCCCTTCACCCGGACCTTCTCGTTGACTGAGTGAAAAGGTACAGGATGGAGAGCCAAAGAGGCGTTTCACCGCTGTTGGCCTGGACTTGGTTCGAGGGGAAAGGACAGCCCACGAGGGCTGGCCAAGGCCCAGCCACCTCCATCTCCTCCGGCAGGGTGACGGCCAGCAGCCCCCGAGAGCACGTGAATAAATACTGCTCCAATCTGCAAAGGGCCAATTAGCCCATGATAAGATGCTCTCTATCATTAGCCACCGAAGAAATGCAAATCAAATCTCACGAGATACACTTCACACCCATTAAAATGCTATAATAAAAAAGCTAGCATTGGGTGTAGAGACGGATCCCCACGTATTGCTGAGAATATAAAGTGGTGCAGCCACTGTGGAAGACAGCTTGGCAGTTCCTTAAAAAGTAAAAAATAAACTTGCCATATGACCCAAAGCTTCCGCTCAACCGAAGACGTGTGTTCGGACACAAACTCGCACATGAATGGTCATAACATCAGTATTAACAATAGCTCCAAAGTAGAAACAGCCCCAATGTCCATGAACTGATAATGAATAAACAACGTGGTCCGTCCAGACGAGGCAGTCAAGCAGAAGAAACCCTTTCATCTGCGAGCGCGTCATGAATGCTTCCACCCCATGAGTCTCCCCCAGAGTGAGCCCTCCCCAGAGTGAGTCCTCCCCAGAGTGAGCCCTCCCTCCCCAGAGTGAGCCCTCCCCAGGGTGAGCCCTCCCTCCCCAGGGTGAGCCCTCCCCAGGGTGAGCCCTCCCTCCCCAGAGTGAGCCCTCCCCAGAGTGAGCCCTCCCTCCCCAGAGTGAGCCCTCCCCAGGGTGAGCCCTCCCTCCCCAGAGTGAGCCCTCCCTCCCCAGGGTGAGCCCTCCCTCCCCAGAGTGAGCCCTCCCCAGAGTGAGCCCTCCCTCCCCAGAGTGAGCCCTCCCCAGAGTGAGCCCTCCCTCCCCAGAGTGAGCCCTCCCTCCCCAGAGTGAGCCCTTCCCAGGGTGAGCCCTCCCTCCCCAGAGTGAGCCCTCCCTCCCCAGAGTGAGCCCTCCCTCCCCAGGGTGAGCCCTCCCTCCCCAGAGTGAGTCCTCCCCAGAGTGAGCCCTCCCTCCCCAGGGTGAGCCCTCCCCAGGGTGAGCCCTCAGCTGTGCCGGAGTCTGGGAGAGGAGTGCGCCTAGGGGGTGTCCGGCTTCCCGGGAGAGGGCTCTGGAGGGGAGCAGGCCTCCCTGCCGCCCCCAGACCAGGCCCCTTCTCCATAACTGGCTGGGGTCCTTGCAGTCCCACCAGCAGCCAGACCCGGCTTGGTGCGGAGCTCACAAACGGAAAGCCTCTGAGCAAGACGGGGGGACGGGGACGGGAGGGAGGGGACTGGGCGGGCGGGCGGGCAGGGCAGGCTGGGAACACCCTGCGGCGAAAGAGCTGAGTTCCCGAAAGACCTGGGAACCTCACGGGGAGCACGTGGCCTGTGAGCCCAGGCTGTCTATCGATCTGGCCTGTGGGCCGTGCTGGCCTCCCTGACCCCGACCAGCTCTCTCATCCGGGGGCTCAGAGATGCCACTGCAGAGGACAGCCAGGCGTGCGGGCGGGGCGGTGGGGGGTGGGGGGCTCTGGGGCGGGCACCAGCACCTCACAGAGGCTCGGGTCAGAGCTAGTGAGGGAGGGAGCTTGTCCCTGAGCACCTCTTTGTTCACTGGGGAGCACCTCTGTGGGGAGGATGCCTGGCATCCCACGTGGAAGCAGTCACGGTCACTGGGGCGGTGGCACTGCACGCGCGGGCGGCGGCACTGCATGCGCGGGCGGCAGGCCCGGGACACGGAGGACGTTTCTAGGAGGCAGCTCCGCTCGGCAGCACGCAGGCCGTTTCCTGGTCCCAGCGGGCTGGTTGCCTCCTGGCTGGCGTCGGTGCGATGCTGGTATCTCACACGTGTGCATCTCGGCTCTGTTAGCTTTGGACGGGTTCTGGGGCCTCAGACTGCCGCTCCGGGCCTCGCCGTGAGCTTCGATTCCGGCGCGTGAATGTGCAGACAGCAGGAACAGATGTCAGAGCCCCCGAAGATCAAAGTGGGGCGCTGCCTTGGGAAGCCTGCCTGGGCCGAGGCGCTCGGAGTCTGCAGGAAGGCGTCGGGAAGGTTCCAGCAGCGCCGTCGGCCGAGGCAGCCTGACGCCCGCGAGTCCTCCCCGCTCCGGGGGGACGAGAGCTGTGTGCAGGCGGCCGGGACCAAAGCCGGCCCGCTCAGCGGTCACGGTCAGCGCCGGTTCTCCTCCCCTCGCCTCGGTCCGTTTCCCCAATATCCTCGTTTATTTGGTGCAAAGAACGTTTCCTACCCTCTGTCCTAAAACTGCCCTGAAGTTGTTGCGGTGGTTGCTTGTGTTTTCAAAACGGAAAGTGGAGAACCCGCTGTGTCTGGCACTGGAGGGCGTGAGGCTGGACGAGGGCGAACCAGGGGGTTGGGGAGGCAGAGAAGGGCTCTCTGAGGGGCGCAGGCTGCTGTTTTCCATCTCTCTCTTTACCACCCTCCAAATGCCTTTCCGATTCCTTTTAAAAGTCTCTCAACTTGCCCCTCCACCTTCCAGCCACGTCTTTGTGCCGCCCCCTCCCTCCTCCCTCCTCCCTCCTCCATGTCCTCCGTTGATTCCCCACCTTGGCGGGCCCAGGTTTGCCCCTGGGCTTCTCTCTGGCATTTGCTCAAAAGCTGGTCCTGCTCTTTCTCTGGGGGTAACAATGAGCTGAATGCTGGGGAATGGCTTTTATTTTTTTTAAAGATATATTTCATTGACTTTTTTTTACAGAGAGGAAGGGAGAGGGATAGAAAGTCAGAAACATCGATGAGAGAGAGACATTGATCAGCTGCCTCCTGCACACCCGCTACGGGGGATGTGCCCGCAGCCATGGCACATGCCCTTGACCGGAGTAGAACCCGGGACCCTTCAGTCCGCAGGCCCACGCTCTATCCACTGAGCCACACCGGTTTCAGCTGCGGGGTGACTTTTAACGGGCGGAGCTCCCACACACCCCTGCCCATGGAGCCGAGTCCTCACGAGGGCATCCCTAACGGATTGCTTCGCCACGTTTTGCTCAAATGGCTGATTCCCTTGTGTTCCACGTCGTGCGCTTTGCTGTAGATGCGTGTCGTCAGCACCGCGGCTAGAACAAACGTAGAATGGGGGGGGGGGGGTGTCAAAAGTTGACATTTTTAGGACCCATCGTAGCATCGTTAGGATGATCTATGCCAACACCTGCATCTGGCGGTAAACTCTCTATTCTTCAGGGCCCTTTTCCGAAATCCCCCCTCCAAACGTGGCTGCTGGGGGAAGGCCCTTAGCCACGGGGCGGTGTGGTTTCCGCAGGCGCGTCCCCTGGCGTCGCTGCCGGGAGAGGTTGTCAGCCAGCACCCGCAGCCAGCACCCTGCCCCGCCCACGCGCCCGCCTGGGGAACGGCCTGTCGCCGGACCGTCACCCGCTGTGCCCTGTGGTGTAAGCGCGCTCTGTCCCGGATGTGCGGCTCTCACGGTGTGACACATTGTGGGACAACACCCGTTACAGCCCAGACAGTTAGACACAACGCCCCACTGCCTCGGAAACCGCAGTCTGAGCCCCCGAATAGGAAACATGCAAAATCCCACCTGCTGGCCACACCAGGACTTCAGTTCTCTCTTTCTCTCCCCCCCCCCCCCGTCTCTCTCTCTCTCTCTCTCTCATTTTTTCCCCCAACAAATGTCAAATGAATGTAATATTGAGAAAGGACCCGGGGTGAGGTTCCCACATACGCTTAACTCCGAGATGTTTCAGGTGGCCTAACTGTTCACAGCTTGCATGGCGGGGCTGAGGGCGAGCTGTCTGTGATTTGGAGTCTCAACCCCGAGGTTTAATTGGTGCCAGACGGAGGTAGCATCAAGGGCTCGCAGCGCAGCAGATCTCGTCTCAGCAGCGAGCTGTGGCCGGGCCTGGCTCCCTCTGAAAGATGGATATGCAAGAAGAATCCTCGCCACAATTAAATTCTCATGTGCTCTGCCGCTCGCCCGGTATTTATGATTCTTGAAGGCAGGAATTTCTCCATGGCTGGAAGGTGAGGTGATTGGGAGTGAAACAGGGCCGAGAGGATTGATTGGGGGGATCCGTTCTGTCATGGAAAAATCTCAAGGTTTTATTGCATTTGAAAAACCTCTCTTCTCAAGAGATGGCTTCTCCCGATGATGTAACGGGACGAGAATGCTGCGCTCTCTTTAGGAAAATCTGTGGTATTTGTGTCTGTTGGGCCTTCATGTGTATCGTGTGCATTGAAAGCATGGGTACTTTCTATATTTTAACTTATAAGCAAAGGTGTATGATTATATAAGCTACAAGTGTACGTAACCTGTACATGTGTGTACAACAAACAAATGTAGCAAAGTGTACTTACAATTCCTCTTGTGTTGTTATTTGCACTGGGGACACCAAGTTTCCATAAAAATGTCTTATTGGTGCGTGTGATAAAGCTTGTAACCAGTTACAGTTTATGAATTGTGGCCCTGGCTGGGGCGGCTCAGTTGGTTGGGCGCCGTCCCGTGCACTGCAGGGTCGCTGGTTCAGTTCCCAGGCAGGGTACACGCCCAGGTTGCACGCTCAGTTCTAGGTGGGGGGTGTGCAGGAGGCAGCCGGCTGATGTTTCGTTCTCTTACAGATATATATCTCTCTCTCACTCTCAAAATAGATAGATAGATAGATAGATAGAAAGAAAGAAAGAAAGAAAGAAAGAAAGAAAGAAAGAAAGAAAGAAAGAAAGGGGGGTGGGTGGGAGAATTGTGCCAAGGCAAGAACTTGTTTTCTGGAGCTTTCGGTAGCCCTGCAGTCTGACGTTGGTAGTGGACACCTGTTCTTAGGGGTTCTGTTGTCATCATCACCGAGTCACATGCAGCCTTCGTCTTTCCAGTCCGTCCTGTGAGCCCCATTCCAGGCCCCATTTTGCAGTGTTCTCTCAGGTGGCCTTTCAATGCCGCCAACTGAGTCCACGTTTAGATCATTCTAGTCATTTCTCTTCCAGTCCCACCAACTCAATATCCAATCCATCAGTAAATTCTCTGTTACCTCAAAAAAAAAAAAAAATCACAGCTGAACTTCTCCACACCCTCCATTTACGGGCAGCCTCAGCTGAACAGGCAGCAGGCTCCTGCACTCTCTCCATTCCCTGCGGCCCCGTTCTGATCCAGTTGTCATGGAGCAGCTGGGGCAGGCATCAAAACACACACCTCGCCCTGACCGGTTTGGCTTAGCAGATAGAGCGTCGGCCTGCGGACTGAAGGGTCCTGGGTTCGATTCTGGTTAAGGGCATGGACCTTGGTTGTGGACTCGATCCCCAGTAGGGGACGTGCAGGAGGCAGCTGATGGCTGTTTCTCACTCATCAATGTTTCTAACTCTCTAACCCTCTCCCTTCCTCTCTGTAAAAAAAATCAATAAAATGTATTTAAAAACAAAAACCAAAACAAACAAACAAACAAAACACACACCTCAGCCAGACTACATGACTTTCTTCCTAAAACTTTCAATGGCTTCTTATGTGGTTTAGGAGACATTTTAAATTCCTCTTGTCGGCCACACCTCATCCCCTCACTCCCCTGACTCCTGTCTACCTCTTCAGTTGTATCGCTCGGGGTCACATTCTGCTCGTTGAACAAATTAAGCTCTTTCCAGTCTCAGGGCTTTGCACTTAGTGTCCCCTCTGCCCCAAACTGTTCACAGAATTCTGCCCTTGCTGTCATGATTTCTCAGCACGAATGTCACCTCCTCAGAGGAGTTTTCCCCAAACCATCTATAAAGTATATTCTCTGTTACTCCCTATCCTCTCTTCTCTCCTTCTTGTCATTCGCTATAATCTGTGACTATGTTTCTTAGTTTATTGTTTTCCTCCATAAGACTCAAGTCCAATGAAGGTAGCTATGACAGGGTTTCTCTTTTCCGCGTCCAGCACAGGAAGAGAGATGATCCGGTTCTTCCAGGAGGGGGGCTGGGGATTGAGAAATAAAAGAAAGAGACAAGACACAGAGATAGAAGAAAAAGCTGGGACCGGGTGGACTGCTGCCTCTTCTGATGGAGAGACAGTGACCCAGAGCCAATGCAGTGTGTTTACTTTATACCCCCAAACACCAGGAAGTTTCACCAAAAGTCAAGACAAAGGAGATTTTTTGCATTCTTGAGTAGGCCTGAGTCCTATTCATTCCTGGTGCTTGACTGGATTTACATATCAAAACCCACTCCTGGACACCTGGGCAAAGATTAGAGTCAATGTTGAGAACACATCTGACATTTTGGCAAAAACATGTCCCTAGGGCGTGGCTTTGCCAACGCCATTGGGTTCAGCTGACAATAATTAAAGCATGCCCATGTGCCTTCCCAGGCGCTCTCTACATGTAGGAAATATATATTTGAACAGGATAATATAATATTTTGAAGGTATTTTAATATTTGTCACTTTTTCATGTATCCTCAGCACTTAGCACAGTTTCTGCACTCAGTAGGTGCTCAATAAACACTTGTTGAATGAATGACCAGAAAATACCTTTTAAATGTTCCGGGAAAATCCACCTACTGATATGTCAACATTGGTCCTACTTCTGTGTCCTAAGGCAACACAAAATGATTCCACATCTCCTTATGCATGCCCACGTATCAGATCTCGGGTACCCTTCTTAGTCTGTGATTTCTGTGCC
This sequence comes from Antrozous pallidus, assembly GCA_027563665.1. Lineage (NCBI taxonomy): Eukaryota > Metazoa > Chordata > Mammalia > Chiroptera > Vespertilionidae > Antrozous > Antrozous pallidus. The sequence continues at coordinate 57,041,595 of CM050523.1, read as the reverse complement.
AACTCCCCTGGATGGCATGGCTTCCGACTTCCTCATCACACTGCTCACTGTCTGTGGAAGACTCTACTCTGACAACATCCCTCGTGAAAAAAGCCGATGTTTTCTGATCACCGCCGGGTCCAATTGGACTCATTCTCCTCGATGCGGATCATATCTAGCTCATAGGTCTTTATTTTCAGGATCTGTTGGGCTTCCCCCCAACCGAAACATATTGCAAAATAAAACATTCCCCAAGATTTCTGGCATCTTTCCCACTTTCCATGATTTCTCAAACTCACTGCCAGTGGCTCTGAGATTATATCTGCAATTTTTTTTTCACACTCTGGACTATAATTTGTCTGGGCCTAGAGGTTTGAAATCATTTCTTATGCCAAGATTTTTTTAATGCCCTAATTTATTGCGGGCTCCATTTTCCTCCTTTCATAGTCTTCTTTGCACATTTAGAATTCAACATCTATTCTTCTTACTTCATAAGATGGAATTTGAATTTTTGGTAATTTGAACTTTTAGTTGCCTGTTAACGTTATATCATTTTCTTGGATCTATCACTTCCTATTCTTCTCTTCTTCCTTCTCTTTCTCCTTCTTCCCTTCTTTAATATTTCTTTCCTGCTTCCCTCCCTCTCTCCTCCCTCTCATCTTCTCTCCCTCCTCATTCTCTTCTCTCCCTGAACGGAACCTTTCATGGATCCCCTTTTTAATCTCTCATGTTTCTTGGATTTCCCATTAGCTGAGGCTTTAGCCTTGCTAAAAACCTTCATTTTTCGTATTGCTCTTGGTATGTGTCCCTCATTATCTCTGGTGAACAATGCCCTTTTAAGAGCACGAGTTCATGAGAAAGTTTTGTGTGTGGCCACACTGGCTTAGGAGTTTGCTTATCCTTTTCCCTCGCACCAGAGTTTGTCATGATTGCATCGCCTCAGAATTTGTGTAACGCTCCCCTGCCTTGCTATTATGGACTCCCAAAAGACATGGTCACTTTCTCCCCAAGTCCCTATAATTTCTGTATAGAAACCAGTTCTTTCTTGTTGGTTAAAGTTATAGCTAGAAGGGCAGTTTCCCTTCTCTGAGAGCTGAAATGGTTAGCTAGGAATGTTAAACATTTTTATAAGAGATGCCATTTAGCCCCGTGTGACCTCCAGCAGACATAAAGAGAGTTCAAGTCCCCAGCCCTGCGATTGCTCGCTTGGTGACATGGTCTGCCTTCAGAAAGCCCCATCCTCGCCTGGGCACCCGCGGTGGCCCCTCACCCTAGCAGGACTCTGCACGTCTCCTGTAGTTCTGTCCTGCTTGCACCCTCAGTGAGGCTTTCTGTACAGGACCATGTCATCTTTCTGCATCGCTCTGTCATACGTAAGGCCTTCCTTCTACCGCTGCCTTTCAGGCAGGCGTGTCCTCACCTGTGCGAGAATGGCCACGCTTATGTTAGCATCCCATGTTCTCATGATTTGCTTTCCATCCTCTGTGAATCAGAGACATTTGAATGCATACGGGTTTTTCCTGATAAGTTTCTTCTCGCACTTTCAACTGAGAATTAGGTCTGAGGTACCAGCTACCGTGGTCCAGCCATTTCTACAGACCGTCTCCTTCTTCTCACCCTTGATCAGCATTCTCCTTTATCCCTGGCCAAGACTTTCCCTCTGACTTCCTAGTGCTCCATCCTTTTTTACAACAGTGTGTGGGAAGGTGTTGCTCTAGGCCTTTGCTTGTTCCTCTGATCACACCGAAGCGATGGGTGACCAGTGCAGGAACCGATGTGGGGTGCAGCCTGCCGCGGGCACGGGGCAGAAGACATGCCGCTCTGCCGAATGTCAGGAGAGGGCGGTTCTGATCGGGAGCCACGGGAGAAGGACAGATGCAGGAGCGCAGCTTACAGTCATGGCCCCCGGCAGATTGCACCATGGCCCTCTTTGGGGTACAAAAAGCAGCTTTCTCTTTGTCCCTGGAGTACAGGGAGGGGCTCTGCCTAGTTGAGGACGGGGTTCGAGGAAGGGGGTTTGGAGAAGGGATGTGGCTTTGGGAAAGGGAGAAGCCTGCAGGGTTTGGCCTCCCTTGCCTCATTTCCAGCAGATAAACCAGCCGGTCCTCTGGCTTCTAGGGTGAATGGAGCCTTGCATGGAACCCCTTTTCAATCTCTCATGGAACCCCTTTTCAATCTCTCATTGAACCCCTCTTCAATCTCTCATTGAACCCCTCTTTAATCTCTCATGTTTCCTGCGTTTGCCCCAACACGGCCTCCCCTCTTCCTGCCAGGATTGGGTCCCCCCTGCACACGTCGCATTTCCTGCACTGACTTCCCTGGGAACAATTCTAGAACCTGTTGTACAGGGTTGTCACGATTAAGTGAGATAATAGACCAGTGGTTGGCAAGCTCATTAGTCAACAGAGCCAAATATCAACAATACGACGATTGAAATTTCTTTTGACTTGCCCCCAGGCCCTTGGAGGGCAGGCTGTTTCCTCTCCTAGGGAGCCAGGCCTGTTGCCCCTACTGCACCATTCCCACACCCTCCCTCATCTCCTTTGCATTCCCCCCTGAGTTGTCTGCATCCACGCTTTCCCCTCCGGACTCCATCGAATGAACCTGATGACAGTGAGGACCTGGGAGGGGTATGTGTTCATGAGCTGCCATTTGAAGCATGTTAAAAGGCCTGGTGGTAGGCAGTTTGGGTCTGCGGTTGAAACTAGATGCAAGTGTGCACACGTGTACCTCCTGGCAGGTAGTATATGCTCAACGGATGTGTCCGTGTTTTCCCATCTATAAAATGCATTACAATGTTGTGCATTTGTTTTGAGGGAAGACAGGCAAACACACAGTAGTTAGTAGCTATTTTCCAGAGATAAGTAGGCTACTGGTTAGGGTGATTGGTTCAATTATGTTTGAAAGCTAGTTCTGCCACTAACTAGCTGTGTGATGTTGGGCAAGATACTTAACCTTTCATTTCCCTCAATCATGAAATGGGAACAATTCTAGAACCTGTTGTACAGGGTTGTCACGATTAAGTGAGATAATAGACCAGTGGTTGGCAAGCTCAATAGTCAACAGAGCCAAATATCAACAATACGACGATTGAAATTTCTTTTGAGAGCCGGATTTTTTTAAGACTTAAACTTCTTCTAAGGCCACTTATTCAAAATAGGCTCTCTCAGGCCATGGTATTTTGTGGAAGAGCCACACTCAAGGGGCCAAAGAGCCACATGTGGCTCGCGAGCCACAGTTTGCCGACCACTGATCCAGGCCAAGCTACCAAGGCAGCCCTCAGCGCTCAGCAAGGGCTTCAGATGCTGTTACTATGATCCTCACTGTCACTATGGCTCATGCTGTGCTCCCAGCCCTGGTTGCCTAGTGCGGGGGTGGGGGAGGACCATGCGCAGGAGCCCCCAAAAGGCAGGAGAGAGGTCCAAGGCCTTGGAAGGGAGGGAGAGTGGGCAGTGGGAAAGTGGGCAGAAGGAGAGACTCAGAGAGGATGTGGGTTCAGTCGGGATGAGCACCTGGCACTTTGTGGCTTTCATTCTGGTCTTGTGCCTTTTCCATCATTTTTATGGGCTGGTGTGTAGACATTTGCTGAAAGGGCTGTCCACCTGGATCTCATTGAGATCATGCAGCCTCCCCCTTCGCTGAACCTTTTTTTTTTCTGCCCCAGAAACTATATAAACGTTCCATTTGTGATGTAATTGTTCTGTTTCAGATTTTCTTTGCTAAACGAAAAACTGGAGTTATCCAAAACATTGGAGACAATGGCTTGAATGCAAGGCTTCGCATGACGCGAACCCTATTTCCTATGGTTTACATTTCTTTTTCCCAGCCGATATGCTCCAGCTCTGGGTGGAGGCTCCAGAGACCAGGGCTACGTTGAGAAGAGCGTAGAAAGATGAGAAGAATGGCTTGTGTTGAAACTCCCCACTTTCTAAGGGGCAGCTTTCACTTGCTAGGAATCACAGTCACAGGCCTCACGTTGGTTGCTGGCAGTGTCTGTAGAAACAGCCCGGTCCTGCCAACATTTCTTTCACAGAGAAAATGTTCTATCGCGTTAGCCGCCTACGGCACTGACTCTTTCTTAAGGGCAATGAACCTCTCTTCCACTTCTTAGCACTGCCGAGTAACCGGACGTGGGAGGAGAGAGGAGAAATCGAGTTGAACTGATATGCTCCCGGTAGCAAATGGACCGATCTCATGTAATAAGAAGATGGGGCAGAGCATAAATTGTTTGGTTGTGATGAAGTGAAAAAAGGGTGGTTTTGAAGTCAAAGGCTTGCATTTAAGCCGCGTTTCTCCTATTCACTAATTTACACGAGGTTCAGACCTTTGTTGTGTTGACTGTAAGTGGGATAGTAATGCCTTGATAGGAGGGCTGGCTGAGGCGTAGCAGAAACAGATGTGAAGGCAAGTGACCCTTGCCCGGAGCCATGTGGATGAATGTGGTCATGTGTAACAGGGTTCCCCTTCTTTGGATGGAGGAGGAAGTTTCTGGGTGTTCTTGGATGTAGGAGGCCAAGGGCTGACTGAGGACCATCAGAGTCAGTATGGCATCTGTGCCTTGTGCCCTCAGCCCGCGTCCTGGGTATAAATATCCCTGTCCTGACCCCCATTCCCGGCCTAATGGAGTGGGGCCGAGCCATGGAGCCCAGGTGACAAAGTCCTCCCTGAAGATGGAACTGAACCACTGTTTCTGATTCCACCCCAAGGCCCACATGATGCCAGCATCAGCATCCAGCATTGGGGGGGGGGGGGGGGGGGCTGCTGCCCCAGGGCTTGTGGGCCAGGGCCGAGACTGGGAGGAGGGAGGAGCAGAGGCTGCTGCCGGCTTGGGCCCGAGCTAATGGAGACAGCTCGAGGACACCCAGAAGTCAGGGGAGATTTGGTAACTGTTGAGGGCTTCTCGTCCTACAGATGGACTTCATGTTAATGGGCCCTCACAAGTGGGTGAGGCTTGGGGACACTTGAGATTCCTGCACCTCATAGGGTTTCGGTGTGAATTAAGAAAGGCCATGTGAATGCACTTTGCAAATGTTAAAGTTCTCAGAAGAGTGAGAGATTTGTATTATGGGTAAGACTTTCTCATGCCTGGCCAGTGTCGCTCAGTGGTGGAGCACTGACTTATGAACTAGGAGGTCAGGGTTCGATTCCTGGTCAGCCCAGGTTGCAGGCTCAACCCTCAATGGGGGGCATGCAGGGGGCAGCAGATCAATGATTCTCTCTCATCATTGATGCTTCTATCTCTCTCTCTCCCGCTCCCTTCCTCTCTGAAATCAATATATATATATTTATATATATATATATATATATATATATATATATATATATATATATATGTATATATATATATATATTTGAAATCGGGTGAGCCCCTGTTAGGGTATCACTGGAGGCTCTGTGAAGCCCAGACACAGTCGTAGGCAGCAGGTAACCAGGATACAGAGATGCCTCCTGAGGCAAGTCCTGGGAGCCCACAGCCGATGGCGTGAACTCGCAGTGTGGGTGGGTGAAGGGGCGAAGGGGGTCGAAGAGTGCGAAGTTCCAGTTATAAAGTCATGGTATCCCATGCGCTAAGTGGTGACTATGGTTGATAACACTGTGTTGCATAGTTGCAAGCTGCTGAGAGAGTACACCTTAGAAATTCTCATCATGGGAAAAAACATTTTGCAGGTACGTGTCGTGATAGATACTAGACTTGTCGTGCTGATCATCATTTCACAATCTATACAAATGTGGGATCTTAGGTTTTACACCTGAAACAAACATAATGCTACATGTCACTTATATTGCAATGTAACTCCCAGACTGCTTCGGGTTTTGGCACACTAAAGCCTATGGACTGAATCTCATTTACTACATTATTATTATTTGAAAATGGTGTTTTATTTGAGCCAGGCACTCCTGTGCATTTCCATGTTGTCTGTGGCTGCTGTAACACCCAGTGTTAGAACAAAGTTCAGTAGTTGTGACAGAGATCTTATGGCCCAAAATATTGACTGTACAACCCTCCACTGTATAACCTCCACAGAAAAAGTTTGTCAGCCCCTGGGCTGATGGGAGACACACGGCCATTCATGGTTAATTCTAATTGCCAGCTGTGGGGGCGCTGGTGGTGAGGGGGGCGCTGGCTGGCTGCCCCCCCGGGGGGTCACCATGATTGGCGTTCCAGCCCTCAACTTTGCAGGCCCGGAAACCGAACTTTGTAGGTTCACTTGGACATGACAATAGCGCTTGTGATGGACTGAAAGATGCCCAGTTGAAGCCTGTTGTGTGGGCTAATAACATAGTGTGGGAGAGCCCTTTCAGGGGCTGCAATGATTTCCTTTCAGGGGCTGCCCTTTCTGCATACTGGGATGTTCACCCAAGTTTGGCTAATTGCTCACCAGGCTTCCCCATGGGCATGACTGCACCGCAGGGAGTATCTGGGATAGTGAGTTCAGGTCAAGGTGAGCACAGAAGAGGAAACTGGCCCTGGCCCTGACCCTTTCCAGGCAACAGTGCCTGGAATCTAATGCCCTCCCTGCTCCCCACCCCAGCACTGTCCTCCCTGGAAAAGGTTGGGAAAACACCAGAATATGCTCTAGGGATCCCTCCTCCCATCCCTCCCACCCCCCTTCCCAGACCACCTTTTCTTACAGCCTCATTAGCATCACTGGCTAAAGGCTACAGCTGTTGCTAGTGAACCTAGCAGGACTTCTGTTCTATTACTTACTGTTTTTATGGGTTTATTCTAGGGGAGGGGGGAGGGGGTGGAAACCTTACATCCCTGGTGCTCAGGTTCTCAAGGGCACCTCCCTGTCTCCCCCTGCCCACCCACTTGCAGCTGACAACCTAGAGCTTTGTGCTAATGAGTGCTGGTTGAGATGCAATTTGACCCCAGAGGGGAGTGAACCTTAATCCTGACTGAAGGTATGGGAAAAGGCTTCTCAGAGGAGGTGACACTTGATATGGGCTTTAGAGGAGGAAGAACAATTTGAGAGGTAGAGAAGTGGGAGACGGCATCCAGGCATTGAGAAATGTGAGCAGTCACAGAGGTAGCTGACCAGCTAGCTAGAAACCTAATGAGGTAGAGAGAGATGGAGGGAGGGAGAGAGGAAGGAAAGGAGAAGGGAGGGAGGGAGGGAGGGAGGGAGGGAGAGAGAGAGAGAGAGAGAGAGAGAGAGAGAGAGAGAGAGAGAGAGAGAGAGAGAGAGGATGAATATGCATGGCAGAGGTGCAAACAGGTGATGGGAGATGAAGCAGCAAAGAGGCTGAGACAGATTGGAAGGAGCTTCTAGGAACCAGACTTCATTCTAAAGGCATGGAAAGTGCAGGTTCAAAGTAAGGAGACTCCTCAGGGTTGGTGATGACCTTGGTGAGAAGTGGAGCAGGGCAGTGGGAATGGAATCAGGATTTGCAGTGTGGGAGGGATGGTGGTGATGTTAACTGAGTTGGAGCTCTTAGAGGAAGAATGATTGGGAAGGAAATGAGTTATAGATAAGAAGTTGGAATGTCTGTGGGTCCCACCACAAGCAGTGAGAAATGCAGATGAGGGTAAAAGACAGAGTTGAAAAGTTGGGCTCATTTGCATATGAATGTTGGCTAAAGCAATAGGAAGAGGGATGCAGGCATGTCAAACTCCTGGCCACATGCTTGAGGGGAGAAGTGCAGCATGAAAATGACAAGCAATTAAATGTGGACTCTTGGAGAATGTCTGGATTCAAGGGTGAGCAGATGAAGAGCCCACAGAGGAGATGGAGGAAGTGCCTCTGTTCACTCCCCTCATTCACTCATTGGTCAACAGATATTTACTGGGCACCTACCATGGGCAGGTCCTGGGCACCAAGGGGATTGTGGGAGATCAGTGGTGCCCTCCCAATGGAGGACCAGATTGTAAAAATGCTCATTGCAAAAACTTGGGAAATAGAATATAAATTACTCGTGTCCCTATTACTCTTACCATTCTATTGTTGTTTTTTCCCAATCCTGTTTCTAGGCACAATTGACTACATTTAGTGGATTTATGATCATTTTGCTATTACAGTTTGTCTACTATTTAGCTTACTAACTATGCCATAAGTATTTCCCTATATCTACAAAATACCTTTGAGAACATCATATTATACGCGTGCGTCATACTTCAACCATTTCTATGTTATTCATTTAGGTTCTTTATAATCTTTCTCTGTTTTAATGTGGCAGTTATCTATCTTTATACATATTTTTTCTTCCCTGAAACTTCAAAATAGTCAAATTCATTCACACTTCAAATTTATTAATGTAGTTTCCTGAGACATCTTATATTTAAATAAGTAATGCCTCATAAATGTTAGTGTTGTTATCACAGTTAAAAGTGACCACACTCTCCTTCACCTGAAAATACAGGTTATTTTGCAACGTTATCTGATTTTTATGTAAACTCCATTCTTAAGTTAAGAAATTTGACCCAAACTGGAGTAATAATAAATTGTATTTATTTTTGGTTTACGGGTTTTCACCAATGCTTGTTGGAATTCCTCAGATATAGCACATGTGGAACAATCTTTTCATGTCTTTAAGCTGTTTTTTTTTTTTGTTTGTTTGTTTGCATGTTTTTTGTTTTTGTGTTTTTGCAGAGTTTTGAGCCCAGGTGTTTTCTCATTCCTCTCTTCTCTTTGTTTTATTGTAATATATCACTTTCTCTGAGGATTCAGAGGTTACATCAGAAAGCAAATAAAAAGGTTTTTTGTTTGTTTGTTCTTTATTTCATTGCTGAAAAAATATATCTGCCTTTGGGAGGAACCAGCATGGCGGCATAGGTAAACACCTATACTGCTGCCCCGTACAACAATTTCAAAACTACAACTAAAGGACAAAACGGACATCATCCAGAATCACCAGAGGGCTGGCTGAGTGGACATTCCACAAACAGAAGGAAAGATAAAAGGACACTGAGACTCGGGGGAGCTGCAGAGGGCAGAGTTGCAGTTACACACGGAGTCAGAGGTACGGAGCTGTGCACGAGTGGATAGGGCAGGCGGCTGAAGACCCAGCTGGTTTTCTTGAACTGGGAGGGAGAAAAAGGCGTCCCACTGCACTGAGCCCAAGTTCCAGGCGAATCTCAGGGAATCCAGACTCATATGAGGTGAAACTGGACAGTAAGGAGGAAGCACGCTGAAACTTGGGCAGAGCAGAGGCGCTTGAGCTCCCAGAGAGGGCTCGTGCTGGCTGTCTTGTTCAGGAGGAAAACAAAAAACAACAAACCACCGGACTGCTTTGTTTTCCCATTGCGGGTGAGTCTTTGGGTGTCCAGACTCATTTGGGGAGAAACTAGACTGTCTGGCAGCGGGCAGAGCTCCCAGCAGCTTTCTCTCAGAGGTACATGCGGCTGTTGCCTGGATGCAAGGAGACTCGGAAGACATTTAGGGCGGGGCTGATGGGAAACCAAGGCTTCGCTCAGCCCGGAGACTGAGCACAGAGGCTCTCCCAGCAGAAACACAGCTGATTCTCATGGCCAGTTGGCCTGGAGGTCAACCCCTCCCAGTGATACCAACAACAATCTAGGCTTAACTACAACAAGACTGTGCGGCCCATAAAGGGGTGCACCAAGAGTATCTACCTCAGGTAACTGGGGAGGCTGAGCCACTATCCCCTAAATGACACCTACCACACAAAGCTAATCAACCAACTCAGGGAAGCAGCCAAAATGCAAAGATAAGGAAACAAATCACATTTGAAAGAAATGGAGAGGAAAAAATGACTGGACATAGAGTTCAAAACCAGGGTTATAAGGTTTTTCAAGAGGTTCCTAGAAAAATCCAATAAATTTAACGAGACTCTCAAGAATATGAACGAAACCCTCGAGGAGATGAAAAAGGACCAACTAGAAATTAAGAATACACTGACTGAAATAAAAAATATTATACAGAGACCTAAAAACAGACTAGAGGACCGCAAGAATCAAGTCAAAGATTTGAAATACAAAGAAGCAAAAATCACTCAGCTGGAAAAGCAAGAAGCAAAAAGAATCCAAAAAATTGAAGATAGTGTAAGGAGCCTCTGGGACAACCTCAAGCACACCAACATCCAAATTATGGGGGTGCCAGAAAAAGAGAGAGAGCAAGATACTGAAAACCTACTTGAAGAAATAGTGACTGAAAACTTCCCCCACCTGGTGAAAGAAATTGACTTAAAAGTCCAGGAAGCTCACAGAACCCCAAACAAAAGGAATCCAAAGAGGACCACACCAAGACATATCATAATTAAAATGCCAAGAGCAAAAGAAAAAGAGAGAATATTAAAAGCAGCAAGAGAAAAACAGTTAGTTACCTACAAGAGGGCACCCATAGTATTGTCAGCTGATTTCTCAACAGAAACTATGCAGGCCACAGGAGTGGCAAGAAATATTAAAAGTGACGAATAGCAAGAATCTACAACCAAGATTACTCTACCCAGCAAAGCTATCATTCAGAATTTAAGGTCAGATAAAGAGCTTCACAGATAAGAAGAAGGTAAAGGAGTTCATCACCACCAAACCAGTATTATATGAAATTCTGAAAGATATTCTTTAAGAAGAGAAAGAAGAAGAAGAAAAAGGTAAAGATAGAAATTGTGAACAACAAATACACATCTATCAATAAGTGAATCTAAAAATCAAGTGAATTAAAAATCTAATGATCAGAATAAACTGGTGAATCAAGGGCATAGAAAGGGAATGGACTGACAATTCTTGGGAGGAAAGGGGTTTGGGAGATGCAGGAAGAGACTGGATAAAAACCGTACACCTATGGATGAGGACAGTGTGGGGGAGGTAAGGGCAGAGGGTGGGATGGATACTGGGGGGAGGGGAGTTATAGGGGAGTAGAGGAACATTGTAATAATCTGAACAATAAAGATTTATTTAATTTAAAAAATGTATTTGCCTTATATATTTTTCTTATTACTTTCAAACATCTGATATACCTGTGTTTTAAGTGAGTATCTTATAAGAAGATTATAGATGGATTAAAAACTATCTTTACTGGCAAATTTAGTTAATTATTTTTTGTGATCATTGATGTATTTGAATTTATTTTTGCTGTCTCATGGTTTGTATTTGTTCTATGGAATTTTTCTTCATTTTTTTTTGTGTCTTCTAGGAGTTTAGAACTTATAGATTCTATTTTATTTTTTTTAATGATTTGTTATATTTATTGTCCTAAAATTTAGAGCACTTTAATTATTTCCAGCTTACAAGCTGTTATTGTCTAGTTTTTTATTTCTATTAAAATATTTTGTGAAATGTATTATATAGGAAAGAGTGTGCAGCATAAACATTCACATTCATGAACACTTATGTATCTACTATGTTAAGAAACAGAATATTATCTCTATAAACCCAGTATTTTTTAGTTTACAAATTAGATGTTGTTAATAGTGTTGATATTTCCTTAAGTTTATCTACATGATTACCATTAATTTGTTCACTTGGTTATCATCCTCCTTACATCCCAAAAGTATATACCTTTAAGAAGTTCCTTTACTAAGGGCCTGTTGATAATAAATTATCTTGTTTTCGTTCATCTAAAAACATCTCTATTTCATTCTCATTCTTGAATTAGAAATTTTGTTGAGTATGTGATTATAGATTGACAATTACTTTCTTTCAGCACTTTGAAGGCGTATCTGGCAGTCTTGGTATCTATTACTGCTCATAAGAAGACACATATCAAGCAGGTAAGCTGTCTTTCAGGCTGTTTTTAAGCTACTTAACTAGTCTTTAATGTTTTGCAATTTCCCCAGGATATGTCAGGGTGTAACTACTTTTTGAAAATGTTTGTACTTCCTTAATATAAGGATCTGTGAAATTTCTTGAATATTGTCCCTCTTCCATTCTTTCTACTCACTCCTTTGGAAATTGGAATAGATACATGTTAGAACTTCTCACTCAACATTTCCATATTTGTTAACCTCCCTTTTATAATTTCCTCCTCTTTGTTTCTTTGTACTATATTCTAAGTATTTAGAATTGTATCCAACTTTCAAAGTATTAGTTATTCAGTTCTATCTGCTAGTTAATGCACTAAAATTTCAACTATATGTTTTTCTGCCAGAAGATAAGGAGCTGCTTGGATATTTATGATAATATTTTATTCCTTACTCATGTTTTAAATTCTTTAAATATTGAAAACATACTTATTCTATAAACTATGGCCTGCTGGCTAAATCTGGCGCACTCCCTGTTTTTGTAAATAAAGGTTTATTGGAACATAGCCAAGCTCATCAATTTACATACTGCCTGTGTCTGCTTTCTCACTAGAATGTCAAATTTGAGTCTTTTGTGTAGAGATTGAATGGCTTGCAAAGCCCAGAATATATACTACCTGGCCCTTTGGAGAAAAAGTTTACTCTATGTGATAATACTACCACCTCAAGACCATGTGTGTCTGATTCTGCTGCTTGACATTTCTGCCAATTTTCATCTCATGCTGTCTTGCTCTGTGAGAGATCTTGTGATTTTTTTTATTGTGAGTTCATTTTGTTGGGGGCATTATCTGTGAGAGTGTTAGGAGACTTAACTTGAGAAATTATTCCTTCTGTTTGTATTTATTTATGCCAAGTGCCTGGGGAGCCACTAATCTTGGACCATTTTAAATTTCTTTAGCTTAAAATAGTACCAACATAGGCAAGAAAGTGAATTTGAGCCATAGGTCTTGAGGCCTGGTTTGTGGTTAATTACTTCTGGCCATGGGATAGGGGGCCCCCCCGCTCCCTCCCGCACAACCAAAATCAAAGCTAAGATACAACATTTTCTTTGCTGTCTTCCTGTACAGGAAAAATGCTTTCCAGTCCACTCTTTCACTGGCAATGGGGGTCTTTAGGGACTCATTCCAAAGTCTCTGTGCTGACATGTTACTACCATGTTGCCTGCCTCCCTCCCTTGGCAAACGCCCGAGGGCTTACCATGCTCATTCTGGATTCTGGCCTCTACTCCACTTTTAGCCTCTGAAGATTTACCTTAATTTCTTGCCAAGTCAGCTCTTCCTTGTATCCAGCATTTTATAGGTGTTGTTAGGGGAGGCTTTTTCAGGATATGAAGTCTGCCATATTGCTAGAAATAAATGTCATGAGAATTTTAAATTTAAAAAATGTACAGTTAGGATAATGGACATGGAAAAGCTTTACAATACCCTCCAGGCTCCAAGCCTACCTAGTGTTTACTTACGTCTGAATTGTGAGTGTTGTCTCTGGAGGGAGACAACTTGGGTTTGGAATTAGGCCGTGTGTAGAGGGGGGTTGAGGGAAGGAGAGGGAGTGGGCAAATTCGTCCTGTAATAGGCCAGATGGTAAGTATTTTCAGCTTTGCAGGCCATATGCAACTATTCAGCTCTGCCACAGCATAATGAATGCAGCCAAAATTACATACTACATAATGAATGGGCATGGTTGTGTTCTAATAAAACTTTATTTACAAAAACAAGTCATGAGCTGGATTTGGCCTGTGGGTTGTAGCCTGCACACCCCTGGCCTTGAGCAAGTTAATGAACCTCTATAAGCACCATCTCTAAAGTGAAGATTGCATCTCTGTGTAAAGGTTGTGTGAGCCTTCAATTAGTGAATTCATGAAATGCTAGTGTTGTCTGTGATGATGACTCTGGTAATGATGATGATGGTTTCAAAGCAGTTCCCTGATTTTTTTTTAAGGTTATAAAGGTGTCTCCAGTTTAAAGCATTCAACTCCCTCCGGTGCTGCCTCCTCCGCTGCTGCGAGGAATCATATAGAAAGCTAACAACACTGCAACAACAGGCAGCTCCAAAATCTCAGTGGCTTTAAAGGACACAGGCTTAAGTCTTGCTCACATTATGTTTCCATCACTGGTTGACAGGGGACTCTGCTCCCTGTCATCCCTCTGGAACCCAGGCTGATGGAGCAGCTACCCGCTGACATTACTGGTCACTATAGAAGAACAGGTCTCTACAGAGTCTTGCAAGCAGCAATTAAATGCATGGGCTGCAAGTGACAGGTGTCACTTCGGTGCACAATTCATGGTCAGAACCAGTCATATCTTTTCCCCTTTTTGTCGGCCCAGTTGTGGGGTGTGCTGTCAGCAGAGAGGCTCGCCTGCGGGTCCCTACAGGAGGACCTGAGCTGCAGAGCCGCCTCACCCAAGGACATACCTTTTTCAGGGCAGCCCACACCCAGAGACTGCTCCAGGTGGGGGTTACTGAGGCCTGGCCATTTTGACCCAACATGGGACAACTCTGAGGACTTGGCTGGGGCTGTTGTTGGATGACTCAATTTCTCCTTTTGCTCAATCCTGCTTTCTTCTCTTCCTTTCCACAGGGTTGCTCCCAAGACACTCCATAATAAACATCCTGTACTCTAAACTCCATCTCAGGGCTCCTTGATATGAACCCAATCCATGATACCCTCCATATACCCAAGAGGGTGAGGGGTGGACATATGTCCCAGGAGCTCTGAGGACTACATCACTCACTGAAGTGGGTCAAGATAGCACATCCAATGGGAGAATCTAAAGTCGAGCAATGACAACAGCGAACATGTATTGAGCACTGACCCGTGGCATGCTGCACTAAGACATGTTACTTGGACAATATACACAAACAAACAAAACAGAAATAGATGCATAGACACAGAGAGCAGCTTGATGGCTGCCAGAGGGGAGGCGAGTTGGGAGCCTGGGTAAAAAAAGGTGAGGGAATTAAGGATTGGTAGTTACAAAATAGTCTTGGGGATATAAAGTATAGCATAGGGAATGTAGTCAATAATATTGTAATAGCTATGTATGGTGCCAAGTGGGTACTGGAAATATACACCGGATACAAATACAAAATAATATTGAATGTTAACTGTAATTGAGAAAATATATAAAACTTGGATTAGTTCACTTAATGCTCACAACACCTATGTAGACCAGGGGGCGGCCATCTGTGGTCTGCAGACCACATCTGCCCGTGCCCATCCCCTATGTCTTGTCTCTGGTGACTTTCATGCCACGTTGCCAACACTAAGTAGTTGTGACAGAGACCATACGGCCCGCAAAGTGGAAAATATTTACTTTACCCTCAGGTCCCTTTGAGAAAAAGCTAGCTGAGCCCTGTGTTAGGCATCGCCCCCATTTTACAGACAAGAAAATAGAACCTTAGAGAAGAAGATGGTGTACTCTAGCACAGAAGGCTGTGTTTTGGTTACAAAGGCAAACAGACATCTATAGAAAGGCCCCTCCTGTGATGGAAGGTGAGGAGCCCTCTCACACCATTTTTGGGTCTTTGTAGGTGCTAGGTGAAGGAATATGGATGATTCTCTTCCTCCCACCATCCTGCCTTGTAAGACTGAGGCCCCCTCTTCCATCTCGTACTTCCCTCCCAGCCTGATCCTGTCCTCCTCAGCAAGAGCCCCTGAAACAGTCACCTGTGACCTTTCTCCACTGAGTGAAAAACGCAGGAGACTCATGAGTTTTGGGTTTCTTTGACTCTAAATTCCCAGCAATGGTTTTCTCCCACTGGAAGGAGTTAGGGCAGTCAGTGTGTAGAGGCTGAGCTGGCTACCAGGAACCTTCATGCTCACTGAGGAATCACTCTCTGTGCCTAACTGTAAAGGGATAAAATAGAATGGCAGCCTCGGCAGCCTTAGACTCTCAGGCTGAAATGATCTATTTCCTAATGCCTCCAGAGGAGTGGTTCCTGGGCCAGCACTGAGGAACATGAAGACATTCCCTCGTAAAAGTGATTGTTCAGGGGGAGTCAGAGGTTAGCTCCTTCCTGCCCAGACGGCTGCCTCCTAGATTCAACCAGAAAGTGACTGATGCCCCAAGTTCATGGCCATGCTTATCAGGACTGAGAAGTGAGCCCAGGTTGTTTGACACATAGGTGTGTGCTCTTCACCATCCGTTCTACTCTTTCCTGGGATGTAGATGGCCAGGATTATGGATTTACCTTCTACAGATGCTGTTGTATGTGCTCATGGAGATGTTCGGCCCATGACTTTCCAGTGGAGTAGCTGCAAGAAGATTGCAGGAGGGGGTTTCCCTTACCCATCTTTCCTCACATGCCTCCCAGAGATAATGCCCCTATTTTTAGAGAGAATCCTGGATCTAGTCAGGAATATTAGATCCCTAAGCAAATACTCTTAAACTTCTTTTCCCATTTTTGTTAATTAAGAAACCATTGGCCCACAGAAACATCCCCTGAATGAAGGAAGGAGTCAGTGGCTGACTGAATGAATGAGTGAGTCCATCTCAGGATCCTTGGCAGCTCATCATGGGTGAGGTCTGCTCAGGATGGAAAGAAAAGATAGAAGGTGCCCTCACCGGTTTGGCTCAGTGGATAGAGCGTCGGCCTGCAGACTGAGGGGTCCCAGGTTCGATTCTGGTCAAGGGCATGTTACCTTGGTTGCGGGCACATCCCCAGTGGGAGGTGTGCAGGAGGCAGCTGATCGATGTTTTCGCTCTCATCGATGTTTCTAACTCTCTGTTCCTCTCCCTTCCTCTCTGTAATAAAATCAATAAAATATATTAAAAAAAAAAAAGAAAAAAAAAAGACAGAAGGTTTCTTATTGTGGACCACACACTGCAATAAAGCATCCAAAGAGACAGTCATTGTCAGCAAACATTTTACAAGCATTTCCTGTGACTTGCACATTGTGATAGGCATGGGGGGCAGGGGAGCCTGACAGGCGAGGTCTCAGTCCTCAACACAGGCCTCCAGGGATGAGATGGAGGCTATGTTACCATCACCGGGGCTGTGGCCAATTACCTGTGCGCAGGTAAGAAAATGGGACACTGCAAAGACTGAAGATGTGATTTAGGAAGGGCAATGGCAGCGTTCAAATCTAGGGCGTGGGCTGGAAAGGGTTAAGTGTAAAGTTGTTGGCAGCTGGCACATGTAACCTGATCCCTCTCAGCAGCAGTTTGGGCTTTAAAACTAGGAAACCTGGAGGAATCAGACACTGGGCTGGTTTTACTGGTCTCCCCTCACTGTTTAGAAAGCCAGGCCTCTCCGCGCATAGCTGGGGTTTCCTTGGTGGTGTGAGTTACTTCTGTATATTGCTCAGTTCACCCATGTTATGGGTTTTTTTACTAGTGGCATTCTCAGAGTATGCCCGACCTCCAATCTTGGGGTACATTGAGAGGGTCACAAAAAAAGAGATGTTATAAAAGCATTGACTGTTTTAATGATATAACTCTGGCAACGTAACTAACCATTTTCAGACACAAATATGACAAAATTCTTTCTACAGAACTTTCCAAACCATTAATTCAGAGGTAGGAAACTTTTTTCTTTTTCCTTAAAGAGGGCCACTGTTTCATTCAAGTTACCGTAGGGTGGGGGAAAACTTGGGCAAATCCCATTCCTTAGTAGAACCCTGCCCACAGACAGCCAAAGACAAGTAACCATGAAGTGCCTTAATTCTGGTTTCTCTTACTAAGACCAAGAAGAAGACAAGGATTCACTTGCAGGAAGTGTTCTGTATCTGTTACAAAACATGGATGGTGTGCTTAATGCGTGGGATGGAGGATAAGTGCTGGGAGCAGAGAGTAAACAGGTTAAGGATGGTCCAAAGAGTTTCATGGAAGTATAGGATCTTAAGTTCTGTTTTTCAGGAGGAGGAGGACTTAGCTGAGGAGTTGAGGGTATTTCAGGAGACTGATGTGAGAGGAGGCTAGAGGTGGACTGTGAGTGTCTTGTTTCTGCAGGCTAATGGCTGACCAGTCTTTTAAAAATTTTTATTTTAAAGAGAAAGAAGAAAAAATAGGTACATAAATGTTGTTGCAACAGAAAGTGCATTTAGGGGAGTAGCTCAAGGTGAGGTTGAAAAAGTGAGAAGGAGGAAATCTATGAAGGGTCTTGGAACTTAGAAAGCCAGGCAGACTGCCTAGTAATTGGTATGTAGAGAGGGTATAAGCAACTTTTGGCATTTTCTAGGCTGCTTTATTCACTCTATGATATTTTCTTTCTTTCTTTTTATTGTTTTAATAAAGATTTATTTATTTATTTTATATATATATATATATATATATATATATATATATATATTATTCTTTAAAGTATTACAAATAGTAGTACATATGTTTCCTCCCCCCCAATTAACCTCCCTCCGGCCTCCCCTACCCCCCAGCACATGGCCTCACCTGTCCTCCCTCCCACCCCCGCTGCCCAGTGTCTTGTATCCATTGGTTATGCTTATATGCATGCATACAAGTCCTTCGGTTGATATCCCATAGCCTCTGCTCCCCAACCTTCCCTACCTTCCCACTGTAGTTTGATAGTCTGTTCAATGCTTCTTTGCCTCTGTATCTCCCCGCCCCCCTGTTTCTTTTCTTTAAAAAAATTTTGCATCTGCATACTAGAAATAAAGATATAAGAACAAAAAATGTTTGAGTCTCAGTTTCAGTGTCCAACTGTTCTGAGTCCCAGTTTCAATGTCAAATAGTTCCTTATGTGTACATGTCGGCAGTGGTATCTGGATGGTAGACAAATGGTGGCAATGCAAGTTCCACCCTCTCTGATTTGGTCCTGGGCCGCCTGCAATGATGCTACTCTATGATATTTTCATCAATTGCAGGGCAATAGAGGATATTGGGGGTGGGGGTTATGATCATGTTAAATTCAGGCAACATTATATACTATTGCCACCAGGAGAAAATTAATGTAGACAAGAGAAATGACAATCACTAAAGTCCTGCAAGTAAAAGAAAGAAGCAATTCCAGCTACTCAGCAACCTGGGAAGCACCGAAGCTGAAGCAAAGCAGGAGGTTCCTGTGAAAACTGGATCCCGTTTTATAAGGAGCCAAATCCAAATGGAAAGAAGGCTACTTTGCTTGCCCACCTGGCACTCAACCAACCTTGCAGGTGTCTGGGCATCTTTGAATGTACATTTAAGCTGGAAAACCAGGAAAATTTTCATTGACTGAATGGAAGGTCAAAGAAGTGTTTATGATTGAGATACTATAGTGAAATGCAAGTAATTTGGATCCTTTTTTTGTGATCAAAAGGCAGGTCTTCGTGGATTGCTCTGTTGAAGTGGCTCTCAGTGCAGTGAACATTCTAGGGTTTTCTAAGATGCAGACTCCACGAGAGCAAGGACGTGATTCCTTTATGCCTTCTTGTAGTGGACTAGCCAATGGCCCAATGAGGTTCAGAGGTTGTGAATGACAAGTGTAGATCAAATTGTATTGATAGCTATTAAATTATTACATAGCTTCATGTTCAAAAGTTCTGAATAAATGGGTATGAAAATATCTCTGTGAAGGCTAAATTAACAAATAGATTTTGGTTAGCTGTAGACAGAGGCATGTCATTGTCTTAATCAGCAGCCATTCTCTTGTCTACATTAATTTTCTCCCAGTGGCAATAGTACATTCCATTCTTGATTCTCATCCTTGATTATATGTAGGCAGCTGAGAAGGTGACCGAAATAATCAGAAAGAAAAATGTAGTGTACACAGAACTTTGTTTTCAGAATTTGCTTCTGTTGATTAACTTTTCTAAATTTGTAGGAGGGCAGCCCATGCCCCTGACCCTTTTTCCTCTTTTTAAACAATTTTTATTTTAATCTTTATTGTTCAGTTTATTAATTACATTGTTCCCCTTTTTCCCCTATAGTTCCCCTCCACCCACTAACCATTCCACCCTCTGCCCTTACCTCCCCCTCCCACTGTCCTCTTCCATAGGTGTATGATTTTTGTTCAGTCTCTTGCTGCACCTCCAATACTCCTTTTCTCCCCAAGAATTGTCAGTCCATTCCCTCTCTATGCCCATGATTCTGTTATATTCACCAGTTTATCCTGTTCATCAGATTTTTAATTCACTTGATTTTAGATTCATTTGTTGATAGATGTGTATTTGTTGTTCATAATTTTTATTTTTACCTTTTTCTTCTTCCTCTTCTTAAAGAATGCCTTTCAGCATTTCATATAATATTGGTTTGGTGGTGATGAACTCCTTTAGCTTTTTCTTATCTGCGAAGCACTTTATCTGACCTTAAATTCTGAATGATAGCTTTGCTGGGTAGAGTAATCTTGGTTGTAGATTCTTGTTTTTCATCACTTTGAATATTTCTTGCCATTCCCATCTGGCCTACATAGTTTCTATTGAGAAATCTGCTGACAATCGTATGGGTGCTCCCTTATAGGTAACTAACTGTTTTTCTCTTGCTGCTTTTAATATTCTCTCTTTGTCTTTTGCTCTTGGCATTTTAATTATGATGTGTCTTGGTGTGGTCCTCTTTGGATTCCTATAGTTTGGGGTTCTGTGCGCTTCTTGGACTTTTAAGTCAATTTCTTTCACCAGGTGTGGGAAGTTTTCAGTTACTATTTCTTCAAGTAGGTTTTCATTATCTTGCTCTCTCTCTTTTTCTGGCACCCCTATAATTTGGATGTTGGTATGCTTGAGGTTGTCCCAGAGGCCCCTTACACTGTCTTCAATTATCTGGATTCTTTTTGCTTCTTGCTTTTCCGGCTGAGTGGATTTTGCTTCTTTGTATTTCAAATCTTTGACTTGGTTCTTGCGGCCCTCTGGACTGTTTTTAGGTCTCTGTATAATATTTTTTATTTCAGTCAGTGTATGCTTAATTTCTAGTTGGTCCTTTTTCATATCCTCAAGGGTGTCGTTCATATCCTTGAGGGTCTCGTTCATATCCTCAAGGGTCTCATTAAGTTCATCAGCCTTTTCTAGGAGCCTCTTGAAAAACCTTATAACTGTGGTTTTGAACTCTATGTCCAGTCATTTTTTTCCGCCATTTCTTTCACATGTGATTTCTTTCCATGTCTCTGCATTTTGGCTGCTTCCCTGAATTGGTTGATTAGCTTTGTGTAGTAGATGTCCTCTAAGGGACAGTGGCTCAGCCTCCCCAGTTACCTGAAGTGGATACTCTTGGTGCAGTCCTTTATGGGTTGCACAGTCTTGTTGAAGTTAAGCCTAGATTATTGTTGTTAGTACTAGAAGGGTTTGACCTTCAGGCCAATTGGTTGTGAGGATCAGCTGTGCTCAGGTTGGATGGGTGGAGTGTCTTGGTTGAGCAGGCAGCCTTGATTTCCCATCAGCTTTGCCCTATGTGGCACCTAGGTCTCTGTGCCTGGTGGTAATGGCTGCACGCACCTCTGAGAGAAAGCTGCCACCGAGCTCTACCCGCTGCCGGACAATTCAGTCTCTCCCCAAATGAGTCTGCAAACCCAAAGTCTCACCTAGGGTTGTAAAACAATGCAGTCCGGTGGTTTCCCTTTTTTTTTTCTCCCCAATGAGAAAGCAAGTCACGAGTTCTCTCTATGCACTCGCTTGCTTCTGCAGTTCCCAAGTTTACGTGCCCTTTCCGCAAGCTCGCAGACCTCTGCAGTGCCTGAGTTTCAGTGTGCTTCCTCCAGTTTCACCCCGTATTAGTGTGGGTTCCCCACTCCTCACCTGGAACTGAGGAATTGGTGCAGTGGGACACCTTTGTCTCCCTCCCTGTTCAAGAAAACCAGCCAGGTATCCAGCCACCTGCCCTATCTGCTCGCACTTGTGCACAGCTCCAAACCTCTGACTTGGCGTGTATCATCAACTCTGCCCTCTGCTGCTCCTCTGAGTCACAGTGTCCTATCTTTACTTTTATTTGTGGAATTTCCACTTAGCCAGCTTTCTGGTGATTTTGGATGATATTCGTTCTATCGTTAAGTTGTAGTTTTGAAATTGTTGTGTGGAGCAGCAAGATAGGTGTTTACCTATGCCGCCATCTTGATTCTCCCCCCTGCCACTCCCTTTTTCCTCTTAAGGATCTCCTTTCCCACTGTCCTTATTCAATACTCGCCATTCATGTGATTATTTGTCCTGAGTCTGTTTATCCCTGGAGACTGCATGCTCCCCTAGCCAGGGTCTATGTTGCATGCCACTCACTGGCCCAGAGGCAACTTCAGGCTGCAAGTCAACCAGGTGTTACTTCAACTTCACGCACAATGGAAACCTGTTTTGATTTTGCTTTAATGTTCTACATAGGCTAGCTGAGGGCCCTATGGATGACAATTAAAAATGCTTAAGTGGCCTGGCTGGTGTGGCTCAGTGGTTGAGTGTAGATCTATGAACCAGGAGGGCATGGTTCGATTCACAGTTGAGGCATATAACTGGGTTGCAAGCTCAATCCCCACTGTGGGGCCTGCAGGAGGTAACTAATCGATGATTCTCTCTTATCTTTGATGTTTCTATTTCTCTCTCCCTCTCCCTTTGTCTCTGAAATCAATAAAAATATATTAAAATACATTAAAAAAATGCTTAAATGCCAAACCTAAAGCTTTAAGGGAAGGGAAACCCTGGGGGAACCTCAGTTCCACTTGTTGCTCAATTCCAGGGGGCACCTCATCTTTCTCTGCCAATCAGCCCCATCTCTGATTGTTCCCACAGCTTGGCAGACACGCTGATGCCTTCACCCAGGAGTCTCAGCTTTAATTCTTCTTCATTTGTAAAGCTTAATGCGAATTTCCATGGGAGCTGGGTTAAATGTGGAGGACACATACCTCTAATCTCCTTCACCCTGCTTTTTTGATGAAATGATCTAGAGGACAAGAGAGAGGACCATGAGAGTCACTGAGGTGCAGATCAGGCTCAGGCTGAGGCTACATCTCTGGCCACCTGCTGTGGGGGAGCAAATTCCTGTCTCTCCCACTTTGCATGAAGTGGGGCAGCCAGCCAGCCAACTGCGCGGGCAACGTCTAAGGCACAGGTTTCATTCTAGACCGAACCGGGGCAAGCTGATATTCAGGTCAGAATCAGCTCATGTTCAGAAAAGCCGGCCAGGATTTTAGTGAGCAGCCCACAGGTTCTGGGAACAATTCTGTTCTCTCGACATTTCATTTTTCATTCTTTCCTTCCTCCCTCTTCCTACCTCTGTTTTCCACCTTTCTCCATTGAGCCCTCCTTCACTTCCCTTCTCCTGTGCTCTCCTCTTCCTTCCTTACCTCTGCCCACCTCTTCTTGTCCCTCCTTCCACTGCCTTCCTCCTCTTTTTGTCTTCATACTCTCTCTCCTTACCTTTTTCTTGATTTGGAAATTTAACTTGACTTACAAATGTATGTTTTCCTATAGACAAAGTTGCCATCCTACCCCCTTTAAAATCTAATGTGATGATTTCCGGATGAACCATTTATACAGTTTAATTCTTTCTGCGTAAAACTGTATTATGGGATGAGCAATGGTCTACAGCATAAAAATAAAACAGAAGGCAACTGACCTAGTATGAATGTGCTGTTGACAGAATGAAGCATTAAGAATCATATCCCTCCATGTGCTATTCCCCCCCCCCCCCAAAAAAAAATAAAATGTGATAATTTGGGCAGAGGTAAATGGTTTGCAATGAAGTCTTCTTACGTAGACAAGTCTTCTTACATAGTACAGTTTGATTGTGATTGTTCAGGATTGCTCTTGCAGGCTGGTATTTATGCTGATTTTTGAAAATAAGGCATCATTGTAGAAAAAGCATAGACTTTTCGACACAGGTTTTTCTATCAACAAGATCTGGTCTCATCATTCAGGCTAACTAATAAAATAAGAAGTGCATGAAAAGAACTTAAAACAAACAAACAAAAAAAGAATCAATATATGACTACCCAACCTACAAAATAGAATTCTTTCTGAAATCAGAATATTGCCCCTCAATTTACTATAAATTTGAATTTTTCATAGCCAAGACAACATATAGACATTTGACCAAAGAGTTCAAAATAAAGTCATCCACACTACCTATTTATCATTTTATGTGCAGTGATTACTTTGTAAAAATCCTTCAACTTTCTCTAGGAGGATGATCACTCTCACAGCATAGTTAAGTCACAACAAATTTCAAAACTTTGAAAAAAAGTTGACAAGTAAGAGAGAAAAAGCTCTAAAAACAAGTGTTGGTCCTGTCCCCTTTTCACAGTGTTACCCTGGCATGACCTTTTGCTAACAGTGATCAAGTGGATTCTAATCCTATAGAGTTACGGCCTCCAATGAGCTGATCTTTTTGTAAAGAAACTGTCTGTGTAACACTGAAAAAAAACCCAGATAAATAGGGACTCTGGTTTTATCGTCAGGTTTCCATTTTTGTCAGGTCCAAGGACAACCAGCTAAGATATGTATTCTCCTATCTAATGAAAGAGTAATATGCAAATTGGCTGTCACTCCAACACACAGGATGGTTGCCCCCATGTTGACGCAAGATGGCTGCCACAAGATGGCCAGCAGAGGAGGACAGTTGGGAGGGACCAAGCCTTCAAGGGAGGGCAGTTGGGGGCAATCAAGTCTGCAGGACAGGGAAGGCAGTCAGGGGTGACCAGGCTGGCAGAGCAAGGAAGTTGGGGGTGACCTGCAGGGAAGGGCAGTTGGGAGGTACCCAGGCCTGCAGGGGAGAGCAGTTAGAGGTGACCAGGCCTACAGGGGAGGGCAGTTAGGGATGACCAGTCCAGCAGAGGAGGGAAGTTGGGATGACTGGGCCTGCAGGGAAGGGCAGTTGTGGGGGACCAAGGCCTGTAGGAGAGAGCAGTTTGAGGGGACCAGACCTGTAGGAGAAGGCAGTTAGGGGTGACCAGGCCTGCAGGGGAGGGCAGTTAGGGGCAAACAGGCTGGCAAGGGAGCAGTTAGGC
This sequence comes from Antrozous pallidus, assembly GCA_027563665.1. NCBI lineage: Eukaryota > Metazoa > Chordata > Mammalia > Chiroptera > Vespertilionidae > Antrozous > Antrozous pallidus. The sequence continues at coordinate 57,017,073 of CM050523.1, read as the reverse complement.
ATCAATCAGGCTGGCAGGAGAGTAGTGAGGGGGTAATCAGGTTGGCAGGCAGAAGTGGTTAGGGGCAATTAGGGAAGCAGGCAGGCAAGCAGTTGGGAGCCAGCAATCCTGGATTGTGAGAGGGATGTCTGACTACCCGTTTAGGTCTGATCCTACTGGGATCGGGCCAAAGGCAGTCGGACATCCATCGAGTAGTCCCAGATTGGAGAGGGTGCAGGCTGGGCTGAGGGACACCCCCCCACCCCCAAGCAGGAATTTTGTGCACCTGCTTCTAGTAATGCAATAAAGAGGGAAGTAATAACTTTTCCTGGTGTCTCTTCTGAGTCTTTAGTTCCCTCATTGGTCTTCACCCCAATAGTAAAAGGAATGAATACGCTTGCAATTGAGTTTACTGTTATCAGTGGAATTCTCATCACAGCTCCTACAGATCGAACAAGGTTCATTGACTAAGATCGAATTCCTGGCTCCTCTCCGCTTCCTCCAATTCCCTCATCTGTTTCCCAGCTAGTGTTCTCAAGGGATGCTCCTCAGGCCCCATGGCCATGGCCTCCAACAGAATGACCTACAGCAGCCAGTCCAGGGCAAAGGCCAGGCTCACCAGGAGCCACCCCGAGGCCTCTCTCCCTTTCTTTTCCATCCCTCAATCTCTCTCTTGCTCTCACTCTCCTTTTTTCTACAACCTTATTGACTTCCTGTTTCTCTCTTTCCCTTCTCTCCCCTCTTTCTCTTTCTAAGAATTTCTTGATGCAACTAGAAGGGAACGGAAAGGTATCCCATGAAATCCTAGGCTGGAAAAAATCGAGTGGAAGCAGTTCTCATCACAGGCAGACACTAAATTTGATTTGTAGCCGATCTGAAATGGAGGAAAAGATTTTCAATTACAAAACTCATAAAGTGCAAAGATGAGGGAACCTGGCTGCACTTTCAGTTTGTCTAATGGTTTCAAAGTGCTTTAAAACATTTGGAATTTGCCAGCCATCCTTTCTTCCCCTAATCCTCAAATTCATGAGTTTTTTTTATTTTTTTATGGGAAATGTAATCCTCTTTTCTGATTCATTTACACTTAGCTCATCTGTGTATTGTTTTGTGAAAACCATCTGAAATCCAAGTTCTATGAGATCTTTAAAGACTCGTTTTGTGAACCAGGAACTTATGTATTGGCAATATAAATAGACTTGAAACATAGTGGGCGGGGGTGAGTCCAGAACCCGGGCCTTTAAACGGTTTGGACTTGGCAAAGGCTGGTTTTCAAGCTGGACAGAAACCGAGCTTTTACTCTTGGAATAATAGTGAGTTCAGTGTTTTAGATGAGTAACCATCTCCTAAGACAGTACAGAGGGCACATGACACATTTTCCAAGGATTATCTTGCTAGGTATATAAATAACGAGATTTATGTGCAAAATATGACTTTGCTAGAGTTTCCGCACTAGAGTGGGGCTGCTTACTTATGAGGACATTGCCACATTCAATTTGTAAACAAAATGGTTATGGACCCTTCGGGGATGAGATGAACATTCACACTAGAAGGTCTTCCTGTTTTTTTTGTTTTGTTTTGTTTGTTTGTTTCATAGATGATTTGACTGTGATATAGCCAAATCATGAGGCAGGTTGTAAGCAGGTTGAAGGTTGGGGTGGAATGCCCACCTCTGTGTTTCTGTGGGTCCAGAGGAAGGAGGCTGGACTAGTGGAAAACATTCTTCTGCAGAGTCACAGAGCCACGGCAAATCCAAGTCATTGGTCTCCCCAAGGTCAGGACCTCGAGGTGACCCCAAGGCTCCCTGGAAACGGAGTTACAGAGAGGTGAGATGACTTGACATGCCCAAGTTCCCCCAGAAAGTGGAGCAGGGCGCTGGGGCCCAGACTGACGGCTCCCGGCCCACATTCTGTCTGCAGGCAGCTACCTCTCATGACTGAAAGAGGCTTTGATGTATGTGGTCCATCTAGGCCCTGTGACTGGGCCACAAGAACAGCCCACACACCATCGCACTAAAGGCTGGTCCTTTGGCGATGCTGTCCTCCTCTATTTTCTGAGCTTTCCCCTGCGACACCCCTGCTCTCCTGTTCCGACTCTTCAGAATGGAGTTAGTGCCTCTAAGACTCTCCCTTACCACATCCATGTCAACGGCTGCCATATAATTCTACCTGCGAGGTCAAAACTCAATTGCCTTGAGATGCAGGTAGGAAATGTTTTCCCTAGACGTTGTGAATCTTCACAAAGATGAAAAAGGTGGTGCCGGACATTGGTATTGTACAAATCAGGTCCTGCCTTTTGAATTGCACATGGTCAACACACAGTTTTGCTTTACTCAGTTGTGTAATCGTTTTTGAAAGCGCTCATTTCTTTATATCTTGCCAAATAGGGCAAAGGGGCTATGCCTTGTGAGATGTACCGTCAGCAGGTCGGCCTCTGTGCTGGCCAGCACTGTAGGTACTTGGATAGTCATTAGCTTGGGTGTGTGTCCTTCCTACAGTACAGCTTTTTGACACCCCCCCTTTTAAATAAATCTTTATTGTTGAAAGTATTACATATGAACCTTTCTTCCCCATGGCCTTCTCCAATGCTCCTCCCTTCCCCCCGCAAGCCCTTACCACCCCATCTGTGTCCATGGATTATGCACATAAGCACATGAGTTCATTGGCTGATCTCTTCCCAATCTTCTCAGCTGGGTGCCTTTTGCTCAGAGGCTGACCTGGAGTGACCTCACCGATCCTGTCAGGGCTGGAAGGAACTTTTCATCCAGCTTCTTTGTGTTATGGAGGATGAAGTTGAAGTTCAGAGAAGTGAGCTGCCGGTGGTCTTTCCGCTAATTCACTGCAGTGTCAGCCCTGCACTCAGGTCTCTCCCTCCAGCACAAGGCTATTATTCTAGGACAGTGGCTCTCGGGGAGTGTGCCCACATGAAACTGGTGTTTAAGCAGATGGACGGAGGCCCTTTCCCGCCAAATCAAATACTGAAGGTCTTCCTTCAACGCACAGAAAAAACCGATGAGTGGATTAAGTTTCTTCAATTTAAAAATTACTTCCATTCATTCTTCTTGAGCCACTGTCACCTGCTACCAATTGTCTGCTAGCCAGTGCAGGCAGACAACACAAACAAATATGAACGAGAACAACCAAAGCCTTGGAAACTATTATTCTTAGTTAGATGTCTTTTTTTTTTTTTTTAAGACTGCTATCACCACGGGCTTTCTATTGCATTCATGTAACAAACTGAGTAGTCCTGCGGGAGACATTGTTTTCAATTCAAATGCCAGAAGTAAATATGCCATTATGTCATGGTTTTCCCTAGAGAGCACTATGACCCCCGTTGACTCTGTCCTCTGGAACATTCTGCATCTCCCCTCATGTGATTGTGGAGCACTGCTAACGAGCGATTCTTCCCTTCCCGATAGAGTGATCTGATTTTTAAAAGTACTAAGAATGGCTTGGGTTGTCGGTATTTCTATCCTAAACGCCTTTTCATCTACTCAGGGCTGCCTTGGGGTGAATGTGCATTGCGGGCCTCCCTGTCTCCGCGGGCGCCCCCTGCTGCTCTCGCTGTGCTTTGCACGGGCCGAGTGAGGAGCCGGGTACCAGAAGCTGCGGACCCGGAGCCCGGGGCGGTGCGCGGAGCTCGCTGTCCCACAGCCACCGAAATGCTCTCGGATCGGCAGATAGGCGCACCCCAAGCAGTCCTCTCTGCCCCGCGCCCCCCCCCCCCCATCTGGCATTGCAACCCAAATCCCCGCAGCAAGCATTCGTGCAAACGCCCCTAAGAGAATGCCTGGTAATGCCTTCCAAACCGTATCAAAGCACCCCCGTGGGGCGCCCCGAAGGCAAGCCCGCTCAGGGACTCGGAGGATTCCTTTGTCCTTCCCCGGGACACGGGAGGGGGACCCCGGCGCGGCCAGCGCACGGGACCGATCGGCGTGGAAGCGGAGGGTGCGGCGTTCCGGGGCTCCTCGCACGCGTCCCCCAATTAGGAGTGCTGCCTGACGTCACGTCTGCCGGAGATTGGCTGCCCGCGCTGACACCGGGTGCCACGGCCACGGGAACTTTTTAAACACTGCAGCGGGGCTGTCGCCCTCGCCCACTCCCGCCGACTCCCCGCGCGGCGCCCCCGCACAGCGGCTCGGCCGGGGCACCCTCACCTCGCGCAGCCCGCCGCCCTCGCCCCTCCCCGCCGGGCTTCCCGCTCCCCACCCCCGCGCCCACCCCTCCTCTCCGCCGCTCTCCGCCGCTGGGGTCCGGGGCTGCTCCGGCGCCCGCACAACTGCCTCTCCCGTCCCCGAGGGTGCCTCCTCCCGCCGGGCCGGGCGCTCTGCAGCTCTCCGCGGGGGGAGCTGAGCGCGTGTGCGAGCGGCCGCACCGGGGCGAGCCGCGCGGCCGGGGGCGGGGATCGGGGTGCCGGCTGCGGCCGCGATGGCAGGGGCCTGGTTCAGGTGGGGGCTCCTGCTCTGGGCAGCGCTGCTCGCGATGCCCGCGCACGGCCGGGTGCGGAGGATCACGTACGTGGTGCGCCCGGGCCCCGGCCTGGCTGCGGGCGCCTTGCCCCTGGGCGGGCCCCCGCGCTCTCGGACCTTCAACGTCGCGCTCAACGCCAGGTACAGCCGCAGCTCCTCCGCGGGCGCGGGGGCCCCCAGCCGCGCCTCCCCGGGGAGCCCCTCCGAGCGGACTCGGCGCACGAGCCAGCCGGGCGGCGCGGCCCTGCAGGGACTCCAGCCGCCGCCGCCGCCACCGCGGGAGCCGGCGCGTCCCGGGGGCCCCGGCGGGCAGCTCCACCCCCAGCCCGGCGGGCACCCGGCGGCGGTGCCGTTCGCCAAACAGGGCAGGCAAGCTTCGCGAGCCAAAGCGTCGCAGGAGACGCAGAGCGGCGGGGGCTCGAGGCTGAAGGTCCAGCAGAAGCAGCAGCTGCAGGGGTAAGCCCGCACCGCTCCCCGCCGCCCTCCTCGCGCGCCGCCCACGGGGGACCGGGGTCAGGGTCGCTCGGCGCCCCCGCGGCCTCGGGGCGGCGTGCACGGTGGGTCCGCGTTCTGCTCCCCGCGCGCCTCCGCCTGCCCGGGAGCGCGAGCGCGGCGGGAGGAGCGGAGTGCGGGGAACCGGGGAACCGCACCCCGATCGGCCCCGGGCGCATTGTTACGGAGCGGCGCTGCGGTAAGCACAAAAGGCATTGCTGCCTGGGGCGTAACCGCGTGTGCTGGAGCCCAGCGACTCCTCCAGGTTGGGCGTAAACATGAAGTCACTGCAGCTGGATCCCTCAGCATCAGTTAAACTTCTTGCAACACAGTTTTAATATTTTTTCTCTCGCTGATGGGGAAAAAACAAAGTTTTGATTCCTGTTCTGGAACCAAATGATCAGCATCCTAGACATTCTGGGCTTGGCTCTTTCTGCGCCTGTGTCTTAGCACCGACAGAAGGTTCTGTTGCAAAGTTTCTGTTATTGGGGGCTCTTACAACTTCTGCCAGCTCTCCTCGACATTCATCACAGGTTGGGGTGTGTGTGTGGGGGGGAAGCTGGTTTCGATTATTCGGCGTTTTCCCCCAAGGGGGGTTCCAAACATTGTGATCTTACCCCTCCTTGTGTGGATACTTTTCTCTAAAACTCGGGTGCAGGTTAATATGTGGGTGCAGGTAACATACAAAATACATTTGGCTCTGCTTTGGGGGTTAAGGAAACCACTTATTTGGACCTCCTAGTCTCCTTCTGTCTAGCCCTCGGGCATGCTGGCTTCCTGGTTCTCCCACCCTTTCCTGATACTGGGTCCTCTCCCCTCTCCCTGGGCATCTTTGGGTCGGGCATCCTGGACACCCGTGAGGACTGTCTAGAAGCCAGAGGAATATGGAAGCAGGATGCTGGGCTTGTGGGGACCCCCCGGGAAGGTTGGGTTTTCTGGAAGAGAGTGCTGCAGCCGCGGGACTCAGGAGTCTTGCTTTGTTTCAGGGTCAATGTCTGCGGAGGGCAGTGCTGCCACGGCTGGAGTAAGGCCCCGGGTTCCCAGAGGTGCACCAAACGTAAGTCTCCATGCTCACTGCGGCCCTGCACGGTAGGCAGAGTGGGGCTGTTCTCACTGGGCGATCCCACAGGGGGCATGTGGAAGGGGCTGATGCTGGTCCTGGGTATGTTGGTGTCTGGAGTACAATCCACCCCATTATCTGCAGCCTCCATTACCATCTGGGAAGGGCTGGGCCCTGGTAACGGCGGTATCAATGCCAGCAGCAGATTGTTGTCCGGAACCACGCAGCCAAGACTCCTTTGCACGCAGCTCAGGTGTTCGTCACTCGGTCAAACCTGGGAATCGGGAGTTAAGCAAAACATTCCTGTTGGAGGATGTGCCATGTGGCAGGTGCAATCAATTAATCGAGTCATGGATGTCAACAAATGAAAAAACACTCCTTAAGATGATAGCAGGAGGGGAATGGAGGTAGAGGGTCCTATTTTAGAATAAATAACCCGTATTTTTATTTACTTCAGAGAGGAAGGGAGAGGGAGAGAGAGATATAAACATCAATGATGAGAGAGAATCGTTGATCAGCTGCCTCTTGCACCCCCAACACTGGGGATCGAGCCCACAACCCCGGGCATGTGCCCTGACCAGGGATCGAACCATGACCTCCTGGTTCATAGGTCGACGTTCAACCATTGAGCCACACCAGCTAGGCAAAGCATCAGTACTTTTTAAAGCTTTCTGAAAACAGCAACCAGAATCCTTGAGGCCTGGCTGTTTGACGGGCGGGGTTTCCTGCAGTTCATACTCATGCTTAGCTGTGCTTTAGATGAATAGATTAAGCATGCATTTAGATCTGGAAACATTTCCCGTATGCATCATAAAGTTAAGGATTAAGGTGAAGCATGTTTTGAGGCTCCTGTTGACAAGTTGCTTCTGTCTCGAGTTCATTGGAAATAGAGAAATTTTACTTCCACTCAGAAAAAAGTGAAGCGTTCTTGGGAATTCTCTCCAGAGCACTTGAGCCATAACCATGTGGACTGGAATCGTCCAAAGTTTCAGCTGCTTATGAGTATTCAGCGTAACAAGTCAGATTTAGCAGTTTGTCTAGTGTACGGTCTGGATTTTAGAACACCAGTGGATGAGATTTTAAACATCCTGGTACAGCCATCCCGGTGAACCTGTTTGTTGAAAAATGCCTTCAGTGCTTGAGAGTAACAGGAGGATTCTATGCGAGGCACACACAAGGCAAGTTCCCGATTTAAACAGATCCATAGGATGGGTGTGGAAGCCTTGATGAGACTAGAAGGATTCTCAGAGTTTATTATTGGAGGTTGGCTCAGTGGCTTTAGTGCTGTAAAAGGGAGAGTTCGGGTGGGTTAGGATTTGGCTGTGATTGAGGAGTAGTGGTAGATGTGAACTCACTTGTTGAACTTAAACCACTAGATCAGAAGTGCTCAGGGTTGTAGGCATTTGAGATTAGGTCATAACTTGTCACTTCTTAGATTGCACTTAACAATAGCGCACCAGTCTCTTCCTGAATTTACAGTCGCTCAGGTCAAATTACACACCTTTTACTCCCTTCAGTAAGTCCTGCTCAAAACCTGATGTAACGTGGTTGCCTAAAAAACCACATTACATCAGGACAACCCATCCATGAGAGTACCATTGTGGTGGGATATTGCTGTGTAAAGATGAAAAATACTGCCCTAACCCGTTTGGCTCAGCGGATAGAGCGTCAGCCTGTGAACTGAAGGGTCACAGATTGGATTCCGGTCAAGGGCATGTACCTTGGTTGGGAGCACATCCCCTGTAGGGGTTGTGCAGGAGGCAGCTGATTGATGTTTCTTATTCTCTATTCCTCTCCATCTCTGTAAAAAAGTCAGTAAAATATATTAAACAAAAAAACAAAAAAAGAAAAACACAGCTGGATTTTAGAGACGATGGGTGGGTGCTGCTGGCTGCCTGTTGGAGAGAATGCATCAAGACTTTTAAGACATTTACTTGGCAAATGTTGCAGTTAAGTGCCCTCTCTGAAAATAAGTAGTCCTCCATTCTCAGGTTGTCTGAGGATTGGGGACCTAAAGACCTTCTAGAAGACCCAAAGATGCTCTAGAGGAGAACATCCAGATCTTGAGGAATCTCCACACGGCTTTCTGCTTCTCCAGGCGAGAGAGGAGAGGGCATGTGTGTGCCGAGGTTTAGCGGGGGTGTCTCTGAGAAGCGAGGGTTGAACAGTTCCTGCAGGGTGCCAGAGGAAGTCGCTTCACTAATGTAGTATCACAAAACCAACAACAAGTGCTCTGGCTGTCGGCTCACTTCATCCCTCCAGATCCTGGAAAGTAGCCCGTGGGTAGCGCTGGGATCTAAGCGGAGCAGCATCACCTTCCCTCATAGATGATTCTGCCCACCCTGACAGATGAACTCAGGCCCAGCTGCGGAAACCTAAACCACAAGTCCTCGCAGCAATAGTTGCCTTTAAAAATGATCTTGGGGTAGGTCAGTGCTTAGTCCAAAGTGATGTATCTACTAGACCAGTGGTCGGCAAACTCATCTGTCAACAGAGCCAAATATCAACAGTACAGTGATTGAAATTTCTTTTGAGAGCCAAATTTTTCAAACTTAAACTTCTTCTAACGCCACTTCTTCAAAATAGACTCGCCCAGGCCGTGGTATTTTGTGGAAGAGCCACAGTAATGGGGCCAAAGAGCTGCAGTTTTCCGACCATGGTACTAGATGGATCTGTTTAAGTCGGGAACTTGCCTTGTGTGTGCCTCGCATAGCTGGCAAGACGAAGGAGCCTTTTGCTTTTATATGGGACAGTGGGGATGAGCACTGATGCTGGAAACTTGTGTCCACCCTAGCTGAACAGTGTGACGCTAGGAAAACCCCTGGGTTTAGAAGAAGACTGAGTTCAGAACCTCAAGCCTTCCCCAGCTGTGTGGCCTTGGGGAACTCATTTGACCTCTCTACCCCAATTGCCCCATCTGAAATGACTGCCAACAACGTGCCTGCTTTGTAGGGTTATTGCAGGCATGAAGGTGAAAGAGGATGGGTGTGGAAGCCTTGATGAGACCAGAAGGGTTCTCAGAGTTTATTATTGGAGCAAGCCAAGTAAATCGTGTCTCTCTGACTTGGTTCTCTCTCTTCATTCCCTGTGTGAGCTTCCCAGCACTCGCCCTTGTCATGGTTTTCTTTTTACAGTAATTTAGGGTTCGGGGGATGAGTAAATGGGGACCAGGAGTAAGTTCTGGAGATCCAATGCCCAGCGCTGTGACAATAGTTAGCGGTGCTGTGGAGTAGATCTGGAATTTGCCCAGAGGGTAGGTCTTAAAGAGTCCTCACCACAAAAAAGACATGCTAACTATGTGAGGTGATGGGTGTGTTAATTAGGTTAATTGCAGTGATTATTGAACAGCATATCAAAACAGTGGCATACACCTTAAATATATACAGTTTTTATTTGTCAGTTATACCTCAATAAAGATAAAAAAACAAAAAGCCAGTCATTCCTGTTCTTTTCTGGCTTTGATTACCAAGGAAAAAGAAATAAAGCACTTCGGGTTGTTCTGTACTCCAGAATGAGTTATTTTACAAGAACTCTAGAAGAGACTAACCATTAGATTATTTCTGTGTCCCTTGGTCTCTGTCCTGTGCACAAGCTTGCCGAGGGGAAAACACTCCCCTCAGGTGTTCATAAATTGAATGGAAAAAATCCTGACACCAGTTATTGTGACTATAACCACTTCAGGAAATAGTAGGGGCATTGATATTGCAACAGAAATTGACTTGTGGTCTCTTTCCTCATTGAACAGGTACAGTTGAGGTATGGTTTATTACACTTAAAATATAACACACACACACCCAAAACCCCAATGGCATGCCCACATGAAGTTCTTCCTTAATAGAGCAATCATAAAACGTGCGTGTTCATTTGATGGTATCACCCAGGTTGTCCCCTCCTTGTCACTGTATTTTGAGGATAATTGAAAGGCTTCATTTAAAGAATTCCAGGTCATATCCATTGGATGCAAAAAGTGTTTCTGCCTGCAAGATTGGATGTGTTTATGTCGTCTCCTTTGCTTAATCCAGTGAAGAAAATAAGGTACCCCTTCGAGGCAGCTTGGATTGATTTTAGTTGATTGAAACTGAATTTAAATGGACCACAGTCAAGTGCTTCTAAAGAGTGAAGATTTAGTGACCCTTCAAACTCCGATCAGAGAGAGAGAGAGAGAGAGAGAGAGAGAGAGAGAGAGAGAGAGATGGGACACAAGCAGGCGGCAGGCTCACAGGGGCAGAGAATGGATGTGCGCATCCACAGAGATGGTCCCAGGGGTTATAGCTGCCCAGTCTCTCCGTGGGGACCCCTGATTGCCTGTTAATGGTGGCATTCCAGACGCCCTTTGTGTGTGGAACTCCAGAAGTTGAAATCGAAGCACCAGATATGGTGTTCTAGTTATTAATAGGAAGTGACTGCTGATAATGGTATCAGTTTTGGGTAGAAGAGATAGTGCCACATTTTTTCCTCTTTCCAGAGCGTTAACATTTGGAGGAGGGTGTTGTAGCTTAGAAACTCATGTTTTGAGGGGGGCGTTTATGTTTTTGCCTCTCCTCATTTTTTCATTTTCCTCCCCTCTGTCCAAACGGAACCCAACCCACCACCTATAAGGGTTCTTTCCATTTGTTTGCCCCCCTTTCAGGGTAAATGTGGGCCAGAGAGAGACATTGCCAGTGGACTTGGCTTTAAAGAGAAGACTGGGCGTGGGAATGGACACCACAAAGAGTAAAGGGGAGACGAGGGTGAGGCCGGGCTGGCAGGATGAGGGGGGTCGGAGGGGGAAGGTGGCAGAGGGCCCGGCACATGGCAGGCCTTCGGCAAAGGCATGGATGGTTCTTTCATTTACTTAACAGAGATCTGTTTCGCTTTTACCATGTGCCACGTTCTATGAATAGAGGAGAAACGCAGCCAGCTGTGGGGAGGACAGGGTCTGTTTTTACTCACTTAGCTCATGCACAGCAAGTGACTTGTTCTCTTCTCAGCAAGGAGTAGAAAAATCGATATTCCATTGCTTTTCCATTGGCATGCAGCCCACACTGCTTTGGAAAAAGGAAACCCAAACCTAGACGTGTTCCTTCATGTGCAGAGGGGACAGAGGTGCGTGTGCCCCTGGAGCTCAGCAATGGCATTGGCCGGGAGGGTGCCATGCGGCTGGGTTCCGGGTGACCGAGGGGACTTCCACGCTGTCTCCTGGCCCTTTGGCTCAGGGCTGTGCTAGCTGAGCTCGGGAGCCAGGCCCAGAGCGATTATACATTCTTCGTGTGCCTGCTATGGCCATCGACAGCCGCTTTGCCAGTAGATAGATCGGCAGTGAGGTTTGCCATGGCAACTGCTGGGGGGGCTGCCCCGGCCTGGCTGCTGGGAGCCGGGTGGGAGGCCCAGCTGGAGAATCTGGTCCCGCTGCACAGACGGCCTGGGGAAGGGAGAGGGACCCAGAGGTCAAGTTCACACTGGGTCAAATATGTGTTCTCCACGCTAGTTAAAACAAACATTTAGGAGCCATAAATTCTGTGTTGTGATCATACTTAAACCTTCACAGGGAAGCCCTCCCCTGACCCTGGGCGGCCGCCTGGACACACGGTCACCCGCCCGGCCTGGCCTGCTAGTCAGTGTTTCTCTGCCCAGTGAGCCCTCGGCCCTTAGGAAGCCTGACTTTGGCAACCGCAGGAGCTTGCTGTTTTTGACCCTGTCATTTGTTGTCTTGGATATTCCAAACATACTCAAACATGTTTGGGAGCTTGAATGAGATTTTACTAAAAATGCAGAGTTTGCTTCCAAGGCCTGCCTAGCCATGGGCTGGGCGACACGCAGTGCTGGGGCCCGGTCTCCACTCTTTCAGCATCCACCAGCCGGGCGAGGGCATAGGCGGAGGGGGGCCCTGATGGGGTGAGCGCTAAGAGCATTTTCTTCATTTCCAGGCACGACTTAATCATCCCTTTACAGAGCTCAGACCCCACCCAGGCTTTGTGGCTCTTGGTTTCTGGTTCTTTCCACCGCCCTCGCCTGCCTGGACATCTAGTGCTGCCGTATTCTCTCTTGAGGTCTTGGTCTTCTTTTTTTGTTAAATATATTTTATTGATTTTTTTTTTTTTTTACACAGAGGAAGGGAGAGGGATAGAGTTAGAAACATCGATCAGCTGCCTCCTGCACACTCTCCACTGGATATGTGCCTGCAACCAAGGTACATGCTCTTGACTGGAATCGAACCTGGGACCCTTGAGTCCGCAGGCTGATGCTCTATCCACTGAGCCAAACCCGTTAGGGCTGGGTCATGGTCTTCTTAGCTCTCCATCGGACAGCCCTGGTGTGGATTGTTTTTCACTGCCCCGGTTTCCTTTGTGATTTCCCAAGCTGTGTGATTGTAGGCCTACTGTAGCCAAGTGCCACGGCCTGGTGCATAGGACAGCAGACATTCACTGTCTCTTGAGTTCTGGAGGCTAGACGTCCAAAATCAAGGTGTCAGCAGGGTGGGTTCCTCTTGAGGCTGTGAGGAAGGGATCTGCTCCAGGCCTCTCTTCTTGTAGGAGACTGTCTTCCTGTGTCTCTACATCCTCCTCCCTCTCTGTGTGTCTGTCTCTGTGTCCACACTTTCCCTTTTCTATAAAGACACCAGTCATATTGAATTAGGGTTCCTTCGAATGACCTCATTTTAAATGGATCACCTCTATAAAGAGCCTGTGTCCAATAAGGTTCAACTAAGGCCACGCACTAAGGTACCGGGCATCAGGACTCCAACATACCTTTCTTTTTTGAGGGCACAGTTCAACTCATCACACAAGCCCATAGACTCTGTGCACATGGACTTGAGAGATGGCGTACTTGGAGGTGGGTCACCCCTGGGGCACTCGGCAATTCCCCAGCAGCAGCCCCGGACGGGTGGGCGCAGGCTCGGGGAGCCCCTCCCACACAGGCTGCGACTGTGGACTCACTCGGCTCCTTCCCCAACACAGGAGCTCCGGCTGCTCTGGCGGGGAACTGGCTACTTTGATTTTGGTTATGACTCTGGCCATATGATGTGCTCTGTTGTAAGAGGTTCTTGAGGGGTGGTTCTTCACCACGCACGTGCAGCTGCTCATTGCGGGCGTTTGCTGAAGTGCTGGATGGAATCAGAGTCTCTGGGGCTTTTCACCCAGGTGATGCTGATGAGGGTGGCCCCCTTTTCGAGAAGCTGACTCCGAAGGAACCTGCTGCTGGGCAATATTTAGGACCCTTCATTGGGGAGTTTAAGGGCCAAGCCCAACACTTAACTTCTCAAGGCAGGGGTCCTCTCAATATTAGTTCAGCTCACTTTAGAATAGGAGATACGAAGATGGTAGCATGTCAGGTTATTCCCTCCAGTTTTTCTTTGGTTAGTTGAGTGTTTGATAGATACATTTTTACAAGAGTTGGAAAATTTCAAAATTGTTACTGATAGGTATGAGCCTTAATAAGATGGCTTTTAAAAAGGTTGAAATGCTTTGGAACACACTGAGTGGTTTTTTCCCCCCACTAACTATTCTATTTTTAATTACGAGATATTTTATGTCCACAAAAACAAAATAATAGATCCAACAGGGTCGTGTTTTTAAAAGCTCCCAGAAGTGGTAATTAAGCACAATGATTTATAGATAAGGGAGAGACTATAGTCTTATCTTGCTCTAAATGCGTGTTTTACTAATGGAGTTTCCTGTCTTGTTAGTGGAGAGAAAATGGTCCATAATTGGTTGGTGTGGCACAAATTGGTTGTTTTGGTCCTTATGGAAAAAGACATCACAGCTGTATTTATCTGTTTATGCCCGTGCGCACCTAGTCATTTGCCTGCCTTAGTGTGCAGGATTGAACATTTCTGGTAGGCACAGCCCATGGGCCTGTGAGACCTGGGGCAAGGCCAGGGGACCCCATTCACAGCACGGGAATAACATGGCCTGTCCTGTGATCCAGAGGCTCGCCGGGGTCCCGCATGAAGTAATACGGGAGAGGTGCCCAATGATATTTGAACTCTCAGGGCCTCCCATTCACCCTAGGCTCGCCCCCTCCTGGGTGCCCCAGCCTCCTGCACACCCCTCTTTGAGTTTCTCAGCTCCCCTGGGGAAAGTCATGGTGCTCTCTCCTCATGCCCTGGGCACTGATTTCTCTCTGACTTGGCTCCGTGAAGGGCCGGACCAGGAGGGAGAGGCACCTGCCTCCCCATTGGTGTGGGTCTCCTGGGGAGCAGCACTTTCTTTGTGTCATTTTAAGTGTCCGGGCTCCGCTCCTTGCCATGGTCTAATGGTAAACTGAATTGACTAAAATCGAACTGAACGAGCACGCCTGATTCTGTTGTGTCGTAAACACTGTCTTCTAAATCCTACATGAAGAATTCCACTTCCTTCATTGACCTCACCTTTTGGCAGTCATTTCCACGTGGTTTTCTGTCCCCTCTTTTCTCTGGGTGGTTATCCCCGCCCAGCAGACACTGCGATTCTGACAGCTTTTCAAGGGCGCAGCACCTTACTCTCTTTCCTCCTGCTTTCTCTTTCTCCGAAGGCTGTCCTGGCATGGCCCACACTTCAAGGCAGCTTTTCCTTTCTTCCTGCCAATTTTAGAATCTCTCTGCTCAACATCATCTGATAGAGATTTGGGACTAAGTAAAATGAATGTGGTATGATTCCCCCCCCTGTAATTTTAGATCCCCAAATACTGCTCTTGGCCAACAACACCATGCCCTGTGGCTTTTCCACGCCACCGCATTTGAGTAATATCGTTGGCAGGGACGTAAGTAAACAGTTTGCGAAATGTTGTGTTTTGTAAATTAGGAGATGGATGGGCTGGTTTTTGAATACGTGCCTTTGGTTCTGCTGGGCCTGGGGCAAGATGGATTTGGTTGATGGAAGGGAAGACCCATTGAAGGGAGGTGTTCCTATGCACAGTGGATGGGGTCAGCTTTTCTGAGCGGGTGAAATCAGTAATTCAGAAGTGAGGACAAGGGGCTGGAGGGGAACCTTCCGAGGTGTTTTGGGAATAAATTGAGGGAGGGAGGAGAGAGGATGTAACTAGTAAAAAGCCGCTGGAGGAAAATAGGGTACTATAATGAGGAAAACACAGTAATGAGGCTCTTTTGTCTTTATACACTTAAAAATTTCTTGTATTTCTTGTAGGGCTACCAAACAATTCCTTTCTCACTTGCAATCTTGCAGGAACTTGATTTTATCATCGATACTGTAAATTAAACGCAGCCCTAACCAGTTTGGCTCAGTGGATAGAGCATTGGCCTGAGGACTCAAAGGTCCCAGGTTCGATTCCGGTCAAGGGCATGGTTTCGGGCACATCCCCAGTAGGGGGTGTGCAGGAGGCTGCTGATTGGTGTTTCTCTCTCATCGATGTTTCTAACTCTCTTTCCCTCTCCCTTCCTCTCTGTAAAAAAAAAAAAATCAATAAAATATATTAAAAAAAAGTAGAGTCTCCAGCCTTTCACCCATATATATTTTATTTTAACACCACATCAAGTGGCGAGTTAATAATGCAAATCTTCAAATTAAATTTCTCGGTAAAAGCTGTTTAAACCAGCTAAGACATACCACCTTACCTTAATGAATTATTGGCTACATCGATTCAAGAGTGGAGCACTTTCCTGCCTGTGCCATTAACTGGGAAGTTTCAAGCAGCTCAACTATAGGATTCTTCTGAGATTTCAAAACCTAAATAAAATGGACAGGCGAGTACCATTCATTACTGAACCTCATTCAAGTGATTCTTGTGGCTACCAGGCATACACGTCCCTTTCCCTCCTAACACTGTTCACGTCGTGTCACAGTGTGTGTGTGTGTGTGTGTGTGTGTGTGTGTGTGCGCGCGCGTGTGTGTTTGGCATCCCAGCTTGCATGTGAGCTCTGTGCGAGTGGGGCGGACACTCAGCCATCTTTTACCCTCAGTATCTGGCAAGTGCGCATAGACTTTATGGAATGAATGGATGGACGGATCGGGTTATTTGCTGCATTTTCACTGAGCCCCTGTGTACCAGGTACAGGCACACGGACATGTTAAGCATTGAAGAAAGTAAAGCAGGTGATAGGTTAGAGAGAGATGGGCTGGAGGAGGGAGCATGGTCAGGGATGGTCTCTGCAGGGAAGGGACGTGAGACCTGTGTGATACGAAGGGGTCTGGAGGAAGAGTCTGTTAGGCCAGGAGAAAAGCTAGCACAAAGGCCCGGTGTGGGAATGGGTCTCATGCAGGGGCCAGGAGTGAGTATTACTGGTTTGCAGGTAGGACTGGAGTATTAGTGAGACAGAGCAGGTCCCCTAGTCAGTCTTGTAGGTGATAGAAGGCCATAAATAAGACAATAAAGAGGTACTTTGAAAATACAAGTGGATTTACGATGAAGGAATTGGTATTTTTCAGCACTTCTTTGGAGGCCTGGAAAAAGAATGTTATAAATAGAAAATTCATTCAATCACTTTTATTGCTATTTTTTATGGATGAGAAAAACTCCATATAGAACAGTAAAGTGCTCAGGACCACAACAAATTATTGTCTGACCACCTGGGTTGTGCCCAGACTGCCAACCTAGCCCTCTGCTGATTGGACCCCTGTCCCCCCTCAAGCCCCCAAGCCTCTGTAGAGCTCTGGCAGAGAGGGGACACTCACCAGGGTCACAGACCAGACTCAGGGTGAAAGCTTGAGGGTTAAGAAAAGTCTCTGGTCACAGCTGTGCTAAAAGGCAAATTGTTGGGGGTCCTCACATGGCACCAACTGCACAATGCAGTATTTAACCCTTTAAAACCCAAAGAGGACAGTCCCACTCTGGTCACGGGAAAAATTTACAGAGAGCCGTTAGAATGTGTTAAAGTGTGTTCTCATGTGTTTATTTCTAGTTTGCAGAGGCAAGATTTTTTAAAGAAAAGAAACGGGAAAAAATAGATACAGAGGCAAAGAAGCATTCAACAGACTGTCAAACTACAGTGGGAAGGATGGGGAGGTTGGGAGTTGGGGGCTGAAAGAGATCAACCTAAGGACCTGTATGCATGCATAAAAGTATAACCACTGGATATAAAACATGGGGTTGGGGGGGCAGGTGAGGGCATGTGCTGGGGGTAGGAGAGGCGGGGGGGGGAGGTCAATGGGGGAAAATGGAGACATATGTACTACTATATGTAATACCTTAAACAATAAAAAAAAAGTGACAGTGCAGAAGTTGTGGAGTACAATTGCATGCTGTAATACCTCCGCCCTCTCCCGCCCCCCCACCTCGCAGTCTAATTGACAGCTTGTGGGTGAGCCCGAGGGAAGAGGTAGGTGCAGCGGCGGCCTCTGCTGGGCGCCTTGCAGCCACTCGCCATCTCTGGGCGATTCTGTGCCTGAGTGTGGAACGGGGTGCCCGTTGGCTAGCCCCCCAGGTTGTAGTAAATATGAAATAAGATGTGGTTCATGAGGAAGCTTCCCCCACGTGCCATATAAGCATAGGGTGATGTTACTGGTGAAGTTTTTCTGGCTGTTTCGTGAGCGCTTTTCAGTTTGTGAGAATTGTCTCTGAAACGTGTTGGCTATGTGTCTGGTCTTGAACCATAGACCCCTTTGCATGTTTCCGTGGGATTTCGAGGATTACAGATCTTGGGTCTCAGGTCTTTATTTTATTTTATTTTTAAAATATATTTTATTGATTTTTCACAGAGAGGAAGGGAGAGGGATAGAGAATAAGAAACATGGATGAGAGAGAAACATCAATCAGCTGCCTCCTGCACACCCCCTACTGGGAATGTGCCCACAACCAAGGTACATGCCTTTGACTGGAATTGAACCCGGGGTCCTTCAGTCCACAGGCCGACGCTCTGTCCAAACCGGTTTCAGCAGGTCTTTATTGATTGTCCTGTTCACCGATGGGTTATGGTTTCTTGGGGCACGTTCTGAAAGTGGGTTTGAAAATAAGCAAAAATACCTAAATCTCCCTTTAACCTTACCCCCATGCCCTCCACTGCGATTTGTATTGTTCTCCTAAAAGTAGAGTGCAGGCGAAGACGAGAAACCTTTTTTCTAGAGAGATCTGGTTCTTATACCAAATGTGAGATGGTTAAGTTAGACCAGAGTATTTTAGTAACTGGAGGTGAAATAATGCAGATTATTAGTAAATTAAAGGCAGGGACCCTGCTTTTGTTTTCCATTTTAACCACCAGAAAGTTGGCCTACACAGCATTTCTGCGCATACAGTAGACCCTCAGTAGGCTTTCTGATTCAGAAGCATTACAAGTCACTGTTGTGTCTGAGGGAGAGAGCAGCTGAAATTCATTTGAATCAGTGGACCGAGATTACGTCGTTAACCAGTCCCCTTTGTGATGAGAGAATGAATATTAGCAAACCTTCCTGTGGAACAGCTTTGGACGCTCAGTGTTGACTGTTGAAACGGCCCATTTTGCCCTATAATGCAGACTGCTTTAACGGCGTTTCCCAGACCTCGTGGTTCTCCAGGTGTGGTCCTGGGCCAGGGGCTTGTTAGAAATGCACATTCCTGGGCCCGACCTCAGGCCTCCTGAGTCAGAAACGGGGCCCAGCCCTCCGTTGTAACCAGCCCTCTGGCAGCTAGCGGGTGAGGAGTGCTGCTCTGGCCCCGTCCATCTCCTCTCCTTTCACGCCCCCCCCCCACTCGCCCCCTTGTTCACGTGTAGAGGGAGGCAGGGTGCAGGGAAATGGGCTCCTTTGGGCTCCAAGGCTGGGGGCTAGAAGCGGAGTTCCCCCTTCCCGATGGAATGGGGCGGGGTTCTGCAGTCTCTGATGGGAACCTCGTATTCTGAGAAGGTGCAGCGTGCATGTCGCCGCATGTCGCATTTGGCACGCTCACCGAGGGGGACAGAGAAGCCGTTCTGCCACCCGGTGACCATGAGTCTTATATCTTTGGGCCTTCCTAGTCCTCTTCTGCTCTTTAACACGGAAGATGCTTAGATGGCACTTCTTCAGATTCATTAAAGCTGCGGGTGCCAAGGTGTGGTGCTCAGACCTCCTGTGAATCAGAGCCCCCCTTTCCTTCGCCCCCCCTGTGGGATATGTAACAAATGCAGGCTGTGGGCCCCCACCCCAGACCTACTGGATTGGAACCCCACAACCTTCGTTTTCACAAGCAGCCAGCTGACCCATTCACCCAGAAGCTCCAGGCCCCGGGGTTACATTGGGTCACCGAATAAGAGATGCCAAAGGCAAAGGAAGGAGGGAAAGGTCTTACAAAGCTAATAACAGCATCAGGAGCGAGTGTGACATTCTGTTGTAGAGGCAGGTGCCATTGCTCGTTTCCAAAGTACTTTCCAAGTGAGATGGAGAGCAAGCCCTGGTCCAGCACGTGCCCTGAGCGTTGGCAGGGCGTGCAGAGATGAGGAAGCGCAGAGCAGGGACGAGGCGGCCGCTCAGCATTCCCCGGGGTCCTGCTCACTCTGACCTGGACGTGCCGGAGGAATGCATCAGTGGCTGGCAGGGGCCCAGTGAAGAGTTCCCGCAATGGCACACACTGTCGTTAGCTGCGGAGTGAGGCAGGGAATGGCTCATTCTAAGTCGAGGAGCCTTGGTAGAAAGAGCTGAAGGAGTGTGTTTGCTTATTCTGTGAAATAGACTGTTTTCCCCATTATGTATCTTTTTTTTTTTTTAACCTGAGTACTGAAGTATTAAGTCTTTTTAAAAATGCCTATTCCTCTCCAAGTAGGAAGAATTTTTATTGGGGGAGGGGGGACTTATTTAAATAACCAGTTATTGTGTTACAACGTATACCTTGGTGAAAGTAAATATTGTGCCTTTTTTCCCAATGTAAGTAAATAGCAGTTTCTAAATGGCTGTGTGTTGTAATTTTTTAATCCTCACCTGAGGATATGTTTTTATTGAGTTTTAGAGAGAGGGAGGGAGGGAGGGAGGGAGAGAGAGAGTGAGAGAGAGAGACATGTATGGTTGCCTCCTATATACTCCCCATCTGGGAGTTGAACCTGCAACCTAGGTATGTTCCCTGACCTGGAATTGAACCCACAACCTTTTGGTGCATGAGACAACACTTGAACGAACTGAGCCACCCAGCCAGGGATACATTTTACTTGAGGAAGGCTCCAGATGTTTAGATACCACATAGACAAGGCTGCATGCAGTCTTAGACAGTGGTCTCCACCTTGAGGAAATGCTTTACAGAACGTTAGTTCTCAGTCAGTGTGGGCAAACACAAAAATGCTACCGTTTTTATAGCTGGGTGGGTTATCTATGTGTACGTCATTCCAGTCCCCTGGCTTCCGAGGGGGTGCCGGCTGTGTAGAAGGCACCGTGCTGTGGGCCAAGAAGATGATTGAGACGCTGCTCCGTGGAGCTGACAGCCCCCCTGTTTCTGAAGGAAGGACATAGCTCCTTGGAGGCTTTCTGAGGTGGTTTCTGCTGTCAGTTGCAGGTGCAAAAGGTTCCTAAAACGTTTACTGATTTCAGAGAGGAAGGAAGAAGGAGGGAGAGAGAAAAACATCAATGATGAGAGGGAATTATTGGTCCTCCGCCTCCTGCAGGCCCACACTGTGGATCCAGCCCGCAACCCTGGGACGTGTCCTGACTAGGAATCCAGCTGTGACCTCCTGTTCATAGGTCAACTGAGCCATGCCCGTCGGGAACAAAAAGGTTCCTCTTACTTCTCCCGTGCCTACTACACGGTACGAACTCAGTACTTTTTGAATCAATGAATGAGTGAATCTTTCATGTCTTCCTGACCTTGTTGGGTCAATTAGGTGAGTCTTGGAAACAGAAGATTGACGTTGAATCGTCTATATTTATGGGGGAAATTCAGACTCAGCACCCGGCAGGGGATCAGCTACGGCTTTTAAGATGATGTTGGAGAGGAGATGGATTGACTGGGGATAACGCAGAGGCAGCCAGGGCCGGGCGGAGCGGGTGTCTGTGCGGTGTGGTGGGAGAGGGGGGGACTTGAGGCTGTGTTAGGCAGGGTGCTTTGGTGGTAAGTGAAGGAGACACAGACGGGCTGAAGGAAAAGAGGCTGTTTATTGCCAGAGGTCTGGGAGGCCTCAGGTTTATGCTGGCTTCAGGCGTCGCTGGACCTGGGGGGTCGAATGGTCCTACCAGCACCGCATTGGCTGCATAATTGGCATAATTGGCAAGGCTCAGAGCAGAATGAAACTGTGGGAGCCTTAGGTAAGAAACATGAATCTAGCGGTAGCTTAAGGGTGAGCTGCCGTGAATGTCCAAGGATGAGTATTGACCACTCATGGTAAGTCCTGCGTCTTGCCATGTGGGAGCTGCTTTCTGGACCCGACGCTCATCGCGCCCCCCGATTGCCCCTGCACGGGCCGCTGACAGTCCAGCCGACGAGCTCCCGGTCTCTGGCGTCTGCCGTGTACTGTCCCGAGCGCCGGCTTTCATCGGGACGGGAGCTCTTTAGAACTCACCTTTCATGCTCAGGTTTCAGCCCAGTGATGAATATTTGTATGGAGACAAAGTATAGGGTTACTTTTCGGTGTGATTTCAGTTCCAGTAACTTTTCTATAACGTTCTCGTGACGTTCCACTTAAAAAAATGTCCCTTAGAAACACACGGAGCGCATCTCCCGAAGCTTAACCCTGTTGGGTTGGAGCCCTGTTCCTCATTACTGTTGGCTTATATTGTTCACACGAAGACTGATCTGGGTCATCGACCACATTTTCACGAATTGGGGTGCTTTTCCTACAGGCTTCTTAAGTACCCTTTCGGCTGGGTGTTCTACAGACTGTGGAAGGAGTACGGGTCGGGGAGTGATCCGCAGGTGACCTGGACTGATCCGCAGCACCACAAGGCAGAGCTGCGTGGGGAGCAAGTCCCAGGTCTCACTGGTGGTTTTTATGACTCAGGGTGGTGTCGTGATTCTGCCTGTCTGGGCGGCCTTTTCATCTGGGTGGGAGACAAACTGATAAGCTCTGGGGTGACACACACTAAAAGGTGCCCCTATGAGTTTTCCATGAAGAATCTGTCACGACGGGAACTGCATCGAGGCTGTCGAATGCCCCCCTCCCTCTCGGAGAGCGCTGGCGTTTGCTCATCTCTTGGCCACAACAGCGTCCTTTCTCCGATTCTCAGAGCGGCCGCCTCTGTCTCAGAGGAGCCGCTGGTTTCTGAAAGTGTGATGAGAAAATCGTGGCTTGAAAAGAAGACAGTGCTGACTTTCTTTTGCTTGAATGTTACTCATGTTGCTTTTTATCTCGTATCACAGAACTTTCTGCAAAAAGTTACCAAGCAAAATACGACCTCAGCTTTTCTTTTTTAGTATTTGCCCCCATCAATACCTGCAACTACGAGGATGTAAGCCAACATACTTTAAAATAAATTTTTCTTGATTTCAGAGAGAGGAAGGGAGAGGGAAAGAGAGATGAGAGGGCATCATTGATGGGCTGCCTCTTGCACGCCCCCTACTGGGAATCGTGTGTGCTAACTGGGAATGGAACCCTGATCTGGTTCATAGGTCAATGCTCAACCAGGCAGCTTCTTTGATTTTTTTTATTGTTGCCCAAGTTCAGGGTTACATGATATCTTAGTGCCTGTCTGAGTGACATGGGGTGAGGTTTTAGGGAACTGATCATAGGCGTTGTAACATGACAGAACATGCCTGTCATACCCAGCGGGTGTCCTCACAACGGGAAGCTGATGGCTTAGAACCCTAGTTGCAAAGGATCTGGAAGTCAGTCATTTAACCTAGCCCGCTCCCCCCCCCCCCCCCCATCCGCATTTCAGCCGGGAATCCTCCAGGCTCCTCTGCCACCGGCCACTTAGACTGCACTTGAATCCGTGTAGAGACAGGAAGCTCACTCCTTCATGCCCAACCTCGTATTTCCATAAACAACTTTAATTGTGAGCGTAAACGTGCTCCCTTATAACACCCGTTCATTTGCTAGAGTTGTTAGTTTCTACTTGAAGATGACAAAAAGAGCCCCCGGGCACACAAGGCATTTCTTAGAATGTTGGTAGAGGTGGGGTAATGACATATAATTTCTGACTCTTGCGTTTTCTCGGCGAGCCCCTCCTTGATTGCCTCTTACAACATCGCCCAGTTCAGCAAGTTTTTGTTGCATCTCAGGCCCGTGCAAGGCACTCTCCTCAGCGCTGGGTGGAGGGCGTGGGGACACAAAGGTCTGTCGGCTCCTGCCAGGCAGGCATGTGCTGCAGTGGGAAATGGGTCGGAAAAGCGCACAGATTGATACAAGGGGGAAACCGAGTGCTGCCGGGGCTCCAAAGAGAGAGCTTGACACCAAACTCAGCTGCAGGAGGCAAGCTGAGTGCGGGACTACAGGGAGGTGAGGCAGGTGGGCTGTTTTGCAGGGTGAGTGTGGGAGAAGGGCACAGAGGTATGGACAAAAGCCTCAGGGTAGGAAGCATGGGTTGTGTCCACAAGGCTGGGGTCTGATTTGCTCAGCCTCTAGGGCAGTGGTCGGCAAACTCATTAGTCAACAGAGCCCAATAGCAACAGTACAACGATTGAAATTTCTTCTGAGAGCCAAATTTTTTAAACTTCAACTTCTTCTGATGCCACTTCTTCAAAATAGACCCGCCCAGGCCGTGGTATTTTGTGGAAGAGCCACACTCGAGGGGCCAAAAAGCCGCATGTGGCTCGCGAGCTGCAGTTTGCTGACCACGGCTCTAGGATGCTTGTAGAGGAGGGGACGGAGGCAGGCAGAGCCAAGAGCTGGGAGAGGCTTGGCTCCCTGCCTCAGTTTCGTGTCCAGCACCATCACCATGCCACTGCAAGAGCTGAGGCCTGGATTGGCATCCAGGCGCTGTCGCGGAGCCTCTGCATCTCATCCAGAAATGATCTGTGCGCATTGTAAGGAGTGCGGGGCAGTGCGAGCCCAGCCAGGGTCTGGGAAGAGGCGGGATCCCTGCGTTGGCTTAGGGGCTCGGGAGCACACCAGCAGACCCTGTGTGGACTACAGGGCTCTTTGCAAAGGAAGACCTGCTCAGGGCAGACAGAAGATGAAATGCCAGAGGTGGCAGTGGGGAGGGGGAAGGGGACAAGCACATTGACCTGGGAGGTGGGATCAGATCTGATGTTTTGAGCAGGAGGAAGAGATTTGGCCCTCAGGCTTTTGTGGAGGAAGGAAGGTAGGTAGGCAGGAGGGGTGAGTTTGGGAGGGGCACCTTGAGGTGGAGGTCCTTCAGGTAGAGAGAAGCTGGGCTTGGGATCGGCTGGGGAGATGGGGACTCAGCCAGGGGAAGGCCGGTGCTCCAGGGGAGTGTGCTGGGGATGTAGGTGGGAGCAGGCACGTGAGGCCCCATAGCAGGGATCCTGCAGTGCAGCCTTGGAGGGGGGCAAGAGGAACCAAAACCCAAAGTGGGGGGCTCATTTAAAAGCAAAGAAAGGAATGAATTCAAGAGACAGTGAAAAGAAAATTGGTGGAGACAGCCTGACAAATGATGCCCAGTGTCTTAGCATTCTCAGGGGGGAAACCAACACAATCATTACATTGTTTGTACACGCACACACACACACATGCACGAACACACACACTGGCATTCACATATACAAGTTAATCTATTATTTAGGCCTGTTAGTTTCTTTAGAAAAACCCTTCAGGAAATCCTTTGGCTCCCAGAGAATGTGTCTATATTTAGAAGACTTTTGGAGAAAGCCTATTGTTAAGGCTTAGTTTACTGGCTAATCACCTAGAGACCATAGAAATGTAAGTCACACATCCCAGTCTGTCCAGAGCAGGCAGGGAGAGAATGGAGCCTGCTTTGTTCTGTCGGAGACCCTGAGGTGTAAACATGACTCAGTCCTTTGTGACCCCAGAGGACCCAGGGGGCGGAGCTGGAAGGGTCTACCGGGACCACCCACTGACTCTGTGTGATGGATGAGGGGATTGAGGCCCAGAGCACTGTGACTGGTCCAGGGCCACCCATCTCACTGGAGACAGAGCCTGCTGGCTGATGTCAGATGTTTCTGCTGCTGCTTGAAGTAACCTGTTCATCCCAGGCCAGCCCCTCTGGGCTACATTCCTCAGTGGATGGCCCAGACAAACGGGGTCATCAGCAAAGAGTGTGTGTGTGTGTGTGTGTGTGTGTGTGTGTGTGTGTGTGTAAGGAGTTATTCAGGGGCCATTCAACTACAGAGTTTGAGGGCTGGATTGTGAGAAAGAGCCATGGACCAACCCTACTTTATCTGTATTTGTATCATCTCTATCTCTATATCCATATCTCTATAGCTATACCTATCTATATTACTGATTTCAAGAGGGAGAGATAGAAACATCAGTGATGAGAGAGAATCCTCGATTGGCTGCCTTCTGCGTGCCCTGCACTGGAGGTTGAGCCCGCAGCCCAGGATGTGCCCTGACTGGGAATTGAACCATGACCTCCTGGTTCATAGTCGACGTACAGCCACTGCGCCGTGCTGGCCAGGCAGCTCTACTGATTATTGAGTGCAGTGCCCTCATAATGGTTAGAACTTCCTACCACGTGTCCCCCAGAAGAAAGCGCTAGAACAGCAGGCATGAGCTTGTCCCTGAAGTTGTGAAGTGGGTGTTAAGTGTCCACCTGCTCAGATCTGTGCAGTTCACCTCGTGCTCTCAGAAATGCTCAGGACACCACCCAAGTCCATCAGGCGCTTTCAAGGGAGAGGGGTAAGAGAAGAAGCAAGCTATGTGTGGGGCGGAGCGGGGTCAAACACACACTCTCTACCTGTTTCCTATGGTTAGTCTGCTTCACTATAAAACTGCATTTGAGGAGAGGGTCTCACTGTACCATTCCGAACATGAGTCACAGCTGTCCCTTGATGCACAACCTCTTGGAAGGTGGTGCTGACCTCATCTCCCAAGCCACAGCTCAGGTCAGCTTCTCTGTCTTAGGACCACCCATCCTTCCTGTCACTTTGACCTTCAATCCCCAAGCTGCCTCACGTACCGGCCTGTGGTGCTTACCATCCTGGGTGACCCTGGGTGACCCCCTAGGCACCAAACTACTTTGCAGCGAATGGAAAGCCTGTCACCCCAGAAATGCCCTTGGCACAGCTCCTAGTGACTCTAACATAGGACTGTGGCTCCCACAGTTTTCTGTGCTTGTTAAAGCACAGGCTGCGGGCTCTGCGTGTCTGAGCTGGGGCACGAGAACTTGCATTTCTAGGGAGACCCCTGCTGCTGCTGCTGCTGCTGCTGCTGCTGCTGCTGCTGTCAGGGGACCATGCTGCCTTATGATTCACCAATGTGGATACACCTGGGGCTCAGCTCGCCTGCTGGATGAGTGTTCTCATTGGCTAGCTCTTCCTTGGTTGGTAAAGGCATACGAGGAGCCCTGACCAGTCTGGCTCAGTGGATAGAGCGTTGGCCTGCGGACTCAAGGGTCTCAGTTTCGATTCCTGTCAAGGGCATGTACCTTGGTTGTGGTCACATCCCCCTTAGGGGGTGTGCAGGAGGCAGCTGATTGATGTTTCTCGCTCATTAATGTTTCTAACACTATCCCTCTCCCTTCCTCTCTGTAAAACAATAAAATTTATTTTTAAGAAAGGCATACGAGAAGAGGACATGTCCTGCTTATAGAGTAAACAGTAAGTGGCATGAAGAACTGGGTGTAAATGTGGCCCAGTGCCATTGACACTCATTAGGTTTTGCTCGACTCACCACCAAGCTCGACGCAACCATGGACAGCACCGAGGTTTCTGCAGGAAAGTGGCCACACAGTGTTCCCTTGGTACCGGTCAGAGAGACCCTGCCCCAAAGGGTGTGGCAGTGACGAGGGTTGGCAAGAGCTTCTCATTGCCCAGGGCCTGGCCAGGGGCGGGTATGGCCAACTGGCGAGGAGCACTGGTTATCAGAAAGATAAATATTTTCTCTTTCCTGCAACAAGTGATACCAGAACAGAAGTGCCCTGTATTAAATAGTCTTTGAAGGACTGCCCTCCTGAGAGTCCCACAGTCTTGCCCGGAGCTGGGTGCGAGGAGTGTCCTCCCAGTGGCCCAGCGGACCAGACAGGCTCGAGGTTCCTGTCGTCTGGGTCCGAGGTTATCACAGTCACTGCTGGGAAAGCCCCCTCAGGTGTTGAGCCGTTGGACCAGGCAAACGACTGTGACGACTGTCCCGTTAAAACAAAAACAGCCCCTGAGCTTCTGCAGAGGCTCCTCTGTCAGAGGAAAATACTGTCAGTCAGTCTGGGACGGTGCACCTGGGGGCCACCACTGACTGCCCCTGAACCAGCGCAGAAGCTCAGCTGATGTGGTGATCACGTTGCACGGGTGGTGGGCCCGGCGTCCGGGGGCTGCTGTAAAGAAAGTGGGTGTTTAGTGTTCAGGGGGGTGGGCTCAGGCAAAACCACTTTCCCCTTTCCCGAGCTGAGGAGGGGCCCGGAGCCGTCTGAGAGCGAGGGTGAGAGCGTTTCCCAGGAGCCGAGCACAGCGCCGACAGGCAGGGTTGGGAGCGAGTGCCGGCCGGGTGGGGCCGGGGTCTCTGCGCCCCGGTGCTCTCACAGGTGGGTTTTCCAGCCTCATTTTCCTGCCCTGAAGGAGGTAGAGGACAACAGGAAATCAAAAGACCATCCCCCTCGGAGTTCTGTCCCCTTCAGGGGTCCGCCCCATTCCCCTGGGCTGGCCGCGTGGATCGGGTGCGTCCCTCCGGGGTCGCAGGAGTGGGGTAATACGAGCGAGGGAGGCGGTGGGCTTCCCGTGCTCCGAGCCCTCTGCCAGCGGCTGCCCCTCCAGGTGGTTGTGTGGGAGCGGCGTGGCAGCCGTCATGCACACCGTGAGTTGGGACTCCCTGTGCTCGGCCGAGGGAGGGAGACGGTGCTCACACTGAGAAGTGGTGCCCGTGCAGGTGCGGAAGGACATTTTGAGAGACAGCACGTTGGCCATCGTCGTAGGTTTTGTCAGAGTGATTTCGACGGTGGGTGACTTTCATCTTGGGCACTCACTTAACTCCCCCCTCCCCAAAAGATGAGAGGACCTTCTGCCATCCCCGTTGTACAGATGTCACAGTGGAAGCTCACAGAAGGGCTAAAGGACTAGCCCTTCATGCAGCGAGCAAGCGATGGAACTCGGATGCAGTCCTCAGCATCCTCACTCCCAAGCGCGTGCTGGGACAGAGTGGAAAGACTCCGGGCTGGGAGAGCCGGCGATGGGGAGCTTTCCTGCAGAACTGTGGGAAGGGGAGTCCGTGAGTGGAAGCTAAGGCAGATGTTCACTCCGAATGAGGAAAAGTCTGTCTAAGGTGGCCTGGGCTGTTTGTGGGTGGAGATCATTGTTGGAGGTGCTGGACTGGGCAGAGAGATGGAGGGGAATTGTAATCCTTGGAGGAGGTCCTGCTCTTTCGGAGAGTCTGTGACTTCAGCTGGGCCACGTTATGTGCATCTGTTGTCATGGATTTTCTCGAGCTTCATAATAAGCTGTCTGATGGAATAGCCTGACGAGGGCACAGTGATTTTGTCTGTATCCTGTATCCTGTATCCTGTATCCAGTGATATCCTGTATCCCTCACCCATTTAAAGGGTGCAATTCATTGTTTTACTTGGTGTATTGCATTACTTAAGATTGTGGATATATATATATATATATATATATACACACACACATATATAATAAAATTTGAAAATAATGCTCACTTGCGGCTAGTATTACGCGCTGAGCATTTTCCTGTGCTTGGTGACTTGGCCAGGAAATCTTGGGAAAGCTAGCCTCGTCTTTGATCCCATTCAGTGCTAGAAAATGCATGGATGTGGAGGCCTGGGCCGGGTGTGCCCCCTGCTTCGTAGGATTTAGGAGATTGTGAATCGCGTCTGTGGGGATTTTTGGTGTGAAGCCTTGCTCACCCACGCACAGTTTTACGTGTCGATGCGAGGCGATGAAGCCGGCAGAAGCCAGGGAGTGAGATGTGGTGACTCTTCTGGAAGCCGGTCTCGGCTCTCTCTCGCTGCAAGACAAAGACCCCGCGTTTAGCAGCGTAAGACAAACATCGTCACTCATTGTGCAGTTTGTCGGGGCGCAGCGGGGGTGGCTTGCCTCTCTACCATGTGGCATCAGCTTGGGCGGCTTTACACTCACCTGCCTGGCAAGACAACGTTGGTTTTTGCAGGTTGGGAGCTTGGGGGGGCGGGGGGGGGGCTGTTGGACGGGGGCCTCTGCTGTCTCCCCCATGGGCCTCTCCACGCGGATGCCTGGGCTCCCCCATAACTTGGTGGCTGGGTTCCAAGAGGGAAGAACGGTTGCTTGCTGGCCTTTTGAATGCCTGGGCTCGGCGGTCTCAGAATGGCGCGATATTTCCTTGGCGGAACAGCTACGGGCCCAGCTTAGATTCAGGGTGGCGGGACCGGACCATGTGCTCCACCTTCTGATGGCAGGAGAGCATGTGCTGAAGCGGGGCGGGGGGATTGTCTGAGGACATCTTTAGACATAACAAGAACCACAATAGTCATTTTTTTGTTTCTCATTCGAAATCCACAGAAGCCTGCCCTAAATCATGGTATGAGCTGATGATGACAAATAATGGGAAGAAATCTAAGAAAAATACAAAAATGGGTACCAGGAATATATGGCCTTCAGGGGGTTGTGGCTTGAGAGTAAATTACTGTACAATCTGTTAAACAGGCAGCTATGAGAGATTCGTGATTGTGATATTTTTTCACCAGGGCTTTATTAAAATAATAATCTACTTTCAGAATCATTGTGTAAAATGTTCTTATTATTTATTTCTCTTAATTAATGTTTTTCCAGAATGGATTAGCGGAAAATTCAGCAGGTCTGCTTTGTCAGAAAACAGAGACAAATACAATTACTATTAAAATAAATCAGTTATTCCTGGCATATTTTGAACAATACAAAGCATTATTTGGATTAAATCTGTAAAAACTTTTATGACCGTTTGTTTTCTTGGAAAACATAAACACATTAAGAATTTAGGAATAATAACACTGTTACCATCGTCCATTATTTAACCAGTTCGGCATAGTGTTGTAGACAGAAATAGTTAATTTATTTTTAAAGCTGACACTTTTTAGCGGTAAAATAATTCTTATTAATTTCTGATCTTCATAATTATTTAAAATCCTTTGCTTACTGGCTGTACAGTTTTTACTTTTGAGATGACCAGACCTTACGGAAGGGCTCTCGGAGATCAGTGAAGTAAAGCATTCACATGCGGACGGGAAGCTAGCCCCGGTACAGGGGCAGTCACAATACTACTGGCACAATTTCTTCATTCGGAAGGCTGTCGGAAATGAGCAAAGCCATCGCACCAGTTTTAATGTCATCTCTCAGTGTTCTGGAAACAGAGCTCTGCCTGTCCCTTTCAGCGCTTTCTGAGGAGGCCTGGGCGTCCACAGCTCTGTTTCAGCTCCAGTTCTGAAAGCGGTCACATCGCTCTCCACAGTCAGAGCTCAGGGCCGGAGGCTCCCGTTTGCCAGCAGCGCTGTCCGCCCGGCCGCTTCCTTCCCTTGAGAAGAGTGACCTTGCGTTTCACAGCGAGGCCTCCACGGTTGCTCCCTTTGGGGGAGAAAGCCCCATTATTCTGGTCTCTAGCTGGGACCCTGCCCACAGCCAGTCAGAGGCTTGCGCCCCACAGCTGAGTGAGGCTCCGGCCTCAGGGACGTGTGCGAGCGTTTTTATCTTTGCAAGGAAAGGGTTTGGCACGGCTTCGAGCGCATGTCTTCCAGGCATGCCCGTCCCTGCCGCGCAGTGCTCTGAGTTTACCTTAAGGAGTGCTGTCAACATAAACCCAACGGCAGTTTTTACAGGCCCTGTCTCACTCGGGTGGCTATTCTTCGTCCTTCAGTTAAGAAAATTAGCTTGGAGAGAGGCGTCTTGAGCGTGAGAAGGGTGTCACACAGTGTTTTGTTTTAACTTAAGGAGGCCCCGTCCCTGGGTTGCCACCGCCCCGGCTGTCCTCTGGGTGACTCAGTGTGGGAAGGAAGGAACGAAAAAAGGCAGCTCAGCTTAGGAGGTTTGATTCCATTTTAGGCACATGCGAAATTCCAGCGGTAGAAATAAAATCCTGTCCCAGATATAGCTGGGACCTGCTTCTCAAAAGTTTCCTTAAGCGCTCCTGGCAGGCATGTGTGGGCTGAATGTGGGCTGAATGTGGGCTGAATGTGGGGCGCGGGTAATAATAACAGCTGACACCTGTGTAGGGCTGGTCTGAACCGGGCACTGTCCTAAGTGCTCTGCATGTATTCGTTCAGTCCAGACAGAAGCCCTCTCTCTCTCTGAGTGTTTTGTTAAAATGGGTCCCATTTTACAGATGGGAAAACTGAGATGCAAAAAAAAAAGGTCATAGAAATCTATCCAGGGGCACACAGCTGGTCAGTGTCTGAGCTGGGGCTTGGTTTGGGCTGCCTGGCTTACATGCTTTCTTTACTGCTTGGTGACACTCCCCAATCAAAATAAAGTTTAAAAAGCAAAGTTGTCGCCTTCTCTTTCCCTTTGTTTTAATCCAAGTTTCAGAGACTCAGTTCTCCATTGGGCAGCTGTTTCGGCCTTATAAAGTTTATTTTCACGGCTGCGATTTTTGAAAGAACTTCTCTTGTTTAACGTTTTTGGTTGATGCAAGTGAGAGAAGCCAGCTTTTCAGACACGTCGAGCATGTTGATAAAGGTGCTGGACACATCACCAACGGGTTAACCAATCACGGTGCGTAAAAGGACAAGTTTCAAAGTAAAGATAATGTAAGTTCCCGTTCAGTACAGTTATCATAAAATCTCGTGCTTGGTGCTCTGCCTCACATTTTGTTTACATTGTAGGAATTATAGCCCTTAAAAATTTAAGTATGTTTAAACTAGGCTTTAAGTGAATTAACCTATCTTTTAAAAAAAAAGTGTTGATTTTTGCCATACTGTCAAAGTAATAACAGGCCATTTTAGAAAAACATGGAAAGTATAATATGGCATGAACCAAAAAATTTAATAATGTGTAATTTCACCACTCACAGGTGAATAACTCACATTAGCATTTAAGTGTGTTTTTCTCCTAGCCTTTAGTCATGTATTCATTCAACACTTATTTATTGATTATCTTCTGTGAGCTAGACATTCTAGGCCCCAGGGAAAAAGCAGTGACCCACATCGTCTCTCTCCCGTGGAACTGATATTTTAGTGGGAGAAACAGACAAATATATGAAAAGATAAATATATAATACTAGTGGCCCGGTGCACGAAATTCATGCATGGGGTGGGGGGTGGTCCCTCAGCCCAACCTGCCCCCTCTCACATACTGGGAGCCCTTAGGGGATGTCCAACTGATGGCTCACCCCCAGCCTGCCCAAGGCCTAAAGCCTCTAGTGAGGCTTTAGACCTTGGGCACTCAGTCATCTCCCTCCTCAGCTCAGCTCCAGCTGTCTGTGACCACCCGGCCCCAGGGGCTGGGCGCTCACCTCCACTCCCAAGCCCCCACCACTTGCCCCGCCTCCTGGCTGCCTCCAAGCTCGGGCGGTGGTGCTCCTGTGCTCGCCCTGCCCTGCCCCACCCCGCATCCCGGCCTCCTCCAAGCTCAGGTGGCCCGGGCGCTGTGATGCTCGCTGCTGCTACTGCTTCGTCTCCACCCCCGGGGCCCAGCCCTCGTGCCATTCAGCCCTACCCATTGGCCCTGCCCCCTGCTCCTGATTGGCTGGTAGCATAGCCAATCAGGAGCCAAGGTACAGTCACATTTGCATGTTCCTCTCTTATTAGATAGGAGGACTAGAGGCCCGGTGCATGAAATTTGTGCATGGTGGTGTGTGTCCCTCTCCAATCTGGGACCCCTCGAGTGATGTCCAATTGCCCATTTAGGCCTGATCCAACCGGGATCCTATCGGACCTAAATGGGCAGTCAGACATTCCTCTCACAATCCAGGACTGCTGGCTCCTAACTGCTTGCCAGCCTGCCTTCCTGATTGCCCCTAACTGCTTCTGCCTGCCAGCCTGATCATCCCCTAATCACTCCCCTGCTAGCCTAATTGATGCTTGCCTTCTCCCCTGCCAGCCTCTTTGCCCCTTACTACCCTCCCCTGCAGGCCTGGTCACCCCTAACTGCCCTCCCCTGCAGGCCTGGTACCCCCCAACTGCTCTCCCCTACAGGCCTGGGTCTCCCCAAACTGTCCTCCCCTCCTGGTCTGATCGCCTACAACTGTTCTCCCTTGCAGGCTTGGTCCCTCCCAACTGCCCTCCCCTGCTAGCCATCTTGTGCTGGCCATCTTGTGTCCACATGGGGGCAGCCATCTTGTATGTTGGAGTGATGCTCAATTTGCATATTACTCTTTTATTAGCTAGGACTAGGGACCCAGTGCACGAAATTCCTGTACTGGGGGTGGGTGATCCCTCAGCCCAACCTGCTTCCTCACACATACTGGGAGCCTTCAGGGGATGTCCTACTAACCACTCACCCAGCCTGCCCAAGGCCTAAAGCCTATGGCCAAGGCTTTAGGCCTTGTGCACCCAGCCATCACCCTGAAATGGGGCTGATGGCTTCCTCCCAGCCAAGCCCCCGCCATATCCCCCTCCTCCCGGCCCAGGCCTTCCCCTGGCCAACGTGCGCTGGCTGCCTCGACCCTGCTCCCCCATGGCCTTGGCCGCCTCGGCTCTGCCCCTGCACTCCCGGGCTGCCTTAGCCCCACCCCCCTGTGGCCATGATCGCCTCAGCCCCGCCCCCCCATGGCCCCGACAGCCTTGGCCCCACCCCCAGCAACCCAGGCCGCCTCGGCCCCGCCCCTGCTCCTGATTGGCTGGTGGGTGTGCCTGGTGGGCATGGCTGGTGGGTGTAGCAAAGGTATGGTGAATTTGCATATTAGTCTTTTATTAGGTAGGATAATGTTAGGTAGGAATAAGGGCTTTGAAGAAAAATAAGGTAGAATAAGGGAATCGAGGCTCATAGATTGCTGGAGCTAACGTCTGTAGACAGGCTGAGTGATGTGGAAGGCAGTGTTCTCCTGGGAATGTGTGGGAGCAAACAGCCAGGTAAGAGCCCAGCAGGTGTGCTGTGCCCAGGGACTAGCAAGGAAGGCTGTGCGATGGGGGATGGTGTTTGAGAGGGGTTAGGATAGGACAGGGGAGGGGTGGCAGAGACCTGCAGGCTGTGGGAAAAAGGGCTTTGCTTATATGCATGCATACAAGTCCTTCAGTTGATCTCTTATCTCCCCCACCTCTCCCTAACCTTCCTGCTGTAATTTGACAGTCTGTTTGATGCTTTACTGCCTCTGTATCCATCTTTTTGTTCATCAGTTCATAATGTTCTTTACTATCCATAAATGAGTGAGATCATGTGGTATTTTTCTTTCACTGATTGGCTTATCCACTTAGCATAATGCTCTCCAGTTCCATCCAGGTTGCTGCAAATGGTAAGAATTCCTTCTTTTTCTATGATGGCAGTGTAATATAAGCATAACCACTGGATGAGAGACACTGGGGGGTAAGAGCATGTATGGGAATGGGGTGGGGGTGGCAATGGGAAGATATGTACACATGTAATACCTTAATAAAAAATGGAAAAAGTAAAGAAAAATAAGTACTTATACAGTGCCCCAAAGTAAAAGAATACTCTTCAAGAATTAAAAAAAGGGGGGGGGGCTTTGTATTCCACTGAGCGAGAGGGGCAGCTGCAAGGCTTGGTGTAGAGGAGCGATGTGACCTGGCTTTGATCCTACAGCCCCCTCTGGCTGCCGAGAATGGGCTGACCGGGGGACAGAGTGGCCGGGAGTAAGGTTTGAGGGGAAGGCGGTAAGACATGGGTAGAGTCAGGGTGTTTTCACAGGTATAGCCAAGAGGTTGAAGTGGACGTGTGGTAGAAGAGGAAAAAAAGAGTCAAATATGGTGATAACTTGGTGTTACGGGTTGAAATACGACTGCGCACAATTCAGTCCACATGTTGGCGTGTTAGTCCCTATACTACCTCAGAATAGAACCTTCTTTAGAATTAGGGTAATTGCCAACGGAATTGGTTAAGAGGAAGGCATGCTAGGGGGAAGGGTTCTCATCCAGCATGACTGGTGTCTGTCTAAGAACAGGTGTCTGGTCACAGACCGCCGTCGAGGAGCACATGTGATGACACAGGGAGAGCAGCTGCAGAAGCCAGGGGATGCCTGCGGCGGTGGGAAGCGGGGAGAGAGGAGCGGCCGGGTTCTCTTCCACGGCCTCGGAAGGAACCAGCCCCTCCGACACCTCCATGTTAGACCTCTGTAGCCTCCAGGACTGGAGACAAGACTTTCTGCTGTTGAAGCCACCAGGCATGTGGTACTTTGTCCCAGCAGCCCTAGCCGCCTCACACACCGGGTGAGCACCTGCGGGGAGGCGGGGTGCTGTGAGGGGGTGGATGCTAGGAGGACCAGGCTGTGGAGCGTGGGGTCAGGGAGGGGAATCCACAGGAGCCGACTTTGAGAGCCTGTTGGATCTCTACGGGGAGGCAGCTGGACCTGGAAATCCGGAGTTCAGAGAGGAGGTCCGGGCCCGAGACCTACCTGTGGCCACAGCCTCGGTGCCTGTCAAAGCCTGGGACTGAATGAGATCCCCAGGCCAAGGGCCCAAAGGACAGGCCAGCCCTGGGAAATGTCAGCGTCTAGAGATCAGGAAGAGAAGGGAGAGCCAGAGGGGGACTGAGAAAGGGTCCATGGGGAGGTCAGGTGAGACCTCTCAGCCGAAGGGCGGAAGAGGGGAGGAGGGAGGAGCTGACTGATGGATCCACGCCACTCGTGTTCGGGGAGGGAGAAGGCTCCCGGGTGGGCAGCCTGGAGGTCCCTGGTGACGCCCACATGGTCGGCTCCCTGGCCAGCGGTTGTCACGGCTGATCGGAATGAGCTCCAGAGAGAGCGGGGCGGTCTCCGGCTGGCGTCACAGCAGGAGATGATTCCGTGTCATTAAGAATGTCTTCCGAACATTGTCTCCAACGACTGTACCACGTTCCAGGATTGTCATCTGCAGCTTAACAGAGATATTCCTGGGTGGGATATTTCCGTCTTCACACCGTGTTAGCTGTCGCACTGCGGAGCTCGTATTTGACCATAAAATCTCTCAGGTTAGGAACGACAAAACCCCAATAGGCCTGAGTGTTTCTAGCGCTTACTCCAGGCCTGTCCGGCTCGCGCCGGAGGCCGTTTGCCCTGCTTGGCTTTCTTCCGAAGCGAGGCCGGCGGCTTCACAGAGTCGCGCCCCTGAGCGCTGCCCGCCTCTCTCTTCCAGGTAACCCCGCACTGACTGGCGCACCCAGAGCAGGTGTTGCCGTGGTGAGGGTGGCATCAGCGTTTCGTTGCTGACCTCCAGGGCAGTGTCTCTGCGGGTGACAGTCCTACTGGACCAGCGTCCTGCACACACGTTTAAGAATATACGTGTTCATGAATACACGGATCTCTTAGGAAATGTCACTGGCGGATCAGTCGAGCCCATTGCCTTTTGCTTCTTGATGGATTTTTGGCGGGCTTCGCCATTAACCTCTGGCTGTCCACTCTGGGGCCAGGCTTCTGTGTTCCTCGATCCTCTCAGCGTTCGGATCTGATCTCAAGTTCATGATCTCAGGAAGAGAGGGCTTTCCCAATACCCAGAGTTCCACCGGGATGGGCCCCCAGAGCACACCATTCTCTGTCTGAAACGCTTACAGTAGTTATAAGCGGCCACTGGCTGTGAGCCGCCCCGGGCAGAGACGGTGCTTTTTCGTCTACAGCATTATTTGTTAGGCGTGTGACTATGCCTAGTGCAAAACTGTCACTCAGCACCTTTTAAAAAATATTTTTATTGATTTCAGAGAGGAAGGGAGAGGGAGAGAGAGAGAAACATCAGTGATGAGAGAGGATCATTGTTCGGCTGCCTCCTGCACACCCCCTGCTGAGGATATGCCTGCAACCAAGGTACATGCCCTTGATCGGAATCAAACCTGGGACCCTTGAGTCCGCAGGCCGATGTTCTATCCACTGAGCCACACCGGTCAGGGCTCACTCAGCATTTTGGTCAGTGAAGAACTGAGGCTCAGGTTAAACTTGACAGCTGGCCTACAGGTAGAGCTGGGGGCGGTTCAGATTCAGGTCTCTGTGCTTCCTTCCATCACTAGGTGAGCCTGGGCCAGGGGGCTTCTGTAGCTCCACAAAGAAATACACGGTTCTAAGAATTCCTCGTATACTTTTTGGTCCCTTGAATATAATAATTCACAAATATTTTTCAGTTGCCCAATCAGGGCCGCTCATTTCTTCTATATCTTTACATTCCAACACAGAGCTGTATGATTTTTTTCTACATTTATCTGTCTTCCCTACTGGATTCAGATCTCTTTGACTGTGGGAAATTTGTCTCTTTCATCTTTTCATCCACAGGGTTTGATATAAGGGTAGCATGTCGGGAGGGGGGCCTCAATGTTTTAATAATGAAAGAAGAAAGAGTATATGGGATTAAAGCAAGGTTTTAGAGTTATTATTTAGAAATACATGGTCTCTCAATGAACAACAAAGATGTTAGTTATAATAATACTTTATATGTGCATAATAGTTCACAGTCTGTAAAACTCAGGATTTGTCAAAAAACTTATAGTTAGCTGAAACCGGTTTGGCTCAGTGGATAGAGCGTCGGCCTGCAGACTGGAAGGTCCCAGGTTCGATTCCGGTCAAGGGCATGTACCTTGGTTGCCAGCACATCCCCAGTAGGGGGTGTGTAAGAGGCAGCTGATGGTTGTTTCTCTGTCAGCGATGTTTCTTTCTCTCCCTCTCCCTTCCTCTCTGTAAAAAATCAATAAAATATATTAAAAAAACTTATACATATGCACTAATCTTAGTGTACAAGATGAAATAATATTGTTAGAGAAGGTGTGACTTAATGAATAGCGAAGTAACCTTGTGTTTTTATTCACTTTACTGGTATCAACTTTATAATTCTGATTTTGAAAGGCTATAATACCATACTTGACCTAACATGTGTGGTTCTTTTGCATGTATGTTTATATAAACAACACTGCTGGACATATGTGTGCATAGATATTTTTTTTTCAACTCTTAGGATGCATTTCTAGAAGTGAGGCTGCCAAAATATTTGAAACATTTTGTTAAACTGCTTTCTTTTTTTTTAAAAAATATATTTTATTGATTTTTTTTTTACAGAGAGGAAGGGAGAGGAATAGAGAGTTAGAAACATCAATGAGAGAGAAACATCTATCAGCTGTCTCCTACACACCTGCTACTGGGGATGTGCCTGCAACCAACGTACATGCCCTTGAACAGAATTGAATCTGGGACCCTTCAGTCCACAGGCCGATGCTCTGTCCACTGAGCCAAACCAGTCAGGGCTTAAACTCTTCTAAAAGGGGTGTACCATTACGTTACCGTCTTTGCAGCAGTATTCTATATAAGAAAGATATAATATGCAAATGGACGTTATGCTATGAAGCATAATGACTGACCACATAACGACCGTATCACAGATCAGCAGGAGGGTGGGGCAGCGAGCTACAAGCGGGCTGTGGAGAGCTGCAGGAGGGGGCAGGGCAGCAAGCTATGGGGGGTGGGCGGGGGAGCTAAAGGAGGATGGGCAGGGGCGGAGAGCTACTGAAGGGCGGCAGCGAGCTACTGGC
Source organism: Antrozous pallidus (assembly GCA_027563665.1). Taxonomy (NCBI): domain Eukaryota; kingdom Metazoa; phylum Chordata; class Mammalia; order Chiroptera; family Vespertilionidae; genus Antrozous; species Antrozous pallidus. The sequence continues at coordinate 56,978,677 of CM050523.1, read as the reverse complement.
GAGCTACTGGCACACAGATTCGTGCGCAGGGCTCCTAGTGTATTAATAATTTACGTCTTTAAAAAAAAATAAGTAACCATACTATTGTTTCTTGATGTTTGAGTTTGCATTTCTTTGGATGACTTAATTCACTTGGACATGACCCCACAAATTTACTTGCCAATTGCATTTTCTTTTGTCTTAATTGTCTATTTCTGTCCTTTTTATTTTTTTTCAATTTTGGTTTTAATTTTTTAAAGACAACTTTATAAATAACCGCATTTTCTGAAAAAGATTTTCTATTTTTTTCTCTCTTCTTTCTTTTGCTATTTATTATTTATTCATTTTAAAAATCCTCACCAGACATATTTTCCCCATTGCTTTTCAAAGAGAGTAGAAGGGAGGAGAGAAATGTCGGTGTGAAAGAGACACATGGACTGGGTGCTGCCCACAGGCAGGGAGGGAACCCCAAACTCAGGTATGTGCCCCTGACTGGGAGTCAAATCCATGACCCTTCGGGTGAGTGGGCAGATGCTCTAACCACTGAGCACTGGCCTGGGCCCTGTTGCTATTTTTAATGACCTGTTTATATACTTTAAACTGGAGATCTTTAGCTTTGTTTTCTTTTCCTCCCCCCTCCCCCGACTTAAGAAACAAAACAAAACAACTTCATAAAATAGCAGCAATAAGATCAGAAACCAGAACCCTGAAGAACTGCGGGTGGCTTTTCCATTCACATGACTCACGACTTTTAGTCACGTTCTGTTTCGTGAGTGACTTCACAGTTATTGATGGCATTGGGCGGCGTGTGTTCGGCCCCCGGGAGCCCCTATTTTAAATCGAGTCACAGGGTAACAAGCCACGCCTGCTGAGCTCAAGCTTGGAGACCCTCCACCTTCCAGAACGCAGCTTCCAGAACTAGGGAGACGGGGCTGCCCGTGAACCAGGCAGACGGGGCTCAGGACACCGAGGCCGTGGCTCCCGCACCGGGTCTGAGAGTCGGCACACTCCTGGCGCCCTGCATCCTGGAGACTGTGTGCTGTGTCCGACCACCTGGTTAAGTTGTCACTTGAGAGAAGTAGGTTAGGGAAGGAATGGGTAGGCCATCCATGGTGGGGGGAAAGCCTGTGCTATCTGACAGCCTGCCTTGGAGGGGAGAGAGCAATCCAAGCACCCCCACCCCCCACCAAGTGTCAACATGACTTTTCATAACATTCAGATCCCCTAAGGGTCAGTACGGGCATTGGTGATTGATTCACCTCCCTAAAACGGGCTGATGTGGACTTCTTCATTCTCCCACAGGCTGGAGGGAAAAGGCATGGGGATGTAACGCTAATAGTCCTTGCTCTTTAGAGATTTTGGAGGAAGCTGGAGCAGAGACTTTTACAAGGAAAGTACAGCATTTGTTTGGGTTTGGTACACAGAGCAGATGGAGTTAGAACAGACCCAACCATGTGACCTCATGCCACTCACATTTCATGCGAGTCTTCTTGGGATCTGATATCACTTAGTGTGACTGCACGGCTTCAAAGGCAGCTGGGGATGACTATGAAGACACACAGAGCAAAGCGATTTCTCACCTGCTGCCTGTGATCACAGGAGACACAGGCAAACTTCTCTTTCTCCCGGGACACATGCGGGGGCATGCTGCAACTTGCTCAGAGAGAAGGGCAAGGGGCAGAGTCATACTGTTAGCCCTGTGTGCGCAGGGCTGGTTTTAAATAGAACTAGGAGCTACTTTTTTAGAAGTAAAAGCAACAGAGCCAGGACTTCAGGGCATGGGTTACTTCCTAAAAATACAGTCCCCGAGCGTTTAAATAATATGAGGAACAGCTTGTCAAATTGGAGTCAGATTCCCATGTGGAAAAATCCAAGGGCATTGAGTGGTGGGGCTGAAAGCTGAGAATTCGACTGTTTCAAACGGTGAAGGAGTGATTTCAGACCAGCGTGGTGTCTGGATGGGGTCTGATGTTGTTGCTTGTCCTGCTCCCCCAGGTCTTGAGGTGCGGTCTCTGCTTGCTTCCAGCCCAGTGTTTGTAGATTGAGTTCATCATTGTCATGGTGGCATTTTCTGCTACATCACGGACCTCATCCTCACCTTCACCCCTCACCCTGTGCTTAAGGAACAAGTCTAACTACCTTCAATTCTCAGTTGCCTTTGTTGGATTTTTAAAAAATTATTTTTATTTTTAAAAAATGAAAAGTATACAGAAAAGTACTGTTATGCCCAGATTTCAAGATCCCCAAAGACCACCAGGGAGCCAAGTCCGATGCAATAGCAAAGAGCCTTTATTACTAGCTAGCTTGGCTCCCTGCCTCCACTGACGCAGCAGCCAAATGCAAAAAGAGGGCGGGTTTCAAAAGCACAATGATTTTTATAGGGTTAGGGGTCGGGAGGTGGGGCCATACTTGAACCGCTAAGTTGGCTGATTCAGATTGGTTGGGTGAGGGCTGGGGCTAGTGACGCAAAGGTGGGGTGTTGCTAGGGTCTGGTTACACAAAGACAGTATGTGATCAACATACTTTTGGCCTCAGGTTAGTTCCCCTTGTATTCCCATTGGCTGAATTAAGGACGGGCTCAGTAACTGACACATCTTGTGGTTTTTCTCGGAAGAAAGGACACAGCCACACAAGATGGAGGACATGGTACAAAGTGGAGTCAGTCCCACTCTGCCCTCAGCCAACCAATCGGATATAAGAATAAAAGGATACAAGTACAAAGGATACAAGAGTAAACCCCTATGTGTCTACTTCTCATAGTTAATATAGGTCTACTTGTTGTCATATTTGCTACCCATCTTTCTTTTTTTGAAGAAAAAGTTTTCAAATAAAGTGATTTATTTCCTTCTTTACTGTTGTTCCCTTTCATTCCCTGAGGTGATCGCTGTCACAAACTTAGTGTGAACCCAGTCATGTTTTATGCTTTCACTGATTTCCTGTGTATTGTTTTAAGTAATTTATTGACACAGATAGTTATAATATGATCACGTAAGTAACGTATGATAAAATAACATCATACATTGTTATCCTGGCTGGGTAGAATTTTCTTTACATTGCTTTTATAAATTGCTTTATTTTAGGCAATGTTATTGTTATTTTCAGGGCCCATCTATTACATACACACACACACGTATACACACACACACGTATACACACACACGTGTATACACACACGTATACATACACACACGTATACACACACACACATATAAAAATATATATTTTTAAAGAGGAATGGAGAGGGAGAGAGATATAGACATCAATGATGAGAATCATTGATCGCCTGCCTCCTGCACACCCCCCTACTGGGGATCTAGACCAGGGCATGTGCCCTGGTCCAATTGAACCTGGGTCCCTTCAGTCTGCAGGCTGACAATCTATCCACTGAGCCAAACTGGCTAGGGTGGGCCCATCTATTTTAATAGGTATATCAGAATGCTGTAAGGTGTTCCATTGCATGAATGAATACAGCCTAGATGCATTTATTTATCAGTGCCAGTATTTTCCCACATAATTGGTGTGTAGTGAAGATTCCTGCATGTGTCTCCTCAAGCCTGTTAGTGAAGTTGCTGGGTTTTCACATCAGAAACTTGCTAGGTGTTGCCAGATTGCCTTTTGCGGAGGCGATTTAAAATATATCCTGTGAGCAGTGCATGAGTTCCTGTTTCCCTAAGTCATTGCTAACACTTTAGCCAGATGTATTGCCAGTCCCGTAAGTGTGGAATTGCATCTCAGTATTGTTTTGATTTGCAGTTGTCTGGTATTGGAGAAGGTGAGTATCTTCTCATATGTATTTGCCACTCACATTTCATCACCTTTGAATAGCCAATTCACATACTTTTTTTTTTTTTAGTCTATCGATTTGTTTGAATTCTTGATATATCTGGCTACTAATCCTTTCCTAAATATACTGCAAGTGTCTCCTCTTTGTCATTTGTCTCCCAATTTTGTGGAGAGAGTCACTTAAATGTTGATATAGTCAAGTTTTTTGATTTTTACTTACTGTTTCACATTTGAGAAATTTCTCCTTCCCCTGAATCATGAGATATTCTCTCAATGTTTTTGAAACGTTTCAAAGATCTGGAATGCACATTCTTGTGTGGGTAGAGACCTAATTTTAATTCTCCTAGACAGAGGGCTGTTTGTTTTCCAACGCCGTTTCTCAGGTGGTCCGTTATTTCTCAGCTTGGTTCCATGTCCTCCATCGTCTTCCAAGCTCCGTTTACGGTTGCGTCTGTTTCGGAGCTCCCCAGTGCATTCCACTGGCCTGTTTTTTTGATTACCTGTGAACCAGCGCCACATGGTCCTCTCAGCGGCAGGAGTTTGTGGAATCTTTTGGATTACCTACATAGACACCTGGTGAGCTGAAATAATGATGCATTTGTTTCCTCCCACCCTCACTGTTCTTAGACCTTTTATTCCTTTTTCATGTTTGGCCACGCTCACTGGGACTTACAAGACCCACTGTCGGGGTTATGGTGGGCATCAGACTTTGACATTTATGCCTCTGTCATTCTTGTACAGCGACCCTGTAATATTTACCGTAGGTTTTGGCGTGCTCCTTGTGGGATTTGCTGTAGGTGCTGTTTACCAGAATAGGAGATCACCTGGTATTTCCAGTCGGCTAACAGTTTATTGGTTTTATTTTTAAAATCATGAATAAGTGATGCATTTTTTAAGAGGTGCCGATTTTATTAAGGAAAGTATAAGATTCCCTCCATCCAGAGAGAGGTTACAAAGTTATTGCGAAAAGAAGGAATAGGATAGAAACTATGCATATATGATTATGAAGATATAGATCAATGGCAGAAACCTATTAAAAAGTTATGAAGATGAATTGCTTAGAAGAAGCAAGAGATTCTGACTTAAGAGTCAAAGCAAGAACAGGTACGTGATGCATTTTATTGGAAGGTTTTCTGCATTCATTGAGAGGCAGTCTCGTTTGATTTTTTTTTTAACATGGAAATTCCATGGATAGATTTGCTGATGTTAAAGACAGCCTCAGATTTCTGGAATTATTCTGCTTGCCCTTTTGTTTTTGAAATATTGCTGAATTTGATTTGCTAATATTTTATAACTAGAGGCCCGGTGCACAAAATTCGTGCATGTGAGGGGCAGGGGGAGGTGTCCCTTAGCCCAGCCTGCACCCTCTCCAATCTGGGACTCCTGAAGTGATGTCTGACTGCCCATTCAGGCCTAATCCTGGTAGGATCAGGCCTAAATGGGCAGTTGGACATCCTTCTCACAATCCAGGACTGCTAGCTCCAAACTGCTCGCCTGCCTTCCTCCCGGATTGCCCCTAACCGCTTCTGCCTGCCAGCCTGATCACCCCCTAACCACTACCCTGCCATCCTAATTGATATCTGACTGCTCCCCTGCCAGCCTATTTGCCCGCAACTTCCCTCCTCTGCTGGCCTGGTCATCCCTAACTGCCCTCCCCTGCAGGCTTGATCGTCCTCAACTGCCCTCCCTTGCAGGCCTGGTCCCTCCCAACTGACCTCCCCTGCTAGCCTGATGGCCCACAACTGCCCTCCTTTGCAGGCCTAGAACCTCCCACTGTCCTTCCTTGCTGGCCATCTTGTGGTGGCTATCTTGTGTCCACATGGGGGCAGAATCTTTAATCACATGGGGGCAGCCCTCTTGTGTGTTGGAGTGATGGTCAATCTGCAAATTACTCTTTCATGAGATAAGATAATTTGGGATCTTTATTCTTAACTGTGATTTGTGTGTCAGTGTTCTTTTGTGTATTATTCTGGCCCAATTTTGATAGGGAGGTTTTGCTTATTCTGGGTTCCTTATTGAATGTCCTCACTCTGGAGGGTCAGGAGTGGGAATTTGCACCTCACAGGTCCCGGGGAGCTTGGTCTCCTGGTGTCTGCCCTCGCCCTATGCGCTTAGTGTGCACAGAGGCCCCAGGGGGTCCCAAGGCTGTCCTTGTGCCGGTCCCTGCTCCGCCCTCAGCCTCCTGAGGTCTCAGCTCAGGACTCACCGTTTTTCGTTTGGTGCCTCCTTGTGTCTCGGTCTGCAAAGTGCTTGCTGCAGGTGGTCGGGGTGCTGCTGGTCTCCTTTGGTTTCCTCCTATCAGGGCTCACTGTCCCCACTTGCTAGCTGTCTTCGGCAGGCCAGCAGCTGTTTGATATCTTTCATCCATGCTTTTCTTTGTCTATGGGAAAAAAGGCTTGCTGGTAACAGTTATTCCAGCCTGGCCAACCGGGGAAACCTCTTTTTAACCTAAAAACAAACACCCTTCGGAGTCATTGTTGCGTTTGGAATGGAGGGGGTAGTTAGAGGGTAACTCAGCGTGCTTCTCTTACGCCCTTTCATTGGATTACCTGCTTTTTGAGTTGTGACCCCCTCCATACGTCCTTTCACACATGGAGTGTCTCTCAGAAGCTCTTCTTGTTTCTACTGCACTTGAGCTTCTTAGGTGAATTCCCTTAATGTTTGTTCGTGCTTGAAGTTTAGTAGCTTGTCACAGCTCCCCCAGCCCATTGCTATATTCTCTTTGGTTAGTCCTTGACCAGTTGTTTTAGGATGACCTCCCCCCTTCAGAGTTCTTCTAGAACCCACGGGGCCTGAGCTTCTGAAACTTTCTTTAGCAAGCATACTGTTAAATGCCACTACAGACCTTCCGCATACACGAGCAGAGTATATTTTAACATAATTGTGATTTAAAACATCTTGGGGAGGGATCTGAGCCTCTTTGATCCAACAACATGCAAACTAAGTCTGGGGTGCAGGTGTTATTATCGAATGCATTAAGAACCCATTGATTGGTTACCTTCCCTTTACAGATGTCCTGACAACCCATCATCCTTAGCAAAGGAGTGTCTCTACATTCATATCAGTCACTCAGCCAAGGTGAAGTTCAGGCTCCTATCCTTGGGTGTATACATTCTGCAGAAGCCAATGGGCTGACTGCACAGTTTGGAATCCAGTTGGGCAATAAGACAACCTAGTGAAAAAATGTTTAATAGCCCTAGCTGGTTTGGCTCTCTGGATAGAGCGTTGGCCTGCTGGCTGAAGGGTCCCAGGTTTGATTCCGGTCAAGGGCATGTACCTTGGTTGTGGGCACATCCTCAGTAGGGGGTGTGCAGGAGGCAGCTGATCGATGCTTCTCTCTCATCCATGTTTCTAACACTCTGTAAAAGATCAATGAAATATAAGTAAAGAAAGATGCTTAATAATAAGTGAAAGCACGTATGAAATGTGAAGAGAATGATGAAATGGGACAGAAGTTCAGGTGGTATAAAGATCACGGTGAGTGGGTGTGGGGGGCGTTTGGGAAAGATCTCATAGGAAGGGGGGAGGTTTCAGAAAAACAGAACTCCCGGGGCCCTGCTTCAGGAGGGGTCACCTGTGTGCAGGTGAGTGGGGAGCTTCTATAGGGATGGGCGAGGGGCCGGTGACAGTGGGAGGGTGGGGCTAGATGTAGAGGGTCTCGATGTATTTCAGGGGCAGCTTCAATGTGCTGAAAGTTGGTGAGTGAAGGAGGAAGAATTGTAGAGAGCTACATTTTGGGAAGATGAGTCTGTCCGCAGTCTGGATGAGGGTTTTGTTCCCTGACCCATTGGTTCTCAGGGTTGGCTGCACGGTGCCATCACTTGGAGATTTAACACAAAGTAAAAATACTGATGCCTGAGCTCCAGCCCCCCAAGTTTCTGACTCAGCTTGCTGGAATTAGGCCTGGGATTTGTTTTTTATTTTTAATGTAAAAATTTTTTTCAATGACAGTTGACATGTAATAATTAGTTGCAGGTGTACAACCTGGTGATTAGACATTTATATAGTTTACAAAGTGATCACCTCAATAAACCTAGTACCCATCTGACGCCGTACACACTTATGACAGTATCATTGACTATATTCCCTGTGCTGAGCTTTACATTCCTGTGACTGTCTTCATAACAGGCGATGTGTACATCTCAGTCCCTTCTCCCTTCTCACCCCTCTCCACACCCTTCTCCCATCTCAGGCCTGAGTTTCTGAGAGTTTTCACAGCTCCCCAGCTGATTCTAAGGTGCAGCCAGGCCTGAGAGTAACTTCCCAGCCCTCTGATAAGATCTTCATTTAACTTCCCAGCCCTCTGATAAGATCTTCATGTAACTTTCCAGCCCTCTGATAAGATCTACATGTAACTTTCCAGCTCTCTGATGAGATCTACATGTAACTTTCCAGCTCTCTGATGAGATCTTCATGTAAGGCTGACTCATTGTGCTGAGCCATAGCTGGCCAGGAAAGTACAGAATCAAATGGGGAAAAAATAGATACAGAGGCAAAGAAGCATTGAACAGACTGTCAAACTACAGTGGGAAGGCAGAGGAAGCGTGTGTGTGTGTGTGTGTGTGTGTGTGTGCACTGAAAGAAATCAACCGAAGGACTTGTATGCATGCATATACACATAACCAATGAGTACAAGACACGGGGGGAGGGAGAGGCAGGAGAAGGCAGGTGAGGGCATGTCCTGGGGGGTAGGGGAGGCCGGGGGGAGGTCAATGGGGGAAAAAAGGAGACATATGTACTGCTATTTGCAATACTTTAAACCATAAAAAATTAATTATTAAAAAAAGAAAAACATTTTCTTTCTTTAAAAATATATTTTATTGACTTTTTACAGAGAGGAAGGGAGAGGGATAGAAAGCCAGAAACATCGATCAGCTGCCTCCCTAACACCCCCTACTGGGGATGTGCCCGCAACCAAGGTACATGCACTTGACCGAAATCGGGGATCCTTCAGTCCGCAGGCCGACGCTCTGTCCACTGAGCCAAACCGGTTTCGACGAGATAAAACCATTTTCAAAGTACTTCTGTAACACGTATGGATAATATTCCACATAGCCCAACACCTCAGAGTAACCGTTTTCTCATAAATGCCTGCACACGTTTGCGCCGGCCCTGAAGGAGATGGTGACCATATGTCTGCACTCTTGGAAGGGGCCCATATTTATCTCGAGAATTTGGTCCCATGGAATATTTTTTGATTCTTTTTTTTTTTTTGCATGAAACATAAAAGGGCCACATAAAACAAACACTTTTATCACAGCAAGCATGCCATGCCTCGGAAGCCCGGGTAGTGTGAAAACACTAGACTTGCAATGATAAAAATAGAAATCCTCAGAAAGACCAGCCTGGGGGAGATGCCTTTCCAAATGCCGCCTGCCAGTGGTTTGCAAACTCGCGTGTTTGTGGGCCCCACCTGGAGGGCGGTCAGCCTGCTGCGCTCCGGTTTTGGACGGAGCCTCCGAGAGAGCGCTTTGCGCGATGCTGCCGCTGCCTGCGCTGAGAGGGGCTGCGTGGGGACCGCTGCTGCCCGAGGCCCAGCGTGGGGGAGGGAGGGCTCCAGGGCGTCTGCTCGCAGGACATGAGTTCTGCTTCTCATGTCAGGTGAGGGGCTTGTCTTGTCAGTTAGGCAATCTGCCCTCCCAGCCTCCCAGGTTAAGCCGTCGCCTGCTGTCTGCATGCTCCAAGGGGCTGCTGCCAGAACCGAGGGGGGCGGGGTGGGGGGTGGGAGGAGGAGGAAACTGTCCAGTCCTCCTCCTTATTGTCCTTCCACAATTCACTGCAAAAGGGAGGCCTTGCGCAGAGTCTCACGCATACATACCCTGTTCTTCCCCTTCCAGCAGGACATTTTTGTGGTTTAAATCCTTCCTCTTATTATTCTTTTCCCGTCCCCCTACCACATACAGCATTTGAAGAGTTCAGAACAATCTCTGCCCTTGTACACTTGCAACCCCTCCATGTCCTCCTAAGGACAGATCCTGCTGTGCCTTCTCAGGGGCCCTCAGGGAGGCCCCGGGCCTTGGCCTCACTCAGGCACCAGCTTCTGCAGACCACGCCGTCCGGGCCGCCTCCCGGGGGGGATCAGCAGACGGCACCTTGGGAGGGAGGAGAAGCGGAAATGGCTCTCAGATGTGAAACCGAAACACGGCTCTAATGGAAAGCATGAGGGGAATGCACACATGAAAGTGCCCGAGGGGCTCCCTGGCCAAGCCCGGCTGGGAAAGCCGGTGCAGCCTGCGCTCACGGCCGCCTCCGTTCCCCCCCCCGCCCCCCCCCCCCCCCCCCCCCGTGTGGAGCCTGTTTCCGATCAGGGACGTTCCGTAAATACCCGCGGCCCAGAAGGGACCCGAGGATTGTCCGCCAGGGAAACGCTGGTAACTTAGAATCCTGGACTCCAGAAGGGCTTCGCTTTCGACACTGAATCCTAGAAGCCTCCTATGGGAAGACCCGTGGGGACCATTTTAGAACGAGCAGCTACTGCCCTCCCTCTGCCCCCAAACATTTTACAGGTGCAGAGGCCAAGGTTAAGTCACTTGCCCCAAGGTCACCGAGGGACCTGGCTGTGTCTGTCATCCTCTTTCTCTCCTCCCTCTCCCCTTTTCCCCCTTTCTCCCTCTCCTTTTTTTCTTCCTCTCTTTCTTTTTTAAGAAGACTTCTCAGCTTTTGGAAAATGTGTCAGCTCAGTATTCTGACACCTGACCCTCGCTTCTTGTCATTATTTGCTGTGACTAATAGGACTCGTGTTGCAGAACGGTGGGAAGGGTGTCGTCTCTCTTTCAGAGAAAACCGGTAGGTCTCAGGCCTCTTTCGTCTTCCATACCGAGCCTCCCCTGGTTCAGACCCTCACCTCCTTCACAGTCGTCTGTGGACTGAATCTGGCATGGACCGTGATGGGCGATTCAGTCTTGTCTCCCTCAGGACCACGGGTTTCAGTCAAAGGTGCCCTGTTGCCAAAGCTCGGCGTGCCTACCTGTGCCTGGACAGATACAGGAGGGACCGAAGGAGTCATGTCTGTAGGCCGATGACATTAGCCTAATAAAACGTATGTCAGTAACAGGTGAACTCCCCTGGAGCCGATAAAATCCTCTTACCCGGGACAAAGAGCCCTCCTAACTTTAAAACTCCGCTTGGCCACACGCCTGATGATGCAAAGCACACACATCCCAGCAAGTAGGAGGTGAAGAGGCTGCTTCTTTTGGGTTGCCTTTCATTATAAAGTTAGGGATGATGTACGGTGCACTGGCAAATTCGTAACCGTGTATACTAGGCAACTCTCAAACTTTTAAATCTTGAATTTCTCTCATGGCAAACAAAGTGGGCTGGACCCCGTTTCTGAAAGATTGTCTCTGAGCTCTGGTGGTTCGTGCAAGATGAGGTCTGGAGCACTCTTTGGGGGGGGGGGGGGGCTGTGGTCGGGCTTGGGCTTTTGTTACTTTGCCAAGTCTGATCTGGATACTGAAAGTTTAATCATATGCCACAGGGCACCGTTTACAGAGACGGGCAGAGCGTTTTCTTAAGTTTTCCCCCGAGTTTCTGATGCATTTCTTGAGAGGCAGTTAGAGTAAAATGATGAGAACGATGGCTTGGCAGCTAGTTTGCTTGGATAAAAACCCCAGCTCCTCCCTATACTAATTGTGTGACCTTTGGCAGCTATACAGCCCCTTCATCAGTGCAATGGGCAGAATAAAATTTTGACTAAAATGGTTGCTGAGGGATTAAAAGAATTTTTTTTTTTTTTTTTTTTTTTACTGATTTCAGAGAGGAAGGGATAGGGAGAGAGAAAAACATCAATGATGAGAGAGAATCATTGATCAGCTGCCTCCAGCATGCCCCACACTGGGGATGGAGGCCGAAACCCAGGCACAGGGCCTGATGGGAAATCGAACTGTGACCTCTTGCTTCATAGGTCGACACTCAACCACTGAGCTACTCTGGCTGGGCAGATTTGTTGACATGTGGTAGAACAGTGCCCGGCACATAGAAGATGTTAGTAAATATTAGCTGCCCTCACTACCATCCTCATCTTGACATTTTTAAGTAGCATTTCACTTTATTTGGTGACTATTTTTAAAAAAATATATATTTTATTGATTTTTTTACAGAGGGGAAAGGAGAGGGATAGAGAATTAGAAACATCGATGAGAGAAACATCGATCAGCTGCCTCCTGCATTGCCCCGTACTGGGGATGTGCCTGCAACCAAGGTACATGCCCTTGACTGGAATCGAACCTGGGACCTTTCAGACCACAGGACGATGCTCTGTCCACCGAGCCAAACAGGTCAGGGCTATTGGTGACCATGGATGGATGCTGCTGCTAAGCCTTCGGAAGAATTCCTCAATGCTTTACTGTAATGCTTTCTTCCAACTTGTGTTTCCCGTTGTCTCTCTGCAGCCAGCTGTGTGCCGCCGTGCCAGAATGGAGGGATGTGTCTCCGGCCTCAGCTCTGTGTGTGCAAACCAGGGACCAGGGGCAAAGCCTGTGAGATGACAGCTACCCAGGACTCCTCGTCATCGGTGTTTGCGGGGCAGGGCCCCGGGGCTGCGGCCTCCTGGGTCCCTCCTGAGCAAGCGGTGAAGCACACCTCATCCAAAAAGGCAGACACCTTCCCAAGGGTCAGCCCCGTGGCCCAGATGACCTTGACCCTCAAGCCCAAGCCGTCAGTGGGACTCTCCCAGCAGATACATTCTCAGTGAGTGTTTTGAACTTGCCTCCAGCCCGGGGGCATCTTAATTACTCTCTAGACGAGTCGCTTTAAATCACCCTCCTTTCCCCGCACAGTGTGCAGCAATCATTTGCTTAGTAATGTCTGTCTTTGCTCTCCTGGAGGTTTTACACGGTACGCTCACATGCAGTGTCTCTGAGAAATACTCGCTGCGTGCAGTTAGCCTCCGCAGGGAGACCAGAGCAGGAGTGGAGGTTACAGGGAGCGGGGGAGGAAGGGAATACGAGAGATAATTGGTTAATGATGGTGGAGCTGTGAGTTTAAAAATCCTTTCTTATTTTTATTTTTGGTGGTGGGGGTGGGGGTTGCTCTCGAGGTTTGAAATAATAATTTGAAAAGAGACACCCATACCTTATTTTCCGGCGTATAAGACGACCGGAACGGATGATGACAGGAGGAAGATAACAAACAATAGAGAGCGAGCAAGTGCCGGGCAAGTCCCTGGCGAGTTAGCAACACCCATCATAACTGCAAGCGACGGTATTTTTACACCCGGCATATAAGACTACCCCCAACTTTTGAGAAGATTTTCCTGGGTTAAAAAGTCGTCTTATATGCCAGAAAATGTGGTCGTGTGATTTTTAAAGCTACATGGAGAAGGGAGGGACTACACTTGGCACAGAGAAGGTATTCCCACAGGAGCGAGGCTTTGGGAAGGTGATTCCCAGCCCCGGGAGCAGGTGGAGCGCACCCGCCGGCTGCCATGCGGGGGGCGGCTTTGGGGAATGAGCTTGTGTTCTGTTTATGGAAACGGCCTTTTCTGAGCATTGGGAAGAGCTCTTCTGAACAAGATGAGAACCTGGACCAAGGCCGGTGCCCCGGTGCCCCTCTGCCCGGACCCTGGCGCAGACGGGTGCCTTTAATTAGCTGCCCTGCGTGGATAACAAGACGCAGAATCGACCGCAACTATCACTTGCCATTTGTCGAGGAATGTAAAATACAGGAGGTCCTCAACTTAAGAGCGGGCTTGACCCAGCAGTTCATTGGTAAGCTTGGAATTTCCAGTGTTTTCTCCCCACCAGGAGCAGGGTCCACGTGGTGATTAGGATCCCATCCGCCCACAGGCGTTATTTAATCTGCTCCTATGGATGGAATTACCCTAATTTATACTCCCCGTTTGAATAGGCCACCTACCTTCCCTGCGGAGTGGGGTCCTTCTAACTTGTTCTTTCTCCTTTTGTTTCCTCCTCAGTCCTCTTCCTTCTGTTTCCCTTCATTTTTCTCTCATTTCTTATTGTCCCGAACTTCACTTCTGCCATGATCAGAAGATCGGGGGAGGGGCCAGTTTGAAACCCAACCCCATGGCTGGCATTTTATTTGGAAAATATTTATATTCTGCAACTCTCAGCAAGAAGGAATAGTAGTTACAAGTAACACTTAGTAACAGTGTTTCCTAACTAATACTTAGTAACTTAGCCAGGTACTGTTTCAGATGCTTTGTATATATTATTAACTTATAACTTTCCATGACCCTGTGTGGTAGGCCGTCATTAACCCCGCTTACAGAGGAGGACAGTGAGGTGCAGTGTGGTGAGGTAATTTGCTGAAGGCCATAATAATAATAATTAATAATAATAAGTGTTTGGGGTAAAATGCAGGCAGACCAGGGAGGATAAGCATGCGGCTGTGAGTGGAGGCAGCAGGATCCCGCATCCACGTCCCGAAGTGGAGGGTGGCCATCTTTCTCTGTGATATATTCAGATATTGTCGGCATTGGGGGACATAGGGTTTCTGTCACAGCTCCTCAGTTCTGTCCTCATAATGCAAGATCAGCCACAGACGATGCCAAAATGGACATGTGACTGCTCCAATAAAACTTTATTTATGGCTATGGAAATTTGAATGTCATGTAAATTTCACATGTCACCCAATATCATTCTTTTGATTTCCTCTTTCCCCCCAACCCTTTAAAAATGCAAAAATCATTGTTAGCTTGCAGGCCGTGGGCCAGCTTCTCGGCCCATGAGCTGTGGTTTGCTGACCCCTTCTCTAAAGGATAGTTAGTAGTGCTTTTTGGCGCCAGAACACGCATGTCACTGTGTCCTTGAAGTGATGGAAAGCTTTGATTGTGTCATCCAGAGGCAACTCTCTCCCAGCATTGTTCTGGATCTCGAAAGCAATTCTGTGGTGAACTATGCCTTGGCACGCAAGAGTCAGATTAGTGCGCCCTGCAATTCTTCTCTAGCATCGTTCCTTACATAAACTGTGAAGTCATTTTACAAGCGACACCATTCATCTTGAATAGCCACCATCCACTGTTACATGGTGACCCTCTGTGGATGTGTATGTGTGGGTTGTTGGTGAGAACTTATGTTAGATGTCAAATAAAGGAGCAAACTTTTTCTTTTTTTCTTTTTCGGTAGCAGCGGTATAATTTGGGCAGGAATGTTGTGAGTGAAAGAGGAGGCTGAGGTTTCAGCTCTCAGCCTCTGGGAAAATAGAAGTCATTGTGGTCATACCTTGTTTGATTGCACTCCCTTTTATTGCACTTTGGTTTATTGTGCCCCTCAGATATTCCATGTTTTTTTTGTTTTTTTTTTGATTGAAAGTTTGTGGCGACCCAGTGTTGAGTGAGTCTATTGGTGCCATTTTCCCAACGGGCTCAATGGTGGTTAGTATTTTTTAGCAATAAAGAATTTTTAAAGTAAGGCATGTACATTTTTGAGACACAGTGCTATTTATTGCATACTTAATAGGCTACAGTCTATTGCAAGCATAACTTTTATATGCACCAGGAAACCAGCAAGTTTGTGTGAGCCACGGCGTTGCATGACACCATTTGGGGAACCAGGCCTGCCCTATTTCCCAGGTGCGCCTCTAGGTCAGTGGTTGGCAAACTGTGGTTCGCGGTTTGCCGCTCTGTTGACTAATGAGTTTGCCGACCACTGCTGTAAGGCATTACCCTTACCCAGAAGTTTTGACTTCAGGTTAAAGACATTAGTACATTATTACAATGTTTTTTAAGTGTTTTTCCCCAAGGCAGTGGTCGACAAACTCATTAGTCAACAGAGTGGCAAGAGATGGCCTGAGATACTAACCAGTCCTGATATTTTCTTTAAAAGCTTTCGTAGGTTGCCCTGGACTTGGGCACTGCCAGGAGTCATAAGATTTATAAGATCCAGTTCTGCTCTTAAGGAGATTTTGGAGAGAGAAACCAAGATGGCGGCATAGGTAAACACCTAAACTGCCTCGCACAATAATTTCAAAACTACAACTAAAAGACAAAACAGACATAATCCAGAACCACAGGAAGGCTGGCTGAGTGGAAATTCTACAACTCCAGATGGGAGTGGCAAGTAATATTCAAAGTGATGAATAGCAAGAACCTACAACCAAGATTACTCTATCCAGCAAAGCTATCATTCAGAATTGAAGGGCAGATAAAGAGCTTCACAGATAAGAAAAAACTGAATGAGTTCATCACCACCAAACCAGTATTATATGAAATGCTGAAAGGTATTCTGTAAGAAGAGGAAGAAGAAGAAAAAAGTAAAGATAAAAATTATGAATAACAAATACATATCTATCAACAAGTGAATTGAAAAATCAAGTGAATAAAAAAATCTGATGAACAGAATAAACTGGTGAATATAATAGAATCGGGCAAAGAAAGAGAGTGGACTGACAATTCTCAGGGGGAAAAGAGTGTGGGGGTGCGGGAAGAGACTGGACAAAAATTGTACACCTATGGATGAGGACAGTGTGGGGTGGGAAGGTGGTAAGTAAGGGAAGAAGGTGGAGTGGGACCTGGGTGGAGGGGAGCTATGGGGGGCGGGGGAAGAGGAACAATTGTAATAATCTGAACAATAAAGATGTATTAAATTAGAAAAAGGAGAATTTGAAATAAGTAGCTATCACTTGAGAGGGATGCACGGGGAGGAAGCACTTGGCCCACTGATGAATTTAGGTAATGACTCGGTCACCTGAACTCATGTTTAATCAAATTGCCAAGGAAGCACAGATGATAGAACCATTTTGCCACTTTTTAGAAATGTAACAGTTCTCAGGTTACCTTATTTTGAGGTGCTCGAGTGTCCTCACGACTGGCCCCCCAGTGCGAGTGAGCCCACGCTGGAGTGAGCCCACAGTGGCTTTTCAGTCCTCAGTCTTGGAAATGGCGGACCTTCACATCTCCCTTATTCTGCTCATCAGCAGTGAATCGCCAAGTCAGACCACCCTCCAAGGGAGAGGAATTTAGCTACATTTCTTTTTTCTCTCTCTCTGTTTAAAAAAATAAAATAAAATAATTGATTGTTTATAGAGAGGAAGGGAGAGGGATAGAGATTCAGAAACATCGATGAGAGAGAAACATCCATCAGCTGCCTCTTGCACACTCCCTACTGGGGGTGTGCCTGCAACCCAGGTGCATGCCCTTGACCAGAATCGAACCCGAGACCCTTCAGTCCACAGACCGTGGCTCTATCCACTGAGCCAAACCGGTTAAAGCTTAGCTGTATTTCCTGAAGGGAGAAATAACAAAGCATGTGTGGACATATTTGAAAATGACCACATCGAGGACATGAATGGATTGGAATTTGATGTAGAGGAAGACTAGTGGTCATAAAAAAGTTCTCAAGATTGCTTGAAAAGCACTTTAAAGACTAAGATGTCAACCAAACAATTCCAAAAAGACACAATGAAGCAAAATTGAAAAAGAAAAGTAATGGCTACTTCATGAGCTGAGAAAGGAACAAATGACGCTTCATGTTGCTTCATACACCTTGGCAGCCCCTTTTCCTCTGAACGTGCACCTCACTTTATAACTCTGGGTTCTTTAAAAAGTCCCTATTAACCCTTCAGGCTCCTCTCAGTTGCATCCGATCGATGTCATTCCCATGTCATAGTCTGTGTGTTTGGAGAATTGCCACTGTTCAGTCACCGGTCTTGTCTTGCGTTACCTGTTTCAAAAGGTGTTGATTCTTGTAAGTTGGGGGCTGGCAGACTCCGCAAGGGAACAACATTCAAAACCCTTTAGCTTTCCAGAGCTTATTCCTCACCTGCCAGTGTCCTTATGCCCACGAATACATTGAGGTTTCCCATAAAAGCTTGTTTTAGGCCCTCCTGCTGCTGCATGGAGCTGTTGTGACTGGGGTGAAGTTGCCCATGGGCTTTGCCAAATGGGGGGCTGTTACCTGCGCTGTGTCAGGAGGAAGCCTTTTGCAGGAGACAAGGTGCCCAGTCCCCTCTCTTTCGGCTGGAGAAGGAAGCCTGGTTTTACTCAGGATATGATGTCAAATCTACCGACAAAGCTCACGTGGGCCCAGTCTTTTTTTCTTTCCCGGGGCTGGCTATTCTTATCACCTGTGGTACCCTGGTGTTCCAAAGGCTTGTGGCTAGTTTCTCGGGAAAACTTAGTTTTTTCCTGTCTCAAACCACTCGAGGGGGCTGCATTTATCCGATGTCATTGTCCCTCTGTCCGTCATCTTCTTCCCAGGGATGTGGGGCAGGGAAAAGAAGCACATTAGAAAACATCTTTTTATGAGACAGGAATCATTCAACGCATCGAGCGTTTATCAAGTGATATAGAGAAGGTCCTTTAAAATCCACATGGAGTTGATGGGTCCCACCCTCAAAGGTGTTGCGAAGTGAATTCTCCACCTTTCCGGGGGTCAGTGGATCCGAGGCAGCCTTGGGTGACGTCTGTGCCGCGGAGAAGTTCTCGGCCTCCTTTCACTGTGGTTAGTTAGGTCTTAGAGAAAACTGCATGCTGTGATGCCGACAAGGATGGGAGACTTTGTGGAATGTTCTGGACGTATTCTGCTCTCCTAATTACCACCACCAACAACGGCAAGATATAAAGTTGTTCCCTCTATTTGGACTCTCTCATAGCCCTAAAGAAGAAACCCCAAACCCTCCAGCAGTGAAACTACTCCAACAGTGAAAACTGTAGGGAGAAGGTTCGAGCGTTTTGTAGCACTCGTAGTTGAGACTGGGATATTTGAACATTTGAAAGAAGCCAAGGAAATGGCCAGTTCTCAAGTAGACAGTTTCTCCAAATGGTCTGCGACTATGGGGGCACTTTGCTCAGTGTGGATCTCTGTCCCCCAACACTGCCCATACTCTCCCAGGCTTCTCTCTGTGCTGCCCAGCACTTACATTATCATAGCTACCCAGTTTTTCATCTCTAGCTGCACAGGCATACAGAGGGATTGCAGTAGATGTTTACCTGGAGAAAACAATATAAATGTCTAAATCCCTGTCCAAGGATTGTCCCATGTATACTTATATTGCAGAAGTTTCCTTTTTGTCTTGGAATAGTACTGTTTGCCTTTGTAAAACTCCGAAGATTTTGCAAAGTATTTGGCATTCCTTGTTGTATTTGATCTGCCCAACCAGTCTATGAGATGGAGGTTGGTTTTTTTTTTTTTTAAGAAAAAATATTTTTTTAAGAGAGAGAGGAAAGGAGAGGGGTGGGGGTTGGGGGGAGAGAGACAGAGAGAGAGAGAGAAATACACACTGATGTGGGAGGGAATGGACTGGCCACCTTTGGTGCACAGGTGGATGCCCACCCAATGAGCCACACCGGCCAGGGCAGGATGGAGGTCTTGATCTCTATGATGTGGAAAAGAAGCGAAGGGGTAGAGTGTTCATTTCAGGACATTTTAGGCATAGGAAGAGAGCTGAAAATTGAACCAATGACTCATTTCAACCTTTTACATGCATTTATTATAGCCCTTTTAAAAACTGAAGTTAAATAGAAATTGCATAGAGAGGAGTACACAAATCAGAAGTGTACACAGCCTGGCGATTTCCCCCTGTGATATCACACTCCTGTGTGTGCCACCCACGTTGAAGAGTAGAGCACTGCCAGGCCCTCAAAGCTGCTTGTTTCTAGGTCTTCCCTCTTCTTGCTCCCAATAGGAGCCACTATCTTGACTTCTAACCAGAGATTAGTTCTGTCTGTTTCTTAACTACATACAAATGGATCATACAATGAGATTCATCTATGTCATTTTTTGTGGCTGTAGTTTTCATGTACATTGCCAAAGATTGGCTCGGTATAAGAATATACTACAACTTATTACTTATTCTTCTCTTGATGGAAGTCTGGAATTTTCCCAGTTTTTGGCTTTTCTGAGTGATGCTGTGTAGGCAGGTATAGTGGGAATTCCAGATGACCTTTGTGAACTCAACAAAAAACCAAGTCCAACTAGGTACAGTGATGTCAAGGTTTGAGAAGGACTTCGTAATCCATCATGTAAAGTTTGATCATGCCGGTATCTGTGGGTCAGCACTGGTTTGTTGTTTGAGGAAACCAGGCACCTGGGGTGATGTAGTGTTTGAGGATCTGGAAGCCAGGAACTGTTTCCTCCTGACTGAGAATTGGCAGGAGGAGTCAACTGTGTGGGGTGGGGGTGGGAGAGGTAGGCAAAGGGTAGAGGAGATCAAGTTGTCTTCAGCCTGTTGGGTCCCAGAAGGAAGGCTTGGCCAAAATTAGTTTTGAGATACAACCAGTAACTGACTGGGTTTAAATTCTGGTCAAAGAATTGTATGGAAACTCCACATCTGCAATTGAAAAGGGCAAGTTCTAAGATAGTTTGCTCCCCAATTTAATTGCTAGAAATCAGGATGGTGTTTTGTTGCTATGTAGTAATAATAATCATGACAACAACCTATATATATATAAAAGCCTAAGTGACTGGCTGATCAGCTGGTAGCTATGACACACACTGACACCAGGGGGCAGACACTCAACGCAGGAGCTGCTGAGCAACAGCAACTTTGCAGAGTGCCTTCTCGCCCTCCGGGACCCCTCGGGGGATGTCGGACTGCTGGTTTCGGCCTGATCCCCGAAGGCCAGGCTGAGGGACCCCACCAGTGCTCTCTAGTATATACAGTAACAACTAATATTTACTGAGTGTTTATCCTTTCTAAATATTATCTCATTTAATCAACTTTCACAAGAACGTGAGGTAGATTCTATCATTATCCCCATTTTGCATGGCAAGGCGATTTCGGTGCAGAAGGATGAAGCAGTTTGCCTAAGTTTGCGTAGCTCACGAGTGAGGAGCCAGGATTCATATCGAGGCAGTCTGTAAGCAGTGGTCTGCATTGCTTCTTTCTTGGATGGCATTTGTATTCATTTCCTATCGCTATTGTAACACATTGTCACAAATTTGGGGACTTAACACAAACGAGCTGTCTCCTCATGCTGAGGTCAGATGTCTGGAATGGGTGTTTCTGGGCCAAGATCAAGATGTTGGCAGGGCTGCGTTCTTCTGGAGCCTCTAGGGGAGAAGGTTTCTTTTCTTTCCCAGCTTCCAGAGGCGCTTTAATTGTGTGTCTTGTGGCCCCTTTTCCACCTTCAAAGCCACCAGCGTTGGACTGCGTCCTTCTCTCTGCCATCCTCTGCCTCCCTCTCCCACTTTTAAGGACACTGTGATTATGTAGGGCCCCCAAACTCCAGGATCATTTCCTCATCTCAAGGTCAGCTGACGGTCAGCCTCAATTCCATCTGCAACTTTAATTTTCATCTCCTACTCACGGGTTCTGGGAAGTGGCACATGGACATCTTTTCGGGGAGGGGGAGCAACACTGCAGTGTTTTACTAGGGACCTCGTTTTGTCCGGCCAATCTTCCCTGCTATTCAGGAGTGTGCTGTAGTCACAGGATCCTATCTAATAAAAGAGTAATATGCAGATTGACCATCACTTCAACACACAAGAGGGCTGCTCCCATGTGGTCAAAGATCCTGCCCCCATGTAGATACAAGATGGCCAGCAGGGGAGGGCCGTTGGGAGGTTCCAGGCCTGCAAGGGAGGGCAGTTGTGGGCGATCAGGCCAGCAGAGGAGGGCCGTTGGGAGGTTCCAGGACTGCAAGGGAGGGGCAGTTGGGGGCAGTCATGACTGAAGGGAAGGGCAGTTAGGGGTGACTAGGCCAGCAGAGGTGGGAAGCTGGGGGCAAATAGGCTGCAGGGGAGTAGTTAGACATCAATTAGGCTGGGAGGGTAGTGGTTAGGAGATGATCAGGCTGGCAGGCAGAAGTGGTTAGGGGCAATAAGGGAGGCAGGCAGGTGAGTAGTTTGGAGCCAGCAGTTCTGGATTGTGAGAAGGATGTCTGACTGCCCATTTAGGCCTGATCCTCCTGGGATCAGACCTAAACAGGTAGTCGGACATCCCTCGAGAGGTCTCAGATTGGAGAGGGTGCAGGCTAGGCTGAAGGAACTCCCCCACCCCGTGCACAAATTTTGTGCACCCGGCCTCTAGTAGTAAATAATTATCACTAGACCCTTCAATGAATTGCAGAGCCATCCTGTAACTCTCATAAAAGAGATTTAGATTTAAATACATCACGTAGATTTAAGGCCTAACTGTGGCCCCCACTGTTCTCTGGAATCTAAGGACTAGCATGCTCAGGCACTTGTGGGCAGAACGGGGGAACCAAGAAATCAGAACCTAGAGAGGACCAGACACCAGGAGGGCCCGGCTCCTGGGACAAGGGATTGAAACGTCCACACAACTCATGAATAAGTGGCTTTTGATGTGCTGTGGCCCCACCCACTACACAAAGTGGCCTGCAGGGACAGCAGACGAGGACAGGAGTGGGAGAGGGCTAGGAATGTCCCTCTCTATGACAATTACACCATGGCCCTTAAGCCTGATAAAGTGTTTCCGATGGGATTAATATCTGGCACGTGGACATAAATCTGTGCACAAAAATGGAGTTAATTTGTTATCTGAAGGCTGCCTGCAAACCGACAGTGGAACTGGGGTTGAAACACCCAAGAATCCACCAAGACACGGTTGGGACCGAGCACAGTGTGGGACTGACCTGTGGGACTCGGGAGCTGTGGGCAGGCCTGCAAGGCTGATGTCAAATGCAGGCACGATTTTTAGAGCCCGACTTGGGGAGTTGTGCCGATTACAGTAAAAATACATTTGGCCACACTCGGCATTCCAGAGATACTGCGCCTGGGGTCGCACTAAATCCCCTTCCTTGTTTGCCTTGGCCTGAGCGTTTGTTTTCCTTTGAGCAGAGCGTAGACTAAATTTTAAGACCAGATTTTTATGGCAGCTCTTTGGGATCAGAATAAAGAGCCAATGAGATGTGAGTTCTGTGTGAGGGAGGGGACAAGGACACCTCCGATTATGTAAAACATGCCCAGGTAAGAAATAAAAAGCAACATGCAGTAGCCTCCACGGGAGGTGTGCTTTTACTGAGGCTCCTGATGCCAAGATTATTTTTACCTCTATTTGCGCCTCAGACGAGAGAGAGAGAGAGAACCCAGCAGAAATGGCTGGCCTTGTGGTCCTGGAGGCAAGAGCTTCTAAGTGGAAAGAATGTCTCCTTAACGGGCACGGAAAAGATTTGCTGACCCAGGAGAAAATGTCTGCCGTTAGCCAGGACGGCTATTTTCAGACCAGAGGTTTTCAGTGTCATGCAGGGGAGTGGGAGGCACCAGAAAGGCCGGCTGCTGGGGAGGGGGGAATGAAACAGTGGATTGGATAGTGTTCCCACTCCCATTGGAGTTAGGTGCACTTCCCTGTGAGTGAGGCAGGGAGGGGGGTGAGGGGAAGGCTTTGACTGTCCCCTCTGTCCCAAGTGCTTGGGACTTTATAAAGTACTAGGGGCCCAGTGCATGAAATCCGTGCACTGGTGGTGGTGGTCCCTCAGCCCAACCTGCCCCCTCTCAGATATTAGGAGCCCTCAGGGATGTCCTACTGACAGCTTACTTTTGGTTTTGGGCAGGGGATCTCGGCCAGGGACCCCTAGCACTCTGCGATGGATCCATCGTAGGCTCTGCCCCAGCCTCAGCCTTGGGCTGGGGACCTTGGCAAGGGTCACCTAGGCAGGGGACCCTCAGCCCCCTCAGATTGCTGGTTCCGCCCCTGCCCCCTCGGCTCTGATGGCTTACCTCACAGTGACCCAGGTGCCAGAATGTTCCTGGGACACAGGCGCTGGCCGCCTATGTATGCAAATTAACTTCCTTATGTTTGGGGTTAATTTGCATACTCACTCTGATTGGCTATGGGCATAGCAGAGGCACGGTCAATTTACATGTTTGTTTATTATTAGGTAAGATGAGAGAATTAAGCCTAAACCTGTGTCCACAACTAGATGGATCTTTTCAAAAGACAAGTCTCCTGTTGCCTTGCGCTGGCTTCTCAGGGCTCTGAGGATAAAGACCGGTTTGCCACTCCTGGGGATCGGGCTGCCTGGTCTCATGTGTACCCTTCACCCTGGTTGTCCCCATGCACAGGCAGCTGTTGACCCTGCCTGCTCCTTCCTGGCACACTTTCTCTGTCTCTCACCTCTTCCCCCCACCCCGTGCCCCATGCATATTCTCCTCTTTTCTCTAATCAGCACCTGCTCATTCTCCTGATCGCAGTTTCCTCTGGGAAGCATTCTCTGCTGCCCTGTTACTTCCTGGGGAGACTTTCTCAGTCCCCTCCCTTCACAGCATTCACTGCCGTTTCTGTGCATTATTACCCCGCCTGGCCCTGCGCTTACTTGGTGAATGAGTACATGAGGGGGATCGCGTGGGACTGCTCTCAATGGGAAAGCCTGACCCTGCAGGAATGCAGTGCAGATAACACATCTTCTAGGCTGCCTCGGTCTCCCCACAGTCACGAGAAGAGACCAATTCAAAGGGTCACTGATGGGAGCAGGCACATGTTTACTCAGCCACCCCACTCCCCCGGGCAGGACAGCGGCTGGCGCTCCCTCGGTGTGAGGGTGGCCCCGCCTGCCTGTACCTGTCAGTGTCGCCAGGAGTTCTCACGGATCAGACTCCACTGAGTGCTCGCCTCGTGGGGTGCTCGGTCTTGCTCCTGGCACTTGGTAGGAAGCCTGCGATGGTCATGAGGCAGAGTCACAGGCAGAGGCCACGGCTGAGCCTGGATGCCGGTCTCCTGGGAAAATTCCAGATACTGACACTGTGAACCCAGTTTCTGCGCTTGAACTTTCTAGGCCTCCTAAGTATTTAGTTAAATATTAATAATTTGGACGTTGATGCAAAATTGGCTCAGCTCTCCGAGGAGGGAACCGGGGACGGCAGGCAGACTTCATCTGTCACTCAGTGTTGATGTGATTCCAGCAGGACGGGTGTGACTCCCGGAGCGCGATGTGACCAAAGGAAAGGAGGATTTTGTCCACATCAGTGTCTTTGGGTGGAGTCCATGTGGATTCCTGGCCTGTTAGGAAGTTATTGGAGCATCATGGAAAAGAGAACACGTGTATTAGGGTGCTTTTTTTTTTTTAAGTCTTCCAAAATTTTCAACCAGCTCGGACCATAAAGCTTCATAACTTACAGGGGTGAACGGGGTCACACGGGAAGTTAGACACAGAGCTGTGACCTGAACATGACCTCTTTTTTGTTTTGTGAATTTTCACCCAAGAATATGTTTCCATTGGTTTTCGGAGTGGAAGGGAGGGGGAGAGACAGAGAGGGAGGAACAGGAATGTGAGAGAGAGACATCTTCCACACATGCCTGGGGATCGAGCCTACAGCCACCAAGGTACGTGCTGGAATTGAACCCAGGGCCCTTCAGTCCTTGGGCCGACACTCTACCCACTGAGCAAAACTGGCCTCTTATTCCATCTTCTCTTTGCTATCTTTCATATGCCACAGTCTGGCTTTTTTTTTTTTTTTAAATAAAAATCATGAAACATTGTGCACAATATTTTGAAGTATTTTTTAATAAATAAAAACATTCTGCTGAAACCGGTTTGGCTCAGTGGATAGAGCGTTGGCCTGCGGACTGAAAGGTCCCAGGTTCGATTCCGGGCAAGGGAATGTACCGCGGCTGTGGGCACATCCCCAGTAGGGGGTGTGCAGGAGGCAGCTGATCGATGTTTCTCTCTCATCGATGTTTCTGACTTCCTCTCTGTGAAAAATCAATGAAAACATATTAAAAAAGTAAATAAAAACATTCTATCTCATGAAGAAAATGTGATGATTACTTCATTATAGTAAGTAACCAATGTAGAAGTTGTTGCCAAATATTTGAAGATTAGCTGGCCCGTGTGTCACACGTACGGAATTTATTTTTAAAGCTTCCTCATTTTAGGGCTGTCTTGACACACACATCACTCTGATTGCCTTCAAAGTGCCGCCTTTTCAGTCTCTGCCTGGTGTTGGTGCTTTGCCAGCGCTAGTATTTAAGGACTTGATGGACAGAATCTGAAGTGAGACTTCATTCTTAATTTGTTCAAAGCCTCTGTATGCAGCAGCTAATCCTTCCTAATTATATTGCTGGGAAGGATGTTCTTAATGCAAACAGGAAGATGACATGGGCATTTTGAGAAGATTAGGGTGCACTTTACTCTGAGAAAAGACATTTGAAAGGAAGCGGTCACCCTTTCCCATTTCTCACTCCCTGGGAACAAATAACCATCTTCTCTCTTCCCCCGCACCCCCATTGTGAAATTCTCTCTTTTCCTCTTCCATTCCTGTAGCTCCTGCTTAGCTCTGGACTTAACAAAGTACTTTGAAAGGAGTAAAGGAAGTTTCTAAAAATTCTGTTTCCATGTGTGAGGCAAGCATTTCACAACTTACTTGCCTTAATGACTTGAAAGGTGACCCGCAAATCTCAATCGTTGGAAAATTCAGGGTGCGTATTAGAAATACTTCACATAAGGTTGAAATGCTTCCCAGTCTCCTTGATTAATTTCTTTGTTGCCATGTTGCTTCATATTAATTTGACGTAGGGATTTTTAAGACAAAATAAATGTTAGTCACATGTGGATATCAGATGCTACGTGGGACAGTAATTGCATTCACTTTCAAATAAGACTTTGTCAAATCAAATAAGTTATAGTTTGTAAAGTCTTAGTGGTTTTAAATATTCCTGTGATGTATGATTTTATCTCATTGCTTACTGATTTATTTCAATTTGGTTTTCTTAGATTTTTTTGTGAGGGTAAACATTTTTTTACGTTTATTCATATACTTATTATATGAATAATCTACCAATATTCTTGATCCCATTTTCTATTACATGGTCTTATAAAAATTTTTTATTTGTAAGAACTTTTTTCATATAAAACTTCCCAGTTGTCAAACATTTCAAGAACTCTCAAAGGAGGGGGTACCTGTATGCAAAGAATGTTATTAGTACTTATTTAATGTTTTAATTCCAAAATTTGGAAAACAAACTTTTTAAGTTGGATTTTTTTGGGGGGAATTCCACTTCTCTATGAGGACAAGAATATAACCTATTATTCATTGAGTAATGTATTTCAGAAGTCTTCTGTCCTATGAGAAGCTGTTGATTGACACGTACAAAAATCTTTTATGTACCACTGAACCACCTATAACCATTATGAAGATAGAATAACAGTTCTCCTCTCCTGCACCATACACATTTTAGGTTTATTGTAGTTGATTTGTTCAGTCTGTCAACAAATACTGAGTGTCAGCAATATGCCAGGTCATGTTATTGGCACTCTAAGAGGATCAAGCTAACATGCCTAAAAAGTAGTTAATAATATAGGATAAGTACTTAATTGACTACTACCTATTATAAATCCTCGTGGAGAATTAGGAAGTGAGTGCTGGAGTAAAGGAACACTTACCTGAGTCTGGAGGGTTTGGGGAAGTGAAGGAGAAGCTGACCTTTAAGTGCCGGAAATAATAGGGTGGAAGATATGTTGGAATGAGTCTCCCGTTTCCATAGGACTGGCGGGGATTGATCTATTTAGGAAGAATAGAGCAGCAGGAGATGAGGTTGGGTGGGTAGGACCAGATTATGGAACGCCTTGATAGTCAGAGAGAGGATCTTTTGAGTGGGGCAGTGAGAAATGGAGAGGTGCCTCTCACAGCCACTAAAGAAGTATAAGACTTTTCTGTGGGAAGCTAGGTTGGGTGGTTGAATGGCAGGTTAGAGAAAGGGATGCCAAAAGGAGCTGGCTGGGTAGTCTTAAGAGGAAAGCTAATTTTCTTTAAAACAGAGGAATGCAGACTATCTACCGGTCAAGAAGATGGTTCCTTTAGATCGCAGCTGAGGAGTTATGTGTAGTCTAAGGATTCATTCTCTCTCCGGCCCTCTCTTGTCAAATCAAGTAATACATAATCTTCGCTTTGGAAGTGGGGGACAGTGGAAATGGTCTTTGAGTGCTTCCCTTTCCTTATTCCACTCTACCCCCGTTTTCAACTTCACCAGCCCATAATCAGAACAAGGGTCTTCTGTGTTGGTCAGACAGACACTCCCATCTCTGTGGCAGTTCACCATGCCCTCCAGAAAAATCAGGACTTGGTTTCTTCTTCAGATGTTCATCAGACTCTGGTTTTCTGTCATTACCTTTGTCGGCTCTATAGCTTTTCCCATAACCCTTTCATGTGATTGCTGCTCCTTGAACACAGATTTCTGTGCGCTCTCTTTGGTTTTCATGCCAGACTCAGAGTGCTCAGCTCACTCCGATTCCTCTTCCTTTAGGTGATAGAAATCCCACATTTTTCAGGATGTCTTTATGATGACCTAGAAATGAGTCTTGACTAGAGTATCACCACCTATATGTTCACAGGCTCCAACTATCTTTCTAGTTGGATTGCATTATCTAGCTTCTATTTGGATGGATTCTCATTAGTTATTATTATTTATCATAATTTAATAAAAATAATTACCCATAATTAAAATCTATAAGAAAAATGGCGTTATTTATTGGATGATGTTAGATAATAAAAAATGTGATTTTCTTCCCTGACTTGGCTAGTATTTGTTGTTTAATTTAGCTAGGGAGCCAAAGTTTGCTAGGGAGTGTTTGATGATTTACTTTTAAAATAATCAGTCCAGGAATAGGGACTGATTCCCCTCTCCCCTCTCCCCACTCCCCTCTCTCTCCACTCTCCCCTCTCTCTCCCCTCTCCCCTCTCTCTCCCCCCTCCCCTCTCCCCTCTCCCCCTCTCCCCTCTCCCTTCTCCCCTCTCCCCTCTCCCTTCTTCCCTCTCCCCTTTCCCCTTTCTTGAACTCTCCCCTCTCCCTTCTCTGTCTCTTCTCCCTTCAATATTTTCCCTCCTAAATTCATAGCTTCACTTTCTCCCTAGAAGTGTTTTGTATTTATTTTTGAGGGGATGATAGCATTGGATACACAAATCTATAGAGTCATAAGAATCAGGCCAAACTTGAGGTATGTGGTTTCTTTAAGGGGGAAAAAAAGGTGAAAATGCTTTTATTTCAGATTTTCTTAGAATGAATTCAAATGGAAAAGAATACTAGAAATAGTTTATTTAACTGACGAAACCCTTGCTAATGTAACATAATTAAGATATTTAAAAGCCTACACATTTAGAGCTGATAAAGCAGTGTTGAAATCCTGGAGGTGAGTTTTTTTTTTTCTTTTTGATTAGCTGGGCTGCTACTTCATGTTTTGTAATATAAATGTGTATACACTAGTGTTCGACTCTGTTTGCATTTGCAAGTCTGCAAGGGTCAGGAAATGGGTTTAGTATTCAGTATCATCTAGAATGATGACAGGCCTTGGGAGCCTAAGACAATGCTGGCACATTTTCAAAGGAATTCTTCCCTGGTCTGGATACTGTAATCAACACAAGTGCACATCAGTCCATTTATTATATACACAACATAATAATAGTTTGCAGGGTCTTTTTTGTTGTTGTTTGTTTTGTTTTAGGCACATTTGTTATAGCTGGTTATGTAAAGGGTTGGAAACAGCATCAGTTAAAAAACTTTGGGGCTGACATTCTCTCATAAAAAAACATTAGTGAGAACTAATGCAAACAAAACAAAACAAAACAAAACAAAACAAAACAGAAAATGCAAACGTCCATACCAATCAGTTCAGAAAAGGGTTTAAGTACAAAACGTGGGCCCAATTTGAACTTTTACGATTATGCCATCGGGCAGCAGGTGGCAAGCTTTGCTTTGCAGTGAACTTGGGTTTTATTTTTATGCTGCGGAATGTCAGACTCTGAGGAGGGTGGTTTGAATCCACTGGAATATGTCATTTCTTGGCAGGGCAACCCCGAGCCACCTCCTCTGCTCATCGTGCATAATTGCCTCTCTCTGGATGCCGAAGCCAACCTTTCGGATCCCCTGGATGCAGATGGAGAGGACTGACTCCATATGAGCAATGCTTTATTCTCTTGTGATTTCTAGCAACACATCGCTAATGGGGAAAATAAATGAGAAACAAATGAGTTTCTAAGGCAGTCCTTGTATGGCTTTGGAAGAGGTTTTGTTGTTCAGTCTTACTTATTACTAACTACATATACATAATTTTTTTTTTTTTTTTTTTTGGTTTCCACTTAAAAAAAAGTCACTTCTCACTGGCTTGGATACCATGATACCGTGGTGTGAGGAGTACAGGCAGAGCTTATTCTACTGGGCTTAGCTGACTGTGCTTCACAGGTATTGCGTTTTTTTACACACCGAAAGCAGGACCCTCCACCAGCAAGCCGATTACGACTTGCGTTCTTGCCGTACTCGCTTTATGATTGTGGTCTGGAGCTGAGCCCACGGCATCTCCGAGGTATGCGGCAGTGAAAGCGGAACAGAGTGCCACGAAAGTATTTTTGGAAAATTAGAGAGGAGAAATGCCTTTTGAGACCCCCAAATGGAAAGCTGTCGTCTTCCCTCCGGCAATCATGCGTGCTCGGTTGGGGCTTGCAGTCCGGACAAGAGACTAAGCTGAGAGATGGGAGTGATGGGGCGGTGGGCACCGGACTGTTCCATACACTCTTTGCTCACACTTTCTCTATAAAAAGTTCCTCCTAGTGCAGTTATGCCATGCATTGTGGAGCACTTGGGGGAGCAGAGAATGAAGAAGCGTATGCTTCACTGTAAACACTGAGCAGCCTTACAAATACTCCATACCCGTTGTTTCGTTTGGGTGTTTTTCCTAGGGCTTTTGTTAGAAACGAGTTCATGTGGGCATTGGATGGTGACAATGTTTTACACGGTCTTACCTTTTTAAATTCCAGCTCTACATTTTCATTTTTCTCTTGTTGGAAAAATACATCATTTACGAAAAGACGCAGAATGTACCACCCACACAGCTTGAAGGCTGATAGTGAAAGCCAGCGTTGCCGTGTGCCCTGAAGAAGTGAAACCCTCTCATCGCCTCCGCGGGCTCCCTGGGGCCCTTGCCCACACCCGCCCCCCTCTCCCCCTCACAGTGATTTGTATTAGCCACTCCCTATTTGTCTTTAGAGCTTTCCTGTATTTTTTGGGTACTTTTGAGCTGTTCTTTTGGCTAGCCAGTTTTTGACTTTTAAAGAAGTCTAGCCCACATTTTTGTGTTCGTCTGAGACTAGCTTTTCTTGCCCAGGTGTTGACCTTCACCCATGACAGCGGCTCTCAGACTTGTGTCTGTGAGATTTGCCCTGTCATGTCTGAAGCTCCGTGTGCTGCCCTCCCCCCCCCCCCCCCCCCGGCCCCCTCAGCTTCTAACTCAGTGGGTTTGGGGAGAAGAGCTTGCATCATTCAACCCTTGCAGGTGATGCTAATGTGCTGGTCCCAGGAGCAGCTCTGAGAACTGTTGGCTGTCCTGGTGCTTGATCGGTGGGGCCCATGTAAGTTTCCCCCGGACAGCACCCCACTGTGTGGACAGACCTCGGTGCACACGCCCAGCCTCCGGTGCCGGGCGTTGGGCCGTTCCAGCCCTATTGCGTGGAGCATTTTGCTCTTCTGTTACCGATTAAGAGCTTTCATAGAACGGAATAAAAAACACGCTTCCCTCGGGGTAAGGGTACATTTTACATTGTGAGACTCGTATTGGAGAAACACACGCTCTGCTCGGGGGAATAGGCCTCTGTTACGGGGGGCTCGTGCCCGCGCTGAAAGCTGCTCCTCCAGGATAGTTAGCGTGATCGCTGTTTTCCTTGATACACGGTGTTAACTTGTTTAAGAAATCCTCCCTTTAACCCTGTGGTCGGCAAACTGCGGCTCGCGAGCCACATGCGGCTCTTTGGCCCCTTGAGTTCGGCTCTTCCAC
Source organism: Antrozous pallidus (assembly GCA_027563665.1). NCBI lineage: Eukaryota > Metazoa > Chordata > Mammalia > Chiroptera > Vespertilionidae > Antrozous > Antrozous pallidus. Next base: position 56,947,299 of record CM050523.1, on the reverse strand, counting down.
AAAATATCACGGCCGGGGCGAGTCTGTTTTGAAGAAGTGGCGTTAGAAGAAGTTTAAGTTTAAAAAACTTGGCTCTCAAAAGAAATTTCAATCGTTGTACTGTTGATACACTGTCTTAACCCATTGCTTCAAGATCTGTTTCTATATTTTTAAGCGTTTCCTTTCACATTTGTTTAATGCACCTGGAACTGGTTTTGAGTATAGTGTGATTTTCTTTCCCGGACGGATAACTTATTGTCTTAGTACTGTACTGTGTATTGACTAATTCTCCTTCCTGTGGTACTAGATTTGTCATATTCAGGTTTCTAAATATGTGCAACTCTGTTTCTGAATTCTCTGTCCTGTTAAACTGGTCTGTCTTTGAGTCAGCCGCATTTCCATGTACTTATAGAATGAGCTTTTCACTTTTTTAAAAAAAACAAACCTGGCTGCAATTTTGATTATTGCATTGAATCAGTATATAATTTGAGATGAATATGCATTTAAAAAAATCCTCACCTGAGAGAATATATTTTTATTGCTTTGAGAGACAGAGAGAGAGAGAAAGAGAGAGATGCGGTGGGGAGGTGGGGGAGAGAAACATCAATGTGAGAGACAAACATCGATCTGTTGCCTCCCGACCAGGAATTGAACCTGAAACCTGGGTATGTGCTCTGGCCAGGAACCCACCATGACCTTTTGGAATATGGGATGATGCTCAACCCAGTCCCACCAGCAGGGGCATATCTGTGATACCAACTCTTCTTATGTGTAAACTAGAGGCCTGGTGCACAACATTTGTGCACTGGAGAGAGGCCGGGGAGGTGGTCCCTCAGCCCAGCCTGTACCCTCTCTCAGTCGGAGACCCCTCAGGGGATGTCCACAGAGGAATCCTTAGCACTGCCACAGAAGCAAGAGAGGCTCCTGCCACCACCTCTGCACTCGCCAGTCATGATCCCGGCTCCTGTGGGAGCACACTGACCACCAGGGGGGCAGCTCCCGACTTGAGCATCTGCCCCCAAATGGTCAGTGTAGGTTATAGCGATCAATCATTCTATAGTTTGGTCAATTTGCATATTAGCCTTTTATTATATAGGATATGTCCCTCTATTTAGATCTTTAATGTCGTTTAATACAGTTTGAGAATTTTCTTTACATCTTGCCCGTCATTGGACAGATCTATTGATACGATATTCTTGGTTACTATTGCAATGAAATTGTTTCGAAAATTTCATTTCCAAACATGCTCTCGTGTAGAGTTGAGGTTGCGTGTTATTTTTTTGTACACTGAAACTTTGCTAAATTCATTCATTCTGGTACATTGTCTGATTCTTTTGGGATTCCTATTAGAGCAGTGGTTCTCAACCTTTCTCATGCCGCAACCCTTTAATACAGTTCCTCATGTTGTGGTGACCCCACAGGTTGAGAACCGCTAGCAGGGTCACGTAAGACCATCGGAAAACACAGATATTTACATTATGATTCATAACAGTAGCAAAATTACAGTTATAAAGTAGCAACGAAAATAATTTTGTGGTTGGGGATCATCACAACATGAGGAACTGTATGTATTCAAGGGCCTCGACATTAGAAAGGTTGAGAACCACTGCTATAGAGAATTATGTCATAACGGTGAGAGATCCCCTCCCACCCCAATCTTTACAGCAGTAATTTGTGTGCTACATCGCATTGGCCGTGGCTTCCAGGTCTTTGTGAAACAGAAGGAGTGATTGTGAGCATGGCTCCTTATTTTAAAGAGGGTTCGGCTCCCCTCCCACCATGGAGGGCCACATTTGCTGTAGGATGTTTGTAGATACTCGTTATCAAGTTAAGGGGAGCCCTTGCATTGCTAGATTGCCGAGAGGATCAGCAGATGTTGAATTTGGTCGTTTGATCTGTTGGTTTGGTCATATGGTTGCCTTTTATCTATAATGTGGGGAATTATATTGAAAGGTTTGCTAATGTTGGAACAACTTTGCGTTCGTTTAATAAACTTCACTTGGCTAGTGTGTCTTTCTTAAATCTTTCAGCGCTTTCAGTTTACATCTGTATTCATGAGTGAGCTGGCGTATAATTTTGCTTTCTCATACTGTTTTGATATGGTTTTGGTATTAAGGTGATGTTAGCCTAATAGAATGGGCTGGGGAGTATTCCTTCTCCATACTTTTTTTGAGAAAATTTTGTGTAAGATTGGATGTTTCATAGAACTTGCTTTACAAAACTATTTGGATATTTTTCCATGAGGGTGATCTAATTTTTGCCGTCCCTTGTGCTTTTTATTTGTACTTAAAAATTTTCTTGCCCTAACCGGTTTGGCTCAGTGGATAGAGCATCGGCCTGCGGACTGATGGGTCCCAGGTTCAATTCCAGCCGAAGGCATATACCTTGGTTGCAGGCACAAACCCAGTAGGGGGTGTGCAGGAGGCAGCTGATAGATTTTTCTCTCTCACTGATGTTTCTGACTTTCTAGCCCTCTCTGTAAAAAATCAATAAAATTATATTAAAATTTTTTTCTTTAATTTTGTTCCCCTTTGGGTAGATTAGTTTTCTTTTTTCCTCTCCTTACTGTCCCTTCCTCCTCACAAACTACTTTGGATGACAGCAGGTCCTTGAGTTACATGGGAGATCTGGTTCTATAGCATGACATAACGCGATTTTCACCGTAATTCGGACCCACCTCCATAAGCACCTGTGTCACTCACCTGGAACACACGCGCAGCAGCAATGCAGTGAAACAGTAAAACAATTTAAAAGAGAGATAACAACTCCTGACTGTTCCTTGTGGTTAATAAATAATAAAAAACATAAAGCACATATGTACATAAATCAAAATGAGGGAACTTTTAAAAAAATAAATGGGAGCTGGCGATGTAACCTAGAAACGACGTGCTCTGAGTCCGACGTAACGCGGGACTGCCTGCATAGGTACTCTCTCTCTGTTCTCTCAGCGATTGTTCCAGATGTCTACCTCCAAAATGTATATTTACACTCACCAAGGCAAAAGACATTCCGTATTTTTATCTTTCTAGCAGTGCCAGAGGGCCTTGGACATTTCAACTTCGATCATTCCCTCCAGAACGACATGCTTATTTCCTTCTTTCGCACATTTATTATTGTCTTCGTTCGCCATTCCTGCTCGCATTTCAGACCTTCTCTCTGGGACAGTTTTTCTGAACGGGCTTCTTTGGGAAGTGCCTGCGGTGAGGGTCTTTTTATTTCCTGGGGTTTCCTGGATGTGCGGTGTAGCTCGGTGGTTATTTTTTTCTAAGCATTTTGAAGCCATTTTCCCATGGCCTTCTTGCTTTCCTTATTAATTATTTAATTAGCTGATGATAAAATCAGCAGGTGATCAGTTTGATTCTTATTCCTTTATAGGTTATCTTTTTTTTTCCTGTTTGGATTTTATTGGTCTTGCATGTGATTTATTGGGATTATGATGTGAGAATTCATGCTTTTCACTTTTGGAAAATTCTTAGTCATTTTCTTTCCTCTTGGACTATTACCGCTCCCCAATTTTCTTATTTTACACGTGTAATTAGACAACTCGTACACCTTTCCATTTTATTCCCTATATCTGTCAATTATCTCCTGTGGTTTTTCTTGTGTCTGTGCTGCCTACAGCTATGTTTCTTTAGGTTCACTTAGCAACCGAGCTCTGCTATACCTTCTGCCGCCCTTTAGTTTACCGTCTTACATATTATTTATTTTATACCTAGAAGTTCTTTTTCAATCTAGTCTATATTAATAGTCTTTTGTCACTCAGTCATAATTGCACCATCTTTATATGGATTAAATATATTCTGCAGCTTACAGCCCCCATCTAGCTTGCAGTTGTTACCTGACCACTACTGCCGTTTGGTTTCTGTCTAATTCTGGCGTGTTTCTTTGCGTATTTGGTGGCTTCTGATGGTCAGTGAATGCTCACTGGCATTTTATCTCTAGAATTGCTTAAGATCCAGTGTCAGGGATGCTTGTACAGAGGGCATCATGCTCGCTTTTAACAAGCTCTTGGAGGTACCTACCCATCCAGGCCCAGGACTTCAGTTTGGGAGCTGCTACTGTTCTGGCCGGGAAGCTATTTTTCATTTGATGGCCAAATCTGCACAGAGGAGGACTGCCAATAGGAATTGTCACCTGAGATGAGTTTTGTCATCGTTACCGTGACTCCTCACGCTCACAGAATCCTAAGCCGGAGGCCGGCGGACAGCCTCCCGCTCACTCGCCCGGGGGCGGGTTGCCTTTGGTTCGCCTCCTCAGCGTCTTGCTGTTTGGTCTTATGTGGCTCTCTTATCCTGTACAGTTACCAGGCTTCTGCCCTGTGCCCCGGGCAGTGTATTAACCCTGTAACCCAGGTGCCCAGGAATGGCAGATGCCCCTCCAGGGCGAGTCCCTCCTCTGGCGCCACCTTATTTCCCTGCGACGCCCGCGCTCTGGGTGTTTCTGGCCCAGAGCGTGTCTCTTGCTCTCCTGCCAGTTCAGCCGCGGTTTGACATTCTGTCTAGTGTTGTCACTTGTCTGATCCCGGCAGATGTTCTCTGGACATCTCACCCCCGACTTCGCCATTCCAGTTAGTTTGGATGACAGGGTTTTTGTTCTGAGACCCGGAAACTAACATCGGGAGTGTAAACCATAAAGATCCTGTTCGGCGGGAGCTGGCATCGCCGTTGAATAACTGCCCGCTGGGTCCTTGGCGAGGCCCAGGCATTCCTTTCTCCATCGTTCGCAGCCTGAGGAGCCTTACAGACACCCCGTGTTGGGGGCTCCTCCAGCCAGCGGCCAGGGCCGGAGGGGTCTTCGGCCCCTCTGCAGTCTGTCTTCGCGTCCGCTCCTTGGCACCGGACCGGGACACCTGTGCTCTTGGCGGGGCCTCATTTCCTGTCCTTTGTCTCTTTGTCCCCAGCTTGCAGTTAAACCTTGTCTCCCGCGGCTTCATGTTCCTCAGGTTTCATGGGGGCATTCTTTAGCCCTCAAACGGGTACCTCTAGAGTACTGATTAGTGTTTGCCGAGGTTAAACCAGCCTTTGTGTGCGATAATCCCGCTCTGCTCTTTGAGCATTTGGGAGAAAATCGGAGTTCTGTTCATCCTTACACAGGGAGGAGGAAAGGGATAGTAATTTGGGGGCAGGAGGAGGGCAGACACATGTTTGCTCCTGTTCCAATCGCATCTGATAGGAAAAAACGGAACTGCCGTCGCAAGGGAGAGCTGAGACCCCATTGAAACATACTTTTAAACCCAAGAGCACTCCTGAAGTAGTGTAGCTGTTATAGCTTTAGGTAGTAGCAATATTGTGTCTATTTTGAGTGTGCCTCTTTTGGGCTGTAAATTTACACTTTAAAAATATATATTCCATTGATTTTTTTACAGAGAGGAAGGGAGAGGGATAGAAAGTCAGGAACATCGATCAGCTGCCCCCTGCCCACCCCCCACTGGGGATGTGCCTGCAACCAAGGCACATGCCCTTGACTGGAATTGAACCCACGACCTTTCAGTCCGCAGGCCAACGCTCTATCCATTGAGCCAAACCGGTTTCAGCTAAATTTACACTCTTTAATGCTGTTTTGGACTCATCCCTTGCCATGACCACCTGTAACTTGGCAGTTCGTAGGTCGCCAAATATATCAGGACACTGAGTACACATCTTTTCTAACCAAAATGGAAATAAAGTGTATTTTGGGCTGACCAGTTCTAATCACACACTTGTCTAAATCATTGAGAAATTACATGTTATGTTTGTGGAGGGGGGGCTATAACCATATAATCATCGTAGGCAATTAAATTTAAATTGAGGGAGTGAATGAAGTTGCCTATTTTTTTTGGCCCCCTGTAGTTTCCTTTTCAAGAAGCTGGGTTGGAATTTGATAGCTATCAGTTTAGTATTTCAGTTGCAAACCTGGGGTGATCCTGGTTGCTAAATATGGAGTTTTCTCCCTGGCCAAGTAACTCAGCTGGTTAGAGCAGCCTCCCAATATGCCAATGTTGAGAGTTCAGTCTCCCGTCAGAGCACCTGTAAGAAGCAACCAATGAATGCATCAGCCAGTGGAACAACAAATGGGTGTTTCTCTTTCTCTCCCTTCCTCTAAAATCGATCAATACATTTTTTAAAACAGTGGATTTTTTCAGTGCGAGGGACTGGTTTTGCATACGATTCACGTTGGGACTGAAAACAAAAAGGAGAGTGTAGAATCCTGTAGTATTTGAGAGGAGATGAGAGATCTAAGGGGACAGGTGTGGGCACCTGGGAGAAGATGCACACACACAGAACCTCTGTTCTGGAGGGTATGGTGGTCAAGGGCCAGGGAGAGCCTGGGACAGTGTGCAGGGTGCTGGGACAGAGGCCCCTGCAGGTTTCATCTCTTGGCAAAGTAGAAAATACACAATTTTTACTTGAAGACTAAGCTTTGGGTTTGCCATCACGAGAACCGACTATGGGATGTGACCATTGGTCATGAGTGAGAATCTACTTTACAAACTCTTCCCTCTGGTTTTTCCCAGGACCCAACTGCTGGGTAAGAATTTCAACCGTTTTATGATGGGTAACACCATACTGGTACCTACTGGCTGGCTGTCAAGCTGTCTTCCAACAACTCCATCATGAGTACCTTCTCTTTATAGATCAGGAAAGTTCATTTCAGCGATGTCACGTAACCTGCTAAGGGGACAGCTAGGAAGCAAGAGTCTGACCTTGAACACAAGCCTGTTTGACTCCAAAAAATGGCAAGGAGCTTTTCACCACCTCACCACTTCACACAGCTAGAGTTATTCCTCCTCGTGTGCACCACTTCCTCTGGGTCGAGCCTGTCTGCCCAGCCGATGGTCCTCTGAAGACAGATAGACAGACCACATCTTTTCCATTTCCTACATTCCCTAGTCTGGAATGCAGCACATGGTGAAATATTCTTTTATGTATTCTGCAAATACTTGAACACTTTCTAGATGCCAAGTTTTGTTTTAAGGGATAAGTAGGGGAATAAACAGATAAGTGAGAGTTACCCTTAAACACTCACTGTTTATTGGAAGATGCTCACACACGCAGTCATAGTGCAATGTGATAAATACCGTGACAGGAATTTGTACAAGCTGCACCTATTGGTGCCTGTTTGAAGAGGGCTGCCTGCTGAGGGTCATTTGCAAAGTGTACGCTTAGCTGTCTAAGCAGCTTCCAAACTTTTTCACATGATTATGCCAGTTTGTATTCAATAAAATATTTTTTATTGTGACAAAATATATATAGCATAACATTTAACATCTTAATCATTGTTTTAAAAGAACAACATTCGGTGGTATTAAGAACATTTACATTATCGTGCAATCATCATCACCGTCTAATTTTTAAAAAATTATTACATTTATTGGAGTGACATTGGTGAATAGGGTCCTTTGGATTTCAAGTATACATTTCTCTGATACGTGGTCAGCGTATGGCATTGCATCACCCTCTGATTGCAGAACTCTTCACATTTTGCAAAACAGAAGTTATGTCCGTTAAACAGTTCTCCATTTTTTCCCCTCCTCCCGGCTCCTGACCGCCACCATTCCCCTTGGTCCCTAGGAGTTTGACTGCTCTCGGTACCTCATATAGGTGGAGTCATCCTATTTGTCCCTTTTCTCAGAGTATCATCATATCCTCAAGGTTTATCTATGTTGTAGCAAGGGTCAGAATTCTCTTCCTTTTTAAACAAAATTATTTCTTCAATTACAGTTGACATACAGTATCATTTAGTTTCAGGTGTACAACCTAAGACTTAGACGTTTATACAACATATGAAGTGATCACCTTGGGAATTCGGTACCCACTGGGTGCCATACGTAGTTGTTACAGCATTATAGACTACATTTCCTCTGCTGTGTTTTGCATCCCCAAGACTGCTTTTATAACCGGCAACTTGTACTTCTTGTCTCCTTCAGTTTTGTGATTTCACCGGCAGCACGTGAGCGTCCTGGGAGCGCCACACCTCGCCAGCACGTGGCAGTGTCGGCTCTGCTGTGTGCTTTTCTGATAGGTGTATCGTAACAAGTAGCCCGTTGTGGTTTTAATGTGCATTTCCCCAAATATCAGAACTATGGACCATTTTCTCAAGTGCTTCCTTGCCATCCCCATATTGTCTTTGAAGTGTCTGTTTGGGTCTTTTGCCCCTGGGTTTCATTGGGCCTTTTGCTTTCTAGTTGCTATGACTGATTTTTAACAGAACTCCCTTTTCAGGGACTTGTGAAGGTTTTCAGTGCACTTGACATACACAGTTTATAAAGTGCTTTGAAGAAGATGCTCTAGGAGTGGTTGCCAGGAGAAACGAAGATGGGCTTTGGTTCTGACCGGGGCAGGAGGGTGGGGGAGGGCTTTTCCTCGGTGTGGTTTTGCGCTGGGAGGACAGAGAAAGAGAGAGAAAGAGCCAGAGAGCACGGAGGAACTCTGATCTTCAGTCAGAAAAAGAAAAAGGGGCTTTGCTTGGCCCCCAGAGGAAGCTGGAAGGGTTGGAAAGGCCGAAGGGATGGTTTACTCTGATGAGAAAAACAATCGTGCACGCAGCAACATGGAAACTGTCGAATGCCTGTCCTTTTGATCTTGGGGTTGCCCGAGGCAAGACCAGCGGGTGGTTCCTGACACTGGGCAGGGAGTTCAAATTATCTTGTAACCCTGGAGTAATCTAAGCAGATACTGAATACTTCTTATTTTTTAAAATACATTTTTTATTGATTTTACAGAGAGGAAGGGATAAGGATAGCGAATTAGAAACATCGATGGGAGAGAAACATCGATCAGCTGCTCCTGCCAGTCCCCTACTGGGGGATTGAGCCCACAACCCAGGTACATGCCCTTTGACCAGAATGGAACCCGGGACGCTTCATTCCATGAGCCTATGCTCTATCCACTGAGCCAAACCGGTTAGGGCTCTAATACTTCTAAGAAGGGCAAGGGTGCCTTAACCCACATTTGTCTGTATGTTCAACATCTCCATTGGCATATTGATAAATCAGTGTTTATTAAAAGAAATTTGGCTTCTTATGTGAAAACTTCTGGGAAGGAGACTCTGTAAGGCTGTATGAGTGGTCAGCAAACTCATTAGTCAACAGAGCCAATTATCAACAGTACAACGACTGAATTTTCTTTTGAGAGACACATTTTTTAAACTTAAACTTCTTCTAACGCCACTTCTTCAAAATAGACTTGCCCAGGCCATGGTATTTTGTGGAAGAGCCACACTAAGGAGCCGAAGAGCCACATATGGCTTGCCAGCCGCAGTTTGCTGACCCCTGGGCTATATATATAGTACTCCCTTGCTGCCTCCTGTCCTGTAGGGGCCTGGGACATTGGGAAAACCAACTAGGCTTCTTGTCCTGGGTTCAAGACCTTTGAGCTTCCGACCTGCCCCCTGGCCTCGCCCATGCACTTTAATGGACATGAGTGTTTTTACGGGGACTGTGGCTACCCAGCTCTTGTCAGCCTCCAGGGGGCCTGCAATCCCCAAAGGGCTCGGGACCTCTGCTCTGGAGGGTGGGATCGGCAAACTGACCACAGTGATGGCGCCGCAAACATTCAGCGTCTCAGCCTGAAAACATTGCGGCAGGAAGCTCCGCGTCGGAGGAGACTGGGTGTACGCTAAAGCGGTGGGATTGGGCCCGGGCCCCGGCTCTCAGATAGGCAGCTTTGACTCTGTTCCTGACATAATTAACAACTGGCCGAAGGAAAGCTTTTTTTTTTTTTTTTTAAACTTAGTAAGAGAAGTGCTCAGATAATGTGTGTTCTTGATTATGGGTCTGAAGAAAATCAACCCAATGGGTAGGGTGGGCTTCCTGCGAGATGTAACGTGCCAAATATTGGAGAAGACCAAACAGTGTAACGTGCGATCTTTTGGAGAAGACAAGAGCCGGAGGTCTGTCAAGGAGAGAGCATTCGGGCTGGGTGGCGGGTTTCCCCTGGGGATGGATGGGGAGTCGTTGGTAGGCTGAAAGGGGAGGAAGTGGTATTTTGTTTGGGGGGGGGGAATCTGTAAGCAATTGCTCAGGGGAGGAAGTAGAAGGAGAAGCTGGTCTCGGCATGCTTTTCAGGGAGGATTCCCATTAGGGAAGGAGATGCACCTGAGCTGGAGGCTGCAACACAGTGAAGTGACACCTTGGAAAGCCAATCAGGCGGCGGAGAGAAGGAGAGGGCTATAGACCATAGGTTTTATTCTCATTTCGCCGGGTTTTCCATCGATTCCCCCGCCCCCAAATATCACTGTATGCCCAACAGATGTTTTCTGAATCTCGTGTAATTTGACAGTTTTTCAGTCTTCCCTTGACACTTTTGAAAATATTTGTAGGATGATGTCTCAGGCTGGGTGACTGATGCTTGCTGGCGGTTGAACAGGATTTTGGTTTGGGAGAACACTGCAGAGGTGAGGCACCTTTCTCTTCACACCATCTGAGAGGGTATGTGACAGGAAACTGCTTGGTCGAGGGGGTGTCTGCCAGACTTCACTGTAATATTATTGTTTTCCCATTTCTTAGTTTAATCTATTCTTTAAAGCAAGTCACCAAATACCATCCCCACTGAAGGGGAGGGGTGCTAAGCTCTACCCCTGGAGAGGGACGGGGGCACATCCTCCGTCATTATTGGGAATTCTTCTGTAAGGATGTGTCCCTTTTCCTCACTCACTTATTCAGTCACTTGTTTCCATTTCATTAGCCTCATTTTTTTTTATTCCTTGGGTTATATGATCATTATCTTGTTCAAACGATCCCACCTGTGGCTTTCAAGTTGACTCCTGGGTAAATATATGGTCCTGTAATCCAAGAACGTTTCTATCTTTTGTTTCCAATTACTGGATACATTGGGACTTCTCAAAGTGGTACCTGTTAAGAGAAAGGCATTTATGGTCTTTCTAAAGTTCTTATAGCTCAATAATAACTATAAAGATATGTACGGAAATTTGCAAATATTTATGAAAGTACTAAGCATTTAGTAGTGGAATTCTGTTTAACATTAAAAGCTGTTTCAAAGAGACTAATTCATGCACAAGGCCATTCTCAGGGGCTTAGAGGAAATTAGAAGTCAACTCCTCCACCTCCTTTCTTTTTCTAGATGAGAAACGCAATGTCCTAAGTTTAAGTGATTTGCCTGTGTAAAGCCAGGACTGGAATTCAACGCTCATGGCCTCTGAGCTTTGCTCTTTCCATTGAATCAGGTGGTTGGTCTTCCTAATTTTTCTTTGTACTTTCCCCCTCTCTTTCTCTTCCATTTTCAAACATGAATATTCTGGGATATTTCCCAGATATGGAATCATCGTTGCTATGAATGGTAAATAGGCAAAAAGATCAGTGTTGCATATTTTCTTATGTTTGCATTTCAAGTTGATAGTTTGTATTAATAGCATTTTAAGAAACAATTCTGCTTCATATTTTGATATTGCTTTCAGCACAGAAAAACAATGTCTGAAGTGTTTCGATTCCAGAATTTCTGTCTAATTGGTACTAATTTAACTGGTCCCATTTTTACTTTGTTCTGAGGATGTCAGCTTGGTATAAATGTAGCAGGAGAAGCATTTCCGTTCAAGCTCAAGGTGACATAACTTGCATGCTTTGACATGACAGAAATGGCAGTGTAGCAAGGACAACAAATGTGTGTATCAGTTTGTTCATTTTCTCCTCGTGTTTTGTACAAACGTAGGTGTTTATCTTATTTTCTAAGCCACACACATTCACTGCCACTTTGAGTTATTCTAACCAGTGATTATCAGGAAATTCAGTGTGTCTTCCAGGGGCAGAAGGGCGTGTGAAATTCATCTTTAAAAGGCAGCATTAGATAGTATAACATTTAAGAAGAGTTTTTCCTGTTCTCCTAAAAAGAACTTGTATGCATTTTTGCATAACCCATGGGCACAGCTAATAGTGTGGTGAAAGCCTGGGTGGGGAGGGGGAGTAAGGAGAAGGAAGGGGTGTGGGGCAGAGGGATCCAATGGGGAGATTAAAAAGGGAGATCTGTAATACTTTGAACAGTAAAGATAACTAAAAATAAAATAAATTAAATGTGAAAAAAGTTATACCATTATGCTGATGGATTTGCTACTTTGTGTCCTATCCTATATAATAAAAGTCTAATATGCTAAGTTTCCGGTCATCAGGCTGGTCATTTAACCAATCAAAGCATAATATACTAATGATATGCTAATGGCGCTCAAGCACTCGCTGTGATGTACACTGACCACCAGGGGCCAGATGCTCCAACCAGTAGGTTAACTTGCTGCTGGGGTCCGGCTGATCCAAAATATATGGTCCTGCAAACCAAAATATATGGTCACTTTTTATACTTAACTAGAGGCCCAGTGCACTGGGGGAGGGCCCCTCAGTGATGGTGGCAGGAGCCTTTCCCGCCTTAGCTGCAGGGGGGATCAGGCCTGAGCTGGCAAACAAACAGCCACTGAGGGGTCCTAGACTGCGAGAGGGTGCAGGCTGGGCTGAGGGACCCTCCCCCCAGTGCACGATTTTCATGCACTGGGCCTCTAGTTGAGTATAAAAGATGACCATATATTTTGGATTGCAGGGTTGTCTCTGGTTTGTTGAGCACACTGGTGCTTACGATGGTGATTTAAATTAGCTTTAATATACTTGAATACCCAAGTGCTTTGAAGAGAGAAAGGAGAGAGCTATTTCAGCTTTCCCCCATAATGAGACCCATAAATCAAAAGAATGAACATGGAAACTTCAAGCGAGCCTTGGGATCTAATTTCAAACACCTTCAAGGGACTTCTTTCTTGGTTCAGACTTGCTAGGATCACGATGCCCAGGGTAATGGCTGACCTGGAACGCCTAGATCTCACACAGAGAGCCTCTCTGTCGGACGAAAGCAGCTGAGCCAGACGCGCCCCTGTTAGCCTTCAGATTTGAGAGGCTCCTGGTTAGGAAGTCTGGGCCTGGAGAGACGGAAACGTACTGGGTCTATTCAGTGAGGGCTCTGCACATGTTCATGCAGCAAACATGTTACCCAAGAAAATCACACCATGATTGTGTAGGGGACAGAATGTTTCCCATTCAGCCTCTAATTATCCTGGGCTTCTGGTACGAACTCCGGGGCCATAAGCTTTGAGTATAAAAACTGATTCACCAAGACAGAGGGAAATGGTGTGCATGTCTGAGAGCAAGTCAGACGTATCCCTGAGAAATGGAGAAATGCCTTCTAGACGGCAGGTAGGTCTAAGGCAAACACAGAGATGGGCTATTCCCAGACTTCTGGCAGGCCGCTGGCCACTTCACTCAGTCCTCAAAGGAAGAAGGAAAATAGGCTGGAGAAGGCTGGAACAAGAGATCAAAGTTCTTCTGGATGTTGCTGGTTCTGGCCGTGTCCGAAACTCGCCGTGGCTCCCCTCTGGCAAGCGGACGCTGGACTGTGCACACAGGACTATTTTTAAATTGCAGACTCCCTTTCACTTCCACATGCTTCTCCCTCTGTCCCGGCACTAAACCCGGGTTCTTTCAGCGAGTGTACATGCTGCTGGTGGTGATGGGGTGAGAGTTTATGATTCCGAAGTCGGCTTAGGAGTGGGTGGAGGAGAGAGAAATGGCCAAGTGAACATAGTAACATGGATTTTTTCCCCTTTTAATTTCCCCCTTTTAAAACTTACTGGAATCCTAGAACACACAAGATCTCTAATTCTAATATCTGAAGGTATATTTGCATTCAAGGTAGATTTCTTTGGAGTTGAGTAATGTGTTGCTTTTGATTATTATTGGGAATAATTTAAACCCAAACTGTAATGGCACAGACATATAGACATTTTGCCATTAAGGCATAAACACACACACACACACTCTTAATTTATCTTTTCTCACACACACACACACACACACACACACACACACACACACACATATATATACTTAATTTATCTTTATTGTTTAAAGTATTACAGAAGTTCCTTTTTCTCCTCATTGACCCCTCCCACCAGACCTTCACCATCCTATTATCTGTGTCCATAGGTTATGCATATATGCATATAAGTTCTTTGGTTAATCTCTTCCCAGCCCCCTCCTCCTTTTTCTCTGAGATTTGTTAATCTGTTCCATGCTTCCATGTATTTTGTTTGTCCATTTATTTGGTTCATTAGATTCCACATATAATGGTCATGTGATACTTGTCTTGTGCGATCATGGGATACTTGTCTTATATGTTAATTTGGGCTGTGCTGAGTCATCTTCAGAGCGAATGTGTGTGTTTATGTATGTGTATGTGTGGTGCATATAGGAGGGTATGAGGAGGGAACTTCATATTTTCTTGGGTGTGGAAATAAATGCATTTCTGATGGCCAAAATTAAAATATATGTGGTCTTTGATAGCAAAGAAATCAGGGAGAGATTATTCTTATAGTCAAAGGCAATTGGAGGTCATAAAGCCTTCTGGCTTTCATATTTTAAAAAAGTACAATGTGTACATTTGAAAAAATCTCATGTTTTATAGCTGTTGGAATTTCCTTATGTGGCAGAGTTTTGAGAATTAAAAATTGCTTTTCATAAATTCTTTTCTGAAGTAGATCTTGTGGACAGTTGAGGAAATGAAAACCAAAACCTAATTGTAGCCATGTGCTTGATCATGTCACATCACATCATAGGACAGTAACAAGGGTTTTGCCTGGTTCTGAGGCAGAGGAAGGAGCATTGGTGGGCATATGCCTTTCACTTCAGGGCATATTAGGGAAAAGGTGATCAAGGTGGTCATGGAATATAATTTGGTCTTTATGAAATGTGTCATTTTCCTAACTATATCATAGTTTATTTTTAATTTTTTGTCTTACCTTGTGAATACAATGTTCTTCTACCAGTCCATTCTGGTTTATTGATGCTCTGCAGACCAGGGTGCAAATATGACCAGTGCATTTTACCTGCAAACACTTCGACGTGAATAGCATTGCCTAGAGCCCAATACCTGTTTTTAGTCTTTGTGTAAAATTTGCATGCAGTGAAATGCACACTTGTTAACTGCACCCTTTGAATTTTGAGAAATGTGAATATGGGTTACATAAGAGATTGTTCATGCCTTTCCTCACTCAGTCCTACCCTCTGTCTCATAGACAACTAACAGTCTCATCTTTTCATCATGGATGAATTTTCCCTATTCTAGGATTTTATATAAATGGAGTGTGTACTTTTTGGTATAATTCTTCATTAGCCATATTTTTTGAGATGCATTCATATTGTCATCTGAACAAGTAGTTTGTTCCTTTTCATTGTTGAGGGATATTTCTTTCTATGAACATATCACAGTTTGTTTTTCTATTAATGTAGTGTTTATACCCAGGTTGTTTCTGTTGGGCTATTATGAATAAAGCTGTTATGAGCACCTTGCATAAGTCTTTATGTGGATGTATGCCATCATTTCTGTTGAGTAAATATCTAGGAGTGGTATTTCTGCATCCTAAGGTGGGCAAATGGTCCCTTTTATAAGTAACTGTCAGACCTTTTCCAGAGTGTGTTTTTTTTAAAAAACATTTTATTGATTTTCTATAGAGAGGGATAGAGAGAAACATCGATCAGCTGCCTCCTGCATGCTCCCTACTGGGTATGTGCCTGCAACCAAGGTGTACATGCCCTTGACCGGAATCGAACCTGGGACCCTTGAGTCCGCAGGCTGACGCTCTATCCACTGAGCCAAACTGGTTAGGGCCCAAAGTGGTTTTACTGCCCTACGAGTGGATGAGAGTTCTGGTTGCTCCACCTCTGCCTCAGTGTCTGGTATGGTTAGTCTTCCTAACACTAATCTTCCTCTGAGTGTGTAGTGGTGTCCCACTGTGTTTTTAATTTTCCTTTTCTTGATGACTAGTGATGGTGAATGGCTTTAATGTACATATTGGCCATCTGTATATTTTCCTTTGTGAAATGTCTATTCAGTCGTTTGCCCATTTATTAATTTTTCCCATTATTGAGTTAGAATTCTTTATACATCCTGAACATCAATCTTTTGTCACATGTAAACACACTGCCTTTTTTCTTCCAGTCTATGGCTAGTCTGTTAATTCTCTTAACCATGTCTTTTAATGAGCAGGAGTTCTCAATTTTGATGAAATCCAATTTTTTCTTTTTTATATGGTTGATTTCTATGTCTGTTTAAAAAAATCTTTCCCTATCTCCACTTATATTTTCCTGTGATGTCTTCTAAATGCTTTACAGCTTTAACTTTTGCGTTTAAGTTTGTGATTAGCTTGGAGTTAGTTGTGTGTAGCATGAGATAAGGATTCAGGTTCATTTTTTCTTTCTCCAGCCTGCTCTCCAGTTGTTCCACCATCACTTTTTGAAGTTCCCCTTCTCCCCCCGCCCTCATTGGAGTGCTTTGGCACCTTTTGTCAAAGAGCAGTCAGTTATATTTGTGTGTTTCTAGCCTATTCTATTGATTTGCTTGTTGATTCTTATGCTATAATCACACTGTCTTGGATACTGTAGTTTCCAAAGTAAGTCTTTAGCCGTAGCTGCTTTGACTCAGTGGATAAAGCAGTGGCCTGGGGACCAAAGGGTTCTGGGTTCAATCCCGGTCAAGAGCACGGGACTTGATTGCAGGCTCCTCCTGTCCTGGGCCCCCGTCAGGGCTTGTGCCGAAGGCAACCAATTGATGTGTTTCTCTCACATCAGTGTTTCTCTGTGTCTCTCTCTCTTCCACTCTCCCTCAAAACCAATGGAAAAATATCCTCGAGTGAGGCTGAACAACAACAACCCCCCCCTGAAAAGACCCAAAGTAGGTCTTCACGTTGTGTAAGTCTTCCCCGTTTGTTCATTTTTCATAACTGCTTTTTGTTATGTGGAGGTCCTTTTTTCTAGGTAAGTCATAGAGTCTGCTTATTGTGTTTTTTTTCCTCTCTCTTTTTTTAAAGCTTGTGGGATTATGATTTGCATTGCCTTAATCTGGAAATGCTGGGGTTCACCCGGTGAAGACTGTTCCCATAATCACACGAAGGCTTATTCGACTTCACACTCTTAGTCTCTCAGGGAGTGTACAGTAGAGTTTTCCAGAGGCTACATCACGTGTGACATTATAATCAGTTAGATGTGGAACTAGGTAGGAAAATCCAGCTGCCTTCTGTTATACTAAACATTCAAAATATTTTCAGAACTGTAAAACAGTGCAGATATTTTCAATACATTTTATTGTTTGAGGAATTAATTTTTGTGACAATTTATATTAGCATTTAATGACTTTGTTAATTTATGTTTGTCAGGCATTTAGAAAAGAGAAAAAATAATGGTTGTTGGGAGAGTGAATATGTCAGGTGCCTTACCCTGGATCTTCTAGTGGTTAAGGATCAGGCAGACCTGAGTTCAAATTCCTGCTCTGCTGATGGGAAATCATGTAACCTGTCTGATCTTCCGTTTTCTTATCAGCGAAAAATACCACCCATGTAATAATGCTGTAGAGAAGATGAAATATAAAGCTTCAAGGTCATTGCCTGGAACATTAGTAGTCAGTCCATAGATAGTGGTAGTTACCATAATAACCAGGCATATAATCAGGTGTCAGGGCATTAGTTATCTGAAACTTCTCCAAAGACAGATGGGCTAGACCAGTGGTCAGCAAACTGCGGCTCGTGAGCCACATGCGGCTCTTTGGCCCCGTGAGTGTGGCTCTTCCATAAAATACCATGGCCTGGGTGAGTTTATTTTGAAGAACTGGTGTTAGGAGAAGTTTAAGAAATTTGGCTCTCAAAAGAAATTTCAATCGTTGTCTTTGGCTCTGTTGACTAATGAGTTTGCCAACCACTGGGCTAGACCGAGGCAAAACTATGAAATGGGCAAGGCTTCTCTGTGGCATTTCTAATCCCTCTCTTCATTCTCTGTTGCCATGGCCTCTCCTCCTTCATGGGGACCCCGGGGCATTCAGCTTTCTGTCCATCTTCCTCAGACGGAAAGGGTGAGAGTCTGATAATGACATAGCCATGCTGATGGATCCAAATCTCATGTAGATCAGGGGTTGGCAAACAGTGGCCAACGATCTCCTGATTTTGAATAGCCCAGGAGTGATTTTGTTTTTTTTTACATTTTAAATCGACTGACACAAATCAAAAGAAGACTGTTTTGTGATGGATAATGTGAAAATCGATCAAGTTCATGTTTTATAAACCCGGCCAAAAGTCAGGGTTATTGGAATGCAGCCATGCTGTGGGTCATTTGTTTGCGGAGAGTCTATAGCGGCTCTCTCACTGTGACAGCCAAGTGGCCACAGCGGCTGGATAGGGCCCCCTTGTCACTGCTCACAGCTGCTGGCTGCTCCACAAATCACAGTGACCAGGTATAGTGAGTGCTATGTGATCCCTGGCAGCGACATTTTATTTATTTATTTTGCCAGCGCATATCCTTGATGTCGAAACAAGGAGAGAAGAGAAAAGCCAGCTCTGAATATTGTGCTTTGGAGGCACAGTGGAGTGTGGGCTATTTTGTTATTGTTGAGATGACAGCACATTGTGGTTTTTTTCTGTGACTCTGTGACTTGCTCGAGGGATATACTGTCCATCTCCATCCAGGGAGTAAGCACTTGTTTAACATGCTCAACTCCCAGGAAAGCAAGTTAATGAGAAAATTTAAAACCAAATATCTCATTATAACAGAGTTTCTCCCCCCCCCCCAAAAAAAATGAAAGGAGGTGTAACCAGTGTAAGTTTTCAAGTGGCTTGTTTATTAGCTAAGCCAGAAAGCCATTAATTGTTGGTGAGTTAATAAGGTCATGGTTGATGGCAGCAGCTGTAGAAATGTGTTCAGAGAAAACAAAATGGTTTGAACTCTTAGCCTGTAGGAGAGAAGAGTTACTGGAGGAGTTGAGGACTCCATGTTGTCATTAGTTAATTAACAAGGCGCACGGTTTTGAGTGGTTTTCCTGGACTCTTGATGAGTTGACAAATATTGATAGTGCTGCTCAGTTGCCTTTTTGAGGGTCAATGTAGAGTTTGAAAGTGACAGGAATGTTAACCTTTATGAGTAGTTTGGATAGAACAGCTGCCGGTGAGAATATTTTAAAAGAAGTTAAGAAAACATGGGGTTGGTACAATCTGAAGTGGAATTTGCTGGAATGGGTGATGATAAAATACATATAGAGCAGAAAAAGGCTTAGTTGGGTAAATTTATAAAGTTTGTGAAAATGTAAGGTATTTAAAACCTGTGGCTATTGTTTTTATCACCAGGCACTTTGCAGATATTTGAATTTGTCTTGTGCAGTTGAACAAGTGATGCCAGTGGTGAACTTGATTTGTTTTCTTGGACGTATATTAGTTAGTTCTGTGAACTTTTGTCAGACACAGAAGGTGAATATCTTGATTTGCCTCACTGCACAGCAGTTTGATGGCCCAACTGTGGTAAAAATGGCTTTTTTTTGGGCAAAACTTTTTAGAAAAATATATTTTATTGATTTTTTACAGAGAGGAAGGGAGAGGGACAGAAAGCTAGAAACATCTATGAGAGACATCGATCAGCTGCCTCCTGCACACCCCCCACTGGGGATGTGCCTGCAGCCAAGGCACATGCCCTTGACCAGAATCAAACCTGGGACCCTTTAGTCTGCAGGCCGACGCTCTATCCACTGAGCCAAACTGGTTTCGGCATTGGCAAAACTTGCCTTTGACTACTGTTACTGAACATTGAATGGTGTTGGACAGTAGCTTTTGCTATATACCTGATAATGAGTTAAACAAACTACAAGGCAAAACAGTGCTTATATGTGAATTTGATACTGATGTAGTAATTTTACATGAAAATTGATATTATTGGAGTCACTAGTGCTGTCAGACTGCTTCGTATACTTTCCATGCAATCAAAAGTTAAAATGAGATCTCAGCTCCTAAACCAGTTTTTATCAGATACATTTTCTTAGTGTAAGCTAAGCAATAGTAGTGCTTCTCAGAGCTCAGTACAAGTACAAATTTCCATGTTTCCCAATTCATAACTGCAAACGAGGAGTCTCTACCTAATTTCCATTGGAAGTGAAATGAGATATGGTGACGTTCTAAAAGAAAACTGTCACTAGAAGCATCAAACAGAATTCCTTAAATGCTATCCAAGTGATGAATATGCTTCATTAAAATCATGCTCATGGAAATCATATTTGGTATTACCTATTTGTGTGAAAATATATTCCATAGAAGAACTAATGCGAAATTACATGACATTACATTACAGCTCAGCATCAGCAGATTAATACTTGCAATTGATTTCGATGATAAGGAACACTCACTTTTGAACCCCAGTTAAGAAAATTGTCACCCCTTTGCCCCAACAGAATGCCATTCTTTACATTGTGTTACAAATAACTGTACCATTATTATATGTAAAATTTTGTTATACTTGTGGGAAGTTTTCATCTGTTATTTAAGTACCTACTAGTATATAAATATCTTTGATATGACTGCTTGGCCTAAAATACTTAGAATGTGGTCCTTAACCGAAAGTGTTTGCTAATCTCTGATTTATATCAGTGCTCATCATGTATTGTAAATGTTCATATTCAGAGAATGTAAGCTTTTGGGTCCTGGTACAGGTCTACTTCAAAACCGTTAGTGGTGAGGAAATTGTTTAAGGCTGAGGTTAATTTGCTCTAGAAGTTATGCTCACCTCAAGTTTACTTTGTCCTGAAATAGCGTTAAGCTGTCTAGAAGAGGGCAGAGCACAAAACAAGACCGCTGATCCCTCTCCTGTACCTGTCAGGTGCCTCTGTGGCCCTGCGAGGATGGCCCTCCTCAAGGCCTGCTTTCTGAGCGCTTGGACCGAGGAGGGGGCGAAGGCTGCTGGTTCTGTGTGCTGATCCTTCCCTCCAGCCCCACCTCTGCCTGCTCCTCTCCCTCCTCGTGTTCATGGCAGCATCTTTCATCCCTGAGGTCTCATCTGCTACAGATAAGTACCCACTCTTGCCATTCCTCTGGACAGTCTCTTTAGGTTTGGAGGATAGGTGATCTCCTAGGAAGGCAGAGGCAGGTCAGAGCTACCTGCCCCAGAAGTCCTGCTGTTTCCTGAGGCTTTTCTAGGAAGAAGAGGGAAGAGAACACAGGTGATAGTAACCCTGCTGCCCTTGAAACCCTTGAAAAAGAATGTGTGTGCGTGCGTGCGTGTGCGTGTGTGTGTGTGTGTGTGTGTTTGTGTGCGCGCGTGCATATAGGTACATGAACACAGTCTGCAAGTGCTGAGTCAGGATTACTCTCAAGCCTCATAGACGTAGGTGCCCATAGTGCAGACATCTGCTCGGAGACCAGTGTTCAGCTCATAAAACAGGTATAGAGAAGAAGGATCATACAGTGCAGTTTCAATGTTTGCCTCTCTTTTCCCCTTTCTTGTCCACAAAGACTACTGTTGTTAATATTTTGTAGAATCTTAATTTCTCTGGGTTATTTGTGGGGGATCAATAGCTTCTGACTTAGTATGTCAGACACTGCTCTCCTGCACGCTGGACGGAAGCCGCTCACAACCCCGAGGAAAAGCTTTGAGAACTTGGTCTCCAAGTTGAGAAGTGAGCATAACAAGTGGGAAGATGACTCATAGACGTGACTTCACCATCGCTCTTATTTTAAACTTCTGACAGTGAAAGCATCACCCAGTTCTGACAAAGATTTTCAGCCAGGGCTGGGCCTGCCTGTGACTCAGC
The DNA here is from genome assembly GCA_027563665.1 of Antrozous pallidus. Taxonomy (NCBI): domain Eukaryota; kingdom Metazoa; phylum Chordata; class Mammalia; order Chiroptera; family Vespertilionidae; genus Antrozous; species Antrozous pallidus. The sequence continues at coordinate 56,925,745 of CM050523.1, read as the reverse complement.
CATGTGTCACATTCTCTCTGCCGGCAACCTGCATTCTTAACCGCATTCGTCATGGTCCTGGCAAGAAACCTCTCGGAGAGGTGTTAGAATTGGGTAGATTTAATTTTCCCCCCAGCTGCCCACAGAAAACAAATTCAGAAATACCTGTCTTGGTTTTTTTCTTTGAAAAATGTGTTGGGATAGTTTGTCATTTCTCTGTCTGGGGGAGTTGTTTGTTGTTGTCCTGCTGAGGATGGTTTGCTTAAGGCCGTGGTAAGGTGACTATGGACCGGGAGAGGGGTAAGATAAACTGGGGCGGCATGCCCATCTGGGGAGGTACAATCTGGTAGCTGGTGCTAGGTGGTGGGTGGGTAGCCATGGCTGGTGACCATGGGCCCTCACTCCGTGTGCTTGGGATTTGCGTAAAGAAGTCCTCTAAGGGATGTCCGCCTAGTTACTCACCCACATGGATGGCTCTTTGGTAATCATTGGTATTATGCCAAGAGAATGCCTTAACTTGCTAGCCGATGCTGGGAACTTCCCAGCCCACACTGGGAACTTCCCAGCCGACATTGTGAACTTGCCTGAGGACCACACTCGATTTACAAGAAGCAGAGCCTTTATTCCATTCTTCTTTTTATTTGTACAGCTCACAGAAGAGGCATGTTCCAACGGGCACCCTCTCTTCTAACGTGTAGATCTGCGCAAGTAGTTCCTTGAAGGCAAGCCTGTCTCCTCCTACTCAAGCAGAAGGGATTACACAAGGTCCAGAACCACCAGGAGGTGGGGAGGATTGGGGGCCATCTGAGAGGTTGCCTAGCTCAGCATCTAAGAGGTGGGCTACTGAATGGGTTTTGTGAAGAATCAGAAGGTGTGGCCCCACAGGCTAATGGAAGTAGAGAAGAATTTCGATGTAGGCTAGGTTATGATATGGTAACAAACCATTCTGATTCAGTTTCCAAATCTGAGGGGCTGAAATAATTTAGATTTGTTTCTTGCTCATGCAGACATTCATTGCAGGTTGCTTTGGGTTTTGTGCCACATAATCACTCCTGAATCATGTCCATCAAGGTCACTTAGGGATTCTTCATGCCCTTTTTACTGTGGGTCCTGAGCTGACAGGGTTTGTGCGATTTTCACCGTCTAAAACATTGCTCATTGCCACGGCAGAGGGCAAGAGTGGTGGAGAACCATGCATTAACTCTCAGAATTTCAACTCATGTTATTTCCTTTCACATTTCATTGCCCTGGTAATGTGCCCGCCTCCCCGCAGAGGATCACAAACTTATGCGTTCAGAGAATGGAGACTCAGTGATCTGGTGATCAGCACCGATGAGAAACCCAGAGGGAAGAGTTAGTGGCATCATCTCCACACAGTGTGCAACGTGACTGCTCAGCATGGTGTTGGGATTGGCGATGATGCAGTCATTGTTAGTTTTGGCCATGGCAGCGTCTGTGGAGAGAGAAGATATATCCTGATTGCAGTGGCTTGCAGAATGAATAGGAGATGAGAAGGTGGAGAGAGCGGGGAGGGAGAAATTGTAGACATTGCTTAGCAGGCAGAAAGAAGCTCTGATCATCAGTCTTTCCCCAATATTTTTCATTTAACCATTGACTGCTGCTATATTGGATTTCTTTTCGTTGTGGATCAGATACTTGTCAACGACAGCTTCGTCTTTCACCGGGAAGCACTGCGCTGCGTGTGTTTGAGGATGATCCCAGCACGACCACCAGGAGTTGACTTAATTTCTTGTACCCATTCCGCACCGACTTTAAATAAGAAATCCCTCTTTTTTTAAAAGTAGGTTTCCTGTTGTGCCAAACGAAGTCAGGCTATTATGAGAACTGCCAGGCTTTTTGAAGAAACTTACTTTACATTTGTTTTTTTATGTTGCCTTTTTATTAACTGTTTTTGAAAGTTTGGAAAGGATTAAATCTGATTCACTTTCCAAATTTGCCCTGAAACATCAGTTTTCCATTTTTTTGCTGAGTTCAGAATTTCAGGCAGGATATGGGAAAGCACTTGGTAAATTGTGAAGTGATATACAGCTATGCTCTTGTTGCCACTTTTTCCACTCATTTTTGGTGGCCAAGAAGTAACACAGGGCACATTTTATTCCCATTGGGAGCTACTAAATGGGCCCAAGTCGTGACACAGCTGATCTGAAACGGGTCACTGAGACATAGATTATATTTGAGTTTGCGTAAGTTTGCAAAGCAGATTGAACATCATATATGTTGTCCTTCACTAAATATTTAAATAAGCTGGCACTTTATTAACATATAGGGATTGCTAGAGCATAGATGGGGCTGCAAACCAGGTCTGCTTTGCTCAAGTGCAAAAAGGATTTCGTATTGTTTTGCTTTGTTTGACCGTCACTTTCTTCTCATGAGCCTTCCATTTCTTTTCATGGCACTTCCTCCTCCAGCAGCTTCAGTTACTTCCCTAAGCCCTGCACTAGGTGGAGATTCAGTAAGAGCCAGCACTTCCGACTCAAATAAAAAGGAATCATGTTGTGGTTGTAGGATTTCAAGTAACAGGTGGGGCTGGAGAGAACGGACTTCTGAGCAACCCTGAAATCTCCCGAACACCCACAATTCCCTCTCCTCTGGGAGCTGACCTCACAGAGGGCAGCCCGGGGTGTCCAGGAAACATTGGCGTTGACTCCGATGTGGTGAGTTGTCTCCACATTGCAGGTCTGCAGTGACCCGTGGCTGATTGAGATGTGAGAAATGTGAAAGATGAAAAAAATATTTGGGGACTAAGTCGTTCCCCAAAAGTAAACACACATGCGAGGTGTACATTTTGATTTCTCACGAATTATTAACTTGGCATCCTGATTTGTAAACTTCGAAATTTGAAATGTAGTCAAATTACTGCTTGTCTGATTTAAAAGAACTGCCCTGAGACATCTTCAAAAACCACCCATTTGTTGGTCCTATCAAGGAAATGGGTATTATTAAGCTAGGAGAGTTATGAGGGATGTATGTTTATGAAACATTCCTTCCCACCTTCTTGGCAAGACGCAAGAATGATGGACTGTAAAAATGTACCATTAAAATGGCCTTATGTGTATTTGAACCAACATCTGACTTTGAAGTTCCCCAGCTGCCTGTTACCATTTACTTATTTTACTAGGTGTTGTGTGTTTTTCAATGGGGGTTATTAAATTTAATACTCTAAGCAAGTGATATAATCCATACTTCTTAGAGTACGATGGTATTCTGATAAAAGTCATTTCCAGGTGCTTTAAAATGAAACGCTTTAGCAAGGAAATCTTTCTAAGAATCGTTTTTTGTTTTTCCTTTTCTAGTTAATATGAACGGGATTATTTTTCTAGACATTGGGCCTTTTCTTCAGGAAATTCTATATGTTGTTCAGCTTTTGAGTTATGGGCAGGCGTAGGTAGGCAACCGTGGATTTCTGATTTCTTGGTAATAAATCAAACCTCTTTGAGCTGTTGAGGTGACTGTGAATCATGGTTCTCTGTGTCAGTGTGTCACCAGTTAAAAAAGGAATACCAGGGGTATGCTGGGGTTATGTATATTTTGATTCTGAGTGGTTGGAAGAGACTTGTGTCTCTAGTCCTCTCCCAGTGGAGATACACTGATCGGACCAAGGAGGTGTGAGCTGCTCCCTGTTACATGGGGAAGGCAAGCTGTGAATTTCAAAGGAGGACACACTCAGCCGTGACTAGATCAAGAAGATGACATGGCGAAGAGGGGATGGCCAGGCTCAGGGCCAGGCCACAGTTCTTCCCACTGGAAAGCTGTTGCATTGCTCAGCTCAGCTTTACTTGTAAGCCAAATAGTAGAACTAAGGGGTGATTCCAAGCCTCTTTCATTTGCTTATTGGCTTTTATTCTTATTTAAAAGTAGAAACTCTCAAAGAAAAAAATATATTTTAAAAAATCCTGTTGAAACTATATATAGATTATGCAGATAACTCATGTTCTTCTTCATACTTTCATTACTTTTCAGTGGATGTGGGCAGTGAGGCGGTTGGGTACCAGTTTATGGACAAAGGGAACCTGGCAGGAGGGGAAGCTGATGAATTCATTGTTGTCCGTTTTGAGGTTGAGTGCTTGCAGGGTGTACATTCATTCCAGTGGAGATGCCCAGGATGAAGTTGAAAATATATGGAGCCCGGGAGCAGGGCACACCTAGACGTATATGATTTGGAGACATTTATAGGTGATTGAATACTTGAGATAAATTGAGGCTGCTCCTTCATAATGAAATGTGATAACCACTATTATAGCACCACAGATTTGGTGTTAATCACATTGATACTATTATTAAGGGATAGGAATTGTGGGAACACAGTGTTTTCTCTCAAGGCAATGGAGAGGCTGAGTTGCTAACCTCACAGTGTCGTGCAGGTCGGCGTTGGCAGAATTTAGGTGAAGCTAAACACACACCTGCAGACCTAAATGGGGAAGCAATTCAACCTGGCCTGCAATTAACCAGGCTGTTAAAGAGAGGCTAAAGTATGCTGGTCACGTGACAGAATTCAGCGTTGAAGCCAAGCTCATGTTGATTCCATGTATCTTTGCAGGGAGACACATAATTGTGGTGGATAATTATTTGAAGCAAAATTGGGGAGCAATAAACACTCTTTAGGTGGGTGATTATTTAAAATTCAAAGCAAAATAACACACTAGTGTTATTTATGATCTAATCTGATTTTATAGTCACAATTTAACCAAAGGTGAGCTTGACTTAATTTTAACTAAAAATTTTAATACATATTTTTTTCTTAAAGAAGCCTAAGAGTAGTCAATCACTAAACTGGACTCTATGTAATATAGCCAACTCAGTAAGATAAATACTTTTTCCCTCCTGTGGTTTTGAGATATGTTTCCATTTCACCTGTCAATTTTTTCTTCTATTTTGTATATTCTGACTAGTGTTATTAACACTATCAATAGCATTGATTGAGTGTCTGCTTTGCATCAGGCACAGGAGACTTTTAGATGAGTAAGTGGGGGTCTCTGGTCTCAAGGATGAAACATCCTAATGGAGGAATCGGAAGAATAAGCCAGAATCACAGGCCAGTCGGGTGTGTGCTGTGATGGTGAGGATCCTAGTCCGTGGAAGAGCACCGACGGGGAGAAGGCAGCTTTCTGCGTTTTCATTTGTATTGCACTCAAACCACAAAGCCCACAGGCGGGCGTATGGTAATTCACTTAGTCACCCTGACAACGGATCTTGAGTTGAAGAATTAATGCACAATTCTTATTATCAGGGATGACAATGTTAATAGAAAGGATGTGTATGAGATTAGTGGTGGCTATCCAGAAGCATTTCCATTGTTCGCCAGGTGCTAAAAGCTGAACCTTTACGGTGAAATTTGTGATAGAATTAGAAATATGTCATAGTTTGAATATCTGACTGATAGATGGAGGATCCATTTTTTGAAATAACCAGTGGCACTCTGCATTCTGGCCAGCATTTCCATCCCAGTTCTAGTCATAGCTTCCTCTAAAAGGCAACCAGGCTGTGCTAGACCATTGTCAAGCCCTGAGCCTGTCACAGGGACCATGTCATCTGCAACCTCTTCCCTGTCATTTCTTTTCTTGCTCCTTAGGAAACGTGCCTGTTCTTCTTTTAATTACTTGCAATGAAGTTATTGCCCTAGTAGACTGCCTTTCCCCTCCAGATGGTTCTTCTTAAACATATACTACCGTTCTTTTTCTCTGATATGCTGCCCTTTCCGTGTTGCAAATATAGCCCCCCCCCAAAAAAAAAGCCCTTAATCACGCCTAGCAATAATAGTGATACATCTGTTTTGCTATGTTGAGAAGGCAGACCATGTTTTGAAGTAGAGCTAATGTCCCCATTTTTTAAGCCCTTGAAAAATCCCAGAGGTTTAGTTCAATTCTCAATGTCTTTATCTTTGTCCATCATTTACTTAAACCTAAACTCTCATTTTTATAACTTTTGTGTTCAAGATAAACCTTCAAATTCACTTCTATTGTTTTCATATAAAATGCTTTAAAAGTATGTATTTACTATCACATATTGTTATATATATCTACTTTCTATGAAAAAGTGTTTTTATATTAAATAACTGACATAGGACTTAGTCCTTGAAAGCAATCGGTTCCTTTTATTAATTTATTCCTTTCTTATTTTCTTCAGTGAATAGTTATTTTTTGAAATTATCTGAGGAATTTTTATTGAAAATATAAATGTAGACTTTCCATTGCAGCAATAAATACAATGAGTGGCCAGATTATTATGGTCGCTAAATGCATAATAATTTGGGCATTCGGTGTATATCTTCCTATATAACAAAAGGCTAATATGCAAATTGTCTCCTCAACCAGGAGTTTGACCAGCAGGCAGGCCAGCCAACTGCTCATGTCTCCTTCCCCTGGCCAGGCTGGCTGGACCCCACCCATGCACGAATTCATGCGCTGTGCCTCATACATACACACATACTGAGTGACCAGATTATTATGCATTCAGAGATCATAATAATCTGGCCACTCAGTGTATATTAGAAGTACATGAGTAAATGATGCTTGTGAATTTAAAACTGTCCATGGCTACAGTGAATAATTATTGAGGCAGTCTCTGAGTACTAATATCTCCACCGAGAAAGACATGGTCTGTGCAAAAAGATTTTGTCTCAGGATAAAGCTTGCACATGGGTACACACACACATACTTCACACACTGTATGCACACACACATGTACAGCAGTACTGAGCTAGGAATGGAAGGGTTGGGTCAGAGTAAGTGGATAAAAATGTGGGAAGAGCATTTGATGTGGAAGGAATACCGTGCTCAGACGCACTAGGGCAGGGCATCCCAAGGTCTGTAATATCAAAGCCCATCTGTGGGCTCAGGCTTTGCAACCTAAAAGCCAGCAGCACTTACAGGCTAGTTGGATAAGACAAGGAACATAAGGACCTACCTTGAATTGGGAGGAAAGAAGGGGGGATAAACCAGAAGAAAAAAAATTTTGGTTCATGTTTCAAAATATTACGCCCTCTTCAGACTTCCTCCTTCCCCAGTCCAGTGGGTCTTAGTTGAGGACAGTCTTAGATGGCAACATGAGGAGGTGGTGGGAAGCCTGAAAAGACATAGGATCAGTTGTGCTTTACCTGAGAGCAGTGGGGAGCTTACAGGAGAGGGGAGGGCCTGGATTCGGGGAGACTGCTGCAGATTTAGCTCACGTGGTCTCTGCTGGTGTGCAGAATGGTTGGTGATTTCCTGTGTCCCAGCGAGCGGCCCTGACACAGTGGTCTGCAAACTCATTAGTGAACAGAGCCAAATATCAACAGTACAATGATTGAAATTTCTTTTGAGAGCCGAAAACCGACTTCTGCGCATGAGCCACAAACTTTCAATCGCACTTACATGTGTGCCCGCACGTGGTATTTTGTGGAAGAGCCACAATCAAGGGGCCAAAGAGCCTCATGTGGCTTGAGAGCTGCAGTTTGCCGACCACTGCCCTAACATGAAACTCAGCTGACGTCCTGTGATCCTCACCCAAGGGTGTAGCTCTAGGAACAGTCAAAGGAGTTGTATTAACTAACTTATCATTCTGTGACCTTAAGGCAGGGCTGGGTCATGTTGCAGAGGCATTTCAACAGGAAACTTGAGAGCGAAGAAACAATCAGTCACTGGAAAAGGAAGTTCCAGAAGGTCACTGCTAAAGGAAATGGACTTTTTTTTTTTCAGTGACCTCCTGATGCACTGTAAATTGGAGGAAGCTGGCATGCCTAATGGGTTCATAGCCTGAAAGGATATTGGATCCCCTTCCAGAGGAAGGCGCTCCTGCTGGGTAACCATTTATCAACCCGAAGAGACTTTGCTGAGTGTTAATTAAATGTGCATTACAGGTGGGAGGAGCTTCGGTCTGGAAATGCTGTCTCATTCCACTCCAAGGGCGGGCTGCACATCTCTCAGGTGCTCTCTGCTACTCTTCAGAGATCAAAGAAGGCTTTCAGAGGATAAACAAACAAGGGCATTTTCTTGGTGAAACTTGATGATCCTATATTTGGGACACGTATGTGTATCAGGTTTTTTCTCTGTGTGCCCAGATAGGTATTTATGCATCGGAATTGGCAGCTGAGCTCAGTTGTCTGAAGTCGTCAGATAGGCCTGGGCAGGGGAAGGCAGGGAGGAAACTGGCTTTGAAGTTGAGGAAGCCCAGAGCTGGGAAGGGCTGTTGGCAGGTGTCGGAGATTCTATCTGGATCCTCATTGTTGCTGATGCAGTTGTGCACGGCCGCTTGTGAATCTGGGTAATCCTATCTAATAAAGAAGGAATATGCTAATTGACCATCACTCCATCACAAAGTTGGTTGCACCCACAGCTGGAGCCAAGTTCCCATAAGGAGCCTTAACAAGCAATCAGCAGGGACCTGAGGCTACACCCTCCCCTACCCCCATGGGTCTTGATGGGGGACCTCAAGGTATGCTTCCCGTCCTGGTGCTGGGCTAGGGGACCTCAGGCTGCTGCCCCTGCACTGGTGCCAGGCCAGGAGACCTCAGATTGAGCCCTCCACCAGGTGGGGCTTGACAGAGGACTTTAGGCCATGTCCCCCCACTCCGGCACCAGGCTGGGGGACCTCAGGCCACAACCCCCGCCTCAGCACCAGGCCAGGGGACCTGAGACAGTGCCCCCTGCCTGGAGGGGCTTTACAGGGGACCTCAGGCCATATTCTCCACCCAGCAGGGCTTGACAGGGGACCTCAGGTTGTGCCCCCTGCCCAGTAGGGCTTGATGGGGGACCTGAGGCTGCATACACCCCTGCTGGTGGGGCTTGATTGGGCACCTAAGGCTGTGCCCCCCTCCTGGTGCTGGGCCGGGGGACCTAAGGCTGTGCCACCCACCCAGCGGGGTTGACAGGGGACCTCAAAGCATGACCCAGCCTCGGTCTGGGCTGGGGGACCTCAGGCCATGCCCCTGTCCTGGCACTGGGCCAGGGGACCTGAGACTACATCCCCTGCCTGGCGGGGCTTAACAAGGGTGGGACTGGCCAGGTCTGGATCTAGCCCAATGGGGGGTGGAAGGCGGCCGGGTCTGGGTCTCATGCAATTTTGAGGCACATGTGTGTGGGCGAAGACTTGACTCTGGGTCCTGTGGTGTACCCCAGACTCTGACAGGAGGAAGGTTCTTATATACATTTTACTAATTTTTTTTTCATCTCTGACATTTCTGTTATAGAGAAAGGGCAAATAGCAATATTAAAATATTTCCTCTAATTAATTCCCTTTTGATGTGCACGAATTTCATGCACTAGGCCACTAGAAGTAGTCATAATCTGGCTTTCGGGAACTCGGTTGGATAGCCTGCTGGCAAGCAGATAAAACCCAGCATTGTTTAGAAGGGCATAACATAAGAGTTAGAGTCTCTCTCCATTGCTGGACGCCTCTTTCCTTTCCACCTCCCACTCTCTAGAAGCCTCTGTGGACGAGAGCTTCTGTTTATTCCTGTGGAACTTCTCTGCCCATACAGGCAACGCATGTTTTTTAAGACACGTGAGTTTTCTTTTTTCCTGTCCAAATGGTGCCACCCGACACACAGGGCTCTCGTTGGCCAGTGATGCCCTCAGGTGCCTTCCCCAGAGGTCAGTCCCGTTCAGCCCCTCCCACAGCTGCTCTGTCCCTCCATGTGTTGGTCAAATCTCAGAGGTCCCTGTGTCCAGTATCCAGTGAGTTGAATGGTGGCCCTCCATCCTCGTTGCTGGCACCTGTGAATGTGACCTTATTTGGAAAGTCTTTACAGATGTCTTTCATTTACGGAATTTAGGATAAAATCATCCTAGATCAGTGGTCAGCAAACTGCGGCTCACGAGCCGCATGTGGCTGTGAGCCGCAGTTTGCCGCTCTGTTGACTAATGAGTTTGCCGACCACTGGATTAGGGGCTTAGTCATAAGGAACAACAGCCTGTAATTATTGGAATCGAGAGTCTAGGTCAGTGGTCGGCAAACTCCACTATGCTGGATTAACCACATGTCTCAGGTGTCCTTATCAGACAGAAGAGCCGACTGATCAGGACTGTCTCGCCTGCCCTTTCCCAGGACACGGGTGGTTGTGCCTCCCGGTCCTTAAACCACGCCCTGCACCTCCTCTGCCAGTGACCTCCTGACTCTCCTGATACTCTCTCTGGCTGCTGCGTGTTCCCTCTCCCAGCAGCTTGAGCTCTGACCTCTGGCTCCCCTTCCTCACCCAGCAGGATGTGGTGGAAGAAGAGAGGGCAGAGCAGGGCAGTTCCAACTTTTCCTCCAAAGGGCAAGTGTGGCCCAGCTGGCATGGCTCAGTGGTTGAGTGTCAACCTATGAACCAGGAGGTCACGGTTCAATTCCCAGTCAGGGCACATGCCTGGGTTGTGGGCCCCATCCCCAGTGTGGGGGGTGCAGGAGGCAGCCCATCCGTGATTCTCTGTCATCATTGATGTTTCTCTCTCTCCCTCTCCCTTCCTCTCTGAAATCAATAAAAATATATTAAAACAACAGAACAAAAACAATAACAACAAAAACAAAGTGAAGTATGCTCGAGGGGCCAGGATGGGGACTCTCAGGAGACACGCCTGAAGTCCAGGGCTTCTTTGTTTTTAATAATGATTTTTTTATTGTTTAAAGTATTACAAATTGTAGTACATATTTCTCCCCCCCCCCATTGACCGCCCCCCAGCCTCCCCTACCCCCCAGTACATACCCTCACCTGCCCCCTCCCCAATGTCTTGAATCCATTGGTTATGCTTATATGCATGCGTGTAAGCATGGACAAATCTGTTTTATCTGAAAAGTAGATGTCACTCTTCGATACTAGCGCACCATTCAGATTTCTACCAGATCGTGCTTGAGTTAATATAAAGATACTAACGTAGTTTTTGCACCGAATCTATGAATAAAATTGACGTCTTAAAACGGGCCGGCAGCTGTTTTCTGTGAAGGGCCAGGCAGTAAATATTTTCGGCTTTGCAGGCTCTGTGACTGTGTGACAGCTACGCCACTCTGCTGTTGTGGTGTGAACACCCAGGAATGTGTGTGGCTGTGCTCCAACAGCGCTTGCTGCACGGCCTCTGGGGGTTGGGGTTGGGGGGGGGGGACAGAAGAGGATGGGAGCAGGGAGAGGAAGAGAAGGCCATGGGCAGACAGTGGAGTGCTGCCTGGCGCCCCTGCAGCGGGAGGAAGCAAGGAAGGATTCTCGCCCGGAGCCCTCCGGGGGGAGGGGGGGGAAGGGAAGGGGGGAGTGCAGCCCCGCAGATGATGTCGAAACCCCGGGGTTCTGCCCTGGGTGACAGTGACGTGCTTGAGGCCTGAAACGTTCTCCAAGATGCCCTTGATATCACTGTGTGCTGTTCTCACTTCTCTGTCCCCTCTGCTCGGGGATCGGAGGGCTCAGCTGGGAAACTTCCGGGCAGCACCCCATAGCCAGCTTTCTGTAAGCTTCACGATGTAGCCATTCTATTCCTTCTTATCTGCAGTCAGATGATGGGCACCGCGGCTGTTGGTGTCTTTTAATTCATTGGAAGCGTTGAGGACAGTGTGTTGATTGAACAACCAGAGTCATTTTTGCTTCCTTGTCTCATTGGGCCCTGTTCCATCTTTCGTTAACTTTTGGCAAAGGAAACGGAATAACACATTTGTCCCCCCCCCTCCATTTTTAATTTTTATTTTTTTTTGTGGGAAAATATCCCCATCTTGTGGCTATTTGTGTTGTGTCTTAGTTTCCATAGACATACAGAGGAACTCACTGATGTGGGCACGTAGCCATAGGCCTACTTCGATGTCTCCAGTGGAGTTGTTATATTGGAGTCTGGACACGTAGGGTAGTGGACAATCTCACTTATGCTTATCTATTTACTTTTACCCTGGCGTTCCACATTTAACATGTTCCAAGTCCTCCTAAAATGATGGTTTTGTTACAGAATTTACCGGGCGACCGAAAAATCCACAGGCGTACCGGAGGCACAGGAAAAAGCCATTTATTTTCAGATGTTTCCATGTGCTAGTTAGTACAAGACTCAGGGGAGGCAGTTTCTCTCCAAATCCTGAGCAAGCCCATATGGAAGAAGCGTTCCCTTTGTACCCATTTGGTTTCTTTGTCCCCCAAATAGGGGATGGGACTTCCAGATCTTTCTTGGGCTTTGCAAAAAGCCCCAGGTGTTGGGGTGGGGGTCGTGAGACCACATCTGAAGGCCTGGCCTGGTGCCAGTGCTGGTAACGCAGGATGGGGGTTGTGTACTGTTCATGGTTTGTGGCCTCTCTAAAATGGGAGTAGTACTTGGGTAAACCAGGTCTTTCAGGACCAGATAATTAAAGAAGGGGCAGTGACTAGACTATAGGCTAACAAGAATGCGCATTAGGTTCCTGGCACAGATTCAGATTGCTAGCGCCCCCCTCCCCCCCCCAAAAAGTCTCATTTTCCCTATCAGTTTCGTTTGCTCCTCCAGATAGTCTTAATGAATAGGCTAGCTACATCTTCCATTTTTTTAAAAAAAAATATTTTCCCAGAGGTCTGATGCACCTCTGAAATTTGTGCAAGGGGTTCAGCCCTTGCAGCCGAAGCTGCCTCAGCCCTCACAGTCACGGTGGTTAACTCAACCCTCGCAGCCCCAGCTTCATCTGGAAGGTCATTTGGCTGTTGGGTCTAATTAGCATATTATGCTTTTTTAAAATTATAGATTGATTTCATAGAGGAAGGGAGAGGGAGTTAGAAACATCAGTGATGAGAGAGAATCATTGATTGGCTGCTTCCTGCATGCCCCACAGTGAGGATCAAGTCTGCAACTCGGGCATGTGCCCTGGCCAGGAATCAAACCATGACCTCCTGGTTCATGGGTTGATGCTCAGCCACTGAGCCACACAGGCCCGGCACATCTTCCATCCTATCTAATAAAAGAGGAACATGCAAATTGCTGGTAACATATCTTTGTTACATTACCAGCCAATAGCAGTGAGTATGCAAATTAACCCAACCAAGATGGCGGGCGGGGGACCTCCTGCTGCCCCAAGCCCGGCCATGGCGGCACTGGGTGGCAGGGGTCCCGATCGCAGGCCTAAACACAGCAGGGAGGCCAGCCCCACCACTGCCATGGCAAACCTGGGGCTGAGGGGATAGGAGGTGAGGTGGGTTGGAGAGACAAACCCACAGGCCTGGCACCGAGCAGCCCCAAGGCCTGAGGCAGAGGCGCATGGGTTGCTGAGGGGTGTGGGTTGGGGCATCAGAGACACAAACCCACAAGAAACCTGTGGAAAGGGAGATAAACTATCATAACTTTATCTCCCTTTCCACAAGATGAGAAAACTGCCCCTGGATTATTTAGTGCTGTGGCCAACACCTTTCTACAAACACAGGGTAATGTTATGACCACTCCCAGGAAGGTCTGGTCAAAACACCATCTCCAGGGAATAATGCTACTGTGGCAAATCATCTAAGAGAGGAAATAAGCTTTTGTTGGGTTTATTCTGAAGGTCAGAGAACATGCCACCCCAACATATGCTGTGTTGTTATATTGATTATCTTGAGCTGTAGATGCTTGAAAAACAGCAAATGCACACGGAGGATTTCACTGAAGTCTCCTGATCTCCCTAAAATCAGACCCCCCCCCCAAAGGAGCTTAAATGTCATAGGTCCCCTTGATGAGAGAACTGTCATCAGGCAGAGAAGACTGAATCCTGTCACAGGACAGGAGAATAGAAGTTGACATCACACCCAAACTTTGTTACAAACTATTTCCCCCCCATCCCATTCATTTTCCCTAAATATTTACGCTTCTCTAAGAGGCCTATATCTCCCGTCCCCTTTCCCTAGGAAGAAGGTATTTAAATCTGCATTCTAAGCCACCGTGGGGAGTCATTTTCCCCTGGGATCTCCCACATATACACAAGGTACACATGTTAATGAACTTTTGTTTTTCTCTTGGTGATCTGTCTTTCATTATAAGGGCCTCCACTAAGAACTCAGAAAGGCAGACGAAAGCTATTTTTCCTCCTTCATAATTCTATCTCGGGAAATCAAGTCCCCAGCTGAACAATGAGGTTGGCTCAAGAATCCAAGCAGTCCCGGCTGATGAGAGGGAAGCTTCTAGGGAGAAATCAATGATATTGGCATCAAAGTGGGATGGAGGGCACACGCATAGTTGCTAGTGGGAGTTTAAAGTGGTTCAACATTTTTGGAGGATGATTTGGCAAATTCGATAGAAATGTTCAAGGTACATCCAAGAGTCTTTATCTAGGAATCACATCTGCTGAGATAAAGCACAAGCATATAAGCCCTGGTCAGAACCCAGAATGCTACTGCGGGTTCCTCTTCCACAATAAGAAAACCTGGATTTTTAGGACAAAGTGGCATCTATACTAATAAAAGGGTAATATGTTAAGTAGATTGAACATCTTCCGGATGACCTTCTGTACATCCTGACAAAGCCATGTTGGCGGGGTCAAGGCAGAGGAGGTTAGAGGCAATCAGGCAGGCAGGGGAGAACAGTTTGGGGGACCAGGTCATCAGGGGAGAGCAGTTAGGGCAAATAGGCTGTCAGGGGAGAGCAGTTAGGGGGATCAGGCTGGCAGGCAGGTGAGTGGTTAGGAGCCAGAGGTCCCAGATTGGAGAGAGAGTAAGCTAAGCTGAGGTGACCCCCTTCCTGTGCACTAATTTTGTGCACCAGGCCTCTAGTTTTAAGATAATGGTACTGAGGTGATGTATAGTAAACCAGTGTTTAGACCTGAGGTTGGAAATCTCTAATTCTCTATCCTGTGGATCATTTACCACCCTCACTCCCTGCCTTGCCCCCAACTTCAAGCCTGGGAGAAAGCAGAATGTAAATGATGGCTGTATCTCAAACTGTCTTTCAGAATTTTGGCTACTAATAAGAAGTCATTTTGTTTATAAAATGCCAATAGCGTTGATCCAAACAGAATTTGCTTTGCCTTAACTATTTAAGTACATTTTCCTGATTGGCAGAAATTGAAATGAGTTATTTTATAAGCATTCCCCAAATGTTCTGATTACTATCTTAAGAAGAAGAGAATGCCACAAATTGAATCTGACTTGTGGGAAGAATGTAGGGTGTAGGAGTGCAGATTTGTCTGGTGCTCAGAAAATGCTAAATACAGTTAAAATGAATTAAAAAAAAATTGTGCTAAAACAGTAAACTTCAGTCTTTAATCATTCACTTTGGGAAAATTCCTGGATAATAGGAGGCACATAGAGTTTAAAAGTTTTTACAAATAGGACATTTGAAGTGGTTATCTTCATTGTACAGAATAATACAATAGAGGTCTTTTGTTAAATATAGAAAGTGCATTTCTGGAGGTGGGTTTTGAAGCAGAAAACGCTAAGGCAGCTTCTTCATTGGCCCGTGCTGATGCCTTCATGTGTTGCGTTGTGTTTAGAAATAGTTCACTAAGACTTATATGTGGAATCTAAAACAAACAAACAGAAAGTTAAAAAAAAACTGTAAAAAAAAACAACAACACCAGAAACAAACTCATAGGTACAGAGAACAAATTGATGGTTGCCAGCTGGTAGGTGGTTTAGGGGATGGGTGGAAAAGATGAAGGGATTAAGAACTACCAGTTGGTAGATACAAAATAGTCTTGGGGATGTAAAACACAGTGTAAGGAATGTAGTCAATAATATTGTAGTAACTATGTATGGTGTCAGGTGGGTATAGACTTGTTAGGGGAATCACTTTGTGAGGTATATAAATGTCTAACCACTAACACCTAAAACTAACATAATACTGAATGTCAACTGTAATTGAAAAATTAAAAAAACACACACAACAATATGAGCTCTAGAAAGGCAAGGACCCTGTCCATTTTGTTCACTGCTGAATCCCTTGACTGTGGAGAAGGAACTTAATACGTATCCGTTGAGTGAGTCAATGAATGGGTATATAAAAGTGGCAAGGAATGAAGGTAGGTCTTTATTATTGACGAATTAAATGCAACATGCTTCTTGATCATGATCTTGGTCCCATGAATATGTCACTGAAAGTAATACATCATTTAAAAATGCACTGTACGTGTGTGACCAGATGGGCAAAGTTTGGGCATCAGAGCTGGGAAGACCGCTCTGGCTAGATGTTTCTTCAATGGGGACAGGATGACGGTTGTGAGATGAGATTATGTATGTAGAGCACGCAAACAATATCATTTAACAGTAGCACAGAGCAGTTGCTTCCTGTTCTCATTGGTACTTTTCAGATAGTATGGAGAAAGAAGCAGTCATGCCGTAAGCCGGGATTCTCATCCAGGGCGACTTTGTTCCCCAGGGACTCCTAGCAACGTAAAAGGTACTACACCAGGGTCCTCCTGGCATCTGTGGCCTGTGGCCAATTGCCAGGGATGGCGCTAAACATCCTGTGAAGCACAAGACAAGCTGCACAGCAAAGAATGTTCTAGCCCAAAGCATCAAGGGTGCTGAGGTAGAGAAACCCTCTTTGCGTCAGACATACAAGTACAGCATCAAAGTAGTGAGCAAAATACAGGGTGTGTGACACTATATTATCTAAAGTTGGACAAGATATTATATAGATAAAGTCTTTTCATCTGTAGCAAATTAAATTTTTCAATTTTTGCCTCCCAGCATAAGTTACTTTTCTGTTTCTGTCAACATTGGGGATTTATTTCATCAACATATTTATATATCCTATTTTTTTGCTTTTCAAACGCTAGAATAAGCATATACCTGATGAATCATGGCGGAGCTCAGTAAACACTATTATTTAATACTGGAGGCCCGGTGCACAAAATTCGTGACGGGGGGGTTATCCCTCATCCCAACCTGCATACTCTCTAATCTGGGATCTCTCACTTTTATGGAGCATCCCTCTCACAATCCAGGACTGCTGGCTCCCAACTGCTCGCCTGCCTGCCTACCTGCCTGCCTGCCTGTCTTATTGCCCCTAACCACTTCTGCCTGCCAGCCTGATCAGCCCCTAACCACTCTCCTGCCAGCCTGATTGACACCTAACTGCTCCTCTTCCGGCCTGATTGCCCCCAACTGCCCTCCCCTGCAGGCCTGGTCCCTCCCCACTGCCCTCCCCAGCAGGCCTGGTACCCCCCATCTGCTCTCCCTTGCAGACCTGATCACTCCCAACTGCCCTCCTTTGCTGGCCCAGTGGCCCCTAATTGCCATCCCCTTCCAGCCATCTTGTGGCAGCCATCTTTGACCACTTGGGGCGGCCATCTTGTGTGAAGGTGTGAGGATCAATTTGCATATTACCTCTTTATTATATAGTACTAGAGGCCTGGTGTACAAAAATTCTTGCACTGGCCGGCTGGAAGGGGCCATCAGCCCAGCCTGTGCTCTCACAGTTGGCGACCCCTCAGGGGACATCTGGCTACTGCTGCTGCACTCACCAGCCATCAGCCCGGCTTTGGGCTGAGTGGCACTCCCCCTGTGAGAGCACACTGACCACCAGGGGGCAGCTCCTGTATTGAGCGTCTGCCCTCTGGTGGTTAGTGCGCTGTTTGGTAGATATGCATATTAGCCTTTTATTATATAGGATGGTTGCAGCCACCATCAAAGAATGAAATTATTAACTTGTTGGTAGTTTGATCAAAATACATTTGGTCAACTTAACAGTTTTGATAGATGTGACACTTGATGACACTGTCTGCTTCCTGTGCACTTAACAACCTGCATTGTAAATATGATAATATATTTTACACTAAAGTGAGAGTTATATTTCCTGTGAAAGAATATTGTGAATTTTTGAGGCAGGAGAAGAAAGTTGGAAAATTTGGGTCATTTCATAGTTTCATTGGCTTGCTTATTTAGCCATTGCACAATGCATTGTGTTTGAATAAATTGTATGTGTGGGAAAAACTTTGAAGACATTCTTTGTATTTATTATTATTGGCTTGAAAGTTGACCCCATTTCCTGGGTATTTTGTGATGCATCAGCTACTGGTGGGGCAGGGTAACAGATGTTGCCTTTGGTGGTCTGATGCTTCCCCAGAGGGGTTCTGCTGTGTGCAGGGTGTGTCTTCATGCTTGCGACTCAGTCCTCAGCTCCTGGGTGCTGTCTGGAGTGTGTCGGCATTTAGTGCTTACTTTGTGTCAGGTATGGTGCTAAATGCTCTTTGTGAAGTTCTCATTTTAGCTGCACCATCGTGCCAGGAGGCAGCTACTGTTATGATTCCCATGTTAGAGATGCGGAGACTGAGAGGCAAGGCTAAGAAACTTGTCCACGGTTGTGTGAGCAGAGTGGGGCCAGAGTAGGTCAAGTTACCCTGCTGCTGATTATTGCTGTCTTCACAGGAGGTGTGGTGGCAGTGGTGTTGGTCCTTTGAATGGGCTAATACACACAAGATATCTGACCTTAAGTCTCGATTCCAACAATAATAAAACATCAGGGATGTATAACTCACCACCATGGTCAGTAGTTCTTGAGGCGCTTACCAGAAGTGAGGTTCAAAAAGATTGACCTCAGGAAGTCAGTTCCCTGCCCCCCTTGTTGCCAGCACAGGGCAGAATGGGAAGTATAGTCTTGATGCCACGCATGTGACCTTAGGAGATGCTGCTTGAGGTAGGTTTGGCTTCTTCAGGCCTGCCAGACCTCTGCCTGCCACACTGTGCCCCCGTTGTGCCTAACAGCTGTCCAGGATAGCTGCTTGTTTGGGTAAAAGCACTTTTATGGCGCATCCTTGTCCTGGACCGTATGAATTGAGTTTTGTACTGTTCTCTCTCTCGCTCTTTCTTTCTTTCGGCAATGATGGGGAAGGTATGGTCTCCTCAAAGGCACCTGTTACATACCTGATAGAACTTGGGTCCTGTGGGAGTAGAACTAGTTAATTCTTCCCAAGTCCTCTGTGGTCTGTGAGCTCCTTGGGGACACATGCCGTGATAATATTAGTAGTAACAGGCTATCTGGGTACTGATGAGGAACTGAGCTTTAGCACAAGCATGTCAAACTCACGGCTGGTGGGCCGCATGCCTCATTTATTTAGCAGGTCAGTGACTGCCTGAAGTCACCAGCCAGTGAGTGGAGGAGCTGGGATTCCCACACGTGACACCCTGATGTCCACATCTGTGCCCTCTTCACGCCCTTTTCATCTTTTTCTCATTTTGTGTCTTTGCATCTCTGGCACATGGTAGTGGGTATGAATGACTCCTGTTGGCAGTGATGGGGAAGGTATGTTCTCCTCAAGGGCCCCTGGTGCATACCTGAGAGAACAGTGCAGAAATGTTCATCAAACAGATGAATGATGCCTGCACACACTTCTAGGTGGAAGCTAAGCATCGTTTTTACCTGAATATAATGCAGAGTGGCAGTTTGTAAGAATAGTGACGAGAGCCTCATGTATTCGCGCCTGAGTGCCCTTCAGAAGGAGCCCTGTGCTCCTAGTCTGGGTCCAGCCTCCGAGTCTGCTTCTGGGGCCCTCTCAGGGTCTCTCTGACACTCTGCTTCTGTCTCCCCTGTAGCCATCCCCTCCTCCCCACCCCGTGCTCACTAGAACCCCACTGGCCAGGTGTGGGTACCCCTGGCTGTGTGACTGCAGAGAGGTCAGTCTTGCGGCATCTTAAGTGTCTCATTTGTGATGTGAGGGACTTGACGTGGTAGGTAATCTATTTCCATAGTTCTTTACAGTTTTAAAAAATAATTACTGACCTCTTTAAGAATCTGCTAAAAACACAGACCAGACACACACACTCAGTTTGATGCACAGTTCTATGTGGGACTAGGAAATTCTGTTCACACAAAGCTGATCCATTTACCCATGAGCCCTTGTAAAGGATCTATTCTTTATTGGATTTTCTCCAATTCAGGGGTGTGTGGCATGCCACGATAGCATTGTTTTTTTAAAATTAGAAAAAATATCGTAAAGATAGTCTTGTATAAGAACTTGTAAAATTCACCAATCTTTCAACCTGGGCTTTGAAGCAAAGAAAGTAGATGAAGGACAATGGTGCGAGCCCCTATTGAGTAGGTGCTGACAACTGCAGAGCGTGAGACGTTTGGACCATTCCTTCCCATGTTCTCATCATCTCCATTGTGCACCAACAGTGGGATCAGTGTGTTTTCCTTGAACGAATAAGTAGTGGAAAGATGTTTCATAGGCCGAGTTCTAGCCTTAGGGGAAACATTAGTAATTAATTTCAGCTTTGATTGAAATGCTTAATGAGTGAAATACTTGAGGAGGTGCTGGGTCCCACAGAAAACTGGAAACCCCTCCCCCCGTTGTTCTTGATTTCTGCAAACAGCAGCTTTCCCCCAGAGAGCCCTCCTTCCCAGGGTCCTGAACCCTCTGAAATGGTTCTCACTCCATATCCCCTGTTGGACCTGTTTACTGCCAGTACTTGCTGCTCTTGGTTGTATAAATCCCACCCATCCTTACTGAGCTGCCTTCCTCAGACAGGGAGGAGTTCAGCCCTTTCTAATTTCAAGTGCCTTCTTTCATTGCTGTCCTAGGTGGGAGGCAAGAAGTCTAAGGGGTAAGAGGAAGAGACCACCCCACTGGTCATCCAGTGCATCAAGACCCCGTGGTACCCACACTCACGCTCACAGACTTCTCTAGAGGGGAACCTAGTTTTCAGCGAACTAGCTGAAATGTTAGTTTTCAGCGAACATTCCAACCAGTCCCTCATATATCTGAATCCAGTCTTTGTTTCACTTGCATGTATTTTCAAAGGGAAATCAGTGAGCAAAATCAAATATTTGGTTTACAGCAGTTAAGATGGTTAAATGCAAGCCGGTTTGGCCTGCCCTTCTTTCCCTCCATGGTCTTCTGCTCTGCCCTCCCTTCCACTCAGTGAGATTGATGGGATTTTATTTACTGCCTGGTGGAAACAGTTGGGGAGGTGGCTGGGGGGAGGCGGTTAGAACAATCCAAGCATTTTGAAACAGTTTCTTGGCAGGTTGTTTTGGCAGCTGAGATAGGCCAGCTCGAAATATATATTTTTAAATATCCTACCTTTGTGGATTCTGTGTTTGCCAGTGTAAATGTTTCCAAATTGTTCTCTTGATTTCATTCTTAAGATCCCAGACAACTGTTACAACATATATCTGTGTGTGTCTATACATCTACACACACACACACACACACACACACACACACACACCAAGATTATTTTTATTCTTTTGGTTTTAAACATGCAACTTTTTTTCTGTTGAAGAGAAATGATTGTGAAACTATACTTATCAGAAGCCAACTAATTGGACTCCATGGAAGAGAGCTATTACAGTAATATAAAGTAATAATCATGATGATGATCTCATAGGACTTGCCTTGGCCTTCTTGGAAAATCTCATAGAAATGAGGAAATCACCAGTCCTTTCTATTTTATTCAACATTTCAACAAATTAGGGCTTAGAACTTAGCATCTCCTGAGTCCCACATGGGTAGTTTAATGTGGCACTGAAAGATGTGAAAAGGGATTTTAGCAGGATAAATGGATTCTGGCAAGAAAAGGTAGCAGGTTAGTAATGCAAGTTAATGATATACAACTTTCAGTGGAGCTTTTGTAGTTCATATTTGTGAACTATTTGCAATTCTTTTCATGAATTGTTCCGCAAGATAATTCTTTTGGGAAACATTTATTTTGCTGTGTCTATTTTTTAAAGACACAAGGAGGTTAAATGCCCATTTTTGCCAAGCAGCGAGAGAGTAAAAATTTAAGGAGTTTTGTTTCCTTCTTCTCTTAATGCTCCTATCTTTGATATAGCTTTCATAATTAACTCCCCTCTCCCCCGAATCTAGGAGGAATGGTGTAAGATGCTGTTGACAGTTACTTAATTTTGTCATCTTTGGATACATTACTTAATTCCTCTGGCCCTCAGTTTCCCTATCTGTAGAATGAGGTGAATGGACTGGATGGTATTCAAGTCTTCAGCTGTCTGAACACTGATTTTCATCAACGAAGTTCGAACTGTCCTCCTTGCTGGATGTAGAATACCAGACCATTATCACAAGAATTGCAGGCGAAGTCTGGGGAATTACATAAAGCCATTTATTCCAGTTGGCTTGCAGTGCTCAGGGAGTACCACATAATGATGCTATTTGATTGTTCAATGAGTTAGAGCTTACAGATTCCCCGGCTGCCAGAATGTGATGAATCCTGCTGGCCTTGGCAAACAGACTGCCTTCATGAGTTACACTGCACATGATGGCAATGTCATGGTTTCCTGAACTGCATTCAAGGTCATGCTATCTTCCAAATGAGAAAAAATCCTAGTTGTTTCTCTAAAGAAGATATATTTTTCCCTATTTTAAAAAGAATCATATCACCAAATGTAAATACATATATGTGGCCATTTCCAAGTTGATACCCTATTCTTATTATAGTAGTGCAAACAAATAGTTGGTATGAAATGGAAAATTAAAGTCCTCACTATTCCTTAGGTTGTCTGATTTCTTAAAAGTTGACAAGGAATTGTTTTCCTATTCTGTGCTATAAAAAAATATATATATATATTAATGATTTTTTACAGAGAGGAAGGGAGAGGGATAGAAAGTCAGAAACATCGATGAGAGAGAAACATCAATCAGCTGCCTCTTGCACACGCCCTACTGGGGATTTGCCCACAACCAAGGTATATGTCCTTGACTGGAATCAAACCTGGGATCTTTCCGTTCGCAGGCCGACGCTCTATCCACTGAGCCAAACCAGTTTCGGCTATTCTGTGCTTTTTAAAAACAATTATATATAAGTATCAATGTAAAATAATAGTGATCTTGAATTAAAGAAACCTGGTTTTTAAGTATAGATGAGGAAGGTTTTTATTCTGACAATACCAATAGTAGCAAATTTTTATTAGACTAACCTTCCTGCAGAAAACAATGATAAACTCTGGACAAAATATAAAATCAACTATTTGAAGGCTCCAGATAAGTGAAAACAGAAATTGGAGGAGAGTTGCTTCTTAGAAGAAGTGAATTGCACTGGGTAAAGTCAATGTTTATAGACTCCGTTTTTGCTTGATGGCAATCCCCACTCTATGCCACTTGGGGTGGTTGGACTGAGAGCAGAAAGGGGCAGTTACTGGCTTGAGGAGTTAGAAAATGAATGGCACTAGTGGCTAGAGAAGAGGGAACCCCTCCATCTGAATATAAACTCTGCCCTTATTCTTGGCTGACCCTTGGGGAGACTCTGAAGTTCTCCTGAAAAGCAGCAGCTGGAAAGCTAAAGGAACTGAGCAGATCCAGCCACCACACACCATAAGGCAAACACAAATGGAGTTTGAATCTGGCCAAGTAGCTGTCCTGTGGAAGGAAACATTCCTTAGGAAAAGATACAGAACCTCAACAAAACAGTATTCATAATATCCTTCCCACACAAACATCCTGGGAAGGAAAGGAACTATGACTCATCATCAAGAGAAGTAGAAAACAGACAACAAACAACTCTAAGAGGAGCGAGATGCTAGAATTACTGCACAAGGACTTTAGAAGGAGCTGTTATAAGTGTGCTTGACTTACAAGAAAACAGTCATAATGAAACCACAGATTGGGAATTTTCATAGAAAAGTAGAAAACAAAGAAAGTAAAAGTAAAACAGGATCAGTAAACTAGATGCTAGATCAATAGAAATTATCCCCTTTCAAGAACTAAGAGAAAAATGATTAAAAGTGGACAAAGTCTTGGTGCTTTTATCCAGAAATTAATCTAACTATATAAAAGCCAAATGGCCAGAACCACCGGAACCAGCAGAACCACCAATCACTGCTGCCAGCCAACAGTAGGAGCTGCCTTTCAGCCTTCCCATGCTGCCCAGAGGCCTGGAGTGGCGCAGAACGCCTGCATATGCAAAATAACCTGCCATCTTGCCCAATCAGAGGCGGGGCCAGCTAACCTTCCACAGCCCCTCCCCCTGGCTGACCTGGCCCCAATTGGCCAGATTAGGGCAGGCTGACCAGCAGATCCCATCTGTGCATGAATTTATGCACCAGGTCTCTAGTATAAAATAATTTAATATACCTGGAATTGTGTCTTAGAGGGCAAGAAGAGAATGTGGCAGGAAAAGGTTTTGAAGAAATAACAGCTGACAGTTTCACAGGTGAAGAGCAAACTTACTCATGTAAGATGCTCAGCAAACATCAAGTAACGTGAGTATAAGACAGACCACACCTCAGCATAGTAAAGCAGCTGAAAATTGAAGCTAAAGAGAAGACCTTGAAAGCAGCCAGAGTAAAAAGTTATATCACATACACTGGAACAATGATATAAATGATGGATGACTTCTTTTGGGGAACAAAAGAGGTTATAAAATGGTGGGACCTTTCTAAACTAGAAAGAAACTGCTATGTACACTTTGGTAAAAGATAGCTAAAGAAATAACCTTGGAATTTTATTTCCAAAGAGAAATTCTTCAGTAATGAAGGTGAGCCCTGGCTGGTTTGGCTTAGCAAAGAGCATTGGCCTGCGGACTGAAAGATCTTGGGCTCAATTACAGTCAAGGGCAAGTACCTTGATTCTGGTCAAGGGCATGTACCTCCGTCCCGCCCTGGTCAAGGTACGTGTAGGAGGCAACTAGTCAATGTGTTTCTCACATCAATGTTTTTCTCTCTTTGTCTCTCTCCCTCCCTTCCATTCTCTCTAAAAATCAATGGGAAAATATCCTCAGGGGAGGATTAGCAACAACAACAACAACAACAACAAAGGTGAAATAAAATATTTTCATAACAATGAACATATGAACATGGAAGCTCTGTACAATAAGAAATTGTGAAAGAAGTTCTGCAGGCTTCTGGGAATTGACACCATGGGAACTCAGAACAATATGGTGCGGGCTTTATAACATATGTAGCTACACTACCTAAGAAATGTATGGGTTTTACAAGTGCTGCAGACATATCAAGATCTGTGAAACTATATTATTACAAGAAGGGTAAGGGTCATTAATGACAATTTTTTCTTTAATGTTTCTCATTGTCCTTCAGACATACTGAAATGAGCCATAGTTTTCCCACCAGGTACATTGGCTTTAGGAAAACGCCCACATTCCCGGTAGTGAGGCTCCTTCAGGGCCTGGAGGGGAGTAGGCCTTTGCTTTCTGCTGGATTGAGCCCTAAAAGAGGATTGGAACGATGTTTGAATTTGGTTAAATGCTTTCAATATTTATTACTTAGGTGACCTAGTTTAGTAGCAATTGTAATAGGGAAGAAGAAGAAGAAAAAAAGACCATTTTGGAAAGACAGAGTTTTTTTTTGTATTCAATTGTAAGACTTTGTAAAGATTTGAAGAATTTCCCCTTCTTATTAATTTTACTTAGCTTGGATGTGGGAAAATAAAACCCTGAAAGATTCTCTTCCTCCTTTGAACTAATATCTGCATGGGGACTATATTTAAAAAAACACTCTCTTACATGAAATATTTTTTTGATGTGAGAACACTTTTGGGAATACTGTTCTTAGAACTGAATTTTAGAACCTGGGTACTGAGTGGGTCATTGCATAGAGCCCTGCAGCCGTGCACTTTGTACATGCAAACACTGAGACTGGATGTTGGCTCCATGGCTGGCAGAGATTCAGTGGCTCAGGCAGAAGTACGATTTGAATTTACTGACTCAGTGCTGTTTGTCCTTCCGCCACCATGAGCCCGCGGATGCCCCATCCCAGAGAAGCGAGCTCGTGGGTCCTGGACCTGTCGCCTGCATCCTTGACCCTCCCTAGATGCCTCCACAGAGCTCAGTGTAGGGAAGATGCTGGCGAGGACGAGGGGAACATGTAGAACACGTGGTCTGACACGTTCCCAGTAGCTTTTCCATCCTTCCAGGTTTGCAGGTAACGAGAGGGCATGCATCAAGTTAGCCTCCCAAACCCAAACCACAGATGTCTCGTCCTGCTGCCGGGAAGGGTCCGTGCTGGAGAGTAGACTGAAAGAGACGTGTAAATACAATTGCTGCAACAACGAAGCATTTGGAGAATGAGCGGAGTTAGGTATGAAAGGCTTCCCAGGCGAGTGGATGGAGGTGATTTCCCACATCTGGCAAACCCCACGGTCAGGCCTCGCAGGGTCATTGGAGAACATAACGTGTTGTGGCTGCAGAGGCTAAAATCCACAGTGTGGTTCAAGGAGCGGCGGCCAACATGAGGTTAGCGAGATGGAAAAATGAGTGAAATGGTAATATGGGGGAGAGAGCAATATACCTGGTTATTACTGTGAAATAGGCTTCTTAGATGGCTGTCTAAAAGGGAACCCGAAACATTTGGAATTGGCTGAGATGAACAAACCTTATACTGTATCATCCAAAACTACTGAATGGCCGGGGTGGGGTGGGAGTGAGAAAACTGCCTTTTTCCTCCCTCTTACACTTCAGTGTTTGTGTTTTTTCTTTTCTTTTCTTTCCCCCGCCCCAAGGAATGTGGAGTCTTTTTCATATAGGTTTTAAAAATTATGGTAAAATATACATAACAAACTTGGTTATTTTAAGTGTACAATACCTTGGCATTATTTACATTAAACCCTGTTGTGCAACCATCAGTTTCTATCATACATATACACTGAGAGGCCAGATTATTATGAGTGACCCCATCAGTACTTCGTTGGGCCACCTTTTGCCTTCAATACTGTGTGATTCTTCTTGGCATTGACTCTACGAGATGTTGAAAGGTGATGCAAGGAATCGGACACCATGCCTGATGAATAGCACAGTCCAGTTCTGTGGGATTTGATGGCTGTGGAACCAGCTACCTGATGGCTCTTTTAACTTCGTCCCACAAATGCTCAATTGGATTGAGACCTGGTGATTGTGAGGGCCACCTAAGGAAGGCAAAGTCTCCCTCATGTTCTTGAAACCACTCAGGCACAATATGAGCACCGTGGTATGGTGTGTTGTCGTGTTGGAAGAAGCCATCTCTATTGGGATATGCCATCAACATGATAGGATGAACTTGATCAGCAATGATACTTAAGTATGTTGTGCTATTCAGACGTTGGTCCACACAAATTAAAGGGCCCGAATCATGCCAGGAAAACATGCCCCAAACAAGTGGTCGGCAAACTGCGGCCTGTGAGCCACATGGGGCTCTTTGGCCCCTTGAATGTGGCTCTTCCACAAAATACCACGGCCTGGGCGAGTCTATTTTGAAGAAGTGGCATTAGAAGAAGTTTAAGTTTTAAAAATTTGGCTCTCAAAAAAAAATTTCAATCGTTGTACTGTTGATATTTGGCTCTGTTGACTAATGAGTTTGCGGACCACTGTCCCAAACCATAACACTGCCCCAACCAGCTTGAAGGGTTGTACTCATCCATGTGGGGTGCATACTTTCATGCTGTTTTCACCAGATTTTCACTCTGCCATCTGCATAATGCAACTGGAAACGTGATTCATCAGACCACATGACTTTTTTCCAATGCTCAACTGTTCAATCCTTGTGTTCCTGTGAGAATTGGAGACAGCAAAGGTGTTTGAACAGGCCTTTGGCTTCCATATCCCATTATGATTCAGTGTATGACTGATTTGCCTACAAATGTCAGGTGGTCATAATAATCTGGCCACTTAGTGTTTTATCCATTCATCTGTTGACGGTAACAACTCGGATTTCTCCTACCTCTGGCTGTTGTGAATGATGCTGCAGTGAACACTGGCAGACAAGTATCTGTTTGAGACTCTGTTTTCAAGCCTTTTACGTCTATACCTGGGGGTAGACTTGCTGGATCCCACGGTGATTCTGTTCTGAGGAACTGCCAGCCATACTCTGTCGTGTTGGGGTGTGCAGCCTCATGGACGCCTTCCCTCTGTGGGTGTGAAAGCATGAACAGCTGACCCTGCCCTTGCTGAATGCAACTGTACATTTGGAGCTCATTGCTTATAGGTAACTTCAGATTTTTTTTAAAAAAAATAAGGTTTAAGACAAGTTTTGCTCTTCTCTTAACTACACATTTGGGCGGTCTCTGAACATGAACTCTAATGTTAGGAGAAGGGTGGGATTCTGTGTTTGTGTGGTCCCCCCAGGGTGCAGGAGTGGAGGAGCCTGCCACCCTATGTGTGCCTCAGGTGTCATGCTAAATATTTTCACACGTTAAAAAAAACCACATTTCGTGCTTGTCTTCACGTTGACTTTGTGAGGTGGATATCATCACCCTTTTACATTGCAGTGAGGAAATGGAGCTGTTCTTCCCTCCCTTCCCATAAGTGGTAGCGCTAGGATCTGGTTCTGAGAATTGGATTCAAAAGCCTTGAAATTGGCACTTCCCCAATAGGGTAGGAGCCTTCATTATTGTTTATAATTTGGAATTTTCTTGGATTGTATTTAGATTTTTCCCGGCATAGGAAATGGCAGGATTTTTTTTTTTTAATTTGCCTTCAGGGGCGCTGCCCCCAGTCACTAAGTGTAGCTGCTCATTTTTGACAAAGCTAAGGACTTCAGTTCGTGTTTCATTACACAATTATTTGCCTTGTAACTTCGTCATGCCCAGGTTTTGATGACTTTGGTGCCTTTTCCGAGCTTTCGAACGGTCAGCTCATCCTTGGCAATAGGGTATCCGCTCTAGGATCAGGTAGCTTTTGTAATTGAAAATAGAAGAAATGAGCGGAAGTGCATGGCTGGAATTTGTCTTTTCTTTTATGCTCTCCCCCCTCCTGCTATTTGTCTCCTTTTTTCCTTTTAGTGAATAGGAAGTAATATTGTTATGTAATGTTTTCTGCTTTTCAAAGTACTGGTAAATAAATACATGATCTCATTTGATACATGTTTAAAATGTACAAAGGAGAACTTCGTATATTTATATTATGTAAACTCTTACAGAATAGCTTAAGTAAAAACTAGAGAAGATAATATAAAGAAACCCCAAAGTATCCGTGTCCCAGCTTTATAATTATTAAATCAGAACCCACTGTGTTCATTCACTCTCCAACCCACTTCCCTCTCTCCCCCTGATTGGTTTGAAGCCGTTCTGTAACTATTTTATCATGCATCTGTAAAAGCCAAGGGCTCTGAACAACCAGCCTCAAGACCGTTATCTCACCTAAAGTAAATTCATTTAAAATGAATTAATTTCATTTAAAATCCGGGTATGGCATTTAATTGTTTCGTAAGTTTTTAATAGCTGATGTGTTCAAAACAGAACTTTAAAAAAATCTTCATTCTTTGTAACAGGTTTATATGTCTCTTAAGTCTCTTTTATTCTCTGAGTTCTTCTAGCAACTATAGGTTTTTTTGTCTGCACCCTTGTCATATTAACATGTACTCTGCCCCACAATTCCCTGTAATAAAGTATAAGTCTAGCAAAAACGCTTACAATTCTTTTTGCTCTCCCATTACATTTTCAGCAATATTCTGGTTTCCCTTGCCGGTTGCCAGTCAGGCAGCTGGAGTATAGGGCCACCTTCCTGTCTTAATGGGACTTCCAAAGACACAGGAGAAGTTGGTAGAGTTTTTATCTCTTTCTTTAGTCTACACTCTCAATTCTGTGTGCCTGGCCCTGTCACTTTAAGAGACTTCATTGCAACTCCCAGAGGCACTTGGCTCTGTACTCATACGTCTATAATTGTTTGGTGATAGTAGGACATGTTTATAGCAAAGCTTCTCAAACCTGAATCTGCTGACATTTACTGCCAGATAATTAATTCTTTTCTGTGGAGCTCTGCCCTGTGCCTCATAGGGTATTTAGTAGCATCCTAGCTTCTTCCCAACACACGTGAGCCCCTAACCAAATGTTCTCTGGGGCCAAAATCACCTCTCCCTCCCCTCTCCCCCCCCCCCCCCCATTAAGAACCACTGGTCGGAGACAATTGGTTCCCAAACTACTTGGTTGTGTTTAGTGTGTATGTTGATGATGATCACCAAAGTTGCCTTAATTCCCCTCTCTCTGCCCCACCTACCTTCTTAATTTTATTTTCTCATCCCCCTTTGCTTTTTCCATCTCATTCAGAATCTGAGCCTTTTTGCTGGTCTCTCGCCTCCATCTATATTTTCAGTGTGATCTTTTCTTCCTGCCTGTTCTCATGACGTTGTGTTTGCTTGTTTCGTTTTGCTCTGGCTGTGTTAATTCTGGCCCGTCCCAGCCTGCCTCGGCCACTGGCAGTCTGTATATGCTGTAGAGCTGACCTTTAGTCTCCTCATCGGCAGCCTTTTACCTCCCTAATTGTTTTTTTGATCTGGTAATTCTGTATAAAGGGAGTTACAGGCAATAAATACTTGTGACCCCTTACCCGTGTACATGCACATGTCTCACGCTGCTTTGTGCCATATTCCTAGAGGGTTTTTTTTATTTATTGATGTTTTTAAGAGAGAGAGGAAGGGAGAGGGAGAGCAAG
Organism: Antrozous pallidus; assembly: GCA_027563665.1. Taxonomy (NCBI): domain Eukaryota; kingdom Metazoa; phylum Chordata; class Mammalia; order Chiroptera; family Vespertilionidae; genus Antrozous; species Antrozous pallidus. The sequence goes on along the minus strand of CM050523.1, from coordinate 56,895,588 downwards.
AGAGAAACATCAATGTGAGAGCAGAACATCCAGCAGCTGCCTCCTGCATACCCCCCACCAGGAACAGAACCTGCAGGTGGAACATGTGCCTTGATGGGATTCAGCAACCCCTCCACGCAGGGGCCAAGCCCAACCATCTGAGCCACACCACCCAGGGCTTCGTCTTCCTAGAGATTGATTTCTTCTTTGTCCTTCTCTGTGTGAGTGTTGTCCTTGAGAACTTAAGAGGAAAGAGCTTTGCTCCGTCGCACCGTAGCTTGCGTTTCTTTCGTGGGTGCACTTCCTTCTCCTTGAGCAGCAGTCACCGGTGCTTCTGAGCGACGGGGAGCACACCCCGGGCACGTGTGGCAGGGGAGTTTTATAGGCAGAAACCGGCCCCAGAAGCTCGAGGTGACTTTCCTGCAGCTTTCCTTCTCAGGGCCGATTAGAACCCGGGTCTCCTAATCCTGGGGAAAAGGGTTCCGCTGTGTCCCACGGGCCTCCTGTGGGAAACACTGTATGGCCTTCTGTGCGGTCCAGCGCCCTTTTCTTCAGTGGAAAAGGGCTTGTGTTTTGCCAGGTCCTCCCACCCGCTCCCCAGGTCAAATAATGGATTTAGTAGAAATATGGAAAAATTTAGTTCATTCCTGTGCCAGGAATCGCCACTCTGAAGGCCGCCGTGTAAACAGAGGGTGACTAATCCTTTCTTTGAAGGAAAGACGTTTCATGCAGTTGTTTCCCCTCCGCCTACAAAGAGGCAGAGGTTTGCACAGACCCAGTCCCCAGGTGGCCAGCCACCTTGTCTGTCCTTTCCCGTGGGCCACCGGCGCTTCACCCTGTGTGGCCACACTTCACTTGTCATGACTGAAGCAGCCATGTGGATGGGACCAGCAACCTACCACCCAACCCAGTGACTTTTTCTAACTTTTTATTCTATGTTTTTGTTTCCCCCCAGCAGTGAACAGGTGGTCCTTTCTCCTTGACTCCCAGAAACTTTCCTCCATTTGTCATTTCTGGACCTACGTCATTCTTGTCCTTCCCCCGCTCTGACTTCCCCACCTTTGTTTTCTCTGTATGTTCCCACCATGAAATAAATATCCTCCAAAACTGTGCGGTGCCATATTTTTTCCTGAAACTTTTGCCTTTGGAGAAGTCAGCTCCACCTTGAACATCACTTTTCCTAAATTCGGAGGCTTTTCCTAACTGCTTCCCAGAAATCCATCCCAAATTTCTGTCTCAAAAAGGAACATAATGATCGTGGTCACAGACCGGCCCTTTCCTCTGACTGCCATAATGCTGCATACAATTTCTCTGCTTTTCTCCTGGGCCTTGAACCAGATACCCTTCTAGTCAATCAGGCTTGAAACCTGCATATAGCCTGACTCCTTTTTCTTGGTCCCTGCCCCTCCATCACTTACTGGTAACCACAAGTTCTGTTAGTCCTTCTGGTAATTACCTCCATCCGGCCATTTCTTGATTTATTCCCTTCCGATGTCGCCTAAAACTTCTTGCCACAGGAGATGGGATTTACCTTATTTACTTTACCTCTTGCTCCCCACCCTTCTTCTCAAAATCTTTATTTCATATTCAGAGTTTCTGTTTGTGCAAACTCCATTAGCACGTTGAAACCGACTTCGTCTCTCAGCTTCATCGATCAAGGTCATGAATGTTATCTGGTGAACTTTCAGGTGGTGAACTTTCATTTTGTAAGATGAGGCCAGTGGCCTCTCAAACTTCCCTCTACTTCTCCTCTTCCTCTTGCAGAATTTTCCATCCTCGTCCAGCTCCTCCTGCACATTTATATCACCAACGTTGGAAACATGGGTATTTCTGACATTTGTGACATTGTGTCTGTGGCCAAACCACTCAGTGCAAGGCCAAGTATTGGGTACTTGGGTTTCTACCTTTGTATGTGTCCATTGCTGACATTTCTGTGCTACTGCTTCTTTTTTTCTTCTTAAGTTATTGATTGATTTTAGAGAGAGGAAGGGAGAGAAAGAAACATTGATTTGTTGGTCCACTTATTTATGCATCCATTGGCTGATTCTTGTATGTACACTGATCCAGAGATTGAACTTGCAACTTGGGTGTATCAGGACAGATGCTCTAACTAACTGGCCAGGGCTCGGTGCATCTTAAAGGGGGATGTTCCTAGCATTACATCTGAATGGATTTTTCCTGAATCCACTCCGCCAATTGCATTCATCAGCATATAATCAAGCGTTTCTAAAATTTCAATTATGTTTTTCATTCCCATGCCTTTCTCCCCCCCCCCCCCCCGAGATTATTCTCTTGGAGCTCCCAGTTTTCCTGGTTGCCTGGCAAGCAGCTTCCTTTTAGGGGATATGTGAGAAGCCAGTCTTTATGTGAGGGGGACCCAAAATGCCACAAGGAGAGGGCCTTCCTCTGGGGAAGTAAGTTTTGTGGTTCAAACCACATGGTTCCATTCTTTCAGAGAATACTCATTCCTTTCCCTCAGGGAAGAGGAAGTTGGACTTCTGGGTGTTTTGCTTGCTAGAGTGGGGACAGCAAGTGTCTTCACATGCAGGCACGCTTCGTTTTACTGTGCTTTCTCAATGGCACGTCGCAAACACTGTTTTCATCAATATGGAGGCAAGGCCATCTACCAGCAAAAGATCACAACTCCCTGAAGGCTCAGAGGATGGTTGGCATTTTTTAGCGATAATGTATTTTTAATTAAGATGTGAACATTGTTGTTTTAGATATAGTGCTGTTGCACACTTAATACTACAGTACCCACTGAATGGCCAGATTGTTATCTCTGAACACATAATAATCTGGCCACTCAGAGTGTATGTGTATACACATATATACATATGCATACACATACATATACATACACATACATATATACACATATACATACATATACATACACACACACACACACACACATATATATATATATATATATATATATATATATATATGTTTATATATATTTAATGCCCGTTGCATGAATTCGTGTAAGGGTGAGGTCCAGCTAGCCTGGCCAAGGGGAGGGGACATGGGCAGTTGGCTAGCCTGCCTGCTGGTCGAACTCCTGATCGAGGGGACAATTTGCATATTAACCTTTTATTATATAGAATATACACTGAGTGACCAATTATTATGCATTCAGAGATCATAATAATCTGGCCACTCATTGTAGGATAAACATAACTTATATGCACTGGGAAACCAAAACATTTGTACAGCTCACTTGATTGCGCCACTTGCTGTATGGCAGCTGTCTGCAATGTCTCAGGGGTATGCCTGGACAGACTTTTTAGTTAAGATACCAGTGTTCAGCCCCACTTCTTCCTATCTCTCCATCTCTCTTTGTTTTACTTGGTTTCAGCATCCACAGCAATTCTGTGACTCCTTAGCAAGACTGCTTTCTCTGTGGCCATGCCTTGCCCAGTGATTCTCGACCAAGTGCCCCGAAACCACTGGCTGCAATTCCTTAGGGCAGTGGTTAGCAAACTGTGGCTTGCGAGCCACACGCGGCCCTTTGGCCCCTTGAGTGTGGCTCTTCCACCAAATACCACGGCCTGGGCGAGTCTATTTTGAAGAAGTGGTGTTAGAATAAGTTTAAGTTTAATAAATTTGGCTCGCAAAAGAAATTTCAATCATTGTACTGTTGCTATTTGGCTCTGTTGACTAATGAGTTTGCCGACCTCTGCCTTAGTGAGTCATGAGGGCATGCAATCAATGCAGTGGTCCCAGGCTGTCATAGAAAAAATAGATTAGAGGAGAACATACTAGTGTCCTGTACATAGTAAGGGTAGATACTGTTTTGTAAGACTTGTTTTAGTCGTATCAAAGCACAGATACACATAGGAGTGTACTGAAACTCCATGTAAAGTGTGGCTTTCTCCTGCTGCTGTGGTAGTCAGGTTTCTCAATCCACATTGAATCCCTTACAGATTTGTTGAAATCTCTCTTGTGTGTTTATTTGCAGGTAATACGAACCATATTTAGCATCCGGTGTGGCATAGGCATTGACTGGTCAGAAGGAATGCTGTTGCAAAGACACAGAGATCTCTAGCTCTGCCGAATGTCAGCTCCTTATTTACGGTTGGAGGGGGGATGTCTTGGGAGGGGTTAGGGAAGGGCACTAAGGGGTTTGGGTCAGTAGCTTTTTGTCAGAACAAAGTATTTCAGTGTTTTAATGACTAGTGTGACTCTACTGTTATATAACTATCAAATATCCAGCTCTGGCTTTCTATCTTTTTCATTTCTTACTTAGAATTTTACAGGCAACTTTGGAGGAATGGGAAATATGTAGGTGCTCCCCCGGCTAAAGCCATAGGAGCCAGAGATCCTACACCTTTCACTTAAAAATTTATATTTAGAGAGAGGAAAGGAGAGTGATAGAGAGATAGAAACATCAATGAGAGAGAATATCATTGATCAGCTACCTTCTACACACCCCACACTGGGGATCCAGCCCACAACCTGGGCATGTGCCCTGACTGGGAATTGAACCAGTGACCTCTTGGTTCCTGGGTTGATGCTCAATCGCTGAGCCACACCAGCTGGGCCTACAGCTTTTATTTTTAATCTAATTTTTCTCTCAAATATTGTAGTTTATCCTTTAGAAGAATTCATGAGAAATGCTATGACAATTCTGATCTGATCTTCACTAGTGATAGGTAAGCTTTATATTTTTTTCTGGTCTAATGGAAATAACAGTGAATGATGAAATTAGAGGAAAAGGTGGACACCAACTGTGAAAGGAGGATGTGAGGGAGAGGGTTGGATAGTGATTACAGTCAGTATATGCCTTTGTGGCCTGAGTGATTGGGCATTTTCCTCTACTTGCCCTCTGCCAGCCCACTGTACATGGCTTGGCTTCTTTCTCCGTGGGCTATCAGGCAGAGTGGCTTTAGTCTCTGGGTCTGTGTGTCTTTATGGGCCTATGTGTTTACACCCTTGCATTGGGGGCAAAGGGAAGATGAGATGGAGGAGGGGAAGAGCAGTTCTGTGGAGCTTCGTATTTATAATGCGCTGTAACCTGCAGAGTAGTTTGCTACAGGAAGACTTAAGTGCCATTATACCAGTAATTTCTTATTGCTCATGTCCTTAAGTTAGTGATGGCTGAGGGTTGTTACTCAAGTTCTAGACCCAGGACAGCTCGATCTTCTCGGTTTGTTCATTTCCTTTCTGTTATGTGCAGGGAAAAGGAGCTCATATGGACATATGCTTTCAGTTCATATCTTGCTGCCTCTCATTTCCTTGATTCAGAGGGGAAAGAAGAGGGGACCTCATCTAGAAGGAAGACCCTGCAATCTCACCTACCTGGCTGTGGTAGCAGCATGAAATGGTTGTAGCAGCCCCAGGGTCTCCTGGGATGTTGGATGGTCCTCTTCTGAACAGGAGTGAGCCTGTCCTTCTCTCAGCAGGTGCCAGCAGCACAGGGACAGGGTGACAGCATCGCTGGGGTGCCAGTTGCCCCTGAGGTGAGAAGGAGGGCTTCCCATTGTCCCGAGGTTAACAGAATAGACTTGTGGTTCTTATCAACCCCACCAGATGTATCCAGCTGTTTCACTTTCTACTCCATCCCAACCAAACACACTTAAAGTTCAAAACAACACTTACATCATTGAAACAAAAGTGTTTACAATGTGAAGGCTTTTAGTAATTTAAGTCATTAATCTAGTGACAAAGGGAGGGAAGTGCTCTTTGTGGCATTGAGTCTGGGAAAATCCAGGCCCCAGAATGGATTTTCCTGAGACTAAAGGATTGAAAGTGACAGATCTATAGATCAAGATGGCAGTGGAGGAGGTAGATATTACACTCACCTCCTCTCATGTCCAAACTGGAATTACAACAGAAATATAGAACAATCAAACTGAACTGCCAGTTGAACACTAGCTGAAGATAAGTCTTACAACCAAGGAATTACAGAAGAAGCCACATTGAGACTGGTAGGAGGGGCAGAGATGCAAAAAGGGCTGGCTCTGCTCCCATGACAGGGATTACAGAGAGATATCTCAGCTGTGGGGGTTCCCCCTGAGAATCATGGGGTCTTAACTGCAAGCCCAGAGCCAGCAAGTGGTGTCCACATAACATATAGCTGTGAAAATCAGTGGGGATTCTGTCTACCAGGGAGAGACGGAGTCTGCTAGAGACACAGGCAACCTCAAAGAGGGCCAACACACACAATCTCATTCAGTCTCTTATCCTGGGCTCCAGCAGAGGGAGGGTAGAGTGGACTAGAATTGTTAGAAGAGAGACTGGAGTTTGTGGCTCTGGGGAGATAGTTGAGGGGACAATCACTATGAGCACTCCCCTCTATAGGATATGAGCTTGGAGAAATACAATAGCTCCATCCTCTGGACTCTCTGTTGCCCCACCCAGTGGAGATTACATCCTGCCTGGGTTAGGGTGTAGAGGACTGGGCAGTCTCAGGGGTCATCAGTTACTGAGTTTATGTGGCTTTGGGGCAGAGGCTGTTCCCTCCCCTTTCTTATAAACCTGATTGGCACCTTCCTCTCAAGGGAGATCTGCTAGCTTTACTCTCCAGGCTCCTGAGGGCCCCACCTTAACCCACTCCCTTCCCCACTTCTATCCTGCAGAATCTGGGACAGAATGAGTTGTATAGCTCTAAGATGGGGGACAGTTCCCATCCCCCCACTGAATGGAAGGAGGGGTGGAAACAGAGAGAAACATTGATGTGAGAGAGACATCTCAATTGATTGCCTCTCACATGCACCTGACTAGAGCAGGGCTTGAGCTTGCTAACTGGGGATCGAGGTATGCGCCCTTGACTGTAATTGAACCCACAGCCCTTCAGTCCGTGGGCCGATGCTTTAACCACTGAGAAACCGGCTAGAGCACGGGGGCCATTTTTACCTTGCGTGCCCTAGCAGCGCAGCGCCTCCCTTCACACGGCCAAATCTTGGTCTGATGGGGCCTGATAAACTCTGCTGGCTTCACCCTGACAACTCCCTGAGACCAGTGGGTGGCAGTTAGACCTGGAATGCCCTGGGACATTTGCTGAGTGGCCTCAGACCCAGCACTGACAATGAGTTTGAACTATGTGGTGAACACCGCTTGCTTCTACATAGTGACTCACTGAGAGCCTACTTTATGCAACTCTAGTGCCACCAGAGGCTTTTGCAGTGATCGAGCCTAACAGGCAGTCAGCCTATGGAGACAGGTGGAGGCTGACAATGAAGTACCTGGGACTTCTGCTGACCTGCCCCTGGGCCTGGTGCTGGTTAAAGCTGGCCTTGGTGTGCCGCTTGGTCCTTCCTGCACTCCGAGGCCCAGCAGAGGCATCCACAAACTGTGGATCGCTTTATAGCTTCCAACAGGTTGCCCAGGGCCAGTCACAGGTAGCATCTGACATTGGCCAGCACCAGTGTTCATTCCAAGAGGCCTCAGAACCAATATACCCAGTGCCAGCTTCAGACAACGTCAAAGTAGGATCCAGTGGCAGAATCCACTTCCCATGTGGTATATCCAGTGGGAAATCTTGGCAGGCACCAGACCCTACTGAGGCAAGTCCCGTTTCGTGTACTTAGCACCTGCCCAATAGCTTGTACACTGAGGTACACAGCTGTGGCCAATCACCACAGTCAGCTACACATGAGTAGGCCAGTAGAGATCAAGACTCAATTTCAACAGGAGGGCCCACATGAACCCACATAAGGGACATTCCTGGAGCACTCATCTTAGGTGATTAAGAAGACTATGCCACTGGGTCCCACATAACACCTGCTATATAAGGGCCACTGACCAAGACTAGAAGACAGAGCAGAAACAAACACAAAGAGGCAACCCAAATGGGGAGACAAAAGAAACATCTTTTAAATGAAGAAATAGAAGAAACCTCCAGAAAAATAGTTAAATGAAATGGAGGCAAGTAACTTACCAGATATAGATTTAAAAAAGGGTTATAAGGATGTTCAAGGAACTTCAGTGAGAACTTCAGCAAAGAGAGAGCAAGCATAAAAAAAGACACCAGAAAAAAAAATTGCGGTATCTGAAATGAAGAATACAATAGAAGGGATAAATAGTAGCTTGGATGAAGCAGAGGATTGAACCAGTGATTTGGAAGACAAGGTAGAAGAAAACACCCAGAGCAGAAAAAATAAAAAGGAATTTTAAAAATGGTGATAGTGTAAGGGACCTCCCCCAGCATGTGCCCTAACCAGGAATCAAACCCCGGTAACCTTTTGGGGCATGAGACGATGCCCCACTAACAGCCGCACTGGCCAGGGCAGTGCTGTTTCCTGTCACCAAGCCACATCACGGAGGAGGCTTCCGGAAAGCAATTTGAATGGCCATCGGTGTTCAAGTAGCATTTATGACTTTTTATTTATGAAAATGCTCCCAAAGTTTGTTTCTGAGCTGAACAGATTGCCAAGGATGTTATTTTGTATTTAAAGTCCCTCTGCAGACTGTTTAAGAATAAAGAAATTCCTAAAAAAATAATGATAGATCTAGATCACTAGTTCATACAGAAGAAAAGAATCCCAGCTTCTTTTTTTAAAAAAATTGATTAATTTTAGAAAGAAGAAGGGAATGAGAGAGACATATTGATTTGTTGTTCCATTTATTTATGTGTTCATTGGGTTATTTATGGATGTACCTTGACAGGGGGTAGAACCCGCAACCTTGGCATATTGGGATGATACTCTGACCAGCTGAGGGCCCCAGCTTCTTTTTCTTCCTCTTATTTCTCAGGGCTACCTAGTCCCCCTGAATAGCTCATGTATCAGCCCCAACTGGAATAACTCAAGTAGACCGAGTTTATTTTGGACTCAATTACTGCTTTTGATGAGACACTGTGTGGTGGTGTTTTTGGTGGACGGACAATTCACCTTTCATCCTGACCTGCCTCGGTGTCTTTTCTTCCTCTGGCTCAGAGCCCCTCATTTGGGGCAATCTTTAGAGTTTCCTGGTAACTTATCAGTGTGAGAATAGCTCAGTGAACCATTTTCCTCAATTAGGGAATCATAGTTTGGAAAAATTTTGTTCAGTTTAGTTGACTTTAATGTGCCACAGTCAATAAAATTTAAGATTACACCAGAGAGCAGGCAGATTTCCTTCCAGAGGCCCCGTCTGCTGCTAAAATGCTCTGCCCATCCAGTGTTAGTAGCAGTGCAGCCCTTTTCTGGAATCAGTTGGTATATCTTCTACGTAGTCTTCGTTATTTATTAGTCTTACTTAGCTAATGATTTCAGTCCTGTCTCTCAGGGAATGACTAAAGCTGGGTGAAGCTTATTATTTTAAAGTATACGTTACATGCAGCAGAAGAGAACTGTCATAGAAAATAAAGGGCTGGGCCAGGAGGGCGAAAACACAGTAATTGTGTTCAGGCGTCCCCGGAGATCTTGACTCATATTGAAGAAATAATGCGATTATGATTAGTCATTCTTATTATTCTTAGAAACTGGTAATTGTAAAACACTGAATCTGAATAGGACAGTTTTAAGCATTACGAGAAACAGCGTAAAATATTAAATGTTAACCAGAATGAGTGTCTGTTTTTCCTGTCATCAGCATCACTTATATTTCAAAAGATAACTTACTTTGTTTTTTCCTTCAGTTTTGTGTGTTCCGGTTGTTACAGGCATTTTTTGCCTTCCCCCTATGTGGCAGAGTCTGTGGTTGCGATCGGGAAAGTGAGGCTCGCCCTGATTGCCCCGGTTCCCTTCCCGCACCAGGAAGGGCCCACTGTGTGTGGTACACGTTCTCATTGTTTAGTTTCACTGACCTGCTCCCTCTTGGGATTTCTTACACGGCCCCTTCCCCGTATTTAATTCCGCCTTTATTCTCTTTCCATTTTCAACACCGCCTTCTTATTTGCCGGTTTACATACAAGACGCCTTTTTGTATAGGTGCCTGACCATGCATGTCTTTTTATGATGAACAAATGTCAAGTGTTTGGCACGGAGGCTTCTGGTAGCTGGGCCCTGAATCCTCCCTTAGAATCCGCCGGCGGTGGCCCGTTTGTCCTTCATCTTCTCGACCGGCCAGGCAGAGCCCCCGTTACGTGGGAGGTTTCCAAGGGTAAGCTGTTAATGCCTTGGATGCTGAAAATGTCCAGCCACAGAATGTGAAGGAAAAATTGAGCCTGGGATTGGAATTTATATTCCTGTCTAAGTTGAACTAACTCCTTATTCTTCCTCGCCTTTTAAAATAGCCATCATTTATTTCCTGCCCTCCTTTTGTTTCTCCCCAGAGTGACACCCCTGTCCTCCCAGAACGTGGTCATTCATCACGGCCAGACCCAGGAGTATGTGCTCAAGCCCAAGTACTTCGCAGCCCAGAAGGTGCTCTCGGGGGAGCAGGCCACGGAAGGTTCGTTCCCGCTGAGATACGGGCCGGATCCGGTAGCTGCACCTTTCCAGCGTGAGTATCCGTCCCGCCAGTCCTCCCTCTCAGTTACAGCAGCCGAGCCTGAGAACGCTTTGGTTTCGACGGCCTGAGTGTGTCACAGTAGATAAAATTTTAAAATCACTTAAACAAACCCACATTGGCTCCTGAAACACCCAGACGGCAGCACTGTTTTCCTATTCGGGGGAAAGGCGGTTTTCTCGGCTGTCGGACGAGAATCTGAAGTGGCCTGTAATTCCGTGCCTGCAGGATGGTCCCGCGTCTGAGACGCACGCGTTCTAATTTTAGAGGCACTTACATGCCTGCCGAGTTCACACCGATAAAAACATGTCGGAAGCCGGCCAGGATGCGGCCCTCCTGAGAGGAGTGACGTGGCCCGCGTTGCTCTCTGAGCACCCCTGCCGTGGGCATCGTCCTGTTTGGAGGCCCACGGCGCAGTGCGTCACGCAGATGGCGTGGCAGGTCTCCCTCTGGCTTTGTAAGGAGCCTTTGTGTCAGCAGTGGCCAGCCAGCCTGGTGAACCTCGCACCGTGTGGGGAGCTCCAGGACAAGCCCCGGCTGCGAGGGTGGGGGATGTGATGATTTGCGGGTTAGGTGTTACAGAGCGGCTCCTGGCAGCCTCTGGAGCAAACGTTCCGGAGGAGGCGCAGACCGCTCAGAGGCCGGGGCTGGACGAGCACCCGCCTTCCAGCAGCGTCCTGCTCCATCTCCCGGGGCCGGCCGGCCTGCGCCATCCGTTGGGAAAGAGAATGTCAGCCGTGAGGTGGGAAAGAACCGCTTTTCACCGAACCCTGAGTCCCTCGAATAGCTGAGATAGCATTTGTTCTATTGTTTGGCACTTTAGAGGTCTGTATCTGGTGGATTTGATTCCCTGAGCCCATCCCACCTCCCCGAACTGGTCACTCATGAAAAGATGGATTCTTCCCTCAGAATTGGTCACTTAGCAAAAAGAGTATCTAATATAAGGTTTGCGCATCCTCCTTTGCATCATGTGAGAAAATTCTGCTCGATGATCTGAGGCTGGGACCCCACCCTGCACTTCCCCAGAGCAATGGTTTGATGAGGTTTATTGAGATGATGAAGAAAGCCAGCCCTGGGGATTTTATTTTAAGTTAATTAATTAGTATGTTTTATTGATTTCAGAAAGGGGAAGGGATAGGGAGAGAAAGGTAGAAACATCGGTGAGAGAGGAACATCAGTCGGCTGCCTTCTGCACACCCTCTACTGGGGATTGAAGCTCGCAACCTGGGCATGTGCCATGACTGGGAATCATACTGGTGAACTCCTGGTACATGGGAGGATGCTCAACCAACTGAATCACACTGGCCGGCTTTAATATTATTTTTTAATACTCACTTGAGGACATACTTAGAGGAAGGAGGGGAGAGGGGGGGGGAGAGACTACCAATGTGAGAGACAAACATTGATTGGTTGCCCTTGGTACATGCCCTGGGCAGGGATTGGACCCACAATGCTTGATGTGCCCTTACTGGGAATAGAACTGGCAACCTTTCGATGCACAGGATGACACTTGGCCAACTGAACCACTCCGAGCTGAAGCCCTGAGGATTTTAGAGAGGGAGGAATGGAGAAATCAGGTAGCTCATCTCCTTGCCCTTCAGCCAAGACAACTTCCAAGGCATGTGCAAAATGATCTTGTTTTGTGTCCATCTTGTTTCTAAAGATCCTTTGACTTCAGTGCTTTATTAATATCCCTGTTTGTGTGTATGGTGTTTTTCTAATCTTAATTTAAAAACCAAAAAAGAGGCATTTCTTTATTTCCTTGTGGTCTTATATAGATCACCTATTTTTTTTAGAAGCTCTCCAAAATTAGAGTGTAATGGGGAGAGTTTTTGAAAGCTAATGATCATACTGATAAAGGGGAGAGTTTATAACTAAATGAAGGTATGGGGAAAGGTGGTCTGAGAATCACTGGCTAGACTGTGGTTTTGGTTTGTTACTTATGATTTGTTATTGGAAGAAAAATTCCCACTGTGAGTGTATGTATATATTCTAAACTCTCAAAAGTTTTGTTCAACTGTCTTCTGAAAGATGAAATTATATTTTAGAAGGATGTGTAGGTAAGTTTCTTATCTGTGTGGCCCATAAATTTCCCACCCATCTTGTTTCAATGTAGTTTCTCTATAGTTGGGAGCTGGTAAAGTAATTTAGACCAACATGTGATCACAAAGATGGAGTTCTTTGTTCAACCCCTCCCCACCCCTCACAGTTGGCCGTGGTTCAACAAAAAGGCCCAGGAACTTGCAAATCGCCATATAGGAGGGCCAGGAAAGGAAATGGGGCTATTTTTTGCTGAGACCAGAGCTCTACTGAGAACTGGAGGGCTAATGGGAAAGTTTTAAAAAGAGGTAGTTTGGCAGGACTATTAGGATACTAAAATAGCAAAACTGAGCCCGGTCGGCGTGGCTCAGTGGCTGAGTGTTGACCTATGAACCAGGCAGTCACGGTTCGATTCCCGGTCAGGGCACATGCCCAGGTTGCGGACTCCATTTCCCGTGTGAGGCATGCAGGAGGCAGCCGATCAGTGATTTTTCTCTCATCACTGACATTTCTATCTCTCTCTCCCTCTCCCTTTCTCTCATAATAAAAAATAAAATAAGGTAGCAAAATCGAGTAAGAACAACAATAGAAAGATTAATACTAGAAAGAAATTATGAGTGACTGTCAAGATTGAAAAGTATCGTGCCCCCACATCTAACTCCATATCTACCTTTGCATGAGATAAAAAGGAACCCCCAAGGAAGCAGTCCGTGTAACAGAAGGGAAGATTGAGAGAAGTCTGAGGAAGTGCAGAAACTTTGTCTTCTTTCTCATCTTCATAGAACAAATAAAATGCAAACAGACAAGCTCCTTTTACTGAAGGTTATGAAGGTCCAACAATAGGAGTCAATAATTCTGACTTTTTAGAAAAATGAGAATATATTATGATTTCGTGGGCATGATGAATTTTGGGATGGAATTGAGGATCTGGGGTGTCCTTACAGTCTGCTGTCATTACTTTGAGAAGCTCTGGGGACTAGAGAAAACATTTTGATTGGCAGAGAAACAAGCGTTGTGTTCCCCATTTAAGCAGGATAAAAAAAAAAAAAGGTCTACAGCAGTGGTTGGCAAACTCATTAGTCAACAGAGCAGTTTGCCGACCACGGGTCTACAGTAATTACCAGTTGGTTGGTAGAATATTAAATTGCAAGCAGCAATAATGATGGGTTCTTAGGGCTGTAAGCATTGTGTGACTTAATCAGCTCATAATAGGAGGAGGCAGTAGCACTCCAAGCCCAAGTGAATAAGGATTTGCTGTTGACACTATAGGTGAAGAATTGGTCAGAAGAAGCAGGAAAAGGATGGGCGGGGGGGGGGGGGGGGGGAGGGAAGGGGCGATGATGGGTTTAGTAAAGAAAAATATGTTGAGTAAAGTGTTATCTCTAACACTCTGCAGATAAAACAAACTGGACAGGGAGACACAAGCTATCAAGTTGCTAGTGACATGCTTTCTGTTTTGAGGAGTAAATGTCATTGGAATTTCCCAGAGTTTGGATGACCTAACTCACTGTCCCTGTCCCACGTGTACTTTTCCTATTTCGATCCTGTGTACTCACCAGCCTTCTGCGGCACTTCCTGGGTAACTTGGCATCCTGGGTTGGGTGTTCTCTGATTGCTGGATGTCTCTAGTGATGATAGCAGTGCTGTGCTTTATTCATTGGTCTTAACAGAATTGCATTGGCCTGAGTGTCATCTAGAGCAGGGTCCACAGACTTTTTCTTAAAAGACCTGGTAGTATATTCCAGGCTTCATGAGCCAAGACATAATTTGAAGATGTTTTATATGGGTACTTTTATAACGATTTAAAATATAACCATTTAAGACTGTACAAATGATTCTTAGCTGGCAGGTTTAAAAAAAAACAAAACAACCAGGCAGCTGGCTGGACTTGGCTCATGGGTTGTAGCTTGCCAACTGCTGACCTAGAGATTTACAGTCTCCCAGTCTACTGAAAATATCTAGGTTTTGGACCCGAGTTGTGCCTGGAACATGACAATTGAGCCGTAACAACTGTTTTTTGTTGTCATAGCAGCCCGCGTTCCTCACTCTGAAAAGTGTCAGATATATCTCCACTTAGTTTGAAGCCCGCCAGAAAAATGCATAGCAGCGTTATTTATAATCATAAAAAAGCAAGAACAGCCCAAATGCCCATCAACAGATAATAGGTGAACAAAATGTGTCTAATTGTCTCTTCAGTCATAAAAAGAAATGAAGTACCAGTACCTGCCATAATGCGAATGAACCTTGGGAGCACAGATACACAGAGAATCTAGACACAAAAGAATCAAATCCAGAGACAAATCCTATGCAATGTCTATGCAGGAAAGAAGTCATACGGGTGGCATGGGGTAGAGGGGTCTTCTTTGTCTGGTACCTTCCTTGATGACCTGTAGGAAAGAACTAGGACGTAAGCCAAATTTTCTTGTGCTTGGTTTAGTATTTTCAACACAGAGGAAGAAGAGAGGTTGAAATGACATGATAACATTTGAAAGGCAACTCTAATAAAAACAGTCTATTGAGATTATTAGAATACCATATGCTCAGGAGCAAACCCAAATAACTCACACGTAAAGAGATCAGTTTGGCATAACCCTCTAGAAAAAGACCTTGAGGGTAATAAGTATCCATATCCGACTATCTGCTGTCGTCGTAAAAATACCGCGGAATGCTTGATAATGTTAAAACCAGAAAATTATATTTCTGTTGTAGACTGCGATGGAAGGACATTTTTATCATGAGGATTGTAAGTACTGGAGAAATCACTAAGGTTGAGTGTGGAGTTACTTATAAAGGATATCCTTAGGATGGGCAGAAACATCCATGTAACTAACATGGTTCCCCAGACAGCTGGATTGCTGGGGAGGCAGAGTCCTAGAGCTAAAAGATGGGAGACTCTCTAACTTAAATTCTGCCCTGCTTCATCTCTTTTTATCTGATCACTTTCACATTTGTAAATATTTAGAAAGTTACACTTTTATAAATGGGATTTCTCGTTGCTAATTCCAGTTGTTTTTCTGTCAAGTTGGACTTGGCTTTTAAATAGGTTATCTATGTTTTGAAGTCATCATTAAGTTCTTTCACTTCAACAACGCTGGAATTTTAAGTTTCAGAAAAAGCAGATGTCCTTTTCTATACACTACCTTCCTAAAGGTTTTAAAACAGATGTAAGGCATCCTCTTAAAAGACTATGCCAGTTTGCCCCCTGTTGTGCTGAGACATGATGAGATATGAAGAGATTGAGGGCTGGCATTGCAAACATACGGTCCTGTGAAATTATAAAAGGAATAGGCACCAGCCACTTTTTATTTGTATGTAAGGTGTTAAATGTAACCTTTCTGCCTCACTAAGCAGCCATAGTGGTGCAGGAATCACATACACAGACCCATTAGGCCACTTTTGACAGCAGGAAACCTTGTCCTGCCCGCCCTGGGACCACAGATGACATCTTAGCCCCGGATGCAATGGTCTGTGCTGACCTCTCCCAGTCCTTGCTGTAGGCCAGTCATCTCCACTTCCACCCAGTGACCAGTCCTGGGGCTCCTCCATTTGAAGATAGAACAGCTGGTCTTAGGTCTGAGAAAGAGGCTTGCTGCCCAAGTCCCGGCATCCATTTCTGTCCTGGCTACAGTCCATGGCCCCAGATCTGGATTCTTTAGGCGCTAGACCCCACCTCCCATCCCCCTTCACCTTTTGAATGACGCTGTGGTTGAATGTGCTAGTTTCAGCCTTCAGGCTGTGTTCACACAGACATCAGGAAGCATAAAACATGAAAGCATCTCAGGGTTTCATGTGACAAATGGCATATTTCCTTTTGAAAAAAGGAAGTCCGTGTGTCTGGTGTAAAGGTTTTCTATGGTTACAAATTGGGACAGCAAAGAGTTACCCGTACAACTGTCTGTCTTCCTGGGTGCCCTGCTGAGGGAAGTGAGTGGTTCTGCACAGGGTTAGAGGAGACAACCAAGATGTTTGCGTTGGCAAAACACATCTGAAGGTTAGGAGATGCAGGTAGCATTTGGCCTGGACAGTTCTGCCACTTCCAGGCATTGATTAGAGGCTCTGGGTTCTCAGTGGCAGTTACAGCATCTCCACAGGCAAGGTGTCTGTGGTGCACGCTGACCACCCGCCACGGGATAGAAGTTGCCGCAGAGTGTGGAAGGCCAAATTCATCCTTGTAAAACCTTGGAGTGGCAACTGGATAAAGGCAAGCAGAGCTGCAATCAGTAAAGATGAGAACAGCTGGGGCCAGATTCTTATGTGAAGGATAGATTGCAATAGGGAGCTCTTCAGAGAGGAAATGGCTTGAAAATGGTGGTGAGGAAGAGTCTGCTTCTACAGACCACCTCTCCTCATTGAGATGTTGAAAGTTGGCTCTGAGTGATGTGAAGAAAGAAAAAGGGTGCTGACAACTCTAGTCCTGTGAGTTGCCCTCTCTGATAATTTATTTAAAAAAATTTTTTTTATTGATTTCAGAGAGGAAGGGAGAGGGAGAGATAGAAACATCAACAATGAGAGATAATCATTGATTGACTGCCTCCTGCATGCCCCCTACTGGGGATCAAGCCCGAAACCCAGGCATGTGCCCTCGACCTGGAATGGAACCGTTATTGGGACAGCCAGTGAGCAACACCGGCCGGTCTCTGATCATTTCTGATTGGTTGGGAACCCCATTAGGGCAGAGCTTCGCAGATGGACCAAGTGGAGGAGAGAGTTCTGTAGACACACCTCCTGCAGCTCTGGAAGCCCTCCCTGCATGGCCACTACCTTTAGCATCTGGGGTGCGAACAAATGTGTCTTTGGGTTTGGCCCCAGCCAACCCGGGTCCTGAGTGGCAGTGGAAGTTGTACCAGCCAACAATGATCTTAAAAGAAGCTGACAAGGAAGTGACTTAGCAACTAACAAGGAAGTAACAGCATCTAAGAGGAATACCAAGTGTGATAAAACACAGCCTTAGAGAAGGAATGATGGTAAAGCTCCGTGCTTTTGCTTTTGCCAAAGCAACAAGTTCCTGAGGCTGCTGAGTCACCCACACACTGTTGTGTGGGAATCAGGAACCTTGAGCCGGTTTCCCAGTTTCATGGCAGTGTGGATGTAAGCAGGAAAGATGTCCAGCAGAAAATCATCCAGGCTTCAGTAATGCCTAGAAAAGTTGCTGTGGGCTTACACACATCTAGATAGCAAAGTCACAGGATACTGTGCACAAACTAACGATTAAGCAAGTATCCAGGAAGCCGGGTGAGGATGGCTCAATGGTTGACCTATGAACCAGGAGGTCACAGACCCATTCCTGGTCAGGGCACATGCCCGAATTTTGGGCTTGATCTCCAGTAGGGGGCATGCAGGAGGCAGCTGATCAATGATTCTCTCTGATCATTGATGTTTCTCACTCGCTCTCTCTCTCTTTCTTCCTCCCCTTCCTCTCTAAAATCAATAAAAATATATTAAGAAATAAAGCATTCAGGAAAGGTTAACATCAGAGTTTTGCTGAAGTAATGTCTTTAGGAATCCCGATTCCATTGAAGGACAGGGTATTGCCTATTGCAGAGAAATTTCCACGTGTGGTCCTCTCATGGCCAATGTGCTCAGTTGGGAGGCGAAGGTGGGTGGTATGATTTATCCAGGAGCTGTTTGGTGCTATCCTAATCTGGGAAGGTATGTGAGCATGAACGCTCTCTCTGCCTCCTGACTGCTCAGACACAGTTTAGGATAGCTGGGGTCGGTGGGCATGAATGGATTATAAATACTTCCAGGAAGCTTATCCAGCAATATGAAAAGAACCATGGAGGGAAACCTCGAGTGAAGGATGATGTAATCTAAATTCCCCAATGGGCAGCCTTTCCTATAAGGGAAAGAGGCTTTAATCCCAAGGGCCCACGATTTCATAATAAATAAACAAATCCAAGGATGTTTCTGGGCGGTTGAAGCTGAGTTCAAGATATTGAGAAATAAACATGGTATGGCTCCAGAATATTCTGTGATCAAAATGTGCTATTTCTAGGGAAAAATAACACACATGAAGTTACAGGTTGCCTGGTGTGAGGTGGGGTACTACAAAGCCACATTTTTGGAGGAGAAAATCTGCATTTGAAAGAGAAAAGAGATGGTGCTTACTCAGCCTTTTTTGGCCAGGAACTGAGGGCTTTACTTGATTTTACTTCTGAGTGCGAGAATAGTTTCTAGGGAATTAATCTCTGTTGGAGTTGAAATGATAGTTCTGATTCAAAATAAACAAGATTGCACAAAACAATGCTCGTGAGAGAGACACTCTGAAGAGAAAGCAAGATGCTTTGTCTTCTCGTGTGTTAGTTTCCTTTCGGAAGTGTCCTCTTAGCATTGAAAATGACGGCCTGGTGGGGAGCTTGACCCTCTCCCCCTCTTTGCGGTAAAGACCTCAGTACCTTTCTTATATTTTTATGTGACAGTTCTATAAAAAGACTGTTTGGTCCTGGCCGGGGGGACTCAGTCGGTCGGAGCATCGTCCTGTACATTGAGAGGTCCTAAGTTCAATTCCCGGTAAGGGCACATACCTGGATTGTATTTGACTTCGATCTCTGGCCCTGGTCAGGGGGCGTGCTGGAGGCAACCAGTTGATTGATCGATGTCTCTCTCTCTCTAAATCAATACAGATGTCATTGGGTGAGAATTGAAAAATGAAAGACTGTTTGTTGTAATTGTCTGTGATGTTAATTCTGCGTGTTTTTCAATGTTAACCTCATTTTAGCCCCTCGTGAAACTGAAATGTAATTAAACTGAAACCCAGCCGCCCTCATTCTCCTTTATTCCCACATGAAGGGAGCAGACATACATACATGTCTGGAGTGGGAGGAAAACCTTTCTCCTAAGAGGTGCTTGCAATAGCATTATATTTGAGTAATTCTCTAACAGGCAAACATTAGACCTTGAGAGAGATACATGTTTATAAGGCTGATGTCTGTACATGTACATATTAGTGGTTCAGTGCATGAAATTCATGCATGGGGGGGGGGGGAGTGTCCTTCAGCCCGGACTGCATCCTCTCCAATCTGGGATCCCTCAGGGGATATCTGACTGCTGGCAGTCGGACATTCCTCTCACAATCTGGGACTGCTGGCTTCTAACCGCTCACCTGCCTGCCTGCCTGCCTGATTGCCCCTAACCACTCTGCCTGCTGGCATGATCACCCCTAACTGCCTGCCCCTGCCAGTCTGATTGCTCCCCTATCAGCCTGATTGCCTCCAATTCCCCCCTCCCCTGTGTTGGCCTCCCCCCCAACTGGCCTGCTTGTCCCAACTGCCCCCTGCAGCCTGCTCGCCCCCAACTGCCTTCCCCCACCGGCCTGCTTACCCCCACCTGTCCCCCCTGTTTGACCTTTTCACCCCTACCTGCCCTCCTGCTCCCCCTCAGGCCTGCTCGCCCCCATCTGCCCCTCCTGACAGCCTGATTGCCCCCAACTGCCCCCCCCTGCCTATACACAAGACAAGTTGAAGCCTGCTTGTCTTCAACTGCTCCTGTCTTCCCTTCCCCTGACCCCCCTGCCCGCTGGCCTGATCACCCCTAACCGCCTCTGCCTCAGCCCTGCCACCATGGCTTTGACTGAAAGGTCTCCTGATCTAATTAACATATTATTTTTATTAATATAGATACACATGCATATGCATTCGATCGTATATAACTGAGTATTATTTAAACAATCACTTTTGGGAACTTCTTTTTTTTAACCACATATCAAATAACCATGAGAAAAATACTTGTAGTTCTAACTGCATTTCACAAGTTTGTACTTTCAAGGATCCAGCTTTTTTTTTTTAACTAAATGAAAACATTTTAATAGGCAGTGGTTGCTTTTGTGAAAAACCGCATCGTTATTTGAAAATCCCTGTCTCCTAGAAACAGATTTAGAAAGCTTTGGTGAGAGAAAGAAAAGCATCCGTAGAGCAGGTGAGAGGGTGGAGGTTCCCACTCCCTTGGTTGCTGGCTTCTGGGCTTCTTGTGTGGGATTGATGTCTGGAGCCACATGCCCTGGCAGCTGTTGTTTTCATGGAGGCCGCTTAATGGCTGCAGGTGCATCTGGTAATGGCACCGCCTACCTCAGATCAGCAGAAACCAGAGCTCTTGCACCCACACATTCAGACTTTACTTATGCATAAGTTCCTTCCCTCCTCCCTCTTGCCATGGCCTTCCTGGGGGTGTAGTGGACTTTCCCACCCCACTGACTATGACCTTGGCCATGTGACTTGCTTTGACCACTGGAGTGTAGATGGAGGGACAGTGTGCCAGCTCTGAGCTTTAAAGGGCTGCGTTCTTCCTTTTTCCATGAAAAATGCCTGGGTCCAGTCTGCTGCCATGCTAACTCCTTTGACATCTGCAGCTTTTCTTAGATTACCATATCAGCGGGGCAGAAAATTTACTTTTTAAAACAACCTGGACAAGTCAATTGTTAGTTTCAGTCGAGTAAATGACACTGTTTTAATCAGACAGGATACCTACAGGTAAAAAAAAAACCCCAAAACCGCTATCCTTGCCTCAATGGACCCCCCAAAAGTGTGTGTGTGGGGGTGTAGATACTTGACTCAAGAAAGACCCATTTGAGCGGGCCAGGTTCCTCTAAGGAGGCCTGGTAGAAGAGCAATGCCACCAGAGATGATAATGATGAAATTAGATTATTCAGAATCTTGCAAGGAATTTGTAAATTAGAGTTGAACTTTAAACAGCTAAAACAGAAATGGAAAACCAAGTAAAACTGGCCAGAGAGCAGCTTTGTATCATGTTAATGTTGGGTACAGGAATGAAGTTCATCAGCATTTTCTGAAAAGGGCTGGGGATAGGGCAACATACAGTGTATTGCTAAAAGTACTCTGGATTCTTAGTGTCTCCCCAGTTAATTGAAATATATCCTTCCTGAGGTCTGGCTTATAAGGCTAGCTGTTGCTGGGTTTTCTGGAGACTTTTATCTCCCTTATTGCTGCACACAGCGTTACTGCACCACCCCAGCCCCTGGGGCAATGTGCATCCCTCACACTGTGCTGTAGCCTACGACCCCAGCTAATACATGTTCTATTTGTGCCCTTCCCTCTAACAGCTGCATGTCCTGATAGCTCAGAGCGCCAGAGATTGCCTTTTAGAGGGAAAACCCAGTTGCTTTAGTTCGTTTCTACACTCCCCTTTTAGCTCTTCCCTCTGTCCACACCCCCTCAATTCCAAGAAAGCTTGGGGTGGGTTTGCAGATGGACAGAAAGTGGGTGGGTCAATTCCATCAGTTCCTGAGATCTCTGAGTCACTTAGAGAGTCGTTCTGCCCACACTGGGGCTCAGTAGGGCCTCATGTGCTATTTATTCATGTTTGCATACCAATTTGGATCTTTCATAGAGCATTCTCAGGTCTCAGGGGTTCTTGCTCCCGTGGAATGTTCAATTTCAGTGCAGTACCATGGATAGGAGCCTTTTCAAGAAGGCTCCCGACAACCCGTTATGTCTCCTATACACTCATCATCCTTTCTGGTATGGGGTTTTAGGCAACTACAGTGGGGTCTGTGTGCAAATACATATCAGACATGCTCTGTCATGTCGCACACATGTAAACAGAGCAAAATTAGATTCCTTTTTTAAAAGGAATTTAAAAAAGACTCAGTGGAGAATATGAATTGTAATGTTTCTTGTCAGAAATGCAGTTTCCAAACCACACCTTACTATACCTCAAGAATGTGTATATATAGTCTTTAAAACTTTAAGGGTATTGGAAATTATCTTCCTATCTCAGAAGATCGGGTAATTAGGGAATTTGGACATAGGCTCATTGGTCTTCATCAAAGATACTATGTAGATCCCATTCTCTTCTTCCTTTTTATTTGGCACTTACCATGATTGATATCCATTCATCCATCGATATATTACAATATTAGCACATATTTGACTATTTAAGACATACCATGCATGTTATTCATATGTTTGTTAGAAACCAAGAATATGAGTTAAAAATTGTCAAGACAGATCTTATTTATTTATTTATTAAAATATATTTTATTGATTTTTTACAGAGCGGAAGGGAGAGGGGTAGAAAGTCAGAAACATCAATCAGCTGCCTCTTGCATGCCCCCTACTGGGGATGTGCCCGCGGCCAAAGTACATGCCCTTGACTGGAATCGATCCCGGGACCCTTCAGTCCGCAGTCTGACGCTCTATCCACTGAGCCAAACCGGTCTTGGCGAGACAGATCTTATTTATTGAAGAGTGCTGTGTTAGCTCTGTAGAAGTTGTTAGACGAGTACAAAGTCAAAATTTGACTCTCTCTAAAAAAACTTGTCAACTTTATTATATGTAGGACTTTTATGCCAATAACATAATTTTAAAATTATCTAAATACAGAGCATCTGGCAAGAATTGTTTAACTTAAAAATTATTCAAATGCACAATTAGCCTTTCTAATGAGTGGGTTTCTTCTGTTGGTTGAAATTCATTTTGGTACTTTTCAAACAAAGTCAGGTTATCAGGCCTGATCTGGAAATTATGTACAAACTCAAGTCCACAGTAGAAATTTACTTTATTCTAGAGCCTTTCTTGGTATATACTCTCATGAAAGCAAACATCTTGAGGAGAAATTTTCCCATATTTTGCAACTCTTGGGGATTTTGCTCTATAAAATCTACGAGGTGAATGTCACTATAGTTTGAGTTCTTCTGAGTTGTTCTCCAAAGAACTGACCACATGTAACAATATCCTCTTGTATTTGCATCGTGTTTAATAGCTTGTGAATTATACCTTTGCAAATTATTTCACATGGTCCCCGCCACAATCATGTGAGTTAGATGGTGTGGTTAGCATTATTCTGCGTGTCTTCTTCACTCTAGACTGCAGTGTTCTGGAGGGTGGAGCCTGTGATTGGTTTTACTGTGTCCTGTCTCGTTAAACCTCTGGATATTAGTTTTTCTTTCAAATACATATCTTAACACTTATTCACAGGACTGTTGTAGGAATGAAATGAGATGAAGTATATGATGCCTAATAGCCAGACACACTGTATGCAATCAGTCTGTGTTTGCTTTTCTCCTTCATCCCAGCCTTCCCAAGTACTTTGTGTCATATAGTTTTCATAGTAATGCTCACAAAACGTATAGGAGAGGCACTGGGGTCTGAGAAAAGGACAATGGCTTATATGAAAATCCCAGCTCTACTATTTCCTAACAAGTTTCTGATGAAAGTCTCTGTAAGGATCCCTGTCTGTGAAGTGTGCATGAGTGTAATGTATGTGGTTGTGATGTGTATTTTGAGCTCTGTGGCTTAGCAGGCACTCAGTACCCATTTCGTGAGTCCATACATCATGTAGGTAGTGTTCTGTGCATTTAACAATATCCACAAATTCTGCTTCTAGTTTTTCTAGAATCCAGGCCCAAAAGAAAAGCAGAGAAGAAGAGTGTGCATGTGTTAATGTTAGTTTATCTACTGCTGTGTAACAAATTACTCCAAACCTTAGTGGCCTAAAGCAACAAATGTCTGACAGTTTCTATGGCTCAGGAATTCAGAAGTGCCTTAGGGGATTGCTTCTGGTTCAGTCCTGTCCTGGCTCAGTTGCCATCAGGGTAGCAGCAGGGGCTGCCGTCATCCGAAGGTTTGACTGGGGCTGGACAATATGCTTTCATGACGGCTCACTCACATAAACCATTCTGGCTTATTGCCATATGGGCCTCTTCACAGGCTCTCACAGCATGGGTGCTATCCTTCCCCAGAGTGAGTGATTCAAGAGGGAGAGAGAGAGAAAGAGAATAAGACAGAAGCTGCAGGGCCTTTTAGGATTTGCTCTCTGAAGTCATAAACCATCACTTCTGCTTCAGTCTATTCCTGTAGACAAGAGTCACTAAGACCAGCCCATGCTCAAGGGCAGGCAAGTACACATCACCTCCTGAAGGAAGAAGTATTAAAAAATTTGTGGATGAACTTTAATTTGTGGATGAAATTTGTGTTCAACTGGAGAGGCACTATTTTGATGAGAGTCAAAAGCAAAAGAGGAAGTTGAAAATGAGTAACCTATAAAGAATGAACTGACAGCTGGGAGATATATAGTGTGCAATTGCTCATCAGTGATTCATTTCCCATTGGCCAACTAATCATTTTTAATTTTATTTATCACATGATATTGGCACACAGCTAGGTATTATAGGACGATTTTGAAAAAGGGATTGTTTTAGACGGAAATCTTTCCTAATGCTGAGATCTATTGAATTAGGCAGTAATCTTTTTGGGAGAGACATTGGGGCCACTTGATGGAGTCATTTAAAAATAGCCAGAGAGACGTTTGTGCTGGGAGGAAAAAAATAGACAGAGCCTGTATTCTTCAAACTTGGATACCCCCAATTCTATAATTCCGAATCACTTCACAGATTTCAAAATGCCAGTTTTCTTCCATATAATTAATTGCTTCTCCAGATCAAATTGGAGAGTTGTTTTGGAAGTTGCACAGTTTCACATCTTCAACTTCCTTAGTGCCACTTAAAATAAAATGCGTTCAAATGATATTTTGGTTTGGTCTGGATTTTTATTGCTTGTGAGGAAGAGCTGGACTTCCGCAGAGACACATCGAGGTGTCTACTCCTGACCTGCAGCCGCAGGGGCTCAGAATGCTGGTCCAGGGAGCAGGTGGAGCTTCCCTCTCTGCCCTGTCTCTTGACGTTTTTTCTCTTTCAAGCAGATTTTAAATTTTGTAAGCTGTGAAAGGTCATTTTCTCCTTATGTCTGCCTTTAGTGTAAGAGAGAAACTCCCAGGTTCCCTTATGAAGATAACGGAACCTGGACGGCACTCACCTTTGTTCAAGTTTTGTCCCTTGCAGGTATTGGCTGTTGGAGGAAGAGTCAGTTCTCTATCCTTCCCTCCGACAATGGGATTGTCCTGGCTTCCCAGCCTTACCTCCTCCTTCCTCAGGCCACTTACCTTCATTTCTTCCCCCTCATTCTTTCCTGTGTCCCTCGCCTCTCGCCACAAGTCCCTCCCCCTTCTCAAAGAAGGACACTCACCAGGTGGCATGTTTGTTATGAATAGAAAAGGAGGATAAAAATGTAAACCATATGTATCCCTTGGTTTGGGTGAAGCCAAGGGAAGGTTGGAGTAGACACATGTTCCTAAATAGAAGTATGTGCAGAGCCAGGTAAAGATGTGGGGTGGGGACGGTTGTAGTGTGTGGGCATGCCTGAACGCTGAGAATCATGGAGGGAAGGGGGAGTTTAGTTGGGTGAAAAGGATGCAAGGTGGAGAGAAAAGGAGGAAAGGTTTCCTAGGAGTAGAAACTGGATGTGAAGGAAGTGGGTGCATGAGTGAGGACTGTTGGCCCATCCTGCCTGGCGAATGCCCTGGCTTTCCATGGGGCATGCTGTAGGAGGTGAGGCTAGCTTGGGTCTAGATGGAGAAGGGTCCTAATTTTTGTGAAGGAGTTTGATTTTGTGCGAAATATTTCTCAGAGAAACTATACAGGCTCTGTGGAATCCTAATTCTTAGTAAATGGTAGAGATACGCTGGGACCCCCATGAGAAGTGGCCCCCACTTCATCAAGCTTGTGAATAAGTCATGAAATTCGTTCTTTGGTAAACACAGAGCTCAGTCGACATCTCTCCTTTCGGTCAGACTTGCTTCTCCACATACAAGCAAACAGATGTTATTTATGGAAATGGTGAGTGATAGACCGATAACAAATGCCTCCGTCACTTGTCTTTGGGAAAACAACAAATGTGGGGATAAATAAATCCTGATTCAGTTCCAAATGAAGGGACTGACAATGTGAGTCATGTGAAGCATATCTAACGCACTTGCTCTGTAAGGAGCCCAGGCAAACTAGCCAGGTTGAGTGTGTATTAGAGATGGAAGACAGGTATGTGTTTCCTGCTCTTTTACTTGTTCTGTTCATGCAGGGACAACAGCGATGTTCTCCCCTCCTGGGTTGTACTTAAGCATCTCCCCCTCCCCGCCCCCCAGGGCCACGGTGTAGCATGAAAAGCTGTGCTGCTCCAAGAAATGGTGTAGGTTCTTAAGGGAGGTAGAGATTTTCACATGAAAAAAGCGCATTTTCACATGAAGAAAGCGCATCTTATAAATAGTATTGCTCCCCTTGTGAGGCACTAACAAAGAGTGTCATCTTGAATGTTGAGAGCTAAAAAACCACCCCTTAGCAAACTCATTTAAGCCTCTCCAAGTGTGGTTCCCGTGATTGGTCACCTTCTGGATCAAGGCCAAAGAGTGCATTGTCCACTCAGAACTGAGAAAACAGGTGCAGTGAGCTCCCTCTCCCTCCCCTGACTTTCTTCTTTGCTACATTTAAAATATATATATATATATTTTATTAATTTTTTACAGAGAGGAAGGGAGAGGGATAGAAAGTAAGAAACATCGATGAGAGAGAAACATTGATCAGCTGCCTCCTGCACATTCCCTATTGGGGATGTGCCCACAACCAAGGTACGTGCCCTTGACCGGAATCGAACCTGGAACCTTTCAGTCCACAGGCTGACGCTCTATCCACTGAGCCAAACCGGTTAGGGCTTTTTGGCTACATTTAAAGTTATGAAGCGATTTAAGTCCTGTCGTCCCGGGAATATGTTTCTTCAACTCTTTTTTTATTTTATTTTATTAAGTTTTTATTGATGTCCGAGAGAGAGGCAGGGAGAAGGAGAGAGAGAGAAATATCAGTGAAAGGGAAACATGGATGGGCTACCTCCTGCACACCCCCTACTGGGTATTGAGCCCCAAACCCGGCATGCGCCCTGACCGGCAATTGAACCGGCAACCTCTGTAGCTGCATGGGATGCCTGCTCAATCAACTGAGCCACCCGGCTGTGCTCTTCAACTCTTTCTCACAACATTTCAAACACCGTGGTTCACTTAGGATGGGAGGACAACAGCAGGTGCTCTGGGTTTCAGAACTAGGAGCAGAGGAGAGAGTTCTAGGTGTGTTGTTCTAGACAGGGGAGGTTTCAAAGTCATGTGAGAGACATCACTGTGGGCAGCCTGGTACGTACAGTTGCAGGCCCCCGGCCTGTCCCCATTGCTGCCTCTAGTCGTGGTGCCTTCAGCAAGGCTGTCCCCTCTTTCCTCCGACTGCTGTCCACAGCTTGTTCCTGGCTGTTCCTCATCCTCAAACTGAAGGAGGCCTAGACAGTTGAACCCCGTCAGCGTCTAGGATGTTAAAGAAAAATATCTTAGAAAAGAGGTCAGAAAACGAAAATGCCCCGAAGCCATAGGTTTGTTTTTCTAGTTCTTCACTTTTATTACCAACTGTATTTTCTTTCTCCAAACACTGGGTCAGATTCTGCTGGGTAAGTAAACTACGATGAGTCTTTCTACTGTAAAATATATTATACCTTCAAACATATTTGATTTTGTTCCCAGGATAAAAATAGGACCTTTAAAAATATTTTTAGAGAAGAGGACTTACAATGATTGGTATTTAAAGAGCAAAAACCCAGGGAAAAAAAGGAAAGATAAAATCCTATATTCACAAGGTGTGCTTTTTAAAGTCCTGCCGGGGGAGCATTGGTGTCTGGTGTCTGCAAGACTGAAGTTGAGGAAATGTGATTCTAAGTGGAAATCTTAGTTCTAAAATCTCGAGTCAAGGCAAAACAAAGATGAAATGAGAAATAGGAGATGAGCCCAAACTCCTGAAATACGTGGGAATCTGAGATGAGATATACTGTCTTCATTGCTGGATCTGTGCTTAGTCCTTCCGCCAGTCTCCCCAAGCTGAGCAACAAAGTGTATTTCTCTTCTTTGGTGGTTTTTATGGCCTGGTGACAATTTACATCAGATGACAGAGTCTGGGTAGTAGTGTTTTTAATTTCTTAGTTGCTTTTTGTCTAACAAAGGGAGTGAATACTTAGTAAGTCACAAATATGTTTATTATAAAGTTAACTCTTGATACATCATAAATTTTGTTTATGGAATTAGAGGAAATTTCCATCATTTGTCAACTTGATTTTTTGAATAATATGTTATGAAATTCTGGGAGCAAATAATTGTCTATTTTGCTATTGAAAAGTGTTTGAGAAATTTCTGTTCCTGTTGTTGACTCAGTTATGCTCTCATTTGGCATGTTTAATTGACAATGTTTACTTTTTTATATCATTGGCCATTTTGGGGTAATGTTTTAATGATTTGGGGGAAAACGTGTTTTGTAATAATTGCAGGGCTTCCTGGTTAACAACAACTGTGCTTTCCCTTGACCTTAAACTTCTATGGCTAAAGCATTTCTCTCTGACAAATATAGCATTTAAAGGGAGTATTTGGAGGCTAACGCTGTCATAGGACTGTTCTTTTAACACTGCTAACAATGATCCCCATAGACAAATATTGTTATTTAGCTTCCTGTCAGTGAAGTTTGTTCATTCATTCAATTATTTCTTAAGCACTTACTTATGACACATGTTGGGTATATAGTAGTGACCAGGACACTTCTGGAATTGGTATTTTGGTGACAGTAATCAAACACTATATATATATATAAAGTATTTTTATACTAAACTAGAGGCCGGGTGCACAACATTCATGCACTGGGGGAGGGGTCCCTCAGCCCGGCCTGTGCCCTCTCGCCAGCAGTCATTTATCCCCCCAGGGGTCCTTCGTGCTGCTGCAGAGGTGAGAGAGGCTCCTGCCTCCACCGCTGTGCTCACCAGTCATGAGCCCAGCTTCTGGCTGAGTGGCACTTCCCCTGTGGGAGTGCTCTGACCAACATGAGCCAGCTCCTGCATTGAGTGTCTGCCCCCTAGTGGTCAGTGGCCGTCATGGCCACCAGTCATTTTGTGGTTTGGTCAATTTGCATATTAGCCTTTTATTATATAGGATTCTATAGGACTAGGGGCCTGGTGCATGAAATTCGTGCACTGGGGGTGGATGATCCCTTAGCCCAACCTGCCCCTTCACACAAACTGGGACCCCTCAGGGGATGTTCTACTGACCACTCACCCCCAGCCTGCCTAAAGCCTAAAGCCTCTGGCTGAAG
This sequence comes from Antrozous pallidus, assembly GCA_027563665.1. Lineage (NCBI taxonomy): Eukaryota > Metazoa > Chordata > Mammalia > Chiroptera > Vespertilionidae > Antrozous > Antrozous pallidus. The sequence continues at coordinate 56,866,247 of CM050523.1, read as the reverse complement.
CTTTAGGCCTTGGGCACCCAGCCATTGCCCTGCAATGGGGCCCATGGCTGGCTCTGCCCCTGCCCTGCCCCCACGGCCTGGGCCTTCACCCCAGCCAACTCCATCTGGCTAGCACAGGCCTCAGCCCCGCCCCCCCGTCCCTGGCTTCCTCGGTCCTGCCTCCCCCCCACCCCTGGCTGCCTCAGCCCTGTTCCCATCTACCCCTGGTCCCTTGATCCTGCCCCCCTGCCCCTGGTCTCCTTGGCCTGGCTCTCCCCCACCCCTGACCCCATCCGCCCTGCTCCCCCAGCCCTGGCTGCCTCGGCCCCTCCCCCCTGGCAATGGCTGCCTCAGCCCTGTCCCCTGGCCTGGGCCACGCTCTCACTGGCTGACTCTGCCCCAGCTCCTGATGGCTGGTGGGCATAGCTTGATCAGTGGTATGGCCAATTTGCATATTACTCTTTTATTAGATAGGCCTAGAGGCCCGATGCATGACATTCAAGCACTGGGGGGAGGGATCCAGACAGGTCTGCACCCTCTTGCAGTCCAGGACCCCTTGGGAGGTCCTGCCGGCTTAGGCCCGATCTCCTTGCAGCCCCGGGCTCTCGCAGTCCCGGGCTCTCGCAGTCCCGGGCTCTCGCAGTCCGGAACCCCTCGCTCCTTCCTGCCCGCCTGCACTGCAGGCAGGAGAGTCTCCTGCCAGCACCGCTGCTGTGCTTACCAGCCATAAGCTCAGCTGGAGTGCACTGACCACCAGGGGGCAGCTCCTGCATTGAGTATCTGCCCTCTGGTGGTCAGTGCATGTCATAGCGACCTGTCATTTTGCCGTTCAGTCAATTTGCATACTAGGTTTTTATTATATAGTATAGGAAATGTAAAGCAGGGTTTGAGGGATAGAAGTGTGGGGGTGTTGCACTTTCATGCCAGGAAGTTAGGAAAGGCCTCTTGATAAGGTGACATTTTGGAGAAGTCTTTAAGGAGTTGAAGGAAGAAGCTGTGTATATTTGGGGAAGAGTATTCTAGGCAGAGGGGACAGTAAGTGAAAAGGCCTGAGACAGGGGTGTGCCCAATCCTATTGAATAAAAAAGCAATATGCAAATTGGCCATACCTTTGCCACGCCCACAAAGCCAATCAGAGTGAGTATGCAAATTAACCCAAACAAGATGGCGGTTAATTTGCATATCCTATTGCAGAAGAAGGCATAGAAGGAAGCCAAGCACTGCAGAAGGGAGCAAAGCTGCAGAGAAGTAAGCAATCGGGGTGGGAGAGAAGGAAGGTAGGAAGGCAGAGGAGATGGGAGGAAGCGAGGCAGCAGAGAAAAAAGCAAGGCAGCGGAGAAAGGAGAGAGCGAGGTAGTGGAGAAGGGAGTGAGGCAGCAGAGAAGGGAGGGAGCTTTGCTCAGGCTGCAGGAAGCTCTATTCTTGCAGGAATCTTCCTACAACGGGTCTCTAGTATTTGAATAATAGTAAGGAAGTTAGAGTGAGAGAGTTGGGGAGAGGTGTAGCAGATGAGGTCAGGGAGGTCACAGCTGTGGAGGGCTCCTAGGTCATTGATTTGTATTCTTCTTTAGAGCGGGCACCACCGAAGGGGGGAGTGTCACGATCTAACTGACATACGTTTAAAAAGGATGCAGTGAGTGCTGAGTGGAGAATAAACTATAGGAGGGCAAAGAAGCAGCAAGTCCACCTAGGAGAGCATTGAAGTAATCTAGACAAAAGATGATGGTGGACTCCACCAGTGTTGTCATGGAGGTGCTGAGAAAATGCCAATTTCTGGAAATAGCGCTAAATAGGATTTGCTGCTATGCTGAGTCTCCGGTGACAAAAGGTCATGAATTGACCGTTTTCTGAGATGAGGAAGGCTTGCAAAAGACCAGGTGTGGATTTGCGTACATGAAACATTAGACATCTATGTAGCAGAGTTCCATAAGCTTTTGACTAGTTGGGTTCTTGGACACACACACACACACACACACACCCTTTTAGTACCCACATGCACACACGCATACACACAAGGGAGAGGTGGTCCAGGCTATACGTAAACATTTTCTGTACAGAAGTCTGTAGATGGTATTGCCAAATCCATAAAGACTGAGCTCTGGGGCCCTCCCTGGGTAGCATCACGAGGAGCAGTGGTCCTCAAGGTAGGAGAGAGAAGCATGAGCCAAGAGGGAAACCTAGAGCAAAGTGGAGAAAGAGTGTTCTGGGAAGCAGTGTTCTACTGTCAGAGAGGCTGAACGTTTGAGGAAGAAAGAGCCAGAGAAAATGCCATTGGCTTTGGCGATACGAAGACCACTGATGACCTTCAGCAGGGTGGCTTTGGGGACGTGCTGACGGGGAAAGCTTGACTGCAGCAGGTTCCAGTGAGAATGGGAGGGGAGGTAGTGGAGAGAGCTAGCCGAGCAGATCTTCTGAAGAGCTTTTCTGTAAAGCGAACAGAAATGGAGCATGGTCAGCAGTAGAGGGGGATGGGGACAACGGGAGGTGGGCTATTCTTGGAAAGCGGGAACCAGGGCATGGCAGCATGTGTGCACACTCAGAGAAGGAAGTCTTTGAGGAAGCAGGAGAGGAAGGGGTTCTGTTGCTTCAGTGGAGGCATTGACCTTAGATGGGACCACCTCCTTCACCAGGAGGGAGGAGGGGCAGCAGCAGACGCAGGTAAGGTGGGTAGGTCTGGGTCTTTATAATTTCTGTTTTCTCTGAAACAATAAGCAAGCCCATACGTGACTGTGCGTGTCTAGGTAGTGTCTGCATTTCTGCTGAAGTAGGTGTTTTGGGGTCTTTGTTTACATTTTCAAACATGGCATGCATTTAATCTTTGTTTTTGATGAGCAGTGAGTAATTCTTTCAGAAACTCAGAAGGGATCCAAAAATTTATTCTTAAATGCTTTAATAGGCTCTCCTTCTTGGCCTCTCTATAGGTCTGTCTCCTTACAGTATAAAAATGGAAGGAAATCATGCATGTATGGGAAAGAGACAGATGAATACCTGACATACAGTTTTCTTCAGTGAATATTAAGGGAAAATTGAGAGGAAGAGGAAGCTCAGATGTTTTCATTTATATCGCCAATGTAGCAACTATTTATCTGTGTACCTCTTTGTTCAGTTACTTCTCCCTGGAAAAACTCAAGAGATGGTGTTGGATTGTAACTCTAGATGCTTCTCTGAAGAAGCGCTCACGTCAGAACTAGACATCCCCTCTGAGTTCCCCCTTGGAGGGTTTCCAGGGACTGGGGCAGTCTGATGAAGTCACAGACTTGATATAAATTTCTCTTTACAGAGCACCTTTCTCGAGGGAACACAGAATATTCTGTGGGCATCCTTTTACCAGTCCAGGAGGAGTTACGTAAGCCTGGGGAGCCGAACAATCGAGCCCTGTTATTCTAAGCATTATTTAATGCGTTTATGGTTTGTCCTTCAAAGAATTCTTGGCCTTCAGGCAAGCAGTGAACTGCAAGTGGAAGAATTAGCCGTTAGCCTTGTTTCTGTCACGTGTGACCTGGGTACTACAGCAGCTCCTAGGTCTCTGGTTGAACCGGCTTCGATCATGAGCCGGGAGGGGGCTCTTCCCCACAGCGAGGCTACTTCTGCGCCCCCCACCCCCCCTTCTCCCAGGACATCGTCTGTGCGGGTGGGTCCTGTTGTGTGCACTGGATGCGTGTCAGGTGCTGTGGGTTGCAGCATTCTGGCCGAATGCAGGGGAGATGGTATTCGTTCCCGACGTCTGATGTGAGCCTTGAACTTGTTCTATTTATTTCTTTGGCTGCCGTGGCTTTGGGTCACATCCTAGTCTAACGACTGAGAGAGGGCAGCTGTGCTCTTTTGGAACCCACGTGTCGGGAGCAGGACTCGCATTTTTGAATTCCTCCCCGTCGTTAATGGTGGGGAAGCGGCAGTGAAAGCTTTTTTTTTTATAGGGAACGGGTATCGGCTTCCCTTCCATCCCCGTCGCCGCCATTCACTCGGAATATCTGTGGTTTGCCTGGCCCCCGGGCCAGCGCCTCTTCTCGGAGGCAGCAGCTCACACAGGCCTGGCAGAAGCTGCAGACAGGATGTTGACTCTCGAGTGTCTTGACGGACTGACTGACGAGGAGGCCCCGTGGAGGTGCTCCGTGGCTCCAGGAGTCTGTGCTCCTCGCCAGGCCTCTAAACCCAAGGTCTGAAAGTGCTTGCTTCATGTTTCTGGGGCCGGTGGACCGATGGGGTTCTGAAAATTAGAATTTTTATTTTTATTTTTTGGTCAGAGGGACCATGCATGTGAAAGCTGTCCCCCTGTTTACTCCGGACTGGCCTGACCTTTGCTTCTCAGGGATGTGATCCTTAGCCAGCCCAGGGGTGCCACTTGGGGATGGTCTTCTGCCACCCATGTGACTGTGGGCTTCAGAGCTTTATACCAGAACTAGAGGCCTGGTGCACAAAATTTGTGCATGGCTAGGATCCCTAGGCCTGGCCTATGATCATGGCCAATCAGGTTCCATGCATCCTCCTTCCCTTGCTTCCTCAGGACCCTGCCTTCGCTGCTGGTCACCTGCCATGTTATACACCACCTCCTAGTGGTCAGCACACGTCATAGCAAGTGATGGAACTCCCAGTCTCCTGGTTGAACTCCTGAGGGGACAATTTGCATATTAGCCTTTTATTATATAGGATGACCCCCACATCCGTGAGGCTCCCCTCTCTGCGGATCATCCTTTGGAACACTTCATTTTTTCATGTTTATGTGGTACTTACTCATACAAGGCCTCAGGGATCCTCAGGTACTCATTTAGTCAAGTAATTTGAGGAAGAGGCGTCGTAGGGACCAAGTGCCTCCGTAGGAAAAGCCACTGTCACTCAATCCTCACAGAACTCTTGAGAGGTGAGTCTCATTGTCTTTAGCTTGTCACATGCGAGGCATTTGAAACTCTGAGCTGTGTCAACTTAGTTTTGAGAGTCAGCAAAATAAGGCATTTTAAAGGCACCTAAAAAAACCCCCATAACAAACCCACACATATAACTGAAACTCTCTTTACATGATACCCTAGCTCAGTGGTCGACAAACTGTGGCTCTCGAGCCACGTGTGACTCTTTGGCCCCTTGAGTGTGGCTCTTCCACAAAATACCACAGTCTGGGAGAGTCTGTTTTGAAGAAGTTTAAGTTTTAAAAATTTGGCTCTCAAAAGAAATTTCAGTCGTTGTACTGTTGATATTTGGCTCTGTTGACTAATGAGTTTGCCGACCACTGCCCTAGCGATGTGGAAGTGATTTGAAAGGAGTGTGGATAGGAAAGTGTATTTCCTAATCCATTTAATGTTTATGGAGATCCTCTTAAAGCTAGGAAGGACAAGTGAGTGTCAAACAGTTGTGAGGGTTTCAACACCGATTTTGAGGTTGACGGAAGTTATTTATAATGAATAAATAAATGCCTGAAGGCACAGGAGCACCTGCTGAGAATACAAGTGTCTGTTTTAGAATTAGATTCCTTTATACCAGAATTCTTGTAAAACACAAGGAGAAATATGACATAAAACACGTCTTCTGCTTCCAAGAAGATGTGAACTTGTAAAATATCAGAATTAAGTCATATGAAACTGTCTCTGCCTTTTTGAAAATCCAGATGATTCTAAGCCAATTTTTTTTTTTTTTGGCAAAGAAATATAATCAGTTTTTAAAAACAATAGGCTCAGAATCTCAAGTGCCGGTTAGGGACTACTGGAGCTGGGGGGGTGAACTGGGGATGGCGACCAGGCGCATGCTTTTGTTGGACGTCTTCGGCTGTCGAAGGGAGCAGAACTGAGGTGCCGATGTGAGCATCTGCAGGGCAGGTGCCACGAGTGAATGCCAGCGGAGACAAAATAGTTGGCACGCCACTTCTCGCTTCGTTATGGAGCCCAGAGCCAGAAAAATATGTTTATATTCTTTTGAAGTGGGACTATGTTGTCTGTTTTTTTCCTTGGGCTCCACACACACACAGTATTCTCCAGATATTTGTTAAGCGTCGTTTGACAGCTTAGAGTGTAGGCTGATTTTTTTTGTTCCTTTTTTTTCTTTTGGTGCTACTGTAAAGAAATAAAACTTGTCTGATCATCAAAGCTGAATTCTGTTGTCGTTTGTGAAATCTCCGAGATATAGTCGTAGAATGGTTTTGAGTGTCACCTAAGCATTTAAAGCAGGGGTCGGCAAACTGTTTCTTTCAATAAAGTCTTATTGGAACGCAGCTGCTCCCGCTCATTTACATATTGTTTCTGACAGGCAGCTTTGAATAGTTGCAACAGAGTCCTCTAGGCCTGGAACCCTCACACAGTTACTACTTGGCCCTTGAGAGGAAAGTGTCTACATACCACACTGTAAGGTGTCGGAAGACCTGGTCGGCCACAAGGGTATCTCCCCACCTCTGATCGTGGGTCCTGACCAGCACCGGTGAATGCAGAAGAAATGATGGCCTCGGAAAAAAGCATCTGAAAAGCACCGATAGTATCTATCCTCTGGAGGAATTGTTTTCTGTTGTAAAGTGAGAGGGAACCCCCCCCCCCCCCCCCCAGCCTGGTGTCTTCACGTCCCTCTAACTCAGTGGTTCTCAACCTATCTGACGCCGCGACCCTTTCATACAGTTCCTTCTGCTGTGGTGACCCCCAACCATAAAATTGTTTTTGTTCCTACTTCATCACTGTAATTTTGCTACAGTTATGAATCGTAATGTAAATATCCGTGTTTTCCGTTAGTCGTAGGTGACCCTGCTAGCGGTTCTCAGCCTGTGGGTTGCGGCATGAGAAAGGTCGAGAACCGCTGCTGTAGAGCCTAAGACCATCGGAAAACACAGATATTTACATTACGGTTCATTAACAGTAGCAAAATTACAGTTACGGAGTAGCAACGACAATAATGTTATGGTTGGGGGTCACCACCACATGAGGAGCTGTATGAAGGGGCCGTGGCGTTAGAAAGGTTGAGAACCGCTGCTCTAACGCCAGCCTTCTTCATTTCCGTGGCAGTTACCTTTGCGAGCTTGAAGGGCTGCCACGTGGAGGGGGCATTGGACTGAGAGCCCTGGGCAGCTGAATTAGGACTGGCGGGTGCAGCCGATGTGAGGACACACTCAGCTCCAGAAGGAAGAGCCTTGCCAGGACCTGCCTGTAACTCAATGTGCCAGCTTAGCGGAGAGTGAGCTCCCTGGCCATAGACTCCTCCATCAAGGTTGTGTCCGAGGACCTTGGGGGCCCCATTCCAGCCTAGAACTGCTAGTGGCTAATTTGGTTAAGGTGCTTCATTTCCAAACTCAGATGTTGACCACAGTTCATTTTGTTGAGGGCCTGCCTATCGAGGCCTCTTCGATGGTTTTCTGAAGTATAATCTTGGTCAATAAAAGCAGGGTAAGGGGGAGGACACTTGCTTCTGGTGGGCAGGGGAGGGCAGAGGAGTGACCTGGGGGTGCGGGCACTGTTTCCTACTGGCCCTGGTGCCTCAAAAAAAAAGGAACCAACTGTCTTCAGCCGCTGCCGCCATCTTTGTGTTTGGCCTGTGCTCCTGGAGAGAGAAAAGGCTGGCTGCCACAGTTGGAGAAATAAGTCAGAATAGGGTTTCGGTGTAACACTTTGCCAGAGAGTTCATAGTAGTACCTGGCTGCGAACAGCAGCTCTGGGTACGGCCATACATCCTCTGGGCAGCTCTGCTGTTATAGGCCAAGAGCGGCCGTAAACAATGCATACATGAATGAGTGTGGGTGTGTTCCAATAAAACTTTATTTACAAAGGCAGGCAGTGGGCCAGATTTGATCCGGGGGGGCCATAGCTTGCAGACCCCCTGATAGAGACATTGAAAGCTAGAACTGGCTAGAAAACATCGGTTCCAGTTCTCTCCTGTCTTAGAGAAAAGGTGAAATGACAGGTCCAAAGTCACATCAGGCTGAGCCAGGGCTACAGCCTAGAACCTGACATTGAGATTCGTGCCCATTTTCTGCATTTGTGCAGCCGGGTTACGGCGTCGGTTTAAGAGAGGGCCCTGTGGGTGCCACAGCGGGGGCTCCGGGGTGGCACCTGAGACGAGGCAGCCGTGCAGCCCTGCGCGCCGGCCTCCCCGTGCCCGAGACGAAGGACCCGCTCACAGTCAAACAAAATAGACGTCGCCTCCGTTCAGACGGAGGGAGAACGCCCCGGAGCTGTGAAAAAGCTGGGCTCCCGCAGCCGCGTCACGGGATTCGATCACTGCAGCCGGCGGTGCCAGGAGATTTGAGACAGATGTTTTCAGACATGCCGCACGCCTAAAACATTTCCAGGGGTCGGGCTGCCACGGTGACTTCATAAGCGGAGACACAGGGAAAGTATGCGAGGCGAGGACACAGGCGTTTATTCACCGCTAGGTGCAGGGCCAACCCCTTTGCATTACATCTGCCTGTCAGGGTTGGCCCTTTCATGTGCCGTGCCCCCGGTGCTGCTCTTTGTCTGCCCGCGAATAAAGTGCAGCATTGTGGTTAGTAATCCCACTCCAGTGACTCGACTTCAAATGTGGTTTTGGAGTGCATCCCAGAGTTCTGTTTGCTAAGCTTCCTACTCCTGTTTCAGAGACACCACTGGATACAGAGCAGCGAGCACGGAAGGCTTCCCTCCTTCCTTAGACCTGTCGGGCTGTGGGCTATCTCTTTCCCCCCTCGCACCCCTTGCCTTTCTTCTTCTTCTTCTTCTTCTCCCCCCCACCCCACCCTTTTTATTTTATTTTTTTATTTTACTTTTGAAACCTTCTGAGGCAAGTTCATGGATACTAAGCTGATGTGTCTGTTGTTCTTTTTCTCCCTGCCTCCGCTCCTAGTGAGTAACCACACTGGCCGCATCAAGGTGGTCTTTACTCCGAGCATCTGTAAAGTGACCTGCACCAAGGGCAGCTGTCAGAACAGCTGTGAGAAGGGGAACACCACCACTCTCATTAGTGAGAATGGCCATGCTGCCGACACCCTGACGGCCACCAACTTCCGAGTGGGTGAGTTCCTCCACGGCCCCTGCCTGTCCTTACCGAGCAGTTTTACGAGATCGTAGCATTTAGACATCCTTCCCCCCCTCTCCCCGCCCAGACACACACACACACACACACACACACACACACACACACACACACGGCTCTCTGTTTGAATGGGTTTCTGTGAGTCGAAATATGCTTCCCCCCTCCCCCCAAGAGACCTTTTAAATTACTTTTGGAATAGTTTTTAGACTGGTTATTGGTTTCTTAGAGAAATGGCAACTAGGGTATCACCCCTCACTGCTTATCACCGAGGCAGCCGCGCGGTGATGGGGACGGATCAGTTGGACGGAAGGAGATGGTGGGAGAGGAAGCCCACAGCTTGCGCTGATTGACTTCAGATCTGATCTTCTCACGGAGGCACAGGGTTTATGTCAGCGGTGACTCCTGTTGTGATGTTTGGAAGATGGTGATTGCATTTAAATTTATACTCCACCAATAGCTTCTAAAGAAATTTTAGGAATTGTTGGAGCCCTGTGTTTTAGCTTGTAGGAAGGGACACAGACTTGCACCTTTGGCTACATTTCTGCTCTCTATCAAAAGCCTGAATTATCAGTTGATATAGGACATAGATTTGGGGGGGGGGGAGGATATATGCTAGTGGATTAGTGTCAGCACTGGAAACCTTTTAATATTTCATAAATAATTTAAATATGAAACCTAGTCATGACTGACTGCAAAAAAAAAAAGGCTTTTAACTTCTAAAAAATTTTTGTTTCTTTTTTACTTGTTGGTAAGTGGAGAAAGTATTGCGGTCCACCGAATGCTGTCACACTGCCAGGTTGTCATTCAATACAGTATTTTTGTCATGGAAAAATGTCTTTTATTATTTTTTTTGACCAATTATGGTTTGCCATGTGTACTCAAATAATCACAGACACCCACGTTACTTTATGCGTTACTCACAAGAATAACCCAAATGTCAGACAGATAATAACACTGGCTAGATCTGGTCTTTTTATGGAATATTGCTGTTTAGTCTTGGGAGTGTATGTCTCAGGGGTCAGAGAAGGGGGGGGGGTGTCTATTTCAAACTGATTTCCATCAAGACAGAACACAGGGCAGCAGCATGAGGTCCTTATTTGCTCTTGGGTTTTCTGCATTATTGCGACTCCTAATCCTTCTGGGCTCTAACTCAGGTCGTTGCTCATCTGTACTTGGGAAAAGCATGCGCCGTAGATACTATTTAAAAAGGCATTGTGAATTTCGTGGCTGTGATAGGGGTGCGTTAGGCATATTTTTAAAAGAATTTAGCTGTCAGGTGCCAAATGGCACATTACGCTCAGCAGGGCAGAGAGCCAAATGCAGTGGGAAGTGTGTTGACTTGATGATCAGGAAACCGGATTCTCGTCCTTGTCCTGCCACTAATGACCAGCTAATCCGCAGGACGTGACAGTTCATATTTCCGAACCGCAGCGCTTCTCATCCAGAAAATAAATGGCTGAGGAGTAGTGGCCTCTGAAATTCAGTGCGCCTCTAAAATCTTATGCCTTTGAAAGAGGAATACATAATCTTATTTTCAGGCTTTTTCAGAGGAGGCAAGGGAAAAAGACAATTCCAAGCAGGTTCTTGTGGGCTGAATGGCTTTTCTCACTTTTACTTTTCTTGATTATTTTCCTGCCTCTCGTTGCTTTCCCTTCTGGATCGCCAACCACACCTGCTCCCCCACCTCCTTGCATTTCCCATAAATCCTTACGGTAGGAATGACAAAGTCATCGGACGGGTGGTAATTTTTTGGCTCACAGTGTATTCATTTTGAAACTAAATATTGAAAGACTTTCAGAAGCAGAGGAAGTATGCTTGTTAAAACACGCCACACACTTCCCTCCTCTGGCATTGGAGCAAATGTTTAGGAGCAGAATACGTGTAACCTGTTCAAAATTTAAAATGCAGAGAAATTATTTATAGAAATATCTCAAAACCAGCACTCAAGTCTGTCACAAAAGGATTGGCAGAGTCGTTTAGTAAAGGGAAAATAAAATAAAAGAGGGTGGGGGGGATAGTAAGGAACAGTTGCACATCGGAAATCATGGGAACTATTTCATTTACATCCTGAGCTATGTCTTTCTACATTTTAATTCAAATACTGAATAATTCGAGGGACAAGTTTTATTTTTTTTTAAGAATGGCACTTTTATAAAATTTATGGATTATGATTCTTTAGACAAACAGGAAATTTTACAAATCCATTTTTTCAGACATACACGGTATCTTTGTGGACTTGACTGGTTTAATGTAACTTTACTAGTTACATAGAAAAAGTGGTTTTTCAAATTTATTGCTTTTCTCTCTATATATATTTGTTTATAGTATATTAAATCTTTTAACACATAAGATGTGTGTATATGGAAAATAGTGCAGTGTGAGGAAAATCCAAAACTTACTGTAACTTGTTAGCTATTCTCCTTGGCCTCCCATAATTTGTTAGCTACTGTCTTTGGTTATAAAAGATGGGGCTGGCAAAATCTTTCTGTAAAGGGCCAGATGGTAAATATTTTAGACTTTCCAGGCCATACAATTTGTGTCCCAACCACTCAACCCTGTCCTGGTCGTGAAAGCAGCTGTAGACAGTATGTTTAAGAATGGGTGTGGCTGTTGCAAACAGTCAATTGGCCACATTTGGTTTGAGAGCCATAGTTTGCTGGCCCCTGCTTCAGGAAGTCAAAATAATACAGGGAAAACCATATGGACTTCAGAGTCAAGGCACCTTAATTAAATAATTCATTTTGATCATCTGAACAACAGAACTACCTTTGAATTTACATGGTGATTTCCAGGTGTGTGTGTGTGTGTGTGTGTGTGTGTGTGTGTGTGTGTGTGTGTACGTACGTACGTACGTACGTATGTTTTAAAGAAATGAAAGATATATTTTTGTCACTGTTTTTTTGATAAGGAAATGTAGATACAGTAGCTTATGTGAGTTTGCCTTAGTATAGATTAAGTCAGTGAGGCATAGATCTTAGATTTTATGTTCCCTGTTTACTTAACTCCCTGAGGTCTGACCATGATGTGTAGGAGGGACAAGGTGAAAGGCCTGGTGGAGGGTTGAGTGTGTTTGAAGGCTCAATGGTATAATAGAAAATAAATAACTGAGAGGCCAATAGCCATGTGTTCAGATCTGGCTTCATCAAGCCCGTGGGCACGTTCTGGGTTTCTGTCTTCTGGACACATGTCACTCAGCTGCATGTTGCAGGGGTACCAGGTCTGCAAAGGGTGGTTCTGTAGCAGGCACAGGGGGATGCTAGTCTCTTCGTCCTGTCCTGCGTTTTCTGTGCTGGTGTTTCTGGCCCCTGAAGGTGGTGAGCCTGGGCTGTTGAGATGCGAGAGGCAGGTGCATGTGTCATTACTCTTAAGCACACACCTTCTGTTTTTGAGTATTTAGTTGGGGGAATCTTAAGTACACTTAACGTGACTTTAAAAGTGAGGCCTGACTGAGGATGACATCCAAGGGAAGTACTCAGAGATTTTAGGATAAACTCAGGATTAGTATGATGTAACAGAATATTTACACTAAGTGGTATTTCCTATAATAGAAGCAGATTTTTTAATTATAGTGTGTGTGTGTGTGTGTGTGTGTGTGTGTGTGTGTGTGTGTGTGTGGCATTCTGAGTTTTGCCTTCTTGCTCTCTCCCTGCCTTTGCCTTTTTAAAAAATGGAAACATGTCCCCAGTTGGGTGGGCCAGCAGGTTAACTGTTGTTGCTTTAGTGGATTCTTTCCATTCCATAGGGATAGAGTGAAGATGACCTTCTGGTATTTTTAAGTTGTTTATAGAATCGTAAGTTCCTCTAATAAGAAGAGCATAGGAATTCATGTTGTCACAGCTAGAGTATTTCAAATAAAATAATACTGTCCCTTGGCAGAAGTTGTTTGTAGAGGCATTGAAAAGCCATTGGGATTGCTGAAATAACACATTTGGTTTGTAGGATGCTTTCTCTGAGGGGTTACCAGGGACTTGCATTCCATTGAGCACCAACTGAATAATTAATTTGATAATTTACAAAATAAGTTCCCATATGTTACTTTATTTGATGCTTATTCCCCCTGGAAAAAAGTAAATCGTGGTATCACATTTTGCAGGTTTGCAGACCCTGGCTTTCGTGGTTTGCTTCCAAGTGACTTTAAATCAGTTTTCCTTTCCTGGAGTCCAAATACTTCTTGCCCTCCCATGTTGCCTTCTGGGACCATCTATGGAGTGATTATATATAAAACACTGTCTTTGACTTTCCAAGAGAAGCAAATTCTTCAGCTGCCCCCTCAGAGCGTATACTTGAAGGAGGAGATAAGAGGAGTGGACCTCTTAATTCAAGGTAGAGACTTCCCCACAGGGGCCCAGAGGAGGAGCTGTTCCTTCGAGCTGAGGAGGGATGCTCTGAGAGAGAACGGATGGCATGCTATTTTTCTGTGTAGTTCATCAGGCCACCCCCAGCTGCTAAACAGATCGGCTCATGGTGGGGTCTAGGTGAATCCATGTTGCTGGTTGGAGATGGGAGGGTGGGGACATTCAACTTGAAACATTGCTAGGTTCCAGTATAAAGGTGGACAGGAAGTAGAGGGAAGGGAGAGGTAAAGTTGATGTGGGAAGGATTTGCCCATCAGAATTAGTCGTGGAGACGAGAGAAGGCACAGGTGGTTTCTGGGAATTGGCAGTAGTTTCCCTTAAATAGAGAAAGAATGAAAGGGGGTGACAGATGACAAGTCCAGGAAAGTAGACTGGGGCTGTGCTATGAAGGGCTTCAGTTGATGTCAAGGTTAGGAATCAGGGCTTTGCTCTTGTGGACCTCACTAATGTCCTCTGGAAAGGGGACATTGACATTTATCATTTTGGGGAAAAAAAGAGGAAAGTTGTGTGTTTAAGGTAGAAAACTAATGTTTTGATAGTCGTAGCTTCTGAATAGCCCGTAGTAATGGTGACCACCTGTAGGCGCTTTGAACTGCCCTGAGGTTGTGGGACCTCCCTTTTGTCTAACAGCGGCAGCCTTTGATGGGGAATGGAGGCGGGCCATGTTGCCACGCTCATTATGTAGGCTCTCCTTCTAAGGAGGGAAGAAAATTCTCTCACCGCAAGGAATTAAATAAATCAGCAATGCTCAAGGAGGGGCAGGCATTGAGATTTTTTTGCTGGCAACTTAGTTCAGACACTGAATCTTTCGTCGTCTGCCAGTTGTCATTGTTTGGATCCCTTGATGTTTATCCAGCACGGAAACCAATCCAATACCAACATGTCACTTTTTGATGAACTGGGGCATATATTTCCCCCATAATGCATGGCTGCAGGTTTTATGTTGTTTAAAGATGGTCCAGTGCGATATTGAAAGAAAGCGGTTGCCTTTCTTTTTTTTTTTAATCTTTATTGTTCAGTTTATTAATTACATTGTTCCCCCTTTTTTCCCCCCTATAGTTCCCCTCCACCTGGTACCCATCCCGCCCTCCGCCCTCACCCCCCTCCACTGTCATCTCCCATAGTTGCATGATTTTTGTCCAGTCTCTTGCTACACTTCCCACACCCCCTTTCTCCCCAAGAGTTGTCAGTCCATTCCCTCTCTATGTCCGTGATTCTGTTACATTCACCAGTTTATCCTGTTCATCAGCTTATTAATTCACTTGATTTTTAGATTCATTTGTTGATAGATGTGTATTTGTTGTTCCTAATTTACACTTTTATCTTTTTCTTCTTCCTCTTCTTAAAGAATATCTTTCAGCATTTCATATAATATTGGTTTGGTGGTGATGAACTCCTTTAGCTTTTTCTTATCTGCGAAGCACTTTATCTGGCCTTCAATTCTGAATGATAGCTTTGCTGGATAGAGTAATCTTGGTTGTAGATTCTTGCTGTTCATCACTTTGAATATTTCTTGCCACTCCCGTCTGGCCTGCATCGTTTCTGTTGAGAAATCCGCTGACAATCGTATGGGTGCTCCCTTATAGGTAACCAACTGTTTCTCTCTTGCTGCTTTTAATATTCTCTCTTTGTCTTTTGCCCTTGGCATTTTAATTATGATGTGCCTTGGTGTGGTCCTCTTAGGGTTCCTATATATTGGGGTTTGGTGCACTTCTTGGACTCCTAAGTCAGTTTCTTTCGCCAGGTTTGGGAAGTTTTCGGTCACTATTTCTTCAAATAGGTTTTCATTGTCTTGCTTTCTCTCTTTTTCTGGCACCCCTATAATTCAGATGTTGGTATGCTTGAGGTTGTCCCAGAGGCCCCTTACACTATCTTCAATTTTTTGGATTCTTTTGGATTCTTACTTTTTCAGCTGAGTGGATTTTCCCTCTTTGTATTTCAAATCTTTAACTTGGTTCTTGGGGTGCTCCAGAGCACTTTTAGGTCTTTGTATAATATTTTTTATTTCAGTCAGTGTATGCTTAATTTCTGGTTGGTCCTTTTTCATATCCTTGAGAGTCTCCTTTATATTCTTGAGGGTCTCCTTCATTTCCATGTTGGTTTTGATCATTTCCTTGCAGGTCTCGTTCATATCCTTGAGGGTCTTGTTCATTTCCTTGTAGGACTCATTCATTTCCTTTGCGGTCTCGCTTATTTCCTTATAGGCCTCGACCTTTTGTTGGAGCCTCTTTTGAGAAGCCCTATAACCGTGGCTTTGAATTTCCATGTTCAGTCGTTTTTTTTCCCTCCATTTCTTTCACATCTGATTTCTTTCCATGTCTGCATGGTGGCTGCTTCCCTGAGTTGGTCAGTTAGCTTTGTGTGGTGGACTTCCTACTAGGGACAGTGGCTCAGCCTCCCCAGTTACCTGAGGTGGATATGGGTTGCACAGTCTTGCTGAAGTTAAGCTCAGGTTAATCGTTGTTAGCACTTGTGGGGGTTGACCCCCAGGCCAATTGTCTGCGAAGTTCAGCTGTGCTCAGGTTGGATGGGCGGAGTCTCTGGGCCAAGCAGACAGCATTAGCTCCGCCCTATGTGGCCCCAGGGACTTTGTGCTGGGGGCAATGGCTGCCAGCACCTCTGAGAGAGAGCCGCTGTGGAGCTCCACCGGCTGCCGGGGAATTCAGACTCTCCCCAAATGAGTCTGCATGCCCAATGTCTCACCCAGGGTCATAAAACAAAGCAGTCTGACGGTTTTCCGAATGAGAGAGCAAGTCGCAGAGTGCTCTCTGCGAGGTCACGCAGCCGAGCTGTTCGCGCAAGCTGCCTTCTCCACAAGCCGGGAGACCCCTGCAGCGCCTGAGTTTCGGCGTGCCCTCCCACTGTCCAGTTTTCACCCCGTATGATAGTGGGTTCCCTGGACTTCACCCAGAGCTGGAGAATCAGTCCAGTGGGACGTCTTTGTCTCCCTGTTCGAGAAAACTGGCTGCTTTTCAGCTGCCTGCCCTCTCCGCTGGCGCGCCCTCCAAACCTCTCTCCACGCGAATCTTTCAATGCTGTCCGCCGCCGCTCCTCTGAGTCACAGTGTCTTATCTTCACTTTTATTTGTGGAATTTTCACTCGGCGAGCTTTCTGGTGATTCTGGAAGGTGTTTGTTCTTTTGTTAAGTTGTAGTATTAAAATTGTTGAGTATGAGGGCAAGATAGGTGTTTTACCTATGCCGCCATCTTGGTTCTCTGCGGTTACCTTTCATTTGGGCAGTTGAGAACACGTAAGAAGTTGTCAAACTACTCCCACATATGATCGCTTCAAATGATTTCATTTTCTAATACTGAATAAATGTCATAATGTAAGGCATTTCCTTTATCTTTTTAAATTCATTTAAGCTGTGGAGCTCCCAACAAAGGCTGGTATTAGGAACATTGATTCATTTACCATATTTTAATTGAGCATCTGCTCTGTGCCCAGAATTGGTTTAGGCATTATAAATACAGCAACGAACAAAATAGACAAAGTCCTTGAACATGCAACATTAAAAAAAATATCATGTGGCTCTACATCATGTATGAATCTTGTATGAATCATCGTGTACGAATCTTACGCTAAGTGAAATGAGTCAGCCACATAAAACAAATACTGTGTGATTTCACTGGTACAAGTGACGTGGATCAGTCAGATTCATAGAGGGAGAAAGTGGTGGTTGTCAGGGCTTGATGAAAGGGTGGAGATAATAATTTTCATGGGCACAGAGTTTCAGTTTGCAAGATGAGAAAGTTGTGGAGATCGAATGCACAAACTGAATGCGCTTAACACTGTAGATACTTGGAAATGCTCACCATAGTCAATTTTATGTTACCTGTATTTGACCATCTCTCTATATAAAAGCCTGAGTGGCCAGATGACTGGATGACCAGATGACTGGCTGGCCAGCTGGTAGCTATGATGCTCACTGTCCACCAGGGGGCAGACACTCAAAATAGGAGCTGCTCCCTAGTGGTCAGTGCACTCCCACAGAGAGAGCGCTGCTTGGCTGACCAATGGGTGCCAGACATTGCCGAGTTCACCACTGGCAAGTGCAGCTTCAGAGGCACAAGCCTCTCCTACCTCCGGGGCAGCACCACTGAGCAGTGGGGGCGGCAGGTGCAGTGGGGCCGAGCTGAGTGGGAGTGGCCCAGGCTCCGCCCCAGCTGCCTGCCACGTCATGCACTACTACATCCCTTGGAGGATGTTGGGACTGCCGGGGAATTAGGCCAAATGGGCAGTCCAACATCCCCCAAGAGGTTCCGGATTGCAAAAGGGTGCAGGCCGGGCTGAGGGACCCTGTCAGTGCATGAATCCATGCACCAGGCCTCTAGTAATTAATAATTGCTACTAGAAGCACACTGCAAGGAACATTATTCCCTATAATATAATGTCAGGGAATGATAAATGCTATGCAGAAGTAGCGCTGAGAGAGGGACAGAGAGTGGGCTGTGGGAAGGTGAGGACTGCTCTTCTAGATGACCAGGAAGGGCTGTCCGGTGAGATGATCCCGGATCAGAGACCTGAATGGTGTGAATAGTGAGCTCTGTGAGGGAGCATTGCTGACTTTATAACCGAGCTCTGTGACTGTGCTGACTATTTTATCTAAGCTGTGGAGTATCTTCCAAAGGCTGGTGTTAGGAGAATTTATGTAAACTTTTCTGATATGTCCTATTGGGTTAGGTTTTATTTGGGTATTGATATTGTATTGTATCAGAGTATCCTGTGTGTAATATCTGTTGGTAAAGAACCTCATACACAGAAAATAGAGGCAAGCAAGTCATTGGGTAAAAAAAAAAAAAAAAAAAAAAGGCCCTGGAATGATTGCAGAAGGAATCTAGATTATGGATAATAAAAAGTGTAGGGATGTCAGTAAAGAAACGAATGACTAAAAATGCTGGGTCACCTCTTTCCCCAACATTATCCTATATAATAAAAGCCTAATATGCTAAGTGTCTTGTTGTCCAGTTGGCCATCCAACCAATCAAACTGTAATATGTTAATGATATGCTAAGGCTGCTCAAATGCTCACTATGATGTTCACTGACCACCAGGGGGCAGATGCTCTAATCAGTAGGTTTGCTTCCTGCTGGGATCCAGCCAATCAGGACTGAGTGAGGTGGGCTGGACATGCCCTGGAGCCCTCCACAGTCCCTCCTTGGCTGGCCAACCTCCCACACCCCTCCCCAGCCTCAATTCCTCCCTGGCCCCAATCGTGCATCACTGGGGTAATGGCTGGTGAGTGTAGCGGCAGTGGCGGGAGCCTCTTCCACCTTGCAGCAGTGCTAAGAATGTCCAACTGCCAGCTTAGGCCTGCACAGGGAGCGGGCCTAAGCGAGCAGTCAGACATCCCCTGAGGGTTCTTGGACTGTGAGAGGGTGCAGGCTGGGCTGAGGGACACCCCCCCGCCCCCAAGTGCACGAATTTCAGGTACTGGGCCTTTAGTTTCCTATAAGACAGATCACATGATTTGGGTACAGAACTTTCTTTTAAGGAAAAGAAATAAAATTGGTTCCTGCTTCTGAGGGCAGGTGTGTGTGTGTGTGTGTGTGTTTGCATGTGTGTGTGTGTGTGTGTGTGTGTATGTATGTAGGGGAGAGTGCCCAGTGAAGGAGGGCTGCATAGGAAGGTGGTTCCAGGGGTTAGTTGGGCCAAGGAGGGCAATCGTTGGACCCTAAGGGCCAAAATCAGGAGAAAATGAGGTCCTGTTTGGTTGAAGAGGAAGATTCCTAAAGATGAGCCAGTAAGGGCGTCACAGCGGGTGTCTGAGGTAAGTCTGCAGTCAGGACAGTTTGGAAGAAACTGACCTTTGGTAAAAGAGAGTTCAGCAGTCTGCTTGCTTAGCAAGGAAAGCCTGTGTGATTGATTGAACCTCTTAAGCCATCCCTGGCCTGTGTCTCCGGGGTGGACAGGACTCCACAAATGGGCTGTCCTGGGCTAGCTTAGAATAAATGACCTTTCAAAATCCCTTGGAGTCTGTAACACCATGTCACAAAGTGTATATTCTTCCCTCCTCTGTCAGCTCAGGCCCATGGACCGATCTTTGGAAAACACACTGCTTAGCATGGCCTGCGGGGCCCTCAGGATTAGCTGCTCCTTGGCTCCCCGGCCTTCACCACAACTGTGCCCCTTCCTCTCTGCTTCTGCCAAACGGAGCTTCAGGGAGACCAACGGGCGCCGCCTGGCCCAGGGCCCCAGTGTTCCCACTGCTGCCCTGCCTGGGGGCGCACTGAACCCATCCAGTCTGGGCGGTGGTGTCCCACTGCTGCTTCAGGTGTCAGCGAGCGCCACTCATACCAGAAAACATCCCCCGCTTCCCCGTGTTTTCACACTGGTTTCTTCCACTCCAGCTCACTGCTTGGGGACAGGGCCCTGCCTGCTTCCTGCTGGAATCTCCAGTGCTAGCATGGGGCCTGGCCTTGGAGATGCAGAATGCGTATTTGTTGACAGAGCACATTGTCTAAGCAGGGGGCCGTGTGATGGAGGCGCACACACGGTTTTCCTGATCTGGCTCCACCCAGAATTCTCAGACACCTGAAGCCACAGGTGTAAAATGCCATCTGAGTGTGTGTGTGTGTGTGTGTGCCGGGGAGGGTGTCACAGGAAAGGAGAACATACAGGCCACCTTTGTAGCACATTGTCCGGAGCTGAACTTGACACGTTGAACACTGACCGCAGAGGCCTTCCCGTGCTCGGCCAAGTGCAGATGCATTTTCATACCCTTGGCTGCTCCCGCCACGTGGCATTGCTGCTCCCCGTTCTGAATCTCAGCCCCAAGGTCCGTTTCAGACATTGCTGCCTGTGGTAGTGTTCTCTTCCTTGTTGACCTCCAGTCATTACCGTGTCAGTGACACGTGGGGGTCTAGCTCAGGTGGACGCCTGGCTGGTCCTGGCAGCCCGGGCTGGTGACCCAGCCTCGCTGATTCCACTGGGTGAAATGAGTGGGCGCTGCCCTGGACTTGCAGGGCTGCTCCGCGGCAGCTGGGGAGCAGCAGGCTGAGGGAGTCCTCGGGTGCCTTGGATTGATTTGAAGAAGGTCTTTCTCTTCCGAAGAGAAGCCTGCTAATTTGTGTCCTCTGTGGCTTGGGATGGGCGGAGAAAGGTTATGTCTCCTGGATGTTGGGTGGGGTGTACTCCTGATGCACCGTGGAGGCCAGGCTCCCCTCACGGGCTGATCCTGGTGGCAGAACAGAGACCGAGGAGGATGTTTCCATCATTCGCTCTTCTTGCTCCGCTGCTGCGAGTGCACAGTAGGCTCTTTATTTGCTCAGCGAGACTTGCTCTGGGCAGACTACTAGACTGCGCACAAGCTAATGTCAGATACTAAGTTATCACTCAGCAGACTCACGTAGCAGCACCCCATCCCTCTGCCCTGGATCGAGCACCCCCTGGCAGGGGTTCACTTGCTTACCTAGGAGCTCGTGCAGGTTGCCAGCCTTGCTGGCAATGGTGGGAGCCCTGAAACCGTGGGGCGCTTTTTGGAAGCAGAAGCTGTGGGCAGGAGGACAAGTCATCATCTTGAAAAGATGGGGGGGTGATCTCCAGTGCTGTTGGATTGTGACACAGGCTCCTGCTTAGTGCTTTGCTGTCCTTTGTAATTTACCTCTGGGCTCCTAGGCTAGAATACATTGAAGGAAGTGGGACTTAAAGTAGATACTGAAATCACATTTATGGGATACAGTATATCCCGGCAGCATTTATTGGCATATATGTTGGGCTTTGGCATCTACATACAAAAGTAAAACATTTGTGTCAGCTTTTAATCTCCATATGTGAGTGTGTGTGTGCGCACGTGTGTGTATATTTATATATATATATACACACACACATATATACATATATAACTATACATATATATACACATACACACACACACACACATATATATAGATACACAACTATATATATATATATATATACACACACACAACTATATATATACACATAACCATATATATACACATAACCATATATATATACATAACCATATATATAGTTTTCCAAGTGGAGGAGAAATAATGCATCTGTGTACTGCTGGAAAAACCTCCTGGAACTAACATCACAGATGATGTGAAAATGTTTTCGAGGGCAGCCACACAGCCATCTTCATGCTCCGCAGTCCAGGAAAATCAAATAACTACCAAATGGGGCAGGATAAAGTTAGTGAGGAAGTTGGAGATTCATTCCCCAAAGTTATATCACACAGAAAATGAGAAGAAACAGATACCTTTCCATTGCCAATTTAATAGAGTGCTGTCATGGATGCACTTATTAAAACTTGATTTTTTTTTCTGTTTAGTGGAAGGGTATGGGCTTAAGGAATGGCCTCCTGCTCCTCTCTGTTACCTTGAATTTGGACTCATGCAATAATTACTGAAAAAACTGGCACGGCTGCAGTGTTGGCCTTCTGGGTAAGATTTGGTGGAAAAAAAGAAACAACTCTGTGCAGTAATGAGAGATTCCTTCACTCAGAGACCAAAGTTCAGGTGCCAATCAGAATCAATAAAATTTTGTTCTAGATTATGGGGACTTTCTGAGCTTCCCTAATGTGGAAACCCAGCCTAACTTTCATCAGATTTTTCCCTAGAAGAGGTAAAAGGGAAACTTGACCTGAAAATCTTTTGCAGTGAGAAAAGCAGACCATTGCCCTTTTCCTGGCAAATTAGGAAGCGCCCTGGAACATTCTTAACAAAAGTCTTCTTTAGCAAGGTCACTGCTTGCCACCGCATTGTCCCTTTCTGAAGAAAGGGTGATTTATGAGCCCCCTGGATCTCCTTGTATTAATAACATCTCAAGCCAGCTGTTTTATTGGGTGTACACAGAGGGTAATTAGAAACATCTGAGAGTCCCATAATGTGCCCAGAAATCCATGACGTTTATGGAAAAGAAAAAAAAAATAACATTTATGCCAAAGTTGTGTACTTGGTAAATAGATAAGTTAGTATTAAACAGAATTTCTTCTGTATTTTCCCCCCTCCCCCCCTTTTTTTTGAAAAAGAAGCTAAGCTCCTCAGACTGGAAATGCCCTCTTATTGAAATGCACTCACTCACTGCAGAAATCATAGCCTTATTTGGTAAAAGACTCCTGACCATGCTATTCCGACAGTAATTATCATTTCCCTTCTGTCAAGCTTCATCATATTAGAGACCATTTTCTGCCAGAGAAAGTATTTCTTCTTTTTTCACCTGGCACTTACTTGAAAACTTCAGAATTCTGAAGGATCTCATGTAAGGAAATTTACTCTTAGAAACATACTGCACAGGCAACTAATAGTGCCAATTTGCCTAATAGTGTATCCTAGAAATCGGGTTGGGATTCAAGAGTTTGGGCCCTATTTGAGCTGGTTATTTGAAATTTGATCTGTTCCAGTGATGGCTGAGTTAGAATATTTGGGTATGTGGCAGTAACAGCGGCTGAGTCAGGGTCTGATTTAAATCAGGTCCCGTTCTTTCTTCCTCAAAGACCAAATCTAGACAGGAAAGCATAACCATTTGTTGGTGGCTGGTGAATGGGTCCTTTCATCTTCATTCACAAATAACAAGGCTTTGTGAGAAGTCCGTGCTGAGTCAAACTAACATGTCCCCGGTGGCTGTGGACAGGGGTCCAGTTGGAGGCCGTGGGTGTCTTTTCGACTTGCGTAGCTTTGTGTGTCCCCACTGGGTGTGACATTTTTGTCTTTCCTGATCATTTTGAACGGGACTTCTCATCGGTCAGGAAGACAAAATTGGATGTTTTGCTGGAGGTTGACAATGACTTAAGGAAGGAGAAGTTGATTCATGGGTAGAAATGTTTATGGTGGGGAGGTGGGACAGTAGGTAGAGCTGTTGCTGACACTTGACTTTATTTATTTTTAAAAAAATATATATTTTATTGATTTTTCACAGAGAGGAAGGGCGAGGGATAGAAAGTCAGAAACATCGATGAGAGAGAAACATCGACAGGCTGCCTCTTGTACACTCCCTATTGGGATTATGCCCGCAGCCAAGGTACATGCCCTTGATCGGAATCGAACCTGGGACCTTCCAGTCCTCAGGCTGACGCTCTATCCACTGAGCCATACCGGTTTCGGTCTGACACTTGACTTTAAATGCTTGCCTTTGCCAACCCCTCAATCAGTGGTTGTTCATCATGGTCATACAACAGATATCCCAGGGGTTACCTAAGAGTACAGATGCCCGGCCCATATCTCAGGCTTCTAACTCAGAATTCCTGGGTAGGCATTGAAAACAAATGAGGCAGACGATTGTTCAATAAGGTATAGCTGAGATGGAGATCCTCTGGTCTAAGCCAGTACTCATCACCTTTTACTGTTCGTTGGAATTGCTGTGAATATCGGTCAAATGCAGATTCCTATTCAGTAGGTCTGGGGTGGGGCCTGAGATTCCTTGACTGCAATCGAAGTGGGACGTTTCAATCCGAAGGCCGATGCTCTATCCACCGAGCCAAACTGGTTAGGGCGGGCCCGAGATTTTTAACAGGTTCCCTGGGGATTAGAGTGCTGTTTGGCCCATGCATCACCTTTTGTACTATTAACTTATAATAAATAGTGGCTCCAGGAAGATATATTATCATGAATTCATTATACTGATTTATTGAGTTTCTATATGAGGCTGATACTGTTTTAGGAAGTGATGTATAAATGCCAGAAGAGAATCGACCATGTAATCAAGACATTCATCCTTTGTAGTTCCCCTACCTCAGTTCCCATTACTCGTAAAGCTGAGGTTACCTCACCCTGCCAGGCAGCCTCTTGGGCAGGGTGCCCCCAGGATACCGTCCTTGCCACATGAAACAGTGGGTGCAGGTTGCCTCAAATCCTACCATTCCAACCTGCTCTAGCCTGCCTCCTGCCTTCCAAACTTGCCAGAGGACAGTCAGAAATCTCTTTGCTCATGTCTCCTGAATTCCAAGGGATAGGTATCAGGCTCCTCAAATAATTTTCACCTCCTCTGCTCCAGGGCAGCAAGCTGGGTTCTGCAGCCCAGCCAGCATCCCAGGAAGTGGGCGACTGTCACTGACTTTCGCCCTCAGCTTTGGGACGTTGCTCAAATCTCAAGTTCCATTCCATAGCCTGCACAGCTGTATGCAAGGGTGACACTCTGGGCCTAATAGTAGCAGGACATAGGTTTGTTTTTCCAGGAGAAATGGAAGGGGAGATATATTTGCGTGGATCCACCTGCAATAGGATTATCCTATTGAAGTCCTGCTTGTGATCACTATTAAGCATGTGGAAAGTATTCTAGGACAGTCTTTAAAGGAAGATGCACTTGAACGAAACCAAGTTGTCCCAAACCTGTCATACAACCATCACCCTAACTTTCTGGTAACACAGCTTCTATCCTGAACTTCCCTACCAACAGGGCTTAGGTTCTGGCTTATGAACATGATACTTGAGACCACTGTCAGCACAGCAAAATTGAGTTCATGGAAAGGGAGAGTGGACATGTACTCATTAGCTGGCATAACAAAGCTGAAATTCCCCTTCCTTGTGCTGTCAGCACCCCCTGGTGTTTCTCACACCAGCCTCTGGGTTCTTCCTCTTCCCACAGTGGCTGACAGACACCGGGCCCTATGTCTTAGTCCCTGTCTCTGATTCCCTCTGATTTCACATACGTATCCTTTGCTGGGCTCACTCAGTCCCCTCTCCTGCTCTGAAATGCCTGGCTCACACCCTTCATGCTGATGGGAGGGTGCAAAGCTGACTTTGTCTAATGGTCCTCAGCCAGAGGAGGTTTGGCCCCCAGGAGGGACACTTTCGGTTGTCCAACATGGGGAGTGCTCCTGGCACGGAATGGGCAAAGGCCAGGAATACAACCAAATAGCCTGCAGCGCACAGGACAAAGAATTATTTGGCCCAAAATATCGCAGTGCCAAAGCTGAGAATCAGTTCGAAGCATTGCTTTTTCTCCTGTAGGACAACACCTTGGACCATCTCTCTGACATTTTGCCCAGGTCCCTAGAGAACCCTCCCTCTTCAATATCAAGATTGTTCTCTCGGTGAACTGTCCAGCACTTTGTTACAAGTGCGCCCCTTTGGGGACGGTGCGAGGCTCACACTGATAGCCCTTCCAGCCCTCCTTGTCCCTGTGCTGCCTCAGAACCTGGACCCTCACTCCGGGAGGCCTGCTCTGCATTGGGCAAGTTGTGTGCTATCACCTCACAGGATTGAGGGGGGGCGCCGGATTGAGGTGGTTTGGGATGTCTCAGGATGGCTCACCAAGGGAGCAGGACTGGCCTTTATCATGGGGCTATTTTGGAAAGTGAAGTAAGAAATAATGAATGGGAAAACGCGTAGGGCGGGTGGCAGTTTTTGCACATCTCAGAAGTGACTGTAGAGTACAAACCGCTTTTCAACACTCCCCTTTGCTACTGTGGACACTTGTTTGCAAAGCATCTCATGCTCCGGCCAGTGGAAGAGGAGAGACAGCTGAGAGTGTTTATTTGAACCACAGCATCATCACACGCTCAAATAAACATCGCACCTTGGGAGGGGACAGGTTTGTTATTTCTAACTCAAACGTCTGTACACATGTCTTTCGAAGGATTATGTTGCCAAGCCTGGAAGAAAAAAAAACACTATCCAGGCATTAAAATTCTGACACATTATTTAATTTGTTGAAAAAAGGAAAACCTCTTTGTGGCTACAGCACTTGAGGTTAGCTGGACAGTGATGTGTGTCATGTTTTCAAGCATTTGCTTTTGGACTGCAAAAAAGCCCTAGAGAGCAAGTACCAGTAAAAGCCGCTGCCTTCCTGTGTGTAGGTAGAATCTTGCTATAGCAGTCCCCCCTCATGTTTTGGTCATGTTGCCCAGGAAACTTGAAATTTTCATGATTGTCTCTTTTGTCTTTTTCGTACTTGAATGAAATGAAATGTTTCTTTTTTTAAAAAATGAAATGTCTTTATTGATTTCAGAGAGAGAGGAAGGAAGAGGGATAGACAGATAGGAACACCAATGATGAGAATCACTGATTGGCTGCCTCCTGCATGTCCCCTACTGGGGATGGAGCCCCTAATCCAGGCATATGCCCTGACTGGGAATTGAACCATGACCACCTGATTCATGGGTTGGTGCTCAACCACTGGGCAACACTGGCTGGGCTGAAATGTTCTTAATTCATTATTATAGGGGTGATATATTTTATTGCTTATCTTCATGAGACCCTCCAAGCCCATAATTCATATGGCTGATTTTTTTCTATTTGTCCTTTCATTAGATGTGATAAAATACAACTTTTCCCATTTTAACCATTATTCAGTGTATACTCCATAGCATTGAGGACATTCACAGTGATGTACAGCCATCACCACTGTCCATTTCCAGGACTCTTCATCCCCCCAAACAGAAAGCCCACACCTGTTAAACAGTAATTCCCCATTCCTCTCTCCCTACAGCCCCTGGCAGCCTCTGTTCTACCTTCTATCTCTCTGAATTTGCCTATTCCGCGTACTTCAGAAAAGTAGAGTTACAGAATATTTGTCTTTTTTTGTGTCTGGTCTTTTTCACTTAGAATAATGTTTTCATGATTCATCCATGTCGCAGCATGGGTCAGGATTTTCTTCCCTTAGAATATTTTTATTGGTTTCAGAGAGAAAGGGAGAAGGAGAATGAGATAGAAACATCAATGATGAGTGAGAATCATTGATTGGCTGCCTTCTGCATGTCCCCTACTTGTGATTGAGCCCATAACCTGGGCATTTGCCTTGACTGGGAATTGAACCATGACCTCCTGGTTCATAGATGGACACTCAACCACTGAGCCACACCGGACTGAATCAGAATCCCTTGTATACAGATGCTACTTTTTGTTTATTGACTCTTCTGTTGATGAACACCTAGGTTGTTTCCGTCTACTGTAAATAATGCTGCAGTGAACACTGGTGTACAAGTATCTGTTGGAGTCCCTGCTTTCACTTATTTTGGGTCTATACCTACAAGTGGAATTACTGGTAATTCTGTTTAACTTTTTGAGGAATTGACAAACTGTTTTCCACAGTAGCTATGCTATTTTATATTCCCACCAGTCGTGTATGAGAGTTCTAATTTCTCTACATCCTCACCAACACTATCTTTTTTTTTTTCTTTGAGAAATAGCCATCCTAAAGGGTGTGAAGTGGTATCTCATTGTGGTTTTCATTTGCATTTCCTTTATTACTAATGGTATTAAACCCGTTTTCATGGACTTATTGTCCATTTGTAAATCTTCTTTGGAGAAATAATGTATTCTAGTTCTTTGCCCAATTTTGAATTGGTTTGTTGTGGTGGATTTAAAAACAAACCAACTGGGATTTCTACTTACTAGGGTAAGTGCTTAATTACAATGTTATCCATAGCTGATACTGATTGTGAATTTTTGGGAGACCTGAGTTCTAATCCTGATCATGCTACTTAGACAAAACTCATTTTAAGTCTTTTTTTTCCCCATCTGTAAAAGGATGAGTTTAGGGAGGTGATGTTCAAGATCCCTTGCAATTCTAAAATGCTGTTATCCTGTCTAAAATAAAGCCTGTCTCTGAGGAGAATGATAAAGTGTAAATGGGATTAGGCTATTTTTAGTGCGTTTTATTCTGAAAATATTTATTGTGATTTTCAAGTATGTACAGTGTGTTCTCTTTTGTACTTTTAATGTTGGCTCCACTTTCCACTTTAAATCAAAGGACGATTTTACACAAATCCAGTGATATATTGTGTGGTGACGTGTCATTGGCCTGGCAAGTTTGATCAGAAAGCTAGAGGCCTGAAACATTTGACAAGCTTACAAATGACTCTGGATTTTGTTCTTGCTTGGTTTTTGAAACCAAAGTGCTCAGAAGAGTTTGGCCAGAAAGGGAAGGTGGCCTGAAGGCAGCACAGCTTGTGTGGAGTGGAAGGAAGGAAAGTTAAAGTTGCACTGGGCCAGGTTTTATAAGGCTAAGGTTTTAGGTAAAAAAAATTTTTAAAGGAAGTTGAAATGAGGGCTTGCATGCTCTAGAATGTGCTGGAGCCCTTCTATAAACTATAACAAAGAAATGTTTTAGGATTGAAAATCTGAGCTGCAAGGATTTAAATCACTTTACTGGGGCGGCGGGGAGTCAAGAGCAAATTCTAACTATAAAGAACATGGTGTTTATAGTAACTGAAGAGGTGGTTTTTCCATCTGATACAGGTTTGAGCTTATCTTTTGCTAATTCCTCAAGATTTCTTAACTTACTTGGATTAACAGCTCCTGGAATGGTATCTTCTTGTGGAAGGATAAGGCCAGATGCCTGAGCTTTCTTCAGTCAAAAAATGGCCCTGGCCAGTTGTTCAGTGGTTAGAGCACTGGCCTGTGGCCCATGGTTCAATTCCTGGCCAAGGGCATGTCCCTCAAATCTCAGTTGCAGGTTCCCCAACCAATCTATGTGTCTCTTTCATGACACAGTTTCTCTCTCTCCCTCTCTCTTTTTCCTCCCTCCCTTCCACTCTCTCTAGAAATCAATGGGGAAAGTATCCTCAGGTGAGGATTTAAAAAAAGGTATTCAGTAGTGCTTGTGCTGGAAATCTGCCCTGCTGTATGTCCCGGAGGCATCAGGGGCCCCTCTTCTCTAGGAGTTTGGGATACTTATTCCCAGCTCCCTCCTGCAGGGCCTTTGGGGATCTTGATGACCAGAGCAGTGTCCACACAGGTGTGATTGTTAGCTGTGATTAATTGCTTGATTACCCATCCATTCAATGACATCAAAATGCAATTCATTAAGCTCCAACCCTGAACATATTCTAACACATTGTAAGATAAGAGATGGACATATTTAATTTCTTGTGTTCATGAAACTTAAAAAAATACCATCAATTGATAGCATTGCCTAGTACTTTAATATTTTTAGCTGTAGATTCAAGTCTGGTACAAAGACATTATCTTCTGTTCATAGTTTTAATAAAGTTTAGAGAGAATTTTGAAGAAATTTAATTTACTATTTGGTGTTTTCATAAAGAATTTAAGCATTGCATAGCTTTGCAATTGACAAATTATTGCCAGTTGACAGTCATTCCTTGGTGACTAAAGAGCAGCTTTTATTTCGACTCAGGGTGTGCGTGGAAAGCACACATAATTTCCCCCTCTGAAGTACTTGGCCTTTGAAATTTAATATATAATTTAGCCTTGAAATTATAGATGCTATAAAATTTATAAGTCAAACATCAAAGGTATTTGGATTCCGGAGACATGTTATTGTCTGGAATTATTTAAGAAGTTGTTAGTGCAAATAGAATTAAAATGTGGCACGTGTGGGAATGAAGAGCTGTGAGGGCAGTGAGTAGTGGAGGAAGGGATATGTATGGCATTTCAGAGGTGACTTATTGGCTGTTACCTGTGTGTTTCTGGAAAGGTGAAACCTAATGATTGTACCAAATAACCCCTTGTGCGAGAGTTGTGGGAACCTGTAGGGAACTGTTTTGTGAAATGAATGGGAGATCCTTGCAGAGCATCTGGTTTACCCTTCTTGTTTTTGTTTTGCTTTTTTGTTACTCCTCACCCCATGGTATTTTCCATTGTGTGTTTTTTTTTTTTTTGAGGGAGAGTGGCAGAGAGGGGGAGAGATGGAGAGAGAGAAACATCAATGTGAGAGAGACACATCAATTGGTTGCCTCCTGCATGGATGGAGCCTGCAATGGAGGTACGTGCCCTTGACTGGAATCAAACTGGGACCTCTCAGTCTGTGGGCCAGCACTCTATCCACTGACCCACTCCAGCTAGGGTTACCCTTTTTTTTTTTTATACACCAGAAAATCGAGGCCCAGTGAGGGAAGGTGACTCCCTTAAGGTCACAGCTAGTGGCAAAGCTCTGGTTTAGACCCAGGCTTATGATTCTGCTTGCGTCCCCAAATGAGATTTTTAGGTTTAACACTTTTATGTCTGGATATTTCTTAAAGTGGCCTTCTGTTGGACAAGGCCACTGCAGGATGATTTGAATGCCTTTTGTCTATGCAAGAGAGTAGTCTCAGATGGGTTTTGCTCCAGCTCTTTTTCACTAACCCCACTCCCATCCAAACAAGGTGAGGGTGAGAGTCACTGAGTAATGGGGAGAAGCTAAGGTGACCATACTGAAAAGAACATATATGTGGCACAGAGTTTTCCCGATTATTCTGTAAACCTTTGCCCAACAAAAGAATAAGTAGATGATGCTGTGTAAACTTCGGATAGAGGTTGATGTATAGAATACCAAACCCAGATATCTAGGGACTCAGGATTAAAAATGCACGTAGTTGCCTGGACAGTGTTGCTCAGTGGTTGAGCGTCAACCTTTAAACCAGGAGGTCATAATTCCATTCCCAGTCGGGGCATATGCTTGGGTTGTAGGTTCCATCCCCAAAAGGGGGCATTTAGGAAGCAGCCAATCAGTGATTCTCTGTCATCATTGATGTTTCTTTCTCTCTTCCTCTCCCTTCCTCTCTGAAATCAATGAAAATACATATTTTAAAAAACGCAGATAGACATGCAGAAGGAATAACTCGGGGCATCAGCAGACAGGCCCTCTGGCCCCAGCCGCAGAAGGCTACTTTCTACCCAAGCAGGGGCATGACAGAGACCGGATGGCACAGTTCTGTGCCATTTCCAGAGAAGAAATTAAGAGAGGGCATTCCCAGATGAGTTTAATCCTGGGAGACTCACTTTTCCCTGACTAATTCCTAGAGTGGGGTCCTTGCTCAATGAGAGGAAGTCGAGTAATAAAGAATCTATGATTCATTGACTAGTTATCAAAGCAGTCACCTTCTGGCCAGAAAGTAGAAGATTTCTTTCCAATGTTTCACATGTATTACCCAGAACACTTTGACTTTCTGGAATTTAAGATACAAACTCAAGTTCCTTGGTAATAATGTTGAAACACTGGAAGTCAATGAATCTTCCCGTCTTGTCTCCTTCTCTCCCCTCTCTGCTGCTCTCCTTTCTTCCCCTCCCCTGTAACCTTGATCCTTCAAATTGATTGTAGTGTATGTACCTCAATTCTGGGTATCTGTGAAGACAAAACTATTGGTCTTCAAAATGGCAGAGACACAGAGTGTACGTTTTTTTTCCTGAAGAACTGATGACACATTCTGAGTCTAACACATCGTAGAATGAGGCCGGAAACACATTTCTTTGGAGAGCTCAGTTCAGGTGAGAGGAACATGTGCGTTGCGCTTCTCTGTCTCATGGCCAGACAGAATGCAATGAGATGGGAATGTCGGGGTTCGGGTCTTGCTTAATTCCAGGCGGAGTGTGCCTCTGTGAGGGAGGGAGCAAAGCTGCAGCCTACTGAGCTGAGAAAGGAGTAGCAACAGCTGCTCTTAGCTTGGCTTCTCTCCCCTTGGCCTTGACGGAGCCCTGCTAGTCTTCAGGGAGTGAGGCAGCCTGCTGTGGCTGTGGCTCTGCAACTCAAAGGCTTCTTATCACAAATAATGAAAAATACGGGTCTCACCAGGCTGCAGTCAAGTAATACTAATAGTCTCGCCAAACCTTGTGTGCTTGCTATAAAGCCAGGGCTCAGCCAGTTCAGCTGCCACTTAACCAAGCTGTTGAGTTTGAGTTATCAAAAAGCTGTCACCGTTAGCACTTCCTGTCTAGCACCTTTTAAAAGTAATATAACTGGTTTGATTGCCAGAGAAAGAATTTCCGCTCCTCATCTCTCCTATTTCGTAATCTCAGTGCCCAATGTATTCAACTCTCTCAATAATACTTCTAAATGATAGACAGGAACTCCAGGGATTGTGCTTCTATTCGAAGGCCCCTGTTGAAGGTACTAACTCTGCTTCTGGGATTTATGGACATGTCTAATTTGAGCTTCTTTAGCTTCCTGTGTGATATTTTAGTGGTTTATTAAAGAAGAAAAATGCCCCGAATGAAACTATAGGAAAAGATTTGGTTCAGAGCTGGAAAGAAAGAAAAACTAATATTTATTGTGTACCCAGCATAGTTTTAGGCATTTTCCTACTTTGTCTTTTCATCCTGAGAACAATGGGTATATTATTCCCATTTATTGATTAGATAGGTGAGGCCTGGAAAGCTTAAGTACTAAATCTAGAGAATTGTTAATATTCAATCCAGCTGTAAAAATAACTATTGTGGACAATTTCCATTTCTTTGGTCATGAAGAGAAAATTTATTAGGGTCTTGAAGAGACTTGCCCCTTTTAATTGTCGGCAGATGAATAGCAGAACTTGAATTCAGTGGAATCCAAGTGCTTGGGAATTATTTGAGCAGGTCATTCATGTGGTTAGGGCAATGCTGCTTCCAAGGGAATATTTTGATTGATTGTGTCAGCGTCCTTGGGTGGCCTTCCCGAGAGCTTGAATGACTGTGTAAGTTTGGTTTCCTCTAACTAGCTTCTAAGCTTTTACAGATGAGGCACCACATCTTTGTTTTGTTCCTTGAACAATGATTGGTATAATAAATGGAAAAGAATGGGCATTCAACACAGTGGGTTGACCTACTATAGAAATAGGCCTTTTCAGTTCTATTGAGAAAACTAAGTATATATTATAGGCTTTTACTGGGCTGCCATGGTTGATAGCATCTACAATTTCTGCCTCATAATTATTGATCATTGCAGTACTTACGGATGGAAAGTAAATTTTATCTACCAACTCTACTTGTGGCTGACCTGTGAGGTGTTGCAAAGAGTTTAGGCCATGTAAGAGCCATGATAGATTATTATATTTTTGTTAAAGATAGAGGAAGACAATGGTCATATGACCTCCTGACCTCTTAAGAACTTATTGGGATCATGTGCACTTTAGAGATAGCGTGGTAGACTTTGAGTATTGACTCTGTCATTACTAATGGTGTGTTTTGGGAAGAATACTAAATATCTCTGAACCTCAGTTATCTATACCTTTTGGTATAAAACCATGTCATTCTGAGGGTTGCTGTAAGGAGTTAAAGGAGATAATGAGGTCAGTACCCTATAGAAGAGGAGCCAACAATTGTTAGTACCTTTCCCTTACACAGAGGCTAAATAAATATTTCCTTATTGAAACTTTATTGTCCTTGCCTTCTGTGGACAAATAAAAATATTTTATATGTATGAGTAGGTGATGTCAATATTGGCATTAAGGCACGTTAAGACAGATATGTTATCATTCCCATCACTTTTATGTATTAGATAGCTGAGGCCTAGTATAGTATTAGTATTAATGTCTTTTGATTTGTTAACAAAGTGACTGTAAACCTTTCAATAGGTTTATGTTGGGTGTAAAGAACTTGCACAGTAGATTAAACATTCATGATAGCTTTTTCTGATCAATCTTGGAAATTTTGATTATTTGGTTAGTTTCTAAATAATCTCTTTTGTACTTCTAGACAGTTTCCTTAAATTTGTTCTGTATCTTCCATGGAGGGACTTACCATATTTTCCGGCATATAAGACGACCTTTTAACCTAAGAAAATCTCAAAAGTCGGGGGTTGAAATCAAATCTGATGTTTTTTAAATTTTTATTTGGTGTGCATTGGAAGAGGGGTAGTCTTATATGGCGAGTATATCCCAAACTCTGTATTTTAACTGGAAAATTTGGGGTCATCTTATATGCCCAGTCATCTTATATGCCAGCAAATACAGAAGTAAAAGTGAGCATACTTGTTAACATTCCTTGATAGCTTGACAGGAGCCTGAGAAACACATGTTGAGGAACTTAATTGATGGTCATCATTTGTAGAGCAGAGTGACAGCCATCCTATGTAATAAAAGAGTAACATACAAATGTGACCGTACCTTGGCTCCTGATTGGCTATGCTACCAGCCAATCAGGAACAGGGGACAGGGCCAAGCAGCACGAGCTCCCTGCCCTGGGGGCGGAGACAAAGCTGCTGCTGCCGTGGTGGCAAGAGCCTGGCCCCTGGGCTCAGAGACAAGGCAGCAGTGGCGAGCGCCCGCCCTCAGGGGTGAAGACGAGGCTGTGGCAGCGTGGCACTCCAGTCAGAGCAGAGAAGACTGAAGGCTCTGGCTGGCGTGAAGCCTCCAGCTGGCCAAAGCAAAAACGGAAGGCAACAGCCAAAGGGAAGGCCTGGGTCCCAGGTTCCAGAGGAAAACTGGTCCTGGAAGCCAGGGGAAGGGAAGCCTATCGCATGAATCTTCATGCAACAGGCCTCTAGTGGGTAAATAATTTTTGTGTTTCCTCAGGCTCAGAAGAGCAAATTTGGAGGGAGACAAAGATATTGTTCCCATTTTTTGTGCCTAACGTATTGAACTGAAGGTATCAGAATAAAGGGTGAAGTTTATCAATTCTGAATGTTTATTTGATGGATTTTTATTTGTTCAGATGTGTGTCAATGGAGTCAAAATAAATGAACATATAAAATAGTGGTCAAGTAATATCTTAAAAATCAAAATGAATATTTAATAACTATTTTTGTTGTTTGCTTTAGGAATTCTGATGGGATGTTATCATACTTCTTATAATTACTTGGGACTTTCTATCATTTCTCTGTTTTTCATGGGGTATTGGGCAATGAAAACCAGAATTCTCTATTTTAATTGTAAGAATCCTGGACAGTTTTATGTTAATGGCAAAAGCAGAAATTTTGTTCTTGTCCTGAAATCCAGTTTAAGCTTTCCTAATCTAGACCATATTGATGACACATGTAGCTGACAAGTAAGATTCACTGTCTCCTCTGCTTGGCTGTTGATCAGCTTGCTAGCAGCTGCAAGAGCTAATCATAAATCTCTCAGGAAGATAATGAATAAGCTGTAAGTTTATCTACATGTATAGTCTTTCTTTTCAATGGTAATAGACGTTTCATATAAGCAGAGCAATCAGTTGAACTTTGTAGGGAGAGTTCAGAAGAGATCTTTCAGATATAGACATGGACAATTGCCATTGGACCCATGGCTGACAGAAGTGGCCCAAATCTATGTTAGAAGCAAAGGCAATGGGCTTTGATGAAGAGCAACAGTATTCCTCTTAGATATAAGGAATAAGAAGCTTTAGGAGACTTTAAATCATCACTTATCATTGGAAATATTCCATTATGTTAAAAATGATGGAAAAAATACAAAATATGATTTAAAAATATTCTGGATGTAAGATTTAAAGTTTTAAAGGCAATTTGAAGCTTGTGACTAAGGTTGCAAAACTGTTAAATCTTTCCAGGATTGCCTGCTAGCCCTATATTGGAAAAGCATCAGAAGCAGTTTGATATATCATGGGATACTAGCTGAAAAATCATTGCTTCACTTTAAGCATTATCATTTCACTTATTTTAGTGTCATTTGGAACAAAAAGAAACACGAAAAGTCCTCCTGGGAAAAATATTCTTTCTTAATCGATTGGTCCTTGTGTAAACACACAGAGAGTTTAACTTTGGGTCCTCTGCCTTTCGTCAGAGAGCTGGCTCTGCTAAGGTTCATGAAAATTATTGGCATGTATTGGGCACCTACTTAGGGTTTCTAGATTCAGAGATGCAGGAGCACCTAGGCCTGCAGGGAGCAGTCAAAGGAAGCCTCACAGGAGGCGGGGATATGGAGTGCTAGGGGGCCCCCAAGAACTGAAGAAGCAAGAGTGGGGAGAGGAATTCTTCTAGAATCTAGCCATGAGCGTTGACATGGATTTGCACAAAGAGTGGTGTGTTCTGGGAATCAAAACTACATCCATTTCACTGAAATCAGTTTGGCTCAGTGGATAGAGCATCGGCCTGTGGGCTGAAGGGTCCCAGGTTCGATTCCGGTCAAGGCCATGTGCCTTGGTTGCAGGCACATCCCCAGTAGGGGGTGTGCGGGAGGCAGCTGATCGATGTTTCTCTGTCATCGATGTTTCTGACTTTCTATCCCTCTCCCTTCCTCTCTGTAAAAAATCAATACAACATATATTAAAACAAACAAACAAACAAAAAAACTACATCCGTTTGTGGTTTGCAGTGCCCAAAGCAGGACACAGTGGATAAGCCTGGCAGCACTGGATACCGAGTGCAC
Source organism: Antrozous pallidus (assembly GCA_027563665.1). NCBI lineage: Eukaryota > Metazoa > Chordata > Mammalia > Chiroptera > Vespertilionidae > Antrozous > Antrozous pallidus. The sequence continues at coordinate 56,830,043 of CM050523.1, read as the reverse complement.
TTAATTAACCTGAGTAGAGCCTTTAATTCTCGCCACAAAACCCAGGAGGCAGTAACTCCAATAACTCTGCAGGGTTTTTACCAGGATGCCACCGAGAAGACAGGATTTTTTCTTTTAGGTGGGAGGGAGCCACAGAGCTTGTTGATTGAGTACTCATGTCAGAAAGTACATTCTGGACACGGTATGGAGAGAAAATATTGGGGAGAGGTAAGAAAGGAAGTACTGAGGCTCTCAAGAAGGCTTTGCCACAGTCTATGCAAGATAGACTAGTCCGAACCTGGAAAAGGGTCTGGAGGAACAGAGAGGAAGAAACAAACTGAAAGATACTAAAGACAAGAATTAGTAGAACTTGGTCTCGATTGATGTGGGGGTTGTGGGTCTGAGAAAAAACCAGGCCTAATGTTTATGGCTGATAATCAGCATTTTTAAAAAAATTGATGCATTATGGATCATAAATAAAGTTTGGCACTGAGAAGGAAATGTGTATATCCATTAGATCTATTGTTTTATCAGAGAACCAAGTTCCAGTGAGCTGAACTGAATTACTGAAGGTCGTTTAGCTGTGGGATACTGACCTAGGACTGGAACTCAGATCGCTTGTCTCTCAGTACAGGGATCTTCTAATTCACTAGACTTTAAACTTGTACACGAAAATCTCTACATTAGGGTGATTTTATTTCATTCAGGAGCAAGTATTCATCATCATCATCATCATTATCATCCTCACTGCTGTTACTACTAGCTGGATCTCTTTCCTGGTAAAAGTAACGGACTAGAAAATGTGAATCGTGTGGCGAACTGCTTAACTCACATGATCAAGTTGCTTAAATACCTCAGTTCGGTGAAGAGAATTCATGGAACTTTAGAAGGGAACTGTGACAAGGCTTTGCTCCAAAAGGCTTGTGAAATGTATTTGAAAGCGGCTCAGTTTCAGGCTTTGATGGTATTGAATCTATTAGTAAATAGAAAAGTTGTAAAGTGCTTCCTTCTTTCCTCATTAGCTTTTTCAAGTTGTGGAAATTGCCTCTTCCAGAAAAGCTGTAACTCTCAAAGTAGGTACACATCTCTCTAAGAGGACCCGAACGTATGGGCTTTTCCTCCTTATTTGGATCAGATATGTTATGAATTATAAAACTTTATTATGACCTCAATCTGGCAGATTTTTTTACATTTGCAAAAATTACAGAGAAATGATTGTAGTTTGTGAAACTATTTCATTTTATATTAGTAAAAATCAATGTTTGGTGCATTTTAATTCCAAATTAAAACATCCTTATATAGTTTTCTTAACTTTAGTGTTTGACTAGCCATAAAAGGAAAAGAGAGAGAGAAACAGGAGGAATACTAGGGAAAAGTTTCTGAAATTCTTCTTTGTATACCCTTGTAGTTTCCCTGATGATATTTGGTTTACTTAGGAATGTTGCCAGAAGGATTTAGAAATTTTTCTAGTCCTGATTAATGATGGTAGTTTTAATTTACTTTTCTTCCATGTCTCTGATTCTCTGATTCTTATCCTGTACAAAATCTAGACCTCCAAATGTTTTATAGTGGTAACTGGGGATTAGGTATACACTAGGATGTTTCAAAAATCAATTTAGCCTAAGTCTGAGCTGCATCTCAAGAGAGTTAATTAGAAACATAACCATGCGCCAATACTGGGAATTAGAAGGAATTATCTTCAGGAAGTCAGTTGTGATACATATTGTCTTAATTTAATGGAATGTTCCAGATTCAGGAAGCATAGATGGAGCCCCAAGGAATGAATAGGCAGATTTTAATAACTTGAACTTGACATACCAAGTTATTTAAGTTAAATGGAAGGAGACATCTTGGCTCATCTCATCAGTAATGAGTCTCCTGGCTTTGAATGGCTTTAGCATTTGACTTGGAAGTTCAGGGTGATCTTAAGCCGTCTGTGGTAGGAGCTGTCTAAAATTACCTCTATGTAACTGACTTGCCAAATTAATCAGCGCCCTCCACCCCTTTTAAAATACACCAACCAATGCCCATGACCTGCTGAATATTCTTTACCAGTAGTTCACCCCACACATTACACGTCCTAAGTCTGAGTTGAATAGCTACATAAGATCAGTTCTTTTGTTTCTGACCAGAAATTACATCATTTAATTAAATATTATGTGAACTGATTAGAAATGAGTGCAAAAAGTTGTTTCATGAAGATTAAAAGACGATAAAATGTCTTGGAAAGACAATAAAAGCAAATGACTAATATAAGACTGTCAATTTAGGGATAAGACGACATTAAGAAATTGGAAAGCAAACTACAAACATACAGAATTTGGAATTTAACTGACTTTACATTAAAAAATATGTTTTATAGAAAGCTCCCACTTGCTCATTTATTCATTCAAAAAACATTTCTTGGGTTCCTATTGTGTGACTAGCATTTTGCTAAGCTCTTGGGATGTGCCCCTGAAAAGGTCAACATCCCAAAGACAAGGTTCCTTCCCTCCAGGAGCTCATGTCCTTTTGGAGAAGTCATATGTGCACCCAGACAGTTACAGGTCGGTGCCTTCTGGGCTTGGTATGCACATGTACTCACTGACCTGAGTATGCGGCAAGGAGAAGGAACTATCCACTTTTCTCTGGCATCGTCAGGAAAGGCCTTGGTGCTGAGGTTTGGGGTGGTGAGCTGGGAAGAAGAGAGGAAAGAGCCCGTATAGACCCACATGTGTGTGAGGAAGCACGGTGTGCTCAGAACAGGCCAGGGCTGGGTATGTCTGGAACTGAGGAGAACATAACAGCAATGGTGGGGAATTGGGCTGGACAGGCAGCAAAAACGAGATCCATAGGAGCCCTTCTCCCATGGTTGGGTTTAGGTGTCTTCCACTGGTGATAGAATCTTGGAAATGGACAAGCAGGAAATTGGGGGGTTCAGCTTTTCAGCTCAAGCGAGTCTGCATATCAGAGGTAGTGATCTGGTAGAAACCACTTGAGAACCTCTTAACCATCACTCAAGTTTATGGTAATGTCCACAAATCACCTTTAGTTCCCACTAAACATTCTCATCTCTCTGTGCATGCCATGTAAGAGAAGAAATCTGGGTTAAGAAAATTTAAATCTGACAGGTTGTAAAATTGAAACTTGTGCTGCACTCTTACAAATTTTATTATTTAGTATTTGCCAAACGCCTTTTTAAAAACAAACAAACAAAAAAAACCCCTCTAACTCCAGTCCTTCCACGAAGGCATCTAAGTGTAAAAGACAAAGAAGGTCTCGTTAACTGAGGGTGAAACTGATATCCAGTCATAACAGCAGTTGTCACATGGTTATTCAGCCCATTTTTTGAGCAAAGGGAACCTCTGTATGTACTCAGTCTACACTCTGCCTATACCCTGTGATGTGCGTGTAGACTTCTGAACCTGGAAATGTTTGGGATAGCTTACCCTCCCGTCTGGAGAGGCCTCTACGCTGGTTTTCCCTGGGCACTTTTGTGTTCCATGGAGGTTTTAAGGCCACAAGCAACCTGTATAGAGGCACGGGGAGCTGGTGGTCCTGCCTGAGGGTTTTCCAGTCCAAACATCTAGAGAGATCTGAATTGAGCTCACACGCCTGTCCCTTCAGCAGCTACACATCATATTCCATATCTTTGGGAGTGGATACTTTCCTGATCATGGTGGTTTTGACTCTCTGCACTGCCTCCCTGTCACCGACCTTTATGCTCATCTGTGACTGCTTAGCACTCAGGAAGGGGACTCCGAAAGGGCTCCCTCCCCTTTAAAAGAAACAGGACCAGGCCTGAGAGAGGGGCCTCGCTGGTGGGGGCGTAGGTTGGTGGGGGCCAGGGAAGGTAATGATCCGTGGAGGGTGGGAATAAAAGGAAGCTGTAGATGGGCCACGCAGGTTTTTGTTTATAGTGTGGTTCCCAAACACTGTCTACCCAAATTTATCGCCTTTGGCATCCAGCTGAGTTTTACAGACCCCATTTCGTTTTATTACCCAGCGTGTTTCCTTTTCCACGTCTCCTGGGGAATGTTGCCCTGCTTTGGTGGTAGTCCTTTCTTATCCTACATTCTTCCCCTGTTCTTCCCCATAACTCTATCCAAAATGGCCAGATTCTTCCCCCAACCTTTCCCCCTTCCACCCCAACCTTTTGTCTAACCCCTTTGGAAACCTTCTACTCAAAATAACTGCTTGTCTTAAAAATAGAAGAAAGCAAGTTTGATTCAGTAACTGATATGAAGATTCATAGGTTGCCATTTGAAACAAAATTAATTGTAAGCCATATCTACGTGCTAGTTCATCTCCGGATGGAACGAGTTAAATAATTAAGCAAGAAAGAGATGAAATAACCTAAAAAGATAGCTTGAAGTTTGTTACTAAAGGACACCCCAGTCCAGAAGAGTCTGGGATTCCTGTGTTTCTTCTGCGGCCTGCAGATGTTGCCGTGTCTTTCCTCTGGAGAAAGAGCCTTGGTGTTTGGGAATTTCTGAGAGCGAGCACCGCCAACAGCATCTGCAGGTGAAGGGGGTGAGTGGAATTTTGTGATGTGCTCCATACGTGGTGCTCCTTAGGTTATGCAGAGTATAACACCAGATCAAATTGGATAGCCCACAGCCAGGGCGAGGCTCCTGATAAAGGAAAGGAAAGCCATAAACAAAGTTGAGATGATGGATGGCCTCATTCTGAATCAGAAGCCCCGGTATGCATGTGTGTGTGTGTGCTAAGGCCTTCTATCGTCCAGGTTATAAACAGAATGTGGTACCGAAGCATTTGTTCATGGGCACCCGCTTTAAAAACCAGCGCCATTCCTTGAATTCTTGTCGGTGTTAAGGTTGATATCTTGCATTTGTTGAGATCTGCAGCCCCGTGCCCTGCAGGTGTGATAGATGGGGGTGCGATGGAGATGGTCTCCCTCATTTCCAAAGCATGAAAACAAAGATTCTGCCAGCGAGAGCGTGGTGGGGCTGTTTTTAACTCTTACGAAAGCATCCTCCCTTTGCCTGCAGATTTCTTTGGATTTCCCTTTTGTATGTAAGATTGAGAACACTCATCACCTCTCTCACACCTTAGTCGTTTACCGGTAGGGTGCATGTATGAGTTTTAAGTGAAATCTTCTGGAATTTGATTTGAATCTGGCTAACCAGTTACTAAACATGTATAAGGAGGGCCAGGAACACGAAGCGCACTCCTGGTGCCCATTGCATGTGTGTGCAGCAGAGGATTCTACTGATCTACTGACTTAGGCTTGTTCTTTCTTTTTCTCTGATTCTGATGCCTACGATTATTTCTACTTCTCAGTCTGTTTCTCAGTGACAGTTTATTCTCGGTATTATTTTGTGTGCGTTTCAGGTGTATAGCATCGTGATTAAGACAGTCATGCAGCTTACAGAGTGTTCCCCCTGATATTCCCAGTACCCACCCTGCACCGGACACCGTTACAGTGTTATTAACTACTACCAGTATGTTTCCGATGCTCCCAGCCACCATTCTGTAACTACCGATTTGTGCTTCTTCTCCCTTCACCTCTTTTTCCCAGTCCCCCAACCCCCTCCCCTCTGGCAATCACCAGTCTGATCTCTGTGTCAGTGGGACTCTGGTCCTAAGTTTTAAGCTTTTATTTATATATAAAAATGTCTGTTTCATTGTATGTGATTTTATAGGCTGCCCTATATGACTGTAGAAAGAAACGGGAACCTGGTCCTTATCTGTCTGTCCAACCCAGCTTTTCTCACATTCTTCCTGTCTCCTACACTCCTGCTGCCCCAGCCTCCTAAACCATGTCTCACCTCAAGATCCTACCTCCCACTATTACTTCTTCTGCAAACACTCTTGTTGCCAACTTTGTAAGTCAGTGGATTCTTCTTTCGGGTTTAGCTTCAATGTCACCTCCTTGGTCAGGTTGCTCTGGACCGTTATATCTCATGTTTTCTTGGTAGTGTCCATAAGTCAGTATACGTTGGCAGACAGATAATCAAGAATTGGTTGAAGGCAGTTTTAGAGCAGAGTTGTAAATCTCTACGTTCCATTCACCACCACCACCACCACCCCCAAACCTAGGTTCTAATAAATGCCTACTAATCTCTGTACTTGCTTCCTGGGCTCATGTGTGGCATTAGGCCTCCTTGGTGCCTCTGTTCTTTCTACCTTCAGAAGAACGGGACTTCCGTCTTCATTTTCAGTTCCAGGTTTTTGTTTGTTTTGAGGGGATGCATCCTGGATCACAAGGCAAGCATATAGTGCTTTGTTTTCATTGATTAATTTGAGGGAGGGAGGGAAGGAGGGAGGGAGTGGGGAGAGAGAGAGAGAGAGAGAGAGAGAGAGAGAGAGAGAGAGAGAGAGAGAGAAATATATTATTCCACTTATTTGTGCATTCATTGGTTACTTCTTACTAGTATTGACCAGAGATTGAACCCACATCTTTGGTGTATTGGGATGACACTCTAACCAACCGAGCTACTTAACCATGTCCCAGTTTTGTTTTGTTTTGTTATTTTTAAAGTTCTTGACATGAGCTGTAGTTGGCAGCATTTGTTATCTAACATATTTGTTATCGGAAAGCTTTAAACAGGTATAGTAGGAATCTACCACCTGGCAGAATAGAGTTAAAGGATACCCTTTAAAAGAGGACAATATAGGTATGGTTAGGGGAATGAATAAAGCAATAACTTTTATTTTCTAAAAAATAGTACTGCTTTTTTCTTTCACGCTCCAAGGGCTATCAACAAAAATGGGGAAAACTTTTAAGGGAAAGCCATTGTTCTAATCAGAGACAGTGCCAAAGTTGAAGCAGCTATGCAAATCAAGAGTCGTGTGCGTGTGTGTGTGTGTGTGCGTGTGCGTGTGCGTGTGTGTGTGTGTGTTCTGTGAGTTGACAGGTGCAGGGTTTCTTCAAATGGAGGTTTGTTCTCCCTGTTCTGCCTCAGCCCCCAAATTGTCTGCTGGCACAGAAAGCAGGAGGGTGGTGGAGGAGCCGGGACGCTGCTGCAGGAGACTCAGGTTTGTTCTCAGAGCTGAAGTATTTTTATAGCTAAGATAACGGGGAAGACAGAGAGGCTATGGCTTTTTATAGTACGAATCTTTAGAAAATTCAGTTTGCCCATATTCATGACTGATATCTATTCATTTAAGTTCCAGTTTGCCATGTAGAATGGAATATGATTCTCTCAGCCCAGCTTCTGGAACGCTGCGAGCTGTTTTATAGACCAGAGTGAACGGTAGGACGCACAGAAGCACTTGACATATTTAAAACCTCCCGCGTGGACCCTTCCGTTCATGTTGACCTTTCATAGCAGTACCGTGAGATGTGCTGAGTGGCTGGGATGAAATGAGACTTTCTGGAATAACAGGCTGCAGGCCCGTAGACCTCTTATTATTTCCAGTAGGTCCCAGGTGACCTTGCATGAAATGTAGTGAGTTATGAAGGTGGCCCACTAAACATCAAGCTGATAAAGTTATGGGCTTTCTCAGCCAGCATTCTGTGTGACAGCTCTAGTTACATGTACTAAACAGTGCTCTGCAAACCGGTTCACGAGCCGCATGCGGCGCTCAAGCCACTGTTTGCCACTCTGTTGACTAATGGTTTTGCTGGCCACTGTTCTAAAATATATGTGCCAAAGCTAGATTTGCAGCCAGCCTATCACAAACTTCCCAAGTCGGTCTTAAAGAGAACGTACTCCTCTTTCTCTGTACGCGTTGAGAACACTGGCAACGCAGACTGTAGATCACTAGGCAGAAGGTCAAAGCATGACCTTTTGAAACAGAAAGAAACCATTCATAGTTCAATCCTTAAGTTTGTAGGTTGATTTTAAATTTGTTTTCTTTGATATAAAAGACTATTTAGCTATAAAACGACCACCTGCTAACAAAGGATTCAATGTGCATTTACTGAGCCGAGGCAAAGAACTTTGTATTGTAATTTAGATTTTTTTAAAAATGCTGGAACAGTAGAATACATATTTACTTTCCCATTCATAAATGATTATCAATAGTGGCCTTTTATTGATCGGAATAAGTCAAGCAGACACTGTTTCCTGTCTGAGCAGAGAGACATGGGTAGTGGAGTTCCCTTCTGGGTTTATGGCTGTGTCCACTTAGACTCGGGCAGTCCTTGAAACATTTGGGTTGAAGCTATCTTGGATTTGAAGGTAGATGTCAACAAAACCGATTACATTTGAGTTTGATTTCAAAATCTATTGATATTAGAAATATCTAGTAAAAGTCAGTTGTTTATTTATAAAAAAGGTGGTTGCATATGGGAAGTTATTTTAGCATCGATTATATAGTCACTGCATGGTAGTACAGGACCATGAAAATGGTCATGCAAGCTAATGCAGAATGGCCATGTGTAAAATGATCTTATTAATCAATGGATTATTAAGTTCCATGACTTTGAAAAGGTTTTTATTAAAACTCTTTTACTGTAGGTGATAAATGTAGAAGGAAATGGAAAAAAAATAGTAAAGCTAATATTTAATTAGTGCCCTGTAATTGCAAATGTTAGAAACACTGGGAATTAAAGTGTTTTATTACTTTGAGTAGAACTTATCAAGGGTAGTTAGAACATGTTTGCTTTCTTCTCACTGTATAACATGATACATATTTTTCTTTGCCTCAGTCGGTTGTCATACTGCTTTCCATGTCTGGATCAGCTGCCAACATCTTACCCTTTGTGCTTTCAGAGCTGAACGGGGGTTCCTTTAATGTCGCTTCCTCTGGCACATCATCATCCTTTTCACCACAACCGCTTTCCAATTTCACTTCCAATGTTAACCGCCTGTCATTTTTTTGCGGCACTTTTTGTCATTGACCCTTTTAATTATCTACTTCTGTGAAATGTTATTGATTTTATCACTGCGCAATGAGGAGGCAACACAACGACATGCTTTCCTGTCTGTGCGTGAACTGAGAACAGATGTGCAGGGATCAGTCACCAGCAGACTTTGAAGGAACTGACATGATTGGTTACTGATCACCATACACATCTGTTATCCACACCGTGTTTGTGGACAAAAGAGCTAGCAGTGAAGTTTGTGCTTCATGCAATTACTCACAGTTAATACACTGTGGCAACTGACGTTTGAACCATACTGTTGGGGGACTGGTGTTATTTAACTAAACTGCGGAAACTGAAATTCATGCATATTGGAACCATGCAGAGTGAGTGGTGCCTGTATTCCGGTTATAAATTATTTGTAGTACATTTCAATCCTGGCCTGGCTCCCCTTGCCCATGACACATTGAATCCATCCCGGGTAGCCAAGCTATGATTTAGAAATTCGGTTCAGAGTTGATGTGAGAGTTATGAAGTCTTTGACTCAACCTTGGAGTCCACTTTGAGTGGCTTCTCTTACCCGACACCTCAGAGGACATTGGCACTGGAGACAGCTTACTTCAGACCCCGGTCAGCAAAGGGCAGTTTGGGCTTGAACCGCCACATAGACGCTGGACACAGTTTCTTGCCCTTGGTCATTTTTTTGGCTCCCCTTCCTCCTCCACTGTCTCAACTCTCCCTTGGCCTGCTGTGTCCCGTCTTCACGTTGCACCGATTCTCCCTCTGTCTTATTAGCGCTTCGTGTTTCTTTCAACTTTTGTTGCCATCATCCTCATCCATGTGTTTTTCAGCTTGTATTTTAATGGTCTAACTGACTTCTCCACCTAGTCACTCTCCATCACAACTAATCCATCACAAGTCATCTTCCTGGAACACTCTCTCAGCCTTGTTTAGTTCTCTCCTTGGAGTTTCCAAAGTAACTTAATAATTACAAAATAAAATTCAAACGTCCAGGCCTCTACCTTCTAGTTTATCACTTGAACCCTCACCTTCAGGAACCTGAGGATTCAACAGAAAATTTTCTCAGTATCTCCCAAATATGCCTGCCTCCCATCCTTTTCACATACTGTCGTCTCCTAGGGTGCAATCCGTTGTTTTTCTTTGGAACTTTGCCCAGTTTCAAAGACTTACCCCAAATGATCCCTCCTTTTAAGTCTACTTTGATTTTCCAGAATGACTCCCCCTTCTCTGAAATTCCACACAATTTCTAGTTTATATTTTCCAACTGTCACATATTTGGTGGTCTGTGTTTTTACTTATCTAATCTACCCGGTTAGTGCTTATGGTCTTGAGGGCAGGGGCCGAATCTTCTGTAGCACCTACAGTGGTATTTGACTGAGTTATAGGCATACATTTTCAACCAGTACTTTTTTGAGCTGTGGCATTTATTCCAGAAGCTGAGCTGCATGTTGGGGGTAAACAAAAGATGAAGTCTCTGACCTCACCGAGCTCTAGTTGAATGAGGCATACGGGAAAGTCATCAGACACTAAGCTGAGTGGCAGGATGGACAGTGAAGGAAAGTCCCTGGAGGCTTAGATAGGCATCAAACCGTGATGAGAGGCAATAAGATATGCCTTTAGAAGATGAGAGGTTTAAGCAGAGTCCCAAAGATAACTAGGAATTCGATGGGTGAAGGGGCTGAATGGAACAAGGGTCCTGGGCCAAGGACACAGCATGGATAAAGCTTTAGGGGGGCAAGAGGGCCTTACATAATGAGGAACTGAATAAAGCTCCATGTAGCTGGATCGTAGGGAATGAAGTGAGACTCATAAGTGATGAGGTTTCACAGGGAACAGGGGCCCTGTGATGGGAAAGAAGTGCACGTGTTTGCTGGATGTTGAGAAGGGAGAGCTTCCAGGACTGGGAATATGGATGGGCCAAGTGACAGGGCTGCTCTCAGGTTTCTGTTAAGGACCACTCACTCGGTGAACAGAGACATTAGAAGATGATGAGTTGCATTTTGGACATGTTGAGTTTGAGATATCTGTGGAATATCTATATGAAAATGTGTAGTAATAATTTGGAGCACAGCAGAAATCTCTTGCTAGGAAATAGAAATTTGGGAATTGTCACATATGACAGGTTGAAATCATAGAGCAGTGGTCGGCAAACTGCGGCTTGCAAGCCACATGCAGCTCTCAAGCTATGGTTTGCTGCTCTGTTGACTAATGGGTTTGCTGACCACTAGGCTAGACTAAATGTTACCATGTAGTTGGAAGCTGTGAGGATTAGGCAATTGTGGCATATTGTGTGCGAAGAGGTACAGGGTAGTATATGACGGTGGTCAGCAAACTCACTGGTTAACAGAGAGGCAAACCGTGGCTTGCAAGCCTCACGTGGCTTGCGAGCCATGGTTTGCCGACCACTGTCAGGGAGGAAGAGTGTGTAGAAGTAGTAAAATAGAGGATTTTAAGGCCAAATACTAAAGCTTATCAGTGTTTAAAGGGCAAGTAAAGAGTAGATTCTGTCAAGAATGTTAAGATGGAATGGGCAGAGATGAAGAAGGATCAAAATAGATGAGTGAGGTGTCATGGAAACCGAGGGAAGACTGAAATCGTTAGTTTGATTTTGGTGACCTCAGTAAGAATCGTTTCCATAGTAGAGGGGTAGGGAAAGGGAGTGTGTGGAGAAGTGAACAGACAATTTTGGAAAGTATGATCATGGAAGGAAATGGAGTTGAAGGGTTTTATTTTTTAAGCTGGTGGAAATCTGCTCATGTTTAAGGGCTGATAGGAAGAATTCATTAATGATAAAGAGGTTGGCCATAAGCTGAACTTCATCGGAATTTAAAACACCTCTGAAAATTCCTTACCCACTGTGTCCTTTTATCTTTTGGTATTCTAAATAAATTACATTCCAAACTACTAATTAGTCTGTGTCTTTAGGTTTCCCTATGGTCTTGTTATCCCAGTGAGATGGCAAATTCTGGGAAAGCAAGATTCAAATTCTTCTCCCTTATTCAGATTATAGTCTCAGCAGATATTATTTTTAGTATTCTCATTTGTTCCTTCTTTGAGGAAACGTTTAATGTCCAGTGTGTACCAGGCATTATTCTAGGTGCTGGGAATGTAAAGGTTACTAAGCCAGACATATCCTTTTCTTAAGAGTTTATAGTCTAGAGAGGCAGCTAATAAACTAGGGATTGAATAGGAAAAAGTAATTACAGAATGCGAGAGATACTCAAAAGGGCACTGTGAGACAGTAATCCTCGCTGGCTCCTTTACATATTCTTTCCCCATGAATTCTCTCTATTGTTGGGGGAGAGCACCACAAGGAACTGGAGAATTAAATGACTTAGGATGGAAAAACAAAGATCCTGAAAAATAGAGACCTTTTTTGCCAACATAGTTACTTCTTTGTTTACTGTTTCAAAGTCAGTAGAAATATGATGGCTGTAATGGTGCTGTGTTTCTGGGTGTTTTGTTGGTTGACTGTGATTTAGCATTTGAGAAACTACCTCTCCACCATTTCTCTTTTTCCTTTCAGTCATTTGCCATCTTCCATGTATGAACGGTGGCCAATGCAGTTCAAGGGACAAATGCCAGTGCCCTCCAAACTTCACAGGGAAGCTTTGCCAGATTCCAGTCCATGGTGCCAGTGTTCCTAAACTTTATCAGCATTCCCAGCAGTCGGGCAAGGCGCTGGGAACACATGTCGTCCACTCTACGCATACCTTGCCTCTGACAATGACCAGTCAGCAAGGAGTCAAAGGTAAGCTTAAGATTTTGATTTTTCCCTTTCTTCAGACCTCTGCCAGCCTGCCAAACCCACAGAAGCCAGGTACCTGCAGATGGCCAGGGCTGGTATTGAAACAGAAAGGGGCATGTGATCTGCGGCTTGAGAAATGACTGCAGGGACAGAATGTGGGCCCAGGTATGTGCCTGAAGTGCTTTCTAGGCCACGGAGATTTGGTGTCTAAGAAATAGAAAACAAAAAGGAGTCTCTCCTTCTCTGATGACTCATTGCACCCAGTGCTGATGAATGTGCCGGGCCTGGGGCCTGGAAAGACGCGTTGGAGATTTTGGGCCCTTAATAGCGTTAATGAGTTCGTGATCTGCTGATGAGCACACATCTACTTAATAGTTGAAGAGTGCCCGGTTTTAGTTCTAAATGATCACTTAACCTCACTGGGCTGCAGTATATTCTTCTGTAGAGGAAGGTAAACTAGGTCGCTTGGAGCTCAGGAATTCTCTGACTCATTCATTCTTTCAAACCTGGCATCTCTTAGACGTGCACAGTTTTTAAAAAGGGGTTAGAGAGTGTTACTGGCTGTTATTCTTTAAAACCTGAAGGTTAGCATCCGAAGATGAAATTGTGTTTGAAAGTGGCCAAAAGTGAGTCTTGGTAGAGATATAAAATAGCACACTTTGGTATTTCATGTGTGTGTCCCAATAAACACCAAAGTATATCCACAGTATGTTATTTAAGAGCAGGAGAATTGTGCTATATGAAATTGTGTTTCCTCTTTTAGTGTAGAGAAGTATATCCCACAACTTTGCAATAGGAACTTAATGAGAAATTCAAAAGTAATTCAACTTTTGAGTCTGTATTACTGTTATTTGATAAAATGTACCTCCCCATGAGCTGCATGAATTTCATACTTTCATGACTCACCTGAAAAAATTATCTTAACTCGGTGGTCGGCAAGCCATGTCTCGCGAACCACTCGTGGCTCTTTGGCCCTTTGAGTGTGGCTCTTCCACAAAATATCACATACGGGGGCGCACGTACAGTGCAATTGAAACTCATGGCCCATGTGCAGAAGTTGGTTTTCGGCTCTCAAAAGAAATTACAATCATTGTACTGCTGATATTTGGCTCTGTTGACTAATGAGTCTTACCGTATTTTCTGGCGTATAAGACAACTTTTTAACCCAGGAAAATCTTCTCAAAAGGCAGGGGTCATCTTATACGCTGGGTGTAAAAATACCGTAGCTTGCAGTTATGATGGGCGTTGCTAACTCACTAGGGACTTGCCGGGCACTTGCTCTGTCTCTCTTGTTTGTTATCTTCCTCCTGTCATCATTCGTTCCAGTCGTCTTATACGCCAGAAAATACGGTAATTGAATATGTTACTGTGAGAGGTTTTATTTTTTTATTTTTTATTTTTTTAAAAATATATTTTATTGATTTTTTACAGAGTGGAAGGGAGAGGGATAGAAAGTCAGAAACATCGATGAGAGAGAAACATCGATCAGCTGCCTCTTGCACGCCCCCTACTGGGGATGTGCCCTCAGCCAAGGTACATGCCCCCGACTGGAATCGAACCCGGGACCCTCCAGTCCACAGTCCGACGCTCTATCCACTGAGCCAAACCGGTCTTGGCAGCTGTGAGAGGTTTTAATTTCCCTTTGTAATTAGTTGATTTTTTTTTTTGTTTAACAGTTACTTACACACCTCTTCCACCAAAGACATCAAATTCTAGGGCAGGAAAAGGGCTGCAACGGGTATAGTTTACGCCTTTTTTGACACCACATTCACTAGTTCCCAAAAGTGAACGAGTAACACAAAGGCATTAGTTGATTTTTTAAAACATAAATTCAGATTTAATTTTTATTTTTAATGTATCCTTTTATTCTCACTTATTATGATGGCTCTGTGGCAAATATATGTATACATTACATATGTATAACTAATTCTGTGTATAATACATACGCAGATAAGTGTGTATACGTGTAAAATTGACTTTCACGCTGACTTGCATGCTAATTCGTCCTGATTCACAAGTCTTTACTCCCAATCTGTTTCAGTGAAATTTCCTCCCAACATAGTCAATATCCATGTGAAGCACCCCCCGGAGGCCTCAGTCCAGATACATCAGGTTTCCAGAATCGATGGCCCAACTGGCCAGAAGGTAAAAGAAGCCCAACCAGGCCAATCCCAGATCTCTTACCAAGGGCTTCCCGTCCAGAAGACCCAGACGGTCCACTCCACGTACTCCCACCAGCAAGTCATCCCTCACATCTATCCTGTGGCTGCGAAGACCCAGCTTGGCCGCTGCTTCCAGGAAACCGTCGGGTCCCAGGTAAGGAACACTGCCCAGCCTGTTTCGGCAGTGCTTTCCGGAAAAGTCTCCTTTTCCCAGGAAAACCAGATGGGATAAAATGACTTTCTATACAAGGGCTTGGCCAACTGACCCATAGACCCGTTTTTTGTAAATAAAGTTTTATTGGAACACAGCCACATCCATTCGTTTACATATTGCCTGTCCTACTTTCATGCATTTGACGGTAAAATGGCAAGGTCCTTTACAGAAAAAGCTTCCCGTCCTCTGCTCTGTAAGATAATGTTCAAGTAGTGGTCTTCCAGCAAAGCTGCTGGACGTCCCTAACTGCTGTTGCTGTCTTCCAGTTAAGTTGATCTGTGTGTAAAACATGTGTCAAGTTTGCGATATATTCTGCAAAGGCTTTGAAAATACTTAGCCTTTTTGTAGTAGTTGCTGGTTAATAGGTGTAGTTGGGTTTGAACCCATCACCCAATAATAATTTGCGATCTTTTATTTTCTTTATAAAATTGGCAATGACTGAGATGTTTGACGTGCATTTTAAACATCCCTGGACTTACATATACCGTTAGGCCCATATCATAAAGTAGAATGGAGGCTGATTTTCCTTTAAAAAACTCATCATTGAAAGTGTTTAATGAAGCCAACAAAAATGTTGGCGCTTTGACCCAAACTGCTTGGTGCTGACTGCTTTGGGATTGTGTGGTCATGACATAGCTTTGTCCTGTGGTTCTCCTCCTGTCATTTGATCATGGTTTCAGCCCCATAGGAGAAGAGTAAGTGAGGCGAATCTATTATGTCTCTCTTCTTACCTGAATATTGAAACAATATTGTGTGTGTATGTGTGAAATATTTGGGAGTAATAAGAATCAATTATTGCTGCTTTAGAAACCTGGAAAATACTTTTAGAGGAAAGTGCATGGTAAATTATCACCTTTCTCCCAGGGGGAGAAGGCAAAACTGGTTTGGGGACCCGAATGGAAGGAGCACCCACGTGGAGTTATACGATCTTGGCTGTAGCCACGGGCCCAGTCCGTGGTAGCAGGGAACCAGCTTTGTTTTCTGTAAGGTGGAGCCAAGAATATTGGGTGTTGTTAAGATCAGACAAGGTAATCTGAGCACTGTTTTGCAAATGTTATAGAACTATGCAAATGCTAGCTTAGAAGATACTCATCTATCCATAGTCTCAAACTTAATAATAGTCAGTGATTGCTTATGTCCTGTAGCTTCCGTAAGGCAGGGAAGGCTCAGCTCCCCAAACACAATCTTCATTGTGTAGTAGTAGTTGCTGGTTAATAGGTGTAGCCCGCAGATGCCTCCTAAACCTGCCACAGCTTTTAGAGACCACATTTAAGCAAATACTTTTTGGGAGAAGGAACAGCATTGATTTAAGTTTAGCTTTGAAGTAAAGTCTAGATTCTTATGCTAAGAGCAGCTTTTTATAGGGGCAGTGGGGCTGAAGATATACTTCATGCACTTCACAAATTTTGCCCCGGACCGGCTTTGGAGAGAGAGGGTGAATTTGGTGCCATTTGCATTGTTTAGTCATTTCACCTTAGGTTGGTTATGAGGAAGGAAAAAACAGATCCTTTTAAAATTGTGTGCCCAGTGCCTTTCTCCTGTTTCCAAGTTGGAACACAGATGATAAAAAGCAAGAAAATGAAATATTCACAAGCTTGTTATTCTTGTGTAATATTAGGCCGAAATGTACTAACTAAAAAAGATTAAAACATTATTTACTTTTCAGCCTAAGCCGGACCGTATAATTAAAATGAGTTGGCTAATTGGTGAATTACGCAAATAATTCAAGCTCAGTAGAATACTTTTGCTTTATCTGCATGCCCCTCTGGCATTCAGTCTGAGTGATCTGGACAGTAATCTCAAGTCTTAATTCTTTTTGCAGGTGTAGTCACTCATAGGAAGCTTCAAAATAAGACCTGGTTTTAGAAAACGTTCTTAGTATATATCTGTCTCTTGCTGGATGTCTATGATCACCAGATTAATTAGTGCAATTAGGATGGGCAAAATTATAGAAAATAACAATGAACATTCTTGAAAAAAAAATACATTACTGGCAAATAGTTTCTAGTATATAAGATCCTACAAAGATGTTTGAAAACATTTGTGCTTTCCTTCTATGGTTGGTTTGCATACTCAGCTACAGGGGGAGGTATAAGTAGATTTTATATGAATGGTTAAGCCAAGCTCATGTGGGTCAATGGTTGAGCATCAACCTGTGAACCAGGAGATCAAGGTTTGATTCCTGGTCAGGACACATGCCCACGTTTCAGGCTCAATCCCTAGAAGGGGATGTGCAGGAGGCAGTTGATCAATGATTCTCTTTCATCATTGATATTTCTATCTCTTTCTCCCTCTCCCTTACTTTCTGAAACCAATTAAAATATATATTTAAAAAGGATGTTCTAAGTGAATGGCAAAAACAGATGCATAAATGCTCACTAGTACTTTGCTCGTGGGAATAGTCTTCTTAGCTGCAGATTTTGATTATTGAGACTTTTAATGTCATGGAGTTATCAGTAAGCATCTATGTTTATGTGCTACAATAAGAGGCATGTACAAAACAAATTTGGTAGAAATAGCCCTTGTTTCTGTGGCACATTCTCATAATTAGACAGTAGGCTTAGTATTGAGAACCCAGCATGAACTGTGATTAATGTATTTAAGTTCTGGGAAGCTTCAGAGAATAGAGCTTCATGAATTGCTTGGGTGGTGGAGGAAAATGGGCAATTGGTTAGGAAGCTAAAGTCACAGAGAAAAGGAGGAGGATGCTTAAATAGAGGAAAGAGAACTTGGCAAGAAATGGGTGAGGAAGAAGTGTCGGAGAGACTGGAGATGCAAACTGGCTCTGGATTCCTGGCAGATGTTTGCACAGCTTGAAGCCTCTTAAACCTGAGGCACAGGGCCATCTAAATGACCTGGTATCAAGGCAGAATAGTGGGAAGCCCCCTTGATCAAACTCAGAATCATTACAAGTGGGACAACCGACCTCATGTGACTCCTGATGTGATTCAGTATGAAGTTTGCATATCACCCTAAAACTAATGGTGCTAAAAATGTTTAACCTGAGTCCAACCAAGCCTTTACACCTAACCCCAGCTTATAGGGCGCAAGGAGGGTAAAGAAAAGGCTAAAAATATAACCCTTATCATCCCCATCAGGCAGATTCATAATATACTTCCTGATTTCTTAAGAAAAATCATACAGTAGAGGAAAAGTAGAATGACTTTTCTAGAAAGAAACTGAAGAGTCACAACAACCAAAGCCAACCCACTTCTAGAAGATATTTGGGGAACAATGGGGAAATTTAATGTAGACTAGCTACTAGATGATAGTTTGGAATTATTATTTTTAGGTATGATGATGGTTTTAGGATTTGTAGGATAGTGTTTTTATTTTTGAAAGATAAATGAAAAAATTTAGGGTAAAATGCCATTATGACTATAATTTACCTTCAAATGCATTTACACACAAATATTACAAAATTGTAACAATTGTTTACTCTGAGAAGTGGATATATAAGATCGTTGTAGTATCAGATATCTCAGCATATTTGAAATTTTCTTATGAGGATAAAAGGGGGAAACATTAAATTTTTCTAAATGTACAAATATAGACATACCTCCTTTTATTGTGTTTCATTATATTATGCTTCCCAGATACAGAATTTTTTATAAATTGAAAGTTTTTGGCAACCCAGCATTGAGCAAGTCTATTGGCACTGTTTTTCCAACAGACTCTGATGATGGTTAACATTTTTTTTAGAAATACAGTATTTTAAATTAAGGTACATACATTTTTAGACTTAATGTTGTTGCACACTTGATAGACAACAGTATAGTGTAAATATAGTTTTATGTGTACTGGAAAACCAAAAAAAAAGTCATGTAACTCACTTTATTGCAACATTTGCTTCATTGTGGAGGTCTGGAACTGACCTGCAAAGTCTCTGAAATATGCCTGTGGAATAATATAATTTTAAGCTGATTGTAAAAGTTGTAACTTTAAAAAGCTAATGAATTTTTAGCAAATAATTTAAAATGTTTCAACTTCTGAATGACTGGATTGGGTAGGTGGATGTGGGGTAGACATGAGGAGGCCAGGCAAGAGAAGTTGGCCTTGGTCCAATTGTGAAATGATCAGGGTCTAATCTAGGAGAAAAGTTGAAAATAAAGAGATGACAATAGGGCTTTTGCAAAGAATCAAACATCAGGATTTGATTATGGGCTGCTGTGAAGAAAAAGAGGGTGATGAGTTGGACTATTCTGAATTCCCTTGCTTCAGAAATCAGATAAATGCTGGCTATGATTGATTAACTAACTGGCCCTTGGGGGAGGATTGTGAAATGAAGATGAGCAGCTACATCTTGTTTTAAGCAGCCTCATTCTTGATTGACAATAAGAAGGGTGTATTCTTGGATATCAATTGGGAAATCCAAAGCTGTGTTAGAGATGGAGTGAGAGAGGATTAATGGAGAAGAATCAGTGGTCGGAGAATAGATCTAGTGATGACAGATTCATGAGAACAGAAGACGTTTCTTTGGCATGTATATAAAGAGAAAAGAGCAGGAGTAATGGAATCAGAAAAAGCTATAATGTTTCCCACCTTGATAGTATCAAGATATGGAGTAGAAGGGATCCTTCCTATTGTGGAAAGTGATGTTCAATCTCTGTGTCCTAATAATAATTTCTGGGTCTTAACATCATATAAAGTATTGATTTTTATGCGAATCGGACTAGGTACAGACATTGTTTAATTTTCTTTAAAGTATTAAAAGAATAGAAATTAATCCAATAAATATACGGGGTGGATTAGAGGAGGAATTGGATTCTTGACTATAAATCAAATTTCAAGTACTTGACAAGTCAGAGTTAGGTACCTGCCTTCCTGCAGTAGACAGGGTACACCATGTATATTTGAAAACATTTTGGAGAGTTTGCTCACTGTATAGATCAAGTTAGAATTACATCTCCAGTGGTTACAATTACCAGCTACTTTCAAGGTAACCTCATGTTTACATGTGCTTAAAACGTGCAGATTTCTATGCTAGTGTTCATTTATAAGAAGAGGCCAAATTTCAGAAAATACCCTTGAGATCTACTTTTGCTCCACAAGGACATTGAATGTATGTATCTTTCTCACTGTGCCAGGGCACCCTTTGCTTTACATTGTGACCTTTGCTTTCCATTTGAAACTGACTTGGCATCTGCGCTTTTGGTTGTTTTCAACATGTTTTATTTATTGTCTAATTGCTGAAAATAAATATTTAGTTAGTTAATGATGCCAGATGGTATGAAAAGACCTTGTCTGTGGAGAGTTTCAGAATCATGATGTAAGGTTCAAGGTTCAGCTTCCACGCTGGGGTCTGCCATTGCCTGGTGTGCAATCCTGTGATCTTTGTTAACGGGGGGTACATGCTCCTTCATTAGACATAGGCACTGTAGGATGAGAAGAAAACTGAAGCTCTTTTTAAAAAATATATCTTATTGATTTTTTACAGAGAGGAAGTGAGAAGAAGAGAGAGTTAGAAACATCGATGAGAGAGGAGCATTGATCAGCTGCCTCCTGCACACCCCCAAATGGTGATGTGCCTGCAACCAAGGTACATGCCCTTGGCCGGAATCAGACCTGGGACTCTTTAGTCCACAGGCTGACACTCTATCCACTGAGTCAAACCAGTTAGGGCTTTAAGATCTCATTGCAAATGCTAAAAGAGCAGAAAAGTCCACATAGTCACACCTGAGTTAACTAAGAACAAAAATATTGGAAAACCTGGAGTAAAGATAACTGGAATAAAATATATTTTTAGTACAGTATCCTTACACAGATAAAGATGATCAAATAATATCCAAACCAACTCATAGTTTACAACCATAGAATCCCCTTGACCAGTAAACAACAACAACCCCCAACCCCCTCCCCAAAAAAAACACCCACAACAAACTAAGATTAATTTAAGATATATTCTATAGAAGACAATAATCTTTATGGAGTAGGAAAAGAGTATCCATACTTGATGTAAAATTGTTGGAAAAGCCTTTTTTCCCCTTCAATTATCGATCATATAAATAATAGGACCTGGGGCAAAACTGAATTAAAATGGCATGAGAATTGTTTGGGATCCCCTTAGAATTTTCAGAAGTTGTTCCAACAGCTCTTTTTGGACAGGACAAATGGAAACAGAATGGGCCATTGGATAAAAAGATTATTGAATTGGAGATAGGTCTCTTGGCAGATAAATTCAATAACATCATCAAGCTCTAAACCTTAGCACTGGAAAACACACACACACACACACACACACACACACACACACACACATATACATGCACGAACACACACATGCATGAGTGCACACACACAAACACTTCTGAAGGGCCAAACAGATGCACTTAGCTTTTGTTTAAGAAATATTTTTAATAAGCATCATGGAAATATTAACAGTAAAGTATGAGCTCATTGAAGTGGAAAGTATCCTAATTACATGGCTGAAAGTACTTAAAAAAACACCTCCATGCTTTTGTCACAAGACTTTGAAGAAAAATATTTCTTGGTTTTCCCCACACAGAAGCCATGAGGAAGGAGGAGAGCAGATGCCTTGCCTGTCAATTCCCTGTGGCAGGGAGAATACACATAGATGAGTAGGTACAGACATAGATACAGAGATGGGCTGGAGATGTTTGAAATCTCTGCTCAGGATGGAAAGAGAATTGAGTACCCTACCAAGGGAGTTGGGAGAATCCGTTTTACTTAGAGACCTATTATTTAATTTCCAGAGGATTCCCTCTGCTCTGACTAGAGGAGTATGCCTGAGGGGAGGCCCAACACACTGGTGAAATAATAGTTTTCTTCTGACAAGGAAAATTCCAGGATCATTTCACATTGGTTCTTTCCCTATATTGAGACCAAAATTGACAATGACAAACATAGATGAGAAGTCTAATGAAAGAGTAACAATCAAATACTTACCAGAGACTCAGCCCATCACATATGTGTTATATGTGTTATTCTTTCTGTGGGAGGGAGAACTGGGTCTACAGGTATGTTCCCGATTTCTGTAGCTCACGTGCCCTGAGGGCAAGCCCTCCCAGGTGAACTTCACCTTGCCAATGTGCCATTGGCAGGGCTTAAGGAAGGCAGGACAGGATCCATCAAATGTCTGCCTTCTCTATGAGCAGAGAGCTTCATTGGGGTGCACGGATTGTGTTTACTGACATTTGGCCTCCTGCAGGTGGAATACGTCATTAACACCAGGTCCTGCCTATGTTTTTCTTAAGTGTCCCACTCAGACACCGCTTTGACACAATCCAAGAGAAATTTAATTGAGTGTGAGTGAGTCTGATTGTCTCCTGTGGCTGGCTCTGCAGGGGCCGTCCTTGCCAACCCTTACCTGTGTCCACAGCAGAGGTATTGCTGAAGGTAGGACATACACCTCCGTGAGCGGTGGCCGGAGCTGCGGTGTTGCTGATCCTGCTTCTCTAAGCTCTGCCACCTTCATGCAGGGCACTTCCTTCTCTGGAGTTGAAAAGAAGGTGAAGGTGGGGATTGGATCCAAACGGGGGAGCTGCTGCCTGTGAAAGAGAACATGTCTGCATGTCCCTGGGCTCATGCCAAGTGGCAGGGAGGACGTCTAGCTTTATTTGGATGGAGAATGTGGGACTGAGCTGTTAGGATAATCAAAATACAGATTCTTAGAACTGAAGTAGAGAGGACTTCAGAGAATGGGTGATGATCCAGACATTACCTTTCCCCCTGCCCAATATTCAGTCTTTACCCAGACCAATATCTTTGAACACTGAAGAGTCCAGTGTTCATTTAGCCTGACTTGTTTCATAGATGAGCAAGTCCATGCTGCTTTGGTCCTTCCCACGCCCATCCTCTCAGATGGTTTGCATATTATTGGCAATGAAAATGCCTTTATCATGACATCGGATATCCAATTTCTGTATTTTATACCTCTAGGGCTCACTAAAATAACACACTGATTAATACTTAGACTCTTGCTTTTGCAGGAGAATAGGCATAATTATGGGACAGTGTGTTACAGAGTGGAAGTGACATCACGTCTGATATTGGCAAAGTAGTAAAATCTTGCAGTCCTTACATTGGAAGATGATAGTTTCGAGCATCTTGGAAGTAGTTTTAAGAGACCATGGCTTAAATTGATGGTTGATTTAGGCTCTGTAAATTACAAAAATGTTTAAAGAGTCACAGCTGGTATTTCTAGGGTCTGATGCTGTTTCTTGGCATTGTCTGCATGTTATTTTAGAATTGAAATTTGTTCAGATGAAGGGGAATCATCTGGTTTACTAAAAATAAACAAACAAACAGACCACCCCCAAACCAGAAAACCCCAGCCCTCTGAAATCTGACCCATAAAGTGATAAAGGTCCTATGTTGAGCAACAACAGAGTGATTGCCCTCCTCCACCCTGCACCTTCCCCCACCACCCTGACAGTCCTGTTTTCATTTTCTTTGTCATCCTTCCATGTTTTTCTTTCTCCTCCTGCCCTCCTTTTGTGTGCAAGAGATTTATATGTAGAACTGGAGATTCTCTTTCAAAAAGACCTCTCTCTGAGACTGTGCATTTACTCTAGTAATACTGTATTTCCAAATTTCTGTTTCAAAAGAATTGTTTCAGAGCCTGTTTATGAGCGGCACAGAAAAGTCAGTCTTTCTTTAATCTCCTGCAGCTTCCTCATTTACTGTATTCTCAGTGAACTGGAAACTTCCGATGGTCAATTCAGCCTCCAGGGAGCAGGGAGTTGCCACCACGGAGGGTGTTTAAAAGAACGTGTCCTTAGCCTGAAGAGAACTCTGAAGTCCAGACAGAGGAGTTCTAAATATTCTGATCAAAAACCGAAGTGTCTTCAAGGTGACCGCCTTGAGAAGGACTGGTTTAGATTGCACAAGCTTTAATGGAGTTGTTAAGAAAATGGTCTTACCGTCCTGTGGCTTTGGGGCAGGCATCTTAGTAAGACAGTGTATTTTCATAAAATTGATAGCTGATAGAGAACATTCACAGTTATGGCCTTGGTTGACCTTCAGAACAACTTCAAAACAAGGAAAAGTAGGTAGTCTTGTATCCCAGTTATTTAAGTGAAACTTGAAGCTCACAGAGGTAGGGACAGACTTGTGTTGTTATTTCCAAGTCGATAGCTCTTTTTTCCATTTTGGCAAATTCACCATTCTCTGGCCCTCAGTGTCTTTACTTTACAAATAACTGGTTTGGCTGAGAGGACTACCAAGACCTCTTTTAGCTCGGCAGTCCTCTGACTATAATGATTTTGACATCTTTCTTTTCCACAATCTTAGGCCCCACGGATTCTAACAAATGGCACCAGTTCCGTGGACAGAGCAAGCTGTACAAATGTCAGATACAACACCTGGAATGACCTCTCAAATCCACCCTGACTTGAGAGACTTCTCTCAGGGGTCAGCACCTCTCAAAGCTTGTCTTTTTTCATGAGGGCAGGGCTCTTATGAGCTGAGCTCAGAACTGGGCAAAGATGAGCAGTTAGTAAATAGGTGAGCATCAGTCAGGTTAGGCTCAGTTGTGCTGTAGTAATAAATACAATAAAAACTTCTATTTTGTTCGCACTTGATGTCTGACAGGTGAGCAGGGGGCCCTGTGCTACTCACCTCTCATGAAATGAGGCTGATGGTGGTTTCCCCATGTTCCTGATGTGCTGTCTAGAATACACAGCCTCCTCAATTCCTGTAGGAGAGGGAGAGAGGTACTTACTGCAGGGGACACACAGGACTTTTCAAACAGCCCAGTGGTCAGCATACTGCGGCTCCAGAGCCACATGGGGCTCTTTTGACCCTTGAGTGTGGCTCTTCCACAAAATACCATGTGTAGGTGCACACGTAGAGTAAGATTGAAACTTCATGGCCCATGGACAGAAGTCGGTTTTCGGCTCTCAAAAGAAAATTCAGTTGTTGTATTGTTGATATTTGGCTCCATTGACTAAAGAGTTTGCCGACCACTGCCATAGCCCATTACACAGACTGAGTCACATGGCAGTCACAAAGTCACTAACTTTCACTGTTAGTTTTATGGCAATGTTATGGCTGCATTGTGTTCCACCTCCAAATACATAACTTGAAGCATTAACCCCATTGCAGCTGTATTTGGAGATAGTTTCCAAGGAGGTATTTAAGATTAAATGAATTAATAAGGGTGGGGCCCTGAAAACAATAGAATTAGTCTTTTTTTTTTTAAATGCATGTTTTTTTATTGATTTCAGAGAGAGAGAGAGAGAGAAAGAGGGACAGAGAGAGAGAGAGAGATAGAAACATCAGTGATGAGAGATAATCACCAATCGATCTGCTGCCTCCTGCATGTTCCTTACTAGGTAGGGATCAAGCCCAGAATCTGGGCATGTGCCCTGACAGGGAACCGAACCATTACTTTCTGGTTCATAGGTCAATGTTCAACCACTGAGCCACAGAGGCCGGCAGGATTAGTGTTCTTAGGAGGTACCAGCGAGCGTGCTCTCTTTGCCATGTTGAGGACACAACAAGCAAGCTAGGGCGGGGGTCCTCATCCAGACGCACCCTGATGGCATCCTGAGGTTGGCCTGGTCCCTCTAGGACTGTGATGAAAGAAGAGTCTGTGTTTAAGCTGCTCCCCCACCTCAAGCTGTGGTATTTTGTATGGCAGCCGAGCTGACTAATACAGTTAGGGAGCTGGGACATGGCGGGAAGCAAGTGGTTCTTAGGTGAGCTGTAAATGTTCCTGCCAAGTGGCAGAGCAGTGGTCGAGACAGACTTGGTTCCCTGTTTGCAGAGAACTAAAAAAAGCTATTAATATGATTTGTGGTATTCAATTTTTCATTGCTACTTGCAACCACACCACAAATAATTATTAGTTTTGAGTTCTGTGTACTTGGATACGACACAGAAAATTGGAAAGCTTAACCCAATGAGGCACGTGTTACAATTTACATAGCGCTGTGAGGCCCCACATGGTTTTTGTTCCTTTCAGTATCTCTATATAGACAAGAAGGAAACGGACAGACATTGAAGTTTAATATAGAAAATTTCTCTCAATACAGCTGTAGAAATGAGCTTTGGGGAAAAGAGGCCTTTATACTCCTCATTTGGGAGTGATCTGGTTGCCATAGTAAGAGTAACGATGCCTATATGCCCACCTTTATTTCCTCCCTCAACATGAGTATATCCTTTTAGACACATCCTTGGTAATGGAACTTAAAATTTTTAAAAATATTTTTACCATTTAGTACTAGGATGTATGATGTGATTCATGTTGTTTTGCTGCAAGGAAAGACTAATAGGAATTAGCACGTGAGAAATATAGTTAGTTACTCTTTTTTGCAATTTAAGAATAGCAAGACACACATATATCACAGCCTGGTAGACTTGATTATTGACATGCTCATATCTTTGTGGAGGTGGATAAAATAGGCAGCCCAAGTGTGACCATTTCTTTAGAAAAGATGTCAAATCAGAAGTTTCATGCTTAAGAGTTATTTCCCTTTGTGTGTGACTTTAAAATCGTTTTTGTCTTGGTGTAACTTTTAAAATACCGTTTCATAAACTGAAGTAGTTGTCTGGAATTCCTTGAAGCCCATGGTTTGGCTTCAGCAGGCTTTAAACAAATACACTCTCAGAAAAATCGATGTGGATACATTTCTAGCAGTTAATGCCCCCGTCACAGTCGATACTTTATAAAATCAATAGCCTAAAATATCAGAGGATTAGGGTTGTATCCAATACCTCGAAATACCTAATGTTGTTTTAATTACTCTTAACAAAAGAAAGCTGGGTGGATTGAAAAAACAACAACCAACCTTGCTTATGAAGAATGTTCTGCTCAAGCCAAAGCAAATTTTTTACAAGTTCTTTTAGAAAATCTGGAAGTATTTAAGCGTTTTCCTCTTCTTCTTATGAGACAATGCTTGTTAGCCTGCCAGTGCTCCATCATACACTATTCTCCTTCATGACAACGGGCCTTTTTAGAACAAGTTGATCAAATAATGTTGCCGTAGCTGCATTAGTGATAGGGTTCAGAGATTTGGACCCTCTTTCTTATTGGCACACGGATATAAACATATTTAATGTTCTTGTACATGGACATTGAAGAGCTCTCTGGGGGGTTTTCAGTTTAATTTGGAGCTATAGTTTGTCCAGAGGCTAGAAGAACGCCATTTCCTCGGAAGATGGGCGAAAGTTACTTTGCCAGAGGGGAGATGTGTTTATATCATAGCAAAAAGATTGATGATAGGAACAAAGAAGGGCTGTGACAGAGGTTTGGATTAATCCAACCCATTACATGCAGTGAGAACTTTCCCCATAAGGAACCTCATTGTTTTTATTAAAAGAAGTCCAAGATTTCAAAAAATGGCATTCATATCCCTCAAGCAGAGTCATTGCACTGAGGTTGTAACTTCTGTCTGCCAGAACCCCTCAGAGTTTTATGGCAGAACATTGGAATAAGGTACTTTGGGTGTGGGCGGAAGCGAGCATGGCAGCTGTATAGATGGAATGATTTATGAGACACTGCATAGTATGGGTGGATTGACTCTAATGTGACTTGATAATGGTCACAGCTCAAGGAAGACAACCTCTGCATCTCTAAAACTGTCTTGAATAATTTTTGATATTTCACCTATTGATAATGTGTAATCCTATAGAATAAAAGGCTAATATGCAAATTGATCGAATGGTGGAATGACCGGTCGCTATGATGCACACTGACAGCTCAATGCAGGATCTGCCCCCGGGTGGTCAGTGGGCTCTCAGCCAGAAGCCCTGAGCCTGGCTCACAGCTGGTGAGCGCAGCAATTCTCTCCTGCCTCCGTGGCAGCACTAAGGATGTCTGACTGATGACACGGGAAACGGGCCTAAGCCATCAGATGGACATCCCTAAGGGCTCTTGAACAGTAAGAGGGCGCAGGCAGGGCTGAGGGACCCCCTTCCCCTGAGTGCACAAATCTCATGCACGGGGCCTCCAGTTCATTATAATTAGTTATTATAGTCTAATCTAGAAATTGAAGAGCCATGATGACTTACAGGAAGATAGAGCTGCCTTCTTTTGTGAGTGTAGACTGGTAGGAAAGGGGTAGGCAAGAGGTAGGGCAGAGAAAAAGAGGCCCATTCTTGACAAAACACTGGCTTGCCATGATACAGGACATCATAGCTCCCAGGACACCTTCATAAAATCATAGATTTTAGACATATCAATGAGTATTAGTAATTAGTCTATCCTTAAAATTTTAACAATGAGAATGTTCAAGTCTAGATAAGTAAGTTAATTTGCTTCATGACTTGTATTAAGTTTGTGGTTGGTGAGGACTAAAACTTAGGCTTTTTGGTTTTTACTCCATTATTCTTTCTACTATGTCATCCTGGCTCTTAGTCCATCTCTTCTGGGGAAGGAGGAGTGACAAGAAACCATGACTGTCTGTATAAATTGTTTTGGGCTGCCATAACAATATACTATAGATTGAGTGGCTTGAACAACCAAAATGTATTTTCTCCTAGTTTTGGAGATTGGCAATATTAAGATCAAGGTGCTGACAGAGTCATTTCCTGGTAGGTTTCTCTTCTTGGTTCTGACACTCACCTTCTTGCTGAACCCTCACCATGGCAAAGGTGGAAAGAGCTCTGGTCTCTTCCTCTCCTTATAAGGATACTAATTCCATCACAAGTCCCCCACCCTCATGATCTCATCTAAACCTAATCACCTCCTAAAAGCCCCACCTCCTAATACACTTGAGGTTAGGACTTTGACATATGAATTTGGGGGAAGGGGCATACAAACATTCAATCTACAACACTAGCCGAACATGAAAGGACAGATATAGTCTCTGGGATTTGTGATAGGGAGTTCTGTGTTCTCCAGTGTCTTATGATTGGGCCATGGATGTTTACAGGAAGGAGATGGAGAGTGGGCTCCACTATTTTGGCTTCATAATCTTGGTCTTCTGGAACCAAGACATGGTACATGACCAGAAAGATCTTGATGTTCCTAAAGTAAAATTGCCTGCCATTTTTGAGCATTGATTTTACTGGTTGAATTATTGTAATTCAGAGACACTAGGTCATGCTTCTTGAGTAGAATTAAGATGAAATTCGCATAATTACAAATCCTTCACAGCATTTATTCTCTGAGCATTTCTTTATTAGCCAGAACACTTTTGTGAAGACCTGAATATTTTAAGTAAAATCTTAAGACTACCTTATTTTTTTTTATTTCTATGTCTGTCTGAACTATTTATTTACATATCTCTTCTTTGTGAGTTGACTCTGGGACATTGTATATCCAGTAACTATTAGATTCTTCGGTCCTTTGTTTTTAAATGAGGGCCCTGGAGGAAAGAGTCTAATACTGTGAGCTTCATGCATGCTGGCCATATACACTGAGTGGTCAGATTATTATAATCTCTGAATGCATAATATCTGGCCACTCAGTGTATATCCTATATAATCAAAGACTAATTTTCAAATTGTCCCATCGACCAGGAGTTCGACCAGCAGGCAAGGCAGGCCAGCCAACTGCCCTTGTCCCTTCCCCTGGCCAGGCTGGCCAGACCTCACCTATGCACGAATTCATGCACCAGGCCTCTAAAAATACACGCGCACACACACTGAGTGGCCAGATTATTATGTGTTCAGAGATCATCATAATCTAGCCACTCAGTGTATGGTTGTTTCATGTAGAATCTATCTTGTGTGTATTTTATCTCAGTTCTCTTGAGAGCTCTGTGAAAATGGACATTTTTAGTTCCATTTTATCGAAGAGGAAGTAGGCAAGGATTGAGAATTTTGCCCATGGTCATGTAGGTGGTAATTGGACCCATGTTGGTCCAACTTCAAAAGCCATGTCTTCATTTTCTCAGCTATGTTATCTCTACACTTCCTTTTATGGGGCCCACAGGGAACATGATTGTGTGGAAAGGTCAAGTTCTCATTCATAAAGCACTAACTTTACTGAACATGGAGATGCCTGGGTGTTTGCT
This sequence comes from Antrozous pallidus, assembly GCA_027563665.1. Lineage (NCBI taxonomy): Eukaryota > Metazoa > Chordata > Mammalia > Chiroptera > Vespertilionidae > Antrozous > Antrozous pallidus. The sequence goes on along the minus strand of CM050523.1, from coordinate 56,800,240 downwards.
TTGTGTTAGAACATGTTTTGTTAAAAAAAACAAAAGGAGTTAATTTGTGCTGAATTTAAGTCCCTTCTGCTGTTGGTTTGAGAAGAATAACCAATGAGCCTTTGATAATTACTCAATTTCATTTTTTTGTCCTCTGTTTACCTTATATATAATCCCCCCATAAATGATATACTCTATCCCAATAATTCTTTCTCTTTAACTTTTGAGGGGGATTACCAGATATAAAAATTATATTTTCATAAAAACACTTAATCTTCTTCTCTTTCTTTTCTTCTTTATCAGTATTTCTGTGCCTGCCATTACTTTGAAGATGTCAAATATCTAATTGGAAGCAATCCAAACCTTTTTGCTTTGGGGGAAAAAAAAAACCTGGATGTTTCCTTTCCCCTGTCTCCTTTAATCTCCAACTACAAATCGAATTGCAAGTTTGGAAAACTCTCCATGGTTCAGCTCCAGCTCATTCTCTGACTTTCCCCACTCATTCTCTTTTCTTTGTATCGGGCCCGCCTCTGTCTGTCCTCCTACCCACTCACCCGGGTCTTCTCCCTGTTGGTGGTGGGCCCTGGGTGTAGCTAGAGTTGTTCCATCTCTTTGGAATCTCTTTTTCCCCAATGCAGCAGCTGAGTCACTGTCTTGTTTCAGATTCTGCCTAAACATGGTCCTGTGTACTCTTGCAAGGGTTGCAATGAGTCAGCATCCCCTTCTTTCATGTGTGACTTCAGTGTAATCTTTAGAGACATTTAAATAATCTGTATACTTTATTTTAAGTTTTACTTATTCCATGGTTCAGTGCCATATTCTCTTTGAGAAAACAATCTTTATTCAAACTCAAAATATTTTATCCTTCATTATATAATGAGAATAAAATAAAATGATATATATGTAAGAGAGGTAATTTATAAGAGTATTTTATTATGCAAATTGCTAGCACTTTAACACTATAGATTACTAGTGACCTGGTGCATGAAATTCATTCACATTAAAAGGAAATTAATTAGAAGACATATTTCAATATTTCTATTTGCCCTTTCTCTATAATAGAAGTATCAGAGATGAAAGAAAATTAGTATAATGTATATAAAAATCCTCCTGTCAGAACCTGGGGCATGCCACAGGAACCAGAGTCAAGTCCCCACCCACCCACATGTGCCTTGAAATCACATGAGACCCAGACCTAGCTGGTCCTACCCCCATTGGTCTAGATCTAGACCTGGCCAGCCCCCCCATCAAGCCCTGCTAGGAGGGGGGTGTGGCCTCAGGTAGCCTAGCCTGGGGCGGGTGGCGTGGCCTGAGGTCCCCTGGCCTGGGGCAGTGGGCACAGCCTGAGGTTCCCCCATCAAGCCCCTCCAGGCAGGGGGCACGGCCTCAGGTCCCCTGTCAAGCCCTGAATGGCAGGGGGCGCAGCCTGAGGTCCCCTGTAAAGCCCCACCAGGCAGGAGGCACAGTCTCAGGTCCCTGCTGATTGCTCGTTAAGGGTCGTTATGGGAACTCTGCCTCCGCTGTGGGTGCAGCCATCTTGTGTTATGGAATCCCTGACTCCGCCATTTTTGTTACAGTGTGATGGTCAATTTGTATATTCTCTCTTTATTCAATAGGATACTCAAACAGCACAAGAGCTGAAGGGATGAATGGAGAGTCAGCCTAAATGCTGCTTTCCAAAGGCTATGTCCTATTGCAGAACACATCCCAAAGGGTCACCTTTTTCTAGTTTCCACAGAGGAGTACAAGCAGCCCTGCTTGATATGAATCAATATTACTACAATCCTTTGAAGTTGGGATTATTGTCCCATTACTAGCACAGAGAGGCTGGACTATCTGTTGAACATCTCACTGCTCATCGGAGAGAACTGGGATTTACATCCAGGTCTAATGAGTTGGTTCAGTTCTTCTTTCTCTTTCCCATGGTTGGATCTTCCTTCTCCACAATGTGGCCCTGTGCAGCAAACGTTCCTGGAGTGAGGATTTGTAGGTACCAGTAATTTTATGGTATGAAAATTAAATCTCCAGTATTTATCACAACCTCTTCAAGTTATTATTCTTCTTTGAAGCAAGTACAGTGGTGAATTTTTAATTAACAGAAATTGTAAGCCTTGGTTGCCAAATAAGTTTCAAGTTATCATTCCAGCTTATGTATTTAGAGGGAGCTCTTAAAACATCTGTAATTACAGGTTGACCAGGACACTACTATGGCACTATCCTAAAACTGAGGATGAAGTCTACTGATAAGTGTTCTCAATCAGGTCAAGATTTAGAAAAGTGCATTATCATGCAATCTGTTAATTCGTAACTTTTCAAAATTGAAGGTTTTCACACCATAATGTAAAAATTTTGTGTTACAACTTGGATGTTTGTGAAGTAATTCTAATGATTCTCGAATAGCTTCACCTTCTGAGGCATGGTGCTAAAGCAGATATAACAATAGGAAGGGTCAAAGAGTCATTTTCATGCACTCAGTTTTCTAAGAATCATGTTCACTGTACTAGTTAATAAGGGTCAGGGGTATCTCTATTTGTGTGTTGTTGTTTTTTCTTTTCCATGTAGTTTGCATAATTCTGTAGGAGGAGGCTCAGACTAGAGTGAGCATTGCTGGAGCTATTGATGAGCAAGGAAGTAAGACAAAAGAGGTGGTTAGGAGTACATCTGTCATGGTCCTGTTATAGACATGAGAGCAACAGAGGTACTTGAGATGGGCTCTAGTGTCTACTAATTTACATTTCCTAAATCATGTATATATTAGTATATATTGAATATAGAACCCTAGACCTGACAGACACCATAGAGTCGTCTGCTCTGTATTCTGGGTATTCCTGAGAGGTGTTCACCCAGTCTGTGCTCCGAGTGAAGATGTCAGTATCTTCCATTGTTGGGGGGCATTAAATGTTGAAATGGTTTCCTGCTTAATGAAGTGGATCCTCTCTTCGTGTGACTTGCAGCCTTGAGCCATACTAATACCTTCACCATGTAACTAGCCTTAAGCAACACGTTTTAACATATCTAAACTCTGCCTTCATGGCTACAGGTAGTGTTTATTATTTCTACTTCCTTTAATTGATACCCACAGGGCATGTTTGGCAGGACCTTCACGGTTCCCTTTGCACTGCTCTACGTGGGTCATGCATTTGCAGAATCCTAGCATGGGCATGTGGAGTCATAGTGTCCCCCAATCTGCAGCTCAGAGTTGTGTGAATTTGCGGGGGTCGCGGGGGCAGCTATAGCACATTGCTCATTTGACAGGATAGAATTTTCTTTTTGACTTGAAATAGCTGAACATTGGGTTGTAAGTGTGGCACGCTTCTCCTGGTTTGCTTATGCACAAGGTACGCCGTGAAATGAGAGACTGGCTTTCTTTGAAAATGTGGTGAATGATTCACATCGGAGAAATTCCACTTGTGTTTTTCACTTGTAAAACTCACCTCAAGCTGGGCATCAAAATGCAGTTAGGTGGAATCAGTCCATGCCCATGTAATTATGTCTTAAGGAGAAGCAGAATCCTCCCATCTGAGAGGACATTCTGAATTTTGGCAGCCTCTTCTATGTGGTCTCTCCCATGTGGTCTTTCAGCATGGAGGAGAGAAGATTTTCCTCTGCTTTCTTTTCCTCTAAATATTTCCCACATCCGGGGAGGACCTAGTGGTACTGGGTAGTCTCATGTGAGTGCCCTGAGGATGGCCACAAAGATCTCTCGGGTGAAGTTTCTGGCCACACGTTGAAAGCTCTTCATAGCTGAAACACGACAGGGGTATGTACCTAGCACTTAGTGCCTCGCTGTAGGCCTGCCTTCACCCCTGGCAGCCTGTCCTCATGCTGTGCACACCCAGTTTGGGGAAGAACACAGTGTCTGGTACCACCTACACAGCCGTTTATTTCATCGCTTTGGAAGGCTTGTGCTACTCTTGGCTGTGGCCCTGCAAAAACAAAGCCATGGATAAGGCGGCCCAAGCCCTGTAACGAAAACCTGGTACCTTTTGTGAGGCCCGGTAGAGAGAGGTGATGTATTTTCGCCATACCAAATCAAACATTCTAGGGATCCCAGGTGAAAATTGGATTTTAGCTGCTACTAAACGTTGGAGCATATAAAATCAGCAAGAGCTGAGAGTTTTGCTGGATGAAGAGAAGAACCCAAAGAGCCTGATATGAGAATGATCATGTGATGTGCGCTGGTGTCTCACCGAAGTCTGGGGCATAAAACTGGAAAGACGGCAGATCGCAGCAGTGGAGACCGCCGTGTCCTTCTTTAAAATATTCTTTTCGATTACAGTTTATATGCAATATTCTGTTGTATTAGTCTCAGCTTAGTGCACAGCTTGATGGTTAGATAGTCATATACTTCACAGAGTTCCCCATGATGTCCAGTACCCAGCCAGCACCATAGATAGTTATTACAGTCTGTTGACTATATTCCCTATGCTCTAGCGCCGTGGTCAGCAAACTGCAGCTCGCGAGCCACATGCGGCTCTTTGGTCCCTTGAGTGTGGCTCTTCCACAAAATACCTCGGCTTGGGTGAGTCTGTTTTGAAGAAGTGGTGTTAGAGGAAGTTTAGGTTTAAAAAATTTGGCTCACATAAGAAATTTCAATCGTACTTTTGATATTTAGCTCTGTTGACTAATGAGTTTGCCGACCACGGCGCTAGCTACATCCCTGTGACTTATTCTGTAACTACCAGTTTGTACTTCTCAATCCCTTCACCTTTTCTTTTCTTTTTTAAAAAAATGTTTTATTGATTTTTTTACAGAGAAGAAGGGAGAAGGATAGAAAGTCAGAAACATTAAAAAAAAGAAAAAGAAAGAAACAAAGAAACATTGATGAGAGAGAAACATCCATCAGGTGCCTCTTGCACACCCTCCACTTGGGAATGCACCCACAGCCAAGGTACATGCCCTTGACTGGAATCGAACCTGGGCCTTCCAGTCTGCAGGTCAACACTCTATCCACTAAGCCAAACTAGTTAGGGCCCTTCACTTTTTCTTAATGTGACCATTGTGTTGCCAGTCTTGTGCCTGGAGCACCACTGCCTCTTTCTTCTTCCTTGCCTTGCGTTTCACATTGCAGCCTCGGAGAGGGAACGGAAGGAGTCTGGGTCCTGCTGGAATCAGCCAGTCTGTGCTTTTCTTCTCTCGGGTTCTCCATTTGTTTATGTGTTCCCTCTCTCTCTCACCATGTTCCAGCTTTGGAGAGCACACAACATCCTGCCAGAATCATTAAAAACCACTAAAAAAACACAACACAACCTAATGACTTCAAAGCTATGATCTAACTAAAAACTCATGAACTGTGCAGGGCCACCTCTGGCTTCGTTTTTTAGTGTGGTCACTGGGCGCCTCAGTTAGAATGCTGCATGCCCGGACCCGTGGGAAAGAACACTGTCCCCGAGGCTGCCAGGTGACCCTGTCTACGCCCTACTGCCCTTGGAAGGTGCACCACCTGCCTGGCTTTCTGCCAGGGTCCCGCTCACTGGCCTCTGTGCCCTGGCTGATTCCCATTGCTTTCTACAGACCACTGCTTGCCTGGGTGGGTGGCAACTGGTCCTTCCCTCCCTCCTTCCCTTCCTCCCTCTTTTCTTCCCTCCTTCCCTCCTTCCCTCTCTCCCTCCTTCCTTCCCTCCCTACCTTCTGTCCTCCCTCCTGCCTTTCCTCCCTCCTTTCTTCCCACCCTCCAGTGCTCCCTCCCTCCCTACCTCCTGCCCTCTCTCTCCTTTCCTCTCTCCCTCCTTCTTGGCCTCTTTCCCTCCCTCCCTCCTTCCCTCCCTCCTGCCTTTCCTCCCTCCCTCCTTCCCACCCTCCAGTGCTCCCTCCCTCCCTACCTCCTGCCCTCTCCTTCCCTCTCTCCCTCCTTCTTGCCCTCCCTTCCTCCCTCCCTCCTTTCTTCCCTCCTGCCTTTTCTCCCTCCCTCCTTCCTACCCTCCAGTCCTCCCTCCCTCCCTCTCTACCTCCTGCCCTCTCTCCCTCCTCCCTCCCTCAAGCATTTATTGAGCATTTGCAATGTGCACCGTGCACTGGAATATAAAGGTAAATAAGATACGTCTACATTCAAGTAGAATGCATTGCAGAGGCTGTGGAACTGTGAGAAACATGCCGGAGGAAAGAGGAGAGAGGAGCTTGCTAAAACTGAGGAGACATTAGGCTTCCTGTGACGGTTCCTCAAGTTGAAGTTCATGAGATAAAGTTTCTCCAGGCAGAGGAAAAAGGGAGGGACATCAGAGAGACAGAGAGAGAAGGAACAGCTTTCGGAAAGACAGTTTGGAAAACTGTAATCTTTTGGGATGCCTGGGGATGGGTGTGGGGGGTGAAGGGGGGCAGAGAGGAAGTCAGAAAAGCTGTCTTGGGCAGGCACAGGAAGGACCTTCTATGTCATGCCAGGGTGTCTGCAGCCTTCGGCCAGTGGGAGTCACCCACGGTGTTTTATCCATGCAAGAACATGATCAGATTTGTCTTTGGAAAGATGACTCTTAAAACCACTAGAGGATTTTGAAGAGGTTGAGGCAGGTGAAGGTCACGGACTGATTTCTAAGATGTGGGGTGTGGGCTTAGCCTGCACAGTGGGGGTGGAATGGCCCTCCCTGCACCGCTGCCCTCAGGATGGGCACACAGAGCTGGGTCAGCTTTGCTAGACCCTTCCCGACCTCACGGGGGTCTCCAGACCCCTGCCTTTCAGACTCTTCTGACCTCCTGGGGTTGGCCAAGGTCATGGGATGATCTTTACATTGGCAGCTCCAGTTGGTCAGTGGCCTCCAAGCCCTGCTCTGCTGCCTCCTGTTTCAAACCTGCCAGCGTCTGCCTCGCTCGGCCAACCTCCTAGGTCAGTCTGCTTGGCTGCCTGGCACCTTCGCCGCTGTTGGAGCTGTGCGGGCTGATCCGGCTCAGCCAGTGAGCATTTTGTGTATTGTCCTCTCTGTTCTTTCCTTGCCCGGGCCATAGGGTTACAGGGAGACCAACAGCTCCTTGTAGATGGAATCTGTGCCACATTCTCAAGGTTTACACACCTGCCCTGTCCTTCGAGTGCTGTTTCCTGATGATCCACCGATAGTTGAAACTAAAACTTTAAAGGTTTATATTGATCTGTTACATGTCCCGGTTCTATTAAGAGAAAAGGGGGCTTGGAAACATAAGTGTTATAAAGCGCTGTGAACAGTGACAGATTCTCATAAGACTGGCAATGCCAGGAAGCTGTAGAAAATGTGCCTGGTCATTTCAGTGTGGTCTTGATTCCATCATCGGGTTTTGTTTTGAAGTTTTAGAGGTGTTTTTTCCCCCCTCTCTAATTCCCCCCGTTGATAACAACGTGACTGTTTTGTAATGTGGCTGAAGCTCAGCAGTGCTCTGGAGCGGGGCGTCCTGCACTCAATTAACCTGCGTATTTTGCACCCCATCATTGCAGTGCGGCAAAGCGCTCCCGGGCCTCTCCAAGCAGGAGGACTGCTGTGGAACCGTGGGGACCTCCTGGGGCTTTCACAAATGCCAGAAATGCCCCAAGAAGCCATGTAAGTGCCATGTCATCTTTCCTGTGCAGGTTAATGTAGCACATCTGTTTCCTTACCATCACTGTTTTAATGGTGGGACTTTGGCTTTCAAAGAACTCTTATGGACTGGTAGAACATCATGCGAAAGTTTGTACTTCCAGAAACCTTACAGGTCTGAGGAAAGGTTTTTTTTTTTAAATATAGATTTTTATTGATTTCAAAGAGGAAGGGAGAGGGAGCGATAGGAACATCAGTGATGACAGAGAATCATTGCTCGGCCGCCTCCTGCACGCCTCCTGCTGGAGATTAAGCCTGGAATTATGTTGGGAATCCAAGGAAAGAGGCATCTAGGAGACAGTTAATATTATGTTAAAGAGCCTGGAGTTTGAAGTTAGGTAGAAAAATATTGCTTTTTGTTTTAACTGCCTACCCTTTATTGACTGTGTATGTTTGTAGGAATATTGTGGAGGGTGGTATATTTCCTGCTGCTAGGCTTAAGGACTAAAGAAAGACCAACCCACTTCTTACAACTTTGTTTTGTGGCCAAGTCTTCCCAATACTTCTCTTTCATCTTATACTTATCTCATTTCTTCCTCTCTCTCTCTCTCTCTCTCTCTCTCTCTCTCTCTCTCTCTCTCTTCTCTCCCTCCCTCCCTCCCTCTCCCTCTCTCCCTCTCTCCCTCTCCCTCTCTCTCCATATATATCTTTTGCTTCGTTTCTTTTCTTTTCTCTCTTTTTTTCCACAACCCAAAGTTGCAAGACAGGGGTAATGGGAATCATAGTGTTTTTTTGTTTGTTTGTTTGTTTTTTGCTTTTTAATCCCTAACTCCGACTCAGGACCTTTTATCTTTCTTGCCTAGAATTGTGCCACCTGGGTATAAATTCATCTACTTTATGTGGTTTTGATAGCTCTATGTTTTAATGTTGATAATTTAGATAGAATGCGAAAATACAAAGTTGGTAACACTGTTAACTAAAGGCTGATGAAATAAATTCATATGTTGACTCATTTAATGTATAAAATTAAAGAGATTGATTTGCGTGGGGTTGGACAGTGTGGATTATGAATGAAGTAAACCGTTAGCATCATGACATTTACTTCGTTTGTGCCTAAGTGACTCACTCCCAGGAAACACACTGGGGGTCACATTCCTCCTGTGTCATGTATAAACTTTCCTGGGTTGGTACTGCCCTCTAAATCATACTCCTATTGGCAGAGATCAGACTTTCCTTGGCTTTACATGCTATGGTTTTGTGTTACATGTCTTTTTATTTTTTCACTCAAAATAGTCCAAAGCTCAGTTTTCAAATGGCTTTTATTTAATGTTTGAAGTTTTTGTTTAGCCACATACAGAAATACCTTTCACTATGGATCAGTTTTTACTGTGAAATTTTAAATCTGCAGATGATTTCATTAAATAGTCTGTAATCTATTAAAAAATGTACTGAGCATTAAATGTGCACTTAATGAGCAAGTCACTTGTCCTTTAAGAGATTTTAGAAGAAAATGATCATTGAATCCTAAGCTCAGGAAGACTTTAGGCGATCCTGTGTTCCGCCCCTGCCTTCACCTCTCATTTGCCTTTGAACAGTTCACAGACAGACAGGATCTCTGTGGGCAGTCTGCTCTAGAAGGCTTTGTTATATGGGAGAAGGCTAGACATTCAGTCAAGGAGGTGAATGGGCACCCTCCCTCCCATGCCAACCTCTCCCTTTAACTCACTAATCTCAGATTCCTCCCTCTATCCATTTTCTAGCGTTTGAAGGATCTGAAGATAGGGGAAATATGGCAAAGAAAGGAAATGAAGGAGAAGAGAAACAACAGTAGTACATACCCTGTTCCATTAGTGCGGAGAATGCAAAATAATTTATTTTCCATAAGATTTATTTTTTACTTCAGCTTTCCTTTTTTTTTTTACTCCTTTTGCAGCTCTCTCTCTCTCTCTTTCTCTCTCAATTTCTTTATTGATTAAGATGAAACATATGTGTCCTTATTCCTTCATTACCCTCCCCCCTCAATCCCCCTGGTGTCTGTGTCCATTGGTTAGGCCCATATGCATGCATACAAGTCCTTTGGTTGATCTCTCCCCCCTTCCCCTCCCCCTCCCTTATCTTCCCACTGAGGTTTGACGGTCTGATCGATGTTTCTCTGTCTCTGGATCTGTTTTTGTTCATCAGTTTATATTGTTCATTATATTCCACAAATGAGTGAGATCATGTGATATTTATCCTTCTGGCTTATTTCACTTACTTCCAGGTCTTTTTAGTAGTCTGACCTATTTTGATTGCGGTGCATTTTCTGTTGTTCATTATCATTTTAATAAAGAATACTTTATTTCAGGAAATAACAGTGACATGTGTCATTGACATGTGTCTTATCAGGCCCTGTTGCAGGCATTTGTGTACATTATCTCTAAACTCCACAACAGCCCTGCCGTGGTCAATAGAGGTGAAACTACTCGCATGGCACGGAGTTGCCATTTGAAGCCTGGGAGACATTGTTTTCCAAGGTCACAGAGTAAACTAGGTCTCCATGGTTCTAGAAATTAACGCCGTTTCAACTCTGGTTTCACTTTAGAGTGTCAGATTTCAGCAAGTAGGGTTTCCGTAAATTGGTGACTGCAGCATTCATACCACTGATGAGCTTTCCGAGTGATAAGCCCATACAACTGATCCTAGCTTCTTCTCCTCATTTCCTGTTTTTCCCCGGAATTCATATTAGTAAAAATCAGCTCATAACTAAAATACACAATCCTGCAATTAAGGCGAGCAGACGATGCATTGTGTAAACTGGAAGACTAGCTTATAGCCACCCAAACCCACAATGAGAAAATTCAAGCACCTGTAGCAATCGCTGGGTAGGAAGCCATCCTTTGTAATGTAAACAAGGAATAACTGGAATAAAATATAAAAGTCTTATGATTCTCCCATTTAACATAATCAGCATTTATTGACAAATTATTGGGAGTATGTCTAATGCGAAATATGAAGTATACTGACAAACTAGAATAATGTGAAATAAATTAGTATACATTGAATTTGTATCTTAGAAATGAGTAAGACCACTAATGCCTAAAGTGGCTCTGGTTATCAACATATAATAGTTTAGGATTGTAAGAATTAAAACTAAGCACATAACAGAATTATTTCTTCCCTTACAGCTTATCATGGATATAACCAGATGATGGAATGTCTACAAGGCTATAAGAGGGTTAATAACACCTTTTGTCAAGGTAAGGTTAACAGAATTCATTGGAATGGACTCAGTTGTTTTGGCTTTTAGAAATCTGAGTTGATTGGCCATGCTTTGCTCATTAGCCCAGCAGGTGAGGTCATACAGTGACCAACTCTTGCTCACTCCATTTAGCTATGCGGAAATACAGGGGTATAGTATAAGGTTACTAAAATGGCTTCACTACATGTAAACTTTATGGAACTTTCTTTCCTTCTATTAATTTGCAATGAAATCCACAGGAGATTGGATTACATTATGGATCACTTAGTGGTCTCCATTCTAGTCACCTTCCATCCATGCATGTGCGCACGTGTATGTATACATGAGCACATGCATGTCTACACACGATCACATGCATGTACCTAGCAGTACTACTTTGCTGACACATGATTGGGCATCAGGGTTCCCTTTTTGCTTTCAGAGTGTTGCTGGCCACCTTGAAGTGTCCAGGTGTTAAACATCAGAGTGAACACACATTAGACAAGGGAGTGGGTAAAATTAGGTAGCTAAATATGACAGGTCTGCGGTGCTTTTGCTCAAATTATTTTCAACCCACAGCAGAGGTGTACAAGCAGGGAGAGCCTCAGAGGTCATTTAGCCCAGTGTCAACACTTTGCAAACGAAGGACATTGAAGCTCAGGCTGGTTAAGCAGCTTTCCTGTGGCTAAATGCATAGAGCTGAGGTTGTAACTCAGGTGTCCCAATATCGAGTTTAGTACCCATTTAGGATAACACATGCTGTTTGTTATTTTGTGGGATGTGCACTTAATGCTCCTAATATCCCCTTAGTGGACTATGTGTACATTGAAACGAATAGGAACAGCTTTCAAGAAACTTATTAAACCAAAAACCATATAAAAATGTAGCATATGTCTCCGACTTGTGGTCTGGGGTTCTGTATCCTTGACCATGTGTTTATAAGACAGTAGATTAAGGTAATATTATAAATTATAGAAATGGTTCTTGTCAAAGAACTATCTTAATTAATTCACTGAAGATTTTCTCAAACACATTATTCTATATTGCATCTGTGTAGCTTTTATGATTTGTAGAGCTTTCACTGACTTAAATAACTTTTTTGAAATGCACATACCATGTTTTTTTAAAAATTTCACCTTAAAATATTATAAGCCCTGGTCATATATGAAGAATTTTGGGAAAGTTAGAATTACTGATCAAGGAGAGAATGTCCAAGGCACTTGTTGAAGAATGTCTGTAAACCGCAGTGACACAGGAATAGTGGATTAATCAACATTATGTTTGAATCAGTATAATTTAAAATATCATTGAAAGATTGTATTAAATGGATGAAAGATGGAATTAAATGGAAGGAAGAATGAATAGACTAAATAAATGATGGCTAAATGTATATACCACAGTGTAAACCAAGTTATAATCTCACAGATTTGGATAAAAATCTCTATAAAAAGCCCAACTCTATTTTAGGATGCATGAACAGAAGCAGAATGAGCAGGGCATTAGAAGTAATGACCTTGCACTCTGTCAGTCAGGCCAAATTTGGGGTTTGGATATGCGTGTTCATTATCTTTTGGCTAATAAGGTCAACCAAGCTTCTGAAGGGCCTCAAAACCTGAGAGTGTTTAACTTGGAGAAGTGCAGACCAAAAGACAAATATAATGGCTGATTTATAAACATGCTTTAAAATGTTGTAAATGCGCCTTTAAATGTTTGATTAACTGTTTTACAAACAAGACTTTCATGAGTTGCTTCAAAAGCCAAAGTCAATAGAATGGAGCGACAAGGAGGCATATTTAGAACTACAAGTAATCTCTGCTATGGAATAGCATTCCCCAGCATTGTACTGAAATGCCTTTGGAAGTACTGAGCTTCCTGTGCATAGACGTGACCCAACAGATACTTAACTATTGGCCAGAATGCTTTAGGGAATTTCTATCCTGTGCAGCACACGAGATTAGATGACTCTTGGGTACGCCTCAGTTCTCTGATGCTCTCATTACTTTGTCTCCTGGGGTAGAGGTTGTGCATGAGAAGAAAGAAGCAAAATCTTGGTGTGTCACACAAGTTTTAGCCCCTCGACATGTCATTTTCTGAAGTCTCCTCTGTGATTAGGCCTGTCTTCTTGCTTCATTGGACTGTAGACTGAGGAGGGTCCTTATTTATCTTTCACCCTCCTAATCTTCCATGGCTAATTATTAGAAAGGCTCAAGAGTGACAGATGCTCCTAATTTCTCTGAGTGTTAAGTGAGAAAGAATAGGAATGACTTTGGGGGTGGGACAGGATTTAGACATTACTAATCCCAATTAGAAACTGAAGCATAGAGAGAATAACTTTCTTAAGGTCACACATATGAAAAGAGGCCCAGCCAGGATTGAACTTCCAAACCAATTGTTTCTATGTGCAAGATGGCCCCCTTTGCCATGTATACATATATTACCTGGAAAGTATTACTGATGTGAATAATCACTAATTGGACAGAAGATCAGCCAGGTGTGCTGAACTTAGTAGAAGTCAAAGCAATTCACATTTATAAGGTTTTGTTTATAACAAAAAAGGATCATTTGATATTCCTTCTACTAGCTGGTTCAAGGTTCTAGGGGTTCGTAGTTATCAAAATACTGTTGAAGTGGAAGGGAAAATTTGCAGGCAGCCACTGGCTGTCTCATTTCACAGATTGGAATGGAGAATCTTTTCAACAGTGCTCGCTTGAGGGCTTCCCCCTCTCCTGGCGTGGCTGGGAAGAAGTGGCCCTCAGCAACTTTTGTTCACACTGAGCACATCCAATGGTCATTTGCACTGATGGTAACACCAAATCCTTGGCTTATGTTTGTCTCGGGAGGATATTTGCAAACACAGTGTTATACTTTTTGGCACAGATTCTAGACGTAAGTATCACAGAAAACTCTACTTCACGGTGCCTCAAGAAGCCACCGCTAAATTACACTAGAAGATTGACTCCTAAAATATTAAGATTTCATTCCACATAATCTGCTAAAATTGTTTCTGAAAGAAGGGCTTATTTTCATTCCCTTTGTGATATGATTGGTCAGTGAAATGAAACAGAACTTTCTCACGTTACATACAGACCCTCCGTTTTCCTAGAGCCTTACAGCTTTTGGGTCCTGTTATCCTGCCGTTTTCGAAAGGAGCCCATTCAGCATCTAATTACTTCTGCATTCCACATTGTTCCTCCAGTCTCATGTCTTCTCGGCTTACCAAGCACATTTAAAATTAAAGTGATTAATACCTAGAAAGGCATTATTTCCCTCCAATGGTACAACTTTCACTAATATGTGCTCAGTAACAAAGAACCAACTGTGCCCGAGTTAATTTGAGGAGCTTTCAAATAATTGCCCTCAAAGTCGGGTGTTTTATTTCTCCTTCTCTCTAGCAGTACTGCAATTATCTTTTCAGAGAAATGATTTATTACATATACACACATGGACCTCTCAAACCTGCCCTCCACATTTTGGGGTTATCATTTGCTTTGTTTCTCATAACAAACAATGCGGTTCTATTTCCTTGTGGATCCAGAGTGTCATTTGTCATTCTGTGACTATGCTATAGGTCTGGTTGATAGTGAACGAGAATTAAATGAAATAACATATCTCGGCAATGATGATAATAGGAACCTCATACGCTCATACTGCTTTACCTGAAAGCTAAGCTTCGCCCTGAATTTTGAATACTCTCTCTTCTCTGTAACTTTGGTGTGAGATGAGTTATTAAACTAGGTGTAAGCCTAAGTTTCAAAAGTTAGAATTTATTGCCGAATCGGTTTGGCTCAGTGGATAGAGCGTCGGCCTGCGGACTGAGAGGTCCCAGATTCGATTCTGGTCAAGGGCATGTACCTTGGCTGCGGGCACATTCCCCAATAGGGGGTGTGCAAGAGACAGCTGATCAATGTTTCTCTCCCATTGATGTTTCTGACTTTCTGTCCCTCTCCCTTCCTCTCTGTGAAAAACCAATAAAATATAGTAAAAAATAAAAAAGTAGAATTTATTTTTGAAAGTACTTGGGGATTGGTCTATTTAGTAAAATCTTTTACTAAAAGCAGATATCTCTTTTTAAAAAATATATATTTTATTGATTTTTTACAGAGAGGGAGGGAGAGGGATAGAGAGTTAGAAACATTGATAAGAGAGAAACATCGATCAGCTGCTTCCTGCACTCACCCTCCTGGGTTTGTGCCCGCAAATATCTCTTTTTTTGATTTACTAAAATCACTTCAATGATGCAGGAATGTTTAGGTATAAAATCAGCTTAGTATTATTTTCTACATTTTTGCATGTGTCCAGGTGCTGTGGGCAATGCCAAAATAAACAACTAGATGGTGTCTACACTTTTATAACCCAATGT
The DNA here is from genome assembly GCA_027563665.1 of Antrozous pallidus. NCBI lineage: Eukaryota > Metazoa > Chordata > Mammalia > Chiroptera > Vespertilionidae > Antrozous > Antrozous pallidus. The sequence goes on along the minus strand of CM050523.1, from coordinate 56,785,209 downwards.
ATGTATTTTCCATTTTCACAGATAATTCTGAGAACTTTTAAAAATACTCAGTACTACACCAACATTAATTGGCACAGGGCTCCTGAGCTGCAGACTGAGGATATGTAATGAATGATGAATAAGACATCATTCCTGCCCTTGGGTTTAGTATAATTAAATCACTTTGAATCAGCAGCATGTAATTTACTTTATTCACTGTCCCAACTAGCTGGGTTTTAGCTGGCTCCCGGGAAGCCCATTAAAGCAAATATGAGAGAGCTGACCACATAGCTTTCTTTTGGCGTCACTTTATTACACTGGTTATTATGCTTCAATATAACTCATTTATAAAACAGATACAATAGGCACAATAATACTTATTATCACAACTTCCACTGTAGAGCTCCTTTTAGATAGCTTCTCAAAGTGCATCTGTAATTGAATTTTATTGGGCCTATAGGAAAGATAATGTACGTTGTTTTCAAGGCCGTATCTCTGGGACATGAAATGAGACTCGCTGGTCTTGATTAATATTCCATATAAGTAAGCCATTCGTGGGACATTTTGGTTATGAAGAGCTTGCCTGGGTTTTAGCTTGCATTTCAGCCGTCTTAATGATTCCCTGAAAAATTGTTTGTGACTGCAGTAGGGTGAGCACATGAAGGCTGGTCTTTTTCTTGAAAAGACTAGAAAGTGCAGGTGAGTCCCTCAAGAAAACCTACTTGGCTGGAGAAGAGAAGGTGGCCTATGGCATGTGCTGGTGGGTTAACAAGACAGGTATGGTAACATGAAGTGCTTTGTAACTTTAAGGCAAGTCTCCTATGATTGATTGCATGCACCATGTACAACAGATAGAACAGGTTTTGTGATGCATGCTGGGAAAACAGTGGCACTTCTTTTAACATGGAAATGTCCAAAGGCCATTTATGACAACTTGTATATTTAAAAGCAAATGGATTTGTGCTTTAGATAAGTCATAATTTCATAATTATTTTTGAAGGTATAATGTAAATATAGAAGGGGTTTTTCTCTCCATGCAGTTGTTAGATATCTGAACTTACTGGCATTTTATCAATTTCTGCACTCAGCATGGTTTCTTACATCCTATGTTTTCTTTCTGGGTTCTTGTTTTCTTTTGAGGTAGGTTTGCAAGATAAAATACAGGAAAACAAGTTAAATTTGAATTTCAGATAAACATCAGTTAATTTGGGAGCATACTTATACTAAAATGCATTTATTGTGTACCTGAAATTCAAATTTAACTGTGTCCTGTATTCTTATTTGCTAACTGTATATATTTTTAGATTAGATTCTTTAACATTTCTTTTAATGAGACTAGCAGAGAAGTGTGAATTTTATTTGTCTGAAAACTTCTTCATATGTCTGAAAAGTCTTTATTTTGAGCTCATTTTATGAGACTTGTCAGGTGTACAATTCTAGGTTAACAATTTTTCAACAATAATTTTGATTGTGATACGAATATCATTGGATTCTGCTACCTTTTATACTTTCTTTGTAAGATAATCTGTCTTTTCTCTCTTTTGAGATGGTCTCTTAATTTTTCATCTTCTCTAGTTTTATCATGATGTGTCTCCACATGGATGTCTGGATTTTACACAGTAGACAGGTCATTGTCAGTCTGAAGAATCATGTTTTGCCTCAAATTTGAAAAATTTGGAATATGGTGTTAAGCTATGGTGTGTATATATTGTAAACTCTTCTTTTTTGAGTATATCTAAGAGCTTTTCAGGAAAAAGCTTAAAATTATACCATCTGTTATCAACAGGTAGTTTCTTTATCTGTTGTAAGTAAATAATCTATCAACATAAATGTATTGACCACCTGCATTAATACACTGACCCATTCATGTTACAGACATTTAATGAAGACTTAAGTAGGGACACTCTGAGCAGTATAGTGTAATTGAATTCTTACCCTTATGAAGATTGCTGTTCTCACACAGTTAGAAAATCAAGGTGACATGTCGGAGGCACTTTATGAACTGAATTAAATACTATATAATTTCAGAAGGAAGTTCCCATTTAGTTAGAAAAATCACAGATGCTATTTAAAAAACACATTCCTTTAAAAATCACACTGTCGCCAAAACCAGTTTGGCTCAGTGGTAGAGCGTCGGCCTTTGGACTGAAAGGTCCCTGGTTTGATTCCGGTCAAGGGCATGTACCTTGGCTGCAGGCACATCCCCAGTAGGGGACATGCAAGAGGCAGCTGATTGATGTTTCTCTCTCATCGATGTTTCTGACTTTCTATCCCTATCCCTTCTGCTCTGTAAAAAATTGATAAAAATTAAAAAATGACTAGATTTAAAAAATAAAATAAAAATCACACTGTCTTTTCTATTTATAAAATTCTTACCTGTTGCTTAAAATTTAGAAATGAGAGAAACATATAAAGGGGAAACATGAAAATTTCCATCGTTTCCTACAAAAATTGATACATTTTGCTAGATTTCGTGCCAATCACACACACACACACACACACACACACACACACACACACACACACTTGAAATTTCATGGACAGCTATGCAAACTATTTTTTATATTATATATTATACTTTCTGATGTTATTGAATGATCTTCAAAATTACTGTAATGCTGCCATGGGATCCCAGTTAATGTTTGATGGATGTACCCATTCCCCTAAAGTTGGATTTCAGACTGGTTTCTATTTTTCCCCATTCTAGAGAATGCTGTCAGGGCGTGACCATGAACCTTTATGTGACCCTATGACTATGCTCAGTACCTTTATGAGACCCTCTGACTGTGCTGTTTTCCAAGCTTCGCTTCATCCTGTGCCAGTTTCCTTTAGAAGAGGATGTACCATTTCCCTTCCCACTCTCAGTAGAGTGCCCACTGACCATTTCCCTCCCCTCCTTCCTGATTTCCTTCTCTTTACAAATTGGAAAACACACAAGGGACAGTTAAACAGTATGTTTTCCTTCTCCAAGGCCCTAGACCGGGGTGGGGAGCATCTGGCCTGCTGTATCATTTGGTCTGGCCCTGCCAAGGCAACCGCAGGCAGGACTCAAAATTCAATAAATCTAGGCGCTTTCTTCAGAGCAACTTAATTTTTAAGTTGATAATTTTGAGTGGCCTGTGAATAGGTGTTATAAATATCCAAAGGGCCCTTGGCAGAAAAAAAGGTTCCCCACCCCTGCCTTAGACATTTCTATTTAGGCTTTCCCCAGTTATTTTATGTTAAACATGGCTTCATCTTAACCTAATTCACTTGCCACAGTGGCACATTCCTGGGGAGGCCTGTTCTGAATCCTTCCACAGTGCTGTCTCTAAAGTTCCCTTGAGTTCCATTATCAATGGGGAATCAATGGCAGTGATGCTTGTTTCTTTCTCAGGAACATGGACTATAAAATAGGGAATATGTTCATGAGAGTAATGTAGGTCTAAAGACGAAACTTAGAATCCATTGTTCTTGCTATATATTTGGGAAATAATAGTAGAACATCAATAGGTGTAAACTAAGACCGGAGTCAACCAGGCTTGATCATTTATTTCTTCAAGACACTTAAAAATGTTTAAAGTTCTTTTTATTTAGCCTACTGGATGGAGACTCAAAACACTGCTCTGCTGTATTTAGTGATTAAATCCCAGAAACTGGGGGATACTTAATGTGAGGTCGAATCATGTTTTACAATGGTCAGTGGCTAAGAGGGAATTAATAGGCTTTTCTCCTGTTTGAAGAGGCTATCTTACTGTTCAAGGCATCTTCTCATAACTCCTGCTGCCATTTCTAGTTTAAATAGGCACATTCCTTTCAGTTAGAATTTAAACAATTCTGATCTGGACCTGTGTATCATATTTCAACATTTAAAAATCAATTTGGGACCCATTCCTCTTTATTTTAGAATCACTTTCTGATGTGTCCTCTTACTCAGCTCAAATCACTGGAATGGGATTCAAAAAGGAAATGTCTGTTTATTTTATTTGCTTTCCTTCAGGAAGGATAGTGGTGAAGTGAGTCATTAGCACATTATATTTTCCAATAGCTCTTTGACCTTCATCTCTGGGGGCTGTAAAATCAATGGGAGAAGCCATGATGGATTCATGTAACTGTAAATGTTTCAAGGAGAAATTAATGCAGTGTTTGTAGAGTCAGAAATCCAAGACCAACATAGATGTAGGTGCCATTAGCATCTTCCATGTGTAGTACACATGTATCAAGAAGTAAATACAGCTGTTGCCTGGGTTCTGATCATTCTTTTGTCATGTTACTTTGAAGAGGGAAGAATTAGAAGGAACATAGTTGCTCCCACAATGGCTCACTTCCTCTTTTGATCGAATTTATCATTTTATAATGATAGGACAATTACTGGTCAGTAGGGAGGCTCTGGTTGCGGTCAAAGCAAATATTACCATGAAGTGACCTTTAGTAGTTGCAGGGCCAGACCCAGAGAGCAACATTTTAGGGATGTTGATAGATGGTGAGCAAAAATGGGTTCCATGGCCAAGTGTGTGAAACATACCAAGTTAAAAAAAAACAACAAAAACAGGAGTCCATGTGCTTGTGTTTGTAGAATACACAGTGTTTCTCAAACATATTTTGCCACAGAACCCTTCTTTTAGCAGAATCCTAACAAAGTAGTTTGTGTAAACTACTTTGGGTAAAAGTGATGTAGAATGTTGCCCTTCAAACATTTTTTCCCCCCACTTATCTCCTACAGTAATTTTGAAAAACTTACATTTTTAAAGCTGACATCTACATTTTTCCTATCAAAAATTAAATGGACGCAGATTTATGCACAGTGTATTTATTTATATTAGATATGTGCTTTAATCATATTTTTATCAAAGCCTCAGAGCTGCAGAGTTGGCTTATTCGGTTTACAAATTATGTCTGCTGTCCAACATAATTGGCAAAGCCACGGCTGTTGCTTCTTCTTATTATTTTTTTAAATGTATTTTTATTGATGTCAGAGAAGAAGGGAGAAGGAGAAAGAGAAACATCAGTGATGAGAGAGAGAGTCATTGATTGGCTGCCTCCTGCACGCCCCACACTGGGGATCGAGGCTGCAACCTGGGCATGTGCCCTGACCAGGAATCAAACCATGATCTCTGGTTCACAGGTTGATGCTCAACCACTGAGCCATGCCGGCTGAATGAAGCCAGGCCTTCTCATGAAACAAATCAGATATATCACTCTTCCTGTGGCTCTCCCTCTGGAGCAGTGGTTCTCAACCTTTCTAATGCTGCGACCCTTTAATACAATTCTTCATGTTGTGGTGACCCCCAACCATAAAATTATTTTCGTTGCTACCTCATAACTATAATTTTGCTTCTCTTAATGCATCGTAATGTAAATATCTGTGTTTTCCGATGGTCTTAGTCGTGGCTCACAGGTTGAGAACCACTAGCAGGGTCTAGAGGGATATATTTGTCAACTGTTCTTTTGTTTGGTGCCTTTGGAAACTTTATACTGTAGGGTAACGCACCTAGAAAACCCAGAGAAAAATTAACAAATGGGCAAGAGATGACTTGACTTTGTAAGGAGGAAAAGGCATGGAATCAAGGAAGAGACAGGAGAGAAAGGTGGGCAGATGTGTTCTTAGGCAAATCACTTAGAAAATGAAAATAGAAAGATCCTAGATCTAAAATTGTATTCCTTTAACAGCATCCAAGCAGGTATGTACCATGTGGAATATTATTGTGTTACTTCAAGGGTATGTGTATCCAATGTGCAGCTGCGTCTGTGGAAGTTTAGAGAACGAATTCCTCCTTTAGCTCAAGTAAAGGATCCCTATTCAAGAGCCAAAAGGTTTGTCTGGTTAGGGAAAGAATTTACCTCCAGAGATATTTCTTACTGCTTTTAAGGAGAAGTTACATTGCTAAATTGTTTGATGGAATGTCTGTCCATCCGCAAACACTGAATATGCTCACAGTGGCATCACCAGAAAGTTTCATATTTTCACACAGCACAAAGATCTTCATGTGCTGTTCTCACCTTGGACCTAATTCCTGTTGATTACGGGACATGTCTCATTTCCCGTATGAACTTGCGTCACTAAAAAGGCAGCAAATTATTAAATACACAGGATACATAAAAGTGTGTTTATTTCCCATAAGGGCACTTACTTTATTTATAATATATTATGCATAAATGTCACATTTTTTTCCACCTTGGCAACTGGCAGATTATTTTGAAGTCAGAGTATTTAAGCGAGAAGTAATCATGGGGATTATCTGCTTCAATCCCTTTGTGTTACAAGAGAGAAACCCTAGATAGACAGAAATTAAGTTACTTGTTTGAGATAACAATTTAGCATCTTGGGTAGACCAAAACTGGATTGTAGTGGGATAGTTTTTCCCATTAAGTTTCCCCACTCCCTCTTAATTATTAAAAAATATGATCTTGAACAAAATGATCTCTTATCAGGCATACATAATTATTGTGTGGCTCATCATCCAGAGTTCCTGTGAAGTTTCTTGAAGCGGGGTGTGCCATACAAATATAAAGGGTGACGATGAGGGCTGTTGACTCACTAGATTGTTATTCCATTCCCTAGTACTGCAATAGGAAGGCTGTGTTATCTTAGGTTATTTAATGAGTCTCTTGTTATGCACTTTTCCTAACTATTCAACGCCAGACTCATGGATTTGAGGGACCCTATGGCCAAAGCACTGTCTCAGAGACAGCAAGTGACTACTGTCCAGATGTAGAGGATACAGACATTGAGTCAAATCCTCACATGTAACCAGCACCCACCCCTACCCCCACCCCATCATCTTCTTAGTGGTATCTTTTGCACATACACTTATTTCTATCGCCTCCATGTGAGTTTCTCAGTGAGGACATCACCATTTTGGTAGAACAATTCTTTGTCCAGGGAGACTTCACCCCACTTTTAGAAAGTTCTGCTTCCCAGTGTCCACCCCTGTGTTTTCCCAGTCCTTGTGACAACCCACATGTCCCCCAGGCAGTCACACACCCTCCCTTTTGAGAATCACCAAGTGATCCTTCCTGAGCTAAAAGGGAAGCTATCTGATCAACCCACAACTTTCCTGTCGATATTTACCTTTGAGAAGATAACTTATTTTCAATCCAAATGGCTAATGAGAAGGAAACCTAAGTTGAAATATTAATGAAGATCACACCACCCTTCTTCAAGAATGACTAAAATGAAAGAGTCTGACAATGTTTGACAAGGATGAGGAGCAGTTGGTACCAGGTATGGAAATTAGCATAGCCCCTTTGGATAAGTATTTGATAGTATTTATTAAAGTAAACATGGGCCTTCTCTAGTGACACAGAAAATCCGACCTCTAGATACAGATACGAGAGTAATGAGTACCCTGGCTTACCGAGAGACACATAGACCAATGTTCACAGGTGCGTTGTTAAGGATAGCCAAAAATTGGCATGAGTAGATTAATTTTGATAGCTTCACACAATAAAATGTAATGCAGCAGTAGCAATATCGATGAATCTCACAGGTGAAATAATGAATGTAAAAGTCACACCAAAGAACATATACAATATGATTGCCTTTATGTGAAGTTCACAAACATGCAGCTCTAATCTATGCTGACAGGAGTCAGAGTAGCAGTGACCTGTGGGGGCAGAGATGTTGACTGGCAAGAGGACTGAAGGGGCCTTCCCAGGCAATAAACATGTTCTGGGTGGTAGTTCCATAGTGCACACACACACACAAACGTGTACACATTTATACATGCACGTAATTTCACAAAATGTATATGTAAAATTCATCTAGTTTGATACACTTTTCTGTACATACATTCTTTTAAAAGTCGGAAATTTAGTTTCTAATTCATGGTACTTTAGAGAATGGGATAAACATAAATGGAGGTAGCTGAGGGAAATGGGAGTTTTTCCAGAAGCTGTGAAAGTGTGTCATGAAGAAAGGGTCATGCTTCTGGGTTACTGGGGCCAAAATTAGGGGAGTTGGTGTGGCCGGTGCTAGTGGCTCTAGCTGATCAGTGACAGCAGGAAAAGGGAAGGCTTTACACAATTCCCCTTCCTCATTCATTTTCCCATTCCTTTCTCTCTATAGCCATAGTTGTACTTTTTTTGAAAGTCTTAATTCCTGTTTTTCATTCTCATGGCATCATGGTTGAGGCAGTGGGCACTGCTGAGGAGAGTCAAAGAGGGCACGGGCAGTGGTCGTGCACCACGTATGTCGGGGCAAAACGCCTTCACCGTACCCTCCAGCCCGCAGGGAGGCCGGGACGGATGTTAAAGAGGCAAGGGGAGATTCTGGGTCCCTGGAGGCGAACCGGGAGTGTGTGGGGGTGCAGCCAGTGAACAGGAGGAGAGGCCGCTCAGAGAAAGAGGAAGGCCAGTCATTGCACCTCAGGGCGCACATGAGCAGAAATAGAAGAGAGGAGATTTGTCCAGCCTTCTTGACCACCTCTGGCTTGTTACCCAAACTTGAGGTTTAATTTGGGACGTACAACAGGGCCTTTGCTCAGACCATGCAAATCCCAGCCAGACTTTCCTAAGGAGAATGAGTTACAGGGCAGTATTGTTAATTATATGTGGTGCGTGGATGTGTGTTACAGTGATAAGGAATAGGACGGTCAGGTGGTGGGCCTTGTGCTGGGCCTGGTGTCATCTAGCTGACCAGTTTTCAGCCGGACCCAAGTTGGGATGCTGCAGAGCTGATACAACAAATGTGTTAATTTGTCCCTGGAATATCATTGAAGAAATGCATTTTATCACTAAAATGAAATTAAAAACTGCATGGGTTGGATAAAGTATGGCCATATAGATATTTATGGCTACTTAGAATAGGAACTATCAGCAAATAATGATTTACTGAGGGCTGCGTGGGCCTTTTTATGTGACAGTTCTGCTAGTGAAGTTTTACTACCCATGTGTTGTTTTAATTTAGAAAATTGATATTTTGGAATCCTTTATAAAAGCTTTATTAGAATTAATGATAGAAGGAAATGAGTATTATTTAAAAAGGAAATGCTAATAGCAAAGTTTGTTAACCATTGAGCTTCATATACCAAAATACAAATGACTGCTAATTTTGAATTTGTCACATTCTACTTTTGCTTCTTAATTGCCTTAGTAAACGACTTTATAATTTGTTAAAAAGTCAGCACATTTTTTATCTCCTTTTCCAGTTAACTTTAGTTTCCCTTTGGATAACTATCTGAGTCCATTTGGGCTACTGTAACAAAACCCCACTGGCTGGGTAGCTTATAAACAACAGATATTTAGTGCTCCCAGTCACAGAAGCTGGGAAGTCCAAGATCAAGGCACCAGCATGGTCTCCTTTTGCTAAGGGCCCCTTTCCGGTTGCAGGCTTTCCCCTTGCATCTTTACATGGAGGAAGGGACTGGGAATCCTCTGGAGCCTGTTTGCAAGGCGCCATTCCCATTCTTTTTCTTTTCTTTTTTTAAAATCTTTATTGTTCAGTTTATTAATTACATTGTTTCCCCTTTTTTATCCTCCTATATCTCCCCTCCACCCTACACCTATCCCGCCCTCCACCCTCACCTCCCCCTCCCCACTGTCCTCTCCCATTGTTGCAAGATTTTTGTCCAGTCTCTTGTTGTACTTCCCACAACCCTTTTCTCCCCAAGAATTGTCAGTCCATTCCCTCTCTATGTCCATGTTTCTGTTATATTCACCAGTTTATCCTGTTCATCAGCCTATCAATTCACTTGATTTTTATGTTCATTTGTTGATAGATGTGTATTTGTTGTTCATAATTTATATTTTTACCTTTTTCTTCTTCCTCTTCTTAAAGAATATCTTTCAGCATTTCATATAATATTGGTTTGGTGGTGATGAACTCCTTTAGCTTTTTCTTATCTGCGAAGCACTTTATCTGATCTTCAATTCTGAATGATAGCTTTGCTGGATAGAGTAATCTTGGTTGTAGATTCTTGCTATTCATTATTTTGAATACTTCTTGCCACTCCCGTCTGGCCTGTATCGTTTCTGTTGAGAAATCCACTGACAATCGTATGGGTGCTCCCCTGTAGGTAACCAACTGTTTTTCTCTTGCTGCTTTTAATATTCTCTCTTTATCTTTTGCTCTTGGCATTTTAATTATGATATGTCTTGGTGTGGTCCTCTTCAGATTCCTATATTTTGGGGTTCTGTGTACTTCTTGGGCTTTTAGGTCAGTTTCTTTCACCAGGTGGGGGAAGTTTTCAGTCACTATTTCTTCAAATAGGTTCTCATTAACTTGCTCTCTCTCTTTTTCTGGCACCCCAATAATTCGGATGTTGGCATGCTTGAGGTTGTCCCAGAGGCCCCTTACACTATCTTCAATTACCTGAACTCTTTTTGTTTCTTGCTTTTCCAGCTGAGTGGATTTTGCTTCTTTGTATTTCAAATCTTTGACTTGGTTCTTGTGGCCCTCTGGACTGCTTTTAGGACTTTGTGTAATATTTTTTATTTCAGTCTGTGTATGCTTGATTTCTAGTTGGTCCTTTTTATATCCCTGAGGGTCTCGTTCATATCCTCAGAGGTCTTGTTCATTTCCTTGAGGGTCTCATTCATTTCCTTGTAAATCTCATTCATTTCCTGGTTGGTCTTGTTTATTTCCTTGTAGTTCTCATTAAGTTCATCGGCCTTTTCTAGGGGCCTCTTGAAAAGCCTTATAACCATGGTTTTGAACTATATGTCTAGTCATCTTTTTTCCTCCATTTCTTTCACATCTGATTTCTTTCCATATCTCTGCATGGTGGCTGCTTTATGTGGTAGATGTCCTCTAAGGGTCAATGGCACAGCCTCCCCAGTTACTTGAGGTGGGTACTCTTACTGCAATCCTTTATGGGTTGTACAGTATTTTTAAATTTAAACCCAGTTTGTTGTTGTTAGCCCTAGGAGGGTTTGACTTCCAGGCCAATTGGCTGTGAAGGGAGCCTGTGTTCAGGTTGGATGGGCGGAGTCTCTGAGCTGCGCAGGCAGCCCCAGTGTCAGCTATGTCCTATGCGGCGCTCTCGTGCACGCGGGTCTCTGTTGGATGGGGATGGCTGCAGGCACCTCCAAGAGAAAGCCGCTAGTCTCTTCCCCTTGCCAGACAACTCTGCCTCTCCCCAAATGAGTCTGCACACCCAAAGTCTCGCCCAGGGTTGTAAAACAGGTGGTTTACAGGACCAGGAGACAATTTTCTAGGGAGCAAGTTGCACGTCTGTGCTGTTGCAGTTTACTTTCGCGCAAACTTCTTTTCCTAGCTACCCGGTTTCTCTGCAGACTAGGAGACCTCTGCCGTGCCCGGCTTTCAGGGTGTGTCCCCCAGACCTCGGACCTCGCCTGGCGCTGGGGAATCTGTGCAGTGGGACGTCTCCGCACTCCCGGTTGGCAAAATCCAGCCGGGGTTGCTGCTCCAGCCCTACAGCCCACGTGCACGACCAGGACGGCTCCTAACCTGTTTCCGTCTTCAAGGCTGTGCTCCCGTAGCTCTTCTGAGTCTCAGTGTCCCACCTTTACTTTTATTTGTGGAGTTTCCACTCAGCCAGCTTTCTGGTGATTCTGGGTCATGTTTGTTTTGTTGTTATGTTGCAGTTTTTGAATTGTTGTGCAGGGCAAAACAATAGGTGTTTACCTATGCCACCATCTTGGTTCTCTCGCCATTCCCATTCTTGAGGGTTCCACCATCTAGACTTTAGCACCTTCCCAAAGGCCCTGCCTACTGATACCATCATATGCTGATGCTGAATTTCAACATATGAATTGTGAAATGAATGAGTTTTAAACATTTAAACCAGAGCAACCACCAGGCAGATGACCTTAAGTCTCCATTTCCAACTCCGGTTTCCTTTCGCTTCCTGAATTTCCTTTCCCTGCTGCTGGATACTTATTCTTAGGTGTGACTTACGAGTGTAGCCCTGATCTCTTCATCTAATTCCTTCCTCCTCAGCTTTCCACAGAACCAACAATGTCTTTTTCTTTTCTGGGATTAGAAGCCTCCCAGGCACCTTCAGCTCCTTTCTGTTTGTAGGCCAAACACCAGGCACTGTCGTGTGTGTGTGTGTGTGTGTGTGTGTGTGTGTGTGTGTGTGTTTAATCTTTATTTCTTTTCTTTTTTATTATTCTCGTGGTCATCAACCTGGCTTGTCACCATCCTCATACTTGGATTGCTCCTTCATTGATCCAACTTTTAATATTTTCTCACCAAGCCATAGGTCGACCAGATGAATTTCCCCAGAATCTACCTTTGATAATGTCTTCCCTCCTGCTTAGAAACCTTCAGTGTACTCCCTATCCTATCTAATAAAAGAATAATATGCAAGTTGACCTACCTTCGTTTACCCAATAAGCCACGCCCACCAGCCAATCACAGGGCAATGGCCAGGTGCCCAGGTCTGGAAAGGGTCTCTCTCCAGGGTTAGGTCAAGGTGGGCTGTGAGCGGGCCTGATGGATCGCAGGGCCCTGCGATGTCCTGTCCCAGGTCCAGAAAGATCCTCTCCCTGAGAGGCCATTTCTGGCCCTGGGGTTAGGCTGAGCCAGGCTAAGGGAGGTGAGGACACAGAGGAGGTGAGCCAGGCTCCCTGTGAATGTGAACACTCGCTGAGCTGTGGAGCAGCCGGTGTGATATGTGCCCGAGGTCACGTGGCTGGAGAGTGGCCAGGTCACAAGTTGAATCCAGGTGTGTCTCTGCCTGCAGTTCATCACCTCTCCACTGTGCCTGGCCAGGCTTGCCAAATGATGCCACCTGCTGATGGTGATGCTCACCTAGTCTACGCTGGGTCCTGAGGCTGGGGAGGGTGGCAGAGGGGAGCGTCCCGGCTCCCGCCTCCCAGAGCTCCCCTTCTCCAGTGTGAGGCCCAGCCATGGGGGCAGGAGAGGAGCCTAGACACAGCCCCTGAGGCAGAGGAGACTGAGCCACACACCCAGCCCGGCCTGTGTGCAGGGCAGCGGCAGCCAGTGCCGGAAAGGAAGTGAGAAAGGCAAGAGCTATCACACAAGCTGCGGGGACATCTCCATGGGCCAGAAAGGCACTGGGCCCAGACCACCAGGCGTGCGGGACCCCATTTCCAGGGTATTGGGACCAAAGTTCCCCTCAGAACAGGACCCTGGAGTTAGGACGGTGATGGTCTGGGCGCCTTGGGCACGCTGTGACCGAGGATCCAGAGCCACACTCAGCCTGGGCACGGGGCCCAAGCACCCGGTGAAGGAGCCCTGGTCGCTGTTCCCAGCGCTGGTTCTGACCCTGGGGCTTCCCGCCCTGTAACATCCAGAAATCCAGGAGACAGAGGGGTGAGCTCAGAGGCAAAAGCACGCCCCAGGCCTCGGGCTGTCTGACTCGGGAAGAACTTGCAAGGCGACACCTGGGAAACCTGTGGGCCCGGGGCACTAAGGAAGCTGGTAAACAAAACCCCCCACCTGTGTGCAGGATGAATTCACCACAAGTAATGGGACCGCATGGCATGGTCCGACAGAGACTTTAACACAAATCCACGGACAAGGCGCCAAGAGAAAAACCAAGAAGCAGCTTCCACTCCCTTATCATTGATGCTTCTATCCCTCTCTCCCTGTCCTTTCTTCTTTCTCTGAAATAAAATTTTTAAAAAATCAGTCAATCGCGATTGATCTCAGGGCCTTGTGATGGCTGGGTGCTGGGCCGGGTTGTAGTCAGAAGAAAAGAGGCACACTATACACAGGAATAAACATAAAGATTACAAAAGATTTCTCATCAGAAACAGTGTAAGGGAGAAGATAGTAGAGCAACATCATTAAAGTACTCACAAGGGGGAAAATCCTCTCAATTTATAATTCTAGACGGAGTGAAAATATTTTAAAAATAGTTTATAATAGTCAAAATATATTTTAACTATTTTAGTTAAAAATATTTTTTATGTATAAAAGATTGAATTTTTTAAAAAATCGCCAGCATATTTGTAGTGTAAGAAATGTTAAAAGAAGTCCTGCAAGCAGAAATAAAATTTTGCCAGTTACAAATAATGATCTATACCAATAAATGGAAAACACTATAGACAGTATATGCATAGGAAAAAATATAATAGAAGTTTCTTATTACTTAAATTTATTTAAAGGTATTTACCGTAACCATTTAAACAAATAATAATGTAATGTCAGTTTTATAACATCTATGTAAGTAAAATACCTGACAACAATAACACAAATATTACCTGGGAAAAATGAAATTTCGTTACAGTGAAGTTTCTATACAAGATGTGAAGTGGTAAAATATCCACTTGAAGATAGACTGTGACAAGTTAAAATCCTATATAATGAAGAGTTAATATGAAAATATTCATCACACCTTCATGCCATCATGCCATAATGGCTCAGACACTGGGGAGAGAGGAATGGGGACCAGACAGGCTACGGACTGGGAGAGGAACAAGCCACCCACTCCACGGTCCCAGATGTCATCTCTGACTGCCAACAGTGAGACATCCCTGAAGGGGTCCCTGATTGGAGAGGGTGCAGGCTGGGCTGAGAGAGCGCACCCTCTGTGCATGAATTTTGTGCACTGGGCCACTAGTTCTCAATAGAATGGAACCCAAACCTAGCCTGGCTTTAACCAGCTCTCTTTCCAGATATATACTTTTCTGAAACTTCTTTTGTAGCCAGTGGTTTGACTTACGATTTCCTGATGCTCTTTCCCTTCTCTGGTGTCTGTGTTTATGCTCCTGCATCCACCTACAGAGATCACTCACCCCTCCTCCACTCACCCCTCCCTCCACTTCTACCCAATTTCAACGCCCAAAGTCTTACCTGCTTTTCAATACTGTGTTCTACCTCCAACTTCCTCTCTTAGCTCTTCCTGTGTATACAGGCCATTTCATACTTTACCTTCAAGCTTATGACCTTTCCTCTAATTGTGATAACTTGAACTTGTTATCACTTCATGAATTTTTTGCATAGATGTATGTTCGACTAGATTGTCCATGTCTCCAGGGCAAACTGTTTGCTTCCCTGTGTGCTCTAGAGTACCTAACATACACTCACAGTAAAAGGTAAGCTCTGTGAAGACTGGAATCTTTTGTCAGTTTTGTGTACTGGTAAATCCCTAGTATCTAGAACAGCAGTGGGTGCATAGTAGGTGCCTAATAAGTATTTGTCATATAAATTGTAGATGTTCGATTGCTTGTGATTTCATTTTAATTCATTCACACCTGCTGCATTAAAAGGTGCTAGCATCTTGCCTGGCCAGCATGGCTCAGTGGTTGAGCATCAACCTATGAACCAGGAGGTCATGATTTGATTCCTAGTCAGGGCACATGCCCCAGGTTGCAGCCTTGATCCCCAGTGTGGGGGTGCAGGAAGCAGCTGATCAATGATTCGCTCTCATTATTGATGTTTCTATCTCTCCCTCTCCCTCTCTCTCTCTGAAATTAATAAAAAATATTAAAAGATGCTGGCTCTTTATTTACTACTAGAGGTACAGTGCATGAAATTTGTGCACGGATAGGGTCCCTAGCAGTTGCTGGCTGCCAGCTGGAGCCTCCTTTTCCCATCTGCCAGCTGCTGGCTGGGGCCTCCCTTCCAGGGCCTTCCTTTATTCTGAGCCACCCCTAGTGGTCAGCACACATCATAGCGAGCCATCTAACTCCCAGTTGGTCGAACTCCCGAAGGGACACTTTGCACATATCCTATATAATAAAAGAGAAACATGCTAATGTGACCATACTTTTGCTATGCTAACAGCCAATCAGGAGCAGGGGGCGGGGCCAAGCATTGCGAGGTGGAGGGCAGGGCCGGGCTGGGCAGCAATGGCAGCTCAATCACAGCAGCAGTGGTGGCCAGCTTACAGCCGGGTCCGCAAGAAGTCTTCCCCCAGGGAGAGGCCTTTTGTGGATCTAGCTGTAGGCCAGATACCGCTGCTGCTGCTGCGATTGATTGTGGGGGGGACACCATCGCTGCCCGGCCTGGCCCCACCCTCCACCAGCCCCGGCTGCCTGTAGCCGGGTGTGCAAAAGGCCTGTAGGTGGCTGGGGCAGGCTTGGGCTGGGGCCAGCCAGCGGTCAGTCATTTTGCAGGGCAATCTGTTGGCTTTCCAAGGCCTTGGGGTGGGCTTGGGCAGGGAGCGGCGGGGCCAGGGCCAGGCAAGGGATCGGCCACATGGCAGGGTGACCCACTGGGTTGCCAAGGCTGGGGGAATAAAGCCTCTTCCAACAGGCTTTTTTCCCCGGGCCTTGGGGTGGGCTTGGGCTGGGGCTGGGGTGACTCAGCCAGCGATAGCTGGATCATAGGGTGACCACTGGCTGGGGTCCTCCTGGCCAAGGTCCCCTGCCCAAGAACAGAAGCCTCAGCCAGAGGCTTTAGGCCTTGGGCAGGCTGGGGGTGAGTGATTGGTAAGACATCCCCTGAGGGCTTCCAGTATGTGAGAGGGGGCAGGTTGGGCTGAGGGACCACCCACCCCCAGTGCACGAATTTCGTGCATTGGGCCCCTAGTGTATACACATATATATATACACACACATATATATGTATGTAGCTCCAAGAGTTTATGATGAAAAAGAAAGTGAATGCAATTTATAGCCAGAATCTGTCCAGCAGGAGAGGAATGCTCCTTCTAAAAGAGTTGTGTTTTCCTGCAGATATTAATGAATGCCAGCTACAGGGTGTGTGCCCTAATGGTGAGTGTTTGAATACCATGGGCAGCTATAGATGTACCTGCAAAATGGGATTTGGGCCGGATCCTACTTTTACAACTTGTGTTCGTAAGTAATGATCACTTTTTATTCTCATTTTGGATCAGGTGTTGGGGTGGGAGGTTATGCAAAATAAGGTAAATACTCAGTGGTCAACTGAATATTGTACATATGCAGGAAAAACCTCCTTAAAATGACCAGAGGGAGGAAGTGGGGCTGACATATTACAATAAACCTATGTTACAGAACCAAAATGCATTTTTAGTGCATTCAGAAAAATATAATAGCCAAAAGTCAAGGTAGAGAACAAGTATGCTGAGGAAATGGATTTGATGAAGAGAAGAGAGTTCATTACAGTGAGCATACCTGAGAGATGAAATGTTTTTTCCTTCACCAATATTTTAAGCACTATTTAGGCCGAGTTCAACTTTCTCCCAGCTTCTGTTTTTAATTAGTCCAAATTCTGAGTCACTAGTGTTTGATTTAATGAGGTTTCACTGTACTTTCTTAGTTGGAGAGTCTGGGAAATAGTTTTGGATATTCTATTCCGTTGTCCTCAAAAGCCACCAAAATGCATCCCCAAACTTATACTCTTTTGCCTAATAAATATTATCTCTAAGATTTTCTCTTGTTTCTAATGGGGTAAAAATCCTCCATCAAACCACATATGCTAATAATATTAGACAGAGAATATAGTTTCTCCAAAAACTCTCTGACCATGAAATAGAGTCTAGTGTAATCACTGCATCACCTGACAGTTAGTGATGCAGGCATTTTAGATATAAAATTCTCAAATGCAGATTTTTAAAGGCTATCTTTTTTTTTTAATGTCCTCATGCCCATTAGTACAATGTAAGTAAGCAATGCAGATTTTTCACAGCCACATACAACTCAAGTTTAAACCTTTTAAACTAACCTAAGGCAGAAAACTATTAGGATAATTTTAAGAACAATTCCGTATTAATTCCTGTCCTACAAAGTTTGGTTCTTAGTTGTCTGTTTTAAATGTGGCTTTGGTATATGTTCAGCTGCACCCCTCCGGGCCCCAGTTTTAAACTTGCCATTTGGTCAAGACATGCTCTTCATGATGATACCACCATTTGTTTTCAACTGTGCATTTACCTCGAACTCTGTGCCCTAAGCTGAGACCATCGACATGAAAAACACGTGTCATAAAATAAAAACGACAGGCTCATTCATTACTTTTAGATGAGTTTCTTGAGTCTTTGGGAACACTGTTACTAATTGCTACTGTTTTCCTTTAAAAACTGCCGAATGCAGATTAGGAAATTTTGCACGTAAGTTTGTTTTTTCCATGTCCTTTCACATAATTCTGATCATGAACAGACAGATAGTTATAGAGCGTTTTAGCCAGTGGTAAAATTATGTTTGCATAGGAGGTACGTTTGAAAATGGATGCAAGAATTTGGAAATTTCAGGTCAAAAATCACATTGTTGACAATATCCAGAAAATTTAGAGGTAATTTCTGGTTGATGTGAATTACAGGAGTCAATATTTTAAACAGCTTTTAATTTTAAGTGTAAAAAATTTTTCAGAGTTTGGATATAAAATTTGTTGTGAATGTTTTTATTTCCTTAAATAATTTGACTTGTCTTGTTGAAATCACTACATTTAAGGTTGCAGATTAATAAACTTGCAGAACTGGTCGCAAAGTGTTCTATTAAACTTTGACTAGATTGGATGTCTAGTGTTAAGGGCAGACATCCAGGTTTTAGTGAGATTGTTGAAATTTGCCAATGAGATTTTTGAAACACACATTTCCTTAGCATTTATTTTCCCCTGTCATTGCCCAAATAATACTGAACTTATTAAACCACCATCCATTCTTATTTGAAAAATAATTCAATTTTATGGTTCAGCTACAACAGTTGAAATGATAAGTATTGGGAGATGTTTGTTGCTAGTTAAATATTCCAGTTTAGAGTTTGAAGTTATAACTTGGGCTCTGTACCAGTATTGAGTGAGCAGAATTATTTCTCTTTCCTCGGAATTTACCACGTGTAATATCATAGAGATTTGTAGAGTCCTTTGGGGTTTGTGACTTGGTTTAATCCAGTTGGACTTGCTGGTGAACTAGATTTTGATGAAATTGATGGGGAAAATCCAAAGACAGATGAGAAGAATCAGGGAAGAAGGTGATACTTACAGAGTAAGGGAAAAAAATTGTCAAGATGGTACCTTCAATGGTTATAGGGATGTAGCAGAGAGTGGGGACACACACACACACACACACACACGGAGTAGCTGCTGGGTTAACATTTGGAATATACCTTCTTGAGGGATATAGAAACAGCCATGAATAAGAGTCGGCAAGCCAACTGACTTGGTAAATTGTCTACATTTGTTCAGACAGCGTGAATTTAGGCCGTACCCAGGCCATAAAAGGTGCAGCTGACTCTGTGAACTTAAAGACATGCACTTGGCAACAGCCAAGGAACAATGGGAAGCTCTTCCTGCTCCCGAATGCACCATCCAAATTCCTTGACTCCAGCCAAAGATTGCAACCATTTCTCTTTCTCTCCTTGCCCACCCTCTGTCCTTGACTTAGCCAAGCTCCAGGAAGGGAAGTGGGAGGGTTCTGGCGTTTGCTGCCTCTCACCTCTCTGTCTGTGTAGCTCAGGATGCAGCAGCAGCATTCTCCAGGCCTGCCCCTACCTACATCTGGTGAAATTTTAGGACATGTCAGAGCAAATCCAAGAAAAAGTATAATAACCTTTTGCAGTTGGAGTGGGAAAACTTTCTGACCTGGGCGGCAACTAATTTTCTTTAAGAATTCAAAAGCTTCAGGATGAGCGCTGCAGAGGGTGTGTCTATAGGTTCAGAGAAAAGAATTGTGAGCCCGGACTTGGCTGCTTCATAGTCTTCCTGAGCCATGGACTTGGTACTACTAGACAGAAATAAAGGGTTATAGAGAAGATGTGCTCAGTAAATTCTGCCAGAACCCTGGAAGTCATGAGATGAAGGACAAATCCCTTCAAAGCCAGTCATGTTTATGCACATCATTTCGTTTTAATCTTCCTAGCACCTTTATGAGATAGGTGTTGCTCTCATGGTACATATTGGAGGACTGAAGTTAGGAGAGTTTAAGTAACTTCTCAAGGTCAGACAGCTAGTAACTGACATTGGAGATTGGAAACTGGGTTCTGTTTTTTAATTTAAGGTCCAAATTTAAGATCCTAGATCAAGTTCATGATAATTATCCTTCACATTTGAATTGATATTAGATAGTCAAAGTCTGCTACTTTAAATGCTAATCTCATGAACAAAAAAATAAAAAATAACTTTATAGCAGCATCCAGACCTGTGTTTGACCAAATATTTGAGTACCATGGCCTAGCCCAGTTAAAATGACCATAAACTTAACCATCATAACCAGTCATAGTGACTTCCCTTAAGCTAGCTGTATTGCTGGCAGGTGGTAGACCTCTTCACTCTGCTACATAGCATCTTGATTTAATTGGGGTGTTTCTTGTAGCATCTACTCAACTGTCACATGTGCCCTTTCTCCCTAGCAAAGGTTGTAAGGATTAGATTCAAGAAGTCTTATCTACTAAACTTAGAGTAGAAGGACCATCAGGAATAGGATGTAGGTATTGGAGGAATGTAGGCTGGTGTGCTTTTGCAATGTTTTTCTTCAGGGTTGAGCCCATCCTCTGCTCCTTCTCTGATCTGCTGTCTGGCTGGACTGGGGGCCCTGGTGGCATTGCAGGTCAGAGGGTTTGCTGCTGCCCTTTCCCTGTTCACTGTCCTTGGGTGAAATCTGATGGGGCCCTGCAAGCTCTCACTGTCCTCCAAGCAAAGAGAGCAACCACAGCTGGCTTGCAGCATCAACTGTGTTCAGTTTGTGAGTTTCCATAGTGCCTGGCTACTCATCAGATTCTTCCCTAGAACGACTTCTGTTACGGCCATCTACAAGAAATCAACCCCTGTGTAGTGATTTTGCTATTAGGTGATGAGGCTTGTTTGAGCAGGTAGATTTTGGGTGAAATTGTTTCTTTCCACTTTTAGGCCCACATACCTGGTTTAATGCTTTTTCTAAAACGGAAGGAGGGACTGAACTGGAAAACTCATTTGGTAAACTGACTGTACACGAAGAAAGGCTTTGTCCTGAATCTAGATAGACATACGCGGAAGTGTAGTTTCTGATTTAGATTCTACGGTTGTTTTACTGTTACGTGAGAAGTCCATCTGGTTTTTGTTGTTTCTTGGGTGACGTCGGGCCTTATCTCTCTGCTCCAGCGGATACCCCTGTGATCTCGGAAGAGAAGGGGCCCTGTTACCGGCTTGTCAGTCCCGGAAGGCAGTGCATGCACCCCCTGTCTGTGCACCTCACCAAGCAGCTCTGCTGTTGTAGCGTGGGCAAGGCGTGGGGTCCCCACTGTGAGAAATGTCCCCTTCCAGGCACAGGTAAGACATGCCCAGCTGCGCACACACCTTCATTCCTGGCCACACAGGTACACGGGACAACTTCGGCAGCTAGAATTATCATTTTGTCTCTGGTTCTAAATTTAGTTTTTAATAACACAGTGTGTTTTTGTCACTTCTGTAGAAACTACGGACATAGAAGGGTGAACTGTAAAAAAAAAAAATGACATGCAACATTAGGCTTCCTTTTGAGTGTGAAGAAGAGCCATTACAGTTGATCCATCACTTCTGGGACTCTAAGGCTGCTATTTAAAAGTGTAGTAAGAAGATAAATTAATTAATTAATTTAAAAAAGTTTAGTGAGATCAGAAGTCTCTGCTGGGCCATGAGTTTTCCTAATGATTGGCCACTCACCATTTGCACAGTAATTAAACCTTGTGTAGGTTGCCTCCTTGATTCACTTATTGATGGTGTGCTTGTCGGGTTCTGTTGTGAATATTGTGTTTAATTTCTCCAATTAGAAATGGAGATAATTTCAGTAAATCAAGGGTAGACCCTTCCAAAGTCCCATGAGCTTCTAGGTGGAAGCTGAATATTAAGAAATTGATTAGTCTTTAACCTTCAATTTGGTATATAATTACCTATTGTTCCATAGGTGTAAATCTGTATAAGTGCCTTAATTTTACCAAGAAGTCACCAACTTCTCATTCAGGGTCAAGCAGCATTAGATGAAATAGAAAGAAACACGCCCTGAAAATTCTGGGCACCATGATATTATCAAAGGAGTGGCCTCCACGTCACTGGTGTGGGATGGACATACAAAGTTTGCTCAGTTGCATGTTTGAGAAGATGCATAAATTTTCACAAGGCCATTGCAGTCTTAAAGCCATAACTTATACTGTAACAGACAGGGTTAAATGTAAATTTAAATATTATGATCCACTTTTGGTGATGGGTACCATCAGAAAGAGCTGGTAAGGCACAGGGTAGTATAATGTTGATGGTGTTTTGGTAGAGCAGATAATTTTAGAGATCTCCAAAAGGTCCTATTTTTCTCATATAGGATCTGATCTACTCATTATTAAAAAGTAGTAATAAAAATCTTTATAATTCATTTCTCTTTTAAGTTCAGTTTTGCTAGCTTTGTAACCTTTACATGAAACATAAATCAGGATGGTGAGTATCATGCTGGGAGACTTCTCCCTAAAATACAACAGCTAAACTTGAAAATAATATTAAAGATAAAATATTTATACTTAACCAATTTGGTTATGTGGTGATTTTTATAAAAATAATATTTAGGTCATCAATACTTTAGCTGCTTGATAGAATACCATGTTTTCTTCTGGAAACATCTATTCTTTCGAGTAAGAACTCTTTCATAGTTAAACATAAGAATGAGGTTCCACCATTCAATGTGTGATCCTTATTAAAATAATGTTTTAGCATGCTTTAGAGTTTCTTTTTCATTGGGAACTAGTTTCAGGTCCATTTCATTCAGTAGGAAATCTTGTGTTCAGTGGAAGTACTAAATGACTAATTTTATTTCCAATTTTACAAGTAGAAAGAAACATGTTGGCCATGAATTCCTTGGTGTCCACATTTGGTCACTTGCCTCTAATACTGACACCAAAGGGATTAGCTGGAATTTTCCTCCTTGGGCCCCACACTGTCTTGACTCCCTAGTCTTTCTTCTTTACGTGTTCCTTGGGATTACGCAGTGGAGGTCAGCAACTCACACATGCCCAGTCTATTTTTTTTTTTTAGCTCTACGAAACCACTTTGCTGGGGAGGATAGTAATTCTAGGCACAAAATATCTCCTGTCTTCTGGATAATTTAGCTATCTGCTCATAGTCAGGCTTTTGCCCATGTATCATCCCTTCCCGTGAATATAAATATATGCTAATGTGGCTTATCCTTTTTTTAAAAAAAATATATTGACTTCAGAAAGAAAGAGAGAGGGAGAGACAGAAACATCAGTGTTTAGAGAGAATCATTGATGGCTGCCTCAGTGCCCACTAGGGATCGAGCCTGCAACCCAGGCCTGTGCCCTGCCTGGGAACTGAGCCATGACCTACAGGTTCATTGGTCAACGCTCAGTCACTGAGCCACATCAGCTGGGCTGTGGAATGTCCTTTTTAACTTGATTTCTACCCACCATCTCTTTAGCATGTTCCAGTGCACTGGGCTCCTCCCCACTTTTCTGAGACTCTCTCTTCAAGTACTCTTCCCCTCTTCAGTCCTTAACCGAGCTCTCATGTCAGCTCAGACACGCCATTCTGGCGGAGTCCTTTGGAAGCAAATTATGATGATTTCAACCCCGCCTTTCCCTGAATAGTGATTTCTTTTCTTTTTGCCCAACTCATTTAGAGAGATGTTACTTAGTTTCTTGTTAATGATCAATAAAATTAACTCATAGCAGAAGGGAAAAAAGCCTAATTTTTACTGATATTACACACACATCTCCAATAAAGTATATATTATATAGTGTCTTTTATACATATAAATCTAATATATTACATATACTTAATATGTGATGTGTAAAGTATTATATAACACTTAATTTATTGCTGATACATATAAATGATATATAAAATATATGCTCTTGTGCTATATATATATATATACACATATATATATATATACACACACACATATGTATATAATCTGATTGTGTAGGATAAGAAATTAACAGATGGAGAAATGTTTAGTAAAAGAAGGGGTGGGTTTTTTTTCTGTAAATATGCAAGTTTAACAGAAATTCAAGCATTTTGCATCTGTTTTTAAATGTAACTATATTGGTGATGATTTATTAAGAGATTCTCATCATGATATTTTCCTCTGTATCAGTTTGCACTTTTAGATTTTTAAAAGGAATATTTTCCCATCCCAAATCTAGCTGCTTTTAAGGAAATCTGTCCTGGTGGAATGGGTTATACGGTTTCTGGCGTTCATAGACGCAGGCCAATCCATCACCATGTAGGTAAAGGACCTGTATTTGTCAAGCCAAAGAACACTCAACCTGTTGCTAAAAGTACTCATCCTCCACCTCTCCCAGCCAAGGAAGAGCCAGTGGAGGCCCTGACTTTCTCCCGGGAACACGGGCCAGGAGTGGCGGAGCCCGAAGGTGAGAGTGGAAATGGATCATGGCCCTGGCCATCGGTCTCGTGTACCTTTGCTTTGGTTTCCCTGTCTGCATCCTTCCAGAATAGGGGTTTCCTGCCTTGGCATTATTGACATTGAGGGGTGGATAATTCTTTGATGTGGAGGCTGCTCTGTGCACTGTAGTATGTTTAGCAACAGCCCTGGCCTCTGACCTTGAGATGCTAGTAGTACCCCCCTTCTAGTTCTTGCAGCCAAAATGGTGTCCAAACATTTTCAGATGTCCCGGGCGGGGGTGGAGGGGGGGTGATGACCCCTGATTGAGAACCACTGCTCTAGAGTAGTATGTACCTAGCAGGTAACAATAGTCCAAGGTAGTCTCAGGACATAGTCTTGTGTTTTGGGCCCCTTTCTCTTGGTGGTTAGTCCTGGAGAGTGCTTTAGATCCTTCGAGGAATAGCCCAAATTCATTTCTGTGTCTAGAAGGTCGTTTAATAAATATTTACTAACTTTAAAAAGTGGGATCCACAGGTTTAAAGTTAAAACATTAAAGGAGCTTTCGTGAAATAAAGTCCAATGGGCAGTCCAGGTTAATGGGAGGAAGGACAGGGTCAGTTGAAAGGATCTTGGAGACCACTTGGTGTAGTCGTTTGATTTACATTTTGGGAAACCTGAGGTCTGGAGAGGGGACCCGACTTGCCTGGTGTCATGCACAGAGTAGGTGATAGTACCAGGGAACTTGATTTTTCAAGAAAGTGGTTTAGACCTTACACTCCAGAGGGAGTCTAGACAGCTGACTCTATCTCCCTGGCTTTCACTAAGAGGATTATCTCTACCTCTGCCTCTCAGTATAAACCAGCATAGTTAATACTTTGAATATATCTGTTACTACAAAAATTCTCACCCCCAATAGAAGGAAAACAAGTCTTAGGTGTGTATGAATATATATTGACTCTAATAAAGCTGATATTGGCTTTTCTAACTTGAGTCTTAGGTCAGAATTCAGGGTGCTCATTTATGGATGTTGTAAGGAGAGAAGGTACCATAGGTTAGTGAAGACTTGGGGGCTTGGCAAGGCCTCCTTCCTAGTCGAGGTGTCTTTTGTGCAGGGCTCTGAACCTTCGTGTGTTCTAGCCTCTTTCATTCCACTCCTTGTCTTGCTGCACTTCTTTCTTGGTCAGGCAGAGCAGTGGGACCTCACCTGGAGTTGACAGTGTTGACCAGTTTGCTCCTATGCACTTGGGGTGTCAGGGCCAGGTGTTTGCAACTCCTCATCCTCTGCGTAA
Source organism: Antrozous pallidus (assembly GCA_027563665.1). NCBI lineage: Eukaryota > Metazoa > Chordata > Mammalia > Chiroptera > Vespertilionidae > Antrozous > Antrozous pallidus. The sequence goes on along the minus strand of CM050523.1, from coordinate 56,759,867 downwards.
GCAAGAGAAAATTGGCTCTGGTCCAGGCTCTGCCTCAAGACCTCCTTAAATGGTGGATCAGGCAGGACAGAATGTTAGTTCTGAGTTTTTCCAATCACAAGAGTATTGCAGCGGTGGTAGCAGTCTGGTATCTGATTGCTTTTAGGAATCAATGCATCTACCAAACTTGTATATTAATTTTACTGAGAAATTGACTCATAAGAAAAATGATGGTGAATGTTCACGTAAGGCTTAAGAAATGATTAATGAAAAGTAAGCCTTTCGAAATACAAAGGCATAACCACTCACCTTATGATAATGTTTATGATTGTGTAATATGTAATTTGTTCACCATATTGATGCTAATCTGTCATTGGATCTTACTGGCTTTTGATTTTTCCCTGAAATTTTGTTAGCATATCTTCCTGGAAATGCTCACAGAGCTTCATTAAGAATTAGTACTCATAAAGAATACAGCACCTATTCTTGTCTCATTGAAATAGTGGCATTCTTTTCTTAACATTGACCTCAGAAAGCATTTCAAACATTTTTATAATGCTAAGGACAAGTATGATCAATTAGAGGAAATGTTTGTTTTCTACAATATGGAATGTTCTACAAAATTTGAGATTAGGCATAAAATGATGTGCTAGAAAGCATTGCCTCCTTTAACATTTTTAGTTAATGAGAGACATGGAAAGAGACATGGTCAGCTCATCGGCATCTGTGAGCTGACCTCCTGTAATTGAGGAATGACATAGCACTGACCATTTCCCCCTGTCAGCCGTGTGTAATACCCAAAATAGTAGTGACCATAATTCGGCATTTGACTTAGTTTGATTCTTAATCCTTTTGGAGACATATTGAACTTCCATTGCACTTTAAAACTTAAAATACTATGTAGTAGCTTGTTTTACATTTTACTAATGTCCTCCTTTCTTTTCTGGTTTTAGTGGCAACTGCACCCCCTGAGAAGGTAATTTATTCATTGTTTCTAAGTCTCTTTTTGTTTCTTTAACTTTACAATGATTTCCTTTTGGAATATGTATGGGTTTTTAAAGCAATACATTAGCATGTGTATTTATCATTTGGTTGGAGGAAATGACATTCATTCATTCAAGAAGTAGTTAGTGAGCACCTTCATGGCTGACAGTATTCGGAATGCTAGGAAAACAATAGAGCGAAAAAACAGACAATACGTATTTTCTTCATGGAGCTTAAATTCCAGTGGAAGAAAAGGATGGGACTAGCAGGATCCAGGGCTTAACACAGAATTCAGAGTCACCTTATGGCCTGGACCGTCTACAGAGAGAAAGCTTTTGGCGTGTCTATGTAATTGTATATTCTTATGGCGTATGTGTACTGAGCGATGCACTTTTTAATTTGATTAAAATTTAACAGGTAATGGGGGAATAAGGACACCTTAATCAATAAAGAAATTTTTGAAAATGAAAACAAAATCCGTTTTAAAAACAAAAAACCCCACAACACTTTAATATGCATGTTTGAATTTGTTAGAGTAAGAACAGATCTTGCCCTTGAAAGTTAAAACCATTCCTAGAATACTGATTAGAAATTTGAGAGAAATTTTATAAACCTATTCATTTTTAGCATAAAATGGGGCTATAAATTGTGAAACTTATTAGTAGGAAATATATAAATTTTCTGGAGCGAAGTCCTATTTAAGGAATACTGATCCTTGTCTGACTCTTGTTTTGATTCTCTATAATAACACGACAATGAGGTAATTATTAAATGTTTATACATTTATAGTTATTTAGTTGGCAAGACTGCAGCAAGTATTCAAATTTAGATCGGGCGAGTACATATATAAATTATTATAGTTTTAAAAATCTTTGCTTATGAACATGGGATAGAGTAGCATATGTGCTGAAAGGATCCAGGAGGGAAAAAAGTGATTTTTGAGTGATAGCACCCAACAAGGAAGAATGTCATGTTATATCATCCCCCAGAGGAACCACAACAAATATGCATATTTTGCATGAACATTTGCAGCTGTTGGTTAGCATCTCCTAAAGTTCAGTGATGTACGGTAGTTTGCAGTCCTGTTGATTCTGAATTTGGTTCTGGTTGATAAGAGGGAGGAATCCTTCAGGGTGGGAGTGGACTGGCCAGCTCCCTCGCAGCCTTGTCTTATCTCAGACTTGTTCTTCGCTGTTTATGGTTGAGTTCATGCTACCTTTCATTAGGAATTTGAAAGAGGGCCTAAACATTTTCTTGTCTACTCTGACTGCAATTAATTTGGAGAAGCAGCAGCGGGAAAAATGCAACCGGAGTCCTTGTGGTCTTAACTCCTGGCAGAGGCCTCATGATATTGAAGATTGATGAAGAGAAAGCAGGGTGGTCCAGGGTGGGAAGTTATATGTGCAAAGGTGTGGCTGGGACAGCAAGAGGTCAGTGAGGGGAGCAGGAGAGATGTGTTAGAAAGAGAAACATTGAGAGGGTTGGGATACCAGCCTGCATTTGTCATCAGTGGGGAAGTACTCTGCTCCTCAGCTGGGCACGACCTGTCCAGTGGTGCGGTGGCATTGGTGAGGGAGGCTGCTGCCCAGGCCGCTAGGGGAATCCTGTCTGTTAGCTGCGGGAGTGGATTGATGATCTTCTTGCTGGCATTGACCAGAGGCTGCGGATATTGGGGTGCAGTTGATACTGATTGAGGTCAGATTAAATAGGTAATAGAAAGCTAGTCTGTATTCTTAAGAAGTGGAGAAAAGTAGTAAGTGCTCAGTATTTTTGGAAGATAAATCACAGCAGGATTGACTGAGATAGGGAGGGAGAAAGGGAACACTGGAGAGGCCAAGTAAATATTAGAACAAACTGAGAATCAGAGAGTGAATCCAGACTTGGGGTAGTGAGGGCCGTGGATCTGGAAAAGGATGGACTATAGAAGGAATAGTGCAAACGGGCAGGGGTTGGGAAGAGAAATGAAGGAGGGAGGACTGAAAAGTTACTTTAAACCTGGTAGATTAATGATTGCGGCATTGACAGAAATGAAGTTGAGATGACATACTGGATGGTGTTGGAAGGGGTGGACTCAAGGGATTTGCAGAACACCTAAATGGAGTTACCCTATAAAGAATTGTGCCTACACAATTGGATCTTTGATGGGATACTCAGGCAAGATGTCTATTTTATAAAAGGTAGGAAAGGGGTAATTCAAACTAGGAAACAGGCTGGAAAGGACATGAAGGGTCGGGGAGTAAGCTTTCTAGAGGATGACAGCAGTTAAAGCAAGGGAGGGAGAATGTAATAAAGTCTCACCACTATGCAGTGTACCTGAAACGGTATAAAATAATATTGAATGTCCACTGTATTGAAAGAGAATGAGAACAAAGTGACAAAGTAGTAGGAGAATTAGGAGTGATGTTATAAAAGCAAAAGGAAAGGTAATTTCAAGAGAAGATTTAAATCTTTTTTGTTAAATATATACCCGTTAGCATAAAATGAAAGTTGTAAGGTTAACAGTAAATAAAAAGAGTATCCTATCTAATAAAAGAGTAATATGCAAATTGACCATACCTCCAATATGCACAAGCCATGCCCACAAGCCACGCCCACCAGCCAATCAGGAGCAAATAAACCCCAACCAAGATGGCTGTGGCCACTGAGAGCAAGAGGGAAGCTTGGGTTTCTCTGGCAATGGAAGAAGCCAAGCTTTCTGCCTGCCCTTGCCAGCCTAGGCCTTCATTCAATGCTACAAAGTTTCAATTATAGAAGATATATCCCAACAGAAATGGCAGCAGCCATGGAGCTGGAGAGAGCAGAGGCTAGGGTTGCCAGGTGATGGAGAAAGTCAACCTTCTGCAGTCCTAGCACCAAGGCTTCCACTCTAGGCTACAAAGTTTCAATTACAGAATTTAAATAAACCCAAACAGAAATGGCTGTCACCATGGAGCAAGCAGAAGAATTGGCTCCACTCCAGGCTACAAAATTTCAATTGTAGAACACAAATTAATTCCAGATCCCAGGGCCTCCACTTGGGTCACTGGGAGGCATGGCCAGCCTGCAAACCACCATAGACCCCTCGCCAAGGCCACCCCTCACCCCAAGGGAACCCCCACCCTGACCTGGGACACCCTTCAGGGCAAATCAGCTGACCCCCACCCATGCACCGGCCTCTATCCTATCTAATTAAAGAGTAATACGCAGATTGACCATCATTCCAACACACAAGATGGCTGCCCCTATGTGTTCAAAGATCCTGCCCCCATGTGGACACAAGATGACCACCACAAGATGGCCAGCAGGGGAGGGCCGTTGGGAGGGACCAGGCCTGCAAGGGAGGGCAGTTGGGGGCGATAAAGCCTGCAGGGAAGGGCAGTTAGGTGTGACTAGGCCAGCAGAGGAGGGAAGTTAGGGGTGACCAGGCTGGTAGGGGAGCAGTCAGGCATCAATCAGGTTGGCAGGGGAGTGGTTAGGGGGTGATCAGGCTGGCAGGGGAGTGGTTAGGGGCTGATCAGGCTGGCAGGCAGAAACAGTTAGGAGCAATCAGTCCTGGATTGTGAGAGGGATGTCCAACTGCCTGTTTGAGATTGGGCCTAAATGGGCAGTCAGACATCCCTCGAGGAGTCCCAGATTGGAGAGGGTGCAGGCTGGGCTGAGGGACACCCCTTTCCCCCGTGCACAAATTCTGTGCACCAGGCCTCTAGTCTATGTAATAAAAGCCTAAGTGACCCTTATAATAGAACAACTGGAATGACCAGTTGCTATGATGCACACTGACCACCAGGGGCATATGCTCAATGCAGGAGCTGCCCCCTGGTGGTCAGTGTGCTTCCACAGAGGGAGCCAGAAGCTGGGTTCATGACTGAGGGAGCTTCTGGCTCCGCCATGGCTGGTGAGCATAGCAGCCTTGGCAGGAGCCTCTCCCGCCTTCGTGGCAGTGCTAAGGAGCAGCCAGCTGAGCAGTAAGGAGCCTGCCACTAAGGAGCAGTGAGCCAATGGTAAGGAGCAAGCAGGCGGGAGGTAAGGAGCAAGGGATCCTGGATTGTGAGAGGGATGGATCGGGCCTAAGCCAGCAGTCAGACATCCCCTAAGGGGTCCCAGACTGTGAGAGGGTGCAGGCCAGGCTGAGGGATGCCCCCCCCCCCCCAGTGTATGAATTTCAGGCACTGGGCCTCTAGTATAATTATAAAATAATAAAGGAGGGAGGGAGGGACTATGTAGGGTAACAGTTACCAAGTAACCTGATGAATACTCTTAATGAAGAGATGATAGGAGCACCCTGGCCCCACATGTGTGGACAAGGTCTCAGATGCTTAATAAGCTCCAAGTTCGGTCTGCATGAGTCCTAAGGAGCTGGAGCTAGAACTGATCATGAGTCTCTTTCTTTGCTTGTGGTCCAGGAGACGGGAGTGGGCAACTGGACACAAGAAGCCTGGGGTGCTCCTCCCAGGCCCTGCCTTTCTGTTTCTCTGCTGGACTGCCCTTCCTGGGAGAGCTGGAGGTGCCAAGTTATTACTAGTAGATGTGAGGTTAAGGGCGGCCATCATGACTGAGCAGCATAGCACATTTTAATGTTGTGTGTTTTGTTATGACACATCTGCTGTAGCCATTATCTAATCTGGGGCAGAGCCACGTGTGAGTGAGGCGGTGGTTTAGTTCTCCTTCGGGGCTTGTTCTGTTCCAGGCCAAGCATGGGCCTCTGAGCCAAGGCATTGGTTTCCAATGTCTGAAGGGACCCTTTGCTCTGGGCCCTCGAAGATGGGTAAGGGCGTGTGATGGGGCAGCACTGCGGTGACACTCAGCAGCTTGCCATAATAGTAGCACAGTGATAGTTCTTTAAAAAAAAAATCACACCATTGCATAGGTTTTTGTCTAATGTCCTATAATCTTTGGTGCCCTTGTAAGAGTAGAATTAATTAAATAAAAATTAATTAAATAGGTATAATGCAAATGAAAAATAATTCCTACTTTCAGTTCTCTTTTTGTCTTTCTAATTCAACCATGCAGGAAATACCTTCATTGGATCAAGAGAAAACCAAACTTGAGCCTGGTCAACCCCAGCTCTCTCCAGGCGTTACCACTATTTATCTGCCCCCACAGTTTCCAGGTAACGTTTGTTCACCTGTGCTGTTTGTGACAGCATTCTCAATAGAAGAGTAAGATAAGAATGTTCTTTGTCTTTGATTTTAGAGTTTAATAAATCATTAGAATTATACACTTAAGTATATCAACAATATACTTATGTAATGTTAGCATATACTTTATAAGTATTATAATGTTAGCAATACTTTATAAGTATTATAAAGGCAAAAGAAAAGTGTTTTGCTGTTTTCTGTGGTCAGGAGTAATATGTATTATTATGATATTATCAAGGGTCATCATTTGATGACAGGTCATTTTTCGTGGCTTCTGAATTATCCCCGATATTCTTGCTAAATGTTGAAATTTATGGGTTCATACCTGGAGCTTTAGGAACCTATGACAGTTCTTATGCTTGCGTTTTGAAATGGCATGTCAGTGCATCTCACGGGCTTTCATGTCCTTTCGATCCCCTCCATCCTTGTGCAGTAGTGATTGAAAAAACATCACCCCCTGTGCCTGTGGAAGTGGCCCCTGAAGCTTCTACCTCAAGTGCCAGCCAAGTGATCGCACCTACTCAAGTAACAGGTAGGCGCAGTGTCTGCTGTGTGATGTAGCCTGGGGAGGAGACATGGAGGCGAGCTTCAGTTTAAATAGAGCATCAAAACTGTGTCAATGGGGGGTTAAGGACAGATATGTAATACCTTACTCAATAAAGAGAGAAAAATAAAACAATATAGTAATAAAAACTGTGTCAAATATGTGAGATTGCGTATGGCAGGTTAGTCATAGTAGCACGATTAGGAAACAAACTGAATAGTATTTAGAAGGAGGCATATATTAAAATAAATGATGGTACATATGCAGTGGAATATCACACAGCTATGGAAGTTATGTCTTAAAAGAATGCTTAATGTCATGAGGAGATAGTTATGGCATGATATTAAGAAATACAGAACACAATATAATGATTCCAATTTTATTTATTTATCTTAATATATTTTTTTATTTCAGAGAGATAGAGGGAGGGAGAGATAGAAACATCAATGATGAGATAGAATCATTGATCAGTTGCCTCCTGCACGCCCCCCACTGGGGATCAAGCCTACAACCTGGGCATGCGCCCTGACTGGGAATTGAACCACAACTTCCTGGTTCATAGGTCAATGCCCAACCACTAAGCTATGCTGGCCGTGCCCAATTTTATTTTTTAAATGATTACAAATAGAAGAAGAGGCAGAAAGCTCATGAAAGTGTTCAACTATCACAGTTAGAAGGATCATGGGTAATTCTCATATCCTTCAATGGATTTTTACATATTTTTAGAAGTCTTTATAATAAACATTAGTTTAATCGTTAGTGACAAATTATAAGAATGTATCATAATATGAAACAAATTAGCAGCTTAAAAGCTAACATCCTTAACATTGGAGAACAATAACAACACACAATGGAAAACTGAGGCAGTGCAGGGCAAGGGGGGCCTGAAGCATGTGGCTGTGAACTCCAGCTGATGTGAACCCCTGGGTGGACAAACTCGCCTGCTCACCGGGATGGCTGGACTATCCCAAGGAACAGATGGCCCAGCTGCACAACCTGGTGCAACGTGGTGACTGTCTGAATATGAACCATGAGGAGCTGATATAAGGACAAGAATTATGTGCGTTCTATGTGAACGTTATGGTGTTGGAGTAGAAAAATTGAGAATTGCACATCAGCACCATCTAAAAAGAAAATTGAAATTAGCACTTATTGCAAGCAACTACCACCTTGTAGTTTATCCCAAGGAAGCTGGAAAGACTGACAGGGTAGCAATTCAGATGTTGAAAACAGTGGCACAATCACAGCAACTTGAAACAAACTCTCAAAGAGACTTTAAAGTGGTTTGATTGGCAGGGGTTGACAAACATGCCTTGTGTAGAATTTTGGGCAAGTATATGTCCACCTGTAGATTGATCTCGTGTTGCAATTCCACATCTAAAGTCATAGCACCTGCTCATAGTAGGTATCCGGCTGTTCCCGGGCCTGCTCTCAACCTTTGCCACGTGTTGTCTACCGTGCACAGGGAGGAAAGTCTGAATCTTGCAGAAAAGTCCTGGGGGAGGCTCAGAAAAGCCCTATTATGAATGTGTCAGACTGCAGAGTACAATAATATCCTTTTGCTTCTGATCACGAAGCCCCAGAAACAGATAGGGAGATGTATCTGAGGGAGACTGCTTGTGCTGTTGTCAGTCAGCAGACTCCATGAAGGCTCCTTGAAGTTCATGGAAGACTGTGAGCTTTTAGCTGCTTGTATTCCTCCTGAAATAATAATGAAGGTCCTCTCTCGGAACCTGGGCGCAATTGTGATGGTCAACTGGAGGGAGAAGTGGCCCAGATGGCAGCTTATTATGAACATCATCGACAGCTGGGTAGTAAAGTCATTTATCACTTGGAAGGTGTTGTGGCCAAATTCATGGCACTACATGAGTTCATGGAGGATGGATTAGGAGGCATGATGCTCTGACATCTTTTAGTAACTCTTCCTAATGTTTCTCAGTATCAGCATTTATATTCAGATTATAGTGGAAGAGCTATAAGTAAAAAAAACAAAACTGACTTTACTTAACAAAAAAGAAAAAAAATGAGGAAATCATAGAATAATTCATAGAGAAAAACAATACAAGAAACATATGCTAGGAAATGTCAACTTTACTAATAATCAAAGAAATGGAAATTAAAATAATTCTTTATTCTTATCACATTAGGACTTAATTCTTCTAGAGTGAAATTGAGGCTCTCAGATTGCTGGAAAGAATGTAAACTGGTTCAGCTTTTCAGAAAAGCACAAACAAGAACTTTAAAAATATTCAGAACTTTTGACTCAGTAATCCAATAGTAAGATATTTAGTGTAAGGAAATAATGTCCCCTCCAACACTGATAATCCTATATAATAAAAAGCTAATATTCAAATTGACCAAATGGTGAAATGACCAGGTGCTATGATGCACAATGACCACCAGGGGGCAGGAGGTGTCACAGCTCAGCCAGAAGCTGGGCTCATGTCTGGCAAACATAGCAGTGGTGGTGGGAGCCTCTCCCACCTCCACTACAGGTGGGCAGTAAGGAGAGAGGGATCCTGGACTGTGAGAGCCCTGGACTATGAGAGGGATGTCTGCCTGCCGGCTTAGGCCTAATCCCCCTGCCAATCAGACATCCCCTGAGGGGTCCAGACCTCTAGTGGTCTATATAAATGGATACTTACAAAAGCACCATATATAATAGAGAAAAAATAGAAATAACTTAAATATTTAACTTTAGGGAAATAGATGTTTTATCTGTAGTTGGAACATAATGCTACCATCAAATATAGTATTTTTTGAAAGCATTTATTAAGAGTTAGCAGAAAATGGTCACAATAAATTGTTAAATGTAAAATGAAGTTTATAAAAATGGAAGATATAGAGTATTATGCCAGTTACATTAAAAAGACATAAGAATTGGGAAAATGCACCAGCTATTAGCAGTGAGTATTTTTGTGGTGGGATCCGAGAGCTTTGGGGTGCTGGGGAGCCATTTAGAAGCATTATTCAGTGTCAGTTAAGGTTGAGATTGGCCTTGTGTGACAGGATGTAAGAGAGGAGTCTGCAGCCTCCTTTAAAATATTTCTTTCCTCAGAAACATGAGATGCATCATTTTTCAGATAGAAATGTGCTTATTAATTAGCTGGGTTTTGCCAATTATTTCACAATGTATACATATATCGAAGCATCAAATTGTACACTATATATATATATATATATATATATATATATATATACACACATATACATACACACACAGTTGTGTACATATGTGCAGTTGTATATATCATTATCCAGTTATATAAAATATATATAATTTCTATGTGTTTAAAATAACCCAAAACTTTTAGCTATTTTCTCAAAAAATGTAGATTTCCCTTTGAATCAAGCAAGCAGGCTAGACAGTATTTTCTAAAAGCACTTATCGACAAGTGACGAGTGCAGGCATGTCATGGACTTAGTAGTTCATGTTCATCTCTGTCGGGACCCTATAGGCCCACCTGCGCTAGAGCTGTGGCCTTCCCCACAGTTTCTCACGGCAGTTGCTCTTAATACTATGTAAAGTGGCATAAAGATCTTAGCTTTTGTAAGAATTTCTAGAGTGATGCAATGAAACTATAGTGACATTTTTACGTGACCATGGGTAAAAGAGTGACTATCCAAACAAAAAATAGTGGCTGTCCATTCTGAGGTCATTTATGTGTCTACCCATTTCATTAAACCCATCTCAAAGTTATTCTCACTGCTGTGCTTCGTAATGCATACAAACTTGTCATACACTGTCTTAGTCAGCAAGCGTCTTCCCATTGTTAACCTCAGTGTTGAAAAGAAAAATTGCAGTGTGATAATGTAATTCATGAGTGGGTTTTTTTTTTAATATGATGCATTTCTATAGACTTCAATTTGTGTCTTTTTAACAGGGGTCAGTGGACAGACCTCTTGCAACTAGCTTTGTAGAGGGTCAGTTTGGCCGGATAAGTGCGGTGTTGTCATTTCAGTGCAGCTGTGTGAGGAGCAACATTGAAGTCACTTAGCTTCCACAGAACTACAGAGCCGATTGAAATCAACTTGCTATATGAAGATGTTAACAGAGATTAGTTTGAGTTTGGCAGGAACACTGGTCTGACATCTGCTATCACATGTTTAATTAGCACAAATGTTTCCTTCCAGGAAATAAGTTAACATCAAATTTCATTTTCATGCAACATTTGTAGGTACTCCTCCTTCCTATAGTAAAATTATCTAAAACAATCCATAGGTCATTACAAACAGTCTTTAAATTAAATGGTTTGCAACTTTGAAGCTCCACTATCATCAGTAATCTACAGTAGAACTGGAAGGCTGTTTTGTATCTAATTTAATTTAAATCAAAATATAGTTGTTTGCATTGGTGTGATGTGAGAGCCAAACATATAAATGGAGGGAGTGATGTGATCTGTTCTCTTAGGAAATATTATGCAATGGTTTTTCTCCCTAAAACACAGGAGAGGTTGGTGTTATTTGTCACTATTAGTTGTTCTCTTAAGTTGAAGAAAGGGGTAGAATAATAATGAGTCTAAACGAAGTAAAATGAGTTCCACATTGCCTAGTGATGATATCTTTATGATGGTGAGGTTGGAAGTAGACGTTTCAGATTTTGTCAGACACCCCTTGACATGCAATAATTATAAAGTGAGCCACATATTTGTAGGAAATAAGGGTGATATTTTCTGCTCTTAATAGCTGAGTTGGTGGCTTGCAACATTATTGGCATGCCGCGTCCAAATAAATTATACATTTCAGCATATAAAGTCTTGATTTAGTGTAGTGTCTTAACAGCCCAAGGATAGGTTGAGAAATGAAACCTTTATTTCTCTGGCAAATATTTGCAAAGTGGAAACATCTGTTTCAATTGTTTTGGGACAATTTATGCTCATTGTGTGGCAGTCAGGAGGCCAGGGCATTTTGTGAACTTTTCCGAGCATAAGCATTTGATGCTTCCTCCTGCTCATCCCACACTTTCTCCATAGCCCTGGCAGACCAGCCAGAAACTGTCCTTTGACATCATGACTGCCTTTGCGGAAACCTTTGTAATTCTCATAGCCCAGACATTCTACAAACTGTTTGCCCATCAGACCTTTTCCAGATCTCATAACTGACCTCTTTAAAGGGACCGTTTATCCCCGACGCATATCCCCAGCATCATTACAGCCTCTGTAAACTGGGCGTCCTGATGGAAAAGGAACTCTCTTTTTCGTGTAAGATCATCATGGTTTGATATTTCCAGGCTCTGTTTATTTATTTGAATAATCACACGATGAGGTGGGAAAAAAGTCTAAAATCAGGATACTCAATTTCAGATTTTTCCAAAAGCTGTCTTTTTTCATTTGATTCTAGAAAATATAACAGAGATACCAAACTCTTAAAGCCAACCGTTGGCCTTGTTGCTGGGGTAGATGAGTGTTTGGTTTTCCACGGGCGTCTTGTTGTGGCTCTTTTACCAAATTCTAAGTGGACTCTGGTGAAAACATGAACAGAATAAGGGTCCTTGATCCAGTGAAGGTGGATTTGTTTCTGGGGCAGGTACAGTAGGAAAAGGTAGGGTGGTCCTGAGCACACTAGGGGATGGGAAGGGTATATGGAGGATACACAGAGGGTCCAGGGGGAGTGGTCTCTTGACAGTCTCTCTGGGAAGTGAGACATGCTGAGGGAGACAAGACATCCCCACTTTTGAGAGTTCCACTAAGACCAGTGCTTCTTGTGTGAGGCTTGGCTATATTTCCAGGGTTATGTTGACACAGTCTAATCCATGAAATGTATGTATGTTTTGTGTGTGTGTTTTTAACTTAAATATATATATTTTTTATTTTAGAGAAGAAGGGAGAGGGAGAGATATAGAAACATCAATGATAAGAATCATTGATTGGCTACCTGTTGCATGCCCCCTACTGGGGCTAGAGCTGCAACTGGCACGTGCCCTGACCAGGAATTGAACCTTAACCTCCTGTTACAAGGTTGATATTCAACCACTGAGCCATATTAATTGGGCAGAAATGTATGTTTTGACATAAAGTGATCCATTCTCTGGGAAGAGGTTCACATATCTGTGTGTGAGGAACTCTTCAAAAAATAAGAAGAGAGCCTGAGGTTTCCCCCCCCGCCCCCCCCCCCTAAAAAAAAGGAAAAAGCAGGAAGCTTTCCTTATCCTTCAAGACAGTACCCTCAGGACTCACCTTGCTGTGTAGCATATGTGCCAGAGAATGAGAATTTATTTTTTTTTTTTAAAAGAGGGTAAATGAAGGAGGCCATGGGAGGAGACATGTTTTGCTTAAGTTTTAAGATAGGAGTACTAGTAATTTACTTTTCCCTTAAAAATGGTGCTGATTAACTTTTGATGACTAGTGAAGAGAAAGCAGACAGAAGTTTTTGGGAGGTGTTAGGACTCTTCTTTCTACGAGAAGGGTGGAGTTCTTCCTATTGAACTAATCAATTGGGTGAAAAGTGGGACAGTGTAGAAATCACGTGTGTTTTCGTAATGTCCCCTCGCTCCTGTGATGTGTCTCTTAGTTCCCTCTAGTGGTGTCAGAGGAACATTTTCTTACCTAAGTTAGGGCCCTCCCAAGGGGACCAGCCTTTTCAAGCTGCAGCTTGATATACTTACTCATCTGTGGGGTAATCAGCTAAAGTTCCTCAAACATGCCTCGTGAATATAAAAGTTCAGCCACACGGCTTCTACTCAAAATACTAGGTTGGAAGGAAAGACTGTTATTCATATCATTTCCTATGATTAAAGAGTTATAATTGTTAAGAATTTCTTATGTTTTCGAGCTGATTTAAGAAGAAACTTGGTATGTTGGCAAACTGGTATTCTTAAAGAATGTATCTGGTGTGAATTAAGCATCACATATTTTTAAAGGCTTGTATTCACACATGTAAAAATTCCATTCCAATATGTTTGAAAAGTGGCAAATATTTGGTAATCAACAAATTAGTGTGTGGGTGTGTATATGTGTGTGTGTGATCGAGAGTGAGTACTTGATTAAGCATTTCATGAAAATCTAGGTATTTATAGTCTTTGATTTATTTTGAATTTTTTCCCTCATTATTAACTTATCTTCTTTTTTTTTCTTTTTGCAAATGTGATAAGTATATCTTTTCTGTCTTAAGAAAATGGGAGCAAAGAGTATAAAGATCAGAGATTACAAAGAAAACCGAGAAGTATAAATAGCAATAATTTAAAAAGAAGGCATCTAACTTCAACATGGATTAGGTGGTCAGAGGCATGCTCTTGACACTATTCTACTTAAGAATTCCTATCAACAGAGAAGAGAATTCTTACCTGTGGGTCCTGGAGAACACTACCTTCCACCTTCAGATTTTTATCACACATACAAATGAACATAGAAATGACAACTTTTTAATTGAAGACCTTTCTGAGTATAAAATTATGTAAGCTCTTGTAGAAGTTTTGAGAAACACAGAAAAATGTAAAGAAAAAATCACCAATCCCCATAATCCTGACACTGGATTTATTTCCTTAAAAATCTTCTTTTCTGTGTATTTTGAAATTTAGGTGACATCTATATTAAAATTTGCTCCCAACTCTATTTTGTAACAAGTAAACATTTTCCGATCATTTACTGACTATAATAATAATCTATGCTATATATGTATCTTAATTCATTTTTGACATAATTGCCCATCACTTAAATTTAAGGAATCATGTTAATTATCCGTGTTTTTATCCTTTCAAATTATTTTGTTTTATATAATTTCATATAGTGTAAAATCTATTCTTCTGAAAGTGAGTTAGCATAACCAGGCTCCCTGATGATATCAGTAATTTGTAAGTGTGTGGTTGTCCCTTACCCCCAAGTGTTTTTGTGTAAAACACTGCAGCTCTGTATTCATTTGCTTTCCTTTAAAGTCTACCAACTTTTCAAGTGACTTGTGTCTGGTGTCTTAAAGTCACAGCACAGCGAATAAGCACTTGATAAAATAGGAAGATGTAGTGGGGTTTTAGAGAGCAACCTCAATCTCATGTAGGTCATTTCCATGGTGAACCTTTGTTAACCAGTTAACTGCCACGCTATTTTGAATTTAATGAAAAAAGGTCTGCTGCTTGCATCTACAGACTTATAAAGATGCTTTTGGCATACAAATGGTTAAGGCACTGGTTTTCACATCCTTTTTCTGCAGAGTGCATAGTGGGTTATTGGTAACAGAGCACACCTGTCACTTATTTTTCTTCTCGTTCAAATTATAGACCCTCTAACAGGGCTGGGCATTAGGCGGCCATGCTCGAGGGCCCCATCTGACTCTGGGCCCTGTGGGCTCCTCCACGACAGCGTGTGTTTTAAGCGTGGCTTACTGTGAGATGACAATGAACAAACAGCTGTTGCTTTAAATGTGCTATTTCTTTGTTGTATATTCTTCTGTGACTTCCACAGGAGCAACAGTGATAATGATGATAATGGCTACCTTTTATTGATCTTAGAAAATATGCCAGGCACTGGTCTCCATGCATTATTGACCTTATCTCCTTGGAACCTGAGAGCCTGAAGTTGGCGCTTTATTCCCGTACTATACATGTAGAAAGTGAGGCATAGAATTTTTGAGTAGCTGGCCCCCCTGTGATAGAGCTAAGAAAGGACAGCAAGATTGGTACCCAGACTGTCTCTAAGACTGGACTTCTGACTACTACCCCACTCCCATTGAACCATTCTACCTCCTTACAAAGGTCATTGAAAGCATACTATTTTAGGGAGGTATGTCATTTCAGAAGCTCCTTTTTCTGATCTTCCCCTATCATGGACTCCTATGACCCTATGTCTAGCACAGCATCTATCTATGAGTGGAGTGAGAACTCAGGGTTAATCTGCTCGGGCTTTATAGAAGAAGCAAGTGTCAAGCAGGAATCAGTGGAAGAGTAAGGGAAGAATTTAGCTGAGAAGATTTGGAAGGAGATTCTACTTTATCTATTTAAATAAAATATGCGCATGTTGGAATTGGCAAATCAAGAGTACAGTTACACCCAGAAGTTTTGCTTTGATTAGAAGGGGTACATCTTTCTTGAGAATTAATGAGAAATTTTGGAGGAGGTTGGACATAGTTGGAACTTGAATTTGGCCTTCTAACAAATGCAATGTTACCATATATTTCTTATCAGGACAGATCACATGATGATTCAGAAATGAATTTGGGTGGATGGAAATTCACTGATAGGCCATCTTAGAAGTTAGGAAGAATATGTTATTTCATAACTTCCAACATGGCTCTCTCTGAAGTGTCCACCCACTCCAATTCATCTAGAAATTGTTTCATTAGCAATTATTGATTATTTTGGGTGGGCCTAATGGAACAATTAATAAAGTAGTCAAGTGAATTTATACTTGATTTTAGAAGTGGTTACTTTTTGTCTTTTAAGCCATACCTGGCAATAAGCTCATCAGGAAACACAAAGTAATGATTTACCGGTAGTAATGAAATCTTTATATCTGTTTCTCCCCCCTCTCCAATTTTTTACTTATTTTTAAAGAAATCAATGAATGTTCTGTGAACCCTGACATCTGTGGAGCAGGACACTGCATTAACCTGCCGGTGAGGTATACCTGCATCTGCTACGAAGGCTATAACTTCACTGAGCCGCAGAGGAAATGCACTGGTAAGAGACACTTTCATAGGCGAAATTTTTTCATAGCAAATATTTCCACAGTAAGAGCATTTTTTTCTGTAATTATCAAAGGAAAATGTTACTGTGTTTAATATTATAAAGTTCTTATCCCTGAGCTAAGAATGCTCAAAAAGAGGTTTTTTTTTTTTTGTTCAACTCTGCCTACTTTGCCAAGTATAATACAACTAGAGACCTGGTGCACGAAATTCATGCACGGGGGTTAGAGGAATGTCCCTTAGCCCAGCCTCCACCCTCTCCAATCTGGGACCCCTCGAGGGATGTCCGACTGGATCAGGCCTAAACAGACAATCGGACATCCTTCTTACAATCCAGGACTGCTGGCCCCAAACTGCTCACCTGCCTGCCTCCCTGATTGCCCCTAACTGCTTCTGCCTGCCAGCCTGATCACCCACCAACCACTACCCTGCCAACCTAATTGATGTTTAACTGCTCCCCTGCCAGCCTATTTACCCCCAACTTCCCTCCTCTGCCAGCCTAGTCATCCCTAATTGTCCTCCCCTGCAGGCTTGATAGCCCCCAACTGCCCTCCCATGCAGGCCTGGTCCCTCCCAACTGCCCTCCCCTGCTGGCCTGATTGCCCACAACTGTCCTCCCTTACAGGGCCTGCTTGAAACCTCCAGCGGCCCTCCCCTGCTGACCATCTTGTGGTGGCCATCTTGTGTCCACATGGGGGCAGGATCTTTGACCACATGGGGGCAGCCCTCTTGTGTGTTGGAGTGATGGTCAATCTGCAAATTACTCCTTTATTAGATAGGATTACATAAAGGTGAAGTGATTTCCAAAAGTTTTTCAGGAAAATATATAAAATAAGAGTTCTAGAAACAGCAAACTACAAACATCTATTGAGCAAAATCAAATTAATATTAACATATATTGCAATAAAGAATTATATTCTCTAATTGCATAAAATCTGGGTTCTAACAGGTATTTCTAAATTTAAATCAGCAAATGCTGACACAGAGTTATTGAGCATGCCTTTCTGGAGAAACGGGTCTCAGAAAGAGCTGGGATGGCGGTGGGTTGTTAACACTATAGTTAGTTTTTAGAAGCTAAGTGTTATAAAGTGAGTAAAAGCAAGAGGCGTAAAGCTAGTTAATACTACTTTAAAATGCTAGATGCTCTTAGTCAAGATTTGTGACTTTGGCTATTTGGTTTTGTATAAGTATGAGGGGATGAGGGGACATCTGCCTGTTCACACTGTGGTTATTTCCCTTTCATCTGCATGGACGGTGTGTGTTACCACAGCCATAAAGTATGAAGTTGAAGGGGCAATCATGCTCCACCTGTATGTAGAGTGGGAGAGTCCCTTTCGCACCACTGGGCCTGCCCCTGCCATCCTGGCCTGGAGTAGCTCAGTGCATTGCAGAGCTTAGATGAGACCAGGTCTCCGGCAGATCCTTCTATGTTGACCTGAAACCCGTCTCTTTGAAACACCAGTGTCACAGTTGTAGTTTTAGCGTTTGAAGCAGTATGCATAGTGTGTATTCCCTCTTCCCAGTCACAGCCTTTCTGGTGTTTAAGGAGAACAGTCATGTCTCCTTGTTCTCAGCGATGAAGGCTTGTGGGGCACAGGGAGTCGGCTGGTGTTTCATGAACAAGGGGCGGGGAATGTCGTGCTCCAGGGGACTAATCCTTTGATCCGTCATTCTCTTAACAGATATTGACGAGTGCGCGCGGAACCAGCACCTCTGCTCCCAGGGACGCTGTGAGAACACGGAGGGAAGTTTCTTGTGTATTTGCCCAGCAGGATTTATGGCCAGTGAGGAGGGTACTAGCTGCATAGGTAATGGCAGTGCTTCCTGTGCCTCAATTCCCAGGTCTGCCTTTGTGCCTCCCCAAGATCCCATTCGTTTACTGCTTCGTCAGACAGCACCTGCTATGACATAGATATTAAAATTGTATTCTTTTCTCCAATACTTTTTTTTTTTGCATTTACATTTTTTTTAAATGACAGTTGACATTCGTTGTTAGTTTTAGGTGTATAGCCTAGGCATTAAGAGACATTTTTGTAACTTTTGGAATGATTTCCCCTCCAAGTCAAGTACCTAGCCAGCACCATACATAGTTACTAGAATACTAGAGGCCTGGTGCGTGGATTTGTGCACCAGTGAGGTCCCTCGGCTTGGCCTGTGGGGATTGGGCCAAACTGGTTCTCTGACAATCCCCCAAGAGCGCCCTGGATTGTGAGTGGGCGCAGGTCTGACTGAGGGACTCCACCCGTGCACAATTGGGACCACAGGAGGGGTCCAGGGCATGTCTTCCCTGTCTCACCTAGTCCTAATCAGGGTTGATGATCGGGGCTGGCTAGGCAGGGAGGGACCTCTGGAGGTTGACCGGCTGGGGAGGGACTGTGCGAGGACTCCAGGGCATGTCTGGCCCATCATGCCCAGTCCCGATCTGCCGGACCCCAGCAGCAAGCTAACCTACTGTTCTGAGTGTCTACCCCCTGGTGGTCAGTGCACTGCATAGCGACTAGTTGAATGAATGGTTGGACACTTACCATATTAGGCTTTTATTATACAGGACTATTTCTCTGACCCCTTTAAACAAAGGGTGTCAAGTGTGTACAAAGACCAGAGGGGTTAAGTGTTTCTTTTGGATCCAAAAGAGACACAAATCGAAACCACTCAGGTGATAGAAGGAATCAGTTATTTCCTTCTTACACTCAAACTAAACAGGGAGAGGTTTGAAATTCTATTTTGTGAAGTAACCCTCGCACTGTTTTCTGCTTTCCGTAGATGTTGATGAGTGCCTGCGGCCGGATGTGTGTGGGGAAGGCCACTGCATCAATACCGTGGGGGCCTTCCGGTGCAAGTACTGTGACAGCGGGTACCGCATGACCCCCCGAGGACACTGCGAGGGTGAGTGTGCTGCGAGGCGAGGCGGCCGCACCACTTCTGAGTGCTGAGGAAGCCTGACTGTGCGGTGCAGGGCTGCGGGGAGGCCAGTGGCTGACAGGACCCCCCACCTCGGTAATTCCCTCTGCCAGTCTGTGCATGCCACCAGCTCGTCTCAGCGCCTCCCGCCTTCTGGGTTCACAGCCTCTTTGCCTCACTTCTGTGGCTCTGTCGGGATTATTTTCTCTCTTTATGCTCTTTCTTACCCACTTCAGTTTCTTCCTTCGCTGGTATTTCAAGTGAGATCACGCTAGAACAATGATTGCAGTTAGTACAAACCCAGACTTAATTACAGTGTCTGGGTCCTTCATGTGAGGACACGGGCAAGTGTAACCATCTTTGATTTTTTTGTTCTTGACCTTTTCACCTGGATACGTTCTTTTGTCTGAACTTGTTTCTCTCACATAGATTTTGGGACTTGCTTGCAGACTCCCCACAGAAGCTCTGTCTGACCCACTGCAGGTCAAATTCCAACAGTGCCAAATAGAAATGCCTTTATTAAGGACCGCAGCCAGAAATTGGCTCTCCTTACAAAAATGTTTTGAAAAGTTGTTATTTTTTTCTAAAAAGGGACATAATTTATTTATTTTAATACTTTTATTTATTTCAGATAGGAAGAGAAAGGGAGAGAGAGATACAAACATTAATGATAAGAGAGAATCATTAACTGGCTGCCTCCTGCACACCCCCACTGGAGATTGAGCCTGCAACGCAGGCATGTGCCCTGGACTGGAATCAAACCTGGGACCCTTTAGTCCACAGGCCAACACTCTGTCTACTGAGCCAAATCAGACGGGGCTGGAAAGTTTGTGTTTTAAAAATATATATTTTATTATTATTATTATTATTATTATTATTATTATTATTATTATTATTTACAGAGAAGAAGGGAGATGGATAGAGAATTAGAAACATCAATGAGAGAGAAACATCATTCAGCTGCCTCCTGCACACTCCCTACTGGGTATGTGCTCATAACCAAAGTACATGCCCTTGATTGGAATCAAACCTGGAACCCTTGAATCTGCAGGCCGATGCTCTATCCACTGAGCCAAACCAGTTAGGGCTGAAAAGTTTTTATAGCATGGTCAAAATGATGAACAATTTCACATTCTCATGTTTGGGTCCAAATTGCACACAGGCTCTTTTTGAAACCATGATGGTACTTTTCCCTTTAATTATTTTCATGAAGAAAACAGCATTACCAAACCAGACAAAGACATTAAAAAGAAAATTGCATTGAACTCCGGCTTAGATTCTGCCAAGGAAACATGAGGGTGAAGGTGCAGGGTCTCTGAGCTAGTGTTTGAGGAGTCCAGATGTGGGGGTGCTTCTGGAACCCCAAGGTCCCCTGCCTGGCTGCCCGAGGATCAGCCTCTTTTCTAATATGGCTGGGCATCCAGAGGGAGGGAAGGAGGTAGATTGGTTGGGGTGGGCTGTTCTCAGCTGTCCCTTGGCGCCTGCAGGTTGGTTTTCTTCATGGTTCCAACGGCCCAGGCCTGGAGGGAGAGCTCATTAGACAGTTCTTGGCAGCCTGTGCCTCCCTCCTGCTGGCCTCTTGCCTCGGCCCCTTCGGTTCTAATCAAGAGACAAGTGGGAACAGTGTATGTTACCGGATCTCTGGTCAACTTCAATGAGAACAGAGCCATGAACTGTCCCTCAAGAGCTGAGGGCCATGGTGGAGTGCAGATGTGACATCCCCCCTCTCCCCTTCCCGGGAACTCTTTCTCTCCACTTGGAGAAGCAGGTGGACACAAGAGAGAGAGGAGCTGTGGCATCAATCCACGACCCCCACAGGTCATGACTGTCTGCTTGGGAGCCAGTAACTTGGCCCCTTTGAAAGTTTCTTCTTCATCGGTAACATGGCAGCTGGGAAGTTGACTTTCCCAGGGTTGCTGAGCATAGAAATGGTGTTGCAGTATCTTATATGGTGCCGGTCACCTTATTAGTTCTGAGGAAGCGTTTGTTCTTAAACTTTGCCCTTCCCTGATGCCTTTTCTTTTTGTGTAGATCTTCTCAGTATAACTATGGTTGTGGGAGTACTTAAAAAAAGTGTGTGTGTGTGTGTGTGTGTGTGTGTGTGTGTGTGTGTGTGTTTGATAAGCACTTATGTGTAAAGAAGCACTTCCCAAGGAGGTCAAATATGGATCTTTATGTTCTATGAACAGTCTCAGAGTGAGAAGATGTGACATTGAAATAATTACTATAGCAACAGGATGGAATGTGGAAAGGAGTAGAAAGAAATGTAACTCCACGGGAAACAAGAGACTTTTCAGTGATATTCAATGTATGCAGATTATTTAACAGAAATATTACCAGAGTTCCCTGTGTAAAAAAAGCATATAATTCACTCCCCATGAGAAGGCTTGAGAAGAAGGAGCCAAAGAACATGGCTGTGTTCTAATTTTGTCATGGACCCGACCCAAAGGTCCCCGGGCTCCTGGCTCACGGAAGGTTTTCTCAGCTGTCCCCGACAAGGCTGCTTTCAAACAGCACCAGTCTCGAGGGAGCCTATTGTGATTTACAGACATTATCTCATGCATCCTTACTTTATTCTGCGAAGACATCACCTGTTAGGTGGTCCCTGATTCATAGATGAGGGTACAAGAGAGCAGGTGAGGGCAGCAGGAAACTCAGGGATTTATCTGGTTGCTCAGCATTGCACCTTATTTATCGGACCAGCCTGCCTCAGTGGCCTTCTCTGATTTAGCATTTGTAGTTCCGTTAAAAAACAAACAAACATCCCATCCAGAGAATAATGTCATGCTGTTTGGAAAATGAAACTGGCAAGCATCATCTTTTTGTAGAACAAGAAGTCCCAGAACATCCGACCTAAAAAACACACACACACACCAAAAAAACACACACACAAAAAAACAACCAACAACAAAAAAACACCACTGTGTGTCATTGTCTATTGAGAAGAATTTTTCACCGATAGGAAAAATAATTACAGTGCTGGCCTGATGTTGATTCTGTTACTATCGTCTTCAACTCTTTTACTTTAAGCATTTTTTTACACACACCCAGGGGTATACAGTGGGAGGTCATTTTAAAGAATTTACCAGAATGAAGATGTCAAATACCCATGCCTGTTCTGTGTGTCCATCTTGTATTTCTTTCACTTGTCAGCTATGTCCTCAGATATCTGTCTATAGTTCAAGTATGATTAGAGGTCTAATGTACATTTTATATTGAAACACTTAGACATTAAATCCACTCAGTGAAATTCAAAAAATCCAACTCCAGAAAAACACTTACTTTAAATATATCCTACTTTCTTCCCCCATTTATAACTATTCGTAAAAATGCCTCAAGCTATTGGAGTGTTTTCTCTGCCACAGTCCCAACCGTATTTAAGGTGTTTTGTCCTCCTCATGGAAGAAAACGATGATAAGTTAGCTGTGAATGTAAAAAGAAAGGTGCGTTTTTTTACCAGAAAATACTACCATATGATCTTATCGCCATGTTTGATGGGAAAACTTGCATGTGATGAGTTCATTCTTGTCTAGTGGTTTTTTTTCCTACTTCCAAGGAATTCCTAGCTTGTGAAAGGTTTTAAATTATTCATCCTAGGATGTTTTTGATCCCATGAGCCAAGGCGAGTATTTCCCCAGAGCGTCAAGTGTCTGTAGAGCCGACATATAGGTGGGTGGATATACAGCGTGGGGCAAAAGTAGGTATACAGTTGGGAGTATTGGAAACACAGAGTGTATTCTTGTATTCATTATGGTATCATTTTCCACAAGGAAAGCTATAAGCCTACTTTTGCCCCACCCTGTATGGCTTCCTCCTGCTTATCCTTATTCTCTGTCTTTTTTTTTTTTTTTCTGGCAAACTGCACATTTGCTTAAAAGGTTTGATGTCTAGAAAGTTGCCTGGGAAAAAATGAGAGCTCCTAAACTAGGTAGTTCAGGCCATGCCAATTGGATAATTGGGTTCAGTGACGTCCTGGGAATGTGTGTAAATATTTCAGTCAAGGTGTACTTGGCCATGCATTATTGCTGTGTGTTATAGACCTTGTGTCACTTAGCTGTTTGTTTTCCCCACCAGATAAGACATGAATTTTCCCCTTTGTCACAGAAATATTTGCTGTAGTATCCTGATAAAATGTCTGTGACCTAGCTTTTTGATTTTTCAGATATTGATGAGTGTTTGAGTCCAAGTACTTGTCCAGATGAGCAGTGCGTGAATTCTCCTGGATCTTACCAGTGTGTTCCCTGCACTGAAGGATTCCGAGGCTGGAATGGGCAGTGTCTCGGTAGGTACCACAGAGTTCTTATCATATAGTTTTACTAGAAGGCCGATGCATGAAGATTCGTGCCAGAGCCACCTCCTTCTGCTCCCCACCTTCCCATGCTGCCCAGAGGCCCTGAGCAGCTGGGGCAGTGCAGAACGCCTGCCCCCAGCCACTGGGTGCCAGTGTATGCAAATAAACCCATCATCTTTGTTGGGTTAATTTGTATACACTCTCCTGATTGCCTGGTGGGCGTTGTGAAGGTATGGTCGATTTGCATCTTTCTCTTTTATTAGTGTATATTTCATCTGTCTGGCCTGTTTTCTGACAGAGTAGTATAATGCCAAATGAGCCCTCTTTCAAAATAAAATATAAATAAATACACATATACATATGGAATGTTAAAAAAATATTATTCTAAGGCAACTTCAAAGAAAAGTTCTAAGTAAGTTTTAACCATGGAAAAAATAAGGAAGTGAGTTGGCGTGAGAAATGTGGGATATTTACATGCAACAAATAATTCTGGTGGAAACACATTGTTACCTGATGTGTTAAATAACCAAAACTAAATAAAATAATCACCACAGGGAGAATGGTAGGAAGCAAAATACTTAAAAAGTGAGAAAAAGGCATAAAAAGAAGCTGTCAGAGACCATATAGAATTAGGAAACATACAAATTTGCAGCAGAAATAGCAGATGCAGAAAGGGAAATCTTGATTTATTGCTCATGTCCCTTATATAATACATTTATTCATTTAAGTATTTAATAAATAGTGCCTGCATCAGGCACCAAGGGAGATCTGATACACTTGCTTCGATTTTAATTGCACGTGCTCTCATCAACTTTCTCCTTTTGTGGCTTTCCTTGATGGTTCTGATCTTTTCCTTAAAAGTTGAACTCCTTTGCATTCCATGCCAAACTCTGAACTTTCCTTTCATTCATTCCTTCTATCCTTTCTTTCACAAATGCTGGACAACTTACTATGTACGCTCAGAGTTTTACTGAGTGCCAGGGTACATCAAGGGTCCAAAAAAAGGTGCCTTTTTAAATGAAACTTCCTATCTAGTGGGGGAGATGGGTACCCACCCAGATATCTCATAAATCAGTGCAAATGCACAGCTGATACAAGTGCTAGAAAGAGATGGTTCTGTGACACTATAAGGGCCTGTGCTACAATGAATTAGTTGCCTCTAGTAAAATTCTTGAGTTAATTTTTAATTGGGGAAAGCAATGGGAATGAGAACGTTTTGGACAAAGAAGCAGCATATGCAGGGGGCTTCTAGAAAAAGGTGGTCATGTTCCAGCCGCTGGAAGGACAGTGTGGCTGAAGGACAGAGAACAAGGAAAGATTTGCTGCACGATGAAGAGTAGAATACACCAGACCTTCTGGGTCTATTAAAAATGTTGGCCTGTTCTTTCAATACTGGGAAGACACTTAGGTGCTTTAGAAAGTGTGGTAGAGGTAGGCCTGGCAAAAGCCCTCTCCATTGCAAAGCTTTGGACTCCGCACCAGGCAGCATGAGCTGCACCTGGTGCAGGTGGCCTCAAACCCTGAGCCTCATGCTCACCCCCAGAGTGTCTATCAATGGAATTGTGAGATGTTGATCTTTGGGGAGAATAAAAGGTTTTTTCATTAATTGCTTATTTGATAATATTTTGTAGTATGTGTTGGTCAGAAAGTGCATTTGGTTTTCATTTTCCCATCTGGCATACATTTTATAGTTGTCTATGAAGGTTCCATTCATGCTCTCATTTCCACATACTGATGGAAATGAGATGCTGAACTTTACCTTACATAGCTAAGTGGTGATATAAACACAGTCTTGATTCATGAATTTGCTAATGAAATGCGACTTACTAAATTGGTAAGTGATTGCTCTTCAATATAAATGCATTTATCTAGATTGGGTAGTAATGATAATAAATGACTTCTCATACCTAGATGTATACAGTCGATCTAATTGTGACCACTTTGCTCCAGTTGTAGTGACACAAACACAGCACCTCATTTAAAAGTAATTTCACTTTGCCAGCCACATTAGCGGAATCATACACAGACACATTAAGTCACTGTGCTACTCAACCAAAGTCACACACTCAGCCACTTGTTCTAAGCAATAGCTTTTGTTTTTGCATTCTGAAGGTCATACATCTCCTATTAAAAGTAGGCAGCGTGCTTTTTCCTTCTGTTCTGGGTCAAATGTTGGGCTCTTTGTCATCTATAGATCAAGCTTCTTTGTGGTATAATTGCAGTTCCATCCCTTGCTCACTTGGACTTGTGCTCATTCTAAATTCCTCATGAGGGCTTTTGCAGATTAGACCAAAATGGATTTTCCATCATAACTTTTTTTATGGCACTAGAGCTTTCAAATGTTGAAAAGCTGAGTGTGACAAAGCGGAAAGATATTCCAGTACACCTTCCTGTTCATATTGAGCCAGTGAATGGATTGATTGGATTTTTCTGCTAAACTCTGACAGTGCTCATGAATGCCCAGCCACTCCTCTTTGTCTCTGTTCCTTTATGGAGTTCAGTTCTCACCTTTGTACGTGTGGGACTCCAAAATACTTTCCAGAGGGTACAGTCCTTATTTAATCTGATCTTTGGGTTGAGCTCGTGGGTAACACAACTTGATCTCTATGTATTCATGCATTTAACAATTGAGTGCCTACTATGAGCCATGTATTTTTGTAGACTTTGGAGATGGAGAGTGGACAATATAACTTCCCTCCTCACATTGCACTTCTACTTCAGAGCTACTGTGCTTACAGATAAGGAAGCCAGCAATGAGAAGTATATGGTGTGTCAGACATGAGGAGGGCCATGAAGGGAAGGAAAGCAATGTAAGAGAGAAGAGGGAGTGTTACAGTTTCTGTGGTGGTCAGAGGTCAGTCATTGACAAGGTGTTCCTTGTTAACCATTGCTTTTGTCTCTAACAGTTATTTGTGAGTAGTGGCATTTTATATCCTATTAGTTCAGATAATTTAGGATACATTGATGAGACTTTTTATTGTCCAACTCTTAAGGTATGACAACAGTAAAGACTTTAAAAGTTCCCAGATCTCACTGGTTGAAGAAAAGTCCTACTCTTGGCATTTGCTGGTGGTCACCTATAGAAATAATTGCTACATCACGGCACTGTTCTGTGCCATATGTTTCGTAGTCTCCTTCTTCTACTACCCTCTTCTCAAAATTACATGATTAAACTTGTGCAGTGTTGTACAGAATAGAACTTTTATTTGGCATTATGCTTGGTGTTTGCTTTTTTTTTTTTGGTGCTCTGTCCATCTTCATTCTGATTTGGCTCATTTTTATTTGAAATAGTTTAATTGGGAATTAAGAATTGCTTTTTTTGATCCTTGTATTCTGCAGGGATTTGATGCCAGTTACACTTTCTGATTCTTTCACTAACTAAACAGTAGACTTGCTGAAACCATTGATGGTCTGTTTGTCTTCATGCCATATACACTGGGTCTCACGGATTGATGCTTCTCCTTGATTGGTGAATTAGGATATAAATTGTTTAGAACAGAAACTGGTAAAATGTCACCAGGTATTATCACTGGGAATACACTCTTTCCTAGTGTTTAGCCCAGGGCACATAGTCCATTCTCAGTAGTTTATTGTCTACTCTCAAAATATCTATGTCTCAATATTTTCTGGCAACTCTTTTTTGCACCTCTGTTAATATTGCATCTTCTTTCAAGCTGTGGATTTTGGTCCTCTCTTGAGAGCCACTTTCATCATTCAACACTGTATTCCTTGGACCTCACATTCAGCCTGGAGTTGTTGCCCATTCGATCCCCACCTCTAATGACAATTTCAACACCTTGAGTTCTGTCTGCTTCCAACTGGTTGCTCCTACCAGGACTTTTCTTGAGGAGTGCCAGCCTGACAGGTACTCAATGTATAGGTTTCTCTTAACTCCTGGAGAACTAGCCTGATTCCAACCCAACTAGGTCATTCCCCAAAGGAAATTCTCTAATATTTCATTGTTTAAAGGTACTTTCCAGTAACTCTGACATTAAAGATCACATTTCCCTGACTTTAGGCAGATTTGGACCATGTAACTGCTCTGAAGCTTAGTTTTAATATCTGTAAATAGGAATTGAAATACTTTCTTCATTGGGTTTATTGTCAGAATTAAGTGAGCCATATAAAGTGCTTAGTAAGGTGTTTGACATAAAGAAGGACTCAATCAATGTTAGAATTCTTCTTTCCCCAGCCCCTGTACCATCTCTTTTATCTTCCTTGTCCTGAAATATATACAAGATGGCGGCTGCTGAGTTTATCATTTACCTTTTGTGGATATTATAAAATGTCAACATCCAACTTATCCCTAAATCATTATATACTAAAGGAATCTCTAATCAGTCAGCAAATTGTTATTGGATACCTAACTAGATTCCAGAGAATTTGAAATTGTAAAAAAGCAAAATAAAACAGAATAGAAAGTGTTTACTTGGGGTTGGAGGAGAGGATTGGGGAGATGTTTAAGGGTGCAAACTTGAAACTCTTGGTAAGCATGTTCTGGAGACCTAGTGCACAGCATGGTGATTGGATACAGCAGCACTGGATTATAAACTTTAGAGAGACTAGATTTTAATTGTGATAGAGGTGTTGGCTGATGCTACTATTTCGCAACATGTAAGGTATCAGCACATCACTTAAACTTATACAATGTCATATGTCAATTACAACTCAATAAAAAAACACAAAAAAATACTTTTGTGAAGGAAACATGCCTGTGTGAGAATAACAACAAAAACCCCCCTCACTTTATGTAGTTTACAAAGGACTTTGACTTTGTTGTTTCATTTGATCCTCCTGGCAATCATGCCTGTAGGACAGCTAGAGAAACTGATTCCTAAATAGGTTAATAGGCTTGCTCAAGGTCAGAAGTAAGAAGTGGCAGGGCTAAGACCAGATCCTCTTTCTCCAAAACAATTTTTTTTTGTTTTTTTCTACACAGTATCCCCTATCTCTCATGTGCACTCAAGAACGAAACAACATCCTATCTAATAAGAGAGTAATGTTCAAATTGACCATGACACCAAGACACAAGATGGCTGTCCCTGTGTGGTCAAAGATGGCTGCCCCCATGTGAATACAAGATGGCCACCACAAGATGGCCAGCAGGGGAGGGCAGTTTTGGGAAGTTAGGGGTGACCAGGCCAGAAGAGGAGGGCAGTTGGGGAGGGGGGGGACCAGGATTGCAGGGGAGGGCAGTTGGGAGGGACCAGGCCATCAGGAGAGGGCAGTTTGGGGGGACCAGGCCTGCAGGGTAGGGCACTTGGGAGCCAGCAGACCTGGATTGTGAGAGGGATGTCCAACCACCCATTTAGGCCTGATCCCAGATCCCAGATTGGAGAGGGTGCAGGCTGGGCTGAGGGACACCTCTCCCCTCATCCCCCCATGCACAAATTTTGTGCACTGGGCCTCTAGTAATTAACATAATAAAGAAAGGAATGTTCATAGAAAGGAGAAATCTGTGTGGGCTGGAATTGTCCCTTGCATGATGTAATAGTTATAGCTGGGGGATGCTAGAGTTGGAGATGTCAGACCTGCCCCATAGATAGCCCAGTTGAGTTTTGCTGAAAGACACATGTGCTTTTGAAAAAGGTAACGTAAGAAGCCAGTGGTTTGGTGGGATTAGTGGAATTGATCTTCTCAGGCTGTCCTTGGCTCTTTACCTGGGATGTGCATAGCCTTGGCTGGTTTCCAGTTCTGAAAAGCAGTTTTGCATCTTCGAGGACCATATATTTTTGTAGACAGCTCTGCTACTGCATAACTTGGTCAGAACTGACAGCAGGCCTGAGTCCCTGAGGATTTACTCTACCGTAAATACACTTGAGGTTGTTGGATCACACTGGCCTACCCAGCATCTGTCTCTCATTTGTCAAGTATGTGTTTCTGTTCAGTGTATTCTCTTCTCATCTTTAGTGTGAAAGACTGTGTGTGAAGAATAGTTAAGGGATCACTGAGGTAATAGAATGTTTGGGCCAAGGAGTAATCCTAGACTTTTATGTAGCTGTAGTGATAGAATACCTACCCTCCTCCCTCCATATCAAATGTGCCCACTCATGAAGTCCACATTGGTCACTGAGGAACTAAATGAGGCTGAATGGATTCTGAAAAAATGCCTGGTTCACAGTGTGGACAAGTTCACCTCCTTGAAAGTACAGGAAGTAATGCAGGCCATGGTTGCTAGAACCAATCCGGACTCACCCCAAGGAACTAAGTGAAGTGAAAGGGCAGGAGGGTGCAGTGCAGCCTTGGGCTGACTGGTGTAAAAATCAGCCACTGAAAACTCTTTGTGACTTAGAAGTCAGGCCCACCAGGTCGTCTGGTGTGTTCCCAGGATATTAACAAGCGAAATCTCAAAAGAGTGCCTAACTCAGATGAAATACATCCCAAGGCAGTGAGAGAATTGCAGGTGGGATTGCTGGCCAGCTGGGAGTCATCTTTGTGAAATGGTTGAGGATGGAAAATTGCCAGAGAGCTGGAGAGAGATTAATGTCCTCATTTCCCCCTAAAGAGGAAAGAAGGTGGAGTCAGGAGCTAATGACCCATGAATTTCAAATTGATCTTGACAAAGAGCTGTAGACTCCAGGATTCAGGTGATGAGGTGAAGCACTTTTAAATGAGAGTGATGATCATAAGAACCAGCTAGAGTTCAGTTAGGGCAAACCATGCCAGACTGCTTGCGTGCTGCTTCCGGGAGAGTGATTAGAGGAGTAGGTCAGGAGCTACTCCAGGCATGACATTTCTGGTTTCAACACGCCATTTGTTATAGTCTGTCAGGGGATTATAGATGAGAAGGATCCATTGGGGTTGGGCAATAGAATAGTGAGAAGAATTCATAAACTTTTGAACTACCATATCTACTAAGTGCTGGTCTCATAAATGACAACTTCCTTACTGTGGGGGGTTTTCATTCATTCATTGAATGGCAAATGTCAAATTTTGTCCCGAAAGCCCATTGGTAATTCTTTTTGGAGTCTGGAAGCCACTTTTTCAGTGGACACAGTGTTTTTCATGATAGACTTCCCTTCTGAATTCGTAATGCATATGCAGTGTAAGAATTTGGGTGATGTGGCTCTTTTATAAGACTGTACTCTCGGAGTAAGGTGAGTTTTGATCTCCCTCTGCAGTGGGGTTAAGGGGCTGTGAGTGATGGGTGCTGAGGTGGGAAGGGACCACCTTGTTTTCCACGGCATTGATCCTCCCAAGGGTTGGAAGGAAGGATTGTGGGGACCAGCCTTTCTGTCCATACCACTCGAGACCCCACAAGTTTGAGTCCTTGACCAAACTGAAGAACAATGGGAACCATTGAGGATTTTTTTTAAAGTAGAGGAACAACCATTGATTAAATCTGTGTTGTAGAAAGGTTACTCTGGCTATAGGTTGGGTAATATCAGAAGAGGGTAAGACTAGAAATAGAGAAATAAAAGGCCATGGTAGTGATACACGTGAGAGAGAATGGTAGAAGAGGAATGAAAGAGGATATTTGAGAGATATTTGGAAAGTGGGATTGATAGGACTTGGTAATAAGTGTAAGAAATCTAGAAAGGATGATGCCCTTGTTTCTGACTTGGGTACTTGAATGGGTAGTGGCACCATGTACTGACATGGGAGACAACATAAAGAGGAGGCAGTGGGAAGGTCGGTTTTGGCCGTGAAGACTCAGAGGTGTCTGTGGGACATCAGGTGGAGATATCTTGTAGACTGATCAGCTAGATGTAGGGATCTGCAGTTTAGGGAACAGGTCTGGGCTAAAGATGTAACACTGAGTTTATTTTACATTCACCAAGGGAGGCCCCATCTAGATACATGTCTTCTATATAGAAGTTCTTTTTTAATTTGAGGTGTACTTGACATATAATGTTATATTAGTTTCATATGTACAACATCGTGATTCAATATTTGCAAAATGCTCACCAGAGTTAAGTCTAGTTAATGTGTCACTGTACATAGATACAAATTCTTTTTCTTTCTTTTTTTTCCCCTTGTGCTAAGTTACTTTTACTAGTAAGATCTACTCTCTTAACAGTTTTCAAATATGCAAGACAGTACTTTTAACTCTAGTCACCAAACTGTGCATGACATTTCCAGGACCTATTTTATTTATTTATTTTAAAAATATATTTCTATTGATTTCAGAGAGAAAGGGAGAAGGAAAGATAGAAACATCAATGATGAGAGAGAATCATTGATTGGCTGCCTCCTCCACACCCCCTACTAGGGATCGAGTCTGCAATCCAGGTGTGTGCCCTTAACCAGAATTGAACCAGGGACCCTGCAGTCCACAGGCCAATGCTCTATCCACCAAGCCAAACTAGCTAGGGCTGACGTACTTATTTCATAGCTGGAAGTTTGTACCTTCTGACCCCGTGTAAATGTACTTTTATAATATCTTACTATACAGTTATTTCCCTAAGGGCATGAGCTCCATTAAGTCCAAATATTCATTGAATTCAAAATGCCCTGTCTCCATGTGAATGATTGACTTGCAAGGATTCTAGCTCCATACAATTATGCCTGTAATAAGTGAAGAATAAACACATCAGAATACCCTAGGTATTTCAAGGCATTCTGCTTCATAGTTAATCATGGTAGTCGCTTGACAAAGTAGAACTTTTATAAATATCTCATGAATAGTAATCGGTAATGCCTCTTCACTTACTTCAGAGAAATATGGTCTTGAACTGATTTTGCTATTACGTTCTCCAGCCCTGTAAGTCACATTCCCGGGGGCATGAATAATTAGTTAGAGCGAGCCATACATTTTTCAATTTGTTGCCATTTTTTCAAGCAAACCAGATGCTAAACTTGACACTTTCTCACTGCTGTCAGGAATGGCCATGCTTAGTGTCAAGGCTCATTCTATCCCATTGTTTACTTTGGCTTCGGTGTTTGGCTTCTTTCAAGTCATTTGCCTTCCATGTGTACAAAGGTGGATCCCACACAGGCTGGATGGACGGAGCGTGTGTCAGCCTGGAAGTGCTATTCTTCTGTGATGAGGAAGAGTCGGTTCACCACGATTAGTGGTTGTGTGGGAGCAGATAGGGCCGCCGAAGCAGTGCCAGTTGCGTGGCTGTTCACTGTATGCCACTTGCACACACAGATGCAAGCCCCTTTCTTTACCGTATTTTGCTAACACTTTATTTCTCAATTCTGTTGTAAGAAAAATAGATGACAGTTTTAATGAAATCGGGGCATATGAATGCACTCTGAATTCTGGATTGCTGACCAGAAATGAGATCTCTCATGTGATCGTGACTCTCTTGTCTGTTAACGTTAAGAACGTTAAGAGGGTAGAAAGCTGTTTTGCCTTTGCCGTGAGCATTGTCAAGGGAAGTGGATGAAATCAGGAGCCTTTTCCTCCTTCTTGTCTGTCTGCCTTATTGTTAAGAAGCACTGATTAAGGTACAGATTGCTTTACAGTTAAGCCTGAACTGCAACTCTCTCTCTCTCTCTCTCTGTCTCTCTCTCTGTCTCTCTCTCTCTCTCTCTCTCTCTCTCTCTCTCTCTCTCTCTCTCTCTCTCTCTCTCTGTGTGTGTGTGTGCGCGCGCGCGCGCTGTTAGCACTTTGGGCTTTTTTCTCCTCTCAGGTTTTGGTTATTTATGCTACATTACGTCTTCCCACTACCACATACAGCGGACTTACTCAGGGCATTCAAATGGGGCTCAGAACTCCAATTTTTCTTTTTTAATTAATAATGTTCTCATGGGAGTTTAAGGAATGCCTTATTTCATTGAATAAAATCAATGAACACTTAGATGAGTATTTTTGCAAACAATAAAAACAAACATAAACATAAACATCTCTCTCTGTTCCTATCATTTGACTTAACGTTGCCTACAACAGAAACTTACCTTCAGGTTAGAAGGGCAAGCTCCAGTGTTAACACTAACTGGATTTCAATCTCAGAGCCACCACCTTCTCACTGTGCGGCCTGGGGAGCCTATTGGATGTCTCCAAGTCATGGTTCCTTCCCCTCTGGAAAGTGGTTAGCTGGGTTTTGTTAGGATTAAATGGGATAATATAGGTTAAGCCTTTAGTGCCTGCATCCAGTAAGTACTTGATAAAGATTAGCTATTATCTGCCTCTTTAGCCTATAGCAGTGGTTGGCAAACTGCTGCTTGCAAGCCATATGCGGCTCTTTGGCCCCTTGAGTGTGGCTCTTCCACAAGATACTACAGCCTGGGCGAGTCTATTTTGAAGAAGTGGCGTTGGAAGAAGTTTAAGTTTAAAAAAATTGGCTCTCAAAAGAAATTTCAGTCTTTCCACTGTTGATATTTGTCTCTGTTGACTAAGAGTTTGCTGACCACTTGCCTATAGCATACCTTCTGACTATCCAAATAACCTTACATTTGTCCCCAGATTGTTTTTATAATGCTGATTTATTAGAGTTTTTTTTCACCTATTATACTTTTTCTTGAAGTTTCTCTGGGACCCCAGTCATATCTTTTGCTCCTGTGAATTCTCACCTCTTACTGAACTCAGTTGATGCCTCTTTGATTCCTTGGAATATGCTGCTTTGTAGGGGATGTTGCTCCAGACCGCTCTCTCTTCTGCTCCCCTGTCTTCCGTTGAATTCATTCACATAGCATGTTTGGTTCCTTTTGTTAGTTACTTTGTAGAAAGTAGATTAAGGCATAGACCCGTCATGTAAGCAGCTCACACCAGAGTTTTTTTTTCCTTGTGAGGGTTAATTTGAAAGTTTATCTTAAAGATCTTTTGAAGAGCCATTATTTTTTTTCTAACTGAATTCAACTTTCTTCATGTTTTATTTCTTTTTTCTCTGATCTGCTTTTGTTTGTGTGTTTTATAATTTCCCTTCCCAATGTGCACCATTCCTCAAGATGTGGATGAGTGCCTGGAACCGAAGGTCTGCACAAATGGGACTTGCTCCAACTTGGAAGGCTCCTACATGTGTTCCTGTCACAAGGGCTACACCCCAACCCCAGACCATAAGCACTGCAAAGGTAAGCACTGTCATCACCTCGCTCAGTTTTGCTTGAACTTCCATTAAGAATATACACTGAGTGGCCAGATTATGATGATCTCTGAACACATAATAATCTGGCCACTCAGTGTGTGTGTGTGTGTGTGGCCCAGTGCATGAATTTGTGCATGGGTAGGGTCCGGCCAGCCTGGCCAGGGAGAGAGGACATGGGCAGTTGGCCGGCCTGCCTGCTGGTCGAACTACTGGCTGAGGGGGCAATTTGCATATTAGTCTTTTATTATATAGGATATATAATATTATATATGCGTTCAGAGATCATAATAATCTGGCCACTCAGTGTATTAGAGTAACTATCCTTAGAAAGGGACCCACATTACCTGTGGTTTATTTTCACTGAGCTACTCAGGTACACAGACAATAGCTATTTACACAGAGGAAGATAGTGTATTTTTACAGAGCATCTGTAAACCCATAGATCTGTTTGTTTAAGTTTTTTTTGTTTCTATAAATAATATGTACAGTTGCACAAATCTATGAATATACAAAAACATTGAATTGTATTATTTAAATAGGTGAATTGCATGGTATGTGAATTATATCTCATTGAAATTGCTACTAAAAAAACAACATACCCAACATGTGGGTTTGATCCCCAGTTGGGCATGTACAGGAGGTAACCGATTGATGTTTTTCTCTGAATTCAGTGTTCCCCCCCCCCCTCTCTCTTTCTCTCTCTCTTTGTTTCCCTCTCCCTCTCCTGCTTTCTTTTCCCCTTTCTCTGTCTCTCAAATCAATAAAAACGTATTCTCAGGTAAGGATTTTTTTAAAACTTCTCCTTTAGAAACATATATATGCACTGTTTTCCTTACTCATCAATCAAAACCTTTCCTTTCTATAATAATAAATTACATAACATCGTTTTTCTTTAACTATTTCATAATCTTTTCCAAACCACATCAGCTCACAGATGTCAAATTCTTCCCAGATCATAAATCTTTCCTTTTGCCAACATTGCAGCAAAGCCGCTAATCTCACCTTGTGGATGGTCCCAAACATTGTCTTTGTCTTCACCTCACTAAATATATGGACAGCCTTTGTCGGGTTATAAATACATTACCTAACGTGTTAGTTTATTTCTGCTTTATTCTTTGTATCTCTTTGCATCTGTACAGATTAGCACTGTGTCCTAAATTCATAAATAACTAGAGGTAGTCTCTATTTGAACTCTGAGCTGCAGTTGTCATAGGAATATGTGCAAAATTATTGATTATCTTAATTATCTTTCACAGAGAATAATTCATCTCTTGTCACGAAAAAGAAATGACATTTGTCCTGCATGCCTGTTCTTTAGGAAGCGTTCTTTTATCATAGGAGTTTTGTCCCTCCTCCGAAACGAAAAATGCCTTTTGATCTGTAGAATTAAACAGCCTCTATCCCCCTTGGTTATTTTAAAGACCCAGCAGTCACCTGATTCAAGATAACTGGGCTGCCTCAAGTTATTCCAAATGTGTATGTCATTACTTATAATGGATTACTTCTGACAGTCTTCCCAATACAAATGAGGAACTTATGTAAGATGTCTGGCTTTCCCTGCCGGTACTTGGAATGGAGGGTCTGTTCCTGTGACAGACATCGGCACATGAGAATACTTAATTTGTCATCTTCTTTGAGAAAATCAAAAAGAGTCCAAGGCACTAAAAATGTTGTCAGGCAATACATGAGATCCAGCACACAACAGGAGCAGTTGTTGGTCTCTCAATACTGAAAGACCTCAAGTATTTTATAGAATGTGCTAAAAGAAAATATGGTGTAGGCTGTTCTTTGCTGTCATCCACTCCTAAAACTAATAGACTTAAGGGTGTTGGAAAGGTATAAAATAATTCTTCAAGTAAAATTCAGCTCACTTATTTACTTTCTCTTTTGGTAGTCAACAGTCGACAGGCAGGACATATGTATAAATAAAAGGAATCAATAATACAATAAGTGAAACAAAAGTTTATAGTACACTCATCCTATCTAATAAAAGAGTAATATGCAAATTTGACCATAACTTTGCTACACCCACCAGCCATGCCCACCAGCCAATCAGGAGCAGATTATGCAAATAAACCCCAAGCAAGATGGCTGCCGCCTCTGAGAGCCGGAAGGAGGCTTGAGTTTCCCCAGCAACGGAGGAAGCCAAGCTTTCTGCCTGCCATTGCTGGCCTAGGCCTCCACTCAATGCTACAAAGTTTCAATTATAAAAGATACAGAAATGGCAGCAGCCATTGAGCTGGGGAGAGCAGAGGCTTGGGTTTCCCTGGCAACGGAGGAAGCCAAACTTTCAGCCTGTTGTTGCCAGCCTAGGCCTCCACTCTAGGCTACAAAGTTTCAAACAGAAATGGCTTTTGCCATAGAACAAGCAGAAGGCTTGGCTCTGCTCCAGGCTACAAAGTTTCAATTGTAGGCATAAATTAATCCCAGATCCCAGGGCCTCTGCTTGGGTCACTGAGGGGCCTGGCTGGCCTGCAAACCCCATAGGCCCCTCACCAAGGCCGCCCCTGACCAAAGGAAACCCCCACCCTGATCTGGGACACTCTTCAGGGCAAACCAGCTGGCCCCCACCCATGTACCAGGCCTCTATTCTATCTAATAAAAGAGTAATTTCCAGATTGATCATCACTCCAACACACAAGAGGGCTGCCCCTATGTGCTCAAAGATTCTGCCTTCATGTGGACACAAGATGGCCATAACAAGATGGCCAGCAGCGGAGGGCCATTGGGAGGTTCCAGGCCCTGCAAGGGAGAGCAATTGTGGCCAATCAGGCCAGCAGGGGAGGGCAGTTGGGAGGGACCAGGCCTACAAGGGAGGGCAGTTGGTGGTGATCAAGCCTGCAGGAGAGGGCAGTTAGGGGCGACCAGGCCGGCAGAGGAGGGAAGTTGGGGGCGAACAGGCTGGCAGAGGAGCAGTTAGACATCAATTAGGCTGGCAGGGTAGTGGTTAGGGGGTGATCAGGCTGGCAGGCAGAAGCGGTTAGGGGAAATCAGGGAGGCAGGCAGGTGAGCAGTTTGGAACCAGCAGTCCTGGATTGTGAGAAGGATGTCCGACTGCCCGTTTAGGCCCCATCCTGCTGGGAATGAGCCTAAGCGGGCATTCGTACATCCCTCGAGGGGACCCAGATTGGAAAGGGTGCGGGCTGGACTAAGGGACATCTCCTGCCCCCCTGGGCACAAATTTTGTGCACCGGGCCTCTAGTTTCTACATAAAATTAAATGGGGGAAAAACACAAATTCCTGAACTACAGTTAGATTCATAATTTATATGAGCTGTTGCTAAGGAAACTTCTGATAACGCAAGACCTTGTTTTTATCAGGATAAAATCAAAAGGTTAATGCCTCCCTAGAGGTTAAGAAATACATCTTTGCTTAGGAAACAGGTAATTGCCCATAATACTTACGGGGAAGGACTGTTCTCTTGGGGAAAAAATTTTAGAAGCATTGTAACTAGGATATTTTTGCAAGAAAGCAATAGTCAGACATTGATTGCTAGGACTTGGTTTCCTTAAAATAAATCAAGTGATTTAATCAAGGAATTTAAAAAATTCTCACCACTATCTCTTTTGATCATCCAACAGCCATCAATATAATACCATCATTTCACTTGGCTTTCTTTATTTCTTTAAAATTAAGTTCTGTGGTTAGAGTGTTGCTCCCCACACTAAAGGCTGTCAGCTTTGATTCTGGGTCAAGGACACATTCGTGGGTTGCAGGTTGATCCCTGTCAATCAATCAATGTATCACTCTTTTCTCTTACATCAATGCTTCTTTCTCTCTTTCTCTCTCTTTTGCTCTCTCGCTTTCTCTCTCTCCTTCTCCCTCTCTCCCTGTCTTCCTCTCTCCCTCTTTCCTCCTCTCTTATTCCCCTCCCCAAATAAATAAGTTCATTATCGTTTAACACAATTGTCTGATCTTTTACTTTTTCAGCTTCTTCTAAATAAAGGAGACATGTTTATTTCTCTCCATTACTGCCTTCAATATGGTTTTGTTTTTAAAATTCTTGGTAGAGTCTTAATTCAACCTTATTTCCTGAAATGTCTACATGCTGCCAATTGTCACTATATTGTGCTTAAGGTTCTGTTTTCAACTCAAATATTTCATCTTGTATTTCTGCTATTGACAAAGTATGGGAGAGATGGCAAAGGGCTTCATGTTATATTAAAATTAGCTTTAACTTGCTCATAACTTTATTGTCTATTAGTAACTTTTTCCATTCCACAGTTCAGCTGCTGAGGTTGATACAAGGAACATTAGTGAGCTGAATCACACTAAAATTTAGAGGGTCTCACATAGGAAGTATTATTATTTTTGTAATATTAACCCCAGAATGCACTGTAGAGAATGTTACATTCCCCTTTTTTCTTTATTATAAAAAACTTTTGTTATTGGGGATCATGCCCTGAAGGGTGAGCCTGGAAATGGAATGCCTTGTGGGCAGTGACTTAGTTTAGTCTCAGAGTTGAGCGAGAGGGGTCTTCAAGATATGCCCTAATTTCAAACCATGCTCGTTGTTTGTGTTTACAGATA
This sequence comes from Antrozous pallidus, assembly GCA_027563665.1. NCBI lineage: Eukaryota > Metazoa > Chordata > Mammalia > Chiroptera > Vespertilionidae > Antrozous > Antrozous pallidus. The sequence goes on along the minus strand of CM050523.1, from coordinate 56,720,936 downwards.
TTGATGAATGTCAGCAAGGGAATCTCTGCATAAACGGGCAGTGCAAAAACACGGAGGGCTCCTTCCGGTGTACCTGTGGGCAGGGCTACCAGCTGTCAGCAGCCAAAGACCAGTGTGAAGGTAGGCGTGTGGCCACGTGAGCTCCTGTGGTGTTAGCCCAAGACCCTGGCCTGGAAGAGGTGCCCCAGGAAAGTGAGGCACTGCATCAGTGATGGCTTTCTGGTGCCAGGGAGCAGGGGACTTACACTCACGTCAGGAAAATCAATGAAACAGGATGGAAAATATTTAAATTTGAAAAATAGGTAATTAGCAATCAAGTGTCTGGGCATTCATATTTGTAAAAAAAATTACTGTACTCTGTATTCCTTACTACAAAAAATCAATTCGATTGAATTCATTTGAAAGTTGTGCACGCTAGAATTCCTCCAATTAGAAGGTCATTATTTTAGTCTGGTATGTGGTATGGAATGTAAATGACCTTAACTTTTAGGTGTACTCAGGTTTATAAAGTTTTTCCTTTAAAAAATAAATCACAAAAGAAGACTTTTCAAGAAGACTGCAATAGTGTCCTCCCTTCTGCTCAGGGATAGAGTTTGTGAAACGTCCTGTTCCTACAGGTGATAGTGAGGAGTTTGGGGCTCAATAGGTTTGACCTTAGACATAAAAGAAATTTAATAGAACTCAATACAAAAAATCACTTTCGGGTAGTATATGAATCTGTGGTACTCTTTTCCAATAAAACCTCATTAACAGTAATAGTGGGCTGCAGTGTGCAACTCTCTAGACCAGTGGTCAGCAAACCACGGCTCGCGAGCCACATGCGGCTCTTTAGCCCCTTGAGTGTGGCTCTTCCACAAAATACCACAGCCTGGGCGAGTCTCTTTTGAGGAAGTAGCATTAGAAGAAGTTTAAGTTTAAAAAATTTGGCTCTCAAAAGAAATTTCAATCGTTGTACTGTTGATATTTGGCTCTGTTGACTAATGAGTTTGCTGACCACTGTTCTAGATTATCACAGTGTCATAGTTGAACCCGTAAAAGAAAGCTAAGAAGTTTAGTGAGGCTTATAGACTCCAGGAATATATTTACCAGGCGCCAGTGAACAGTGGGATTCATGCGTACAGGCTCTTAACACGTTGATTAAAATTGTAAATTTATCTGGATTTCTCCCTGTTGGGGGATGGATAGCTTTTTACGAGAGGAGTGTTTCATTCACATAACCAAAAACCAAATCTAAGTTAATAGCCACCTAATTTATAGATTAATACTTCCTTTGCATGAATGATTGAAAGTATTTTGTAATATATTTTTTAATTGATTCCAGAAAGGATGGGAGAGGGAGAGATTGAAACATCAGTGATGAAAGAGATAATCAATTGGCTGCCTCCTACTGGGGCTCAGGCCAGCAGCCTGGGCCTGTGCCCTGACTGGGAATCGAATGGTGATCTGCTGGTTTATAGGCCGACGCTCAACCACTGAGCCACACTAGCCAGGATCAGAGTATTTTCAAAGCATCCCTTCTGCAGGCTCTTTTCCCTCCCCTGCTCACAGATATCGACGAATGCCAGCACCGGCATCTCTGCACCAACGGGCAGTGCCGGAACACGGAGGGCTCCTTCCGCTGCGTGTGTGACCAGGGCTACCGAGCGTCCGCCCTGGGGGACCACTGTGAAGGTGAGAACTGCCCCTGATTTCGGAACCAGAAGAGGCCAGAATCAGACAGAGATCAGTATGTTTTCCCAGCCTGGTCCTCGAGCCCGACCTTCTGGCTTCACAGGGGAGGGCATCAGGTCCCTGCAGAGTGTTTTCCCCCAGGCCGCACAAGTTAATGCCAAGAAAGAGTGGAGCCCAGGTTTTCTTTGCGCTGCTTGGAGCTGTTGGTTAGAAGACCTGGGCCAGTGAAAGGAGGAAAGGACCAGTTTAACTTTTCTCAGCGGTGGATGGAGTGTGGTCCTGGGGGTGTAGTTTTGAAGGGTGACATCTTATTTATGCAGGACCAGCATGCAAATGACCCACTTAAGTAAATCGAAGTTAATTTTGCAGATAATGGGAACATGTTCTTTTGTTTGTTTTTAATATATTTTATTGATTTCTTACAGAGAGGAAGGGAGAAGGATAGAGAGGTAGAAACATTGATGAGAGAGAAACATCGATCAGCTGCCTCCTGCACACCTCCTACTGGGGTTGTGCCTGCAACCAAGGTGCATGCCCTTGACCAGAATTGAACCTGGGACCTTTCAGTCCGCAGGCCGACACTCTATCCACTGAGCCAAACCGGTTAGGGCAATGGGAACGTTTTTAAAGAGGCAAACATTAATTTGATTTTGAGCTTTTTTTCAGAGGCTATTTCTAAAAGGTACCCCACATGGACAGCACTGTGCAGTCATTAACCACCCCCTCCCTACCTGCCTTGGCCCAGAACCTCCTGAGGCCATCAGGGGTGCAGAACCAACCTGCCACCCATCTGGCACTTGTCACTTCTGTCTGCTTTTGGTATCCATCCAAGCAACAGTTTTTTTCTGACTATTCTGCTGATTTGTTGCATTTTGACTCTGTCAGTTGTGACACAAGAAGTGTGAGTGTGGCAGGTCGGCGCCCCACGTAGAGTGTGCTAGTCTGAGTGGGAGCCTGACCCCCACCTGGAAGAGAAGTGGGTGTACTTTCTAGTGAATGCTTGTATGGCCCATATTTCAATGGCCCTGATACTTTTTGACTTCCTGTCCCAGTGGGTTGGGAAAGATCCACTGTCCTTCATCACCACCTGCTTCTCTGCCCAGGGAGCTTGGCACAGCAGTCACAGCCCATCTGGGGGACGGTGTGGGCAGTTTCCAGGGCCTCACTGTCCACTATTGGTGAATCACCTTCTAGGAATTTACTCTAAAGTGGTAATGTTCCAATGTTCTTCAAAGGTCTGATGATGCCCGTGAAAAGTTGTAATCAACTGTTGAAAACGAGGCAAAGGATCGAACGAGTGATAAATCAATCTAATAAATTTTGTGTGGAGGAGTGTGTTTGGGGAACTCTATACCATATGGGTAAATGTGAATGTTCCAACATAGTGCTGTTTCAGAGTGGGAGAGGCAGCCTTGTTGTGGGGGGTGGGGAGCCAGCGATGGGAACCTGTTGTGAAGTTAGTGGCATGGCACATGCTGGGGCCACTCCCTCCAGCCCCGATCCTGGCCTGGCCAACAGGTTGACCAAGCCATTGATTAAGTTTTGGGTAGTGGGTTATATCCAAGGGCATGTGCCTTTCTTTGGGCTGTTATAATGTGTAACCACCTTTCAGAAGTTCAGGATATTTATTCTAAAAACATCCACTGAGTGAAAAGCCAAACAAAAACTGTTTGGCCAACTTCCTCATCATTATTAATATATATGATTATATTCTAATCCATGAGAAAGCTTCTTTTGGAATATATTCTGAGTTCTTTTTTTCATCAAGTCAGGGCTCCTTTTCCTACTGTTCTAGGTTACAAATAGGACTGGAGTCCATCCAGCTAAGTCAGAGCTCCCTCTGAAACTCTATGAGCACTCCCGCCTGATAATTCCCATCCAGCACTGCTTCCAACCCTCCCAGTGTATTTAGCTGTAATTAACTGAGATGTGATGGTTTTCACACCACTCACAGCTGTGGGAAGAAGAGCCATCCTTCTTGTTGGCTTTTATATTTACACTAGTGGTCTGGTGCATGAAATTCACGCATTGGGGGCGGGGGGTGGTGTCCCTCCGCCCAGGCTGCACCCTTTACAATCTTCGACCCCTTGAGGATGTGTTTCAGACATTCCTCTCGCAATCTGGGACAGCTGACTCCTAACCACTCACCTGCCTGCTGGCCTGCTGGCCTGCTTGGCCCCAACTGCCCACCCCTCCCCCTGCACCAGCCTGATCACCCCCAACTGCTACCCCTGCCAACCTGATCACCCCCAACTGCTACCCCTGCCGGCCTGCTCTTCCCCAAATACCCCCCCCCCACCTGCCAGCCTGATTGCCCCTAACTGCCTCTGCCTCAGCCCCACCTCCATGGCTTTGTTTGGAAGAACATCCAGAATGTCTCCAGGTTTAATTAGCATATTTCCCTTTTATTAGTATAGATGTGTAGTTTTTCTCTAATAATCCTGGCAAAGATGTGGTTTTACTATAGGGTTGTCCTGCAGTCCTGCTGGCCTTCTCGTAGAGTTGGAAGCCCAAGCGTTGTGTACATTTCCATGTGTTGTTGACCACACTCAGCAGCCACTTAGGACTAACATGATGAGATTAGCTCAGTGGTCCTGGTTATTGGAGGTCCAGGCATCTCATCCTTTAAAGGCAGATTGTTCCCCTTCCAGGCACAGTGTCTGACTCCATGCCTATCTTAGCACCTTCCTCAGCCCTCACTGGGGTTGCTTCCTGCTAATCTCTTACAAAGCCTGAGACAAAGATTCCTGACTTCTATGGCTCCTCGGTTACAAAATATTCATCAGCTGGGTGTCCTTCAGGGTTATGGTCTTCACTGATTGGTCAGCGGCAGGGCAGAGGATCATTAGTCATCACAGCTGGTGACGGCCATGGTGTCTCCTGGCCTTGCTGCTTTTCTGGTCCTGGAGCTGAAATATGGAGCCCTAGACGTTGTCTCTAGTTTGACCAAACAAATGCTTGGTCTTTATGGGCCAAATCAAAAAATGGTGTGAAGAAGTGATTTCTTTCCTTGTCAGAGTCATTTATTTTGTACATTTGTTCAACAAATATTCATTGTAAACACAGAACATAGAGCAATGAACCAAAAAGACAAAAATTCCTGCCCTCATGGAGTTTACGTCTGGTGAGGGAGATAACAGTAAATGATGTGTAGGTAAAATGCCCACAGCTTGGTTATGAGAGTGGTCAGAAGAATGTGTCTAGATTTGTCAAAACTCTTAAGATTAGGTGTATTTATTGTATGCAATTATACTTCAGTGAAGTTGGAAAAACACACTAAAGAAAAAGTGATAACCCACTTAATTGGTGAAAAAGTCACATCAGCCGTGTTTTAGGTTTTAGGATCAGTATTCAGAAACACTCTAAATCTGGGTGAACCTCATAACTGTTTTTACTTTGATAGAACGAAATCATAAGGTGCTCATTTCTCTTTTATTTCCCCAATGACTGGTACAGAGGCCTGTTACTTGGTTGGTTGGGTTCTGTGAAGAAAACTTAATTTGGTGCCTCCGTGTTTTGAACCAGACAGCGAGAACCAGGCTCCAACAGTCTCCATGTTCACTTCCTCCTGGAGCTTCTCACGTGTTTTAGCAGCGATCACAGTTATTTGCAAGAGATGCCATAATATGCCAAATTCTGAGAAAACAAAGACTGTTTGGTCCCTTAGCTTTCTTCACTGCTAATCATTTAAATCCTCTGTACTAGACAGGGGAAGGGGGACACATGGCGTGTGTGAGGGATAATGAGTTCAGACTGGGAGTGAGTATGGTACTAAACAGCCCTCTCGAAAGTCCTGCCCAGTGATCATGCTATGAGGGGAGTCCTTAATGTCTCACATTTAAAACTCATTATTGGATATGTAAACCATTTTTAGTTGCACGTATGCTATAAACACATCTATATATGTGTGTGCATATATATATATATATATATATATATATATATATATATTCAAAACTCCAGGCAGCACCCAGCCTGTTTGTGACAGCTGCTGCGTCAGTGACTTCAGCTTTGATCTTACTGAGTCCCTTTCTGCCTCCCCGTCCTCCTGCCCGGCCTGCCGACAGGACTCTGCGGACATCCCCTCTGTCACAGGGAGCCCTCTTTTGACCTCTACATCTCTTCTCTGAATTCACGTGACACCTGAAGTTGTTACTATTCTTTTGATAAATAATTATATTTCTGGCAATCGTTATGTTAAATTGTTTTGGACTTTTAAGACAATTTAATGTTTCATGTGCTTATTACTGCAATTTTTTTTGAACAGTCATTTCTCATTAGGGGCAGGGACCATGCCAAATACTTTTAGTTTTTTCTTATAATACATAATACAGCATTCTGTAAAAATAGATGCTCGAGATATTCTTAAGAGTATGTATTTAAAAGATTTTTTTTATTCTCTGTCACCACCAAGAATATAGCCAAGTAAATTACTCTTTATTACAGAATTTTGACTTTTCCTCTTCCAATTAATTTCATTTGATGTTAAAACTTCAGATTATATATTATTCAAAGTTCAGATTCTTTCAAAATGTTTCATTTTTAAAAGACTCTTGAAGTTAAAAAGCTTGTCCCTCATTTCAAATCATGTGTGATGAGTGACGTAAAAAATATACATGTATGTGATTTTTGGGTGTAAATGTAAGGGGAAATAGCCTACTTGCTTAAGCTATAATTTACTTAATCTTAAAAATTCTTAAATTGACTTGTAGATATCAACGAATGCCTGGAAGACAATAGTGTTTGCCAGGGAGGAGATTGCATTAACACCAAAGGGTCCTACGACTGTACCTGTCCAGATGGCTTCCAGCTAAATGACAATAAAAGATGCCAAGGTACTTCTCTCTTTTTCTTTCTCGTCATTCCCACAGTCCTTCCGTTCTCGATGCTTCCTGACGGTGATCTGGGCTTGTACCACTTGCTTTATAGGTAAATGGGCTTTGCCACTTTGTATAGTTAAATGATCTTTCTTGGGTTGGCATCTTTCTTTTGCATGGCACCTTGTTAGTAACTGAAACTCCTGGGTTTTAGAACTGTATCCTCGCTTTGCATGCTGTTAGCAACTGAGATCACCTGCAATCTGTTGTTTTATTCATGAGTCAGTCTTGGAACTTAATTCTAAATTATCTTTCTAGTTTTTTTATATCCTTCATAGGCATATTTTGTCACACAGCTAATATTTATCTTTTTCCTTATCTCTGTTTTTATCCAGTATCCAACTTTTTCTCTTCCTAAAAAAATCTCATTAGTAATTAGATCAAGTCTGGCTAGTATGGCTCAGTGGTTACCCATAGACCCATGAACTAAGGGGTCCCTGGTTCGATTCCCTGTCAGGGCTCATGCCCAAGTGCGAGCTCAATTCCTCAGTAGGGGCAGTGTAGAAGGCAGCCAATCAATGATTCTCTCATCATTGATGTTTCTATCTCTCTCTCCTCTCCCTTCATCTGAAATCAATAAAAATATGCCTTTAAAATAAAATTTGATCAAAATTATGAAGGATAGGATTTTATATTATTCTAAAAAGTGCTATCATATGTAATCTTCTAAACAACAGTCCAGTGGGCTAATAAGAACACAGAACTAATTACAACAATAGCTTTAATTTAATATCTACTATATGCTAAGTATTGTAGGTACCTCATTTAATTATTACAAAATCTGAGGTTTTATTACATTCATTTTGTGTATAAATAACTGATGCTCAGAGAATTGAATTAGTGTGCTCCTCACAAATAAGTGGTAGATCTTGGAACCCAGTATCTTCTCTCATTACTATTTGCTCTGCTGCCATACCAGTTATTATTGCATTTAGAGCAGAAAGAAAGATGTGAGATTCAGTTGTTTTTCCCCATGTAACACATTGGGGCATGATTGATGCTGAGATGAAAAATTAGATTGTTTAGATCCTGTGTCCCAACATCTTTAGCTATACCTGGCTGCCCCACAAGTTTTCCATTGATCCTTAGAGAGTAAGGGAGAGGGAGAGAGAGAGAGAGAGAGAAAGAAAGAAACATCAATGTAAGAGAGACACATTGATTGGTTGCCTCCTGTACATGTCCCTACCAGGGCTAGGGATCAAACTTTCAACTGAGGCACATACCCTTGACCAGGTTTTGAACCCTCCTCCCTGCATTGCATAGTCTGACGCTCTAACCTAGTGGTTCTCAACCTTCCTAATGCTGTGACTCTTTAATACACTTCCTCATGTTGTGGTGACCCCCAACCATAAAATTATTTTTCTTGCTACTTCATAACTAATTTTGCTACTGTTATGAATCGTAATGTAAATGTCTGTGTTTTCCGATGGTCTTAGGCGACCCCTGTGAAAGGGTCGTTTGACCCCTAAAGGGGTTGAGAACTGCTGCTCCAACCTCTGAGCCACATGGGCCAGGGAAAATTATAGTACTCTTGAAAGGGAAGATGGTCTAATCTTTAAGATGTGGTACTGGAATAATATATGCTATGTCCATATCACACACCCAGTTGTATGTCACTGAGATACGAAAGACATGGGCCTTTGCCTCAAGATCTTTTACAATTAATTCCCTTACTAATTTCAAGACACTGCTATTTACCTCATTTAATACCAGACAGTTGCCGTCATCCTATCTTATAAAAGAGAAACATGCAAATTAGACTGAACATCTTCTTCCCAATAAAGCCATGTTGGCAAGGCCAAAGCAGAGGAGGTTAGAGGCAATCAAGCAGGCCGGGGAGAGCAGTTAGGGGGACCAGGCCAGCAGAGGAGAGCAGTTAGGGTAAACAGACTGTCAGGGGAGAGCAGTTAGGAGGATCAGGCTGGCAGTCAGGTGAGTGGTTAGGAGCCAGAGGACCCAGATTGGAGAGAGTGCAGGTTAAGCTGAGGTGACCCCTTTCTGTGCACGAATTTCATGCACCAGGTCTCTAGTGATTTAATAAAATGAATTGAGGTTTTTCGGTATTTATAAAGCAGAATTTAAATGTACTTGGATTTAATGCAGTAGAAAAGGAACATTTGAATAACAAATTTGTGTGAGATTATCCACTTTGGGACTTTCACATCTTAACAAAATGAATCTTGATTTGCATACAAATGCCAAGAGATCCCTGGAAACAAACAAACAAAACCTGTTTTAAATACAGATTTTTTTTTTCCGGCTGAAAAGTAATGTTTTCTGATATCTTTCATCACTATTTTTTTTGTGTGTAGCAAATAGAGGCAAAACCAAGTCTTAGCATAAATGGACCATGATTTGATATTGCAAATTTTATTATTAAGCATCTAGACTTAAATCATGAGGAATTTAGGCATTTGTTAATTGCACTACTATCTTTGCTCAGAACATTAAATTTGTTTGTGATTTGATATCAACTCTCAAACGTGTGACTGCTTCAAACCTATGATGCTTTATTGACTATCATTATTCGGTTGACTTCATTCTCTATCACCTTGCCGATTCCTGTTCTCCAGGATGAATTAACATCTCTGCTTAAGAAAACTGAAATCCAAAGTGAATGAAAAGTATTCCTGAAGCCAGTTTTAATATCTAAATAATTTAAATAATACCATCTATGAATCTGCTCTGTTACCCACTGTCTCCTGGCAGAGGCTGTTTATGACTAGAGTTGTGTACACTCACTTTGTTTTGCATTATCTTTTCTTTTTTTTTTCTTTGCTATGTTTTTGGAGGCAACTTTGTGGTCTTGCACTCTGCTTGAAGTTAGTAGCCTGTTTCTGTCTAATTACATGGCCATGTCACCATTCTGTAGATTGGTGTAGATTTCAATGTGTTTAAATGCTGAAAATGTAATAACAATGTGTATTGTTACCTAATAATTCAAAGAAAGTGCTGTATCAACAAGTCACTTTCAAGTGGAAGTATATGCAAGATTCTCTTCCCCCAGCGAAATTAGTGATGGTCAACAGGCAGCATGGAAACTCCATGTTAATCGACTCTTTAGGAATGTGGCAGCATACATTTGAGATTCAGAACACACTTCAGTTTCACGTTTTGACTTGCACACGCCAAATTGCGAATTTCTGTGGAATCTCAGACCCGTGAAAGAAACACAAATATAGCCTGGCTTTCCACTGAGTTACTAGCAGCATAGCTTAGCAATGGCTCAATAAGTACAACCCAAATTGAATGCATATGTTTCTCTAGATCCAGATAGCCGTGTTGTTCTTTCTTAGTGGTTTCCTGGAAAAAAAAAAGTCTGGGAATCCATTTTCAGCTCCTGTCATCAAACTTTTTATACAATTATTTGTTAATCATTGACTTCTCTTGAAGCACGAACTTTATGCACATTATTCCCTCTGAGAGGTTGCAAAGCAGGCAGCTTTTAAAAGGCCACATTGAGAACTAGATGAAATAAGGAGGTGGTCTCAACTGCTAGGGTATGACCTTGGGCTTGATCTTTAGATCAAGGTAGAGATGACTCTAGGCAGCAGGTTGGAAAGAAATAATGGACTTTAAGGCTAAGAGAAGATCAGAGTTCAAAAAAGATTGCCAATCTGAGATACTATCAGTAGTTAGAGACTTTTATAATAGAAGTGAAAAAAATTTTTCAGTGTGAAAAATTGAGAAATAGTTCAGTAGAAAATGATTCATTTCTTCTCTCCCTTCAAATGTCTTAAAATCAGTGACAATAACAAGCATGGAAGGATTATTAAGAAAATGAGTAATTGCTGTTTGGTGTTTTACTTTTATTTAGCAATGGATAGGCCAACTAATCTAATTATATGGCAGATGGTAGGATACATTGTTCAGGATTAACAGATCCTGGATACAGGGGGAGGGATGGCTTTCTTGAGAAAGGGAACAGCAGGGTTGGTGGCTAAGCATGTTCTAGAGGTCACAAGGAAGATCTCGTGTTTTCCAGTTATCCATGTGTGTTCTTGCCTCCCCTGTTAAATGGTGAGCTTCACAATGTCAACGGTTCCATCCTGTTTAACCTTCTCATAGCAGCATTCAGTAAATGTTTTTCATTGAACTAAAGATGGCCTCCTACGAGGAAGTGTCGAGGACCTCATTAGTAAGAGAGAAAGGATGGCCTAGGACACTTTAGGGAAAACGAGAGAATGACCTTAGGAGCCTGGATGGTGCCAAGGACCTGTGAGAGTTTTTATGATCCCTGCCCCTTAATTAAGTGAACCAGCCAGTTGCTATTCAGTTAGTAGAGTATGAACATGACCGAAGTGTTGTAATGGACATTTATAATACACTGTTAATGTGCCGTATTAGAAGCTGAGGACTCAGTTAAAATATGTAGTCTCATTAAGGAGCAATCAATTTAATGAGGGGCATGGGTAGGTGAGGGGGTGAAGGGGTGTGGAGAGAGATTAACCTTAACCAGGGAACTTAATATATGCATATATGCATAGCCCATGGCACAGACAATGGTGTGGTGAATGCCTGGGGGTGTGGGTGCAGGGTAGAGGGGGTCAATAGGGGAAAAAGGGGGGGACATCTGTAACACTTTCAACAATAAAGATAAATTAAAAAAGGACACACACAGTGCAAATAGGCAGTTTTCTGTGTTAATACCAATGTGAACAAATGTAGCATTCTCCAGAATTCCTTATGTTGTCAACTTAACAAGTGCAATTAGAACTGACTTTAAAGAACATCATACTTATGCCAAACTCTTCATGCTTTATCACGGTTCAAGAGAGCATCGTGGCTCTGGCTACAGGGAGCAATAGAACTTTTCACTGGGGACAGGCAGAGTGTAAGGTGGTCAACACAAGTTTAACTACATGATTTTCTCACACGTCGTCGTCACAAAAGCAGCTACCACTCTTTGACCTTTAGTTGTGTGTTAGGCACTGCACTAAGCAGTTACCCCTCATTCACCCATTTTATCACCACAAAGCTGTGCAAGTAATAGGAACTTCCTGGTCTAAACCGCCTTCTTTTTCTTATATTTTCTTTCTTTTGTCCATTTGCAAGGAAGTAAAGATTGGAGCCTATTTTATGTATATTGTCAGCAGACATTTGCGAAGCGCCATTTATGAACCAAATGCAATAAATCAGCCTTGCCCTTAAGAAGTTCACATCCTAGGGATTGGTATGCATGGATGTTACAAGGCTACAACAGAGTGGTATGCGCGGCAGTGGGAGTAGGCAGAGGGGCACACAGCTTTCTCACTGAAATATTTCACAGAGGAGCTGTTGATTCCATGAGACTATTCCTCAAGTCTGCAATGAGGCTGGCTTTGGGTTGAACCTACAAAATTGCTTTTCTTTTTTTGCTAGGTCGGAAACATTGGCTATTTCATATGACTCAACTTAAATAGTTTCATGACATTTCCACTTTGTCTTGTGGTCCGGTATTTGTACACATGGTGTGATCGTGCCACAGAATAAGTGTCCAACCATTTTGTAATAGATTTCTCTGCTGTACGTACGGTTTTATAGAAAAAAAAACCCACAAAAAAACACAACCATGCAGATTTTTTTCAAGTGTTTGGAACTCTCTTTTCAATCCCAGACATTAACGAGTGTGAACAGCCTGGACTCTGTGGCCCCCGGGGAGAGTGTCTGAACACCGATGGCTCCTTTCACTGTGTCTGCGAACAGGGCTTCACCATCTCTGCGGATGGCCGTACATGTGAAGGTAAGAGGAGCATGAGGAATTCTGTTAACTGCTTGACAGAGCAGCGAGGACACTGCTTCCTATGAACCAGGCAGACTCCAAGACGCTAAGAGAGAGTCCCAACTGAAGACCTCAGGCATCATGGTGACTGCCCCCAGAAATCATCCCTCAGGGCTGCTGGGATGTACGAGGGATAACCTCAGGTTACGGCGGGGGAAGTTCTCATGGATGACTTCACTGCTGGTACTGAATTCATCAGTCAAAATGCACAGGAGGCGATGATTTAGGTGCACGTGGGAGACCTAGAGGAAAACGGGCAACTCCGGAGTGTAACTTGACACGGTGCCTGTTTTGATTATGCTCCATATAGATCATCCCCATCATTTTGTTTATAAAAATAATGTCTTGCTTGATTTCTCTGCATCACTGCCAGCAGAGACTTTCCAGAGTTATTCCTCTAAATAGCCTTCGCTCCAGGCCAGTATATATGTATTTTTCACCTGTCAGTATTTATTATCCCCTGCACGCTAATTCAGTTAAGATAACACTTTTGGCTTCCTGTTTGCAACCTCGGTGTGTTTGCAGGCATACAGCCCTGGTGATAGCCATAAGATTTATGCCCTTGATGACATTAGAGTTTGATAAATGGGGGAATAATTCATCAGAACCTTTTCAGAAGAAAAAATGAGAATGTTCCCATAATCATCATTTCAATCTACCTCTTTGAGAATGTCAGTTAGGAAAACCCAGCTATGTTATAAGGAAGTAAAATGGGGAGGCTGTGTCCTGGGGCTATGAGAGAACCCACATTCTTTGCTGGGGAAAAAAAAATAGTGCAGCGAGAAGTCTCTGCTCTCCTTGCTCACCCCACAGTGGAACGGTCCGAGGAGCAGTGACCAGGTTCATCTGAAACTAATTACTGTGTTGGGAGGCATACACTGATCTTATAAAAAGCAGGAGATTGTTGAAATTGCTCTCCTGCTGAGCAGACAAAACATTGATGCCAGATTTGGCCCCAAGTGAAAAAACAAAGAGAGATAGTGCAGGGTGCGGTTTGAGCAAGCCGATCTTGAGGGCTTTGGAAGTGATCAAAAGTTGGGAAGTGGAGCAAAAACATCATAAAAAGGTGGCCATGAGAGATTTATGAGGACGCCATGTTTCGCGGTTCGGGGTTTAGGTTAACTTTATACCGAGAGCTCTGAGGCTTTGGAAACATGCCGCAGGAACGCGTCCGTCCTCTGGAGGGATGGCAGCATCTGAGCCACTGGTGAAACCGGACTGCGGAGTGCACCTCTCCCTGCATTCCGGAAGGATGCCACTGGGCCTTCTCTAAGTCCTGGCTGGACAGGGCTCCCTTCACTGGGAAAGAGTGCCAGTCACACCTGCCAATAGTTGTGCCGTGAAAAAACTCTATTCCAAAGCAAAGTAAGACGCTCAGGTGCTCACTTGTCAACACTGTCGTTCCAGAATATACCAACATAAATATATCCCCATTTATTTTTTCTCTCGGACTGAGTCATTTTCCTTTTAAGTCTCTCTCTCTTTTTTAAGACTGATTTTTGCAACTCCTGAGTTTTATTTTCACTTTAAGTGCAGTTCTCATTTTTAAATATATTTTTATTGGTTTCAGAGAGGAGGAAAGAGAGAGAAAGAGGTTAATGGGAATCATTGATCAGCTGCCTTCTGCACACTCTGCGCTGGGGCCCCATCCCCAGCCCAGACAGATGCCCCGGCCTCCTGGTTCATAGGTCAGTGCTCAACACCCGAGCCGCACCAGCTGGGCCGCGGTTCTAGTTTTTGTTATGCATTTGCTTGGCAGAGACTTGAACTTCAAAATGAGTTTTTAGAAAATGTCTCGTGTTTTGTAAATTACTGCACCTTAGTATACTTTCTCTGTCACTTGGTTCATTTTATTTTTTTAACACCAGAACCTGGACAATGTTACCAATAATAAAATAGGGTCATTCACAATATCGTGCTGTTATAGGGCAGTATTACTGGAACTCTTCTAATTATTAGACGCGTTATTCTCTTTCTAGAATAAGCTCTGCAAAGCTTTCATTTAGTTTGGGCTTAATCCAATATATTAAAACTGGCCCAAGTTTCCTTCTGTTGGACTGAAACTTGTGGCAATAGCAGTGTGTCCTGACGCTGCCCCTGGCCGTGGCCTAGGAGGAAGCCAGGCCATGATCAGGAATGACTAGTGCAGCTTAGGTCCTTGAATGACGTCATTCTGTTCAAGGTCGTTTTGCTATAACCTTGATGAGATACCACAGGATCTTAACTCTTGTTTATTATGTCGACCAACCTGTAGTGAAATTGGTTTCGTTGTTTCGCTACGAGTTGTGGGACATACTGATGATGTTAAGTGAAGATCTCTATTGTGCTTGAATTCACACTGAGAACACATTTGGCATTCGTGCCGCTTTCCAGCCTCTGAACTTCTGGTAAAGCCGCTGAGGCCACATGGACGCTAAGGACTGGCACACCTTGCTCTAGGCAGGGCTGAGTGGACCCCACCCCGCCAGGGAAGGAGGGCCCTTCCCTCGTTTCCCGCGGCTTAGAGATGTGGCTGCATCTGGTCACAGTTCCGGAACACAGTGAGGAAGCCGCCTCTGTCAGCATGGACCATCTCAGGTGTCAAGTAGCAGGTTCCATAGAAATAAACACAGTGCCGGGGGCTGCCTCCCTCGCCTGCTGCTGGTGGCGCTGGGAGCACCTGCCCACGACAGAACGACAGTGTCGTGTGCAGTCAGCCGGAGCGGAGTGGGAAGTAAGTGGTGAATGAGCAGCTATTTCATTCATGTATTCATTCACTCATACACATACATACACACACAGAGTGCCAGCCTGTGCCCCTCATTGTTACGGTTCTGAGGGCTGAACACACACAGTTCTTGCCCACATGGAGCCCACATTCCAGGCAGGGGATCGGGGATAAATAAGCAAATAGCACCTGGAGAAAATTGTGGTTTTGTATTTAAGTAACACAGCATAGTTCTACTCTATGGATATTAATGCCAAGATTTTTTTTCTCAAGTCCTACCCGTGGACGTTACAAAAGCCCAGGGACAGGACCCTCTGATTGCTGTCTCCTCCCGGGGTGCTTTCCCTTCTGCTCATAAGCGTGGCCCCCTTGCTCCTCCACTCCTCCCATCCTCCGGCCAGGGCTGTGATCTTGTGTGGAAAAGCAAAGGAAACTTTGCCCTCTTTCTCTCGGCCCACTCTTTTATATCCCACACATCACACCCATTTGTTTAAAATCTCACAATTCTTTTGCCCTCTTACTATTTCTCATTTTTTCCCCTGTGGAATATTAATGCATATGCAAAGTATATGTCATCCCATTTATAAGTTCACTCGGGGTTTGGTTTCTTCATCATCAGCAGAATTGTGTGAGTGGGAGGCAACTAAGGAAACGGGGACAGTCAGCTTCCTAAGTGTCACCTCGTCTGTCCCCTGACGCCCTGGAGATGCCTCCGGGAGGCTGACGTTGCATCACTCCCCTCACCTGCCTCTTTGCCCGGTGCTCTCTCAGTGGGGTGTCCAGGCTGAGTGAGAGCTGGAGTCTGGGGACACCAGACACCTCTAGACCTCAGTGTGTTTCCAGCCTGTTCACACCACAGCATGGCCACATGGTCCAGCAAGGACCTCGAAGAGGCCTAATAACGCAGAGGGAGCAAGAGTGGCTTTCTGAAACTGGCAGTCTTGGCTAATTAGGCCCTCAAACAAGACTGACATCACCCCCTAAAGCCCCGCCTTTCAGAGAGCATCCTCGGTCCTTCATTCATTCGGCAAATATTTCTTCAGTGTGTACTGCGTGCCCGTCACTGTGCTCAGGACGTTTACAGTTTCGTGTCTGAGTGCCGAAGGAAGCCTTTCTCTTTCAAACCGCTTGTCCCCTGGCTCACTGACAGGAGCCTTAACAGACAGAAGGGCCTGCGGCTCTCTGCTCTGGGCTTTTTCCTGGTGCCAACAGGAATTCTGTTGTCCGGACAGGGAATAAAGAAGTCAGAGCAGAACAGCCAGAGCAAACCCTAATGTCAGCTGTGGACTCTGGGTGACAGCCACATGTCACTGTTGGTTTGTCAGTCGTAACAAACGTACCACTCTGCTCCCCCAGTGTTGATAGTGAGGAAGGCTGGGGGGGGGGTGTGGTTGGGGGAGCAGGGGGAGGATGGGAACATTCTGGGAAATTTTACTGTGCACCTAAAACTGCTCTTAAAAATAGTCCGTTTTTAAAAGTCAGGCATTTCTGGAATTACCTATTTTTCATCAGAAAAGAAAAGTCATCACCTTTCATTTTAATTCTGTTTTCTATTCCTACATTTTCCTCCCCTGCTCTGGTTGTTTATTTCTCACTTTTCAAAATGAATCTCCAGACAGACCGTGTGATCAGAAGCTTCTGCTCCCACTTTCTAAACCAGTGGTGGGCAAACTCATTAGTCAACAGAGCCAAATATCAACAGCACAACGACTGAAATTTCTTTTGAGAGCCAAATTTTTTAAACTTAAACTTATTCTAACGCCACTTCTTCAAAATAGACTCGCCCAGGCTGGGGAATTTTGTGGAAGAGCCACACTCAAGAGGCCAAAGTGCCAAATGTGGCTCGCGAGCCGCAGTTTGCCGACCACTGTTCTAAATCATTGGAACATTGATTCACAGATAGAGCACGACTGGATTGGAAGGGGACTTATACAAATGTTGCTGTATGAAAGACAATACATAATGCCCAGCCCAAACTCGGAACCCCAAAGTACGCCAAGGTTCAGGTCCTGTTGTTAAAACAGCTATGGAGACTCGAATCCCCAAACCTTTCTAGGTACCTGCTACACACATTCACTTGAAAGGGAAGGCGTATATTCCTAACGCAGGTGGCCAGGATGGCTGGCCTTGTGATGCTTCCTGAGAACAGTGGTAACAGAAAGACTGAAAGAAGTCTTTGGGGGTTCAAACTCCCAAGCCACTTTTGTGTTCATCGGAAACCAGAGAACGCAGTCGAGGCACCTTTTGCCAAACCAAAGAAACGAAAACAAATTGGGAGCAAGCGTGGTTTTGCTTTCAGACTTTTAGGTACATTTTCTACAAACAGTGGAGAAAGTATAAAACCCTTGCTGGCTGCGCTCCAAGGCAGTTGGCGGCTCTGGGGCACGGAGATGGAACTCTAGATCTATCACCAAAGAGAAAACATTTTTTAAAACGATTAGCCAAGTAGGACATCGAAGTACTTGACACAATACTGTATTACATCTGGCTGCTCGGCCCCAGGATTTTTACGTTTTTTAGTAGTTTGGGGGTTGGAAACTGAAAACTCCAGTAAGAGAATATGGCCTGAGTGTTTCTGACGTTTCTACGGAAAGGGAATTTAGGTTAGCAATCGGATTCTTTCTCTCCCATGTGTAACAAGAATAGGGGTTGTACAACATTCCAGGTAAGGAAGGGAAGCGGCTTCCCACCAGAAAGGCTACTGTTCTTCATCTCATTCCTCTTGTGAACGCACTTCTGCAGAAGTGACTGAAAATGGATGTTTAAATCATTAGGGGAAGAGCTGAGGAAATTTTGCTGGAATAAGCTGATTTTGGACCTGGAGTACATATTTTCCATGCATTGCATGATTGTCTTTCATACAGCAACATTTGTATTTCTTAAAAAAGTGCATAATCATAGCAAAGAAATTCAAGAGCTCTTCCTAAGCCTTTTATCACTGCTGACCTTCTAGAACCCCAGAGCTATGAAAAAATCAGCTCTTCATAGAAGGAGAAGTAAACACTTTCTTGCAGCCAAAACTCAGACATGAGACTTCCAGAAAGTGGTCTGTGACTAGGCAAGCCATCCTCCCTTTTCCCTCTGCCACCCAGCTCAGGTCCAGGAACCTGGCGTCCAGCATCTGTTAGGGTGAGTCTTTTGATGTCATCAACAACTGAATAAAATTGATAGGTCATGGAAGGTTGTAAGTAGTGGTTTTATATATAACTAGAGGCCCAGTGCATGAAATTCATGCACAGGGGAGGGAGTGTCCCTCAGCCCAGCCTGCACCCTCTCCAATCTGGGACCCCTTGAGGCATGTCCAACCGCCCGTTTAAATGGGTGATGAGACATCCCTCTCATAATCCAGTACTACTGGCTCCCAACTGCCCTCCCCTGATGGCCTGGTCCCCCCAACTACCCTCCCCTACTGGCCTGGTCCCCCCCAGCTGCCCTATCCTGCAGGCCTGGTCCCCCCAACTGCTTTCCTCTTGTCGCCCCTAACTTCCCATATCTGCCCTCCTTTGCAGGCCATCTTGTGGCAGCCATCTTTTGTCTACATAGGGGCAGCCATCTTTGACCACATGGGGGTGGCCATCTTGTGTGTTGGAGTGATGGTCAATTTGCATATTACTCTTTTATTAGGTAGGATGCTTAATATATTGATCCTCAAAAATTAATTACTTGCTAAGCATCTGGCTGATAGATTATGTGGTTTTCTTGGATTCTCAGTGTAAGTGGACTGCAGATACTTCATATATATCTGATTTCATGACTTTATTAAAAGCTATTGCAATATTAATAATAATAGAGTTCTTGCCCAGCCAGTATTGCTCAGTGGTTGAGTGTCAACCAATTAAATAGGAGGTCACAGTTCAGCTCTGGTCAAGGCACATGCCAGGGTTGTGGGCTTGGTCCCCAGTAGGGGTCATGCACGAGGCAGCTGATCATTGATTCTCTCTCATCATTGATGTTTCTTCTCTCCATTTCTATTCCTCTTTGAAATCAATAAAAATATATTTTAAAATGTTTCACCTCATCATCTGAATCCTCCTTATTCCTGCCCCTTCCCCAGGCCTTCACCACAGATGTGTCCATGGACTATGCATACATGCACATACATTTTTGGTTAATCTCCCGTTCCCCTTCCCTCTGAGAATTGTCAGTCTGTTGCATGCTTCCATGTCTCTAGATCTATTTTGTTTGTCAGTCTCTTGTTCATTCCACATATAAGTGAGATCATGTGATACTTGTCTTTCTCTGACAGGCTTATTTCACTTGGCATAATACTCTCCAGGTCCCTCCATGCTGTCTCAAAGGTTAAGAAAGCCTTCTTTTTTATAGCTTCATAATATTCCATTGTGTAAATGTACCACAGCTTTTTTATCCACTCATCTGCTGATGGGCACTCAGGCTGTTTCTAGATCTTAGTAATTGTAAATTGTGCTGCCATAAACATAGGGGTGCATACATTCTTAGTGTTTCGGGTTTCTTAAGATACAAGTGGGATTCCTAGGAGTGGGATCACTGGGTCAAATGGCAGTTCCATATTTAATTTTTTGAGGAAACTCCACACTATTTTCCGAAGAGGCTGTACCAGTCTGCATTCCCACCTGCAGTATACCAGCCACTTTTAAACTCAAACGGTGTCCAAAGTCCATCAGAATACAACACAGCGACTCATTTATACATAATTGGCTTTGATTCTTACCCTTTGTTTTCCCCCAAAGTTTCTTATGACTTACTGTCCCTCCCCCCCTCAATATTTCAAGTTTTAAAATGTTTTATGTATCCGTTGCCAATAAAACTGATGGCTAAGGCCTATGTTTGTTTGCATTTAAGCATTGGAGTTATTTCTAGAGGTACACTGTTTCCTGTGGTTTCCAAACTGATCTTTCTTGGACTCTTATTTGAATACGGAAAAAGAAAAAGTAGAATAGTGAAATAAAAAGGAATATTTTGGCTGATTTGATGTTGCCTCTGGGGCCTGAGTGTCAAAAAGATGAATCTGGGGTTTGATATGTTTGGCCCGTGCCGAGGGCTCCCTCCCGGTCCTCACGGCAGCACCTCCCGGTGTAAGAAAGACTAGACGAAAAAGAGTGTGCAGCCTGGCTCTGCAGTTAGACGAAGGTGTTTATTTTTAAGCAAATCGTGGGTGTAAAAATATAAAACTATTAAATTAACGCAAAGATGATCCAAGTAGCTATAAATAAATACCAGACAGATAGCAGCGCATTTACACAAACTTCCACAGTGTAAACAAACACATGTATATTTCACACATACTGTTTTTTTGCCAGTAGTAATTATGGTAGGAGAAATATGCAGTGAAGTTCAGGATATTTTCCAGGAATATCTAAAGAACTTTCTCTGAATGACATAGAATTTATTTATACGGGATAGTTTATCACAAATTGTCTTCTTTTTGTGATAGTCCATTATATAGTGCATCAAATTTTTTTTAACTTTTAAGTGTAGAAATTCTTTGTTAAAGCTTTCTTCTCGTTTCTTTAGATTTTTAGAAATGTTTCTTTTCTGTAGCAAATTCAAATCCTTTCATATACGTTTTCCGTTTTAATGTAGCATTCTGTCAATCCCTACCAGGAAGAAATAGGAAGAAAATGGCTTTTTAAATTCAAAAATCCACTTGGGTCCTCTTTTTCTCAAAAGAAGCATAGATGGCTTCATGAGTTTACAGGTTTGGCGTTTGTGAAAAGAAAAAGTATCTTGCTTCTCGTTAAAAACATACTACTTTTCAACTTAATTTGGAATTTTTCCTTTAAGTGTCACAGATATTCAGATTGCGATTTTACCCTAAAATATCAACATTTTATTGTAATTGAACAAACATCTGCCATAGGCAGTGTCCTCCTCACACACCCTCCAGCTCTGCCCCCTGTCCGTGTTCTCTCAGTGTAGTGGTCTGCAAACTGCGGCTCGCGAGCCATATGCAGCTCTTTGGCACCTTGAGTGTGGCTCTTTCACAAAATACCACGGCCTGGGCAAAGTCTATTTTGAAGAAATGGCGTTAGAAGAAGTTTAAGTTTAAAAAATGTGGCTCTCAAAAGAAATTTCAATCGTTGTCCTGTTGATATTTGGCTCTGCTGACGAATGAGTTTGCCGACCACTGGCCTATTGGAAATGATAACTGAAGTCTTGACTTAAATACTTGAAAAATTCTTAGGACTTTTTGGGGTGTTCAAAAAGAATTACAAAATTTAAAAACTCAATTTTAGATTTTATCTTCACATAAAGGAGCATTTACCAGCCATGTTTACCTTTAAACGTAGGAAAGGCATGTGGATAAGGAAGGTACTGGGAGCCCACTGTTGGGGGTTCAGGTGACCCCCGGGAAGGAGCCAGTGAGGACCTGGGCAGTTGCATCAATCCAGACCTTGTGTCTCATCATTAATGCTTAACAACAAATATGACCTCCCCTTCAAACATTCAACATCTTCCCTTCTCCTTTAGTCACAGTTCCTAAAACCTCTTCACATCCTAGAATATTAGATTTCAGTCCATTTTGTATACATGGCAGTGATTTATGATTTCAAAAAAAAATTACTAAATTTTTTATTTCTTAATATCTCTCCCGTCACCTTTTACAGAACAAAAAAAAATAGCATGTTTGGGACAGAGTATTCAAAATAATATCCTTGACTTGCAGTGGATCATATAGAAATGAAATTAAATTTTAAGAAAAGATGTATTGAGTTGCATATGGTCTCTTATTTTCATCTGTATTGCTATTTTTATTTAGCAAAAAAAAAAAACAAAAAACAAAACCAAAACAAAATAGCTTAATTTTATTCTGCTCTCAGAGTGCTTGAGTGGCTTACAATTGATCAATAGGGAATAATGGTCAGGATTGCTACTCAGAGTCCCTTAATATTTTAGTCTAATGTATATACCTCTTATCAATGGGAAGAAGAAAGAGAGAACAGTGTATGAAAGGGAAATAAAATGCACCAAAAGTTAAGTTTGGTACCTGAAACACATTGGCGCAATATCTACTTTCACATAATAAAAAGTGAAAATCTATGAAGTACTTATCTGTATTCAGTGGAAAAATCAATCTTCAGATAGAAAACATTTATAACTGGAAATTTACCATTTGTGTTGAGGGAGGGATTTGGTCCAAAGTCTGTTTAGTTTTTATTCAACAGAATCTTTTAATTTAATGTTCAGAAGATTGTACTTTTGGGCTGTGTGTCCAGAGTTTTTGAAACTAAACAAATATAACTTTGTATGCAAAAAAAAAAATCCTTGGCTAGATTAAAAAGAATTTAATTTTTTTTTTTTTTTGGTCTTGAGGATTTTGATTTTGTTGGTTTCTTGGTTTCAATTGCAGTTACAAATGTTGAGATTTGCTATGGTTTTCAAATTTAAAATATGTGTATGCTATTACTAGGAATTAGCATTTCTCTTATATAAGTTTTATCCTTTCAAGCAAAGTAAACTTTTGCAAAGATCAAGAGTATGATTTGAACATATTTCAGTACAGTTGTCTATGAAATATTCATGTGGGTACTTCAGTAAGGCGGTTGGATCAAGTTAGATTTAGTGCTTGGATGAGAAGTTTAGGTTGGAGATACAACTGGGAGTGGTCAGCTGTAAGCGGCAGTGGGCGTTATTAAAATGAATGAGGCCACTAAGAGACATCATATAATGAGAAAAAAAGAGGGCCCAGGACAAGACACCATGAAACTTCAAAATCTAGCGGTCAAGTAAAAGAGGTTAAGAATTAAGAGGAAACCCAGGAGCATATGCTCCTTGGATCCTAGGGACAGAGGGTCCCCCTAGAAAAGCAAGTACCTTGAGAAACTACGGGCTGATGAGCTCCGTAGGCATGTGGTAAGGGTTTTATACTATTATCCATGGAGAAAACCTACAGAAGTCTAAGGGGGAATTATTTAGTTGGGCTGTTTCCATGGTAACTCATTCTCTCATTATGGAGAATGGCATTGGAGTGGCAATGAGTGGCTGGAAGCACTATACCCAGATGAAAGGCCATTGTAGGAATTCTGGTGAGAGATGGTGAGGCCCTGAATAAGGATGGTGGGGAGGGGAGAGATTGGAGATAGAATCAAGAGATAAAACTAGAGGAGCATGATGATGGGGTGCAAGGAGGTCATTGAGGATGGCTCGTGTTTTTGGCTACGATGACTAAGATGATGCTTGTGATCTTAGGATGGTTTTCACTAGGATTTTATGAGTGGCAAATACACGTTGTCCACATGATGTTAATTAAATCAAAGCAAAATTTTTGTTTAGTTTCTCTAGAACCTCTAGCTGTTTCCAGAAACCAAATGGGAGGCTGCTCCTGGTAGTTGTTACAAGGTAATTTAAGTAAATCTTTTAATAGTAGTGCATTTCAAGGCTGAATTAAAAAGAGAGAGAGAGATTACTCATTGGGCAGCCTTGATTTCTAGAGTTTATGCGCTAGAAACTTGGACTTGAAATAACTTTCTCATCTCTGTCATTTCTGTTTCTTATCTTAGGTTGCTAGCTTTCAAAACGTACTTGTGACCATTGGGGTCCCCAGGGTTTCCCACCTTCTCTGTCAGGCAACAGCATGGCAGTCAAGCTCTGCACAGGGACATGGCTTTTTCTGCCTCCTGGCTCGTCCCCATTTGCCAGGATGGAGTTATTTTCCATAACACATAAAGCCCATATTCTTCAGCCTGATCGACGTTGCCAGACCTCAGTGGACTGTTTTTTAAAGGCTCTTTCCATATCCTATTGTATTGTCTGGACCATCTCCAAATCCAGTTTTTAATTTCCTATTGGCTAAATTTTATTTTCTTCTTTAGGCTTCGTGCTCATCTTCCATTTAATCCTGGCTTCTCCTCTTCTGCCGGGAGAGAAGCCTTAATCTCTCTCGGGCCAGCAGCCATGCCATTTAAAAATTCCTCTGGGCAGCCATTCAGCTGGTCTGACATTGTTCAGTCCCGCTTCTTGGCTGGGACTTACTGTCTCCCGTCTGCTTCCGTTCCTTTCAGTAAGGAACATGAGGGCGGCATTTTTCCTCAAGCAAGAACCCTACTCCCTTCCAATGCAAGCCCCTTGTCTTTGGCTCTATTTCCCTAAGGATCTGGCACTAAATGTGTAACCAGTTCCAGTTGGCCAAGAGGGCCCTGGGCTACAGTGACGGATCATTTCCTTTTCGTGAAGAGATGCAGAGAACATCGGTGCTCACTTGGTCCTGGGACCTCCTGCGGCTCCTACATCCTTATTGCCCAATGGGCCTTTCTTCCATGGGTCTCCTAGGAAAATCTCCTCTTCAGCACAACCATACCTTGGACATTTCAATTTCAAGTACAATGACACTTGAAGACGAGGCCTTGTTTCAAGACGCCAGGGTGGGTACTTGATTTAAACTGCAAGTCAATAAGCAATGAATCAAGTAGTGTGCTCTCTGACTCCCACCTCTATCGTGACAAACTCCAGTGCACCTGCTGAGCTCGCTGTTTGGCTAGTTCCATTCACCCTCCCGGACTGATCTATATAGCCATCGCCACGGTGGGCGGCAAGACGTGATGGATGGAGCTATTGACTCGGATTCCGGAGAATATTCCTGCACTGGGCTCTGTTGTGTTGCCAGCTCTGCCACTAACGGGTTGAATAATCTTGAGGCAACTCACTCCTCCCTCTCTAGGCCTCCGTGTTCTGGTTCTTAAAATGAAGGGTTTCAAACCCAGTAATCTGCACATCCCCTCAAGTTGAGATGAACCCTATCATTCATCTGAAAATGTTGTGATGACAGGAAGGCTTTTTCTTCCAAGCCATGCAAGAACAGTGGTGATTTTTCTGCGAATGATCTGTTTACTAACAATGGGGCTCTGTTCCAGCACCCTCCTCTCTAGAACTCTCTGGAAGCAGACAGGAGACTCGGCAGTGAGCTGCTTCCTCCAACAGGTAGATGTGTCTTGCTCAGAATAAGAAAAAGAAAATCAAGAAAGATGGACATGCTAGGAAAGTGCAAAAGAGAAGCACCCTTTTCTTTAAAAACACACACACACACACACAAAACAACAAACTGAGGAATGCAACTGAGGGAAGGAAAAGTAAATTATTTAACTGAAAACAAAAAGGTACACAAATACTCCTTTCTCTCCCATACACATACTTCTCTGTACATCATTCGGAGAACCTAATGGCATTATTGGGGTTTTGTTGTGGATTTCATGGTTGCGGCCTTTGGACATAGTTGTAAGTTTTGGACGAGTAAGCTTTACCTGACCCCAGACCCTTTAAGAAAATCATGCCTCCTCTGCGTACTTTTTACCCTTTTTCATAGTTCACCTTATTAAGCAAGAGGGTGATACCAAGTGTCTAGCCCTAAGTATTGAGAGTTGAGGGAAAATGGTTAGAGTTCTGCTTTCTGTGGAGAATCCCTGGTAACAGTCAGTGGGTTCTGGCCTGGTCGGTGTGCTTAGTGGTTGCGCATCAACCCATGAACCTAGAGGCCATGTTTCAGTTCTCGGTGAGGGCACGCGCCCAAGTGACGGGTTCTATCCCCAGTAGAGAGGGTGTGCAGGAGGTATTTTTTATCTCTCTGTCCCTCTCCTTTCTTCTCTTTAAAATTAATTAAAATATATATTTAAAAATAATAGATTTTGAAAAACTTTTCATCCACTGAGAACAGATAATAAATAAAAAGCATATGGATGAGAAAAATGGATCTACCCAATGGACCAGGGCCTCAAAGTGCGGGCCTGTAGGTCACTGACTTCGACTTTAAAAATGAGCTCCTGCTAGTGCCAGATGCCCAGGAAGGACTCCGCTTTATTTTCCTTTCTGGCATCTACGTAATGTAGTTATTGGAGAATTCACATCAATGATCCACTGTCCTTGGTCTGTGTAATTCTTTATTGAATTCATTTCCATTGAAGCAGGAATATTTATACCTGCTTTGTTCAGTCAGGTATTAATAGCCAAATCTTGCATGAGGAATCAGCAATTCTCACAGCAGTGTACCTGATTCATTTGGGTTGCCAGCCCAGAGATAGATAGATAATCCCTTCTTCATCACTCGTGGGCAATATGACAGGTGATAATGCCACGCAGGGTTCTGACCGATGCCTCGGCAAAATTGGTGATGTCATAGACTCACTCTTCATTAAGTGAAAAGACAAGCTGTGACAATTGGATCTTTCAAAATTGAGTTTCATATTCAGAATTCAACTTCAGCCAAAACAGATGGCTTTCACTGGTCCATTTTTGAACTCTGCATCTTGAAAGGGCTTTAATTTTTATATAATTATAAAATTAACATTTAGCTTTATGTTTCTGGAGTTCCTCTTAACTGTAGCAGTTCTTCTAAGTCTTTTTATAGACAGAATAACAATTGAAAAGTATCTGAGAGAGCTCACATCAAAGAAAAATCTAATGAAATTGTGGTTTTTTTAAATACAGATCATTAGAGAAGTGAAACAAATGTTGTCTTCTTAGTAAAGCTATTATCTCACCTCCTTGTTGAAAACATGAAACTGCTGAGAGTGACTGTCTGTCATTTTTATAAAATATTAGTTGTTGAGTGAGTCTCCAGCAGGCATTCCACGTTATTTTTTCCTATTCACTCAAATCCAAAATATTGCTCATCAAAACTTCCTTAATCACTGTTACAGTAAGTCTGAGACTGCAAGACGCCCAGGAATTCATAACTGCCTCGGGACTTCTTCACCTTAAGGTCAGTCATTCAGTTCCTGAGCTGGCGATCAGTAACAAGAAAGAACCATCTGCCAGAACGGCATGGAATTAATAAAAAGGAAAGCAAGAGGTTTTGTTTCAAGAATCTGTCTGAAAAGCCACCAGGTTTCTAGCACTGCTTCTTCTTTGCCATCCACCACCTTATTTTTGAAGAGGAATAAGGTGCTGGTGAGGTTCCCCACCCCCCAAAAGTAGCTCTGATAAGCACAGCAGTGGCACAACATGCTCTGGGAGTAGAAAGGAGGGGCCCTGGAATCTGCAATCGGAGGAGCAATGGAAGGTGCCACATAAGAAGTGGCCCTTGGATGGACTCCTGAGAAGCCAGGAGGAGTTCTGAGCAAAGCAGCTACGCGGAGAGTTTCTGGTGGAGAAAGGAGTGTGCACCAAGTCAGTGAGAAATTGAAGACCGTGGGGTCTTCAGAGAACTCTAGTGTGCTGGTGGGGATGGAGCGTTTATTGGGAAGGAGGCTGGCTGAGCACGGTGGCCACACTGGCAGCCAGAAGCCAAATGATGAAGGTTGCTCTGTGCTCTGCGAAGGAGCGTGCTTGGTATCCCCCCAGCCAAGAAGAGATACCGAACATTCTGAGCAAGAGAATGTCACTGACAGGGCTGCAGTTTGATAGAAAATGGATTAAAGGGAAGGAGGCAAGACTGGAGATTTTAAAAAAACAACAATTAATATGAGCATCAGGAAAGTTAGATAAAAGGGTGTGATGGGAGGGATGGGGGAGGAGGAGCAAGAGAAGGGTGACTAAGGTTTCTGGCCTGGCTGACTAGTTGGAGTCTCTGCTGAAAGGAATATAGGAGAAATGGAGGAGATGTGAGGCGGGAGTGGCAATTAGTTCATTTATTATGAACATGTCCAATAGTTACTAGATAAATGTCTCTAACGGATGGAGGCTGACCCTGGAGAAAGGCCGGGAAATCAGTATAAAAATGGTAATCTAAGCATTTCTGAGATTCTTTCCAGCCCTTATGTACTATAGCTCAACAAGTAGTATAATCTCCCGACAAGTGTCCATCTCAGGAAGTCTAAAGTTAGCAGTGGCCCGTGGTAAGTGATTTGATGACGTGTGCAATTAGTCCTTTCGTGGCTGTGATCAGTAAATAGCTATAATCCCAGCCTCATGCTGACATAGAAAAATCTATCAGAACAAATTATGGAGTGTCTTCTTTGTGTTTGATAGAGGCAAAAAAGTTGCAGGGGGGGCGCCTAAGAGATAAAAGATTTCTCACTAAGGACAGGAAGTACAGTTTAGCAGGAAGACAGTATAATTTAGTTGGTTTCAAATTTGATAAGTTTGACATTACAACAGGAGATCAAATGGGTAAATGGATGTCTTTGAATATGAAGGATCCTGGCTGGAGAGAAGGAGTTGGGATTCATTCTGAGGACTTTGGTCTTTGCAGTTGGGAGGGTGCAGAAAGGGGGGAGAGGGGAAGGCCTGAGGCCTGAGCCCTGGCAGGTACCACCTTCATTCAGGCTGTGTAGGTGAGGGCCAGCCATAGTGGTTATAGGTAGAATGAGAAAAATGGTCTGTCCGGTTATGAAAAGAAGAGAGTAAAGGAGGAGGGGGTGTTGACTAGACGTGTAGGTCAAGGGTGATGGTGACTGATTGGCAAATGATCATGGGTTTTAATGATGGGTCTGCTGATGGTTTTTTCTGCAGGTTTTTGAGCTATAAAGTCAGGAAGTGAGTTATTAAAGACTAGGAGGAATAGTAATAGTAATAATAATAGCTGATATGGATTGGATGCTTCCTATGCTACTTGCCAGGCAATGTTCTAAAAGTAACATTTTATGTGTGTTAATGTGTTTAATCATCACAGCGATTCTAGAAACACACTCACATTATTGTTATTAGTATTAGCATCATTGTTGTTATTTTATTTACAATAAGCTATATTAGGAAATAACGGCAATGATTGCAGACAGCTTTGTGGGTTTATTTTTGTAGACATGTTACAGTGGTAGAAAGAATGGAAAAGCACAGTGAGTGACATCATGGTCAAGCTTTTCCAAGGCGGTGAGGGAAGGGGGTGGTTGGGGGTGTAAGTGAGAGATGCTGAGCAGGTTGGACTTCTGGGAAAAGGATGAGGTTGGGCCGAAGGCCCAAGCCTTGAATGTCTTCTTTGAATTGGGAAAATTAAGAAAACTCTGATGCAGTCACTCATATTTTGCAATTGAAAAAGTGAGACAGTCTCTGAACTTGATGGTGTCAGTGTTGGAACATCAGGAAGAGAAGTGAGACAGCTGCTGAAAAGTGCTGAATTTTTCCTTAGAAAATTTCTCGGACTCGGTTTAAAAAAATTAAAGCAAGAAAAGCTCAATTTTATTGACGTTAACTCTCAAAAACCAAGTTCTGTCAAGTGCAATTCAATCAAACATCATTTTCTTTATCATTTGTTTTCTTGTTTCATTATTTGAACATAAAAGCACTGTCTACCAGATTTGGGTACAGTCATTGCACTTTCTTAATTATGTCTCCCCAAACCTATATTTTGGGACTGTGAGGTCCAGAGGTGGACAGGACAGAAGGAAGTGCACAGTACACAGGAGGACAGGAATGAAAAAATGGCAGGGAAACTTAAGAAGAACTATAGCTGAAAGTCCTTTTGTGACTTTGTCATTGAGACATCACATTTATGAGAACATTTTTATTAACGGGGTGGGGGGGGGGGAGAGAGGCCCAGGACCACTGTCTGTCATAAAGTTTATATGGAACAAAATGGATTTACAGGTTTGGCCTCTGTCTGGCCCGGTGGAGCAGCTTTGACATTGAGGACCTTGAGTGGCTCTGACTTGGTGACAGGAAATCTCTCCCTGTGAATAACTGGGTCTGGCTGTCTACACTGTTGGACTCATCAGATTCTCTGTCCCCTCCCACTCCCTCTTCCCTGCTCTTCTTCCCTCTTCCTCCCCACTCCCCCTCTTTCTTCTCTCCTTCCCCTCTGCTTTCTCCCTCTCTTTCCCCTCCCCCTCCTCCTTCTCTCCCCCTTCTTGGGAATACTGGTTAGACTTGACCGAGGTCATCCATGGAGTTGAGGAACCATCGCCCAGGCAGGCCACTGCTCCTGTCAGCCCCCAACTCTGCAAATAGAACGGTTTAGTGTTTATTTACCACAAGCAAAACAGTACCTTCCCCTACGTCCCCTGTCGAGAGTGTTCTCCTTCAAAATAAAGAATTAAAAGCATCGAGAAAATAACTGAGCGTGACCGTCGCAGCCGTTGTTTCCGTTTGAAAACATTTCCTGAGAAAAAGTAAATGTTTTCTCCCAGAACCCAGTGTTTTGTCTAGTAAGACATTTCCATCAAAACATTTTATTGCTGTGTAAAATGTTTTTAAAGTTCATTCTGTGTAACCATGATCATCTCATCCTAACCGGGGCGTGGGGAAACACCTGTGTACCCATTCCTACCTGGTGTCTGTCAGTCTGTGTTTTGTGTCTTTTTTGCAGATATTGATGAGTGTGTAAACAACACTGTCTGTGACAGGCACGGGTTCTGTGACAATACGGCCGGCTCCTTCCGCTGCCTCTGTTATCAGGGCTTTCAGGCCCCTCAGGATGGGCAAGGGTGTGTGGGTGAGTTTTTAGCTTATCTTCCCCCCCCCCCAACACGTTCCCTATCTCCACGTGGAAAAGAAACCAAAGCCTTCAACAGGAGAGACTATCAGCAAGGTAATCAGAATCCCATCGCGATTTGATGTTGTCACACAATGTGGGGATGTATGAAAAGGTCCTCTGGCTTCTGAAATGGTTAGAGACATTAAGAAGGATAGACAGGTAACTTTGAAATTAGACATACAGTAGGGAGAACATCTGTTTAAGCTCTTAGCTGAGCGTGCAGAACTCTCAAGCCCCTCCTGCACAGGAAACAGAGGCTGGTGTGGGGCAGAGCTTGTCTGTCTTCACTGGGCACCTCCTCAGGCAGTGCCTGGAAGGAGAGGTGTTAGCAGGAGCTTTAGTTTCCAGGAAGAACACCCAAGAGCGATGCACTCGATTGTGCAACTGCATTTCTTCACTCCTCTGATGAACGTGGCGAAGGAATCTTGAGTTTCATCAGATATCCTAGGACCGTGGTCGGCAAACTGCGGCTCGCAAGCCACAGGTGGCTCTTTGGCCCCTTGAGTGTGGCTCTTCCACAAAATACCACGGCCTGGGCCAATCTATTTTGAAGAAGTAGCATTAGAAGAAGTTTAAGTTTTAAAAATTTGGCTCTCAAAAGGAATTTCAATCATTGTACTGTTGATATTTGGCTCTGTTGACTAATGAGTTTGCCGACCACTGTCTAGGATATGGCCCAGCACATGCGCCTGAGAAGAGGGGGTGTTGCATTTCATTTTCTGACCAGCTGTGATTTCTTTAGATCAAATTCATTGTGAAGCACATTTATAACAGAGCAATTCAATGGGGAAAGAGGAGAAAGTTTTTTCAATTAAAAACTTCCCAAATAGCCAGGCTTTTTCAGGATTCTTCTTACTTAAGAAAAATAGCTCTGTTCATTCTGTGGCAAATTTGCAATGAAAGCATTCATTCAGGTCCCATCCAGACCGAACTGGGAAGACAAAACCCAGGCATCTGGAAATGTAATGAAAAAAAATCACTTGACAAATAACCACTTTTGAAGTAACACTGTCACCATCGCTACTTCCAGTTGCTGCGTTGGTTTCCATTGCACTGAAATACAAGGGACGAAAGTCACCTGACACTAAATATTGCGACTAAACAGGTCATGTGACCTGACCCCCACTTACCTTCTCACCCTTGCCTTGTCTCCCTTCACCTTTTATACTCCAGCCACGTAAAACAGCTGTGCTCACACCGTTCCTTGGCTGTTGTTTGCTCACTCTGTTGAGAATGTCCTCCATCCTCCCCTTCCCAGAGCCTGCTCTCACTCCAGCTCATTGCCGGAGCTGGAGGTGAGATGCCATCTTCTCCCAGACCCCAGCCCTGTCCCACCTCTCACTCTCAAACTGAGATGGAACCCTCCTCCTGCTTCCAGAATACCTTGAGCAAATTCTGTTGCAGAACTGATACCCTTTTGTGGGGAATAATTCAAACACATGTGTGCTGCCTGCAGCAGCCTTCTCCAAGGCCGTGAGCACCAAGTGATTGAGAACTTTCTCTCTCCCCCGACTGGACCTGAGTTTGGCCTGTCATAGGTGCTCAGTCAGTGTTGTTTAACCATCTCTTAGTGGGATCTCAAGCCACTGACTTCACACAGCTCTCAAACCCTAGGTGAGTGTCCATTTCTAGGCAGCCAGATGAATTCACTTAGGGCCATAGTTCAAAAACACCACCGTTTGTGTTCATAATTTTTGGGAACTCAACAGGTGTCCTTTTGTCTGTTTATGCACTCCTTCAGAAATATTAACTGAGCACCTATTCTGTCCAACTCACCACACTGGTGTTCTGTAGGATTTAAGGAATGAATCAGCCTTGATACAACCTTTGGCCATGCTGTTTCTTCTACTAGGACCCTGACTGCCTCCCTCCACCTTCACCCCTTCTTATAATCACCTCTCATCCTTCAGATAGACTCTCTTCCAACCATTTCCCTGACCCGCCCCTGCACCGAAGGCCCTGTTCTTGTACTTTCAGAGCGCTCTGTGCTATTTGTGCTTGGCACTTACCACGGCCTACATGCTCATCTGATTAACTTCCCTGACTTGACTATAAGCTTCATGAAGTCAGGAGTTGGGTCACCTGACTCATGATTTTTTCCCCCAGTGCCTGGGCCCCTAGAAGTCAACTAGGAAATATTTTGGGGTTGAATGAATGCAACCTGATGGGGGAGATTTCCGTAGCCCTGTAAATAACACCATTTGGAAAGTCCAAAGTTCCATTGGACATTTACCTAAAACTGATCAATGTGAACTGGCAGATTTCTAAAGCCAGTTTTTCTGGTCTAAATTATGACCGTCTAGGTTGATTAAGTACGCTAACTCGTTGCTTTACTTGATGTTGCAATATCTTTTAACAAACGAAACCCAGTTGGTTGAGTTTTTATCTGTTTATATACCCAGTGAAAACTGAGTAATTATTCAAATAAGTCAAGATACATAAACTTTGTGTTCAGTTAATTGAGCGTAGCAGGTGAAAACAGGATCTGTTTTCTGAGGGATTTGGCTAATTGCTCAAATGTTTAACGTGTACTCGGCCTCCTGAAAGCCGATGTTGCTCAGGGGGAAGGCGTACAATGCATGAGATTTCAGGGGTCAGCCAGGGGCTCTGCCGAATGGGGCCTTCATTCATAGCATTTCTTAGGAGGAGTAAAGGTGAGAGGTAGGATTGGGCCAGGTCGAATACCACATCAGGCTCTCTTTTGGGCTGTGTACTTGCAAAATGTTGACTCAAACATACTCACCAGTAGATTCCTTGGCTGTGGACACCAACAGGATTTTCCAAGCCAGGGTGACACCAGTGAGGAGGGATCAAACCAGTTTTGTATGTGAGTGATTCATGGGACCCATTGAATACTTACGGGGTCTTTACACAGCCGACTGCTGGTTGTTAAATGATGGATGTCTTGGCTGCTAGGAAACGATTTTCAGACATGTTAGTGGATTTAAATCCATTTTTTAAAAATGAATTTAACGGAGGATGTGGTTTTCAAAGTGCAAGGGATGGTGATTTTCCTTGAATTAGGGCCTGAGAGGAAGAGTGTGGGTTATGTAAGACCTCCTTAAGTCAGCAAGTTAGGGAGGAGAAAACTGAAGCATCAGAGGTGCATCAGATGATTGCAGTACAGTTCTGGGATGTTCCTTAAAGCCAGAGTTGGAATTTGGAAACTTCACTCTGCGTTTTCATGGCTCGTTCATACAAACCAAATGGCACAGCCCTACCTTGAGGGACAGCAGTGCTCCACTGCTCGCTAGGGCGTCCTGGTTTTCAGCCAGTGCCACCAGTTTTGGACAGCTGGTCAGGCAAAGGGGTGAGGCCCCCATCTGACTCGGTCTGTGCTCCCTTTTCCAGATGTGAACGAATGTGAGCTGCTCAGTGGCGTGTGTGGCGAAGCCTTTTGTGAAAACGTGGAGGGCTCCTTCCTGTGTGTGTGCGCGGATGAAAACCAGGAATACAGCCCTATGACCGGGCAGTGCCGCTCCCGGGCCCCTGGGGGTAAGTGACAGGGCCCCTGTGGAGGGGTGCAGGGCTCTTCTCTGGCATCGGTATGTGCATAGGTTTGGGCCAAACACTCTGCAGAGGTAAGTAGTAACCATATGTTATGGCACACGCAGTCCCTGGAAGCTTCTGGGCTCTTTCGCAGCCCACCTTATCAGTGGATTTAGGAAGAGGGTAAGGACTAGATGGTCACTGCCAGAGGTGCCACGAGTTAGGGTGCGGGATCCAAAGTGACAAGAGCATTTACTGGGAATTGCTTAAAACTCAGAGAGCCATCACTTGGGGTCTCACATGCATCATCTCATTGTGTTGACCCTTCTCTCATGGTCCACAGAGACATGTATCTTGACATTTCTCTAAATTAGGAGCAACATATAAGCCTCTCAGGATCTACAAAGATTCCCACTTGGAATTCTTGAGGTGCTTTCCCAGAATTTGGCCTGCAGAGCAGCTATGTTTGCATTCATTTAGAATTTCATCTGGGCTGTCGTCAATGGCACGCCTTGCAAAGGGGAAATGATGCTTTTCCAGATAAATTCATCAACTTCCAGATCACCCTTGTAGTTTGTGCCATGTCGCCATAGCGTGGTTGTGTTTTAAGCAAAGCAAAAGGCGGAGTGGTCATTTGAGAGCCAGCTAGCATGACACACAGACCATTTTGCTTTCTTGCACAATCTCAGTTTATTTTATCCATGTTTCTAAGAAAGCTTTCACTGTTCCATCATAGGGTGCACGTGTTCTGGGTAAAATAATTGTCTTTTTAAGGTTTGAGGGAAATATAAAAACACAGGTTTTCATCCACACACATGTTACTTCTCAGGGATTTCCTGTAGGAAGTGGGAAGTGCAGATGTAAATGAGCAGACAGTGACACAGGGCGTTGTGAAGGGAAGCAGAGTGTCTCTGCAGGGCGGGGCTGCTGCTCTCCATCCCGGGACTGCAACACCCGAGCAGTAGAGAAAGGACTTTGCATCTTCACAGCAAAGACAAACACAAACTAAGCATCAAAAACCTGGTTGGCCAATAACGGGATTAATTAAGTAACTGTCTTCTTATTGATATTTGGTTTTATGGAGTAACACCTCAGCCATTGTATTCTTGACTGAAATGATTTGCATGTCATAATGTTTGTGTAGTCGTTAAATGAATGATATGAAGATCAGGTAGTCATGATAAATGCATGTGATAAAATGCGAAGTGAAAAAACAAGATATTCCAGTGATCATAGTCTATGGAGGGAGGGAAAGGGAGAATACATAAAATGTTTGTTGGAATTAATGAAGCGATTACTTTCTCCATTTATTTTTCAAACTCTTTGTAAGACTGTAAGTTGGAATGACCAGGGCTCAGTCTGCTACTAACTTTCCAGCTGTGTGAGCTTGGGCTTGTCATTCAACATCTGTGAGTTCTGATCCCTCACCTATGAAATAAGGTTATATTTACCTCATAGGGTTTTGGTAATTTTTTAAAAGTGTATATATAGAAGCCCTTCATCAATGGCAAAGTACTATATAAAGTAAATTAATCTAATAGTAAGCTATAATGCAAACCCTTAAGGGATGTCTATTTCTCATCCTTTGATGAGCTCTTCTGAAATGGTGCACCTTTTAACTCCAAATATTTTTACTTGCTAGAATGTTTTAGTAATGTCAAGAAATGGTTCATTCAGTTCACATAGCTTCAATTATATATGTCTGGGATCCTAAAGCTTGCTCTTGTTTTTTTACAGTTGTAACAAAGGGATCATTGTCCATCACAACCATTTTTGGTGAACTAGTTCATTGACAACTACTTCTTAAAACTTTACGTGACTCTTTTTGTAAGCCTTGTTCCTCTCCTGCTGTTTTTTGTTTTTCTGTTACCAAGTTCCTTTGCTTTTTCCCTCCCTGAATCTCCTTTCTCTCTCGTTGACTAACTCCCTTTCTGGAAAGTTCTTCTCCCACTTTTTCAAAGAACAATATTTTGAATACACAGCTTCATAAAGCTTGTCTGCCAATGAATACATACTTTTACCTTAACGTTATATCTAACCCTTTTATTTATGGGTTTCTTGTATATTTTCTGCATAGTTCTCTGGCTTCTGCTAAATCCTCTACATACCTAGTTGTTTCATTGGTTTATATCAGTACTAGAGGCCCAATGCACAATAATTCGTGCAAGAGTAGGCCTTCCTTCCCCGCCCCCCCTCAGCTGCCAGCACCAGTTTCCCGCTGAACCCAGGACCCAGACTTCCCTCCTCCAGCCACCAACAGGCACCCGGGACCCAGGCTGTTTGCCTCGGGCCCGGCTTCATCAGTAAGGACATCTAGAATGACGTTCTTCCAGATGTTGGTCTAATTAGCATATTTCCCTTTTATTATCTACACTAATAAAAGAGTAAGATGCAAATTGATCATACCTCCACGATGCGCACCAGACAATTAGGAGTGAGTATGCAAATTAACCCAACAAAGATGGTGGTTAATTTGCATATACAGATGCTGAGCAGCCAAGGGTGGCGCAGGCTGCTTGCATTGCCGCCATGGCAATGATGCAGCATTCCACACCGCCCCACCAGGCCTCTGGGTAGCATGGGAAGGTGGAAAGGTGGCTGCAGCCAGAGCCAAGGCAGTGCCAGCAGTCAGGGCAAGGAAGGCCCATCCATTCTTGCATGAGTCTTCATGCATCGGGCCTCTAAATATAGCTCATCTAACTAAACAGTAACTGGTGAGTCTTACTAATTCCTATAGCTGCCTGGCATCTCTGACTTCTACCAGACCTCAATTTGTGTAGGTCTTGGAAAACTTGATTATATGGACTTTTTAAGGGTCCTGAGAGAGAGAGATCAGCTATAAACTCTAGCGGGAACCTTCTCCCTGACTTCAGAGCCAATAGTTGATCAGTTGTGTGAAAAGGGTGATTAAAGCTGGAAATCATAAAAAGGAAAAGACATTTTAAATATTTAAAATTCAACATAAAGCATGTAAATGTACATTCATTCATCAATCTTTGAGGAAGGGCCAAGGTCTTGCCTTGAGTAGAAGTTCATTAAAAGAGTCCTGCCTGGCTTGTCTTGCATGAGCCATAACTATGATGCATCATCGCCACTGCCAGCATTAAGGGGAGTGAGAATGTAAAGGCCTTTGCAAAAGTAAATGAGTGGAACATTCCTCTGGATTGTTGCGGTTTTTCTCAAAATTTTTTTGCAGTTTTTTTTCCCATACCATTTGATAGCATTCTTTGATGGGTATTCTTTCCCATACTCATTTTGATAACTGAAACTGTAGTCTTTCTAAAACTTGAACGTGTCCTAGAAACAGACTCTTCTACTCACATTTGTGTTTTATTGGTTTATATAGTATTTGATTATGGAACCACAGTAATCAATACACTGGCACAAAATGTTTGAGGATAAATGTAGCCGAGACTTGGCCGACATACTGGGCAATGTGTAAGATCAGAAGGTATGTAGATGTGCCCAAGAACAGTCGACTGGCCATGAGCATTGAGCATTTCCCAGAGCACCAGAGAACATCGGCTAATCCAGCAAGTGGGTTAAATGGAGGCCACTTAAGAGTTGTGTTCCACTGCAGCCAGAGAGTCTGCTGTTACATAAAACAAAACCTCTTGTGCCAGGTCTAAGTTTTTAAGCAAGGATTCAGATGAACTTTATTATATATATGAATAGGCTAACAGACCTCATCCTTTGTGAAAGTGTTTAAGAAAGAGAAGATAGCCGAGACCGGTTTGCCTCAGTGGGTAGAGCGTTGGACTGCAGACTGAAGGGTCCCGGGTTCGATTCCGGTCAAGGGCATGTACTTTGGCTGCGGACACATCCCCAGTAGGGGGCGTGCAAGAGGCAGCTGATCGATATTTCTCTCTCATCGATGTTTCTGACTTTCTATCCCTCTCCTTTCCGCTCTGTAAAAAATCAATAAAATATATTTTAAAAAAAAAGAAAAAGAAGATAAAGTTGCCATTTAGGCTATATCATCCCAAGGATGAGCAGTAGCATAATAATCTCAAGTGGTTTCACACCGAGAGCAGAACTAAGCCTAACAGATGGGCGTCAGGAAGGCAGATTTCAGGTCAGGATGCAGAAGAACTTTCCAGTAATTAGATAGTTGTCAAATGCCTGTCTCATGAAATCATGAGTGTTGCCCTAGAGCAGCGATTTTTCAACTGGTGTGCCAAAGCATTGTTTTTAAAAATATATATTTTATTGATTTGTCACAGAGAAGAAGGGAGAGCGATAGAAAGTCAGAAACATCGATGAGAGAGAAACATTGATCAGCTGCCTCCTGCACATCCCCTACTGGGGATGTGCCCACAGCCAAGGTACATGCCCTTGACCGGAATCAAACCTGGGACCTTTCAGTCCGCAGGCCAACGCTCTGTCCACTGAGCCAAACCGGTTCCAGCTTTCCTCAATTTTGTAGGCTGGGAGTAAGTGAATAGAACAATGTTTTCTATCCAGTCATCTCCTCTGGCCTGTGTTTCAATGTTCCAAAGTTTAATTAACAGAACAGGGAAGTTGCCCTGAACTGAATTCAACACTTTGGGAAAGAATTGTTGAAACATGCAGTACCTGACTTAGTCAACGCACTGGCCTCTTTTCCCTTAGATTGTCAAGTAAAAAAATGACAACAGCCAACACAACAATAACCATCTAGTATAAATGAAGCAAAATTATACCTTTGTTTTTTGTAAGATCAGCAAAACATATCATTTATTTTCCCATGTGCCTCAGAGTTTTAGTAATTAATTAGATGTGCCATGAGACGAAGAGGTTGAAGATCATTGACCTAGGACAGGTGGGACACCCACTGGCAGACAGGCCCCCTCTTCCAGCAGGGCTGTGTCCCAGGGGGACCTTCAAGGTGCTTTTGAACTTGAATGTCCTAGGATTTTTATTCATAAACTACTTCTTGGCTTCACCTACCCTTTTTGTTAGGTCTGGTCTAGTGTTTTTCACTGCCTGGGCCTTTGGCCACTAATTTGCATGGCTGTGCATTGCCTAAAAGCACCCGAAACAGAAACAACTAAGAAATGTCCAGACCAGACCACTCGTCACATGGAAGAGGGTATGGGTATGAAATACAGCCCGATGCTTTTATTTCCTCGGTGCCTGTGATAATTGCACCATAAAAACTTTATGTCCTCGGGCACTCTCAAGGAAGCAGTAAACATTTAGTCTTGGCAACTGCAGCCTCACCCACAAAATGCTGTTCTCTGCCTTGATTAGTGCACCAAGACGATGCTGTGGTAGGGACTGGATTTTATTTTTAAAACAGAAGGTATAATGAAAAGAATGCAAAAAAGATACGTATTATCATCGATGTAGGTGCTTAAGAAAAGCACATAAATAAGGTCAGAAAGTATAAAACATTAAGTTGGAGTGATTCCTTGCATTATAAAGTTATTATTCTTTTTCACTATTAAGAAATGCGAATAGCCTTGACCAGTGTGGCTCTGTTGGTTGAGTATCATCACATGCAAGGAGAGGTCACAGGTTCGATTCCTGGTTGGGCCACATGCAGGGCTGTGGGCTCAATCCCTAGCAGGTGATGTGCAGGAGGCAGCCCGTGGATATTTCTCTCTCCCCCTTTCCCTTCCTCTCTCCAGAAATCAGTAAAAACCTGTTTTAAAAACAGAAATGCAAACAAACAAGATCAGAAATTATAAAACAGAAACTGGGGTGAATATTTGCATTATGAAATAATTGTTCATCACAATGTGCTTTGCAGGGTTTCCTTAAATATCCGTTTTCTCTACTCATTTGAGAGCTTATTCTCACATTGCAAGCCAGCCCCCAGATTTCTGCCTCTAGGCCCACCTTCGTGGTCTCCAGCCCAGCTCCGTTCTTTATTTACAGGTCAGGAGCCCAAGGCCCAGAGGGGAGTCTGAAAGTCATTCTCAGGGTCGTCCAGCCGGTGTGGGCAGAATCGGCAGAGGGTCCCGCCTCCGGCCTCTTTCCTCTTCCATCTATTTCTCACGGTTGAGGACACCTGCCACCAAATTCTCCTGAAAACTGGCTTCCTTTTCACTTCAATTCTTTGCTTCGTTCTGATTATTAAAATAATGCTCATTCTTCCTAAAAAAAAAAAAAAAACAAAAAAACTGGCAAGTGCAAAAAATATATCAAAAAAGGGATCTCCTCCCCCCAGAGCCATCATCCAGGGATAACCTGTCCCCATGCAGACCTCAGTCTTTGACGCAACATCAGCAGAACTCTCCTCCACTCGGTCCCCCACACGCTGAGATCAGCCCTCAGATGCTCCACCTGCCAGATACTCCTCCCTCTCGTCATCAGTGACCCGACCGTCTCATCGCAGGCTCCATCTTCGGAAACGATGAGAATGGATCCCCATTTCCCTTCCTGCTTTTCCCCTGGACTGATTTCAGGTCCTCACTCCCCCCTGTATCCTCCCCACCCCGCGGACTGTTCTTCTTCTGTCTCATTCTGACTCCTTTTCTGTTGCCCATCCCTTAAATAATAGTGGCCTGGGGAGTTGCATGTGCGGCCTCTGTTTTACTCTCATTCTTCTCCAGGAGACTTTATCCTCTTCTCCCATGTGGACTGCCAAGCAAACAATCTGCCTTCGCCTCTATTTCCAGCTGCCAATCATGGGACCTTTCTGCTGGGGGGTCTTGTAAGCGTCTCTGCCTGAAATTACCCCAAACCAAATTAATTATTATTCTTCCCCAGCCTGTTACTCTCTCGATGTTCACTCATTCATTAATTGCTAAACATCAAAAATGGAAATTCTGCCCCAGCCCGTTGGGTTCAGTGGTTAGAGTGTAGGTCCTTGGACTGAAGGGTCACAGGCTCACTTGTGCTCAAAGGCAGGCACCTCGGTTGTAGGCTCGATGCCTGGCCCCAGTTGGGGCATGTGTAGGAGGCAACCACGTGATGTGTCTCTTTCACATCAAAGCATCTCTTAGTCTCCCTCCCTTTCACTCTTCACTCTCTTTGAAAGTATCAATGGATTAACATAAAAAACAAACAACAAAAACACTGGAAATCCTAGGGTCAGATTTTATTTTTGTCCCCTTCCATCCAAGCCATCCTAACATCCTGCCGTGTCTACCTCAGTAGTATCCCTCAGATCTCCCTGCTCCTCTGTTACCATGGTCCCCAGCCAGTCCTTCAGCCTCTCCTCCCTGGACCACAGCAGGTGCCTGCCGACATCTCATCTTGCCTCTCCCAACCCCCACACTGCTAACACTGTTCGCATTTTCAGAACATACATCTGGGGTTCAACTCTTCTTTACACTTTCAACTGCTTCCTGAGGCTTACAGTGTGAGGTCCAAATCTGTTAACAGGCAACATGGCCATTTCTCCTCTGTCCTGTTTATCTTCGCATCCCCGGTAATCCAGCCCACTGCTTAGTGCAGGGCCTCACCTGTGGCGACACTCTGCAACTGTTGAATAAAATTGCCTCTCCACCTTGGAGAATGTGTCCCTTGTGCGCCCCACCATCTCATTCCCTGCTAGTTGCATAAAGTAGCTCTTCCTTTGATCAGAGTTATAAAGGGGCCACGTTTCAGTGAGGAATTATCTATTCACTCTTCTTTATAGGGTAGACGTTCCTCCAGGTGCGTTGGTTACATTGCAGGCAGCACAAAAGAAAAGGCATTTATTTCCCTGCTATCAGGGGACATGAGCAAGCCAGTCCTCATGGTTCTGACAGCTGAACCCAAACAGCATTCTGGTTTCTCTCTTCCCACCCAGGTCCACTGCAGGTTCTGTGTATGTACAGACTTTTCCAAGGCAGGAGACCACATCATATCATGCAGCTGTTATATTTGGCAGGGTAGGATTATTTTCCTAATGCGTTTAGTTAACCTGTGAAATCAATTAACATTAAGAGAGTTTTCTCAAAATAATGTCTGATTGGAAAAAAAAACCTTTGGTAGGAAAAAAAATTAAAGACAGTGAGACCACATTGTTTGGAATGCAAACACTGTAAAATGCCATAAAACTCCAGAGGTCTTCATGTGTATTTGTAGTGTGGCTCTGTACCGTAAATGTAGGTAAAGCTGAAGAAAATGTGATCATTTGTTTTTTTGTGTGTGTTTTTTTTTAATTTGGGTCAGTTTTCTTCTTACATTCAAAGAGGACAGTGGGAAAATCAATAAAAATGTACTTTAAAAATAATAAAAAATATATATATTTTTTATTTCGGAGAAGAAGGGAGAGGGAGAGAGAAATAGGGACATTCATGATGAGAGAGAATCATCGCCAGCTGCCTCCTACATGCCCCACAAGGGGGTTGAGCCTTACCTGTGCTCTGGCGTGTGCCCTGACCGGGAACCCAGCTGTGACCTCCTGGTTCATACGGTGACACTCAGCCACTGAGCCGCACTAGCCGGGCTGGTGTGTGCATTTCTGAATGTTTGCAAATATTTCACACGACTCTTCCAGCATCATTTTACATGTATCTTTATGCTCGTGACCCTCTGTTCCAGCCCTTGCGATGCGCACAGGACGGTGTGGCTGTGCTGTTGGCTCATTTCTCCGTCTCCACAGGTGCTTCCTGTTCCCACCCAGGACGCTGTGTCTCCCCCATTTTCGTTCCCCACGGTGCTTTAGTCGGCTTTCAGGAGTCTCTTCCACCCACATCTGCCCACTTGTCTCACCCTCACATTTCCAGTTTTCAGTAGCGTCTCCATAAATCACAGACTTTCTCTTCTCCCAGTGTATGCCTATTTCAGGCTTACTTCTCCCTTCTTCTTCTGGCCCCTTCACCAGAAAAATAAAAACAAGACATCCTCCACTCCATCTAGCAGGGATTTATGGTGAGGCCTTGGGAATGCAAGGTCCTGAGGCCCCCAAGAGAGACTGGCACTGCCTTCTACCCCACACCTAAGTCAGAAACAGCCATCACCTGTTCATCTGTTAATGCATTCCTGCCCCCCCCCCCCAGGTTCTCACATTCACAGT
Organism: Antrozous pallidus; assembly: GCA_027563665.1. Taxonomy (NCBI): domain Eukaryota; kingdom Metazoa; phylum Chordata; class Mammalia; order Chiroptera; family Vespertilionidae; genus Antrozous; species Antrozous pallidus. The sequence continues at coordinate 56,678,177 of CM050523.1, read as the reverse complement.
GTTGCTCCTGCAAACCAGGCACCCTTCACCCTGGTCCACCCATACATGGTGCAGTTTTTTTTTACTCCTCCTCATCCCTATCACACCTTATTTGCTGGCCAATTTTTTAAAAATGTATTTTTCAAGAACTCTCCTCCAGGGAGCCTTCCAGGATTGCCTTGCTCAGCCCACCGTTCTGTAGTGTGGCTTAGATGCCCAGGTCTTATTCTCCCAACACTGTCATGGGCTAACTCCCGACCCGACTGACCTCTTTAAAGATGGGAACTTTGGGGAGAAATCTTTGCTCAAAGTGTTTTTTTTTCTCTTGTGTTTTGCTCTCTGACATTTATTGTGACTTCTTTCGTATCTTTTACCATCTCTGTGCAGACTTCCTTTTCTTTGCATCCCTTCATATCAATCCATTAGCTGCGCTTGTTGTCTGAAACGCACCCATGGCTTCTCCTGAATTCCACTTAAAACACACACACACACACACACACACACACACTCTTTCATTTTCCAAGTCCTTGAATAAGAAAACTAGGGGGAAATAAAGAAAGGCATGCATTGCCAAGTTCCCTGTTACTCCTCCTTGGAATATTACACTAGAATTCCTTTTCTCGTAAAAACACGAGTTGGTAGAAAACATCGGTGCCTGTGGTGACTTAAAAACTAGAAAAGAATAAAGCTTCCTAAGTCTGTTGAAAGCAGCTTACGGAACACGATTACCCCATCGCAGAGCTGCGTGGACTGATGTCTTTTTCAGGACTGTGCAGGCAGGTGCTCTGTGCGGGGACGCTGTGTGCTCACATATTTGTGACATTGCTCTTTGGTCACTGTCGTGATCCTGCCTGCCTCGGCGGCTCTGAGAGGACCAGCTCAGGGAAGCCTTCAGAGCACATTGCAAATGGAACATGAGAGCAAAGATGGGTCCGTTTAGATGCTTAAATCCACTTTCACCCAAAAAATGTTTCCCATTTCCTCACCCCAACAGCAAAGCTAAAATTAGATATAGCGGGGGAAAGACTGAAGAAGGAAACAATCCTGTAAGTGAATGACCACACCCTCTTCTGTCTGGAGACCCAAGAGGAGCTTCCAGAAGCTTCTAGGAGCTCCATAAGCAGCGCCTACAGCTGCAGCCCACTCCTTCCCACTCAGAGCAAGAGAACCCACCCATGCCCTGTAGCATTGCAGCTGAACTCCACACCTGCACAAATTGTCTGCAGCCCCCTCTGACTTTGTCTCAGAGAGAAAAAAGAAAAAGACAAAGCGAAACAAACTCATGCCCATGAGAAGCCAAGAAGCTGGGCTTCTCAGAAGAAGTCTAGGGAAGCGTGAAGCATTAGGACATTGGTCCCACGCTCAGATTTTCTTCTGAAAGGTGAGGATGCTCTACCCTGCACCATCTGTCTCATGGAGTTACTCTATAAAAATTTCTTCCCAAAAGACATCATGGAAAAGGTCCAAAAACTCAGTTTCTTATCACCATTCATACCCCCCCCCCCCGGATTAAAATACACAAATGATTGTTTATACACAGATGTGAAGCCGACTTCTAGATATAGATTGAGAAATCGAGTCTGAAAAGACTGGAGAAGTAATATATTTTGTAAACGTTCATGGCATAAGATATATAATATGGGTAATTTTATTCATAATGTTTTTAAGGGAAAAAAATCTTTTTTAATGCTTGGCACTTCCTATAACCATTGATCTTTTAAAATAATTTTCCTATAGAAGCATTTCTAAACTCTATTTATTGATCAGTGTTCCCCCAGTGGAAAAATGTTCGAGGAAGGTCATTATGTACCATAAAGGTTAGGAAGATAGGGGAATTGTAGTTTTTCACAGAACGACCTTTGTGGACCAGTTTTTGAAAAAGAATTTGCTTCGCTTCCCAAACACGGATGAGGGCCTGACCAGCCCTCGACTTCAGCTGTGTAAACATCGAGCTTCCAGACTGCTTGGAAAGAAAAATCAGAGCAAAACTTGAAACACCCAGTGTAAAGCCAGAATAATACAGTGATATTATTGATTGTTTCCCCATGCTCTAACCTGTGAGTTTCCTTTCATTGAGGAAAGAAGAAGAGCAAAGATCATTTGATTTCTTCATTCCTGTGCTATGGGTCGAATGAACATTGTAGAAAGCAGTGTTTACTATAGATGTTATTTTTGACATGCTTTGACTCAGAAGCCTATGGATTCTGATCACCTCTGAATCTACAAGTCTCCATTGACAACTGCATAATATTCCATATATATATATATATATATATATATATAAAAGCCTAGGACACTTTTATGACCAGTTGACTGAAGACCAGTCTTCCAGTTGCTGTGATGCGCACTGACCACCAGGGGATAGACACTCAACACAGAAGCTGCCCCCTGGTGGTGAGTGCAATCCCACAGCCAACCTCCTGAGACTGGCCAACCTCCCACAGTCCCTCCCCCTGGACTGGGTGAGACAGCCCCTATTAGTCCGATCACTGGCCATGCCAAGATACCCCACCCATGCACTAATTCATGCACCGGGCCTCTAGTTTTATAATAAACACCATAACATACCTATAACTTTGTACACAAGTGGGAAAAAACAGTCCTTGAGCCCCTTTTTTAGTACAAACTGTAAACTTGACTGGCAAAACCACTTGTGTTGCTGACTTGATTGATATTTCTAAATACATTCATTAATAGCTAGCTGCATTTTTAGGCCAACTGCATAAAATAATTGAGCTGAATTGTTAATAGTAATAGGGTGTCAGTTTGTTCACAGGTGTTGGGGGAAAGCTTAGGAAATGTTCCACAGAGTTCAGGATTGATTTAATAATCATTTAAAATACCTACCCTTAGTTTTCCCCAGCGACTCCGTGTGTGAGAGCTCGGGGCCCCTCCAGGGGAGAATGAACTGGCGGTGGCCCGTGCATTGGCGTGAGCCAAGCTCATTGCTGTCCTCTGCGCACGTGGAAAGCTAGATGAGATGAGGGATGTGGCAGGTTTATTCCAACTTCACACAGGAGGAAATGATTCAAAACCACTTCACAAGCTGCTTCTGAGGAATCAGCATTTCAGTTTTTTTCCTGGACTCCTAGTCCATGTTTGAATTTGTCATCAGCTATTAACACTAACTTAGAGTCCAAGCTGAAATCTGTCAAAGACCGAACAATCGGAGAACGAGCCAGACTCAAGCGTGCGAGGGATCTTTTCCATCCCCGCAGATGCTCTGGGTGGGAGAGCAATGGGTATGGTCCAGGCTTGTTTGCTGCCTTGCTTGTTTTGAGAGCAAGAAGAGGAGAGAAAAGGGCAGTATCATTCCTCAGAATTTTATTAACTTATGTTTTAAAAACACCTTTGCTATTTGGTATATTAATCAAGTTCCAGGTCTATCTGATGCTGCCAAAAGAAATATACAGGAAGCTATTGTGAAAATAATTTCTTACATTTTTCTAATATAATTATCTAATGACTTCAAAAAAAGGGATAAATGTTGACATTAAAATCTTATCCTCCTTTCCCAGCTGGTGTGGATCAGTGGTTGAGTATCTGCCTATGAACCAGGAGGTCATGGTTCAATTCCTGGTCAGGGCACATGCCTGGGTTGCAGGCTCAACCTCCATTAGGTGGCATGCAGGAGGCAGCCAGCCAATCAGTGATTCTCTCTCATCATTGATATTTCTATCTCTCCCTCTCCTTCTCTAAAATCAATTATATATATATATTTATAAAAAAAGGTCTTATCCTCACTGGCAAATGTTTTCCCTTTGTCCTTACAATTCGTTTGGGTCCAAGAATCTGGAAACGGCAGCGTTCTCATGAAAAAAAAAAATCATTAGGATTAATCTAAGTAGTTGTGATGGTGGTAGTCAGTTTCTTTATCTGATATATTATAAAATAAAAGTGGAACTAGTTTTAATGGGACCATAGACAGTAATTTGAACTTCATGGCATATGGTAGGGAAGAGATTAGATTACTTGCCAAGTCTAGTCACAAAATATTAACCATTTCTTAAGAGCACACACTTGTTCATAGACTTCAAACCCAATGGGATGAAATCAGGTCTGGTATCTGAAAAACAGGCGGGTTACGTTCTCACCATGTGTGTCCTACCATATCACTTTGTCTTTATCACAGAGGGTGAGGCTGGGTCTGTTAGAACACATTTTCCTCTACGACCGTGTTTGGCAAACTGCGGCTCGTGAGCCACATGCGGCTCTTTGGCCCCTTCAGTGTGACTCTTCCACAAAATACCACGGCCTGGGCAAGTCTACTTTGAAGAAGTGGCATTAGAAGAAGTTTATGTTTAAAAAATTAGGCTCTCAAAAAAAATTTCAATCCTTGTACTGTTGATATTTGGCTCTGTGGACTAATGAGTTTGCCGACCACTGCTCTAGGACACACCAGAGCAGGGAGGGGCGAGACCTAGCCCTGAGATTTACCTTGAGGCTTATCTGGCACTATTTCATTCAAAGCCTTGTATTTGCAGCAATAGTAGACTTTCAGTCATGAAAGGTTATTTTATAGATTCTGCAGTAGTTTGTTGTCGTCGTCGTTGTTGTTGTTTTCTAGTTATCATCTTCTGCTTTGTTCTATTCAGAAAAGATCGGGGGCATGGTTGATTCAAACAACCATCTAAGGGTTAAATATTATGTGTGGCCTTACATCTCCCGTCCAGTGTTGGGGAAAATTTTCACTGATTTAAGGAGGTGTTATAGCTCAGTAAAGAATGGGCCTATGTTTGGCAAGAAAGCAAGTATGGAAACTTCACTCACAGCCAAATGCACAAGAATAAAGTCTTTGGTTAACGTAAAAGGAAATGGTTTTGACAGATTTCTACTGTTGGGGAGGGCTAGAAATCCACCAAAATTTGGGAGGCAAGTGCATGTGTGAGAATCCGACCCAATAGTGGGAAGGGGCTTTCTGTCCATTAAACACTATTATTATCCCACCAGTCTTTGTGGTCACCATGGCTTCTACTCTGTCGTGGGAGCGATAGATCCGATGTGCCCAGTCAATCCTCCTTTTCCTTTGTGCCCTCTGTGTAGATGTGGAAGTGGAGCCGAGCAGAGAAGAGAAGAAAGAATGCTACTACAATCTCAACGACGCCAGCCTCTGCGACAATGTGCTGGCCCCCAATGTCACCAAGCAAGAGTGCTGCTGCACCTCCGGGGCGGGGTGGGGCGACAACTGTGAGGTCTTCCCCTGCCCGGTCTTGGGGACTGGTAAGCATCCCCTGAGAGGAGGTGTCGCAGGCACTTGTGGTTGGTCCTGTGGTGGCCCAGTGTTCTCATTCTAGTTTGAATGAGAACTGGGGCTCTGAAACGCTGGCATTCACTGGTAGCTGTCCGCCTGGAATTCAAGTGAGGCTACCTTAGAGTGCGTTTCATTCAGAGCTGGAAAAACCACCTCAGTATGCATTCCTGAAGTTCTTTCCATCACCAAAGTTACGGTTTCAGGGAGGTTCAGTATTATAGTTGGCAGAAAGAGAATTCCATGTTACTCCATTTTTTAAAATGGAAACCAATCTTTTTATTTTTTTATAACAACAACACAGCATGACCCATAACTAGCGATTGCATGTTTAAGCTAAGATTTCGTTTGATGGATTCCTCTTAAAACTTTAAAATACTAGAGACCACAGTAATGGAGAAGTAAGTCATAACCCCAAGTACAACATGAGTAGGTAAAATATGGGCAAACTCGGAAGGTTTTATAAAAATAATTATAGGTACACCTCTGAAGTCATTGGTTTTATTTGCACCTAATGCATAATTTTTGAGATGGTACTGAATTTATTTGCCTGCAGAGGATGCCAAAATTTGTCTTAAAATTATTGAGTCCTGGGGTGGGATAGGGGTTGCGGGGAGGAGACTAAAGGGGGGAAATAGAGGACAGCTGTAATACTGTCAACAATAAAAAAAATCATAATAAGATAAAATACACATTAATGGAAGCTGTTGATGTTTTTCTCTTTCAATGTTTTTTCTTTGTCTCTCCTGAAATCAGCCGAATTCACCGAAATGTGTCCTAGAGGGAAAGGTTTTGTCCCCATTGGAGAATCCTCATATGGAGCTGGTGACAAGGACTATAAAGGTCAGAATCAAGCAGAAATGAATTCACAATGTCTGTGCATATCAGACACTCAAATAAAAGCGTGGTTGGGGTAGACGGCATTAGAGTTCATTTGAGCTAGGGAAACTGATTACAAAGCCTTTATTCAGCCACAGGCAGGAACTCCTATGGACTCTGGGCAGGGCCGTGCGTGGCCTGGGAGATAGAACTTAAGGCACTTAACCTTCTGAGTTTGCAGCTCTGGGACAGGAATGATGTCTCAAAAGTTGTTGCTCCGCTGTGTGTCTCAGTGGTTGAGGCTGACACTCAGGAGGTCATGGATTGATTCCTCATCAGAGCACATGCCTGGGTTTCAGGCTGTCTCCAATCGGGGGCGTGGAGGAGGCAACCAATCAGTGATTCTCTCTCATCATTGATTTTCTATCTCTTTCTTCCTCTCGCTTCTTCTCTGAAATCAATAAAAATATACCTTTTAAAAAGTATCATGAAGACTAAATGAGATAATATATGTCTCAAAGTACCTAACACGGAATTCTGTACTTAATAAATGTATCCTTTTATCGCAGAAAGCATATTAGAAACCTGTGTTAAGACTATAAATTTTTCACATGTTGGTCTTGAATGATCATCAACAAAGCTAGCATTCTTGCTTTTTTAGAACTCATCCTACTATTGTTAGAACCTTTCACTTATGGCCACAGATTCATAATAAGGAATGGAAAAGAAGAAAGCAAAAGTAGATGTGTTTTATATATTCAGTGCTACTAGCCTATAATTCTAAAATAAATATGCAGCCTTTTTATTTGAGTGAAATTTAAACCACATGTATGAGTATTTCCTCACTAACCATTCTCTTCTGACATTTCCATGATAGAGATATTAAGTTCTTTTATAGACAAAGTGATTTTTTTTCTGTAAAATTTAATATTGAAAACTGCTAAGTGGATGGAAAACATTTTTTATTGTTCATCTTTTTGGAAAAAATCGTGTTTTAATAACTTGGTATAATTCAGTAGCTGGGTAAGAAATTCCATCTGTGTTTTTTAACTATATCTGTGATTTAGTCCAATTAAATAACAAGACTTGGTTGGGGATATGTGTTCAATGGATTTTCAAGTCACAAATATTGCATATGTTTTTGCCCGGATGTAGTTGAATCTCATTTTACATTGTAAGATGAAGCCTCGATTTCACCACAAAGTCATCCCCTCTTTTATAGAAAAAAAAATTCCTCCTCTCTCTATCTTTAGCAGCACTGGAAATGGTTGAAAGAATAATAGGTTCATATCTAAACAGCCATATATTTTGGACTTGGTTTTGCCATTTTCCAGCTGTATAACTTGGAGCAATTCATCTATGGAATCTCTAGTTTTTCAATGTTTTATTTTTTTGGGGGGGGGGATGTTTTTGTTTTTTCAAGAGAGAGTGGAGGAAAGGGAAGGATGGAGAGTGAAAGGGAAAAAAAAGAGATAGAGAAACATAAATGTGAGAGAGGCATATCCACTGGTTGCCTCCAACTACTTGCGCTGACCAGACCAGGCTGGATATAGAACCTGCAACCCAGGTGCATGTCCTTGACCGAGAATCAAACCTGAGACCCTTGATGTATGGGCCAGTACTCTACCACTGAGCCGCACTAGCCAGGGCTGGAATTTGCAATTTTTAAAATGAGGACTAGATGATATGAACTCTAAAATGTGAGAACTGATGGAAATAATAATAGCAATAAAAGTAATAAGTAACACTTTTTGAGAATATACTGAATTCTCCACATGGATTCTCTTATCACTTAATCCTTCCAGTCCTATCAGATAAATGTCCCTATTGTCTGCAGTTTACCACTAAGTATCCTGAGCACTATAAATTCTGTGGGGGAATGGGTGTGCCAACACCCTTAACAATTTGTGCCTTTTTTAGCTTATCATCCCCAAGAAAGAAAACTTTTAAAATTCCATCAAACTCTTTTTAGCATCTCAGCTAATGAAGGGGCCAAAATATGTATTTATAGGAAGGCACATTTCTTCAAAGGCATGTCCTTTAGAGAATATTGTTGGTGCCACTGTAGAATTTCATAGACTGTTCCGTCAAATACAAGGGAGCAGCCCAGAAACCATCTTTACAGATATACCTTCCCTCTTGATGTTTCGGACTTTGTTTCTTAAATATCATAGACAACCCTGATTATGTTTCCACCTCTGTGAATTAATCCCAACTTCAAGAATTTTGTGTTGCTGTGTCTTTAAAAATCTTTGGCATATAAATGTAACAACATCTAGTGTGAAGCTTAGGATTGGTTAGACGCTTCTTCTTGACTGAATGACCAGAGCTAACTAACTCCTCTTTGTTGCCTCGCACCCTTCCCCTCCCCCTGATAGATGCGGATGAATGCCTGCTCTTTGGACAAGAAATCTGCAAAAATGGCTTCTGCTTGAATACTCAGCCTGGATATGAATGCTACTGTAAGCAAGGCACATACTACGATCCTGTCAAATTGCAGTGCTTTGGTGAGTTTTAAGAGAGTAGAGGGTGCTGTGAAAATACACAGATGGAAAACAAATAAATCATGCTGGGGAGCACAAAACCAATTTCTTTGCATCTAAATCATGTGTTGCGAAGATGTGTAAATGTTTTATGGATCTTTTTTTGTGAGCAAGGTTTAAGAAAATAAAAAGCTCCTACATACTACTGTTGGACTAGATTTCAAACGAAGAGTTAATATTCAGTGTGGAATTACATTTCAGGTCACTGGTTTGAGTAGAGTGTTCTTTTGGTCTGGGGAACCTCCTGCTTCCATCACTCATCCCATTTTAAAATGCTGACCCTGACTTTAATGCTTAAGCAGAAAACCATGTACACTGGGCTGGAAAACACAGCAACAGGAAATACCTGTACACGATCCGAAAGAGGCATTTTATCTAAAACGTCTAAGCATTTTCTGTTCCTAAATGTTTTCTTTCCTTATGAAATATCATCAGCAGGGCAACATTATTTTCCCAGTCAACACAACTTTTCTAGTCAGACTATTTTGGATAATGATGCGTGGTGAGTGAAATTGTAGCAACCCCTGGAATCTGGGCGCAGATTGGGTAAGTGTATGAGACACAACTGATTCCTGGTTTTCTTTCACAATTTTTTTCCCTTTCAGATATGGATGAATGTCAAGACCCCAACAGTTGCATCGATGGCCAGTGCATTAACACGGAAGGCTCCTACAACTGTTTCTGTACTCATCCAATGGTCCTGGATGCTTCAGAGAAAAGATGTGTACGACCCTCTGAATCACATGGTAAGTTTGGATGGAGGACACAAGTCTGTGTCTGAACAAATGCCATATGGTTTTCGGATTAAAATGTAAGCTATTGGAAAAGAGAAACATTGATTCTGTGGGTACTTTTGAAATAATTCAAATGAAGAATCGTAAAATGCATTATCATTGGTATGTAGGAGACTTAATACCCTGAACATATTCATACAGCGGATAATGGTATTGGAGTGGCAGAACAGACACAGAGCTAGCTGTTCACACCAGGGTTGATCACACTGAACCTTCAAAGGGGCTGAGGAAGATGCATTGGTAAGTTCAGGAGGAGATAAGTTCGTTTCCCAGGTTACACTGGAGGACACAGAGAGAGCTGGCCAGAACAGAGGGTGGAGTTCAACAAGGAGGCGGAGAGCCCAGATGTCCATGGATAGGAATCCCCGTTCCTCCCTGAGGAGCTCCTGTGCCACAGACAGCTGGTGTGATTGATCAGTCCATCCCCACATCTGGTGTGATGGGTCAGTCCATCATCACAACAGGAGACTACTCTGGATGAAATCAATTGAAAGGTCAAAAGGTTAGGATGGAGGACTCTGGGATGAAGTGTCACTAGTCCAAGGCTTTGACATATGAAATGGTTGAGAAAGCCTGAATCTAAAAAAATATTATGTAGAGAGGAGTGGTAGGGTTGGACAGAGAAGTAAACATGACAAAGCAAAGATTGAAGGAAGGAAAAGACCATCAGGAATAGGAAGTACAGGCAAGATAGTGGAGAGTTTTTTGTTTTTTTTAAAATGTATTTCATTGATTTTTTTTACAGAGAGGAAGAGAGAGAGAGTTAGAAACATCGATGGGAGAGAAATCTTGATCAGCTGCCTCCTACAAACCCCCTATTGGGGATGTGCCCACAACCAAGGTAGGTACATGCCCTTGACCAGAATTGAACTTGGGACACTTCAGTCCGCAGGCCGACGCTCTATCCACCAAGCCAAACTGGCTAGGGAAGTGGTCGGCAAACTCATTAGTCAGCTTGCCCAGGCCGTGATATTTTGGGGAAGAACCACACTCAAGGGGCCAAGGAGCCACATGTGGCTTGCAAACCGCAGTTTGCCGACCACTGGACTAGGGCAAGCTAGTGGAGAGTTTTATGTAACAACGAACACTATGCTGGGAAGGACATAATGGGAACAGGAGGGGGAAGATTGAATTCTGCTAATGGGATGACACCCAGGTGGAGGTGACAGAGGTTTGATTCATGGAGAGACCAGGCTGGCTTCAGAGTTTTATTTGGAAGTCACTCTTAGCAATGGGCATGGGAACTTTGAGCCTCGCTGGCTCCTACCACCATGTTTGTGAAACAGGAACAATGGTGCGATTGTCACAGATCCACACCTTTCCTTTCAGAACAAATTGAAGAAACCGATGTCTACCAAGACCTGTGCTGGGAGCATCTGAGCGATGACTATGTATGCAGCCGGCCCCTTGTTGGCAAGCAGACGACTTACACGGAGTGCTGCTGCTTGTATGGCGAGGCTTGGGGTATGCAGTGTGCCCTCTGCCCCATGAAAGACTCAGGTGAGCCCTTACCTCACTGTTCCTTGTGCCAGGGGAGGCAGCTGCTGGTGGTCCTCACCCCCTACTGGCCATGTTCTAGAGACATCTAATAGCATCCAACTTGATTTGATTAGAAGCAACGAGAGTGCTGTCACTACTTTTTTGGAAAGAGGGAGCAAAGAGCGTGTGTTTTAAAGCTGCTTTGCTCATAATTTCTGTCACTGAGCCTCTTAAATATGCTGCTCCCACATATCCTGATGGTTGAGAAAGGGCCACATTGTCTGTGTGTTACTCTGAGACCTGGCTGAATCCCAGAACCGAACCTTCCACTTTCCTTAGGAGCCCAGCGCTGCTTTGGGGAACAGTCTGTTACTGATGGAGACGGTGCTGGAGGAATGGAGGGGTAAATGGCAGCCCTTGTCATTGGCTCTGAGCATCAAGTGCGGCGTAAAGTGACGCGTTGGCTCTGGAGCAGGCTTGCACACTTCTGGTCCAATAGGTCACGGCTACTAATTCTTGCTAAGGCAGCAGCTACATCTGAGGATGCTGGGAGTTGGAGGCGGTGGAGTGGCTCCCGAAATACGTAGTGTCCTCTGAAGGTAGATGGCCTCTTGTGGATTGGGGCCACCTGCAGGGGAAGTGAGTGCAGGGGGATGGATTGTGTCAGGATAGCTTGACGTGAGAATTGCATGTATCAGTCAGTACGTTTCTGGGGTGCTCAGGATTTTATTTCAGTCCTCAGCTCTAACGTCTTGGAGGCCAGACCTGGCATATGAGGAGGTTCCAGACCACTGAGGGTGGGTAGCATTGCAGGTGCAACAGTGGACAGTTTGTTGAAGTGGTCATGAACTGAAGGCAGGGCATCTGTGATGTCTGGGGGGAGGAGCTGAACTGCTGTGGGAGGACCCTCACAGTTGATCCCTTTATCATGATCTCCCAGCCTCTGGGAGAAAAGGCTGTTTGGAAAACAAGTCAGGAAGAACAAACCCTTGTATCCATATCAAACACCAGGGGGTTCGTTATTGCTTGGTCTTTCTGGGAATTCTCAGTGACATGCTAGAAGAAAATCATAGGAATGTCAGAACTTTGAAATCTTTGGTGGAGTTTATTGGGTTTTCTGTCAGCTGGTTTTTCTGGGGCTCCACCATAGTAAAAATTGATGATAGCTGGCATGTATGTAGCACAGTGCCAGGTGCTACTCAAGATGCTTTCCATGTATTAAGAAGTTTAATTTTCCAAGCCGTCCTCTAAGGGAGGGGCATAATTGCCTTCCTTCTCTAGAAGAGGACCTTAGGTACATGGTCCACACCAGCGGCAGATTCCAATCCAGGCAGCCTGGCCCAACATCCAAGCATCTTCTCCACTTCGGAGCTACTCCAACCTTTCACCCAGGAGTCTCAAAGCCCATCTTAGATAAGTGGTATCCCTTAGAATATAGAAGTAGCCAGGTGAAAAATTAAAGCTGAAATTTAATTTTTTATTCTCATGCATTGTACAGCTCTAGAGGCAGGCCAAATTAGAGATGGTGCCTCATCAACTCTGCATCAGAGTTCAGCACACTCGTGGGCTTAATAGATAGTATATATTTGATGGATTCATAGGTTAAAGCAGGTCAATAATTATTTTTTGATCCTCATCCAAAGAAATGTTTTTATTGATTTTTAAAGAGAGAAGAAAGGAGAGAGAGATAGAGAGAAACATCGATCAGTTGCCCATCATACACGCCCCAATCAGGGATGGAACCTACAACTTGGGTATGTGCTCTGACTAGGAATTGAACCTGCAAGCTTTTGGTGTATGGGGCAAAGCTCCAACCAAGCCTCCAGGCCAGGGCAAGTCAATAATCATCTAAAATGAGTTTTTACAGTTTTTATTGATACTCTTGAAAGTATAAAATTAAAATTTTCTACAAGATATGTAGGGTGCCATTATCTAATGGAAATAAAACCCTATTGATCTGTAAATGAAAGAGAATTTGACACATTTAAACACTGTAAAGTACCCAGGGATCCCAGGGCCTATGGTTTTTGGTAAAATAATTACACTTCTTTTAAGTACATTATTAAAATAATTAGATTTAGTGTAATTAAATGGAACATAATCACCTGAGAAAGTCTTGCTCTAAAACTTTGAATTTAAATTTTCTTTATGGGACGCTTAGGAAGCTGGCAGAGTGCCACCTATTGATAGTTTGATGTACTGCACCACAGGTGTTTTAACCTGAAGTATTCTTGAAGCAAGTCAGGCATAGAACGGTGAGAATGGTTAAAAAAAAAAAAAAAACTCCCGGGAAACCAAAGTGCCACAAAAGAAAGTGCACACGCTTAAAACTTGTCAAACACCAGTATTCAGTGTAATCAGGATGCAGAGGCGTGGGTCCTTTCTTTTGCCGAGAGAGCAGTAGGTACATTTGACTCCAAAACCTTCTAGTTCTGGGCATACAGATTGGTCTTGTACTTGACTACTAGAAATAAAAATATAACCATTGCAGCATAATAAAAAAATGAAATTATCTAGGGAATTGGTTGATAATTTTTGGTGTATCCATATAGTGGAAATACAGCCATTTTTAAAGGAGACAAATCTATAGACTGCCATACAGAATTATGACTAATTCTAGTTTTTAAACAAGGCAAAGAACAACATGTTTATTAAACCATTACATGCAAGGTGCAGCTAAGAGTAAGAACCCTGACTGAAATGCAATCTAAATTATTTATAATTTACCTGTTTTCAATTTTAGATTAATTACATATTCCTTAATTTCATTATTTACGGATATGTACTAGGCAACACATTTTGAAACAAAAGTACTTACATGAAATTTACAGTTTAATTCTGTGAAATCACATGCCATACAATCATGTTGTATTTCTAAATTAGAATAGTTTATTCCTAACTATTGTCACATTTAAATATGGAAGCGATGCCTTTATTTATGTATTATCAGCTATGACACAAAATTTGGGGGCACTTCCTGACAGCTAACCTACCCCCAGTGTCTCCATGAGGTCCCATAAAAGTGACAGAACTTGGAGTCTGAGCGGTTGAGCTCCTGATGTCTTCCACGTCCATGCGTGGCCCCACGGCGCTTCCATGTTCCCAAAGATCTCAGCGTATGAGGGTTCCTACTCCCCTCGGAGGTGTGAGGAGGGGTGAAGGAAGACAGGGATTTGACTCCTGGACTAAACTTAAACAGATATTGTAACTGGGCAGTGGCTGCAACAGGCCTTTCAGCAGTCACGGTTTAAAGGCTTTTCCAAGAACTATGTTTCCAAAAAATGTTAATAACTTTGGAAGAGCGTGCACGTGAGGCCCCGTGCGCAGTGGCCGCCTTCGGTCTGGGCAGCCCCGGGCTCGCGTCTGCCTTGGCTCCGCTTCTGTCGATCGTCCTGGACGGGTCTCTTCGGTTTTCCGCAGCCAACGCTGGGAACTCCTTTGTGAGGTGATGGCAGTGAATACTCTCTGAGCATGAAAGCATTTGTCATTTGGATCCTAGATCCTGCATAATATGATTAAAGAAAGTGTAGCTGTTCATAAACTATAGTGGATAATTAAAAGAAAAAATCAAACTGACCCAAACTGGTTTGGCTCAGTGGATAGAGCGTCGGCCTGCAGACTGAAGGGTCCCAGGTTCCATTCCAGTCAAGGGCATGGACCTGGGTTGTGGGCACATCCCCAGTGGGGGGTGTGCAGGAGGCAGCTGATGGATGTTTCTCATAGATGTTTCTAACTTTCTATCTCTCTACCTTCCTCTCTGTGAAAAATCAATGAAATGTATTTTAAAAAATCAAACTGGACAGATGTAAAAGGCATCCTGCATTGAGTGGTGACCCTGCCTGCACACAGAATGTGTGCTCTGTACCCAGAGTCTATCTGAATGGTAAGTGGTCCAGTTCCTTAGGGACTGGGTTCTTGGTGTCCGTGGAACTCAGTCGAGTTGGATTCTATACAGGAGGCAACTAAGCAATTTATATCATTCCTTATTGAAAAGATGTTTCTTTATTTAGAAAACTTCCCCTTCCCCACCCCCTCAAAAAAAGGGGTGAAAATGCTCTTCTTACTAAAAATAAAGGGTTATTGAAAACTGAAATTCATAAGGAATTTTGTACATAGAGCTTTGTCATTTTAGGTCAGCATTACCTTCTTTCCTTCATTTGTACAATGGCTAGAGGAGGAAGGGCAGGGATGAGGGGAGATACTCAGCCTTGGACAGGGCTGTGCGGCAGGTTGGGACCTCCTGACCGAAAGTGGGAAAAAGATACATACAGGCGGACTTGTGAAAGCCGGTGAGTGGGTGGGAATGAACGGCAGAGGAGCCAGCTCCAAAGAGGAGGACGGAGCATGGGAGGAAAAAAATACTAGAAATGGAGCACCCCCGGGGGGGTTTAAAACCACCTTACCTCCGGCAAGTGTGTTAGAGGAGGAGAAAGCGATGGGCAAGGAAGTCACATTTAGGGTAGGACCCTATGATGGTCAATGATTCAAAACACAGAAGATAAGGAAACTTCTTTGAGTAGATAACGTCAAAAAGGAAGAAAACAAACCCTGATGGGAGGAACACTCACTCCATATGCTGCTAAGCTGCTGGAAAAGCAGTTCCTCACCCCGACCCCTGGAGGGGGCTGGAGCCAGTGAGCATGTGGACCCCCACCCGGCTGGGCGGACCAGCAGACCTCGCTGACCGCCAACAGGAGCATGAACTCTCTGTTGTGAGAACTTGTCGAAGCTACTGGCTCAGTGGTCTCAGCAATGACTAGAGAAAAGTTAAATGTGGGGCATCTGATGGAAAGATTTCCTGTTGGTGCCTTGAGCAAGCACTTCTGAAATTGTAGACGGTGTGCCGCTTGGACTTAGAGGGTGTCAGTTTCATTCAGTGCTTATTTTCCTAAAAGCTATACCACGTTGACAGGCTTAGGAAGTATTTGGTGGCCACGCTCTGTTGCACAAAATATTCTGAAAAAAGAATAAGTGTTGTTATGATTATAATCACATTGATGTCCTATAAGAATTTTCTAATTGAGAACCAAATATAGAGAAATTGAAACATACATGCAAAATGAATACTCTGATCCCCAAAGCGACACTATTATTTTTAATTAACGAGTGATCAAATTATTCTCCAACATAAAGTTTTTAGCTGTTTATGCTTTCTCCCTTGAAATCGGAGACTATGAATAGGCACTTACTTTCCTAGAAATGCCTTTTTGGTGTGATCTTTCAGTAGGCGAATTGCTGGTTACTGGGAATGTGCTTTCACCTATTTCAAATTTTGTTGTTACGGTTTTTTTTTTTTATCTCTTCAATGATAGGAATAGTTGAATGTTCTGTGATTAGTGGGACTATAAGAAAATCACTGTACATTATTGTTTCATAGCTCTATTCAGTCTGCGGTTTTGAATTCAAAGACTGTTGCATTTGTTTTGACCTTCTCTTAATTAATCTTTTAAGACAATAATGGCTAGAACAAAGCCGCTGACTACCCTTGCCTTTTTAAACATAGACCTTGGGCCAGACCAGGTGAGTCTGCAGAGGGGTGAGGGAACGTTTATCTACTTCCTCTTCACGCAGCACACAGATTGTGCCTCTTGTCATTGGGAGAAAGGCATCTGGAACAGCAATTTTCAGACTTTTCCATCTCGTGGCACACATACACTAATTAGTACAATTTTGCAGCACACCAAAAAAATATATTTTTTGGCAATCTAACAACAACAAAAAAAGGTATAATTTCGATTCATGCACACCGCATGGCTATTATTGTGTTGGCTGTTGTTGTTTTTTAATTTGACAATGTAAGGCAGTGGCCGGCAAACTGCAGCTCACGAGCCACATGCGGCTCTTTGGCCCCTTGAGTGTGGCTCTTCCACAAAATACCATGTGCAGGCGCGATTGAAACTTCATGGCCCATGCGTAGAAGTCGTTTTTCAGCTCTCAAAAGAAATTTCAATCCTTGTACTGTTGACTAATGTGTTTGCCCACCACTTCTCTAAGGGAAAAGAGGTCAATGCCCCTGACTAAAAATTCTTGCCACACACCAGTTGAAAATCGCTGATTTTCACAAAGCTACCTTTGTGTTGACATAATCTGCAAGAAGCAGAAGCTGGGGCGGGGGTGGGAGGGGGTCATTGTTTTGTTCAGCATCTGTAACTAGTATCTTAAGAAAGAAGCAGCCATAACTGGTTTGGCTCCGTGGATAGAGCGTCGGCCTATGGCCTGAAAGGTCCCAGGTTCGATTCCGGTCAAGGGCATGTACCTTGTTTGCGGGCACATTCCCAGTAGGAGGTGTGCAGGAGGCAGCTGCTCGGTGTTTCTCTCTCATCAATCTTTCTGACTCTCTATCCCTTTCCCTTCCTCTCTGTAAAAATTCAATAAAATATATTTGGAAAAAAAAAAGCAAATTCCAAAAGATGAGCTCACTGGGGAGCTAGACACCACAGTGCCTCCTCCTTCATGCTTCCTTCCCAGCGCAAGCGGGTCTGCTGTGAGCAGTTGTGTTGGCCGTGCGCTGCTCAGCCCTAGGAGATACCCTTCACATGTGAATGCATAAGCACCCATGCAGACAGCCCAAGAAATCACTGCCAGAAGGAGGAGCGCATAGGGGACTCTTCCTGATTCTGAGTAGATCCAGAGGGGAAGGTCACAAGAAAAAAGTCATTTTAGATTAAGGTCCAGAGCAATATAGGAGAAAAATCATAAAACAGAGCTAAATCTTAAAGTAGTTCAGTTTTGCCTCACAGTGTTGTCTTACTTCTTACAATTGAATGGAAGGCATATTTATGAATAATCATATCAACTATGTTTAATATTACATTCATTATCTAGAACTTACTCCTCAAATAATGGTAATGGATTCAGCAGTATATCTTTATCTTAGGACATTGAGAGCTATACCTCTGAATATTAGTGAAAAGTTTTGAACAAATATTAATTTAGCTTCCAAACTTAATAAGAATAATATACTTACAACACATCTTTACCCTCATTTTTTTATTGATTAATGTATTACATATTTCTCCTTATCCCCCAATCACTACCCCCCCCCAAGCTCATGCCCTCACTCCCTGGTGTCCATTGATTAGGCTTATATGCATGATACAAATCCTTTGGTTAATCTTTCTCACTTACCCCTATCCTCCCCTACCTTCCCTCTGAGGTTTGAAAATAATTTACTGTTTTTAGCAAAAGGAGGAGTTATATTTTAAGAATTTATCCTAACTGGACCTTTGGAATATCATTAAATTTCTCAGTTTTCTCAGCAGAAAAATGAATGATAGTTAGACTGCCCTTACAAGGGAGACTGTCAATGCTTACAGTGTATTGAAGTCCATGATTGTCAGTCAACCTGAAACATTCAGGTAAGCACCCCTGAAGACAATAGCATCATCTAGTGGTGATTACCTCATATTATAGCCTTATGTTTCTATGACAAATTGTCTTCCCAAGATTTTGCAGCCTAATAGTAAAATTTTTCTGTTTTGAATCATAAAATATATAAACTAGAAAGGACATTAGAGATCATTAGTCTAGCTTCCTCATCTTATCAATTTAAAAATAGAAAAGTTAAATGAACTCCAGACCATATATATATACACACACACACACACAAACACACATATGTATATGTATGTATATATATGTATATATATTAGAGGCCCGGTGCATGAAATTCATGCACAGGGTTTCACATGGGTGTTCCTCAGCCCAGCCTGCACCATCTCTAGTCTGGGACCCCTCGAGGGATGTCTGACTATGCATTTAGGCTCTATTCCAGTAGGATAAGGCCTAAATGGGCAGTCGGACATCATTCTCACAATCCAGGACTGCTAGCTCTAAACTGCTTGCCTGCCTGCTTCCCTGATTGCCCCTAACCGCTTCTGCCTGCCACCCTGATCACCTCTTAACCACTACTCTGCCAGCCTAATTGATGTCTAACTGCTCCCCTGCCAGCCTGTTTGCCCCCAACTTCCCTCCTCTGCTGGCCTAGTCACTCCTAACTGCCCTCCCCTGCAGGATTGATCACCCCCAACTGCCCTCCATTGCAGGCCTGGTCCCTCCCAAATGCCCTCCCTTGCTGTCCTGATGGTCCATAACTGCCCTCCCTTGTAGGCCTGGAACCTCCCACTGTCCTCCCCTGCTGGCCATCTTGTGGTGGCCATCTTGTGTCCACATGGGGGCAGGATCTTTGACCACATGGGGGCAGCCCTCTTATGTGTTGGAATGATAGTCAATCTGCGTATTACTCTTTTATTAGATAGGATAGAGACCTGGTGCATGTGTGGGGACCAGCTGATTTGCCCTGAAAAATGTCCTGGATCAGGTTGGGGGTTCCCTTGGGGCATAGGGCGGCCTGGGCAATCCCCCCCACACCCGGCAAGCGGCCTATGGTGGTTTGCAGGCTGGTAACATGTGGAGGCCCTGGGATCTGGGATTAATTTATGTTCTACAATTGAAACTTTGTAGCCTGGAGCAGAGCCAAGCCTTCTGCTTGCTCCGTGGCAACAGCCATTTCTGTTTGAAACTTTGTAGCCTAGAGTGGAGGCCTAGGCTAGGGCTGCAGAAGTTTGGCTTCCTCCATCGCCCCAGCAACCGACCTAGCCTCTTCTCTCTCCAGCTTTGTGGCTGCCACCATTTCTGTTGGGATTATGTCTCTCCTATAACTGAAACTGTGTAGCATTGATTGGAGGCCTAGGCTGGCAAAGGCAGGTGGAAAAGTTGGGTTGCTGGGGAAACCCAAGCCTCCCTCCTGCTGTCAGTGGCAGCGGCCATCTTGGTTGGGGTTTATTAGCATAACTTGCTCCTGAGTGGCTGGTGGGTGTGACTGTGGGCATGGCTTGATTGGAGGTACAGTCAATTTGCTTATTGCTCTTTTATTAGATAGGACTAGGGGCCCAGTGCATGAAATTTGTGCACTGGGGGTGGGTGATCCCTCAGCCCAACTTGCCCCCTCACACATACTGGGAGCCCTCAGGATATGTCCTACTAACCACTCACCCCCAGCCTGCCCAAAGCTTAAAGCCTCTGGCCAAGGCTTTTGGCCTTGGGCACCTAGCCATCGCCCTGCAATGAGGCCGATTGCTGGCTCCACCCCAAACCCCCCCTCCCGCCCCCGGCCCCAGCCTTCACTCCAGCCAGCTCATGCCCGGCTAGCCTGGGCCTTGGCCGTGCCTCCCCCCCCCCCCCCCCCCCCCCCCCGCCCAGACCTTCTCTCTAGCCAGTGCACGCTGGAAGCCTCAGCCCCAGCCCCCATGGCCTCGCATCCCCCAACCCACCAGCCCTGGCCGCCTTCGCCTCACCCCTCGCCCTGGCCCTGGCCGCCTTCACCCTGCGCCCCCCCCCCCCCCCCCCCCAGTCCAGGCTTTGTGCTTGCTGGCTGGCTCTGCCCCAGCTCATGATTGACTGGTGGGTGTGGCTGGTGGGCGTGGCTTGATAGGAGATATGGTAAATTTGCATATTACTCTTTTATTAGATAGGATGGTTTTCCCATGTATGTTTGTTTCCTTGACTTTTTTTTATTGAGATGAAATTTATAACATAAAATGAAGCATTTTTAAGTGAACAGTTCAGTGGCATATAATATACTCCTTATATTGTACAAATTCCCCTGTATTCTTAAGCACATATTTAGCTCCTATTTTTTAAAAAATGCTTACCTGGTTAATGCAAATATATGTATGTATGTATATTAAGAGAGAAGACAAAATGTATTTCTTATATATAATACATGCTTACTTATTTTTTATCATTTACTACTCTGCCTGAAATTGTTCAGTCTTGTCGCTTATCAATTATTAGAGGTCACCTCATTCCTGGTTTCCTCTGAGATTGCCTGAATGTAAGACTGAGTATTTCCAAAGCCCGAGATATTTAGAAATGGATAAACTTTTTTTTAAGTCATTTTAATGCGAAAATTTATAAGTTATCAATCATTATTATAAGGTTTTCATGTGTGGCATAACTTAATACTAGTACACGTGTGCAAATTTTGCACCCAGATTTTAGAAAGCAAAGTGAGCCTTTGGCATTCAGACCCAGCCATCTGACTCTTTGGTTAGAGTCTGGCTAAATACATAGCCACCTGGTGGGAAACTCTGGGAGTGACTGAACTTGGAGGGGGCAGCGTGGGTGAAGAAGGTTGGGGGAGGGGACTTGGTTGTGGTGAGACCCATGAGCTTCCTTAGCACCTCCACGTTTACGGAGCCCTGCAGAAGGTAAACCTTGCCAAGACTGTAGACTTCGTTACTTCCCTGTTCTCAACAAGTGCAATGTAATTAACATTAAGCAATTTGATCTTTTTCACCTAATAAATCAAACAAATTCAATAAACGTAAATCCTAATGATAGAGCTGCTCCCAGTGGGGCTGAGCTCATTAGCATTCATGATTATTCCTCTCCCTGGATTTGTAGTCACAGATGCTTATTGCTGAACAAACTACTTATCTGATGCTTAAGGTCTGGGGAGTGTATTTAATAATTTTCTTAGGGTTTCAGAAGGGCAGCTGGGGAGTAGAAAGAACATGGTTTTGCACATAGACCAATTTAGGTTCAAATTCCTCACCTAGCCTGGTCAGTGTGACTCAGTGGTTGAACAACAACCTGTGAACCAGGAGGTCACAGGTTCAATTCCAGGTCAGGGCACTTGCTCAGGTTTCAGGCTCCATCCCCAGTGGCGGCCATGCAAGAGGCAGCTAGTCATTGATTCTCTGTCATCACTGATGTTTCTATCTCTTCCTTCCTCTTCCTTCCTTTCTGAAGTCAGTAAAAATATGTTTTTTTTAAATCCCTCACCTATAAACTAGGACTTTACACTAAAAACCTAGTTTTCTTATTGGAAACAAAGGAGCTAATTACAATTATTTCACACAGCTGTTCTGAGATTTAAATGACAAGGTGTGTGCAAAAGTGCATAGCACCTCACACAAAGCTTCATGGGACAGGTTAGCTAACCTTCCTTTTTTCAACTGTTCTTTAGTCAGCATGGTCTACAGGGAGGAGACCTGGTACTGTTGTTCCCCTAATGCTTTCTTATTTATTGTTTAGTAGTCCCCCCTTATTCATGGAAGATACATTCCTAGACCCCCAGTGGAAGCCTGAAACCATAGGTGGTACCGAACCCTATATATTCTATGTTTTTTCCTCTACATACAAACCTATAATGAGGTTCAATTTGTCAGTTAGGCACTGTAAGAAATTAACAATGACTATTAAAATAGAACAATTATTAACAATACACAGTGTAATGAAAGTTACTGTGGTCTCTCTCTTAAAATACCTTATTGTAGTGTACTCACCTTTTCACTTAAAGGGAGCACTTTATGGCGCTTCTAAACACGTCAGAATTGCCAGGCTCACTGCTCTTGTGCATTCGGGCCATTATTAGATAAAATACAAACACTGCGCTACAAGATGGTCAATCTGAAAACCAAGACTGCTGCTGCTACTAAGGAACTGAGGGGCAGGTAGCACGCGGAATGTGGATACACTGGACCAAGAGATGATCCACGTCCCAGGCGGGACAGGGTGGGGTGCACGAGGTTTCATCACACTACTCAGTACCATGCGCAATTTAAAACTCATGAACTGTTTTCTCTCTAGAATTTTCCTTTTCATATTTTCAGACCATGGTTAACCGTGGGCAACTGGAACCACAGAAAATCAGGCCCCAGATAAGGGAGGACTACTGTACATACCTGTGATGCTCTGAGTGACCGGCCCTCCTCCTCTTCACTTGGTTGGCCTCCTTCCTGTAGACCAACCATGTCAGACTCGTGGCTGGTGGGCCACACCGTGCGTTTGACATGCTTGCTGTATGGTCACCCCCACCGTGGAGAAAACCTTCCCAGCTCTTCCTGGCTGACTTAGTTATTACTGGAAAGCTATTGCCCATGTCACAGTGACCTATCCTTACAGCCCTTCTCTCTCCCAAACCCCACACTGCCCATAATATTCTCAGTCTCGGTTTCTACAAGTGAGGGATTTGGTCCATCAAGAATGTCACTAAGGCAAAAGACTATAAATCTATTTCAACAGACCAAAAACTGTGTCCAATCCAAGGAACTAAGATGTGGAGAAACAAAACTAGAACCCAAGACTTTTACTCTGGGTCCTTTCTCTTCTTAATGTGCCCAATTTTCTCTCACAACTAGGTAAGTTTAATATCAGGGCAACTGGATTCTTGCATGTTCACTGGTGACTGTGGGTAAGAATTCATCCTCTGAGAAGGAGCCTAAGTGGACAGACACCCAAACAGATGTCCTGGATGGAATGTTCTATAAATGGTCAACATTTTTCTAATTTTATGGATTTTGCTTATTTCAGTCCAAAAAAAAAAAAAAATGGCTATTATACTGCTGGCTCAGCATGCATTAGGATAAATACTCATTTTGTTCTCCCTGTCTCCTTCCTCCATTTCCTGGTTGTGTGTGTGTGTGTATTTTCCAAACACCATCATCAATTAATAATACATATGGGGACCTGTAAGAAAAACGCTTGGTCTAGGAATTTGATCCAAATAAGACCCATTTCTCTAAAGCATAAGAATCAGCCCTTGTTTCTCCTATGTTGGAAAATGATGCAATTCCAGCATTCGAGGTTCAGCCGGGCTGTGTGGAGAGCAGAATGCAGCCTCTGCATTATTTCTGCGAGCAGCTGAATTCAATCAGCCTCAGGCAGAGCCCAGGCTTCACCTCCCAGTTTCCCCACATGCCAGAGTGGCACGGTGACATGTGACTGTGAGCCCAGCCCTGCAGATGTGTCTGTCATCAGCAGCGGTGGGTCCCTGCCAGGATCCAGTAATGTGCTTCCCATTGCCGCCGACAGCAGGGGCCTCAGACCCACTGGCTCCAGGGGGTAATTTTTAAACTTTTTTTTTCTAATTTAAAATTAAAATCAAAGCACCATCTGTTCTATGAATCTGCCAGGCCGGGGAAATGAGTGTGATCAATGGCCTGGGTCTCGTTTGGACCACTTAGTGACGTGTCCCACACCATCCCATGTGTGTATTTCATAGCTTTGATCAAGAGCTTAGCATTTGTGCTTGGGGGGTGAGGTGGGGATGGCAGTGAGGTGGGGGCTTGGAGGTGTGAATATTTCCATTTCCTGTTCGTTTTACACTCTCATTTGGCTAGATCCCGGATGGACACACTGTATGGTGTATCATAAACAGTGTTTACCTCCCACAGAGTACAAGCTCCCGCCTGCTAAGCAAAGCTGTTTGCTTATACCAAGCCCTGAGTAACTAGGTGTTTCATTGTTGATGGCGTTTAGTAAAGGAAAACATTTTTGGAGGAAAAAAAAGACTCCAGGGATGGAATATATGTGTTTGTGTGCACACGTTAAGCCGAATGAAGGGACAGCCATGAGGTTCCCATGCGCTGTCATGAGAAATTGTGCAAATAGTTCAAGTGTCCACTATCTCAGGCTCTGTCCCCTCAACCAACCACAATTCCCCGTGTCCCCAAGCTGGCCTGTAGCCCTGACCAGCCCTAGAGATAACCAGACCAAACATCTCCAAGCTAGGATGGGTTCTGGTTGTGGCTGGGGGTTTGCTCAGAGGCTCAGATGTGCTAGAAATATGCATGCGCCCAGATCCCGAAGCCCGAGACTCATTAGAAAGTCCTGTGATAGTTGTTCCCCTGCAAGATGGTTGAGAAACCTATTCTCACCTCCACACATTCCTGATCGATTCAGGCATTCACACAGAATTGCTGAACACCAGTTTTCCCCCTGTGCTTTGAGTTCCGTGTATCTAGTGTGAAAGCATGCCATTGTTCATACTTTACCACTGTTCAACCAAGTGATATTTGTGAGGCTGTCGACAAGTAAGCCTTGTGTCTGAGATGAAGGCTTTATTCTCTATTTACTGACTTAAAATTATCCTCCATCTATTAGGAAACTCCAAATAGCCTTACAACAATATCTAAAGACATCCGGAAACTGTGCTTTCATTGCCCTTAATTTACTGCACAGTCCTTTGCCCAATGACAAATACCGATTAAGTTTTACTAGCACTGCAGTTTGCATCAGTCATTCAGATGCTGTCTTTGAAAGTCCTCACTTCCTGTGGTTTAGTAGGAACTTAGTGATTTTACCTATAAGAAAAAAAATTGCACCCTCCAATTTCTTGGTGCTCCAAAATTTATAAACCGTTCCATAATGTTACCTCATGTTTATATGTCAATAACACAGAGGGAGACAAGCAGGAGCTATTACCAACATGTGACAAATGGGGAAATTGAGGCTTGTCCCAAAATTGCTGAGCTGAATGATAAATGGTATGATCAGGACTTGAGCTCAAGCTTCTGCCTCTGAAGCCCACATTCTTTCCATTACCCCATCCTCACTTCACCCTTGACCCTGGTCAAGATTGAGAACAGAGTGCATGCCTGGAGAGGTGACATGGGTGGGTTAGATGGACTCATCCATGCTCCCAGAAAAAAAATTACTCAACATGCATGTCCTGGAAATGCACTGAGGGCTCAGTCCCCTCAAACAAGCATGTCTTCAGATACAACAAAGAGAACGTTTAATGCAGAAATCATGTTTTGATAAATGACCAAACTGTCTTGAAGTTTGGAATGTTAATATGTTAATATGTTAGACAAAGTAAAGCAGCAAAGGACAGTAAGTTCTAGAATCTTAAAAGATAAATTCATGGCTGGGAAGAGGGGAGGATGAAGAAGATGCCTTAAGTCCCAGAGGTCCCATCCCCATCTCTCCTCTGCCCCCCTTCTCCAGCCCCCGTTGGACTAGAAGTCTTCCTAGGAGCCACTTGTGGGTCCCCAAACCCAGCTCATAGTTCCCTTTCTTGATACTTTTGGGTAAGCTCTTTGTAAAATCAGTCCAAAATATCTTCTCCTGTAAAGCAAATTTTACTTAGTTTCAAGTCAAGTACCAGTATTTCCAGGAAGCTGCCAATAAGGACTTCACCAGAATAGAAATCTGTTCCTCCTCGTCACTCCCCTCACATCAGGTCTCTTCCTTTTGCTAGACAGTGAAAGCCTGGAGGGTGGCCACCAGCTCATGTCTTAGTGGAGGAGGCATGGTCTTGGCCAAGGCCATGGCAGGAAGGTCCGACAGCTCTGGGACAGCCCTGGCTCTGCTGGTCCACAGCCCCGGGACCTCGAGTCTCAGCGGCCCTCCCCTGAGAGCCACATGTCAGAAGAGCTTTCTCAGCTGTGTCTGGATTCAGTTTTACAAAATAAGACATGGATTAATTTACTTGTAATATCTACTCTTGATCACAACTGTTGCTTGGATATGAAATATGAAATAAGTCTCCCTTTCAGATGTCCAACAAATGTATAGAGAAAGTCTTGAGAGACAATGACCTCAGCTCTTGAAACTTGTAAACATCTCAGCAATCTTGCCCTCAAGGGGAGATCCTTCATTCTTCTTTCTCAAACTCGAAGCAGAACTGATGGCCATGTGTGCTCTCCTTGTTTGAAGTTGGGTTTCGTTGAGTCAAGAATCTTCTTCCAGGATCAGCTCTTTCCTTAATGAAATTAGTATTTCTCATGAAATGCTTTCATGCAAAAATATTGGGTGGTCCGGGGTCTGTATGTTGTTCCTGGAATGCTTTGCAGGAGGAGAATTTTAGGAAGGGGCAACCATAATCCTCCTCTACCCAGTGGTATGGGGTCTTTTTTTGGCCTTATGCTTCCTTGGTGCAATTATAGAAGACAATTTGTGTGCGTGCATATGTGTGTGTGTGTGTGTGTGTGTGTGTGTGTGTGTGTACTTATGCTTGCACACCACACACACACACCTTTGACTTCTTTAAGTTGAAGGATGAAAGACAGCCTTGAGCATTCACACTATTGCTTTAGCGTATTTGTTTAGTTTTGTTATAGAGGCAAGAAAATAGAGGACAGCTCTCCCCACTTGTGGTTCAGACAAGTGGTTGTTGCCTTGTGTGACTGCCCTAAGAGTGTCCATCCAACCCTGGAGCCTGCTGGCCTGCATCTCACAGCTCGGCAGTGCTGTTGGAATCCGGGGAGCCCCAGGATTTTCACTATCTGCTAGGTGAATCCTGGGGTAGCCTGCTTCTATAAAACATGCGTTCAGAATATGAAGAAATCCCCTCTGAAGCCTTCATTGCTGCACTTCCTTCACGACTCTGCCCCTAAATTCAGGCAGGGCCGTGAAGTGCACTGAAAGCTCAGTCACCCCGGCCAATGGGGACCCCAGATCTGGTGCTCTGGACGGGTCCTATGAGGAGGACTAAAAGGAGAATTTAAAAGTCAGAAGGCCATAGGGCTGACCCAGCTTGGAACCGTGGCCACAGGAGCGGTAACCACAGAGGAGTCTATCTGGGGTGCCGAAGGAGTAAAGGCAAGAGTTACAGATGAGCTGAGGTTGTTGTGGGAGAGGCAGAGTAAGAGTGCAGCCAGAGCTTCATTACTGAGTTCCAGTCTGGTACCACCACATATTCGCTGACACTTAATCATTCTGTGCTTCTGTTTCCTCATCTGTGAAATGGGATGATGATGGTCCCTCTTCACAGGGTGAATTAATGAATTAGTTTAGTGAATTAATATGTATTAAGAACAGTACCTGGCACAGAGCAAGCATTATCCGTCTATTAGCTGTTATTACTACTGCTACCTTTACTACACTATGGTGGTGATGATGATGATGATGATGATGATATCATTAATGTAATACAATCCCAGTGGTTGGCAAACTGCGGCTCACAAGCCACATGTAGCTCTTTGGCCCCTTGAGTGTGGCTTTTCCAACAAAATACCATGGCCTGGGCTAGTCTATTTTGAAGACGTGGCATTAGAAGAAGTTTAAGTTTAAAATATTTGGCTCTCAAAAGAAATTTCAATCATTGTCCTGTTGATATTTGGCTGTTGACTAATGAGTTTGCCAACCACTGTACTATCTATAAGGATCATGTCTTGAGTGTAGAGTTATAATAATAGCTATTAAATTTAAATGGTACCTCATAGCATCCTTCCTTGCTAGTCTAATTTCTGGATCACCAGAGTTAAATGTTCTCTTTCTCGTGAGTGAAAAAATACCTGTCTGTAAGAATGACCACTTTATACCTATCCAGTGTTGACCTGATGGGCTCAGATCAAGCCATTCTCCAGACAGCCCTCATCGCTCTCAGAGGGCCCTTTTTCTCAGTTCCTTAGTCCCTTGGGATACATTCTACCAACTGGTCAGCTATTCTTTTTTTAGAGTTCAAGTTAGAATCATAATTATCTTCTGTGGCCCTCAGTGTATGTGGATGGACAATTATTGTATGTGGATGGACACTCATTTTATGTGTATGGACACTCATTGTATGTGAATGGACACTAATTGTATGTGGATGGACACTCAATGTATGTGGATGGACACTCTTTATATGTGGATGGACACTCATTGTATGTGGATGACACTCATTGTATGTGGATGACAATCAGTGTATGTGGATGGACACTCAGTGTATGTGGATGGATACTCATTGTATGTGGATATGTGGATTATACTCATGGTATGTGGATGACAGTGTATGTGGATGGACACTCAATGTATGTGGATGGATACTCACTGTATGTGGATGGACACTCATTGTATGTGGATGATACTCATGGTATGTGGATGATAATCAGTGTATGTGGATGGACACTCAGTGTATGTGGATGATACTCAGTGTACGTGGATGGACACTCAGTGTATGCAGATGGACAGAGCTCTCATGAAGAACATCGAGACACTTCCTGGTCCAGTGGTGTGGATGGGCCATGGGCCTGCGGTGGCCACTGCTCTGGCAGATCCCCAGGGCTCTAAGTTGG
Organism: Antrozous pallidus; assembly: GCA_027563665.1. NCBI lineage: Eukaryota > Metazoa > Chordata > Mammalia > Chiroptera > Vespertilionidae > Antrozous > Antrozous pallidus. The sequence goes on along the minus strand of CM050523.1, from coordinate 56,649,526 downwards.
CAGTAGATGCATCCAGGTGCGAGCAAACATTGACGGCATCCCTTGTTTCTTTGTTAGATGACTACGCCCAGCTGTGTAACATCCCTGTCATAGGACGCCGGCAGCCGTACGGCCAGGACGCATTGGTGGACTTCAGCGAACAGTATGCTCCGGAAGCCGATCCCTACTTCATTCAGGACCGTAAGCAGACGTTTCCGGTTACTTTGACACTGAATTGTGGTTCAAGATTAGCCAAGGGTTTTCAAAATGTAGTCCTGGGAACTTGTTAGAAATGCTGGGGTGTCATGGCCCTGGGCTAAACCTTCTGCATCCAAATGTGAGAGCTGTTGGATCAGATCTTCGTCTCGCTGGTGGGGGTGTTGCCATGTTCACTGTCTGTGACGCAAATGACCTTATTACATTTCCACAACAATCATTTTGTGCCCATTAAGTGGTGGTCTGGCATGAGGGTTTCCTTGAACACCCAGTTAGAACTGTAGCTTTTGTCACACAAGGAAATGACAAAGGTGAACTGCTCTTGGAAGTATCTTAGAGTGGGAGGTCAAAAACATTGCTCCCCCGGTCAGAAATGAATTTTCAGAATCCACTCATGAGGGGATGTGCTCAGTAAGCTATGCTTGTGCCGCTTTTCCTGCATTTGTGAGTGGGGTTTTCTTGTGGGAGGTGGGGTGTGAATACCCTGCTCTTATTTAGAAAGTAGCTGCTTTACCATGTGCAGCCCAGCGGCCCGGCGGAGGAAGCCACACGAACCGAACGTTTCCATGGGGAACCAGAGCTTTCACATGTAAACTGAGTATCCGAGGTCTGAGAAACTGGACGGTCCAAAATGAAATATTAGTAGATAATAGGTTGCGTCACTTCAAGAATGAGAATAGGGAAACGCCGATCCCAGCTGCCTGGGCCCCTTCCCACTGAGGGGCCCTCCTTGCAGGGAAGCACTCTGCACCAGATTGTCAGGACTGGGGGGCGGGAGGGGACTTGGAGAGGCTGCTGACTCACAAAACACAATGAAGCTTTTCCTTTCTTTGGGCCCTGACACCTGCGCCTCAAACTAGCCATGATCTATCCCTGAGGGGCAACGCACGTCTTGTGATTGCACTTGGATCTACTTCAATTCTGAGTTGAAGAGTTTTTTTTTCTCCCTTCCCTTCCCTTTTCCTTCTCTCTTCTCTTTCCCTTCTTTCTCCTTCCCTTCCTCCTTTCTTTCCTCCCTTCTTCTTTTTTTTTTTTTGAAGGATGCAGCATATTGTTCATCCAGTAGAACAGAGTTAGGGTGCTTTAAAATGTACATGAACAGTCCTGCTGGGTACTGAGTTTATTAAAGCATTGTCCCCACACCCTAAGAGGCAGGTTCCATACAAGAATCCACCAACGACTGCATAAACAAGTGGAACAACAAATCGATGTCTGCTCTTTTTTCTGTCCCCCTCCCTCCCTCTCTTTAAAATCAATCAATCAATAATTTACCTGAACACAGCGTTGACACATCTGTGTAACTCCCATCCAGGTCTAGAACATTCCAGTATCCGGAGGCCCTGGTGCCCTTTCCTAGCCCACTCCCTGCAAGGGCAACCACTGTCCTGACTTCCAGCACCTGAGGTGTCTTGTAGCCAACGACACACAGCCACGCACGACCTCCTGAAATGTGCGCAGATGCATTAGCAGCTCTAAGACTGTGCAGTTGTGATTTCTACACTTCTCTGTGTTTACATTATAGGTCCATAAACATTTACCTTAAAAAGAGACAGAAAGGAAAAGAAAGGGAGAAGAAATATTAAGGTTGAAATAAAGCCAGCTTACCTGCCCCATAAATCCAAAATACCAGATCCACTCTGACGCAGCCCCATAGCTTATGTGTGTAGCCTCCATCGCAACATAGTTCAGGTTTCAGGACGTCCCATGTTGAAATGTTCTGGCTAATGTACCTTCTTTTCTAATGCTCACGTTGCCTTAAAACTTTTTTCATTCAGTGCAAACCTTAAAAGGGGAACAAGTTGGTATCACATCCATTTCCTATTTAGCAACGGAGGTAGTCCAGAGGTAGTTCCAGGATCTCCAGCTTTGACTACAAAATACCCTTTAAGTTTTGAACAAGTCACAAGAAATAGCTCCCCCCTCTCAGACCAGGAGCAAGGGCTTGCTGTCCTGCTGGAGAAATGATGGTGTTGGGTAGATGGTAACAGAAAGGGGAGGCTAAGGATTCGTATCACCTTTACAATTCGCCATCTCCTGCTTTCTGGTTATTTTTAAATATTTCCGATGGCGGGTTGGTGGCTTTAGTTAGAGCAATAGCTATAAAGCGGGAATTTCCTAGAGCAGAAATCAACTTTCTCTTATAAGGACCAGATAGTGAAATGTTTAGGCTTTGCAGCCACAACCTCCTCATTGCAGCTACTCAGCTCTGTGTGTTCTCATGAGAGCAGCCAGATGCACATCAGGAGAGGGAGTGGCTGGGTTCCAGTGGAACTTTTATTTACAAAAGAGGCAGCGGGGACGCCACTGTGCTGGCTCCGCCTTAGAGTCCTGTGGAAGTATTGTGGGGAGTCTATTTGATGTCTGTGTAGGAGCTTCAAATTTAATTTCATGCTTTAATTTCTAGAATAAAAAATGATGTTATTAGTTTTAAAGTCAAAATGATTTTGCTGCAATACCTGGAATTTGACTTTATTTTCTTAAGTCAGTATTTCTCAAACTGGCTAGGGGGAATCTGCTGACATATTCCTGATGACCTGTAAGTTTTTTTTTCCTTTAAAATTTTGTACAAAGGACCTGTCCTGGATATATTATTAAAGTTACCAAGTTAGACCTAGAGTCCTGTATAAGCAATGATAGTTTGCTGCCCCCTGCAGTTCCACTGGAGAATTACATACCTCAAAGGCCTAAGAGTTTTGGCCACATTTTGATTTTTTTTCTTACATTTTTTTTCAACTACAGTTTACAGTATTAGTCCATATTAGTTTCAGATGTACAGTAAAGTGGTTCAAAAATCATGTGCTTTACAGAGCGGTCCCCCCTGCTGCTTCAAGTACCCCTCAGGCCCCATACCTAATTATCAAGATATTACTGTCTGTATTCCCTATGCTGTCATCTACATCTCTGTAACTACCCATTTGTGCTGCTTAATCCCTTTCCCTTTGTCTCAAAACCCAGCCCCCAACACCCTTCTCCTCTTTTTGGTGTTTCCTAAAACTAACACTTGGTGAGGTCCAGAGGGTGGGGAAGGGGTGAGGGGCCACACCCACAGTGTGCCTGAGTCTTTTATATTTATAGCTTTCTTCTCTAGAAAGAAAGCCAAGCACTCTCGCTGCCTGGGTAGATTGTTCCTGCATTATTACACTGCAGCCCTGAGTCCGGTTAAAGCTATCTGAAGTCAACAAGAGCGTCTTTGTTTCAGTACAAAAGGACTTTGGGTTTACTAGACACGGGCACGATGTTCTTTTCTCATTTATCAGGATGTTTTGAGTCCCTTTTACTGCCTTTGTTCTTTGATTCCCCTAGAGCCCTTTTGTGGTGCTCATTCCAAAGCCAGAGCAAACAAACAGATCTGGCCCTCCCTCTCCCCAGAACTCTAAGCAGAAGCAGCTCCCCTCCAACTCTCCTGGGTTTTCTAAACAAATGTCGCCTCAACTCTGATAAATTCACAATTGGTTCCACCCTGAAAGAGGTCCTGACATTTGCTAATGAGAACTCGGGGAATTTAGAATTTTAGGTTAAAACTTTAAATAACTAAAAGCAAAACCAAAAATCATACTTACTGGCGCATCAGAATCCCAAGATGTGGGGCTGATCTGTACAAAATATCTAAAGTTTTTTTAAATATATATTTTATGCATCCTATTGTGTTGCAGTTATATGCAGTATTCGCTTACATTTTAATGCTAACTTTAAATATGTCTGATGAACCGTAAGCAGAACCATATAGTTTTTAGAAAGTTTAAGAGGATGAACATTTCTAACGCGGCCTGTTGTTTCCAGGTTTTTTAAATAGCTTTGAGGAGCTTCAGGCCGAGGAGTGCGGCATCCTCAACGGCTGTGAGAACGGCCGCTGTGTGAGGGTGCAGGAGGGGTACACCTGCGACTGCTTTGATGGGTATCACTTGGACATGGCCAAGATGACCTGTGTCGGTAAGAATGGTGTCTTGTGGGAAATCATTCTTTTCCTGAGATCTCCTGTGCTCAGATCACATACCCTCGAGTACATTTAAGGCAGATTTGCAGAGTTTCAGTTTAGGAAAATGAGAAATGTTTTAAAGATGAAAGGTGGTACTGGTTGCCCAGCAACACCAATATACTTAATGCCACTGGACTAGCCACTTAGAAATGGTTAAAATGGCCATATTTGTACTGTATGTTCTACCACAATTTTCAAAAAGCAGAGGTGAGCCGAACCGGTATGATCTGTGGTTGAGCATCGTCCACCTATGAACCAGGAGGTCAGATTTCGAGGCCCAGTCAGGACACACGCCTGGGGTTGCGAGCTAGATCTCCAGTGTGGGTCATGCAGGAGGCAGCCGATGGATGTTTTTCTCTCATAGATGTTTCTGACTCCCTCTCCCTTCCTCTCTGAAGTCAATGAAAATATGTATGTTTAAAAACAGAGTTGGTATCTCATGTAAGAATTCCTATAGAAGAATTCCTTGACTTTGACTCTTAAATGTAGCTTTTACTGTGCAGCCAGTCATGTTTTCCCTGAACACTTGACCCCAAACATAAGGGAATGTAGACGACTGAAAAAAATACAACTTCCATGGTAATCCTGTGGGAAAAGTTCCTCCTGAAATGCTCTCGTCGCCTCCCCTCTTATTTTTAAAAGAGCAGTCAATTCACATTCATCCTGCTCTGTGTGACCTCGAATGAACCCCCAGCCTGTGGTCAGGGCCCTGTGCCCTCTCTCCTAAAAGGCCCTGGACTTAAAAGTTTTCTTCTGGGTTTTTGTGCAGCTCTTCTCCCTCCTGTAGTGTCCCTTTCCCTGTCAGTTAGTCTCCAGCTGTGGTGGGTCTGGACACGGGGGAAGCTGGATTAGTACAGGTGCAGCAAGTGCATGAGAGCCTTTCTTTCCTGTGGGAGGAAACCCGAGAAGGTAACTTCAGCCTTCGGAGGGGCCGCTCGGAAGGCTGTCGGCTCACTGGTTTGCTCTTCACTGTGTTCCTCTTGACACATCCATCGTTTCTCTGCCTGAGGAAAAGAAGTCACAAGTGCGATAGTCTTTCTAGCTCTCTTGAGATTTGACTGTAAAATGTCAGGCTAACAAATTGTTCCTGTTGTGTTAAGTAACAGGGAAAGGAATTCTAGAATCCCCCCCCCCACCCCCGATAATCTACCTTTGTAAGACCTGGAAAGTCTGACTTAGCCGTTCGGGATGGAAACAGTCGAGAATGGGACCCTCTCCGGGTGGGGGAAGGGAAGCAGAACAGCCAGGCTGTGTGCAGGCCAGTCGCCTCGATGCCTCGGGCAGGCTGTGGGCTCCGTGTCCTCACAGAGCACGTCAGAGCCGCTTCACCTGTGTGGTTTGGCTTATTGCAGACGTGAACGAATGCGACGAGTTGAACAACCGGATGTCTCTCTGCAAGAATGCCAAGTGCATCAACACAGAAGGCTCCTACAAATGCTTGTGTCTGCCCGGCTTCGTGCCTTCCGACAAGCCCAACTACTGCACCCCGTCGAATGCCGCCTTGAATTTAGAGAAGGACAGTGACCTGGAGTAAAAGAAAACCGACATAGCCTAAGCCCCTGTACTCTGCACTGTGTAAAGGAAAAGAGAGAAATGTATTATACTTGAGACACTGCACCTCCCCCAGAGTGTGGGAAACACGGGAGCAGCGAGTATCGTGTATCCTCAGAAGACAATGAAAGGATTCGGTGTGAGCCCGGTCGGTGTGACAGACCAAATGGACATTTCTCTGAAAAACCAGTATATATAGTCTGTTCATATGTAAAATTCAGTGGAAAAAAGAGGCGGAGCAGTGCTGTTATTTTAAACAGAAGGTTGTATTATTATGTTGTCTTGTGTTTTTTGTTTTTGTTTTTGGGTTTTTTTGTTTTTTGTTTTTTTTTTACTATTGCTTGATTAAATTTGGCATTTAAATAGTGGTGGAAATATTTTATATAATTTTCATTTTTTTTTTTTTGGTTGTGCAGTTTCTTGGCTACTGTTTTTCTTTTTCTTAAGATTTTTTTTTTTAATCTCAAGTGCACAAGTTGTTGGGGAGATATTGTGAAACTGTTTTGTAAGTATTATGACACAGGGTCATGTGATTCCTAGTTGGGAGCTTTTTAAAATTCAGCTTGTCTGTCCTGTGGAGCAGGCAGTGATTTTGTTTCCACACTTTTATACACATTTGGAGAAAAGTACTTTCTATTTGCAATGTATTGTCTGATTCTAATGTCCATTCTTAGCCAAGCTGCTAGTGGGTGTCAGGTGGGATCCCCCTTGTACATTGAAATGGAAGAACCAATGAACTCACATAGAATTGTAATGTGTGAAATATGCCCAGAGAAATTTTTTTGAAAACTTGATGATCCCAGCATATTTACCATTGTATGTTACAGCAAAATAAATCACCATTTTTTTTAGAAAAAAAAATTCTACCTGAGAGTAATTGTCAATGAGTATACCTGTACAAGTTGTATCCCCCCACCTTTATTTTTTAACAGGGGTTTCCTATTAATGTGGAGTTATTGGCAGGCTAACTATTAAATGTGTTAGATACTTAAAGGGCTGGATTGTGCATCAAAATGCATGTATTGATGTCCTAACCATTCAGGATTTGTGTGTGACTATATTTGGAGAGAGGGTATTTAAAGAGGTGACTATGGTTCAATGCGGTCATTGGGGTGAGCCCTAACACAGTGTGACTGATGTCCTTACAGGAACAGAGTAGGACACACACCGAGGAAAGATCATAAGAAGACACATAGGATCCTTTTAGTTGCTTTTAGGGGTTACTTTTAAAGCCCAGTTGTCCTCCATGGGTTTGGAGTTCTGTGACATGAAGAGACAGACACATAGGACAGCACATTCCAGTCATTCATTATACTCATTATGCATAACTCATTATGCTAATCCATGTATTTCCCAGCTGCTAGAGTGAGAGGCAGGTCTCTTTCTCCATCCCTCTACGGAACAGGTCTCTGTACTTTAAGTACCAATAACCAATAATATTCCATTCTTTTGTCATAATCATCAAATATTGCTTCAAAAACACTGGTGAGCTGTTGTAAGCCTATGCAATTTGAAGTTACAGGTTGATATCTGCCATGTTAGCTGAGAGGAATACTAGGTACAAACCCAGCAAACCAAACCCTAATTAAATATATCAAAGGTTTGCACAATTCCATCATTCATATTTCTCTAAAACAATGTTTATAGATTCAAAAGAATACTATAATTTAGCTGTAGTATTCTCACAAAGGTCTGACTTACTCTAAAATGTAATTGAATTCTTCTGGTAAATCTTAATGACCCAATATTGGCAGAAAATACACATCTGTTATGCTTAAGAAATGAGGTTTATGAACATTTTATTTGGGTTAACAGTTCAAGAAAACAGTTACCAAGCCTGCCAGTTCTATATGTTCCTGCTTAAAAGGACAAACCATAACTATGAATTTAGGAATTATTCTAGTAAGTTGCAGCAATAAAAAGACTATGATTCTATGCCCTCGCCAGTTTGGCTCAGTGGATAGAGCGTTAGCCTGTGGACTAAAGGGTCCCAGGTTACGGGCTCAATCCTTCCCAGTAAGGGACATGTCAATGAGTCTCTCTCATTAATGATGTTTCTATCTCTCTCTCTCCCTCTCTGAAATTAATTAAAAATATTTTTAAAGAATACTATGAATCTAATACCCTCTTCAACATTCAAATGAGAATGACTTAAGTACAGACTAAAGCACCTATGATTTACTGCTCAAATCTTTGGTAAGAAGAAGTAAATAAAGATGGCTGTCACACCTCAATATCAAAGTGATAGCCAATCACAACTATGAGCAAAAATGGAATAAGGAAAAGTAAATCACACTCTGAAAAAAAAACCCACAAAAAACAGGAGACACTGCTCAGGGAAAAGAGCTCCCTAATTTAGGATAAAACATTGGTAGTCACCACGAGAATGTGAGATGCCTCTAACCAGCTTCCCCCTATCTTGGAGAGAGTGGGATGGCCGTCACTGGTGGGGCAGAACCCACCTCCTGGAAGAAATCACTGTTTCCCTCATCCTCAGAGCCATCTCAGCCTTCTCTTCATGACTGCTCTAGACCAGTGCTGGTTCAGTAGAACTTCCTGTGATGATGGGGAGCTGCTGTATGTGAGGTGGCCAGTGTGAACTTACTTGTACCAGGCATTGTGCTTGATGCTGGAACCATGGAGATGAAGGACTTCCGGCGTTTGACCCACACCTAGCTCAGAAGATGGTGTGAGCCCAACTGATCACACCGCAATGAGGTAAGTAGTCCAGGGGGAGCTAGAACTCAGTGTTGTGGAAATAAGGAGGAACTAGTCGGTCCTGGCTGGGGAGTGGGGTGGGAGTTGGGGGCAGGGTAGAAGGAAGCCCCAGGGAACAGATGAAATAATTAGAATTGTATGGGTCTTAAATTTTATTAGGAAAAAAGAAAAGCAACACAGCCACTTCACCTGTCCCTTTTTGTCACAGAATGTGCAGCTGGTCCTACATAAAGAGCACTGGACTTGGCATCTCAGAACCACCATCTGGGTCCTAGCTTCTGGCTCTTCATGGCGTGCTTCACTGTAAGACCTCAAAAAAGCCTCTATCTCTGGTCACTGTTTTGTCAGCAATAAAGTGAACTCTAAGGCCCCTACTATGTCAAAAATTGTCTAATCATTTTATTTCCCTTTTCTCAAATTGTCTTCTCTTTCCCAGCCTGATTTTTAAAAATTGATTTAGCAAGAGGAAGGAATGTGGGGAGGGGGCAGAGATAAAGTTTTCTATGCACAGATCCTGCTACCCTCAATCCCTCATAGGTGTTGCTGAGAACAGTCCCGAAGACCTGCACACAGATGGTTTGAACAAACCATTTTGTAGGGTTGGATATCCATTACATCAGCCTTGCTACCAAGGCAAGATACACCCAACAGCCAAAGTAGGGTGCCTAACGAGGAAAGATCAGAAGCTCAGAGGGAGGAGAGAAGAAGTAGGAACTTACTCTACCTTGTCTCCTGGAAATATTAAACCCAAAGGGAATGTCTCAAAACAAGTGAACAAGTGGGTACTGTACCCGTGTCTCTATGGCACTTACGTTGTAATCTCAACATAAGGTCATTTGCGTGGAAGGGCTGAGACCTTCTCCATTGTGAAATCACGATAGTTCTAGAGCTTGGATATCTTAGTGCCAAAATTTGTTTGGTATAGCAGTGATCCAACTAAATCGTTGCTCCTGGCCAAACAGCTAAATGTCTAAAATGTTCACAATTTCTGTTGTCATGAGTCCATTGCAGTGAAAAGTTTGCATTGAATAGTTTGTTTCCAATGTGACTTTTATAGATTGATCAGAGCCATGCTGAGCTATCTTCTGAATTTGAACAATTTATCCTTAGATTACCCTGGGGTTTTATTGTATTTGCCAATAATGACAGTTTTGTTTCTTCCTTTCAGTCTTCATAGCTTTACCTTTCTTATCCACTGAACTATGAAGAGCTCCAGTGCCATAATGAATTGTAGCGTGGTGATAGCAGGCATCTTGATTGTTAAGAAAAATCCTTTTATTGTTGCCCTGTTTGGTAGCATGCACACTTAAGTTTTTATGTGTGCCTTTTAGCTGGTGAAGAATGCTTCTTCCAATTCCTAATGTGCTAAGGATGCTTAGTCTGAAATGTTGAATTGATCTAATTATATTGCAGCCAAAGATAAATGTGTTTTGGTTTTGTTGTTTACAAGAATAAACCTCTAACTTTTTGGAGTGGCCTTGGGCACTGCCTGCCCACTTCCGAGGGCCTCAGTTGCCCCTCTGCCATATGCTCACCTCGGCACCTAACCATGTTGTTGCCAAATCCCACTTCTGGTACTTTGTGTCTCATGACTGAAGAAGATGAAGAAATCTTCAGGGGAAATCGTCTACTATGGGCGAGTGTTGGAGCAAGGTCCCCTTGGGCTGGAAAACTTTGGCATCTGGCTGCCCTACGGCTCCCACCGTGGCACCTGTAACATGTATCGGGAGTATCAGGACCTGACCACCTTGTGTAACGGAGACATGGGGGCCTGGCACCCCGCCCATGCTCACTCAATCCAGATCCTGAAGGTGGAGGAGATCATGGCCAGCAAGTGCCCCCCACCCCCCACTGGCGGTCAAGCAGTTTCACGACACCAAGATCAAGTTCCCGCTGCCCCACCACATCTTGTTGCCAGCACCAGCCACACTTCACCACCAAGAGGCCGGCACCTTCTTTGAGCTGCAGGGCCTCCTGTCCCCTGGCCTGCCCAAATAAATTTCTTTGGAAAATCAAAAGAATAAAAGGATAAACCTCTACATCTGAAACATGCCCAAACTGGCCTCTGTGTGGGAGGAATACCCAAAGGTCATCAAGATTATATAAAATTTCCATTAATTAAGATATTAAAACCTCTTATTATGTTCCCCTTCAAGCAGCCAACTAAGTTGGCCATTACTGCTTATTGTAACTTGGCTTCTCTTAAACAGCCTGTAACTCCAAGGGCATACCTTGGTGCAGAATTAAAACTATGAGTATTTGTATTTCCTGAGGGGTTGGTCTAGGACAGTGGTCGGCAAACTGTGGCTCACGAGCCACATGCGGCTCTTTGGCCCCTTGAATGTGGCTCTTCCACAAACTACCACGGTCTGGGTGAGTCTATTCTGAAGAAGTGGCGTTAGAAGAAGTTTAAGATTAAAAAATTTGACTCTCAAAAGAAATTTCAATCGTTGTACTATTGATATTTGACTCTGTTGACCAATGAGTTTGCCGACCACTGGGCTAGGAAACATTCCGTTCAGAGGCCTAGGACAGACGAATGCAGGGCCCAAGCATCTAGGAAGTACAGAGCTGTGCTATTTGCTCTGGCAGCATGCATCTTCCCTACCCAGCCCCACTGTACCCATATTAATGGTGGAAGCCTGATGATGTGGAAAGGGGGTAAGGGACGGAGGAGCAGAAAACAAGAAGGCAATAGCAGTAATGAGATCCCCTAGTGGCAGCACACAGCAACACCAGACATCCAAGCACGGGGATGTCTCTCTCTCAGCCCACGGAGACATCGCTATAATCTTAAGGTCAAGTTCTTTATGTAAGATGCATTTATTAGCATACAGCTTTTTTTTACTATTCACTAATATTCAGTGAAATATTTACTTTTACTCTATGTAGGAGTGTGAAATAAGTATTCTTTCATGTTTAGTTTCTTGCTGTATGTTTTGTGCCAAGTTTGTACTGATTCCTTTGGCTACTGTAGAGAAAATCGTCCTTATGTATTTTGTTCTGCTAGTTATTTGTATCTATTTTTATAAAAATGTATTGAAATTTATTTCATGTTATGGTTTCCAGGATTTGATGGGAGATCATATTGAAAGCTATTTATATAGTGTTCCATGTGTATGGGATTTCATTTACCAGTAAATTTTTGTTCGGTAACTTAATACCTAATACTAATATATTCCCTTTTAACTATATTATTTTATATCATTAAAAGTTAGTAGAATATTGTCTCATAGCCATAACCAATGATTTTTCATCTGGACTCCTGTATATAATATACTGCATCTACAGAACTACTTTAAAAAATCTCTTTAAAGCAAGCAAGATGAAAACTATTTCAGTTTTTTTCCTTCACATTTCCCTCCTCCCCCAGTTTCCCAGATTTCCTTGTAAAACTGGCATGTCTTATCTGCCAGTAAATACAATATATATCTTTCATTGGATGCCAACTGCATATTTTGGCCTTCACACTCTTAGGAATTATATAAGTGGAGCTTGCACAGCATTCTTGGGACGTGTTGTTTTTGGTCGGGGACAGTCCTTGGAAGCCAGGAGCTCACCCAGTGGGCACGAGCAGAACGCTGAGGTTCCCTGAACCCCATCCATCAGCACCTCTGCAGTGGACTACAAGCCTGCAGGAGAAAGGACTCAGCGATCTGGGTAGTGTTTATTTTTAGTGTGAAGGGATGACATCATTGCCTGAGATTATGACTTTGGACAAGCTGGTGGGTGGGCTTGATTTTACAGCACAGAAAGGTCAAACCTTGGTTAACAGGCCACATTATTAGTGCACAGAGAACATTATATGCATGTTTTTAAAGTAGGAAATATTAACACTTTTATGGGTTTCATGTAAACTGGATGGTGTTCAAGTCCAAAAAGTACTTTATATAAAACTTATATGCTACGTTTGGCCAATTTTTTCGTTTTTTCTAAATCTTGTGATAACAATCTTCCTCCTTCTCTCTCTCTCTCTCTCTCTCTCTCTCTCTCTCTCTCTCTCTCTCTCTCTCTCTCTCTCTCCCCCCTTCCTCCTTTTCTCTCTCTCTCTCTCATTCTCTTCTCCAGTGGATTGGCAAAGGCTCTTGCTTAATTAAACTCAATTGGAGTTTGGCCAATACCCCTTTTCATACCCATGGGCTCTAAATAGTCAGTGTTGGAGTTCACATTTATAAGAGCACAGATAAAACATAACTTAGAAATGTCTAGCAAGTACCAAAAGGTGAATCAGTGAAGATCATTCCCCATATAGGAGTGTATATGGGGTGGGCTAGGGAGACAAAGGGCAGAAGTTTTTTGGGTCATCAAGACCAGGGCTTTACTGAGCCAGATTCTTCTCCCATTGAGTACATTCATATATATATATATATATATATATATATATATATATATATACACACACACACATATATATATACACACATATATATATATATATATATATATACACACACACACATATATATATACACACATATATATACACACACATATATATATCTCCTATCTAATAAAAGAGTAATATGCAAATTGACTGTACCTTTGCCACACCAAATAAGCTACGCCCACAAGCAATCAGGAACTATATGCAAATTAACACACAACCAAGATGGCTGCTGCTCATGGCAGGCTGGCTGGGCTGGGCTGGGGGCGTGGTCAGGCAGCGATCAGCCCAGATAGCAGGGAGATTGCTTCGCTGGGTGTTTCCAGCCTCAGGCAGGCTAGCAGGCTGGTTGGGGTTCCCTGGCCGAGGTCCCCTGCCTAAGGATGGAAAGTCTCAGCCAGAGGCTTTCAGCCTTGGGCAGGCCAGGGGTGAGCCATCAGTAGGACATCCCCTGAGAGCTCCCAGTATGTGAGAGGGGGCAGGTTGGGCTGAGGGACCACTCACCCCCAGTGCACGAATTTTGGGCACTGGGTCCCTAGTGTGTGTGTGTGTGTGTGTGTGTGTGTGTGTGTGTGTGTGTTTCAGAGAGAAAGGGAGAGGGAGAGAGAGAGAGAAACATCAATGATGAGTGAGAATCATTGATTGGCTGCTTCCTGTACATCCCCACTGGGGATCAAACCCACAACCTAGGCAAGTGCTCTTGACTGTAATCGAACTTGGGACTCTTCAGTCTACAGGCTGACGTTCTATCCACTGAGCCAAACTAGTTAGGGCTTGAGTACAGTCTTAAAGTAAACTGGTTGCTATGGAAGCTCATGATCTTCTTCAGGACCACAAAAGGGCTCATTAAAGTTATTGTCTTAAAATTTGGAAAACAATACAATTTTCATGGCAAGCCAGCATTGCAGGTTAATCCCTAAGCTTGAATGAATAGCATCTGGGACTTTGCTGTGGAAAACAGAGATTAACTTTGTATGGGCTTTGTACCATGTTTGTCTGAGAGCACCACCACTGGATGGCAGTAAAAATCCTTGAATTTCTTGCTTTTTTCCCCCCCTGCTTATTAGCTAGTCCTTTTTGTCCACTTTAAATGCCAAGTTTTTAGAGTTAACTTTTACCAGAATACCTTAATGTGACATGCATATGACATGTTAAACTCAAGTTTAAAAAAATGATGAAAAAAAGAGACAATTATATGTATTACAGTCATATAATTGTTAGGATAAAGAGATTTGGATGACCACAAAAACTAGGCAATTGACTTTAACCCATTAGTGAAGGTCAATACTCAGTCACTATGTCATTTTAAAATCAAATTAGGTCCAAAGTGAAGAGATATTGATTACACAAAGTCTCAGAGGGACTTTAGACTTCTAAATACTAGGGAGACTAATGATCTCAAAATGAGGACACAGGTATTATCTCTTCATTGGTTACTTTCCTAACTGAATGAAAGGTTATACTTTTCCAGTGTGGACTCTCAAAAGAAGACTCAAAGGCACTCGAAATTCTCCACATTCAAAAGTGAACTCATTATCTTAACTTCAAGGTTACTCATTTATTCAACAAATATTTATTGAACACCTACAGATTATGGCTAACCATTGGGGATATAAGAGTATCCAGTTCAGAAAAGTTTCCTGCTTTTATGGAGCTTAGATGTTTTCTGCCTCATCTAGTTATCCAACCCAGAATCTGAAGGTCACCCTTCCTTCCTCCTCAACATCACCCACAGACAATCAATAGCAAATACTATTGATTCTACATCCTAAATATCATGGATTCCCTCCACGTCTCATCTTTCTCATTTCTACTTCTCTGGTCCAAGTCATCTTCCTATTGCTACAACCTTTTCTAGCAGGTCTTCCTATGCCTATTCTTGCCTTCCTCCAATCTGCTCTCCACTGGGTAGCCAGGATGATGTTTCAAAAGTATAAACCTGGTCAAGTCACTCCCCTGTATAAAAGCATTCAGTGGCTTCCCATTGTCTTTCAGATAAATTTCAATATGTTCCCTGCTTACCTCCTCAGACTTATGTCATGCCAAGTTTCCCCTTGCTATCTGCACTCCAGTCACCAGTCATCCAGTGACAATAAAATTCTTTTAATTCCATGACTGTACCTCACTCTTGCTTCCTTTGGGACTTCCCCATAAATTCTTTTTGCTTGGAATACTCCCCTTGTTCCTCCCATCAATACTTCTTGGTCTGAGTGCTCCCTCAGATGTCAGCTAAACTATCACTTTCCCAAGGATACCTTCTTTGACCCAGTTAACTAGGATGGGCCCTCTTTGTGTGCTTTCTCTTAGTCCTTGGTATTTCCTCTCTCATGACATTCATCACACTATATTGAAATTACTTGTTTAATGTTGACCTTTCCCATAATATCAATGGTTGTCAAATCTGGGGAGTTGAAAAGAAAAACACTGATGCTGGTACCCTAGTAACTGAATCAGAATCACTGAAAATGGGATGAAGTCTGATAGTTTTATTTTTGTAATTTCTTATTTTGACTCAAACTTACAAGTTTCAAAAAAAGTATAAATAATTCTCCTATACCTTTTACCCATATTTACCAATTCTTTGCATTTTGCCCTATTTTCTTCTTTCTCTTACGATCCTCCATCTGTCCACGTACATTTTTTTCTAAATCCTACCTATTCATTTCAGTGTGTGTTTCCTAAAAACAAGTGTACTCTCTTATATTAACACAACATGGGGTGAAAAATCAGGAACAGTAACACTGTATAATCCTGGTATCTAATTGAGAGTTCATATTCACATTTTATCAAGTGTCCCAATAATCATGTAAAAGTACGGGTTTTCAGGAAGCAGTCTCTGGATAGAGATTGGTGTGCAGGAACTTTTTTTTTTTACAGGGAGCTATATCAGGATCAACACTGTGGAAGGGAAGGGGAGGAAGCAGAGGGGAGGAAGCAGCCAATATTGGACAGAGGAAGAAATGGGGCTGTGGTGTGGTCTCGACAAAGACTAGGTCAACCCTTAATGGACCTTGAAGCAGTGATGGCCTTTTATTGCTATCTTGAGATAAAATGAGGGTTATATTATATAATAAACAGTTTTTAGATCTGAGCTTCCCTGGGGAAGGAGGCATGACTTTGTGCAAGGTAGGACTTTCCTGCCAACAGAATTTCTGAGGAATGTCCTCCAATAGCTCCCTCAATAACTGGAGGAACAAGTCCTTCAGTCTTAAAGGGTCAGAGTGGCACATCACAGCTGCCACTGTGGTCCACCATTTCTATTACTCAGACCCACTTCTCCATGTAAATTCTGGGAAGAGTTCCTCTAAGACCTCGTGGTACCTCTTTTCCCAGCAGAAAGGGAAAAGAAGGTTATTAGGATAAATGACAACACCAGCTGTAAGCACTTAGGCTACAATTGATATTCACGATCTACTGGGTAAATGGCTTACCTGTTGGCATGACCCAGATCTTCATTCCTGAGGTCTCTGAGCTCTTGGTCTCCATGCCCTTCGTAAGCATAACTGTTGTGTTTGTTCATGTGTCATTAAGACGAACAAGGGAATGTCAAGAGGGAACCCAGGGGATTGCCAGGAGGTCACCATATTCTTCTCTGTCCCATGAAACAGCAGATCTCCTCGTTCTGATGATCAGCATCTTCACTGCTAGCTGATGGGTAGGTGGCAGCTTCTGAACCCCGTATGAGCATCTATTTTCTTGGTCCCCTCCAGCCATTGTTGCAAATTGGGTTTCCTGGGAAGCCAATTCTGAGATGAAGATCAGCACACGGGTATTAAATTAGGGAGAGTTCTTTAGAACAATGTCTATGAAAAAGAAGGGAAGGAAGCCATATTGGGTAGAAGATGGAAATGGGTTATGATGCAATCTCAACAGACCCTCCATCTCATTACAATCTTATAAAGTTCTGCTGTTTAAAGATTTTTAAAAAACTAACCACATCAGTGACATCAAGTAGTACAGTGTGCACTTCCAGCTTCAGTTTCTTTGCTGCAGTTATAAAATATTGGATCAACACCTCAGAGATGAATATCCTGTCAAGGCTTCCTGAAATCCTTCATTTTATTTCTCTGCAAAAATACCTTTTATTCTTTTGAATTCAGTGATTATACTTCAAAACAGTTTTCCCATAAACGTACTGTTTTCTATTTATGAAAGCATTTATCCTTGGGATACTCTAGTATTTTAGGATTTTTCAGTAGGACTTTTTAATGACTCTCCCCTCCCCCGCAAAAAAGCACTTCTTCAGAAATGTAACTTATAAAATAGAATCTAACAAGTATTGTAAGCTGAGACTTATTACAAAATTTGTACTTTCACCCAAATGCATGACCAATACTGAGTAATCTTTCCTAATATTTGTTTCTTCACATCTTCAGCAATGTTTTCTATGTAACTTCCAAAAACATTTGCTAAAAAAGGAATGCCTCTTAGTCCTTGTGTTACAATTATTCCAACCATTTCATATATGTATATTTTTTACTATTGTAGAAAGAACCAGAGACCTGTGGCTTTTGTCTTTAAATGGTAAAGGGAGAAACCTCAAAAGAAGGTCCTAAGTAATTGTCAGTAGGTTTTGTGAGATTTGTTAAGAACTGGGTTTATAAGTATCTCTGAGAAACCTGGAGTTTGTCTTCCTGTTTTGATGCTTAGCTTTTAAATGTCTTGCTAACTCCGGGACTTTTTTTATTACTAGTTAATATCTCAAGACACAATATGCTAGCCAACTAGGTGAATTTTATCACTAATAGCAGCAGATGTAAATCCATGTTTCAAATGGTCTTCTTGATAATTGTCGATCTGGAGGGACTATTGCTTGTGGGTCTACTGATATCATCAGCTCATAATGAGGCTGATAATAAGTGTGGTCAGAGTAGAAAAGTTTGTCTGCCATTTTTCTTAGGTTTATTTTTCTATTATCTTTCTTTCACTTGCTACTTTTGTGCAGACATCTTCTAAAGCCTTTTATTTTATTTTTTTCAGTATGAGTGCTAACCTAATTAAGATGAGATGTTATCTAAATCTGCTTACTGGGTACACATTAATAGAAATGTCGGAAGTCTTGCTAGAAGCAGTCGAATGACTGAGACAGCATCTTCTTTCTTGGTGGGATACCTTAAAAACACTGAGCAATTAGCAAGCTCCCACTGATACAAAACGGATAACAAGGTTAAAGAGTATGGGCTCCTACTAAACCGTGTCTCCCCACTCTGAACTGGTGCAAGGGGTGTTTTGGGCCTCAGTGCAGTATTTTGCCTTTGCTTGGATTAATTGTACCTCCCATCATTTGTCCCTTAGCTTTAGCCTGTCAAGATCTTCTGAGAATGATTCTATCACCCAATATGGTTGCTACTTCATTCAAGTTTGCATCTCCCTACGTCTTTATTTAAAATGTTAGTGTAAATATTAAGAAACTTTTCTCTTTAAGACAATACAATAAAACAACTGCCCTTTGCTCCAGTTATTGCTCAGCCCCTCATGGGACCGAAGGGGCAGGATGGTTTAGTCTGTAGTCCCTGCTGGGTTTCCTGCCAGGGGACTCGTGTGTTTCAGAATCAAGCAACATGAGTCAAGAACTCTTGGGGTCCTTGTTCTCAAACTCCTCCCTCAGATCAGCACTGGTGTTGAGAAGCCCTTCCCCACGTTCCTAATCACCAGCACCCGGTTTTCTCAATTGCTCCCGACCCCCTTCTAGGAGAGACACTTGAATACAAATTTTAAAAAGTATTTTGCAGAGTTACCTTTTACTAATTTTCTCTCCTTCCTCACCTCCCCCGACTCCACATAACTTCATCTTATTCACTGAGTTGCCCCAGATTGTGAAGCCAGTAGAAGGAAGAGAAGGTTTTGGGGTGACACCAGATTTCTGGGCTTGGTGGCTGCGCTGAGGGAAGCTAGTGCTTCCTGCCTACTTCCCGTGGGGAAAACGATGCCCAGATTAGAAAAGGCAGCGTGACTGTGAGGCTCTTTCGGCCTGGGGCAGTTCCAGGACATGGGGGGCGGAGTAGGAGGGTTTCTACCAGTGTGTGCAGTGGAGGGGCACTGCCAGGCAGCTGGGGAGGACCACTTCCGGAGAGGTCTGCTCAGGGGTGGGGCTGCATGTATGTGAGCATGTGCAAGTGTGTGTGTGCTTGCTGGCGCATGAGTATCCTCCACATACACATGCCATCGGGGAGGTGTCTGAGGAGCAGGTCCAGCCCTGTCCTTTGGCTGGGAAGGCGGTGCCTGGAAGGTGTGCCCGGGTCCCAGGTTGTCACAGTGCAAGGAGCCTGGGGCAGCCTCAGGCCCCACACCAGCCAGTCGGGCGCCCTTCTCGCCAGCTGCCAGCCTGCCTCAAGTCCTGGGCCCCGGCCTGGGGGCCCGGAGGCCGGTGCTGCGCAGCGGCTGGAGTTGGAGTTGGAGATGGAGAAGGAGAAGGCCCAGCTGTCCACCACACGCTCAGGTGTGCCCAGTTTCTTCCCCCGAGGGGCTGCTTCACTGCCAATCACTGCCCTTCCTCCCGGAAGGGGCGGGACCCCGGGCAGTGGTGCCTCCTGACATGAAATGTGGCTGCGGGAGCCCAGGGGCTGGACCCCCTGACAGCCCAGCTCCATCTGGCAGGCAGGAAGGGGCCCTGTGGGCGGTCAGCTGCGGGGATGGGAGGCGCAGCGGGGAGGCCAAGAGGGAACGAGCCGCGCCCAGCCCTTAGCCGCCTCGGAAAAGGACAGATGGTCCCGCAGGTAAGGTCCAGTGTGGGTGCCTGAGAGCCGGCCAGCCTCGGCGAGCCCGGGGCGGCCGCCAGGACAGAGGCACCAGCTCTCAAAAGTGGTTGGCAATTCCCTCCTTTACTGATAGGATCGCTCCGCACAGAGCGGGCGGTGGGTGGTGGGCTGGTCACCCGCTGCAGGTGGGGTGGTGGACTGGTCACCCGGTGCAGGTGGGGTGGTGGGCCGCTGGTCACCCGGTGCAGGTGGGGTTGGGCCACTGGTCACCCGCTGCAGGTGGGGTGGTGGCTGCTGGTCACCCGCTGCAGGTGGGGTGGTGGCTGCTGGTCACCCGCTGCAGGTGGGGTGGTGGGCCCTGGTCACCCACTGCAGGTGGCTGCTGGTCACCTTGGCAGGTGGGTAAGAAGAATGACATCTCTAATGTTACCACGGCTGACACTTGGGTGCATTTCCTTAACCAAGTTTTGCTATGCACTGATGTAGTAAGGATAACATAAATCAATAAATACTGGGTTAAAAATCGATGAGGCTCTTTCCATTTCGGAGCATATTGTATTTTCCCTCCTTATGGTTATCGTTCAGTCAGGAATGCGGCTGGTCATGATATTGGCCAGGCCCTAGCTGCTTATTGAGCTATTTCTAGGTTTTACTTCTTGACTCATGAATATACAAGACCGTGTCTAAATATATTATGAATCCTTTACATGAATAAGGACTCTCAAAATTGAGTTTCACGTGTGGCTTATCAAATATCTTGCTGCTTTACATTTTGGATTTTGCACACAAATATGTGCACACGTGCAGGCTTTTGCCCATTAAAACCACGCTGCTCGACCACTTTCAACTGAGCATGACCTTTGAGTTTTTCCAAGTTGGTTTGAGGTTTGCAATGTCATTTCCTGTCAAGTGGCTGCTTTGTGACCCAATGCATATGCTTCCAAATTTCTGGCTGAAGTTACACTTTGCAGCTGAGGAAGAGTGTTCTCAGTTGTTGAAAGCTACGTGGTTGGGTAATAATTATTATAAGACTAGAGGCCCAGTGCACGAAAAAATCATGCACTGAGGATGGGGGGTCCTCAGCCTGACCTGCCCCCTCTCACAGTCCGGGAGCCCTCAGGGATGTCCTACTGATGACTTACGCCCTCTGTGGGAGGCAACCGGACCAATCAGGGGAAGGTGCCACCCCATCACCTCACTGCTGCTGCCACTGCCAGTGGCCATGGTGGCCATGGCTGCCAGCCCTTCTCGGCCCTCACAGTCACTGAGGCTTTGTCCGGAAGGACATCTGGAAGACATCTGGTCTGTCTGGTCTAATTAGCATACTACTCTTTTGTGAACATAGAATTTAGTGAGCATTTACCATAGTAAGCATTGTCCTCATGCTTTATTGCAATGAACTCAATCTTGTCAACTCTGTTATGTAGGTCCTATTATTAATATCAGTTATTTCCTTTAACATATGGGCAATACTGAGACACAGAGAAGTTGAATAACAACTCACCCAAGAGCATACAGAAAGCATAAGGAGCCAGGAGCCAAACTCAGGAAGTCTGTGTTCTTAGAGGCCAATGCTCTGAATCACTAAACCGCTGTCACCCATGGGTTGTTTTCGACATCTTCTGGAAGGGAAATCTTTAACAACTGGTGTTTTAAAACAATGAGATTCAAAGTAGCTTGCTAGACAACAAGGCTAGCTAGACTCAAAAGAAATTGGGGTCTCCTGGGCAGAATACCCATTTTACAGCCCGAAAGATCCAGGATTGCCTCTGGAGTGTTGACATTTGCCACTCACTGACTATCCAAGTGCCTTCCTACACTTTCTAGGCTCCCAGGAACAGTGAAGGCCACATAATGAGCCTGACCGTTGGCTGTGAGTGGAAGTGAGGCAGGCCACTTCCAGACTTTAGGTCTCAGCGGCTTTGTTCATGCCCTGGCAAATAGGAGCAAATTGTTTTTTGTGTTTTTTGTTTGTTTTTTTTAAATATATTTTATTGATTTTTTACAGAGTGGAAGAGAGAGGGATAGAAAGTCAGAAACATCCATGAGAGAGAAACATCGATCAGCTGCCTCTTGCACGCCCCCTACTGGGGATGTGCCTGCAGCCAATTTACATGCCCTTGACCGGAATCGAACCCGGGACCCTTCAGTCCGCAGTCCGACGCTCTATCCACTGAGCCAAAACGGTCTCGGCAGGAGCAAATTGTTATTATCACTTACCCTTCTAGATACCATCACACAGCATAACGGTAACAGGCAGGCCCCATTTTATTGTGCTTCGTTTTATGGTGCTTCACAGATGTGGCATTTTTTACAAATTGAAGACAGGACCCTCGACCACCAAAAAGCTTATGACTCACTTGATTGCGGTGGTCTGGAACCAAACCTGCAGGACAGAAGAATGTCTTCGTGCAGGTGTCTGTTTGCTTCATTTAAGCATGGTGAGAATGGACTAGCAGTCTTAGGAGTGAAATGACACTAGCTTCTGTTGCTGCAGAATCTTTTTTTAACCCTTTTTTCTTCTTTATTGATTAAGGTATTACATATATGTCCTTATTCCCCCAAAACCCCCTACCTCCCATTCATGCCCCCACCCCTACCCCCGTTGTCTGTGTCCATTGCTTAGGCTTATATGCACGCATGTAAGTCCTTTGGTTGATCTCTCCCCCTTATCCCCTTATCCCCCTACCTTCCCTGAGGTTTGATGTTCTGATTGATTTTTCTCTGTCTTTGATCTATTTTTGTTCATCAGTTTACGTTGTTCATTATATTCCACAAATAAGTGAGATCATGTGATATTTATCTTGATCTGCCTGACTTTTTTCACTTAGCATAATGCTCTCCATCTCCATCCATGTTGTTGCAAATGGTAAGAACTCCTTCTTCGCTGCAGAATCTTTTACTCACCACTTCTCCTCTCTTCAGAGAAATTTGAAGGTGATTACAAGAATCTCTTGGACTTTTCTCAAGCAATGTCAATTATTCGCAGGCTCTGAGCTGGTTACTGAATGTTGCTTAATGAGTCACCTTGAAATTCAGCAGCTTAAAATAGCAACAAGCATTGGTTGTTTCTCATGGTTTCAGTGGATCAGGGAGTAGGAAGCTGCTTGGCTGGGCATTCTTGGTTGGGGTCTTTGATGAGCCTGTTGTCAGATGTTGGTTGAGGCTGGGATCACCTTGAAAGCCTCTAGCATCTGGGTTGGGAAGATTCAAGGTATCAGCTGGGGCTTTTGTTTCATCTGAAGCTTGACTGGGGAAGGGGCTGCTTGCAAGCTCACGTGGTTGTTGGCAGCATCCAACTCCTTGCATGCTGTTGGATTGAGGACCTCAGTTTCTCGGTGGCTTTTGGAAGGAGGCTACTCTCGGCTCCTTGCCACGTGGCCCTCTCCAGTGGCAGCTCATAACATGGCAGCTTGCCAGCAAGGGAAAGAAAGAGCCTCCTGGTCATAGTGAATATGACCAGAAGACTCAATCGTTTTAACTTGTTGCATTTAGTTGAAGTGAATTGCACCCAATAATTTATGTTAAGAGCTCTAAAGCTTATAATTGTGTTCACCTTGACAATATTAATGTAAACCCAGTTTAAACTGTTTCCATTAATTGCATAATTATACGGTTCAGGGGATTATGTGAATTCAGACTAATCTTTTTTTAAGCAAGAAACCTGTATGGACTATTAAATCAACAACCAACCCACCACTTGGTCTTTATTAGACCAGAGTGGCAGCCAAAGCAATAAAGTTTACTCTGATGGGTAAATCAGTTTCACCGCCACACTCCTTCCCACTCTGCCTTCCTCCCTCTGTCTAAATGTTGTGCAAAAACAAGGTGATTTTGGCACCGTACTCTTGGAGCCCCTGGTAAACTCTGTCTGCTTCAGAAGTGTGCCACGTCCCGTGCCTGCAATGATCTGTTTTCTTTTCTGCAGATTTTCCTCCCAGTGATGGGTTTACTTCCTCCTGCCTCCAACAGTGACTAGCCTCACAGCCCACTTATGGTGGAGTCCAGAGGCTTTCCCAAAGGAACACACAACTGGCAGGAACAGCAAAATGAGGGTGCTCATGATTTAAAATCAATAGACAAAACTTTTACTGCAGCACCAATTAAAATGTCCTTTACTGTGATGTCAGATTTAAACCTTGACAAAACTGAAAAAGTTCTGGGCATTTATTATGGTAGAGTCTCAAGACTCTTTTCCCCGCCATTGCATGGAAACTCATGCTGTTTTATTTTAGGTGCATGGCAAAGTGACAGAATGCCAATAGAGATCAAAGTTAAACACAGCGAAGGCAGTCTGGCTAGAGTTTCCCACTAAACTTTACCAAGGTCTAGATTATCACCTTGACCTTCCGCACTTTGTGAACAAAGATAAACTATCATTAAAAATACCTACAAGGCATACAGGTTTAGGTACCTACAGTGCATTCAGCTCATTTCAGCATTAACATACAGACCTTTTTTTGTCGCTTTTTTTTTTTTTAGGACTTTTGCTTGTGTTTCCTCTCTATTGCATATGTACATTGCAATTCTTTGTAAGTGACTGCAATTTTAAAAATCAAAACAGTTTCAGAGACAGAGAAGCACCAATCAGGTGCTCAAACCTCAGATGGAAGGTAGAGGAGAGTGGGGGTAAAGGGGAAAGATCAACCAAAGACTTGTATGCATGCATATAAGCCTAACCAATGGACAGAGACAACAGTGGGGGTGTGTGTGTGTGTGAGGGCATGTATGGGAGTGGGGGGTGTGTGTGAGGGCATGTATGGGAGTGGGGTGGGGGGCAATGGGGGATATAAACAGATATGTAGTAACTTAATAAAAAAATCCATTAAAAAATCTATTTTCCTCCAGTTACAGAACCAAAATAGTTAAAGAAAGCCACATGGTACCTTTTCTCACAAAGCCTTTGACCTTTTCCCTTAATGCCTTTTGAGAGTCTGTCATTAGTTTTAGATCAAGAGTGCACAGCCTTTCTGTTTTTATAGATGTTTTAGTGCTCCACTTCTACCCGTGGGCTATCGAGGGAGCTTGTGCAGTTGTCCTTCTTGAGGAGTGAAATATCTCCCCACAAAGGAGAAGGAATGTTTCAGAGAAGAATGAAAGCCTGCTCAGTGCTCTTGGAGTTTCTCAGACGTGAGAAGTTTCATTCTTCTCACACGAGAGCATGGCTTGTTCCCAGAGACATATTTCCCCATTGCCAGCCAGTGTCAATCTTTGAGCCACTGAGTATCTGCAGCTGTTTTATCCCAATGGTCACGGGCTTCCTTCATCCTTTCTGCTGTTGCAAGGAGGTCACTCACTCCTCCCTGCGTCTCTCTTGTCTCTCACAGAAATGTGTTCCTCCCCATCGGTGCCTGGGATGTAGAGAGTCTTGCTTGTCCCACCCCAGCTCTGGCTGAGCTCACTGTGAGCCTATTGTTTCTAAAACACAGGGCTTTGCATGTTGGTTACAGATGGACAAGAAATAGCTGAGTCAGAAAACAACAAATTACTAAGCAAGAATAGGGAGTGGGCTCTTTTGTTTTCCTCTAGAGACTTTTAATTTAATTTCTTCATGTTTTCCTTGGGGTTAGCCTTATATTTCAGACAACTTATAATTTTCAGATATACATCTATTGGTAAAGTTGGCTTTGAATGTACCCATTTATATTATGACTACCCCAAAGTGAGCGCTCCTTTGTCTCACCCTTAAATCTCCTCCATTTGTGTATTGTTGTTTTATTTTTCCCCCTTTATTACATATGTGTCCTTATCTCCTCATTGCCCCCCACCCCTCACTCATGCCCTCCCCCCTCCCCCCCCCATTGTCTGTGTCCATCGGTGAGGCTTGTAAAAATCTCCCTTTGTTCTTTCCACTGCCTTGTCTTGGCTTGCTTCTCCAAAGCCATTGTGAAACGAGTGTGTCTTCTTCACTATGTGTATGAAAACGTTGAAGCAGGCCTTCTAAGTAGAACTCACCAGCCTAAAAAGCCCTCAAAACGTTTCCTTATTCTGACATTTTTAAAAAATCAGTGGTCTCAAGTCCTTTTTAGAAAGTAGAATATAAATACAGAATAAAATAACATAAAACAATTCCATAGACCAGTGCTTCTTATACCTTAGTGAGCAACAGAATCACCTGGAGTTAAAATCCATATTGCTGGGCCCTCACCAGAGATTCTGATCCAAGTGCCGGAGATGCTCCTGGTGGGTGAACACCTAGAGTAGCCCCTCCATCCAAGAAATCTTCTAGCTAGTGATTCCCAAAGTCTTACCCCAATGTAAAGAGCAGCTTCTTGCTAAGCACTAAGTGTAGGATGATCCGTAGACATGTAATAAATAGATCTCTAATATAACCACATGAAGTAGTAATATTTTTTAAAAATTCTGTCGTAAAAATTAATGTTTTAAAGCACACACAGTGTAAAAATTAAAAGAGCACAAAGTGTGTATCACAGCCTAGACTACACCTCCATCCCAGATCTACACCCCTGCCCCTTTGCAGAATCAACCGTGTTAAGGCCTCTTGTTAGAGAATGTGCACTTCACGTTTTGAGAGAAGAATTGACCTCCAAATAGCTAATGCCAGTTTACACTTCCACTATATCAATGCTTATTTCTCTCCACTTCAACGGTGTCAGACAGCGCCCAAAATGTTAATCTGCCAATCTGAAATGTGAGAAATGACATCTAATTTTTATTTCCATATGTTGCGATTATGAGAAGTTACACAACATTAAGTAGCAAGACTGTGGACAACCTTTTAGCTTAGTGCAGATGAATGGCCAGCTTACAAATTCAAGCTTGTGATTTCTTTTAAGCAAAAGGTCCCTATTTCTTGTTCACCTGATAACTTCTTCCTTTTGTTGGACTTTACCTCAAAAAGTACTTTGCCTCCTCTAAGAGGAAAAGAAACAAATAGGGTATCACCAGTTGTTCAGTTTTTCCCGAGGGAATTCAATTTCTATAGCATTGTTGTGGGGAAGAAGGAGTAGATACAGGCTTGTTCATGGTATTTTACATGGAAAAACATACCTCTCCAAACCTAAGCTTTGCTTATCGTAAATGACAATTGCAAGGATACCAAGGCTCAAAGCAATTAAAGAAAATTTTGAGAATGACACACATACCAAAGCTGAATTTCCCTTAGCTTGCTTATGAGTATTCACTTGAAAGAAACACACACACACACACACACACACACACACACACACACACACACACACACACACCTAACACTGCTTTTTGAAATCAGATGCATTTCCTGCCTTCTTCTTTCCTCAGTACTCTTACGACCAGTCTATTTATAGCCCAGGAAAGGAACAAGCTCCTTTGGAGGCAGGAAAACGAAGTTCAGAAAGAATAGGAGGAAGTGTGCCTGCCATTTAGCCAAACAACCTCTAATTCATTGAGCTCAAAGCTTAGCAGCTTCTGTCCTTGTTAGGCATAAACAGCTTGCAAATTGGGATTTTTTCCCTCTCCCTGTTTTTGAACTGAATTGGGGCAATGGAGATAATGGCAGCATTTTAGAAGGGAGAACAGGAATCTCTAGGAGTTGAGACACGTGGGAGAGAATTGCTAGGGTTGGTGAAGTGGAGAGAGAGCAAGAGGCGTTTCAATAGAGATGAACTTGAAATGATTGATCGTCGGGGAGGTAAGGTAAGTGTCGTTTTTAAGACTGCCCATGGATGTGTCTACATGTATGTCACGAACTAGGATAGTAGCTACGGACTGTGGGTATGACCTGAGGGCAGATCCTGATGCAACTTTCCACCGAGCTTTGCATGTATCTCTGAAACAAGGTAGAAATCAGTCTCAGTTATGAAATCTGCCGTTGTTAATAATAATACATGTTTTTTTTAAGTGGTTGTTTCCTTAAGACAACTTTATCTGCACTAAGGTTTACTAATAGTATAAGTATATTCATTAAAGGTGATTTTTGTGAAAAATAATTTATAGATATTTGCCTGTTTTTCTATCTTTATTGAAGTACTGATTAATAATCCATGCATTGTTTCTTTGGTTTAGAATATATATACTGGGCTGTCAGGCATAAATGGTCAATGTTAGAAAAGTCGTTTTACCTAAAATTTAATTTTGTGTGAAATTAGGTGAAGACAAAGTTGGTCTGTTTTCAAATACAAAGCTTCTTTCTCCTGGACATCATGGTCAGACAAAGGTGAACCTTCTAGAAGCACTAAACACAGCACTGAACAGGTCCAGTGATGGAATTTGCTCACAATAGTTATTGCCATTTAAGTTATTATTTCAAAACATTCATTCGGCATGTGTTTTCTGAGAGACCTGAGAAACGCCACTGGGTTTGGAAGTGGGCAGGTCACAAGGGAATGGATGAAATCCAACAACAGTTGACATCTCCACAAAAACTTGTAAAGCTCTTAGGGACATTCCAAATTCTTTCAACATTCCTTGACATCAAACAAGTGCGTTTGTTTAAATGATGCATCGTATTTGCATCCACTGCTGGCAATATCTGTGTGTATGCCTCGGAGAAGTGGATTAATCTTACCTCAGTGTCAAACAACAGGATAAAGTTCTGGTGGTCGACTGGAAAGGAAGAACAGAAGGAAGTAGGTTGCTGTTGTTTGGCTTTTCCCAGTCTGAGGTTGGTATGTTTAGAATCTGTCGCAAGGAGATAGCATAGCTGGGAGCCAGGAAAGCTGAGCCAGCCAGATTGCAACTGGCGTAGGAGGCCAAGGCTTGGTCTGTCTTCGTGTGGATGTCATTGGCTGTTCCTTTCCTGGGAGAACGTAAGGGTTCTTTTTTTTTTCTGATTAGAAAATAATTCAGCCCATGGAAACTGTGGCAAAGTATAATATCCTTAAATAGAAAGGGCAATATTTTTTAGATGAACTTAGGTTGTGAAAAATAGAGGGAAATAAAATTAATCCGGACAAATGCGATGGATCTGAAGAATCAAATAGAACAAAGTCTTAGCATTTATTTCCAGGACACTCTGGTGCTGCAAAGTCTATTCTGAATCCATTTGATTATTTCTGCAGAGTGAAATCCAAGGGAACCTAATGAACTGCCACTCCGTGTGGGTCTAGTAGAGGTCTTGCCTACAGTGACCCTGTTAGCATTGAAGTCCCCCCACTCACCGTTTCAAAGCCACGTTCTCGCTGGGCACATTTGTGTGTTTACATTATGAGAATAAAAATGTTTGCAACACTATTGAAGATGTAAGTAGATAAAATTATGATACACATTTTATTCTAAGATTATATTTTTTCACTTTTAGAAATGTTGTTGGTGATTGTTTTCTGGATTGTTTCCATAGCTACTTATAAATATATTAATGAAATGCCAATTATTTAAATAGATTTCTTGGGAATTACTTAATGGTTTCACAGGTTTCTTGATGTAGTTTGAAACTCCTAAGAATATTTCATGTTATTAGATTTTGGTTATTTGGGGGAAAACTGCCAATGTATTTTAGCTTCTTCATCAATTAAATAGAAATGTATTTCCTGGTTTCCAGCGTTACTGCTATGATCACTCTGTGTTCACAGGTTACACAGTGTAGCCACCCTGGCTCTCACATGTAAATGTAAGTGTGAGGGGATAGTGTGAAGTGGTGAGAAGTTTAGATGTTAGTTAATGACTCCACAATTTGTCCGGTGTGTTGGAGGGGGGTGTAAGGAGAAATATGCCTAGGTCAGGCAGCCATACCTGTGTGGGGAGAGGGAGTCACATACTGATTTTCATACCTAGAAGCAGCTTAAATCCAGATTAGTGGCCTCTGGAGGTTTTTCTCCTATGTTCTCAGCCCCATACACTCTATGTTACAGGTTAGAAGCAGTACCATACAAGCAAACCATGTTTATTAAATCCTCCTCCTTATAATACAGTCTCTGCCTGTGATAAACTTAACGTGTACTTGGAGAAAGAGAATTATAGAGGACAAAAGGCATCCTACATATGGAACCAAATGAATGAGGTAGAGAAGGAGTGCCAGATAAGATAGGCTTGATCCAGGCAGGTTTCATGGAGGTCTGAGGTTGGGGTGGGCCTGAAAGGGCAGAAGGAGGTTTGATGGGTACAACAAGACATAAGAGCATCCAAGACAAGAATGGAGCTGTGTGCATGGGCAAAGAGAGGAATGTACTTGGGTTGTCAGGTGAAATACAGAATTCCCATTTAGATGTGATTTTTTTTCAGATAAACAAGTACTTTTTTTTTTTTTTTTAGTAAAACACTCCTATTGCACAGGTGTGTATGAAGCCCATTGCATGGGACATACTTACACAAAATATTATCTGTTGTTTATCTGGTTCACTGTTAATTGGGTGTCTGGGTTTTTTTTTATTTCCTGAGTCTGGCAACCACTCCAGGGAACGGTGCGTCAACCAGCTCACCAGGAGCAGAGGCAGTGAGCATGTGGGTGGAGGAAGAGAGTAGCATCTGGAGGTGGGTGGGGTCAGACTGTGATGGGACCGTAGTGCCAGACCAAGCGGTTTGAAATCTAATTCGAAGACACTGGGGAGCCTCTGTGAAAAGGGAAATGACATCAATAAGATCTGCCCATTTGAGGCAGAACCTGGGGGTACAGATCTGGGTACTGGTGACAGCAGAGAGAAAGAAACCAGATGGAGACACGTCAGAGAGCAAATCGACTTGTTTTGTAAACTAACTGATATGGTTATTGAAGGAGAGGAACTGCTAGAGAGGATGATATGTCTTATGTCCGTTAGAAGAAGTTGCCAATCAAGAGACAGAAGCAGGCCAGGGAGTTAGTAAGGAAGATGAGGTTCCAGACATGTTAAGTTTGAGGTGACGATGGGATCATTAGGAGGAAATAATAAGTGGACGGATGGAAATGGGAAACAGCTTAGGAGGGAGCTGAGGACCGGAAAGGACAATGGCCAACACTGACTGAACGTTTACTGTGTGCCAAGCCTGTGGTAGCCATTCTGTGATGCTCACTACCACCTATGAGCAGGTTCCCTTGCTCCATTTAATAGATGAGAAAACAGAGGCTCATGTTCTGTAACTTAGCCAGGGAGAGACAGACAGAAAATGGAGCCCAGGTATGTTATGAGGTCAAAGCTCCTGCTTCTGCTAACTCCCACAGGCAGCATCGAGGATCAGCTCTGGATTCACTTTCTCCTGCAAAGATCTCAGTGTGCCAATTGCTCATGCTGTCACCCAGTTCTTAGCAAGATGACTGGTCTTCGTTGCCTAACTAACTGTGGCAGCCCTCAGAATTCTGCAACTTTTGGTGAATCTCTCTGAGTAAAAGGGAATAATTTAAATACAGAGATTTTCTTATTTATTTATTTATTACCTAGATTGTTTTTCCCTTCAGCGCCTCATTTTCAAATGTCTCGTTTATCTGGTGAAATAAAGATCATGCTGCAGAGAAAACATGACCAAGAGTGTTTAACTCTTCTCTCTGTCCCTGGCTGCCCTCTAGTGGCAGTAGGAGGTAACGATGCTCAGCCCACCCCAGGGACTGCACAGTCAGCCACTTAGATGCAAGCAAGTCCCTTCCAAAAGCAAGAATTCACAGAATCACTACAGAATCATCTATGGGCTCTTAAGTGGTTTGGAGCCTAATTGTGCTGGAAGATTCTGGTAAAAGAATTACATACACCCTTAACAGGTGGCTCACCCAAGGGACATTTTTTACAAGTCAATTTTGAGTTTATCTTGAACTCTGTAGTCACTGAAAGTATTTTAGTTGTTGAGATCCAAGATGGCCATGGAGTAGGTGGAAGGTGCATTCACCTTCTCCCAGGAACAAACTTGAATTACAGCTAAAATATAGAACAATCAACCTGAATTACCAACTGGAGAGAAGTCTGATAGGCAGGGATTTACAGAAAAAAGCCACCTGGAGACTAGAAGGAAGGGTGGATGTGTGAAAAGGGCAGGCCTCACCCGGACAACTCCTTGAGACCCCATCCCACCGCAGAGGTCGGCAGGCCCCCCGAGACTTTGACTGAGTGGCCGCAGACTCGGCACTGGCACTGAGTGTGAATCTCTCTCAATTTGGTGAACACCGCTCACCCCTACCTCCTGATTCACTGAGAACTGAGGCTCTCTCGGTGACTGAGCCTGAGAGGCGGAGGCAGGGCTCAGGGTGTCTTGGGCCTTTTGCTGACCTGTCCGAGACGCGGTGCTGGTAAAAGCCAGCCTTGGTATGCAGCTTTGCCCTTCGCATGCACACCCGGATCTGGCCGAGGCAGCCACAAATGGTGGATTGCTTTCTAGCTCCAAATAGGTTGTCCAGGGCTGGTCACAGGCAGCATCTGGCATTGACCTGCACTGGAGTCCCTCCTAAGAGGCGGCAGAATCTACATACCCAGTGGCAGGCACCAGACCACCTCAGAGCATGACCCACTGAGCTCCAGAAGCCGCACATTGCCCCTGCTAAGGCAAAATTTGCTTTGTGTGGTCAGCATTCACATAGTAGCTGGTACATGATGGTCGGGGCCATTCCCCTAGGCAGGCAGCCTAAAGGCTGACCCATTTACAGGGGGCCATCAGCCATCCAGACTCAACTGAAACAGGAAGGCTCACATAACCCGTGCAAGGGACATTCCTGGAGCACCTTGCTTGGGTGATGCAAAGAATTAAATGGCCGTAAATATATACCTATCAATAATCACTTTAAATGTAAATTATTTAAATGCTCCAATCAAAAGACATCCAGGGTAGCTGAATGGATGAGAAAACAAGACCCACGTATATGCTGCCTATGAGAGACCTACCTCAGTACAAAAGGCACACACAGACTGTAAGGGATGGAAAAAGATATTTTATGCAAATGAAAAATTTAAAAAGCTGGGATAGCAATACTTATTTCTCACAAAATGTACTTCCAGACAAAGCCTGTAGTAAGAGACAAAGAAGGACACTGAATAATGATAAAGGGAGCAATCCAGCAAGAGGACCTAACTCCTGTAGGCATTTATGCACCCAACAGAGGAGCCCCTACATATTTAAAGCGAATCCTGCTGGGACATAAAGGGAGAGACTGACAGTACTGTAGTCACAGTAGGGGGTTTTAACACCTCATTGACATCAATGGATAGGTCTTCCAGACAGAAAATCAACAAGGAAACAGTAGCCTCAAGTGACACACTAGATCAGATGAATTTAATTGATATTTTTAGAGCATTTCACCCCAAAACAGCAGAATATACATTCTTTTCAGGTGGACATGGAACATTTTCTAGGAAAAGTGTTTCACTTGTTTATCTTATTTGGAAGGTACATATATCAAGTTTGGTTTTTAAACTTCTAATGCGCACATGCATCTTTATTGTTAAAAAAATGTCCTAGACCTTTTATTCTAAATACTTAAAAATGCATCGTATGTGTTTTTGTAATAGATATTATTTAAGAATGTATCCTAAGGAAATATTCATAGATTGAAACAAAAAATGCGTACAAAAGACTGTTTATTTGTAACAGACAAATTTTGGACAATATACAAAATAAGGAAATTGTTAAATAATATTTCTTGATATGGAATTTTATATGACCATTAGATTATATTAAAATAGTTAATGGCATTAGAAACTATTCATGATAAATGTTAAGTGAAAAAAAGGCAAACATTATATACATGGCTTGACCTTCTTGTCTAAAAAATTATATATGTACATATGAAAAAGAGTTAAGAACTAAAAATTCACACAATGAAATGTTAACAATAGGCATCTCTGGTCAGTGGGGTAATGATGATTTTTATTTTTCACTTTGTCTCCAGGATAAGCATGTCCTACTTTTATTGTCAGGAACAAAAACCAGTTTGTTTTTTAAGAGCAAAGAGCTAAGAACCAGTGCTCTAATTTCTGGCTGTCATGGCTGCCAGTCACGTTTCTGCTGGGCCAGCCCCCGGGCGGCCTCTCTGCCCGGGCAGAGAGCTGTATCCTGTTTGTGACAGCATAATTCATTGTGGTGGAAAAAATGATGATGCGCTCGCCTGGCCTATGACTTCACCGTATTCATCAGCGACAGGAAACAAAGGCACACACTCTTTTTTCTTTTCCATAATTGTTTTAGTAATAATTGACAATTGGAGGAAATGAATGGCAGAAAACAATTATGGGTAGAAAAGATGGTCAGCAAATATCAGCCTGGAAAATGCGGCGGAGCAGGCTCCTGCAGCAGCCCCAGCGCGTTACAAAGATGGGATTGTTCTGTTCCCGGCCTACTCCTGCAATCACGGCTGTTTTTAACAGCAGTGACATAAATATGTTTTTAATTCAGTAACCTGGGGAGCAGCCTTCAGGGATTTGGTACTGAATTTTTTAAAAAAATGTATTTTATTGATTTTTTACAGAGAGGAAGGGAGAGGGATAGAAAGTCAGGATGAGAGAGAAACATTGATCAGCTGCCTCTTGCACACCCCCTACTGGGGATGTGCCCGTAGCCAAGGTACATGCTCTTGATCGGGATCAAACCTGGAATCTTTCAGTCTGCAGGCCTATGCTCTATCCACTGAGTCAAACCGGTTTCGGCGGTACTGAGTTTTTGATGTACATTAATATTCAGGGTTAATACGAACCCCTGTGCTCATGCCCAGTAATAATGCTCCTCTAATAATCACTAGCCACATTTGGGCCATACATAGGGTCTTCAAAGTTTGCTTTTTTTCATTAAACTTTTACAAAATTCCCATTTCTATTTCCTGCAAAATGCTTACTAGTTTTCATTTTAGCAGCAACCAAGTAGGGAACAAACAACAAAAACTCAAAAGAAGTGAATCCGTATTGCACTCCAGTGTCCGTGCTGTGACATGAGCACGGTTCATAAGGGTGGAGGTGGAGATGAGGGCTGTGTTAGCAACTGGGAAAGCGCTAAGTAAGGCCAGTGTTATATACACTAGGTAACAATTATTATTTTTATTGTTTTATTTTTATTTTGTCTGACATGTGTCCAAGACATTGAACTGTCCTATTGGGGACCACTAAATTTCTCTGGGTGGGAGAACTAGCCATACAGGGGCCACTTCAACCTTTATTCTAAGTCATATTCTCTCATGAGCCTGATTTGGAGTAAAATCCTGCAGCAGCTCTGACTTTCAAACCTAAGGACTACTCGCTGGTCATGCTCTGTATTGTGAAGGCCTCCAGACCAGTGCTGGCCAATAGAAATATAAGGAGGGCCACCTATGTCGGTCACCCTATGCCATGTTACATTTTCCAGCGGCCACATTAAAAAATGGAAGAGAAGAGGTAAAATTAATTTTAAGAATATAATTTATTTAGCCAAACATATCTGAAGCATTATCATTTTAACATGTAATCAGTGTAAAAAGAGAATTGTTTTGTGTTATTTCTCCTGCAGCAAGTCCCTGAAATCCAGTCCCTGAAATACGATGGCTACATGTCTCAGTTCGCACAAGCCTTGTTTCATGGGCTCAATAGCTGCAGATGCTCAGTGGATAGTGGGTTGGATGGTCCAAATCTAAACAGAAGAGCTATAGTGGTGCCTGTTACACAAACAACATTTGAAGATCAGGCTGTGAGATTCTTCTATCTGTTCCGGACTCATAGTCCTCTCTGTTATGATACATTCAGCTGACCATTCTCATGGTCATCAAGCTAAGCTGGGTAATTGAAAAACAAGCAAAGGATTGGCAGTTTTTGAGTCTCAGCCTGTTAGAACAATCCAGCTGCTAATTTAGGTGCATAACCATGGAATTTTATAAGAATAATAGGAGTTTTAAAAGATTCCCAATTTTGAGATCAGGACTTCATGATTGTAAGAGACTTTATGACATTTTCAAGTGAATGTAGGCATAGAAATAGATTACATTACACAGGCTAAAATTAACTTCCAGGAAGCAACAGAGACATTGTGCTCTTACCAATGCACAAAAACTATTACAAGGAAGAAATCTTTAGCAATTCTCTCTCACACACACTTCTAACAATGTGACTGCTTGCTGATGTCTTTTCTGCATTCTGCATTGTCTTGTTTGAAGGGTCGGAAATATGCCTCCATAATCGTGGGTAGCTACTCTGCCCTGGGGACTCTCATGGCAGTCAGCTGGAGGATAAAGATAGCTCTGTGTGCTAAATATGGAGCTACAAAAATAGAACTGGTGGGAGTGCGTACAACTAAAAGCCGTGGAAGGTTCTTATGGCCCTGCCCATGGCAGAGACCTGGACCAAGGACCCTTGAGGTGCTGGCAGTGAGTCGCAGCCAACTAAAATAATCAGATTTGGGTTCATTTCTTATTCCATTAGGGTTTAGTTATGAAGTTAGTCAGAAAGTTATAAAATCAAAATAAAAGTTAAAGACATTTAAAATATGAATAATGACAATGCATTGCATGATTTACAAATTGGTCATGCTCCAAAAACTTGTTTTTAAGAATGTTGAGAATCTGAATTCGCTTTTCATTTTTTCCATAGAAACTAAGTCATAAGTAGTGGCTGGAATGTATACCTAAAATACCATATACTTAACAATAAAATTGTTATAATGTGTTCACAATGTATTATGTTAAATGATTCTTTATGAAATC